>CM051462.1:45105264-46447764 GCA_028095005.1 Rhynchospora pubera
TTTTATGAATGCGTCATTAGACAGAATCCTTTCAAATCAAGTTATTACCCTTTTTCTTGCTTTCTACGCCATTCTTTGCGTCTTCCCCATAGAGTGTGCGTGAGAGAGTAAAGTGAGAGCGAGAGACAGAGAATGCGAGAGAGAGGTATAGAGTGAGAGGGAGAGACAGAGTGCGAAAGAGGTACGTAGAAAGTGAGAGAGAGACAAAGTGCGAGGGAGAGACAGATTTCGGTGTGATTCGAGGAGAAAGGGAAGATCTCAACGTGATTTGAAGAGAAGAAGGAGCAACTCCGGTAGGAAGCGAGAGGGAGGTCGAGAGGACACTGGTAGATTAGCAATGTAAATTTTTTTTTGTATTTTGAATATAATTAGGATTTTGTATGGAAATTAGTGAAAATTTGGGGAAATTATGTGAAAATTATGTATTATGATAATTATGGAAATTATGAAAATATTATTTTTTAAAAAAATTAGTATTAATCAAATTATTGTTGAAAAATATGAAAATTGTGAAAATTAGTATATTGTGTGTTGAAGTTATGTGCTAGAAGTCAATATTTTAATGACTTAATTTTGTTTATGTTATTGATGATATTTGATCATTTGTATTTAGAGCTAAAAGAATGCAAGCATGAGCTATACAGCCCACATAGCTTATGAATATATGATTTTGTGTGATAATTTGAATGGTTAGGAAAGGTATTGGTACATGAATACATGACCTACCAAACTTATCAAAGTTATCATATATTTGCAATGTCCATGAAAAATTTAAGAATATCTTTCCTTCTCATTTTATACATTTTAAGCTAGCAATTCGGCATAAGTTTGAGTGTGACTTGGTTGTTGAAAATCGTAAAATTTGCATGAACTAGTTGTTAGGCCAAAAGTGAGTGAGAGTTGTCAGAGGAACTTCTTTGCTCATTATATGGGAACAATTCGGTCATGCTTGTTGATCAATAGATTGAATTTTCTTATATGAATCATCAAGATCTAGGCTTGGGTTTTAGAAAATAGCGTTATATTAAAAAATGTGATTATTTTTTCTTAATGAGAACGAAAAGAGTCATAAGATTAAGTAGAAGCCATCTTTTACTTAAAGGTTATGATTGGTGACCTACCTAGATAAGTCTCAAACAAACCTCATACCTTAGATAAATTTACAGCTAGAAGCAAAAAGTGCATTTTTGTTGCATATCCATTTGGCAAGAAAGATTGGAGAGTTTTTTTTTTATGTGGAAACATAAAAATTTATTGTGTCGAGGGATGTGAAATTTTGTGAGATATTTTTCCATATGCGCAACATGACACTAGCGATATGTAGAACTATGTAGAACTTAGTTAGAAACTGGCTCTAATATCATGAACAAATATTTCTATTTCTGTCTCCCAATTACATGAGATGTCTCTGTTGTCTCTAATGGTGTGGCTTAATCAAGGTTTAATGGAAACAATTAAAATTCTAGACCGGTTTGGTATGAACTACCCTAACACAATTTAATTGGTACCTAATAATTGACAAGCACACACAAGCAATTCAAGTATAGCAAGTAAATAAAGGGAGAAAGAGAGAGAGATTGAACACTCGGTATAATTACGGAGTTCCGAACCGTTAGGAAAAGCTAGCCTTAGTCGTACGTTTGGAAAGTTTTTGCTACCACGAAAGGGTGCGCTCTGTTCAATTCCACAATGAACGTGTCTACAACTTCGAACTGAATCGCCTCGTCACAAGGACAATCGAGGTGGATCGGCCTAACTCGAATATAAATGGCGCCAAGACCTCCAATAGAGATGAGCTATCAACCTATTACAACTTACACCTAGCAACAATGTCGGAGTGGTGGTGTTTAAGGCTACTTTATCTCTCAAAGTGATCTAGCTATGAAAAGTTCAAGTGGGAGAGTATCTCTATGATCAAAGGCTCAATTTTGGTCTAATTTTACAAAGCAAAATTCTCTAAAGAGAGAGAACAAGAGGTGGATATATATAGAGGGCGCCAAGAGTTTCAGCCCAATCAAAAAACCTTCCAAACGTTCCACAACGCTATCAAGTATTACACAACGCTTGAATATAGCCGTTAAATAAAACAAATTCCGACAAGTCCGTTGGAGGATGTTAGAAGCATTACACAACCCTATCAAGCGTTGTGCAACGCTTGAAATAGTGGAAGTTCAATGGTCAAGAAATTTATCAGAAACGTTGCACAATCTTAAAAAGCGTTATGCAACCTTCCCAAAGCAAGCATTGTGTGACACAAGATAACGTTACAAAACATACGACAGAATGACCTTATTTTTGCCAAAATCGAAGCGTTACAAAAAACTGAACTTGTGTTCTGTGATGTTTGATTTTTATACCGTTGTACAACGTTAGAAAGTTTTACACAACTCACTGTATTAAATGTGGACTAGCTTGAGCAAATCATTGTGCAACCTTCTCAAATGTTGTACAGCCTTTGTCTAAGTGTTATGTGATGCTATGAAGCATCGTGTAACGCTTGAACACAGAAAACTAGATTTTGCTGATTTTTTGAGCTTTTTTACTATCTCAATCATTTCAAGGATAAGTAAGGACTTAATAATACTTTCTACTCTAGTCTAAACTAGCCTTCAAGCTCTCTAAAAACTTGATCTTGATCTTGCTCATAATTTTTACCCAAGTCTTCATAATTTGCATCTTCTAACTATAAAACTCAAAGAAAATTATTAAATGTCAAATGATAATATTTTGTAATCGATAAATCTAAATACGTTTAGTACAACAGTCTCCTTTACATACAGCTATAGTCCTAAATTACTTTCCATACAACATCATTACTAATTATATCGTTAAAAATCTTACCAAAACACTAATACACATGCACACCCTTTATTGCCATATAAGCTTCTATACACATGAATTTCAACTCTTATACCATTTCATTCATCATAATATAAAATAGAATCAAATTGTTAGTTAAGTGCACAATTTTAATTTTTATAGCTAATTCCTTTAATTAACCACAAAACAAGCATGCACAAACAAGGAACTAGTACTAAGTCATTCGCACAAGAGTAAGGGTTCAAAGATGTACCTCCCTTGATATCGTAATCAAGGGGACTTGAACCACGGCTTGATTGTAGGTGGTGCTTGCTCCTTCGGCCTCCTTGTCGAAGCTCCTCGAGTCCACTTGGTATTAACCAAATCCTCAACAAAAGCTATGCTAGTAGCTATGGAGGATATGACTAATCCCTAGGTAACCCGTTCTTCTATCAAATCAACAAAGCTATTTGAGGAAGAAAGGGGGGCTCAACACATGAGCAATAGGGAGAGAAGAGAGGGAGGCGCCGGCCTAGGGGACTAGGGGGGCGGCTAGGTTATGGGAGAGAGAGGAGAGGTGAATTTGCAACTATACAACTCCTTATATAGTGTGCTAACCCTACCTACCACCTACCATGTATTTACAACATTGCCACCCCACCTACCACTAGCATGGCCGGCCACAATAAGGGCCTCTATGGACCTTGTGTTGTGTATTATGGGTCCATTCAATCAATCATTAAATGGCCCTTTCTTGTTGCTCCCAATTTGGTTCCCTATTGGGCTTTTAATTAACTATTTAATTAAAACCTTTTAATATGCATATGTGTTGAATAAATAATTATTAACTTAATAATAATTATTTAGGGATTAGAAAATGCATTAATTTATTTCTATATGATCCCTTTGATTTAATTAATTATAACGGTCTATAACGTTATTTAATTAATTAATCAACTTATCATATTTTGCAATACCAATTATTGCAAATAAATAAATAATGCACGCATGGTTAAAACACCAATTTTGTGTGACCCTTTGAGGATTTATGCTACGTTGGACATGGAGTTAAATCGCTATTTAATTCCAATAATCATAAGCGGTATCTAGCAACACGTTATGATTCCCAATTCGCATAAATAGTGTACAGCTACAATATTTCAATCCTGCATAAGAGAATAAAAGTATATCTCTATTTTGATTCTTATGTCGCACGATATCACCGTACAATCCAAGATAGGAATGTGTCATTTCTTGATCTAGAGATAATTGTATCAGTTGCTAGCAAACAATCTATCTCCATCAAGGGGCCCAAATAGATATCGTCACTCACTAAATGAATTAATGAGGGACATACGGTTTTCTTGATAATTTAGCTTTTCCCCGCACAATTCAAGAGAACATAAATAACGTCCGTATAGCAGCCCTTATCGGGAATCAGCGGTAGACGATATTTATTGAACCTATCCTCATGTGGAAAAGATAAACATCTCAAACTTAGAATCAAAATCATAACGAAATAAATAATGACACATAACACAATCCATATATTTATTTCGTTGGATCATGTCCTGTACTATGTTCAATTAACATAAACATATGCAATTAAGTTGGTTACTCTTAACCTATGATTTATAGAACTTAATCACCACTTAACTTGCATACTAATCTTATTGATAATTAATGTTCCTTGTTAATTATCAAGATTATGGACACTTTAGATTTATTGTTGTCATTTACTACTAAATGAAAAACAACGATCTATAATTCAGATCCTCAACCTGAATGAACTGTCAACACATAAATCAAGGAACAAATGATATGAAATCATCAATGACATAAAATCATAGAAGTAGCCAAGTATGATTGGCTTCTAAGACATATCTCTAACACAAATACCTCATAGTATAGATACACAAATACCTCATAGTATAGATAAGAATGTACAATTAATAGGCATGAAAACGAGTCAGATACCCACAATATAAAATAGAGTCAAACATATTGACAAATGTGTCCTCAAACATAATAGACACAAATATTTAGTTGCAAATTATCGATCTAAATCATTCATTGTGCTTTTCACATTGAAATTTTATTGAAGATCAAATTTTAAAATTTTTTATTATATTTAAAGATTTTTAGAAAATCGCTTGACCAAAAATATTTTGAATTGTCCAATAAGACTTTGAAAATCATAAAAAATTTTAAAATATTAAAATTTAGCTTCTAATAAGATTTCAATGTGAGGAACATAATGAACAGTTCAGATTGACCATTTCCAACTCGATAATTGAAATCTAATCGTGTTTGACAAACTAATTTGTCAAACAAGTTTGATTCCACTATATTACATTGTGAGCTATATCTCTAAGTAAATGATCTTATTAAAATAATAATAATATTTTTTACTTGTAAAATCTCTTTCACTTGTGTAAAATATAATTTTTTTTTTCATTTTCAGCAAGAATTGAATGTATTTTCTCTTGAGAAACGACAAAATCACTAATTATATATGCTGGACTCCCACATTCAGAATTTTTATTTTCTTAAACTAAAATCAATATAGAGATTTAATTTACTTCTCTTCTGCTTTCAAAGAACTTGAACTCATTCTCTCAAGAAAGAACTATAAAATCACTGACTATCTGCATTAGATTGCCACTGTCTGATCATATGGGCCAGGTTGTTATTTTAAAATTCCTGTACTCCTTAGTGACAACGAGTTTTATGTTTTTAATTTCTATTTCAGAAAAACTATATAGCTGAGATTTAGAATTCTAGCCATGTATACTAAATTTCGAAATCAAAAATATTTTTTATCTATAAATTTGATTTGAAATTTAGTATTGATTACATTAGAAATGCCGCATCCCCGCACCCGTATCGTGTCGGATACGATTCCCGCACCCGCACCCGTGCAACATAGAATATATGTATCTTTATATGCTTCTCTCTCAGTATCTGGGCATGCATTTGTGTGCATAACACAGTCATTGCTTTTTAGTATTTGTTTGCACGCTTATGGGCTTTAGCGTAAACTGAAAACAAATAAATATAAAAGTACTGTTTATCTATCTGCTGCGAGGACATCTGTCAAAAAAATATATATTTTTTTGTTACATAGTTGTTTTATGTGCATTGCTTCTAGTACTTCTAAACGTCTCACCATGAAAATGATGATAATGTTTAGCATAATAAAAATATATATAGTAGCTATATAAACGTGCCTTGGTTTGAAATACACACAGACGTTTTTACAATTGTTCTATATCAAATGAAACATGAAATTTTTCTAATTTCAAAATTTTGTAATGGCATAAAATAAATTTTTCATTTATTGATGATATTTTTCTAATTTCAATTTTTATAGTGGCATATTTAAAAAGATAAAATTGGCAAATCAATTTTTCGGTGGCAAAAAACTAATTTTTACTTTTTCAATGTGGCATAAAACTAAGTCATTTAATGATGATATTTTTCTAATTTTAAATTTTCACAATGACATAAATCTAATTAACCTTTTTTTTTTCCATTTTAACTTTATCCGTCATATATAGCGCTACTAGCCCTTATCTCTGTTTTGAAAGAAAGTATTATGCTATCTTTTTACCCCCCCCCCTTTTTTTTTTTACTTTCAAGCATACTGCTGCCCACATATTGTGATCTGATATTTACTTAAATTGTTTGATTGTAATATATGTATGCTATAAAAATATCTTCTGAGGTAAATTTGTTTCAATGTTGTTAATTAACAGCATTGTTGTAAAAAAAAATAATAATAATGCTAGAGCCAAATGCGTTTGGCGACAAACACGGTCCGAGAATCAACTATTGAAATTTCAAATGGCCGATCCAAACTGGTTAATGTGATCTTCATATAAAATCTTTTTGGAGATCAATTTCATATTTTTTCCCCCAAAAGTGTTGACTATTTTTATGGATTCTTTAGAAATATTGGAGAGTGTAGAATTATTTAATTAAATTAAAGATTTTCTAAAATACAAAAATAGTAAAAAAAATATTTTAAAGGTATTTTATTATGAAGATTAAATTAAGCGGTTTGGATTGACTGTTGTAATTTAAAAAAAAAATTGAGATATGATAGCTTTTGACTCTAATAATACTAAAAAAAATGTATCTTAGTTTTAGCTATATAACTATCATAACCTGCTTTATATAATCTACAAACGGATCGCTAATTATTATTTTGAATTATAGCTTATTTATAATTAATTTGTAATGTGATGACGAATATTCTTTGATGAACAATAAAATATTCAATTAATGAATATCTTAGTGCTCCTCAAATCATCTGCTTATAATTATTTCCCACGCGGATGATTAATTAACTATAAAATTCAACCGCGAATGATTATAGAACAGTTGGAATTCGAGCAGTCAAAAATTCATTGATGACTTCTCATCTCATCGATCTGTGAGATGAAAAGCAGGAAAACTGTTGGCATGTACCTTTTTTCTGCTGTAGAGGCATCTGCGCTTTTGTACCTCTTGCCTCCTTCATGTTCCTAATATTTTTTTTTCTTTGTTTCTTACAGAGGATTCTGAGGACTCGAGAGCTTTTGCAAATGGCTTTGCGACTTTATCGGCCTTGAGCTCTCATCTAATAAGTGCATTATTGCTTGGAAATGGAAATGGATTTGCGACTTTATTGATTGTAGTATTGTAATCTTTGCAAGAGACCGTGTTTCATTTTTAATGAAACGGGTGGAGATGAGCCACCTTCTTTCAAAAAAAAAAAAATAAATAAAATAAAATAAAATAATAATAATAAATAAATAGCACCTGCATATAACACTAACTTGTATTGGTGATGAATCAAAAGATAGGTGAGGTGAGAGGGAGAAATGAATCAGGGGAAGGCGGCCAGATCGATCACAGGGGGGGAAAAAACAGAAATGCAGGATGCAGAAATAAATTAAATTCACCACTAAATATCAAAATTAACTAATAAAAAAACAAAACAAATAAAAAAATAGTTTTTATGTAGATGTGAAAAGTTGAACACATAAAGATTGATGAAATTTGAACAAAATTTACAATTTATAATCACCACTATATTTTATAATATTTTTTTTAAACATAAAAAATAATATTCAACTTGCTATAATTAATTTTATTGCCAAAATCATTTCAGGGAAAAAAAAAGGAATCGAAAGTCATAACTCAAATCTTTGTGGGCTATGCCAAATTTGTAAAGCATTTGCTGATCAGAGAAGACAACTACGCTGAATTCTCCTGGGTAGTCGCTACGTAGCCTGTCAAAAAAAAAAAAAAAACTACGCTGAATTCGGCGGCATGTCCTGCCAATTGATTTTACAACTCAAGTGCCAAGATGTGTGTCTTGTATGAAAAATAAATAAATAAATAAATAAATAAAATCCTAAATTCTAGCTTCAATTTTGTGAAAACTCTTTTCACAACACTTATGAATGTCTAGAAAATTGTTCTCACTTGTTCTGGCAAGAGATGAGATCTGATCAATTATTAAGCAAACCCCAGCAAAATTGCACCTCGCCAATTGATCCATCACACATCTAGTCAAATTCCGTATTTCCGTTATGACATAATTAACTAGAATGTTTGTAATTAACGAGACTTCAAGAAAGTATTTCAACTTTTAGTTTTGTTTCTTGATCACTACTGTAAATTTAGTCCTGCTGTAATTGAAATACCTGGGACATGCAGAATCATTGTATATTTCTTAAATAAATTTGATGCAAACTATTTGTAATAATTGAACGCAATGGCATTCAAAGAGTCATCAGAATTACATCATTATTTTTTAAGTGGTACAGTTTTGATTAGAAACATATATAATGTCATGCAAAGAAATATCCTTTGTTAAATTATCATTAAAGTGCCAACTATGATAGATATTTTTAAATCACTAATGCAAATTATTTTATAGCATTTATAATTACTTTTGCTATAATTATCATATATAGCTGGCTATTATTATAGTCACACTTTGGAACATTATATATAATATAATTAATTCATTTCTCCGTGTTGAAGTATTAACACAAATATTGTTTTGCCTGATGTAAGGTTCGTATTATACAAATCACAAAATTCCTTTTATAAAATCAAGAGCATGAATCTCCACCCGAATTTTCCAATACGGACGAAAATGATTACTCCATACACAGCTAATGATCACATTTAGAAAATTGCTTGCAATTTTTTTTTAGAAAAACTTGGTAGCGGCTGCCAAGTAAATAAATTACTTGCATTTACTTAATCAAATAAACAAGGGCATTTCATAGAATTAAGCTTATATGACTCCGGAATGTTCAGCTTTTGTTTTGCTTGGCAACGATTCCAAAATATATCATTTTTTCATTTCCATCTGGCTCTCATGAAAGTTTTGATGAGAATATATAGCTTATAGCAAGGAGTGTAAATCTTTGACTGACACATGCTCGTACGTTGACTTAACACTTGAAATGACTTTCGCTCTGTCATCATTGAATTATAACTATAGTAATCTGGATGTTTTATATTTTTATTTAGATCCGTTTTTTCTAAGAATTTTTGCATTTTAATTATATTTAAAAAGTTATGGTACAAAACTACTAAAGTTATAATATCCAAAGGACTTTCACATCTCTCTTGAAGAAATTAAAATGGGAATCTTGAAAAATTAAGATTAATAAGCAATTTATATTTGTAAGGGTAAGAATTTAAAGCTTTATTTTGATATACCCAAATAGAATCGAATAATAATTAATCAAATTAAATAGTATCTAAATCATGTGAATATAGAAAAAAAGAAAAAATAACAAAAGAATCAACGATATATAATGGCAGCAGCGAAAGAGGGTATTCTAATTAATTACCAAAAAAAAAGTATTGAAGAGTTAATTAGACAACTAGCCATAATGCATGGGTGAGGAAATTTGTTCTTTACAATTTTTTTTTGAAAAAAAATTTGTTCTTTAGATTGGTTTGAAAGCGTTCAGTTTATGATAGGTTAAAATATTGGTCGAGTAAATTTGTTCTTTTTTAGAGTGGTAAAAGCGTTCACTTCGTTATAGCTTGGAATAACATGGGACGTCTGTGTCCGATCATGATTTGACTTGCAACAACTGTATGGAGTTATTTTATTTCTTTCAAATTCCTATCTTTAATTAATTGTCTCTCGAACATTTTTTTTACTACCTAGGAAATCACTACATATAGTTCTCACTGAATTTTACATCAATTCAGAGAATACAAGAGTTTAGAAATAGGTCATTGATCGCTGATAGCATTAAATATTTCCCACCTAAGGTAGAAATTGATACCTTTGCGTGATGAAGAAGTGGTTGTACAGGTTGAAGGTCTGTGTCCTGATGAAGCTTTGTGTTACACTATATGGAAAGATGGGACGCAGTAATTACTCATGTCGGCTAACATAATAGCTAACAGTTGTTTTTTGATTTGAGATGCTCAATTGTTAGTCTTCATTTATTGACTCTTCTCTTGCCATCTGTTTAATCCTGAGGCTGCCATGCATGTAGCAACATTGATATGCACCCTCATCAAACATAAGAGGCATGTCCCGTTGCAAATGGTGGATATATGTTCGCAAGAGATATATGGATACGTTTTAGCACTACTATATATGTCTAGTTCAATTTTTATTTATGAAGTATCACGCCAAAGATGCGCTTTACATAATTCCACTAATTATTAGATATAATATAAAGTTTTCACTTCAACTGATGTAGTTAATTATATAAAGTAATTAAACTATTGATATCTTAGAGTCTTTCGATTCAAACATGATTCACACTAGTCGCATTCATGCGCAACTAGAGCAAACCTCAAACTTTCTCTTCTCTGCTCGAAATCCTCAACAGTGTATGAACTATTTAGCCCACTTACTATTTTAGAAATGAGGGTGAGAGAGAGAGAGAGAGAGAGAGAGTACTAATGTACTATGTACTAAAAAAATTGCTTTCTTAGAGTCACATCCACATCCATGTTATGCACTTTGCCATCAAGTTCATCAACAGTTGGTATTACTTTCCTATTTTTGTCACATCCCTTTTTAATTTTCTACCCAGCTCGGCCCTACTTTACAAGGTAGAAGTCCTTAAATTTACCTTGAACTTCTTTTGCAACAAACTGGTTTTAAGAGAGTTTAAATAAGGATAGTAGATATTAATGCAACGTGACATAATCACTAATTAAACAGTAATTAGTGAAGTTGATTGTTTTGTTTTAAGTCTAGATAGAGAAGTTTGAATCTAATAATTTCATAATGATGCACAATCGGTCCAAATCAAAATTCCTTTCTTCACCATGTATCTTCTGATCCAAGTCTCGTAATTTTCGAAACAAACAGTTGCTAGAAGCGACACATATAAAAGAATAATTAAGATAAATGAAAAACATAGCAATAAGAGGATACAATACAAAAGCCCCTCAAACTCATTTCTAACTCTCCCTATTTCCTCCAAACCTACTAGTACTAATTAACGAAAAGGTTTATGGCCTGACCTTGAACAAAATTTGCACCCCCTAGGTCATTACATCATATACTAGAAAAGGCAAGCTCTCATTTTTTTTTCTTATTCTTTTTCTTTCTTTCTTTTTTTTTCTTTTTTGGTTATCTATTTTTCTTATCATGTAGCAACTTTTGTTATTGTATGTTCCAAGGTCTCGTCATAAATCCTTCTTTGCCTCACCATAGGAGCTCCCTCCTACACCCCAGTCCAGCATATTAAACGGGTCCACTGAACACTTACTTCCTCCTTTCTCCTCCTGATCTGGTTTGGCCTCCATGTATTCCTTTGAGAAAATTAGGCTCATAGGGTCAGCCTCCAACTCTTGCAAATCAGCAAAAAAATCGTCTGGCTGACCTGAGTCAGGTATCATTGGTTTATACCGATCCATTAATAATTCATGGCCGAACTCATCGTCTTGTGGTGGATCCAAAGACTTGTCCATATCACTCATTTCCTCTTCCTTCACTATAGATGGGTTAATATTTGGACTTGAATTATTTGTGATCTCCTTGCATGGTTCTTCTTTGGGAGTCTCTTGATGGTTTTGTTCATTCTGTTGTTGCGGCCGATGTTGTTTTTGATTATTTTGAAGATTCTTGTTTATTGAGGATGAAGAGTTGTTTTTGGCCAACTGAGATCTTGTGGATCCTGCAAGAGCATTTCTTTGTGTCGGCCATGGGTGGTTATGTTCGGATGTGTATGTAATGACAAGCATATTTGGATCGGTTCGACTGCGTTCAACTTGTTTCCTTGCTGAGCAACCCTTCGAGCTACTACATCTGTAATAACCCCTGTAATTTCCGGAAGTGAAGTTTAACAAATTAAAATTTATGTTGATGGCTATTTGTCCTGTAATAAGGATTAAATAAAGATGAATAAATGCATGTCAAGTTTATAGCAAAACATAAAGTGCTGTAATTGAATGAATGCCTAAAGAAATGTGACATTACAATATTCATACAGCATGGTAAATGGCTCTTCTTCATTTTTCCCCGTGCAAACTAAAATGAGATCTACTTGTTGAAAATATACAAAAAAAAAACCTTTTCTCCGCAATCCGTAATACCTTTTACAAAATTTAAACAAATTCACATAGAGAAAAAAATTTTGTTAACTTAGGAAGATTTTCCATATTAATTGTTTGTCAATTGGGAAATGATTTCTTGCATTTGTTTCATTAACAAAGGTAATTAAAATTTCTTTCTTGTGTTTCATTAATAATTTCATTAAGAAAATGGTGAAGATTTAAAACATATAATTAAAGAATTTATCAATAAAATTAAGTGAGGTTAAAATAAGCATTGTTGAAATATATTTATCAATAAAATTAAGAATTTATTTCTACTAATTGTTTTTAATAAGCTTCTAGAAAAATAAAAAATATGAATTACGTGAAGTATGTTGAAATATATTTATGAATCTCAACAAGAAGGCAATTAAAAAAATGCGAAATATGTTGTATAAAATTTTCCTTTTCCAAAGATGACAGGTGATAAGAGCTTTGTTGTCATTCTTTATTGGTATACTCTCGTTAGTAAAAAATATGTGTAAATGAACTTTTAGTAATAAAAATTATATTCAAGATTAACTAATATTATATTGTAACAATCAAGCTGAAATTAATGTCTCAATTCTTGATCTATTTTTATTTGTACTTCACTTGTTTGAAGGAAGAGACAGAAGATCACATTTAAGTATCAATAGCTTTAAATGTTTTAAGCTTTAATTAACTAAAGAAAATGAGAAGTACGTGAGTATGTTTGAAATGTACTCACAAAACAGGCAACAAAAAACTATGTCAAGTGATTCTTACTTTAATTTTTATCACAACTCTTTTATTGGTAAGATTATATATGAATTTAGGGTTTTGAGCAGATCATAATATCAGAATTAAAAGTATCTTTGTGATATTATTATCATTTATATTCCAAATTAACTAATATTACAACACTCAAGCTGAAATTTCTGGAGCCAATCTTTTGATTTTTTATGTTTACTTGTATGAACGAAGGGAAAGAAGATCAGATCCAAATATCAGAAACTTCAAATGCACTTTAAATATCAACATCTCTAGATATATATATCCTTTAAATATCAATAGTTTAAATGTGATTTATATTAACCTAAGATCTAGAAAATGTATCTGTTCCAGTCTTTAAAATTGACTTTGCACATAATTTGATATAAGAGGCCAGAAGATCAACTAAAAGCTTCATTAAATTGCTTAATATACAGTCTTATTAAATTTATACCTTAAGATTTCAAGCTTAGTAAACATGTGCTTACTGATACTCTTAAATCAATTAAATCAGGATGCGCGAAAAGATAATTAGCTAGAAGACTTAAGTTCCTTATTTTCTGATAGAGTAACCGCTTGGTGTCTGCACATGAGAGAGAGAGAGAGAGGGGAAGTGTACCTAGGATATGGAGAGCCCTTGATGGGTTTCTGGCCATATTTCCTCCAAGCCCAAAGGTCGGACGGGACAACCTCTCCAGTTGGTCTGCCTCCACCAGTAATGGCTGGTGCCGGTATACATATCACCTTCTTCGCTTGATTCTTTCTGCTTATAATGATAATAAAAAAATCTCATTACTAAAAGTTGAATTGTGTGCAGCTTTTAAATTGTGAACGTTACAAAAAGAATGATAAATGCCTCAAATGTTGAATTGTGAAAACATAATCTAATGATCACAGGTTCCATATTTTATCGAAGGCAAAGAGTAACTTGTAAAATTCAGTAAAATTATGTAACAGAACGATTGCACCATGAAGAGACATCGTTTTGAAAGTTAAAAGAGTGCTTCATAAACTTTGGAAGAAAGAATATGAGTTAACTGAAACTGGGACAACAAAATTGGCAGCACTGAAAACAATAACAACGACAACAATGACATTGTTAACTGAGAAGAGTGAAATTAATAATCGGTAAAATAAAATGAAAAAAATATATACTTTTTATAATCACAATAGAAAGAGTGAAATTTATGTATGGAACTAATAGAATTCTTTAACTGATAATGTATTGGCAGATTCACAGCTTATTCGAAGTACTTGAGCATTCCAGTAGTTGTTTTCTTAAAAGAACAAAAAATATATAAACCAAAAAAAAAAAATTGATACAATAGATAAATGGTAATAGTACAAACCCTTAGAAAGTCTCTCAATCTTGAAATAATTTCATGTATTAGTTTCCTTTGAATTTAGAATGATTTAATTTTTTTTAATCTTTAAATTACATGGTTCATGTGCGCTCTTCTGCCTAGTATTTTTCTTGGTACTAATTTCTTTTTACTTTTAGTTAGATTTTGGGGTCCTTAAAAAACCAATAATCTATTTGTAACCAAAGAGAGAATACCTAGAAGGTCCAGTGTTTTTATTTGTTATCTCTTCGTCAATTTAAAAGGCAAGGCAAAGAGAAAGCTAGCTATGTGCATCATTCCCCATATATGGTTACCAGTTCCTAGAGAACCTAGTGCCTAAAATTTAGGAGCGCCATGAGGCTCTAACTTCAATATAAGTTGTGGGTAAAAAATGGTGGAGTAATTTATGTTTCAAATTCTCCCTTCTAAGAAATATGGTTATATATATTAAATTCAATCCAAAATAAACTTCAAACTAAAAATAAAACAAAACAATATAAAATCAAAATTGAGAGCCAAACCTCCTTTTCATGCTGGTGGCTCGAGGCGACGAGATCTGTTGCATTGTGGCAACTCCTTCCACTGATGGTGGGCCAACGGTACCTCCTGCCATCACTGGGTAGGGCCGAATGGCCCTTGGCGAAAGCGGTGATGGTTTTATTCCCACAGGCGGCATCGGAACAAGACCAACCCTAGGCATTATGTTACAAGGCTTGCTGCTTTTCATGTTTTGCTCATTACCCGAAAGTCTCTGACCTAGAACTCCATTTCCTCCGCTGTGTATGCTGCTGCCTTCTGATGGCAGGTTTAAGAAGTCGTTTAATAGAGGGTCTTGGAAATTTGGGAAGGGGTTTCCGAAATTGTCTGAGGATGAAGAAGGAGGGAAGGTCGTTGGGTCAGTTGGGAGAGGCCAATCGGATGCCGACAGCTCGGAGCTTGATGCCATGGCAGTGTGGCCTCCACCACGTATAATATCTGTAAGGTCGCCTTGATCATTCTCCATTCTTTGCCAGAAGAAATCACACATGGATTGGTTGAGCTCTTTTCTGTGCCTGTGCTGTTAAGGTATTAGCAAATTCAGATAAGTTTTGATTGAAGAAGGCCAAATGATAAAGGCAATGAGCAACAATAGGGGAAGGAAGGGGGTTCTTTTTAATATTTTGTTTTGCTTTTGAGTGACAAAGAGGGATAAGAAAGGGAGGAGGTAGAAATGGTTGTTTAATTCTTCAGAAGAAGATCAACTAGAAACTCTTCTCTAAATATGAAAAGAGTGATGGCTTTCTTAGGGGACAAAGTATGGTGCAGAGAGAGAGAGAGAGATGGTCTGAGAGATTATGTACTAGAGTATTATAAAATGAAGCAACTCGCTGACTTTGTCATGGAAGAGACTTCAGCATACGCAAAAGTAGAGAGAGAAAGGTGACCTTTGGAAGGAACTGGGGTGATTTTTTTTTTCTTTAAAAACAATGTACACATATACTGATATACAGGAAATACTACAGAAAAGATGTAGAGGGAAAAAGAAATGAAGTTGATCTTTTACAAATAGATCCATGTAAAATATAAAATTAAAATTTACATTTTGAAAATTTCGGATGTCCTGTTCACCCCACGGCAAGGACGACACCACGCTCTGGATCATGGAAATTTTCATTAAAAAAACGGTATTTTGTATTCGTTGCAGATAAGATATTAGTCTAACCAGATTGCCAAATTTCGATAGTTTTTTTTTTTTTTTTTTGTAAACAAGACCGTTATTTAGAGAGACGAAGCCTATTATATGAGATACAGTTTATTCTCTTCCGATCTTCAGATTTGGTAGTAGATATCTAAATACTAATTGACATGAAACAAAATAAGGTATTGTACTGATTAATCAGGCAGCATTTATATATAAATCCTGAGGATTGCTAAAATACTATGCATAGCATGGATGGTCTTCGTGCTACGGATTCGTTCTTGCATTTCATGCTTCAAACAACCGATCCAAAACGTTCATTATCTTCTTCATATTGAAATCTCATTAAAAATTTTATATATTTTTTATTTTTTTACTATTTTTCTCAGATTTTTTAAAATACTTAATCTAATAAATTTTGTATCCTTCAATAACAGTGATTTTAAAAAATCTGAGAAAATAGTAAAAAATTCAAAAAAAATATAAAATTTGATTTCTAATGAGATTTCAATATGTAGAAGATAATGAACGGTTTGGATCGGTTGTTTGAAGTATGAAATTCAAAAACGAATCCGTAGCACGAAGGACATCCGTGCTATGCATAGTATTTTAGTAATCCTCTATACATCTTCCCAGTAACTTGATCTCATGGAGATGAAACATGGAAGTACACTTGTTCAAGAAAAAAAATATATTTTTCAAAACTAACAAGTTGATGAAAATGGAAAAGCATTAGCTAGAACGAATAGCAATCCTTTGGTTGATTTTTATGATTAAGAGTTCCTTATTATTTTACTAATATCAGCGACTGATCTATTTGATGATCATCATTGAATTAAAAAAATTAAAATAAATAATTAAGTTCAGAGGTTTTATGTAAGATAATACTACAAGGTTCATTTAATTAAGTAGATCTTTGAAAAATTCAATTTGTTTGACAAATTTAATACACATGTATCAAATTTTATTGTATCTATTTGGTATATTTGGTGTTTTTCGCTTAAGTTTGGCCTGAAATACTCATTTTTAGTATCGTTTGAAAATAGAATAATATATAGCAAAAAAATAAAAAAATATATAAAATTTGGTTTCCTAGTAGATTTTAATATGGAATACAACTTGAACGGCTTGGATCGACTGCATGAATTTTAGATTTCGAAAAATGACTCTAGCATAAGAGACGATACGTGTGCTAAAGTCTACTTTAGCCAATTTATATGTATATATATAGAGAATGGCTAACGTGTCATCGATGGCACGGAGGATCCCGTGCCATCAAGTCATTTTTCGAGATCCAAAATTCAAACGGTCAATCCAAACCATTCAAGTTGTTCTCCATATTGAAATATCTTTGAAGACCAAATTTAATATTTTTCGATTTTTTTTGCTATTTATTATGATATTTTTAAAAACATTATGATTAGAGTATTTCAGACCCTCTAATTTGAAAATATCATAATAAATAGCAAAAAAATTCGAAAAAAATGTAAAATTTGGTCTCCAAAGGTATTTCAATATTTTGATCAACTTGAACGGTTTGGATCGACAGTTTGACTTTTGAATTTCGAAAAACGAGACGATAGAAAATTGATGGCACGTGCCATCGATGGCGCGTTAGCCATTCTCTATATATATATAAGCACAACATGATTAAAATCATGCACCAATAGATTTGGTCCTTAAGAACCAGCTCTTGGTCTAGTGGCAAAGAGCAACGCACTTTTAGTGAAGGTCGCGGGTTTGAAACCTGGCTGGTGGTCCTTTGTGATATTTAATTTCGAAATAAGTTGGAGAACTTGACTCTAATCTTATCTTAAAAAATAGATTTTGGTCCTTAATTAAGTTCCTTAATTTTTGAATTTTAATTATATTTATGTGAACCTTTGGGGCTTTGTAAACTTAAAAGAAAAAGGAAGATATCAAATTGGAGATGTAACTTCCATTTAATTTTTAATATAGAATAATGAAAGTTATTTATTAAACTATTGTTTTGAATCTAGTTGCAGCTCTATTTGACCGTACGGAAGATCTTCCATTCTAATTAAAAGCTATGTTTGGAATTAGAAAAGTAGAAAGGTTATACAAGTATGCATTGGCACCAATTAAAGGCGACAGTAAGCTGATGTTGTCGGTTCATATAAATGTATATACACGAAAGTGATAGATATGTTTGGACTCGAATTAATGTATATAAATAAATGGTAGTCCAAAGATGTTATTAGGAAGATAGATAAAATGTTTTGAGTTCGCGGAATAGCTATTATCCCCGTGAAATGCATGTGTTACTTTAGGAAGATTTTGTGACGGTAATATATATGTATAAAATAGAGTACGTATACATGCATATGGATGATAGCTAGTCTTGTACTCGAGCTTAATTTGAAACAATTCAAATTTGGGTCAAAGTTAAATGACTAATTAAATAAATATGTAAAGAAATAGGAATGATATTTAAAGACAAAAAAGTACATTGGGATTCCAGGGGGCAGGGAGTGTTTTTTTATTTAATTTTGCAATGAAATAACGTCTCAATGAACTTTTCTGCGCCTGTACCAAAATCGTAATTTCAGCAGCAGCAGAACCAACAAAAAGACGATGCTTTAATTGTCCCTTTTTCATTTCCCTTGCATGTCAAGAGCACACAAAATAGTTGGTCGAGGTAGAATTAAAAAAATAAATTTTGAAAAAAAAGAAAAGAAATTCTTTTATCTACTTTCTGTCGAAAGGAATTAGTCCCATGCAAAATAAACATCGTCATAAGAAGATACATAAGATATCAAATTCATTATTCATGAATTATGAAAACTTTTTTGGTAAATGATAAACAATAGACCTGTTGACAGCGACGAATGTGCATGTTCACAATCTCGTATCAGGGGAGATTGATGCTCTTCATGCACACACAAATTTTATCAGACATGTTTTCATTAATTAAATTATCATCTTCCTCTAAATCCAGTTTTGGTCCTTGCGACCGACTCCCGTTATTTAATTAATAACCAACACCATTCTTGTGTAAATTGATTAATACATTAATCCAAATATTACATTCCAGATAGATTCATCCATCTCTGTGCTTCGGATTGCTAGCTGTACATTTTTTTTTTGTATTTTTCTTCCCTCCACAGATTTTTTTGACTCTTTGATGCCCAATGGCCAAATACCACTAATTCTAAATATGCTGGTTGTACTTTTGTTGACTAGATTTTCTGGAGACGATCTTCTGCAGTAGTTCATAGAATCATAGTCTTTTAAATTGGAGAAGAAAAGGTGTTGCAATATATATATAAATATAACAAAATTGTTAGTCTATACTCCAAACAAACATCCACCAGTGTTTTAAATTTATTGCTTAAGAACATAAATAAAGCATAGAATAAATATACAATTGTTTCAATCCACATCCAAGTGATGCTGGATTTCTTGTTTTTTTATAAGGTCCAGAATTATTTTAATGAGGAAGCTAACTAAAAGTGAAAGACATATTTGTATTTTAAACCATATCTATTGGCATCAATTAGCTATTTGTTAATATCACGCAACTTATTTAATTCTATCCTTATCAGATACCTATATACAAACCGGAAGCATACGGATTGCTGAAATGAGACATTCAATGTCAATTTCATGCAATTAGAAAGATTATCAACCACGCAGAGTACTCCCAGAGATGAACAAATTTTTTTTTCGGCACTTTAATTAGGCTTCTTTCCTAGAGATAAGCTGTGTGTATATATGTAAAATTTAAGAAACCCCAATTATACATATATATATAGAGAGAGATGGTTTCTTATCTTTTATAAGTGCAGTCTTTACTTTAAAAACTAAATGAATCTATAATATGCTTGATAGTACTATTTTTGTGATCTCCATTATTTTGTTACAACCATCAAGATCTAGTACGATTAACGATATATCTTGATGGCTGTGATGATATATAGTAAATCAGTACTGTTAGGCCCAAGGGCGTGGATATTAAAAAAAAAAAAAAATTCTACTGTTTGCTTGGGGCCTAGCTTGGCAAATATTCATATTTGTTATGGCTCATTTCAGAGCCGTTAACCCAAGAATATTATACTGGAAATATATATATGAGCCACTTCATGTTTCTACAACTGTTTACTGAAGACCGACGTGGCGTGCTTTCCATTGTGCTGCGTGATTTTTTTAAGTCCACGTCAGTATATCGGCCAATGTGTGTAAAATTTAAGTTGCGCGTGGGCATATATATATGTAACCCAAATTTTAACAATTACTTAATTAGCTAGGGTTATCAAACTATGATCATGCCATTTAATTGTTGTTTCCTTGAATAATCAAATAGCAAATTCTGGAGTACGTATCTTATGTCGGCAAATTAACGTCATGTTCAATGAGAAAATTTGGGACCAATATTCTGTTTAGGAAAATAAGATATATAAGAGTACGTATTTTAAACGCTAACGCACATATTCATTATATATATATATAGAGAGAGAGAGAATGGCTAACGCGCCATCGATGGCACGTGCCATCAATTTTCTATCGGCTCGTTTTTCGAAATTCAAAAGTCAAACGGTCGATCCAAACCGTTCAAGTTGATCAAAATATTGAAATACCTTTGGAGACCAAATTTTACATTATAGAGGATGGCTTGATGGCACGGGACCCTCCGTGCCATCGATGGCACGTTAGCCATTCTATATATATATATATATATATATATATATAGAGGATGGCTAATGTGTCATAGATGGCACAGAGGGTCCCGTGCCATAGAGTCGTTTTTCGAGATTCAAAATCCAAATGCTCAATTCGAACCATTCAAGTTATTCACCATATTAAAATATTCTTGGAGACCAAATTTTACATTTTTTGAATTTTTTTGCTATTTCTTATGATATTTTTAAAAAACGTTATAATTGGAGTATTTCAGACCCTCCAATTTGAACATATCAAAATAAATACAAAAAAAAATTTAAAAAAATGTAAAATTTGGTCTCCAATGGTATTTCAATATGGTGATCAATTTGAACGGTTTGGATCGATAGATTGAATTTCGGATCTTAAAAAATGTCTAAAAAAAGACATCTATGGCATTGCCATCTATGACACTTTAGCCCACCTCTATATATATATATATATATAGAGTTTAGCTACGGTGAGTCGCGACTCACAGACCCTCCGGTGAGTCACGACCAATACTCCTAGATCTAGATCAAAATGATCGATCCAAACCGTCCAATATGATCTCCCTATTGAAATCTCCATGTAGACCAAATTTTTCATTTTTTTCGAAATTTTGAAGTATTTTTTTGAAATTTTAGTAAATCGTTAATCTAATTGGTTCTGAACCATTCAAAAACATCAGTTTTTAAAAATCTGAAAAAAATACTTAAAAATTTCGAAAAAATAAAAAATTTGGTTTGCACGGAGATTTCAATAGGGAGATCATATTGGACAGTTTGAATCGGTCATTTTGATCTAGATCTAGGAGTATTGGTCGCGACTCACCGTAGCTAAACTCTATATATATATATATATTGTTGGTTAAACATTTTCTCTCGATTTGCCGATTTGCAAAACAACACCGAAACCCTTAAAACTAACATCTCTTTTTAGTGCTTTATAGCTAGATTTATTGAAGAATGGATTAAAGCAAGTGTGGCACTTAGTTTGGAGCTTCAAGAGATTGCTTTGGTCTAGTTAGATTCAGTAGTTAAGGTTTAATTAATCTCTAAACTAATCTCAATCAATTTGCTGGTAAAATGCTCAGTTTTTCTGTCCAGCGTCATACAACGCCAGTTGCCGTTACACAACGCAGAGTTAATTCGATCTTAAATTGCAAAATCTCTGACAAGGTTGGAACAGCGTTACACAACGCTCGGTAGCGTTGTGTAACGTTAGTTCATTTGCTTTTAAACCAGTTAAATCCATTATTTCCCCTTGTCAGAACGTTGTGCAACGCTAAGTAACGTTACACAACATTTCCACTCCTATGTTGTGTAACGCTATTCAGCGTTGTACAACGCAGTCTGAAGCAGGCGACTCTGCATTGCTCAGACATCGATCTGCATCGATGCTGCATGCATGCTGCTATGTTCCATACATCGTAGCGTTGTGTAACGCTCTAAACTTCGCTCAGACATCGCTCAATCGCTCTGGACGCGTAGTGCAACGCTGAATAGCGTTGTGCAACGGCGCCGTTGTGTGACGCCAGTAAGCGTCGTATGACGTTCTGACAATATTGTTTGAGTTTGTCAGTTCTGCCTTGATTGTTTTCTTGACTTCGTTGTGCAACGCTACCAAGCGTTACACAACGCTCTGACAAGTTCCAACGGAACTGTCGAGCTTTTGCTTTGGATTTTTGCTGAAGCGTTGTGCAACGCTATACAGCGTTACACAACGCTCTGACAACTCACAACGTTATTGTCTGTGACCGTTTGATTTTTCAACGGCTATTTCTGCGTTGTACAACGCCATATAGCGTTGTATAACGGCAGAGTCTGTTTTGACTGGTTTTTGGAGCTGTTGGCGCCCTCTATATATATGGGGCCTCTTGGAACTGTTTAGACACTTTTGAAACCTTTGAAACTCCTTCCTTTTGAGCTCCAACCAGTTAGACATTACTCTCTCTTGTGTTTGAGCATTATTTTAGCAAAATCATTGAGATTAGAGTGTGCAAAACCAATCCACTAGTGTTAATTGCTAGATTTGTTGAGTGATTTGGTTAGAGCCTCAATCCTTTGAGTGTTTGAGCTTGTTTAATTGAGTTAGGCCAATCCACCTTGAGAGTGATTGTAACAAGGTGATTTGGTTCGAATTTGTAGTCCCGTTCGTGTGGAATTGAACGGAGCGCGTCCATTTCGAGGTTGCGGAACTCCCGGAGACGTACGACTAAGGCTAGCACTTCCTAGCGGGTCGGAACTCCGTAATATATCGCGTGTCACTTCTTCTCTTCTCTCTTTACCTTTCTTGAACTGTGAATTGCTTGTGCTTTGATTGTTTTTGTTAGAACAAGTTTGAATTGAACCAAATATTGACCATACCGGTTTAGAACTTTATTTTTGTGCCTATTCACCCCCCTCTAGGCCTTTAAATTAGGGACAACATATATATATATATATATATATATATATATAGAGAGAGAGAGAGAGAATGGCTAACGCGCCATCGATGGCACGTGCCATCAATTTTCTATCGACTCGTTTTTTGGAAATTCAAAAGTCAAACAGTCGATCCAAACCGTTCAAGTTGATCAAAATATTGAAATACCTTTCGAGACCAACTTTTACATTTTTTCGAATTTTTTGCTATTTATTATGATATTTTCAAATTGGAGGTCCTGAAATTCTCTAATCATAATGTTTTTAAAAATATCATAATAAATAGCAAAAAAATTCGAAAAAATATAAAATTTGGTCTCTAAAGATATTTCAATATGGAGAACAACTTGAACGGTTTGGATGGACCATTTGAATTTTGGATCTCGAAAAATGACTTGATGGCACGGGACCCTCCGTGCCATCGATGGCACGTTAGCCATTCTATATATATATATAGAGAGAGAGAGAGAGAGAGAGATTGGATTCAATCAAAGCGCTTTGACCGGAGTCTCAGTTAAACCCCGTCGGTTCTCAATTTTGAAAGTTCAAACGACCGATCCGAACCGTCAAATATGATCTCCATATTGAAATCTCCTTGCCGACCAAAATTTCCATTTTTTTGAATTTTTTAAGTATTTTTTTTGGATTTTCAAAAATCATTAATCTAATTTGTTCTGAACCCTACAAAAATTGCTGTTTTTGAAAATCCGAAAAAAATACTTAAAAAATTTAAAAAAAATGAAAATTTTGGTCGGCAAGGAGATTTCAATATGGAGATCATATTTGACGGTTCGGATCGGTCGTTTGATTTCAAAATTGAGAACCGACAGGGTTTAACTGAGACTCCGGTCAAAGCGCTTTGATTGAAGGCTTTCTCTATATATATATATAGTAAAAGAAAATTTCTTTGCTATGGCTAAAGGCCGCATTTATTTTATAATTCTTTAAATATGGACAATCAGCCGGTGAACAGGAGTCCTCCAGTATCACTGGGTCCCACTTGGACGGTTCCAAGCTAGATTTGGTGTACCGATAAACATTACTCCAAAAGGGAATCAGTATTATAAATAAAAACCCGTGGGAGTCTACTTAAAAATTGTAAATCACTTAGGGACACGGCAATGCATTATGTTAAGGGGTTATTTCTGGGTCAACAGTTTTGAATGATTTGAAACAGAAACTCTGTATTAGATTATGTTGCCGACAATTATGGTTGTTAGCATGACCCGTTTTAACGAGTGGGCAGTAATCGGAAACACAAAAAATCTAAACATTACGTTCTATTTTATTGTTTCTTTTGTTTTGGTCTCAGACAGAAGGCAATCGCAAGACCTAATTTTCCTTTCCCTTCTCTAATTTCTCTGAAAAATCGGCGATCAACTTCGATGGAATCCACCCCCTTCCTCTCCATTAAACTTCTGGCTCGAACAACGTTTTACATTAATAGAAAGTCAACACACTCAAACTTCTCTATCACCATCTCTATTCAATTTCTACTCCTTTTACATTTGTTTTCTCAAATTCGCATATGCAAAGAGCGAGGAGCCATGGTTGGCGGTTGGTTTGAGGCCAGAGAACTTGCTCTCTGGAGTGGTTATCGCCTTTATTCTGGGATTGTTCTTCGACTTCTCCTTCCTCTCCCGTAGAGGCGCACCACAAGTGAACCTGAATCTGAGATTCACTCTCCGGCAACCTTCTAATGCTAGCCAATTGCAAACTAAATCTCAAAGGAGGAGTTTAAATTTATCGGGGCCCATCAAACCCTATAATCCATGCTTGAAGAACTTTTGGTATCCAGTTGCCTTCTCTAGCGACCTCAAAGATGATACAATGGTAATTTTATTTTTCTATTTGTTGCCGAGGGTAGATATGTTATTTTATCATTAAATATTTTCGAAGATGCAAGCATTTAATCTTTGTATACTCAATTTTGCTTATCTGATTAAATTTGATGTGGAGGTGGGGAGTCTCACAGAGGAGCATTTTAGAGGGCAATAGAGTGGGCTTTCTGCATCTCTCTAATAGTTCTAACCTGTATTCACACATTAATATGCCAGTTTGTAGTTCTTGAACGACTTTACACCGTGCCATGCCATTTTCAAGGTGTCATTGAATTTTATAAATGGGAAAAAACTTGGTAATTAGGTATTTCAAAACTGTGACTTCCATCAGTGATGTTTTATTTTAATTTCAGATACCAATAGATTGCTTTGAGAAGCCATGGGTGATTTCAGCCAAAATAACAGTACCATACATTACCCATAGATGCAGATTGAGATATTTTTATCGGTCTTTTGAAAGGATTTTGATCTAATTAACAATTTGAATGCAAGGGAGCTATAAACCAAATTGATACATGGTAAAAAAATTAATTTATGTTGGTTTTAATTTGGGAAAGTTGGAATATCAGAATGTCATTTGTACATAAAAATTGGGAAGGTTTAGGTCATTTGGTAAGGGAAAATTTCATGAAAAAGATCCTACCACAATTGTAAAAAATATCTTCAAATATATTAGATAGAAATGGGAAAGATTATCTACTGGTATTTCAATTTAATGATCAGGAAAAATGATAGTCAATGAAATTGAGTAAAAATTTTTCAGATCATTAATCGGCATGAAATTATGATCCACCACTCTATATCACAACCTTTTAAAAATATATTATTATTTTAGAATTAAAGTTTTAATTTTGTTTAGATGAAATCAATATATGTAAGTACTTCATCTGCCAAATTATATGAGATAAAATAATAAACAAAATTTGATATTGTATCTCCTGAATCTGTTGTTGTAAATGACTTCCAGCATGTAGCAATTAATGTTTGGAGAAATATATAATAAAAATGAAATTTGTGATGCGTGAGCTTGATTTAGAGTGATTATTTGTGTATAACCAGGCATATTTATTGTTGCAAATCTTATTTATTGATATTGATATTAATGAATTTATAGAAATTAATGTGAAATAGCTTAGGGCAGTAAATTTGGTGAGCTGTGATTTACAGTTTGTGCAAGGCCTAAGGGCATTAAATATTTTTATTTACTGCATAATGAAAGCATTTAATTTTTGTTCTGTTATTATTTCTTCTATATATATGATGGTATGTGAGAAACTTTTTTCTGTTCCTTTCAAATTTAGCCTTTCTTATCTATATTATTTATTATTTATTATCACAGGTATTAATGGTGCTGTTTTTGTAATTGAGAGAAGTTTATCTAATTGAATTCCAAAAAATTGTATTAAAAATTAAGATAGTTAAGCTAATCTTATTGTTTATTCTTTATGTATAGGTGACAATGTCTACCGTTATCCCGATATCGAAAATTACAAACATGATTCAAGAAGTTATGCATTGCCATGTATTAAAAATATCGGATGTAGTTGATCCCAAAAATGACAACACATGGGGGAAGAATTTTGTACTGACAAAGAGGTATATTAAATTGATATATAGTTCATTTATCAAATTGTTGCTTTGTATGCGTAGTGTTATATAATTGTATTCTACCAATTTGACTTTTGGAATTTTTGAAATTTGGGAGGTGCAATCCAAGTACGTAATCAAGCAGACACCTACCATGAAGTTTGGGGGCACAAAGATGAAGGTTTTGCAATTGATTGGAGCCCGTTATTCCTGGCCGACTCATTTCTGGTATGCTTTTCAACCACATCTGTTTTGTGATAGCATTTTTTTATATTTTTTATTATTCCTTTTTCTATGTGTGTCTATGTTTAAGCAACTCTGAAATTGTTTATTAGCTTAATATTATTTGGGAACTTTTGTTGTATATAAAAATACAAAACAGATGATAGTGCCAAAACTCAAAAGGAATGAAATAATCTATTACGTAACTATTACAGATTTCCATAAAGATGCCAACAATTGGGTTCTCAGATTGTGTTATCAATTTTCAATTCATGAGCCCTACTGGTAATCCCTTCAATGAATTATAGAAGCCTGCTTAATTTGGAAGATATGCATATTTGGTTTGGTCCTATTGAAGAGGTGTTACAAATTAAGTGCTTTAATTGTCATAATTTCTATGAGTTTTTATCTTATGGCCCCTCAAGTGTTTTAATAGTGAAGCGTATCAATTAAGGGGAATATCATAAATTAACAATTGACTATTGATTATAAGTCTGAGGGGAATGTTTTTACAATTGGCTACTAATTATAAGATCTAACTGTGAAGTGTATCAATTATTCATAGATTCAATGAAACTTGGGAGTATCAGAATTTTTAATTACAATGCAATCTTTTATCTATTTCTTAAATATTATTTCATTCAACCATGCAGACAAGGGATGAGTCATGTCTGGACGAAATATCTGATCCTTTTGATAATCGAATCTGATCCAAATCAATACTTGGTTAACTTTAAATTCTCTCTTATTTATTCAATGCGGTGGTATCTTTTAGTTTGTTGGCAAAATACATGTGTGGTAATTGCAATTGCAAGTTACTGATGAGAGATGTTAAAATTATCTATGCAAAAAATATTCTAAATATCAACACAATTCTACTTTTCGTTGTTTTCACTTAGGATTCATGATTTGATAGCTAAATCAGATAGCAAAGTTACTGTAGGTATGAAGTAATTAACAACATAATTGAAAAAAATGAAGCAATTTTATTGAGCACATTTTACTAAGATTTTGATTAAAAAGGAGAGCAAACTGTTGTTTTGAATCTCTCAATACATTTTGCTTTGAATTATTAAATATTTTACATTTTTCGTTTGTAGGCAAGACGGAGCACCATGACAGCTCTCTTCCATCTTACTTTCAGTCTTTAACTTGAATTTACAACATTATTCCTCTCTTAAATATAAACGATTTTCTGATGAAAAAATGGATGATTATGACATCCGCCCTTGGAATTGGACATTTTTCAACTTAACAAGAAATGAAAGTTTGAATCGCCAGTAAGGCTACATTATTGAAATGAAATTTTTTTTTAATCCGTTATCACATCAGATATTTCTGTTCATTAACTATTTTGGGTTAAGGTTAGTTATATGAAAGTTAGGAGCAATTTATTTGGTGCAAAATTAAGTTTATGTGAGACTTATCAGTTCTGGTAATGGAACCAATTCGTGTACAGTGAGCAACCTTTATTAAACCCCTTACATAGATATGTTACATCAACACATGAATTTTGAGTCAATTGAAATGGCAAGTGTCGAGGTTTGGAAGTACAATTATTATGTATTTATCTGTTTCATATCAATCAATATATTGTTTTACTAAAGATCTAGGAAAGTAGCTTTCTCTGTGCTACTTTATTTATATAAGTTTTAAAAATACAAGCCCATTAATACATGTTGGCATCCATTAACACATGCAAAGCTTTATCTGAGCTCTATTTCACGATCCATTATATAAATTGCAGGACCTAAGTCCGAAGTTCTTCAAGGAAATATAATGAATGTCAAGGTGTGGGAAATGCCTGTAGTGGACAACGAAATGCTAAAATCATCTGCTAGCTGTTGGCTCATTTTGTTTGTTGGATTTGGAATTTTTTTATACTTTCATGCGTGGTTGTGGTTTGTGAATATGTATGCGAGATTTCGTAATAGATTTGGTTCAACTGTGATGCTTTGTGGATAAAGTTGGTTCAAAATCAAGCATTAAATATTATGCGCCAACAACATATTAGTAGTATGAATTAATTGTACACAACATAGGCAAGCTCCTTATTTTTAAATATATATTTTGTCTCTGTAATATTTTCTAATAGCCTTCGATTAGTCTTCTCTTAAAAAATATCGATTAATTTGCTATAACGTTTGTTGGTTTAGCCCAATTTTTTAGTCTGTTCCAATTAAATATAAAATTGAATTACTAATCAAATGATATACATAACTACATTATAAAAATACAATAAGAACTAATTATTAAATCTTCTTTATAAATTTAAAATTTATTACGTATTTTAATTTTATTAGTAATTCAAATATCGAGCGAAGCTCGATCAATCCATCTAGTATTTATAAAACCGTCGTTTCTTCGAAACTCGTAACTCGCTTGAATTTGATGCGTTAATGTTTTCCCTAACTACAGCATAGAGAGAGGAAATAGACACAATTTCAAATTTAATACCGATTTGGTCAATTATGTGAAAATTAAGAAATCATACAAGCATGCAATTTTGCAGAAATTTTGATTACGGAGTTCCGATCCGCTAAGAATATTTATTAGCCTTAATCGTACGTCTCCAGAAATTTTGCAGCCACGAAAAATATGTGCTAGCTCCGTTCTATTCCACAATGAACATGGTCTACAACTTCTAAACAAATCGCCTTGTAGCAATCAAACCTCGAGATAATCGACCAGTGACGAAGCCAGGATTGAAAAATGATGGGATCCAAACTCTAACTAAAAGAAATTGAAAATCAAAGAACTCTTTGTTAATTACCTAAAATAATAACAATATCTTAACTAAAGCATCATTGAGATAAACTACAATTGTATTCTCAACAAGTCAATAATTACAAAAAACACTAACTACAGTGAAATAAAATAAACCGAAAAATATAAGATGCAAAATGAGAATTGAGAAATATCAATAGATAAATAGATCGCCGAAATTTGAAAAGAACATAAGAGAACTGAGGTTAGGGCGGTGTCTGGATGAAGGAGAAAGATCTGAATTTTAATAATGATTGCGCAAAGCAAGAGCGATCGAGTTGATCAAGCGACGTCGCGCCGAAGTTTTTTGCTTTCTCTTTTGGTTTCGACTTGGTAACTAAACAGCGCGAGAAGGAGAGGAGATTGTTTTCATGAATACATAAAAATTTATTTTGGGCCTAGGAGAGTCCTGTGGATTTAATATATAAATTTATCTTAGTAAAATTAAGATATGATGAATAACTATAATTATTAGGGGTGCTTGACTTTTGCCAATCCCTCTCTATCTTCGGCACTGGGATCGGCCTAACCAACATAATTATTAAAATCCTCAAGCAAACTGGAGAATGATGCTCCCAATAAATATTACTCAAAATCTAACAAACCGATGTGGTCTTTGATTAAGGGTAACTAGTATAAGGATTTTACTTAGAAATGCTAAAAACAAAAAGAGTATGAGAATTAGTTGTTTGTAGCTCAACGACAAGTATTTTGCAAGGTAAGCAGGAGAGAATATAAGTTGACAAAGGTCTAATATATATAGAGCGCATCAGGAGTTCCAAAACAGTAAAAAATTCTTCAGGACATTACCTGACGTTGTAGGATGTTGCACAATGCCAAATATAACCGTTGAAAAATCAAACAGCTATTTAATATAGTAATTACACTGTCAGAGCGTTGTGCAACACTCTAGGGCGTTACATAACGGCCAAGCAAAGACAAAGATAATATCTATAATAAGTTCAACAGAGCGCCACACGACGCCATAGGCTGTTACACAACGCTAGCGTTATACAATGCCTTGGAGCATTGTCACAACGATGACAGAGAAAAAAATAAAATTGAGGAAAAAATTAGAAATCTAGGGCGTTCTGTAACACTAAGGTCGTGTTACACAACGTCGTTACACAATGGTAATGCGGAGGCATTGTGCAACTCTGAAGAACGTTGCCTAACGCTCTGCCTAAGTACTTAGAATTTTTCCAAATCAAAGTGACCTTCCGTTATACAACGCCATTGAGCGTTATACAACATTGTGAGGTAACGTTGCAAAAAAATATTTGACGTTGTGTGACGTTGTTTCATAATTTGTCAAAATTTAATATTAAGTGTGTGTTTTCTCAATATTGTGTGACGCTAGCTCTAGAGCGTTGTGTGACACCAAATAGAAAAATTGAGCATTTAACTGAATAAATTGATTGAGATGAATTTAATAACTAATTATACTTATTTTAATTACTCTAACTGGCGTAACTGAATCTTGTAATGCTCCTCAATTTGTATAAATCTTACTTTAACCATTTTTCAAATACTCACCTAATAAATCACTTAAATTAAAAAATTAGTATATGAGTGTTGTTGATTTGCAAATTTGTAAATTTGCAAACTTTAACAAATAATTCTTTAGTACAACAATCTACCCCTTTTATCGAATTGCAAAACAACACTCAAAGTAAAGTAATAAATATAGCAATTAAGCACTAAACAATTTACTTCATATTTCTCCTTCGATTTGCGAAACAGAAAAAAGGATAGAAATGAAAATAAAGCACACACAACAAACTCATAATTGAGACTTCTAATCATAAAGCAAACAAACACCAAAATAACAACTTTTCGAAGCCAAAACAAAATAGAGAAAGAAAGAAAGAAAGTAGTTCATTTGTTCTACTTCTAATAGAAGTAAATTATTTGAAAATCAGACCACCTAATCGAGTTAGGATTGGCTAAATTTAAAAATTTCATCATGTATCTTACTTTTCTGCAACTTAAAAAAAAAACTAAGATAAACATTTCAATTATCTTTTCTCAAAAACCCCTTAATCTAGTTAAATTAATTAAATGACTTAGGATTTGAATAGTTTCGCCCTTGTGATTCGACACTCAAGCTATATTGCAAATGGATTAGAATTTGTAGTTTTGAAAATTTAATTTTGACCTAGTACACTAAAGATCGATCACCTTGAACTTTGGATCATTAGATGAGGATTGAAATTGAGAGTTTTTTAAATTTTATTTTTAAAATTCACATTGTAATGTTGGGTGAGTATTTTTATTTCTTCCATTGTTTAGAGGTCTAGTGTGTGCTCTAAAATTCATATTGTGTGTTGTCCTACTCCTATTTTTCTTATTGGAAAATAAGAAAACAAGCATCATGACCCTTGAAATATAATTTGTTTGAAACTCCATTTTGAACATTTTTTTTATATCCTGATTCTTTTGTCATTTTCCTTGTGTGTTCCTAGACTTCATACCCTTTTGGTATTGCTTGACATTTTTTTTGGGTTAGACGAGTTTCTTGGCCTAAAAGAAGATTGACACTCCATTTTATAATCAAGATCCGACTTGTCAAGATCCATCTTAGTACTACATGAAGCATTAGATGAACTTGATGTCGTATTTTCATTTTTCAGAATATTTGTCTCACTAAAAAGAGCTTGAAATTTTTTACGATCCTTTGAATTTTCAAGAATCTCAATCATACCATCATATACTTACTCACCAAAACTTCAAGGTAATTTACTGATCGAGATTGAATCCTAAGTCAAACAAATTAACCTTGTACTCGACTAGTAGTTTATAGCAAAGTAAAGGTGTCGATCCCACATAGATGAATATGAATACTATTCTTATTAGTTCATTAAATCTAGACAATAAAAGTTTAGAAAAGATCTTGAGTCACAAATCGAATGAATAAAAGAGAAATAAAGGAATGCAATTGCAAGTACGAAAATAATGCAAAACAATTCAAATAAATATTTTTGAAAATTTTATAGGGATTAAAATATGATAAGAAAAGTGCCTTAGGGTTCGATTTCGCCTCAGTTTGGCTACAGGGTTGTGAAACTTAGCACTGTCATGTTCAGTTCCACTAATTCGGTCCGAATTGTGACCAATCCGGTCCGAATTCCACTATGTAAATGCTGTCATTTACTCGTTTGTTGATTTGTTCAAGCCAAAGGTCCATCTAGCCATACCTAAACTCCCTAACCCTCTGCTTTCGCGTATTGGGTACAGTATTTGGTAAGGGATCTAGTGTTAACCTTAATTGAATGTATTGCACATCAACCTTCATTTGTTGGTGGACCTATTCGAGTTTACTAATTGGTTTTCTACGAGATATCGAACTTAGACCGTCGTTTAATTAGAAGTATTTATTTTTGGTTACTAATTGGTCAACTTTCGTCCCTTGACCTACCTCAAATACTTGTGCAAGACCCGTTTATTATATTGGATTGTAGTCCTAATAAATGCGGCCGTACAAATGTCAAGCAACTCAAATAAATCGTAGCAAACCAAACTTAGACTACATCCAGCAACAAAAAAAAATTCATAAAAAGTTTCAAGTAGTAATTGAGTTCATCCATCAACAAAACAAGTAAATCGTAGCAAACCAAACTTAGACTACATCTATCCCTAAAACAACAAGTTTTTAGCCTAACATAATTTCAAACAATAAGCAAATAATAGTAGACAAATTTAAATAAACCATAACTCCAGAATTTAGAGAGAAGTATTAGTGATACAATAAATAAACCCAAGTTTCAACTGATAAACCACTACCGTCCCACCAGAAAATACCTTTGGAACTTTGGAACTCGTTGTAATAGCAAGAATCAACTCCAATATGTGCTCACCTTGCTCTAGTCGCCCAAGAAGAGGAGAAGAATGGCCAAAACTATATTTGGAGCTGTTGGAGAGAGAAAATGAAATCTGGAATGAGAGATGCCCCTCCCCGAAGATGGAAGGCTCCTATATCACTCCTCTCTGAATCCTGGACAGCCTTGCATGCGTTTCTTATCATCTAGGCCGAAATTGAGGTCTTTCCATAAGAGAAAACGCCTCAGAAAAATTCAGCTGGGAACCTTCCCTATATAGCAATTTGGACAGAATTCAGAGAAATTAAGACCGAATTGTGGTCACTGGATAGAGGCTGCAATGGAATTCGGTCCGAATTAGGAGGAATTCGGACCGAATTACAGGGGCTGGCTGAGATAGGCATTGATTCGCACGCGGTTGCTGCACCGGATCGAGTTGGGGCTTGATCTAGGCTAGAAATGAGCCCTCAAGCCATCTAATTTGCTACTTTCCTTGCTGTTTTCCTTGAGTTCTTATAAAACCAAATAAAACGCAATGGCAGTGCCAAATTTGACAAAAAAAATCGAAAATAAGATAAAATTACAGTTTTATTCACAATTTCGATGTAAAGTATGATCAAAATATCAATATATATACGAGATATCATTTACTTTAACTGTGAAAAGACTAATTTTTCTTTATTTTGACTAACTACAGTCTTAAGGGATTCTTCTAGATATTCATTCAACCTATCATTTTGAAAGTTTGTGTCACCATCCAAGATAATTTTATTTTCACTATCATTATACAAAGGCGAGTTTAGATATATCTTATTGGTGACCTTAGACACTTCAATAGTGACATTAGGTCCCTCTCTTTGTGTTGAAGGTGAAGCTTCACACGACCATTTGCCTTGCTCAATTGATGCATATAGATTTTGCCTTGGTTGAACTCATTGAACACTTATTTCACCAAGTCATCAAGTTCTTCATCCACATACATCACCACATCATTCACTTGGACCGCCAATGTAAGATTGTCATAGTTGCCCTCAGACTCCGAATCGAATTGGCTGAATGAGCTAGGAGTCAGACTCATGTGGCTTATATTGCTTTCTCATTCTTCCTCTTGCTCTTGTAATAGCTCTTCCTTGACTTGTTATATCCCTCGCCATTTTTCTTACTACATTCTTCCTTGTCCTTCTTCAAATGTGGAAGAGCTTGTAGCAAGTGTACATAGTGTGCCCCTCCCTTTGACAAACAAAACAAATAACACGTTTATCGTTATCAACTCTTTCTTTATTAAATTTATCTCCAAAAACAGCATGATCCCAAGAAATATCTTTGCAAGAACGGTTTCTTACTTCTCCTCATCAACGTCGAAAACTCCCTTGGCTTTGTCACCCGATTAACGATATCTTCCTTGATGATTACCATTATAGGAGTGGTGTCAGTTTTTGGAAGGTGAAGTTTTGTTCACACTTGCCGACAAAGCTATTGACTTGGGCTCATACTTCAACTCTCCATGTTGCTTGAGCTTCTCTTCTACGCACCGGTAATATGTGTAGATGATCTCAGGAGTGAGATTATTGTGAGACTGTTATTGAGTCCCAAGTGTAGTAATGAGATTGTCTCATTTGCGGTCTTCCCACCAAAATCCTAAGCCATCTTTCTATAATACAATAGTTAGATATGGTCTCTCCTATATTGTAAAATTCTTCGAGCAATTGTATAAAAGCGAGAATACATATTTTCGATAGATTCACCATCCTTTACGTGGAAATTGTTCAATTTAGACTCCAATTTAAATTGACGGGAGCTCTTAATTTAAGAATTTCTCACATAATGGTTAAGGAGAGATATCCACATATTATGTGCATTTGTAGAGCTACAAAAAATTACGGCCATGGACTCATGCACCGAGTTAAGGAGAACATTGAGGGCATTGTCATTTTTTGTTTTATGCTTTTTGGACTCCTCGGTCTCCTTACCATCAACAACAAGTTTAGGTACGTAACCATTCATTCTCAATTACATCTCAAAGGTCAGTCATGTTTAGGTAAACAGACATACATCTCTTTCAATACCGAAAATTCTTGCAAGTGGAACCAAATTTTTCGATTTTTCAATTACTCTCGAAGCCATAAAAATCGAGATTATCACAATTAAGTTGATCTTAATCTAGATAATCCCTACTTTGGTACCATTATTTTGTCCATAACTACGGCCTAGTGGGGGTGAATAGGCACAATTAATTAAATAAGCAAAAAGAAGAAACATGCATAATTAATTACAAAATTTTGACCCGCTAGGAATTTGCAATCCTTAGTCGTACGTCTCTGAAAGTTTCGCAACCACAAAAAGGATGTGCTCCGTTCTATTCCACAATGAACGGGTCTACAATTTCAAACCGAATCACCTGGTAACAATCAAACCTCGAGGGGGATTGGCTTAACCAACACAAGCACTAAAATCCCCACACAAATTAGGAGAATAATGCTCTCAATCAATATCACTTGAAATCTGACTATAAATCGATGTGGTGTTTGATTGAGGCCAAATAATATAAAAAATTTTCCTTAAAAATGCTAAAAAAAAGAGAGTATGAGAACTAGTTCTTTGAAACTCAAAGACAAGTGCTTTGCAAGGGAAGAAAGAAAATATATCATATGACTAAGGTTTGATATATATATATATATATATAAGGCGTAAAGAGCTTCAAAACAGTCAAAAATTCTCCAGAGCATTGCCTAACTCCACAGGACATTGCACAATGCCAAATATAACCATTGAAAAATCAAACAACTACTTAATATAGCCATTGGACTTTCAGAGTATTGTGCAACACTCCGAGGCATTACACAACAGGCAAACAAAATACAAAGGGAACAACTATGATAGGTTCAACAGAGCGTCACACGATGCCACATGTCGTTACACAATGCTAGCGTTATACAACGTCTTGGAGCATTGTCACAACAGCGGTAGGAAAAAATAAAATTGAGGAAAATTTTAAAAATCTATGCGGTGTGTAACGCTGAGGCCATTACACAACGATATTGTAGGGGCATTGTGAAACTCTGAAGGATTTTGCCCCGCTTTGTCTAAGTACTTAGAATTTTCCCAAGTCAGACTGACCTTCTACTATATATACAATGCAATTGAGCGTTATACAATATTGTGATGTAGCGTTGCAAAACGCTATTTGACATTGTGTGACGTTATTTCATAATTTGTCAGAATTTTGATATTAAGAATGTGTTTTCTCAGCGTTATGTAACGCCAAACAGAAAACAAAACACTTAACTTAGCAAATTGAGTGAGATGAGTTTAGCAACTAATTCTACCTATTTTAATGACTCTAAATAGCATAACTATGTCTTGTAATGCTCCTCAACTTATATAAATATTACTTGAACCATTTCTTCAAATAATCACCTAATAAATCCCTTAAATTGAAAGATTAATATAAGAGTGGTGTCGTTTTATAAATCGGCAAACTTTAACAAAGAATTGAGTAGTACAACATTTAATTATTCATAATTAACTCAATTTGAATTAATTCAAATTAACTTTTCAATCGAGCTATTAGAGCTTGAATTAATTTCGAGATGAATTCGAGCTTGACTGAGCTTACTCGCTATTGGCTTGTGAATTAACAAGCTAGAAATTCTTCTTCAATTTGGTGTAATTTTCATTATGATCATGTAATCTGAGCTGTCAAATTAAGATCTAATGGTCGAATTTTATTGTTAATTGTTCATTTATTTAAAATCGAGCTGGCTCGAATTAATTTTGGGTACTCAAATTCGAGCCAAGTCTATCAACTTGAAGATTCTTAACGAATCAAATTAAGCTAGCTCGAGCTAGACCTATCTCGCATGAACTCGACTTGTTATCAGTCCTAACCAAATCACCTTATCGACAAAATATTTAACTTTTTAGTCTGGTATATTTCATCATAAAGTACTTGTCATACAACTTGACATAAAAAAAAAATAGCAGGCTGACCAGCGACCCTAGGAGAAACAATGTGAATGATTAATGCATACTTAACAATTTTTTATAATATAGTTAGAATATTTTTCTAAAAATAATTAGATACTTTAATGTCATATGTATATAGGATATGTTTCTCACAACAAGTTTTTTGCAGTATATTTTTATTTTAGAATTTTTTTTTTGAGGTAATTTTTGCGAAAATTGTTGTCCAACATATGTTTTATGATTTTGCAAACCCAGTTGGTGATTGGCATAGTCTGAATGAACCAAGTAGTTTAGGCTCGATCTAGACAAGAATTTCTTGACTGCAGTGTAAGTATCACAATATTGATGTTTGTTATAAAACAAAAAATATATTATTGACATTTGACTCAGCTTCACTTAGTCAACATCCAGTCAAATTGATCCGAGTCATCTCTCCAATTAAACTCCATTTATTATACTCATGCCCACAATAATTAACTAGTAGAGTATTTTTTGATGTGTGTGCACATATTGCTTCTTTTCTACTGACAAACAACCACTTTCAAAGTTGTTAGCTGTAGTTTTCTTTTCTTTAGGCTGTTTGTTTTTTTTTATCATAATTTAAATAACAGTCGCTGGAATCTCGAGATAGTACGTAATTGATGAGAAGTTTTGAGATTTGAAAATTTTATGACATTCGAAAACCTCACCCCTTGGACCAGAGAGGAAAATATTATTCTCTCAAGCAAAATTTCCGGACGGAATTATTGGTGTTGGCGATCGAAAAATAAATAAAAACAGAAGAGAACGGAGTGGAGTCAACTAATTTAATAAAAATTGAAAATAATTTTAAAGTTTGTGAATTTCTCAGCAAACTTTGTTATTTTTTTTACCTCACTATTATATATATACTAGCTACATCATTAATATGTTTTATAAATTTGGCGTGCATATATATTCAAAATTTGAGTACTACATAAAATTTTGATTTACAAAAATTCAGCAATTGTTATATCAGTAAAAATAATTGATTGATATATTTATACTAACATAAAAATCATTTTTTCTAAAGCTATAAGATTTGAGGTAGACTAAAATCAGCCACGACTGACGGATGGACCTATCGGCCGCGGTTATATTTCAACTTTTGAGGTTCTAATGGCTAATCCGAACCGTTCAACGTGTTCCATATTGAAATCTCATTGGAGAGCAAATTTTATATTTTTTAAATTTTTTTACTATTTTTTCAGATTTTTTAAAATCATTGTTATTGAAGGGTCCAAAATTGTTTAGATTAAGAATTTTGTAAAATACCAAAAAATACTAAAAAATTTCAGAAAAAAATATAAAATTTGGTCTTCAACGATATTTCAATATGGGGAACACATTCAACGATATTTCAAAGATTGAGATTTCATCGTAGCTGACGGTCTCATTTGTCAGTCGCGACTGATTTTAGTCTACCTCGATTTTGTTTGACTGGCCAGTATTCAACTAGTCAACATTTTGACCAAATGTCTTCTTTACTGAACAATAATACACACAAACTGAATATATTGAAGTCTAAACATTAGAAGACGCAAACTAAATACCAAAGTAAATACCAAAGTACATAAAAGTGTACACGATCATAAATTCATAATATATATGAGATAGACATCCATGCTACCAAATGCTCCTGATGTGCAAAGTGGATGCATGTGTATTGTTTTTATTATGGATCGTGAAGATCTATTTTTTATGGACCGTATAGCAATTAACTAAAAGGGAAAAAAAAAGTTCGAATACTGTAGCCTCCATAACTGAGTTGTATTAAGTATGAGTCCATTACCTGTGTTAAAATTAATTGAGGCGTTTCTAGATAGTACACAATTAAACTGGCGTAATCAGTTGGAATTAATGGCAGCCTGTCAGAGGGATTAAGAAATTAGATTGTTCTGATCTATTTAAGTCTCTTAGCCTCTGACAGAATTCTTATTGCAATTAAATTTAGATTCTTTGGGTAATCTAGGTCCATTAATTAAACTAAATGGAACTCGTATATTAATTAAGCACTAATATAATTTTTATTGCGACCTATATATATATATATATTAATTTGTTTGACAGAGAATCTTGACAGCAACAATGGGCTTTAATTCTACATTGTCTTCAATTACTAAATTTATCGTGCATACTCATAAAAACAAATATCACGTTTATGTCTCGTCTCCGTAACATCTTCCAGAAGGCAAAGCATCCCCATAGTCTCTGTTAACGTTGTTTCTATACATTATACAATGCAAAAACGGATAAAAATGGTTTCAAAGGACGTGTTTGTGTGTGCTTTTGGTGTCGACCTAATTCGGAAGAACATAGTAGAATATAAACAAAATAGACCGTGTAGGAAAATCAACTTGCACTACGGGAAAAAAGACCTTCTGTAACGGCACTTCTGTAACGGTTATTGAAATAACCGTTACAGAATAGTGAGGCATTAGGCGGGAAAATTGGCGCCACAAATCTGTAACGGTTATTATGAAACAACCGTAATAACATTTCCGTCATGGTCAGGGAAAAAAATGCATCAACCTTCTGTAACGGTTGTTGGATAATAACCGTTACAGATTTATTATATTCTGTAACGGTTATTATCCAACAACCGTTACATAGAGGCAAATAATTTTGTTTTTATTTTTTTAGTGATTCTGTAACGGTTATTAGGAAATAACCGTTACAGAATGGTTATGTATAAATAAAATATCATCCTCCCTCATCTAACTCTCAGTCGCGCGCACTTTTCAACATTCAAACGGATCAGAAGTTCAAAGTATATTTTCATGAACTCCTCTTTATTTAAATTATTTTGCATTTCGTTAATAATTTGCATATATATAGGCATGAATTTCGTGTTGTCATATAGTAAACGTCATCAAGTAGTAGCTAGCAATAATACACAGATCAGGTGAGAAAAGGAAGAGAGTGAAGGCAAAGTAAAGAAGAATGATCTTTGTTGATATTCCAAGAAGAAAATTTAAGGATTACAGCCATAAAGCATACAGAGCTAAACAAAAAATTTAAGGATTAGAGAAGAAGCACTTAGAACTGCTGTACATTAAAGGAGGCATTAATAGCATTAAAGAACCAAAGCAGAAAACTTGAAGAGGCAATAGCTAAAAAGGGATCACCAGTAGCACAATGTACTGGCAAGGAAACACCAGAAGCTGATCCAGTAGGAGGAGCAACAGAAGCTGATTCAGTAGAAGTTGAATCGGTGTCAGTCGATGGTGGTGGAGGAGGTGGTGGAGGAGGTGGAGGAGGCACCCAAGGCCTGCCGGGGCCTACAAAAGGTGGTTCAGTGGGCCCTCCAACTTGTTCAAAACCTTCAATATGTACCCTAGCTCTTGCAGCTCGAGGGTCTGCAGAGATAACCAAATGATGAGGGATCTCTGAGGGATGAGCTCCTTTAATAAGCAAACGCAAATGAAGGAAGATCCCATCAGAGAAGTGAGGAGCAGTGAAAATTGGATAACCAAACCCAGACACCAGCATGTTAATGGCACTTCTATTCCAGAGATGAAGAGGGGGACCAGTAATTCTGATTCTGGTACGATAAAGAGGAGGTTCATAAACTGTACCAGCACGCTCAGTCCACCTTGTTAGAACCAATCTAACATTCTGCAGGTAAATGACACCTAGGCTGCAGATTTCATTCCTGACCCCTTGATTTGGGCAAACCAGAAGAAAATCTCCAGAGGTTGGGTGCACTGGAGAGAGACGATACTAGTGAACTGCAAAACCAAACTGACGTGCAAGTCTGAATCCCAAGCGGTGCTCAAGATCAGGCGGAAGTAATCCTTCTGCTTGGAATGTAACAATCGCCGCTCTGTGCAGAACTTCATTTTCAGGGTCAAGATCTTGTATAGGAGAGTAAAACACATTTAAATGATCAGGTCTGAGATCTTCAAACTCAGCAGCACTGTTCATAGGCACAAATTGCCAATCATGAAGGTTTGCCATATCTGAAGAAAGAACTAAAAAGGAGGAGAAGTGGAAGAGGCAGCAAGAGGGGATTGAGTATTAATAGATGGGGGAGGGAGAGGAGAAGGCAAAGAGATTAAAGGAAGAATTGAAGAAGTTCTCTGACAATTATGACCAAATTTAAGACAAACCAAGCACCTCTTCGGAAGACTACAACTTGATTCAGGTGTTCTGATATTGAGATTCTGATATTGATGATTTAGGTACGTTCTGACCAAATTTAAGACAAACCAAGCACTTCTATCTAAGCTATTAATGATATTGAGATTCTGATATTGTACGATTCTGATATTGAGATTCTGATTTGATTGATACTTGTGAGGCAAACTAAATACTTTGTTTATTGTTTGTGTAATATGCATGATTATATATATGTTTGATATATGTGTGATATGCTGCATGTGTTTAATGTAAATTGGGTACCAATCTGGTACCAATTCGGCTAGCAAATTGGGCTAGCCAATCAAACAGGCGAAACACAAAAAAAAGGACCTTCTGTAACGGTTATTAAGGAATAACCGTTACAGAATATTATAATTTCATTTTTTTATTATAAACATTATCTGTATCGGTTATTACCTAATAACCGTTACAGAATATTATAATTTCATTTTTTTTATTATAAACATTATCTGTATCGGTTATTACCTAATAACCGTTACAGAATATTATAATTTTATTTTTTTTATTATAAACATTATCTGTATCGGTTATTACCTAATAACCGTTACAGAAGCCAGTCTTCTGTAACGGTATGTTTAAATAACCGTTACAGAAAGGTTATGTATTTAGGTTAAGTCTTCCCAGCCGCATTCCTTTCTCTCTTCTTTTCATTTTATTCAAAGAAATACCTCTCTTATCCCTTCTGTTTCACTCCAAAAAATAGCAAAAAATTTATAAAAATTCTGAAAAAAAGAGAACAAGAAGGAGAGCAGATTTGAGGTAAAAAAACAAAAAATTTGAATCGTATTTTTTCATATTTTTTCCTTATTTATTTCGGTTTTTTCATGAGAACGAGAGCAGATTCAACGGATCGATCGAAAGAACGAGAAGGAGAGCAGATTCAACGGATCGATCGAAAGAACGACAAGGAGAAGGAGAGCAGATTCAACGAATCGATCGATCGAAAACTGGATAATTTTATATTTCTTCGGTACTTTCATAAACTCCTCTTTTTTCATATATATGCGATTTAGGGTTAACTGCTTTTTTTCCTTTTGCTTTTAAGTTGTAATTGACAAATAATTGAGCTAAATTACGGTTGACAAACAATGCAATTTACATAGGCTGACAAACAATGCTATGGTCAATAGTGTCTGTCAATTGCATACCAGATGTGTACATGAAGGAATTTTGTGTGTTAAGTTTTGAATTTCTCCTTGCATATGTACTATTGACCTCTGGTATGCGCATGAATCAAATTGCCTGTTGGCCACAAATGTCAAATGTCAATAGAAACCTTTCTACTCAAGAGCAATTTATATTGTTTCAAGCTTGATTCTGTATCTAAACATCACAAACATACATCTAAACATCACACAATTCACACAATTCTTGCCATTAACAGTACAGTACAACAATAAATAACTGAGAAGTAAAAAAAAGGGCAGCATCTAGGTAGAGGATGTGTCATCAGTGGAGCCATTGCTCTTCTTTGCTGCTTCCTGCTTCTTTGCCAAATCCATGAAGGTTTTTTCCATGTCTGTTTTCAAGTCAGTGCAATTATTGAAAAAGTTAAATGTATATTTATGTAGAGCTATTCTCTAAACTAGGATTTATGTAGAGCTATTCTCTAAACTAGGATTTATGTATTCTCTAAACTATAGAAGTTATTTAGGGCTTTTGAACATATTGTCTAGAAAGAAGCTATTCTCTAAGCTATTTAGGACTTCTGCACATATTGTTACTAGAAAGAAATGTAGAGTTACCTTCTGTGGAGAATGACATCTTGCTGGGCTCCTCTGAGGGTGTCTTCATGAGTTCATCGACTGATTGGTCCTCAGTAGGGGTTGTATTGTCACTCTCTGTGTCAGTTTTTTCATCCTCATCAGTATCAGTCTCCTGAGAGCTTAGGTTGAACCCAGGGGGTACACTGGGCCCACTGGTGTGCCCTGGGCCCTCATGTTGAGCTCTGTGGCTCTCTTTCCTAGCCTGTTTCATCTCCTTCCTGAACTGTGCCTCAAGATCTTCTTGTACTCCTTTTCCTTTAGAACTAGAGCTTGTAGGTTTGATTACCCTGGTGTCTCCAATGAGAACTCCTGTCTCCTTAGTTCTGCTTCCTCCCTTGGTTTGTGATCTAGTAATCATTGAGGGGATGACCTCATCTATCTTCCTTTTTTTTGCTTGAGTATTATTGGGGGTTGTGGTTTTTGCAGCCTTTTTCTTTGCTTTTCTCTTGCTCTGTCGCATGGTTGTAGTACTGCCAGAATCAACCCTATCAGGTGGATTGATACTTTGCAGTCTTGCCTCATCAGCAGGGGACCATTCAATCCTAGGCAAAGCTTTGATGTATTCATGACGTGAGTTTCTAATTTGTGGTTCCTCAACTACGTACTGAACCCGAAGTAGGTCCATTTTTCCATTTCTTCTGTGTAATTCAAATGCACGAGAGGCTGGTATTCTATCCCTATGTTCAACCAATACTTCTACTCTAGCAAATCTGGCATCTATACCCATGTATGTTGGTGCATCAGCATGTAAAACTGTACCAAAAGGGAAAAAGATGTTTGCTCCATACCATGAGCACCATCCAAATGGAAGATCAGCAATTCTTACCCATAGCCTCACACTGTCTGCTCTGGGGTCTAGTTCCCTTGGAGGATCAATGAGGATGGGAAATGGCCGCCTCATGTTGTTTCCATATGTGATTTCAATAGTGCCTTTTCTAAACATCTCATCGCGCCATTGCTCAGAGGGGCCGATGATGAGAAATCGGTTTTCTAGGAGTGTTGTCACTCTGTGTTGTCCTGCAGGGAGGCGTCTTCTCATCTCTATCATGACATCAAGCAAAGTTACACCTTCCATGGTTTGGATGACAATGGATTTGGTGATCTCTGCACTGGCCGGAGCAGTGATGTCGTCTTCATCAACTCTGATGGGATCAAGGTTTTCCATGGTTGGTTTTTGAGTAGAGAGATAGGAGGGAGAAGTGAGAAATTAGTTTGAAACTGAAAAGGCATGGGGTTCTACAGTTTGGTCATTTATAGTACAAATGAGTTTGAAACTGAAAATATGAAGAGTTGCGTGCTTTAATTTTTGAATTGTTAATCATATGAAGAGTTGCGTGCTTTAATGAGTGTTCAGATAAGCATCTCTTGGAGTACTAGATTGTAACAGTATGCTGCATGTGTTATCTAATGTAAATTGGGTACCAATTTGGTACCAATTCGGCTAGCAAATTGGGCTAGCCCAATCAAAAAAACGAAACAAAAAAAAGGACCTTCTGTAACGGTTATTAAGGAATAACCGTTACAGAATATTATAATTTCATTTTTTTTTATTATAAACATTATCTGTAACGGTTATTAGAGAATAACCGTTACAGAAGATTGGCTTCTGTAACGGTTATTAGAGAATAACCGTTACACATGTTCTCCAAAAAGCTGTACCAGATTTCCCTTGCATAATACTATAACGGTTATTAGATAATAACCGTTACAGAAGATTGGCTACTGTAACGGTTATTATCTAATAACCGTTATAGATCTGTAACGGTTATTAGACATTCTGTAACGGGGGCTACAGTAACGTTTCATATACCGTTACAGAAGTCTTTTATTAACCGTTACAGAAGCCAAAATTTCGTGTAGTGTTGAACGGTTTGGATTGACCGTTTGAATTTTAAATCTCGAAAAACGACTCGATGGTAAATGGATGGTACATGCCATCAAAGGTACGTTAGCCTTACTCTATATGTGTGTATGTTAATTTTATAATTATAATGATAGACACACTTATTCAAAAAATTTAACAAAAATTAATATGTTCTTCATAATTCATATAATTAATTATTTATCAAATTTGTACAATAAAATCAATTTGATCATCTATCGACATTTCTCAAATCACACCCAATTTGGTTTATCAATAATCTCCATCAATGATATAGATCAGAAATGTAATTAATTTAACGTTGTCAAAAATTATCATATCGATCAAATAAATTTTATTGAAAAACCATTCGTTCCCTATATATGCCCCCTATTTGGGTAATGTTTATCAAATTATACACGATATATATCGATCCAAGGAGTACGTATTGACGTTTTATTTGTGAAATTATTATTATTTTTTTACTTAGATTTTTTGTTTTGTTTATCTACTACTTTAAACATGCTCTCGAAATTTAATATATCCAAGAAGTACCAGCGCAAAATGATGAGTTTTGCAGCGGGTGAGGTTAAGAAGTGTGAAGCAGAAATTCTCGCAGAAATATTTTAGCTACTTCCTTTTTTTAATAATATAATAAGTTCCGACTTTTAAACTAAGTCATGCATAGAGTAACTTAAGTGAGCTTTGCCTATTCAACTAACTTAATTGCTATCTAGCACATCAACTGGGGTACAACTAAGAGGTGCACCTCTTGCGAAATTTAATGATAGATCCCCTAACTATTGTTGTTGCTTTTTTTTAATTGGGTAGGTGACCCCAACCGAGCAAATAGTATATATACAGATGTGCAAAATGAATATTGCCTTTTTTATTATTTTAAAATTATATCCTGTCATATTGGAACCTTGAACTGAAATCCCTAAAACTTTTGCTCGTCTTATCTACCAGTTTCATTATTCTATATATAAATATACTTTTGACCATTTGCAGTGTGTAACTAACTACTGCAATAATGGCTACATTACAAAATCATATAAATTTATTGGACTATTTATAACTTTCGAGCTAGAGTGATGCATTTTCAATTAACTCTATTTTAGACTTTCTTCAAATAGTAGCTAGTTTCGTAAGAATTTAGGTTGTAATACAATAATGAGAAAATATATCTGCTGCCCAGTGAAATATAATGTACGTACTATATATATAAAGATCAGAAAGAACCTACTTCAAAGAGGCTGTTTGTCCCACATGTTTACCTAATTAATTAATTTATTTATTTATTTATTTAACTATTAGTAATTAGTGAGTTACAATTTTCTTTTCACCGTGCTGCAATGCCTAATAAGATGCAAGGTATTATCAGAATCATAAAGGGGGTGGGGGGGGGGAGTTAACCATAGTTACATCAATTAAATTTCTTTCTAAAAAACATTTCTTAGAAGTAAGAGTTCGTAGTCAGCCTTATGTTTGGTATTAATCAATGAAACTAATTAAAATACGCTAATAATAGATTTGTTCTGAAATAATCTACAAAATTTCTTCGGAACTAAAACTTAATTAACTTATGATCAAAAGACAGCTAGCGTGGTTAGGCTATGGATTATGCATGAAGCAACCGTTTTGGATTATGTAAATGATTTTCCTGGGAAAAAATCTATTTCATTGATCACAATCACGATCAAAACGTATTTTTCATGTTAATAAAGAAATTTTGAATGATTATGAAATTTTTATGAATTGAAAAATTCTGAATGAGAAAAGAACTTCTTTTAGTAACCAAATTATTCATTATAGAGATTTTTTCGATTTTTTTCATTTAAATAAAACATCTTGGGAACAAAAGTACTTTTTTTGTAGTTTTTCTATGAAAATGAACAGTAGTATTGCGACCGCCAAATTTTCTTCAGCTAATCAATTCTTTAAATCAACAGGGTGTTCATTTCAATAAGTTTTTAAAGCTAACATGTTACTTTCACAATACTTTTTTAATACTTTGTACTTAAAAAAAGTTGCATATATAATTAATTGATGCAGTGCTGTGGTTGCTCAGGACTATTTGTGTCATGCCGATAAAAGAAGGGATGCATGTCCAAGAAAATTTAGCAAAAAGTAAAACTATTTTACTTTAAACAACATTAACTTTTGAGCAAAAATTTTATTGTCGTGTAATCACTCCATTCCAGAGGGCTTACTATATTACTTACATTCACTACGCGAAATTTTGGCTTCTGTAACGGTTAATAAAAGACTTCTGTAACGGTACACGAAACGTTACTGTAGCCCCCGTTACAGAATGTCTAATAACCGTTACAGATCTATAACGGTTATTCTCTAATAACCGTTACAGTAGCCAATCTTCTGTAACGGTTATTATCTAATAACCGTTATAGTATTATGCAAGGGAAATCTGGTATAGCTTTTTGGAGAACATGTGTAACGGTTATTCTCTAATAACCGTTACAGAAGCCTCTCTTCTGTAACGGTTATTATCTAATAACCGTTATAGTATTATGCAAGGGAAATCTGGTACAGCTTTTTGGAGAACATGTGTAACGGTCATTCTCTAATAACCGTTACAGAAGCCACTCTTCTGTAACGGTTATTCTCTAATAACCGTTACAGATAATGTTTATAATAAAAAAAAATGAAATTATAATATTCTGTAACGGTTATTCCTTAATAACCGTTACAGAAGGTCCTTTTTTTTTGTTTCGCTTTTTTTGATTTGGCTAGCCCAATTTGCTAGCCGAATTGGTACCAAATTGGTACCCAATTTACATTAGATAACACATGCAGCATACTGTTACAATTCAATCCAGTACTCCAAGAGATGCTTATCTGAACACTCATTAAAGCACGCAACTCTTCATATGATTACAATTCAAATTAAAGCACGCAACTCTTCATATTTTCAGTTTCAAACTCATCATTTCTACTATAAATGACCAAACTGTAGAACCCCACGCCTTTTCAGTTTCAAACTAATTTCTCACTTCTCCCTCCTATCTCTCTACTCAAAAACCAACCATGGAAAACCTTGATCCCATCAGAGTTGATGAAGACGACATCACTGCTCCGGCCAGTGCAGAGATCACCAAATCCATTGTCATCCAAACCATGGAAGGTGTAACTTTGCTTGATGTCATGATAGAGATGAGAAGACGCCTCCCTGCAGGACAACACAGAGTGACAACACTCCTAGAAAACCGATTTCTCATCATCGGCCCCTCTGAGCAATGGCGCGATGAGATGTTTAGAAAAGGCACTATTGAAATCACATATGGAAACAACATGAGGCGGCCATTTCCCATCCTCATTGATCCTCCAAGGGAACTAGACCCCAGAGCAGACAGTGTGAGGCTATGGGTAAGAATTGCTGATCTTCCATTTGGATGGTGCTCATGGTATGGAGCAAACATCTTTTTCCCTTTTGGTACAGTTTTACATGCTGATGCACCAACATACATGGGTATAGATGCCAGATTTGCTAGAGTAGAAGTATTGGTTGAACATAGGGATAGAATACCAGCCTCTCGTGCATTTGAATTACACAGAAGAAATGGAAAAATTGACCTACTTCGTGTTCAGTACGTAGTTGAGGAACCACAAATCAGAAACCCACGTCATGAATACATCAAAGCTTTGCCTAGGATTGAATGGTCCCCTGCTGATGAGGCAAGACTGCAAAGTATCAATCCACCTGATAGGGTTGATTCTGGCAGTACTACAACCATGCGACAGAGCAAGAGAAAAGCCAAGAAAAAGGCTGCAAAAACCACAACCCCCAATAATACTCAAGCAAAAAAAAGGAAGATAGATGAGGTCATCCCCTCAATGATTACTAGATCACAAACCAAGGGAGGAAGCAGAACTAAGGAGACAGGAGTTCTCATTGGAGACACCAGGGTAATCAAACCTACAAGCTCTACTTCTAAAGGAAAAGGAGTACAAGAAGATCTTGAGGCACAGTTCAGGAAGGAGATGAAACAGGCTAGGAAAGAGAGCCACAGAGCTCAACATGAGGGCCCAGGGCACACCAGTGGGCCCAGTGTACCCCCTGGGTTCAACCTAAGCTCTCAGGAGACTGATACTGATGAGGATGAGGATGAAAAAACTGACACAGAGAGTGACAATACAACTCCTACTGAGGACCAATCAGTCGATGAACTCATGAAGACACCCTCAGAGGAGCCCAGCAAGATGTCATTCTCCACAGAAGGTAACTCTACATTTCTTTCTAGTAACAATATGTGCAGAAGTCCTAAATAGCTTAGAGCATAGCTTCTTTCTAGACAATATGTTCAAAAGCCCTAAATAACTTCTATAGTTTAAATCCTACATAAATCCTAGTTTAGAGAATACATAAATCCTAGTTTAGAGAATAGCTCTACATAAATCCTAGTTTAGAGAATAGCTCTACATAAATCCTAGTTTAGAGAATAGCTTCTTTCTAGACAATATGTTCAAAAGCCCTAAATAACTTCTATAGTTTAAATCCTACATAAATCCTAGTTTAGAGAATACATAAATCCTAGTGTAGAGAATAGCTCTACATAAATCCTAGTGTAGAGAATAGCTCTACATAAATATACATTTAACTTTTTCAATAATTGCACTGACTTGAAAACAGACATGGAAAAAACCTTCATGGATTTGGCAAAGAAGCAGGAAGCAGCAAAGAAGAGCAATGGCTCTACTGATGACACATCCTCTACCTAGATGCTGCCCTTTTTTTTTTACTTCTCAGTTATTTATTGTTGTATTGTACTGTTAATGGCAAGAATTGTGTGATGTTTAGATGTATGTTTGTGATGTTTAGATACAGAATCAAGCTTGAAACAATATAAATTGCTCTTTAGTAGAAAGGTTTCTATTGACATTTGACATTTGTGGCCAACAGGCAATTTGATTCATGCGCATACCAGAGGTCAATAATACATATGCAAGGAGAAATTCAAAACTTAACACACAAAATTTCTTCATGTACACCTCTGGTATGCAATTGGCAGACACTATTGACCATAGCATTGTTTGTCAGCCTATGTAAATTGCATTGTTTGTCAACCGTAATTCAGCTCAATTATTAAGCTCAATTATTTGTCAATTACAACTTAAAAGCAAAAGGAAAAAAAGCAGTTAACCCTAAATCGCATATATATGAAAAAAGAGGAGTTTATGAAAGTACCGAAGAAATATAAAATTATCCAGTTTTCGATCGATTCGTTGAATCTGCTCTCCTTCTCCTTGTCGTTCTTTCGATCGATCCGTTGAATCTGCTCTCCTTCTCGTTCTTTCGATCGATCCGTTGAATCTGCTCTCGTTCTCATGAAAAAACCGAAATAAATAAGGAAAAAATATGAAAAAATACGATACAAATTTTTTGTTTTTTTACCTCAAATCTGCTCTCATTTTTGTTCTTTTTTTTCAGAATTTTTATAAATTTTTTGCTATTTTTTGGAGTGAAACAGAAGGGATAAGAGAGGTATTTCTTTGAATAAAATGAAAAGAAGAGAGAAAGGAATGCGGCTGGGAAGACTTAACCTAAATACATAACCTTTCTGTAACGGTTATTTAAACAAACCGTTACAGAGGACTTATTACAGAAGATTGGCTTCTGTAACGGTTATTAGGTAATAACCGATACAGATAATGTTTATAATAAAAAAAATGAAATTATAATATTTTGTAACGGTTATTCCTTAATAACCGTTACAGAAGGTCCTTTTTTTTTGTTTCGCTTTTTTTGCTTTGGCTAGCCCAATTTGCTAGCCGAATTGGTACCAGATTGGTACCCAATTTACATTAAACACATGCAGCATATCACACATATATCAAACATATATATAATCATGCATATTACACAAACAATAAACAAAGTATTTAGTTTGCCTCACAAGTATCAATCAAATCAGAATCTCAATATCAGAATCGTACAATATCAGAATCTCAATATCATTAATAGCTTAAATTTTTTGTTTAGCTCTGTATGCTTTATGGCTGTAATCCTTAAATTTTCTTCTTGGAATATCAACAAAGAGCATTCTTCTTTACTTTGCCTTCACTCTCTTCCTTTTCTCACCTGATCTGTGTATTATTGCTAGCTACTACTTGATGACGTTTACTATATGAACGAAATTGATGCCTATATATATTCAAATTATTAACGAAATGCAAAATAATTTAAATAAAGAGGAGTTCATGAAAATATACTTTGAACTTCTGATCCGTTTGAATGTTGAAAAGTGCGCGCGACTGAGAGTTAGATGAGTGAGGATGATATTTTATTTATACATAACCTTTCTGTAACGGTTATTTCCAAATAACCGTTACAGAATCACTAAAAAAATAAAAACAAAATTATTTGCCTCTATGTAACGGTTGTTGGATAATAACCGTTACAGAATATAATAAATCTGTAACGGTTATTATCCAACAACCGTTACAGAAGGTTGATGCATTTTTTTCCCTGACCATGACGGAAATGTTATTACGGTTGTTTCATAATAACCGTTACAGATTTGTGGCGCCTATTTTCCCGCCTAATGCCTCACTATTCTGTAACGGTTATTTCAATAACCGTTACAGAAGTGCCGTTACAGAAGGTCCTTTTTCCCGTAGTGATTCATAAGGGGTACAGACGGTAACAGGCATTTTTTAACCCAAAAATAGTCTGGAGATATGAAATTTTCTGGAAATATTTTATTATTTTAAATTATTTGAATTAGGTTGTTTGTATTTTGTATTATTTTAGGACTATTCAACAACTCAAATCACAGCATGCATACTCAAAAGAAGAGTATGCTGTGATTTTAAGTTTTATAAAATATGCTAGACCAAAAAGAATAACTTCAGTCAAATTAATATGCTGTACTGAGTATGCTGTGATTTGACTGAAATTATTCTTTTTCGCTAATGCATATCAAATGAAATGTAGAAAGAACTCTTGCATTTTAAATTTGTAGGCAAAATATGGTTGAGGCAAAACTTGGCCTTTTTATAAAATAAAATAAAGTGACCCACTTGGCCATGTAGTCGTCCACCACCATCCCTATTTTAGTACTACTTCTCACCAATCAAGGCTTTTTAGGGTTAGTTAAATGAAGTATTAAATAAGTAACCAATTGCCATGTTTTGGACTCATCCAACTCGGTGGCATTTAATGTCCCACGTTCGTTCATGCATGAATCAATTAATCTGATCTCACTTGCAAAAACTTCACTCTTTGCTTACCATTCCACTAGATTAGTTGTCGGTAAAATAAGATGCAAAATTATTCATACTACTTAAATAAAATGATTCAAGTGGGATGATGCCAGGCGTTAAAATTAACCTAAATAACTATAATTTAATGCAAGAACTTGTCATTTGAAACGTTCCAACGAACAAGTGTTAGTATTATATGAGGAGATTGTACAGAAGATATTCCAGATGATTGAGATTGCTGTCTGTCTATGACTGGGATTCTCTTTGTCCGCAAAAGCCAACCCAGAATAAGAAGCATCCATCCCATGTGCCCCTATGATTTATTCTAATCACCTACCTATACTAGAACCTATATAATAACAACTATATATATATTAAAAGAATTTTATAGCTTCAGAGGGGGGATGCGCGTTTGCTGTTTATTATATATATCCTTGCAGAGTGCAACGCAGAATTTGATTGGAATAATAAATTAATTGTGCATAAGACAGTTATTAGTATTATTTTTCCTGTTACTTATTATTGCTATGAGTTAAAGAATCGATAAGCAATTAAAGTCGATGTCCATTTATAAAAATTAGGTAAAAGCTCCGGTTGATTGGCGTACTCTACAACTGAAAAATGATATTCAAACACCATTTTCCAAAACATCAATTTTCTTAGAATGCATTTATGGTAATATCTGAATGAATGAATGCAGTCACCTATAATATTTTAATTTGTATTTTGCAGATTACTTTGAGAGGCTTAATTAGATCATTTAGGCACTATAAAGTGAAATTTGCACTAGTCGCAGATCAAGTTGTTAAGAACGTGTTACACTATGTGTGTGTGGCTGTGTGCCCCCTAACTCCTTAATTTGGCCCCCCAAATGACCAAATAGTCGTTCAATAATATTGCTCAAGGCGATATACATACAAAAAAAATTGTCGGCAAAAAAGTTTTACTATTATAAAAAATAAATTTAGTACGAAAATATTGCTCAGTCACTTGAATTCAGACGTCCAGTACGAATGGCTTGTAGAAAATCAAATTTTAATATTTTATAATTTTTAATAAAAGGTCATATTGAATCGATCGGTCGCTGAAACTAGAAAATCGAAATTTGTATTTATGGTATTAATCTTAATAAAACATCAAATTCAATGACATATTATTATTTAATATACTTCATGAAAAAAAAAATCAGCACTGTCAAAAATATGCACGCTAGCTCAAGGCTAGTACCAAATGCACCAGTAATGAACAATTGTTGACTTTACTTTATTATAGTATAAATTAACTAGTATCTGATCGGCATGTTCTGAAAGTTACTGTTTGAACCCAAATTTCGACTACTTGATATTCTTTAAAGACCACCATAGCATCCAGAATAAATTTATTTCTAAAAGCGAGCTGCCTTTAGCTAGGTTTCAAATATGTCATCAGGCATGGTTCCTCAGTATACTGCTCCCCAAATTGAGCATAGTATCGCCTTATTAAAAGTGTTGTACAAACATCTATGACGCCAATATTACCTTTGTCAACTATAAACCTTTCCTTAAGTCGTACTCAAGTCAATAGCCAATGTGACCAATAACAACCATATTTATTTATATAAAAATTTACGATTTAGGTTTTACCAATATTGCCAATTGTAAAATGCAAACATACGCGGCCATATATATGGTTCTATCAAATGAAAGGAGATAAAGGGAGGGGGAAAAAATTTATATAAGAAGGCCACATAATGAAGAAAGCAGGGTACGAGTAGCATTAACACAATAAATATATTAATTAATAACAAAGAGATAAGCTTAATCCCACTGTTTGCGGTTGGAAATGGACAAATAAACACTGTAACTTTTTTTGTAAGGTCCAGAAAAATGAGTCCCCCCCCCCCCTTTTGAGATTAATAAACACGCTAACTTGACTGGCGTGGTAATTACAAAGCCTCTCAATCTCTCATGCTCAAACCCGCTCAAGTGCGTTAGCCTGATGTCAGCTTTGTATCGTAGATTCATAGTATCTTTTTACTTTTTTTTGTTCCTTAAATAGAGGTACGTAATTTCGTATTTTTCAACCGGCCAAGTTTTACTTTTTAGAAAAATACATATTTCTAATGTTATTCGAATACATATTCTGTTTTATAACAATAAGTTGCACTGTAACTGTTCTTTCCTCGAGATATAAATTTCACCTAAAAAAAAATTGTATGTTAATATGATAAAATAGTCACATATAAATTAACATTGATGAATATTATGAATATTCATATATAAATTGATGGTAATGTAATTAATCTATATAATTAATATGTGGATATAACAAAAGTACTTATACAAACAAATATTTGTATATAATAAATAAATAAATATTTTATGAGTAACAGTAATTGGAAAAAAAGGTATTTTGTAATATTAAAATACTAGGGATCAAACTGCAAAAAGGGCAAGAAAAGAAACGGCGTGTTCCGTGTGAGTATTTGACTATTAGCAGCAGTCTCCAAATTTAAACTTTAAATCAAAATTTCTTCAAATTTAAAAACCTGTTAGTATGACTATTAGCAGCAGCTCCGGTTTTACGCAGCGATTTACTTTAAACCACAGCAAAATATTGCAAATGAAATTGAAAACGGTGTACCTCGAGAACATGAGCATTTCCAAAACATATAAAATGCCTTGTGAAACAACTACTGAATTCAAAAAGATTATATTCTAAGCTTTCCTGATGCTCCTTTTACAAGTGTCGATATTTTATAATTATACGGCTTAGATGAGTTAATGATGTTGATAAGCTTGGTGTCTCGTAGCAAGTGATGGCTCCACGTGGTTTATTGGGAAATGCGTTAGCTTCCTTCCAATAGAGATACTTGGAGGTATATACTACCCTTTTCCTGTATACGCGTACACTTCTACAGTAATTTTTTATAACAATTCTTAATAGAAATGATATTTGTCACAAAAATAAGTGTAATTTAAGATATATTATTGAAATTGTGTAATAGTAGTGTCCGTTAGTTGGTTTGAATGCAATTTGTTGTCTTAACAGCATAATCAAAATTTGTCGTTATTTTCCTTTGTGATATAATGACTGATCATCTTCCCAAAAACTTCAAACAGAGTTAACCTTTCCCTATAAATCAATAGGCACCAGTGAACTACAATGGACATGTACAATTAAATCAACTACATTAAATTAGTTAAGCTAAACGACAAAAGTTGAACTCTTCTCAGCAGATAGTAGAAAAATAGTGATAGTCACATTTGTCGGGTCCTTAACCTCATGTCATTTCCGAAGGTACCAAAATTTATTAGTCTAACTATATATAACAAAATTTTATCAAGTGCATTAATGATAGTCACATTTGTCCGGTCCCTATCATTTCTGAAGGTATCAAAATTTTTAGTCTAACTATATTTAACAAAATTTTATCAAGTGCGTTAAAACAACTGAGTCGATTTGCAAAATTGAGTTTAAGCTCCAAACGAGCTTAATTATTTTATTTTTATATTTATCTTTTAACTTAAGTGTAAAATAAGTAATAGTCGTTCTTAAATAAAATTTATTTAATTACGTACTAATATATCGATCATGTGATATGAAAAAAATAATAATTTTATATCTAAAAAGTACGTAAGTGCAGCATATATTACATAAATGATTAATTAATTATTTCATAATTATATATCAAGCTATATATCTAGAGTCAAACTGAAGCGAGACATTACAAACAATTTTAGGTTCGAGCTAACGAAATGTCTAATAAAACAAGTTAAATAAAAGAACAAATATAAACGAGCGTGTCACGAGCAGCTACAACCTCCGATTGTTTTCCATTAAACTGTAAACCTATAGACTTATACTGAATGTTTTGTAAAAAGAATTATAATATGATGGCGGTCATTTGTACTTTATAAATGGATAATTAAACCGAATTCTAGTGGAAATTGATTACTACCGTTTGCAGTTTTGTCATCCCTAACATCGCTAAATATAAAGTGAACATATACAGCAAACAAAGTGAATATAAAGTGAACATATACAGCATACAAGCAAATAAGTTCAATAAAAATAAGTTGAATATGTATGTAAAATTCTGAACAAATGATGACACAACACTTATTTGTTTGTAAGTATTCACTTAGATAGTCTATATGTTCACCTTGTTTGCTGTATATGTTAACTTTATATTTAACGATGATATGGATGGTAAAATTGCATATGGCAGTTATCATCCCTGAATTCTAATTTGGTTTGATCATTGAAGCTCACTGGGTCCAACAGTCAATCTGTAAAGGTCCACACTTTGTATGGATTTTATTTATAGAAGGCCATCAAAGATCTCAACTTGTTCCGAAATTTTAAAAAATAATATTAAAATAATATAATCCAATAAAATTAATATCAATTTAATCATTTTAATATAAATAGTATCGTAAGACCGGAATCCTGGATTCCGAACGTTAGATCGGATTCCTGGATTCCGATCTAACGTTAGATCGGATTCTCGGATTCCGATCTAACGTTAGATCGGAATCTGGGATTCCGATCTAACCTTTATATATATAAGGGGTTTCCGATCTGATTTCGCTGCCGCTCTCGCTCTCGGACGCACTTCTTCGACGAGAACAGTAAGTTTTTTTTTTATTAATTTAATTATTTATTTATTTAGTTTATTAGTTTATAATTTAGTTAATTAAATAAAAAAATAGGAAAATATTGGAAAAATATTCAAAAAATCAGAAAAAATCAGAAAAAAATCAGAAAAAATTTGTATGTAATTTATTAATTATATTAGATATATTTTTTGACTTTTTATTTGTTTATTCACTACTTAATTAATTAGAAAAATAGATAATAAATTGTAAAATTATTTTAAAAATACCGAAAAATAAGAAAAATTCATATGAAAATTTATGTGTAATTAATTTAATTTTTTTATTTTTTTTGCTTTTAATAATTAAGATTTTGATAATTAAATATGGGAAAAATTAGAAAATGATAATAATTGATGGTATTAATTAAAAATGTAGGTAAAAAATTGTTTAGAAGAGAGTCAATTCCTTTCTACTCCAGGTTAGCTTTTTTATATGTTTATTTTATTATTGTTTGAATAGAAATGTTTGTGAATTGCTTGTAGATTGATTGATGGATTGTAAAATTGTGAAATGCAATGATTGTAAAATTGTGAAATGCAATAATTGAATTATTGATTCATTGATACTTGTGAAATGGTTTGTGAAATGAAATAATTGTAAAATTTGAATGATTTATTCAAATTGGGTTGGGTTGGGTTCAAATTGGAATGAAATTGGGTTGGGTTGGGTTGGGTTCAAATTGGGTTGAAATTGGGTTCTAATAGGGTTCTGATTTTTTGGAAAACTCTCCCGGTACAGGGGAGATGCTGCCGAAATTTTTATAGATTTTATACTTTATTAAATTTTAATTGCAGTAACAGTCGAAATGCCACCGCGAAGAAGAATACCAGAGGATCCACGTCGATCCACGAGGCGTCGAGGAGATCCTGGCGCATCTACATCAGGAGGAGATCCTGGCGCTTCTTCATCTGCCCCCCCCCCCCCCCCCCGTTCCTCTTCCTGCTGATCAGCTTCTGCATCTCAGTCAGTCTGAGCTTCGAGGCGTACGAGTAAGTTTTTTTTTATTTATATAGTTAATTCTTTTTTATATATATATATTTAAATAATATATATAGGAAATAATTTTTTTTAAAATTATTTAGGGTATAGGGTTTAGGGTTTAAGGAAATAATAAATTTTTTTAATTTATGTAGTTAATTTTTGTATATAGTGAATAGTATATATAGTAAATAATATGTTTTTTAACTTATTTAGGCGTGGACGCCCGAAATGCATAAGGCAAAAATGATACGAACCGAGGAGGTGGACCAGCGTCTTGTGACATTGGGCCTTATTCATTTCGTTGAGTTAGGTCACATGCCATTGGATCGTTCCATGATACAGGGTCTAGCCATGTTCTGGAGGCCCGAGACCCACACGTTCTACTTTCCCCGCGTAGGCGAGATGACCGTTACTCTTGAGGTATTATTTTTTCCAAGTTCTGTTGGTAGCTATTTATTTATTTATTGTTTTTTATGTTGTTTAATAAAAAATGTAAATAAAATTTGCAGGATGTCGCCTTCATTTTTGGCTTGCCTACGACTGGACGACCGGTGACCGGTCGTACTGATTACGACGATGTGCAGAAGCTAGCCGACTTTGCATTGCCACGGGACACTCCTATGGAGGATGTTCTAGATTGCTTCAGAGAGAGGGCGACTGATCGACGTGCTGGGAGGTAACAAACGTTTTAAAATTTAATTTAAATTTTGAGATATGCTGCAATATATATATATATATATATATATATATATATATATATATATATATATGTGTGTAATGTTTATGTAATGCATGAAACTTCACGCAGTACAGTTTGGGAAACTGCGTGATATGTGGGCACAAGGACCTGGGTCAGAGGACGCAGATAGGATCGATAGATACACTCGGGCCCTGGTGTTGGAGTTGATGGGTTGCGAGATGTTTCCAGATACCACAGGAGATTCTGTTCCTTGTTTTTATCTGGAGTTACTTCGGGTCAGTAATTTTAAATATTAAGAACATCTCTTACATTAGTACTAACTTGGATAATTTAGTTTGCAACTAACGAAAAATATTTTTTCTTATTTGCAGGATGTTCATGCATCGGATTCAGTTAGATATAACTGGGGTGCGGCCACACTTGCTATGTTATACCGCGGCCTGGACTTGGCAGTCCTGGCAAATGGCGCTCAGAAGGTTCCTGCTCCGTGGCTACTGCTTCAGTTGTGGTCGTACACCCGTTTATTGCTTTGTCGCCCGTCCGTTACGAAAAGTTTCCAAGGTTGGGGGAAGCCGTCAGTTGAGAGATGTCCGCCGTATGGGAGGTATAATATTTTTTTTAAATAAAATAAATGAAATATTGTAATATAACATCAATTTGTTTGTTTAAAAATTATAATCAAAATTTTGGTAAACAAATTTGATAGGTAATAATTAATTAGTTAAAATTAATCTAAATTCGTTATTTGAAATTAGTTAGTTAAATAATTAAAATTAGTCATAATTATAAACAAATGAAAATTAAATTTCGTAATTTAAAATTAATTACTTAGTTTAACAATTGAAATCATGATAATTGTAATGTTTTGGCAGGCAATGGACGACACGGCTGAGGTCGAAAAAAGTGAAAGGTCCCGTTCGCAGCGGTATTGAGTACGCTCGAGACGTACTAATGAAGATGGAGCATGCACACGTGGTGTGGCGGCCATACGAGGATGAGCTCAGACAGGTGGTCATGCCTCCTTATGCCCGCTACGAGCAGAGGTACTACCGGCTCCGCGTTCCATGCATCCATTTCTGGGTCGTGGCGTGGCACTATGCCGATCGGGTGATGCATCAGTTCATGCTGTTCCAGACTGTTCCGCCTCCTCTTCCTACGGTACGTTATTCTTTTCACCTTCGTGATTTAAATTGAAATATTTATAATACGTGCATTACATATGACCTAAAAATACAGGCTTGGAGGAGGATGGAGGCTTTGTTACAGTACCGGCAGAACACATTTCGACAGAGGGATTTGCAGGATCTTTTCTCAGTAGAGGTTGCGATGTGGGCCGACACGACGCAGGTCGAGGTGGCAGAGGCGCGGCCATGGAGTGACGATATTTTGCCCGCGTACGATAGATGGATGCGGATACATGGAGGTGCTCATCTTGTCCCCATTCCGGGAGTAGCACAGCAGATTCCAGCTAGCCGGATGACCTATCTAGAGGATGCGCCCGAGCGGGTGTCTATGGTAAGTTTTTTACTCAATTAAAATGAATTGATTTGTATTTTGGTCACTAACAACAAATAAACAGGTCAAGCACATATTGACGCAAGCTCTGCGAGAATGTGCATGGGCGGTGAAGAAAGGATTCAGACGGGCTGGGAAGGAGATGCTGAAGGGCTGCAGGACGCAGCTGGACCTCGTTGGGGAGCCGCATCGGTTACCTCACCTTTTAGAGTCGAAGGGTCCAGCTACAGACACAGACTCCATACCTGATTCGCCTGAGGAGGATCACGCGCCAGAGCCTGGATTTGAGGAGCAGCAGTTTATGACGGTAACCTAAAATTTGTAATATTATTATTTTTTATTATTCTGTTATTGATAATATTAATATTATTTGTAATATCATTGTATGTAACAGCCATCTGGGTATACTTTACACGACTGGGACACATATTTTGATCAGCCGAGACCCAGTCAGCCATCCACACAGCCGCCCATCCACCCATTTACACAGCCACCCATATCCACTGGCGAGTTACCGACACCACCAGGCCCACCTCCTGGTCCATATCCAGACCCACCTACCCATTATGAGTACCAGACCCAATACCCACCATACCAGACACAGTATCCACCTGGACCACCACCATATTCTCAGGGCGAGCCTATGTTGAGCCCGGGTGACGCTTTTTTGTCATCCATTGGAGTACATTTGGACGATCCGTACACACCTCCAGTTCATCCATCTCCTTTCGGTCAGAGCTATGGTCCATTTGGTCAGACATATGGCGGAGCCTCTTCTTCTAGTGCACCGCCTCGTCATTCCACTCCTCAGATGGCTCCTCGTCCACCACCTGTCGGACTTGCTCGCGGACGAGACCCCCGTCAGCCGCCAGGTCCTCCGTATATTTGGTCCCCTAGTGAGGGGAGGTGGATCCACCGTACTGGACATATTTAGGATTTATTTGTATTTTATATTTTATTTACTTATGTATGACTTATATATTTATGAGTTCTATATTTATGACTTCTATATTTATTTGTATTTTATAATAACTAAAAACTAATTAGGACCAATCACAACGAGTACGAAACACCTAAGTACGACAAACGCTTTGAAAAATATGAAGTTTGACGCTATCACACCTAAGTACGAGATAGTCACACATTCGAAAAGTTTGGCGGTAGAAAAATATGAAATACGCTCTGAAAAATTCTAACAAAAATACTGAGCTGTTAATTGGCGGACGAATTTTCGTAAACTTAAATTTCAAAATTTTTAGGCGTACCATTTCTTCAAAACAAAAATGACAAAGGACCAAGATAGTCACACTTTCAACTGAAAAAACAGCTCTACATTTGAAAAGTTTGGCGCTACAAAAATATGAAATACGCTCTGAAAAATTCTAACAAAAATACTGAGCTGTTAATTGGCGGACGAATTTTCGTAAACTTAAATTTCAAAATTTTTAGGCGTACCATTTGTTCAAAACAAAAATGACAAAGGACCAAGATAGTCGCACTTTCAACTGAAAAAACAGCTCTACATTCGAAAAGTTTGGCGCTACAAAAATATGAAATACGCTCTGAAAAATTCTAACAAAAATACTGAGCTGTTAATTGGCGGACGAATTTTCGTAAACTTAAATTTCAAAATTTTTAGGCGTACCATTTGTTCAAAACAAAAATGACAAAGGACCAAGATAGTCACACAATCAAATCAATACTTTTTCTTTTTTTTTTACTGTTTTCAATTTAAGTAAATTAATAATTATATTTTAATTAAAATTGTAAAATCAAATTATATTAACTAAATGAAATTAAATTAAATTAATTACTTCAAACAACTAAATAAGATTTTATTACATTAAATTAAGTCAAATTATTAAATAATTTTATTTAATTAATTTTTAATGTCATTAAATTCATGCAACTGATAAAGTCTGGAAAGAACTGCAAAAGGACAGACGTGCTCTGATAAAAGCTCAAAAGTATACTGATGCCTACCTAAGCACTGCAAAAGGACAGGCGTGCTCTGATAAAAGCTCAAAAGTATACCGATGCCTACCTAAGCAAAGCAAAAAGGACAAACGTATTCTGATAAAGTCTGAAAAGTATACTGATGCCTACCTAAGCTATGCAAAATGACAAACGTATTCTGATAAAGTCTGAAAAGATATGACATTATATTTATTAATTTTAAATAATTGCAAGTCTAAACTGATCTATAAAATTATTCTTCCTCAGCAAAAATATGTCACACCCACTCAATCCTTGTTCTTTCAACATTCACTACCATGGAGAAAGGAAATACCTCCGACAGTGAAGTGCGGGAATGGCCATCTACTCGACATGAGTACTTGCCAAATTACAAACATTCCCCTGCCAATCCAAATGAGATCGAAAAAGGAGATTATCATGCGATATGTAATAAATGTTACCGCAAATTCGACTACAATATCCATTCGCAATATGGTGGCGAGTGGCCATTATACACCCATTATCAGTGGAACATTCATGGTGGCCCAGAAAGAGACCGCAGGGAGAGATTGCGACATTACCTTACTAAACCTGAGTCGAGCAATTCTGAACTCTATAAAAAGTACTACACAGAACCTGAACCGATGCCGGAACTCAAACCGTGGAAACCAGATCCTACACCCATGATTGTTTACGAAAGCATATACGATTTTCGTGGAGACCACACAGTGAGTTGTACAAAGTGTGGTCAGGTTTTCAATTTCAAAGATACCATTTTGCGTGACCACTACGATGAACACAAAAAACAAGAAGAGAGGGATGAAATTGTAAAGAGATTCAGAGTGAAAGAACAATGGTTCGAAAGGAGAAGAATGGAAGAAAAGGCCGCCGAAGAGAGCCGGAGGTTGCAACAAGAAAAAATTGGAAAAAAAATTAAGGAGAGCCTAATCAAGATCAAGAAGAGAGATGAACAACGCAAAATTGCAGTAGCTAGAATGGCTGAGATTGAGCAACAAGAAGCCGAGGCAGCTTTCTGGAACGAAGCCGCTCAATTCGCAGACAACCCGGCTGCGAATAATCAACAAGAAAATGATGAGGCTTTTTGGAACGAAGCAGCTCAACTCGCTGAAAACCACGGTGCCAGTAATGAACAACAACCTGATGCCGCTTTCTGGAACGAGGCCGCTCAATTCGCCGACAACCATGATGCCAGTAATCAACAAGAAATGAATGCGGAAGAAGATCATCCCTGGTGGGAGGAAATTCTGCAACATGTAGATGATCAAGATCTCTAGGTTTATTTATTACTTTGTTTTTAAGTACCCTGGTGTGTTCATTTATATTATGGTTTTTTATGTACATTTTTCCTTTTATATTATTTTAGTGTGCTAAATTATATTATAATTTTCATGTATTTTTCCCTTTCTTTTATTTTAGTGTGCTAATCTATATTATGGTTACAAAATTCAATTCTTCTTGTAATGGTGAACATATACTTAAAACAAAGTGAACTTATAAACGATCTAAGTGAACACATACAAATAAATAAGTTCTATAACAATAAATTATTACATAAATATTATGAATTAAATGAAATAAATCTAATATTTAATTATAAGTTTATATTATAATTATTGCCATAAATAAATTATTACATAAAGTATTATGTACTTATTATGTACAACATTTAACATAATTGAAAATTTTTAATATTAAAAATAAAACCATCCATATCAAATTAATATCAAAACTTTAAATATTAAAATATTATTCATAATATAGAATTATATTATACTAACATTCTTCAAAATATCAAAAATCCGGTTCTAAACAAACGATAAAAATTTTATAATATATTAATTTAATATTAAAATTTTATATATTTAATTAATGTTTATAATAGAAGTAAAATAAAATATATTAATTTAATATCTTATCTTCAAAATATATTACTAAAATTTCATAATATATTAATTTAATATTAAAATTTCATATATTTAATTAATTTTTATAATAGAATTGCAATAAAACCATGAAAAAGACAGAAGTGAGCAGTTACAGCACTGTTCGGAATCCCAGATTCCGATCTAACGTTAGATCGGAATCCGAGAATCCGATCTAACGTTCGGAATCCAGAATTCCGATCTTACGATACTATTTATATTAAACTGATTAAATTGATATTAATTTTATTGGATTATATTATTTTAATATTATTTTTTTAAATTTCGGCAACTTGTTAAACATGTTACATGTCCAATCAAGGCCCACTAAAGGATGGATCCGTTTGGTGTGTGCAATGTCCGTGTATATATTTCCAAATTCCAACACAGCTAGAGCTTAAATGGTTCTAGCCTAGTAGTGGCCGACTGGCCGTTGTCTAATTAAGGCTTTCTACTTCTTTCTTGGACTTTGCTTTTATCATCAAAAAAGAAAACGTATCCTATTAATTAGCAAGCCAAGTTCCACTTCCCTTTGCTTTTATCATCTAAAAAGAGACCAGTTAACCTTCATAGATTTTAATGGCGCGACGCCCAACTCTTGAAATACTGGCGTACGGTAATGAAGCAGAAATGATAACTGCAATTTGTAATTTTTCATCGCTTGAACGCAATGAACACATAGAATAAATAAAGTTAACATATAAATGATAAAAGTGGCGTAAGGTATTGAAGCAGAAATAATAACTGCAATTTGCAGTTTTTCATCCCTTGAACGCAATGAACACAGAATAAATAAAGTTAACGTATAAATGATTAAAATGAACACATACAGACAAATAAGTTCAATAAAATAAGTTAAATATGCATATAAAAATCCAAAAATGATAAATACAATCTGCAATTTTGCAAACTTTTGCCATTGCTTGAACAAAATAAACACATAAAATAAACAAAGTAAACATATAAATAATCAAAATAAACACATATAAACAAATAAGTTAAAAAAATTCAGTTGAATATGCATATAAAAATCTGAATAACAATACAAAAATTAAAATTAACTCATAATTGAATTAAGTGAACACACAAATAAACAAATTGGACATATAAATAAATAAAATGAATAAATACAGCAGTTGTGGAAGGAGTTGCAAATATTTTCGGAAATGGATGAAAATGTAATTACAAATTCAATGATTTATTTCGTTTTGCCATGCAATTGTTTTTTGGTTCTATTTTTTTGAACAGATCAAAGGCTCAATATAAAATAAATAAATAAACAACAGAGGCTAACCGGCTAAGGAGATGGGAACTTGCTTGCTTGTGTTTGGCTAGTAGAAGATAGAGAAATTGCTGGAACATCTCTCAGTTTGATCAAACAGGAGGTAAGGAGACAGGAATACCGAATACAAAGGTATCTGGGATAGTACTATTTTTCGAGACTTGATGTGGTCGGATATTCTGAGTTGTATTCAATTTGAACTGTGAAGTGTACCAGTTTACTAAACATATATATATATAGTTAATTATTTTGTTTTTGTAGTAGTCTTATATGGGGTATAATGGTATATATACAGATGGTACATAGTTTGCGCCGCACATTTGGTCTTTTTTTTTTTCTGTTCGTCTCTGTTTGATATGTGCACTGTACATGACACTGCAATCATCTTTAGTTTCGTAATTTCAATGTTTTCATTCAATTTATTCCAAGACAATTAACCTAATAAATACACATTTTTTTTAGGGTCGGGGATAAACACACATATTAACCATTTAAAAAAGAAACGGCACATTCATATCCATTCCACAGTTCCACAATCATATCATGCACGCCAATTTGAAAAGCTCTGCTCTATACTCAAAAAAGAAAATTTCTACATTTCACAAAATCATTCCAGGATTTTCCAGAAACTTCATTGCATTTTTTGTTTCCGTGTTTTATCTGTTACTTCTCCTTATCTGCATGTGATGAAATAATTCTTCATGAAGGGCATCCCTGGAAAGGAAAAATACTGTACTATTACCATTAGGATATGGGTGCAGCTTTAGTTCAACAACAGCAGTGCCAAACAAATTAGGGGTCGTTTGGCAATATCAAAGCTTAGTAGGATCAATGGTTAAAGTTTGCATTTTGGGATTAGTGTTTTAGGTTAAAGTTAATAAAAGTTAATAATTGCTGTTTGGCATGATAGGTTAAAGTTAGTGATCAAAGTGAATGCATTTAATTATAACATTCATTTTAATCTAGACATTTTAGGATTCGAAAATTTTAAATCTTGAAATTTTCAAAATTTGAAATTTTAAACAGATGAAAGTTAAAATTTTAAATTTTAAAATTTGAAACTTTGAAAATTTGAAAATTGAAAATTGAAATTTGAAATTTAAAATTTGAAATTTTGAATTTTAAAATTTGAAATTTGAAATTTTGAAACTTTGAAATTTGAAATTTTGAATTTTGAATTTTGAAATTTTAAAGTTTTTTCTCAAGGTTTTTCTCTTTAGATACGATATAATTTTTTTTTTTTGTGTTTGAGAAAAGTTTAAATATATGGCCAAGTTAGGAAAGTAGTGCTAATTCCGTTGACCCCAAAGTTATTTGGCGATGCAATCATGCAAGCCATGTAAGTTAGCTCGTTGACCCAAAAATCAAGTTAAACTTGGCACTACCAGACAAGCCCTTAGTATCTAGCCAAACGGAGCAAATAGTAACAATATTTTTGCTTCCAAACCAAAAGACCTCTCAAAATGCTAACCGAACTCAGGGCAGTTAGGAGCGACATATTGCAACTAAACAGAAAAAACAAGGAAAAAAAGAAACAAGTCAGAAATACAAAGTTGCTGACTTGTTATCTGAAACTCCAAGCAAAGTCTTCACATCTTTAGACAAGAATGGGAGTGGCCGGCGGAGGTCTGCACAGAGAGAGTTACAGGAGAGGCAAAGTGCTGCATGTTGACTGCTCAAGTCAAGAGATGAAATTGTGAGGAGGGGATAATTTATTTAATTTGGTCCTTGAAAACCTGTTAGGCTCATTTCTGTCTTCTCTTGGATAAAGTCAAATATACGGATAATGAATAGGCCAGTTCTGTTACAGTTAGTTCCTACAAAACAACAAAAGAAATTATGAATTTATGGCCTCTAAAGGCCTCAATTGTAGCTTTTTTTTTATCAACAATATTTTTATGGCTTTTCGGTAATTCTGGCTCTGTAAATACAGGAACTCTCATTGCAGTGAACTTGACAAATATTTAACAGAAGTTCTCAATATATATATATATATAGAGAGAGAGAGAGAGAGAGATATGCATCTTTATTCTTCAAAGAAGAAACTTTTTTTCTATAGTAAAGAAGTGTGGAGTGTGGACAAGAGATACAATTCCTCAAAGAGAGGAAACATCATGTATGTATATATCCTTCTCCCCTCCACTATATTTAAATTACATCTCCAACTCAGTTACAACAAGTAGAAAGATCAGGCACGTTATACAAACGATACTGAGCGAAAGCAATCCTCCCGCCAAAAAAATTGATCTTAAACTTTAGCTGCCTGAGCTGTTGCAGCTGCCCTTTCAGCTACGATTTGCTCATACAGGTCCCTTATCTTCAAGCCGATGATTGTTTGGAAGAGCCCAGTGCCATTGTTGCTTCCTGGGAAATCAGAGTGCTTTAGCATTTGTTGAGTGACCTCACCATAGAATTTTGAGGAGAGGTTGCTAAGGTGGCTCTCTACATAGATAAGCTCATCTAGTCTGTCGAACTGACCATCCATCTCCAACACCGATACCTATAGAATTTACAGAGCAAGTAAGAACACAGCTTCAATTTAGAACAATGATGTTAATATCAATCTATATATGGTGGTTTATTATGGAAAGCAGATTTATCAGTGATATAAAATTATAAATGTTCTCTGATAACTAATTTTGTTTTCTACTCTGTTTTTTCCTTTTCTTTGGTTTTCATGTTCTTTTTGGTGAATTAGTGCCCATTTGAGGGTCAATGAACAAAAATTGGGTTTTATAAGGTTTAATTGCAAAATTAAATTTACAGGTGCACTGTTAGGTTAGTTAACTTGTGCATATCAATGCATAACTGGGCTAAAAGTTGCTTAATTTGGTGGAAATTAGCATCCTAAATTGTTGTCTAAATAAGAACATATAATACCTCATTTGAGAAGTAGGTCTCAGGGCCATAAGTGAATTTAATGCCGGGGTAAGAGCATGTGAGCTTCCTCCCGCATGGGATCCAGCTGATGGTTGAACCCTCATCGAAGAGATAAACTGGGCTGAAGTGCTTTAAACCTTCCTTCTGGATAAGCCGTACTCTCAAAACCTTACCCTCATTGTCACCCGGGATCAGTTGGGTTGGCAGGACTTCGATGACAGCATCAGCATATTTCTTTTGGGGGTCTGGAAGTTAGAAGAAAGATAGAGATCACGCATGATTCAAAAATTTTTAAAAGTATTAAGCAAAGCTCCTATATGATTTCATAAAATTAAATAAAAAAAATTACAAGGTTTGTTTACAAGGAGATGATGGTAGCTAGCAATAACAAAGCCAATCATTACAACTGGATAGGATTGCCCATCCTATGTCTTCATCATGTTTGTTATATCCAGAAAAATGCTACTATTTCACATTATTTTAAGTTACTATTTAATGTTCAAATAAAAGTAATTTTCAGAATTAAGTGCAGGAAACATCTGTACAATGATCGGTACCATTTTGTTCAAAGGTATTTCCAGTATTAATTTTATAATGATACTTTATTTCCAGCAAGTTTGAGTAAATTAATATTGCCACTTGTAAGGTAAATAATCATTTACTGCCAGTAGCAAGCCATACCAGTACTATTCAGTTTATATAAACCATACCGATCAGCATCCAATGGTATGTTTTAATAGATCTCTCCTCCATACTTAAATATATCTAGTGTAAATTCTTCTCTTGCAATTTTCATTATCTTTTCCAAATAATAATATTTGAGAGAAGTATTCCATCCAAGAAAAATCGTCCAGTTTTTGTGAAATGACAAAATGAAGTGTATTTGTTGTATGCATCAAGGAAACGATACCGATAAATGAGTCAAAGTCAGGTTTTCTTGCTTCAATGCTAGCTTTAATGCTCTCAAGACTGTGCCCACGCTCTGCCATATCTCTCTGTGCCAAAGAATTAAAAATGAAAAAAATCAGAGAATGCTATCATATATCTTAATCTTAAATAATAACGAGGTGTTGATGCATGACAAACCTGAATTTTCCATGCAAACTTGACCTCGTTGCTAATATCCAAATAGATACTGAAGTCCAGTAGGTCTCTCACACGCTCATCAAACCTGAATTTTGTCCCAAAAAAAAAAATTAATTAACAAGCAGTAAAGTTAAGGTAATTACCTTTTCTGAGAGAGTGCTTAAATACTATTTTATTAGTTTCACAATTCTAACTTTTTCTAATAACTTTTCATTCTACTCTTTTTCATAATGTCAGTGATATCATTTTTTTTCACTGTTAAATATTTTGATGAAAGTCATGTTATAGGATTCTAGCGAACGAGTCAGCTTTGATGAAATATTCCCAAATATTCAAGCAGTAATATTAACGCTGATTTCTGTTGCTATCCTGCCAATAATCGATATCACACAAACTGTATGAGTACTAGGATTGCTATTTGTCATATCTCAGAAAATCAGAACATCTAAAAGTCACACAAACACTGAAAAGAGTACATATTCAAAATATGCTTATCTGAAGCACACAATTACGAACACTAAATTTACTGTGATGTTAGTGAAGAATTTGTGAAGAAAGCTGAATACAATTGATCGGTATAATTGTTTCCTAGAAAATGACTTGTGGAAATTCTACAAATAATGTACTGGCCAATTGTATTCAAAATTCATTGTATGTACAAAAATAATGTATCTTGAGCAGAGTGAGATTGAAAACTTGAAATTTGAAAACCAATGCTGCATTCACATTTTTATTGATAGCAAAGTACTCACATTGGGTGTAGTCCCTCTATGACAAGGATCTTTGGTGGCTGAATGACCTCAGGCGGGTCAAGTAAACCTGTCACGTGGTTGTAAATCGGCTTATCCACTGCTTTCCCCTCCTTCAAGGCCTTCACTTGCTCATACATCAAGTCGAAGTCGTTAGCCTTTGGGTCCAGGGCTGTAACTCCCTTCTCTTTCCTTCCTGTCCTATCCAAGGAATGGTAATCGTCTAGACATATAACAGTTGTAGTGTCACTGATAAGTGTGTTTGAGTCGGGATTGCCTCCCTTTGGTGGTTCAGCAGCACCTCCAAAAACACTTGTTAGACGTCTCATGAAAGTACTTTTACCACAACCTGAGTCAGCTGCAAGACCGATCACAACAGTTTTTGCGTCAGCCGAGCATGAGACGGTGAAGGCACGGTTTTGGCCGCGGAAGAATTGGTTTTTTCTGGCGCTTGTGAAGAATATGACCTGTCTTTGGTTCAAGTGAGTGTTAGGCATTGAGAGAGAAGGAGTAGTATGCACTGTGCAAATCGCCATGGTTTTGAATTGGGTTTTGGTCTTCTTCTTTCCTTCTAGTTTTTGGAGAAGGAAAGAAGATTATGGAGAGTGCTGAGGTGAGGAGTATATCCTCTACTCTTTGATGATATCAAAATGTGGTTACTGAAAAACAGAAAATAAATATTTTAGTCTTTATCTTTTGTTTGCTTCTATGCTCTTTTGTCAAGGAAGATTTATCGTGGCCTCTGTTTCCCCTTTTTGTTTTTTTCTTGCTCATTTGTGGCAAAAAGCTTTGGAAGCTTAAGTTTACTAGGACAAAAAATTCCCAGAATCTGTGGTTGAAAAGATTGAATGTTCGAAATTGTTGGTTCAGAATTTTCAACAAACAAATGCACAAATTTGAGGCTTGCCTCCCATTTTTTATTCAAGAAAATAAAATAACGAACACATATAAAGTTTTCTCCTAAATATGTAGGCTTTCATCTCTTTATAATGTTCTTTTAGTTACTATTTTCAAATATATCAACATAATATTTTCCTGTGAATCTATCATTTTTCTTTCCGAGTTTTTTCTCTACAATTTCTCAAAAGGACAAATAATATTCAACAGGTTTGCTAGTTTTATTTGTCCCCTTTTTTTTTTTTAGAATATAAATGCCCGTAGGCGTTTTACTTGTCCCTTTAGTTGCTCGTTCGTATAGTATTTGTCCAATAGGTGATGTATGTCTGGGACAGAGTGCACAAAGAAAGCTTGGTGGAGGTTCGAGTTAGTTAAGATATGGTAGTGCCACGTGGCAGTGGAGGGATGGCTGATTGTAGATGAGGGGAATGAAGGGTAAGGAATGGGACGGATGGATAAAGGAGGGTGCATGATCCGATGTGATACGTGCCGTGGTATATAATTTGCTTTTAGATACTCTGCTATTGATCCTACGACTGTCGTTGCTTGGAATGCTAGCCAGTAGCGAGTTGCCGTTTAGAAATTACCAGCTCATGACGTTTCTGCGTGCATATTTTTTACTTACCATTTGCCATTTATTGATGCCAAAGTGAGTAATAGTGTTTCGATGTTTTAATCATAGAACGAAGAAGTGCATTGTGGAGTGTCAAGCATGCGCTAAGCAAAATCAGTTCAAAAAGGTTTTGAATTCATTATTATATATTTTTCCCCCCTAGGCTTCAGAAATCATATTTCCAGGAGGCCTTAATTATTTAGAAACTATTTGTATCTCAATTAAGACCTCCAATCCTTTTCGGACTCATTTTAGCACATCACATTAATAAAAATGCAATTGAAAGGACATGCATGTAGCGCTAAATGGTTATATAATCAAATAACTCTGTACTAAGAATGCAGATTTTATCAATGGTATCCAGTTTGTCTTTAAAAAAAAAAAAAAATGCAGTTTCAAGAAAAACAAACAATTACGACCCTGTTTACTGCCGCATCACATTTCCCGTGAAACACATTAAACCTTCAACTCGATAGAAAATATCACTGAAAGACCGCCACTCCCACGGAAATATATTTGGGGAAAATATTTCATAAAGGATTTAGCAAACCCTTTTTAGTAACGTCAATTGGACAATCCCCATCATTCCTACAAAAATACCGCCACTACCATGCAAGAAAAAATAATCACTATATTTAAGATGTGGTCGCAGAACCCCATTTTTTGCTTCAAACAAGATAAAACAATCACTGCAACCTAATTTTTGTTCTCCACAATTTTACAATATTAACCACATCACTCGACTAAATTGCACACCTAGTTCTTAGGCCACAAAATTTAGCATCAATCACATGCAAAATCAAAAATTTTTACATATCCTAGATTCACCTTCTGGACCAAAGAAGTAATGTTTTCAAAACATTTAGAAACCAACAAACACCACAAGGGATGAAAAACAACAAATACAAAACAAAGGGAAAAATTATAAAATACATTTAGCTACCTAAATAAGGTACAAAGGATATCTAAAATATAACAAAAAAGAAAAAAAAAAAAAAAAAAGAACTCTCACTCTTTTAACAAATTCTAAAATATAAAGCTGGGGGGAAAACTTCGCAATAACAAAGTAACAGGTATTAGTAATAAAATCTACAGAAAAGATTGGTCAAACCTGCACTCTGAGATGATCACCCAATAATATTAGCTTTAAAGTTCTCATTTATGCCCTCTGAAATACATGTAAATTTTCTGCAAGACCAAAAGAATTTGTACCACAGTCAATAATCCAAACATCACCATAAATTTTCTGCAAGACCAAATGAATTTGTGCCACATTTTATTCTAACAAATGACAAGTGCTCTAACCAATGCCAAAGAGTAGTCAATTTTGCAGAACACATTTTAGTTCAAACATGAAACAGTCAACGCCGATGAATGACTAAACAACTACTCATGTTTCCTGATGAAAGTATGGAGCAGCATGGTACAAATAATATTTCTAAACCTAAAAGAGCATGTCCAAATTGTAGGATGGAAAACCAGGTCCTAGGTAAGAAAAAAAGGGCCATCTGGAACTCACCACAAATTTTACCAAAAAAGAGAAGACTGAATTAAAAAATAGGTCACTAATGGTATCACTCATTTCCTTTTGGTTTGAAGTATGGTAGGTCCAGTTTTTGGTCGTGAAGTTTCTGATTTGTACCAAATAGGTCCTACGGACGTCCTTCCATTAATATCAGTCAAATAAGAGAATGCAGCAATGTCATGATGGTGTCCATTCTGTGATGGATGGATGTTACTCGTGACGCCAGCATCTTAGTGATCATGATGCCATTAGTAAAGACATTAGCATCCATAAAATGCATCATTCGTATGGATGCTAACATCATTAGTACATCATAATTATTTCAATCCAACCTAAGTTATCAAGTTAGTCTTCAAATGGCATTATGACATAGCCATCAGCCTTTTTAAAGGAACCATAATGCTAGTCTCAATTTAATACAAATTGAAAACTATAGGAATCGAACTAGGAGCCTTGGGACATTTGATACCAAAATGTGATTATAAGGAATACTATTAAGCTGATTCACTAAGAGATGGAGATGAAATCACAAACCTGAAGAACCCATAGACTGAGAAGTGTCTCCAAGCAAAATAACCCAAACCCAATCATGTAAAATATCTACAATTGTATAGACCGAAATGGGATTATGAGGATCATGGTGAGATACTGTATAAAGCAAAGATTAAAAAAATAAAATAAAATCATACAGAGATTACACTCTACACTATAACTGACTAGTCTTATACCTACTGGACCTTTTCAAATGCACTTTCTGGTCTAGCCTACCTTTCCTATATATTCAATGTAATATTTCTTATAGTACAGAGCTATGCCCTTTTCAGAAAGCCATGGCATCCTTTCAACTGTTTGTTTCTCATTTTCATACCTCCTTGTTATTATAGCAGTACACATTCAGTTCTGGACCATTATCCAAAATATAATCCAACAAAAACAACTTGTTTATGTTAGGCCCTATTGGTACTCCACAAGCTACACAAACGAAGTAAGAGAGGCTAGAGAGGATAATTTACCCCAACTAGGAGATGATCAGAGAAGGTATCAATTGCTGCCAGAATACCCCTGGATATCATTCAGCATAAATCAAAATAAGGACTCAAGAAATCCTTGATACATAATATACATGAACATAAAATTGTAAAATAAGTTGCTAGCAATGAGAAAAAGACAAATAATTGAAACACTTGCATCCCACCTACCATCAACAGCTAGAACTCTCTATTATTTGTTTAGTGCATCTACAGATGCACCTCAAAACTGCAATATCAATATCTGTCCATATTAACTGTGGTATAGACAGACTATACTGCTCATTAATATAGGTAGACATGTAGTGCTCATTGGAATAGACAGATATTGATATTGCAGTTTTAACCGTGCTTTAAGCAAATAGAAAGTCAGTGTTTAAGTGAACAAAACTAGTCAAGAGCTCAGCATAAAAGAGCGGACAACAGTTGCATATTAATTTCATAAGCAATCCTCGAACAAACCACAAAATAACTAAATACTTACGTTAGAGATTTCCCGTGAAATACGATAGGAGGAGCAATGGCAGCAACAATGCAAAAACCGATATGGAGCTGAACAAAATCATTAAGTTATTTTTACAAATCTATATAATCCAATGTTAAGTATAAAAAAAAGGGGAAAAAATAAATAAGAACGGCATATGTAGAGATCAGAAACAAATACCATGTATAAAAGAAAGAACCATCCAAACTTAAATGCACTATCAGTTCTGCATAATAAGAACAAATATCAGAAATGCTACAATAATCAGCCAACAAAGGAAGAAAGTCTGCGATCTTGATATCATAAAAAGCACCCTCAAGTACCAAGAGCCTAGGCAATCAGACTTGTTACTATGACATTGAGGATAACAGAACAGATAGATCACTTAGGCTCACTACAACAAAAAGGAAAGAAAATGTTTACAGGTTCTACAATTTAATTATTACAGTATAATAGATTAGGCTCAAATATACTGCCTTAACTATTGACAATATACCTCATAGCCCGATAGAGGGGCCGATACCAAAGCAAGTATGACAGAGGAATCCCCATCAATGCATATATTACAGCAAGGAAAAATATTTTTACACCTGAAGAAAGAAATACAGAAAATGACATTATGCAAATGACTAACAAGCAACAACCATGTAAATTACAGTTAGAATAAAACATCTATGCATAGTATCTGATATGAGAGAGAAAAAGTACCTCCCCCTCTAATCCAGCAAACAGTCACAGCAAGCACATTAAAGGACAAACAAAGCACAATTCCTATCAAGGATATCATAAACAATTAACACAAGATTAGTGAGTGCACCCTAGGCATTGAAGGATCCTACTATGCCATCCTTATTGACGGAACTATCTTTCTCTTTTGTTTTTTTCTTTTTTTTTCCTAGTGCAGCAAACTTTTGTCATTATAACAGCTTTTTGAGTTTTACATAATCATGAAATTTGTGGTAACGGAAGAAACATTCACCATAAATTTGACTACCAAAGTTGGCATCGTGCCAAGTGGCCAATAAGAAATATATAAAAACTGCATTTATCCCTTCAAGATATGTACATGTACAATGATAAGGATGTTAGTTATGCAGTATTAAATGTGATGTAATTACCAAGCCAGCTTGCAAATGCGAGGTATTGCAATCTTTGAGCATCCACTGGTATCTCCTTCGCAATGTCGTGATGGATTATCGGGAAAAAAGGTGGCCAGTTTTTATCATCCATTGTTACCCCAGCTATACCAAAACATGCCAAAAATACAGCATCAATAAAAAAATGATCTTAGCTCACGTACATGACATCATCTCCCATGTTTTGTAGAATATAACTGTAACAAGTGATAATAATGAAATTGTCTATCCCAAATTCTAAATAAAAACTACATACCGCTTTTTAGAGCATCCTCCCTTCTTTTGATTTCCTTCACATGTCAAAAATAAGAAGCAAAAACATCAATTAAAAAAAAATTAATTAAAATCTTATAAAAAGGCCATTTGTAGCGCTTGCAAGGTAAACTAGCCTATATATTTCTAATGTTTCCTGCACATGTATAACAGCAGATATACCAAACACATGGAGAAGCCTCAGAACCAATATAATTTGCATAGGAAACCCAATCAATAGTTTTTTTTTTTTTTTTGGTCAAAAAAAGGAGATGAAAATAAGAAAAAAACTGACCAACTCCCTTCTCTTGAGTTCAGATTCCCAGGATGCAAGTTCTTTAGCTTTATCCTTAGAACCCTTAAGAAAAGCAGAGTGTATATAAAATTGAATGAATTCAGAGCACAAGAAAAACATATGCAATTTAAATGAAAGAAAAGGCAAGTTACCAGACTTACATCATTCAGCTAAACAGATTTTTTTTTTTTTTTTTTTGGGTACGAAGTCAAAATCATAAAAAAAAAGGGACTGTGGAGCCTGCTAAATGCAGCTCAAATAGAGGAATACTAAGGCCTACATTCATTGTGTCGAGTGGTATATCAACTGTTGCATCAAGCTTCCCAAACCCTGCCGGCTCTGATGGCCTAACTCCATTCTACAATTGCACAATTCAAATATTAAGCACAAATGACAATCATGTAAAAATAATATATGTAAATAAGATTCGGTAGAATCTTATTTATTTAGATTTAGATACTAGTATGAGAATGCGCATACGTATACCAACCCAATAAGTAAATGCTACAAAAATCAAATCTAGACCTAGCAAAGAAAGAAAACCAGATCTAGGGTTTCAGTTACACAAATATTCAGTCATACCCATCCAAATGTCGGATTCCTTTTACATTCGTAACAAATGCGAACCCAATCTACCAACCTAACCACAAATCGATCCAATTTCTCCACAAATAAAAAGCAACAACAAGGAATAAAATAAAAACGACAAAAAGAGAGATAAATCGGGAAAGAAACCTACCGAGAAGGGATTAACTTCGTTGTCTTCGTCGAAGGGGTTGGGATCGTGGTGGCGTTGCATCTTTGCGTGTGTTTCCTTTCCCACTGGTGGTGGTCTCCTTTGCGTTGTATGTGGTAAGTGGTTTAGGTGGAGCGAGTGAGGAGTGACAGTAGAAGTGAACCTCGGGCAAGCAACCAAAAACAAAGATAGGAGAAAGAGCGGTTTCACGGATCTCTGTATCGACCTAGTTTATTTATTTATTGTGAACCTTACCACTGAAATGGATGGTTTGACGAGTGAGTCGATTTGTCAGTGATTGAGGTTCACATAAGGTAGGTTCATGCGAGTATTTATCCGTAGAAGGCGGTCGGTCGCTTGCTTCATAGTTGTCCAAAGAATTATTCCAGATTCTCTGAGTCATGGAATGAAGGAACTATTCTGTGTGTAGTTACTGACAGTGGGGCCCTTGGGCACTACTAATGCACGCGACCTTTTTAGTAGTGGTCCATTACTGCCAGATAGTTGTCCGAGAAAGCTTATCCGTAAAGTTCCGCAATAGAATATCACAGAAGATAATTTAAAATAGTTCGCATGCATTAAATTAAATTTCAGCTGTACCTTTTCTTTTTGGAAGATGAATTATCAGCTAAATTAATACTCTTGTGTCTATGTCTATATCGATCGATGTTGAAAAAGTGATAGATGATATTTGGAAATTGGAATTGCTCTAAAGAAATGTTTTTAGGAAAAGGTAACACAGCAAGTAATATCAATCTAATAAATTGAATTTCTCAAGTGTGATTAACATAGGAAAATGAAAATAATAGCATGTCCCGAAAATAAATTTTGAGAGCAAGATCACAGAGGAAATTTTTAAATGGGTGATTAACACAAATGAAAGTCTGGCGGCTCTTTTTTTTGGAATTAGAGGTAATTTTGGTTTTTCCAGTTGACGTGTTCGTTCTGTTCTGTACTTGAAGCTTCATTAAGTTTTTGTTTGTTTTTTTTGAATTCTTCCACCATTTCCTTTCTTCAAGTCATGTTCAATTTTCATTTAAATTTTTTATGTTATAAACATTTTAAAAAGATTTTCTTATGATTTGCAGTTTTTTAAAAAAACTTTTTCAAACAAATGAAAATTGGCAGCAATGATTCATGTTATAATATTAGAAATAGGGAAATTCTGTCATGAGAACTAATTTCTGAATTGGACTTTGATCTCAACCGTTTATGAATGCTAATGAATTAATTTTTCTTGAAAATGAACAGTCAAAATCAAAGCCCAATTTAAAAATTGATTCTCATAACATAATTTCTCTTAGAAATATTAAAATTATTTTCCGATTGAAGTCACCCGTATTAGCTGGTGAGTGAATTAACGAAGACCAGATTTTGTATGCATAAACAAATTGTATGTATATGCGCAAAATTCGAAAAATGCAAATAATTTTTTTTGTTTTATAGAATGTAGGGCACTTGACAATTGACAATTTGACATGTAGGTATAATAAGAGTTTTTGCGGATTAAAACATCGGACAAAGACACGGGCACGCGTAAACACATGCTGTCTTTTTTTGAACAGAAATTACTGCTGGCTACAACGTGAAAAAGGTATGATTCATCACATCCATTAATGCATATAGAAAAAATATCGAAAACAGCGGGCGAAATTATTACCAGCGCTTAAAAAGCTATCGGTGTTGAAGCTTAATATTAAGTCATATAATTACAAAATGCTAATAAACATAAATTTGTTACATCGATACACAGTATTATGATTTGAATAATTCAATTAGATAAGAAAACGCCAAGTTTTTGTGCAAATATATCAATTTTCTAGTGGAAAAATTGTTAACGGAACCGCTGGCATCCCATCAGGAGCAATTATTTCGGTACTTCACATTTTCTCTTTTAAACTGTCATTACCACGGCACTAAATTTTATGATACCTTAACATGATGATTTTTCATAATTGTTAATTAGTTTCTTTATTTGATATATACAACATAATACGTTTTTGCCCTAATTAGACTTTAGTTTCGGCATATATTACGACGTCGACATAAAATCGTGCAGATTAATTGTGTTTTCTTTTTAAATATCCTAAAATTACATTTTGCATCGTAATATGCATGGCAATGACTTTTTTTTATATATATAGTTTGTTTTTATCTCAGCGCAAAGTCAAAATATACACAAACTCGCATATTTCATCAAACAATTGGCACGTACCCATAAAAAGTTTATATAAGTTTGGAGATATTTTTTATTCACAAGAGAAAACGAAAGTTCAGACGTAGTGTCTTCCAAAATAATATGAAACAACACGGCAAGTCGATATGATGCGATACGATATGTTTACCAAATTAACACAATACGTGTGTGTTGACGTGTCGTGCAAAAATCGTATTATGTTGAAGACTCGAATATTGACACATTATGATTCGAGTTGAAACACGATATGACACGACACAACTATAATTTATATTTTTAATAAATATTAAAGTAAAATGAGTTTATATTATAATCTAATGATACTCATTCATAATAATTCTTAGTTAATCATTATATTTAATCACAAACATATACATGTAAAGTAAAAAAATATTACTGCACTTTGTTGTAATCATTAATAATAGTTGTATTTTTAAATAGTCTTGAATGATTTTCAATTAAGAAATTTTTTAAAAAATTCTAAAATGTTTAACATGTCATGTCATGTCGTGTTAGAGATGTCGTGCCATAATACTCAATAGGATGGCTTGTGCATTCTAACATGATAATATTTAATCGGATCTATATCTACAATATATAGATACGTGTCATGACATAATATGTTAGTCAATTTTCTTTCACTCGACACGACACAACATAATACGTTCAAAATATTAACTCGTATCAATGCGACACAATACGAGTTTCAGCATGCAAGTGTTTGACACGACACACCCAGATGCTAATAGTTTTCCATGAAATGCGAAAACAATTGCTTTTTAGTATGCATGATAAATAAAAGTAATTATTGGGCATAAAAAGAATTGATGCTGGATGGTGGTAGGCTGGTAGCGCTTTCGCAAAAATTAGATCCAGCAAGAACATCTCTAATCTAAAACTACCAAAAATAAATTTTTAGTTACTACCACATTAAAGTTAGTAACTATTTTTCAACTAATTTCACATCGTCTCTATTTCTGTAATTAATTTTTAGTTTAAACGGAAATGCAGTACATTAAATCCTGCATCCTTCTAATTGTCTAGACAAATTAACGTAAACTTATGAGTCAATTTTAGACTGAAACTTAACGAGTTTGTAAAATCAACAATTGTTTTTTCTGTACAGTGATAATTGCTGGGAATTGATTCACCCCCTCATTTAGTCCGATCACCCCTAAAATTTTATCTTGACGAAAATATCCTTTACTATCTAACCCCGAGATCGAATTTCTATCTACTCTAGCAGCCTAGCTTTCTGCGAACCTCCTTAGTCCATGATATCGAGATACTTTTCACCCTTCTTCACAATTGGTGCTTCTTGCTTTCACACAGCCTATTTTGTTCTAGATTTGACCACATTAGTTTGCCCGCTTCTCAACTTCTCCATATCTACCACAACTGCACAACCCAATCAAAATCAATGGAGCACTTAATGAAAAGAGGTAAGAGATGGCCGAGCATCTTGGTGCGTAGAAAGAAAACTGTCGGGCACTGGTGTGAGCGTGAGAGGAGAGAACGTCTGTGGTCGATTTTAGTTTCAAACAGAACTTTTCGATGAACAAGGATAATTTTGTCATTTTAAAATAATTAGGGTGGTCGGACTAATAAACGGGGTGTCCAAATCAATTCCCATAATTGCCACGCCAGCATTGACGGCTTTACTACAGGACGAAGATGCTCTTATCTTAAACCTGCTCTTTCAACACGAGGCTGATTCGCGCTTCCAACACCCACCCACTTAGAAAACCTACTATATTTGTTCTTATATTATTATATTCAGTTATAATCCCGGTAAGTAAATACCTCGAAACAAAGCAAGAGGGCACTCGCTTGAGCGAGAGAGAGAGAGAGGCATGGTGGGTTTATTCGCCCGATTAAGCGGCGGGAGAGCTGCGCATCGCCGTACGAAGAGTGCCGTTGTACGCATCTCTCTGTTGACTTCTTCTCATACTTGTCTTATTTTATTCTTTCTCATTCACTCCCCCAAATAAAAAAAAACATCTTTCCCTTTGTTCTTCCTTAAGTAAATTCTGTTTGCTTCGAGGATTTATTTCAACTTTGGTCATGGGTTGGTGCTGTTTAGCTCAGACTGTTAGTATTTTTCTCGTTTTGCAGGAATTTTAGCTTCAATTTTTGTTTGGTTTTACTTTATTTTGTTGGTTCTGAATCATCAGTAGTTCTGTTTCCTGAGAAATTGGTTCTTTCTTAATGATCTTTTTTCTCTGTTTATTCACCAATTTTCTTATCAGAGAGTTCCAATTCAACTGTGAGATCTTAAGTAAGATCGAGGTTATTTTAATTTTGAGAAATTACTTGCGAATTTATACTGCCTTTCCTTTATTTATTTCCCTTAAAAGGAAATTTTTTTTGCTTTGGGTCCTCTTATGTCCGGGTTCTAGACTGTTCAATTTGGACTTTTGGAGTTTTGTGATAGAAATGTATTGTTTATTCTATCTCATTAGTCTTTTTATGAAAGAGATGTAAAATAAGATGCCTCTCTAGACTTTAGTCTTGTCTCTGATTCTGCTTTAATGAGCAAAATATCTGAGCTCAATCATGCTTCCTCTTTATTCCTATCAAAGGAATTTTTCTTTTTCCAGGCATCTATTCCAAAACAGACTGTATATACCTTTAGTTGATATAACCACTCAATTATGGCACTCATGTCATGAGTTGCTTCTAAGTGAAATTTGCATGGGCTATCATTATCCAATTATGGTCTCTTCTCAACTTTTGCATATGGCAAAAGCTTGGTTCATTACTTCATTCTCTGACCAAACAAACAAGGTCTACAGTTACACTTTAGATCTTCAGTAACAGATACCAATATTAAAAATAGCAAATTCCATATTAAGATTGCGCTTCTTCTTATTACTATTGGGATGGCTTGCAATTAATTTTTGTTGTAACTTTTCATTTTTTAGGAAGTAAGGGAGACAGTTATACCTAACTCAGAGGCTGCAGATTCAGTACCTACTACTGAAGCACCATCTCATGGGATTGGGCTGGCACTTGAATTCAAGCCAGTTGAGCATCCAGTCGAGCCAGTTAACCATGACCAACCCATTAAATGCCCATTACCAGAACCTTCCATTTTGAATGTGAGTTCTTCTACATGTTTTTTATGCTATTATTTCTCAGTTGTTCTGGTACAATAGGCTATTGGTTTCCCAAAAATAACTCTTTGACAAAGTTAACCAAAGTCCTATTTTGAAACCTCACCTGCTCAGCTAAGCATCTGAGATTAATCAAATTCTGCATCTAAACTTCAGTTGTGCTATTTTACATCGATTACCTTTTTCTATCCTCTGAGTTATTTTGCTTGTCTATTGACGTACAAGAATGCTGCTTAACAATGATTAGTATGGATCATCCTAAATCTTTATTATGTCATAGTAAGGATTTTAGTTTGTATTTATCGACTCTGACTAAAACCACACTGGGCCAAAACATTACGTAAGACTTCAGACTCTCACTTAAGCATTAAAGTTAATTTCAAATTCACTAAAATTGTATGCTTAAATGAGTTCTCTTCTTAACTCAATTTTGACCTATTTTAAAAATTCGTAGGACACAATTTTAAACATTCATGGGATACAATTTTAGTTAATTTCACAACAACAACAACAACTAAGCCTTTGTCTCAAACAAGTTGCGGTAGGCTAGGAAAGAAACCCAGCAAAAAAATCTTTTGTCTAATATGCATTGGCAAGCAAGTCTTCTCCTTGCAATTAAAAGAAAATTGGGAGATTCTGCCATGCGGTCTAATTAGGAGGCCCGACTCCAGGCCGCTTTTCAGTCAAAATTGATCATAGCCCGTTCAAATACGAAGGATTAGGACATAGAGACGGACCTTAGGAGACAGAAAAATGGAAAACAGACAAGGTTGTTGTAAATTGACTACTATACCCTTTCTCTAAAATATCCCGTTAAATTTTATGGACGTCATTTTCAGAAGCGAACCTTTTTCATGGTATATGAGCCGTTCGATTTCTAACAATTGGACGGTCAGTAAGAAATGTCCGCATGTCAGAATTTCCCAAGAAAATTTACAACAGATTAAATAATGCTTTGGGGGAGCAGACTTATGAAAGTTAGAAAATTATGGAAACACCAGACTGCTGCAGTGAAGGCACCGGTTGGCAACTAGTTGGTTTTAATATGCAAAATCAGCCCTGCTTGAGCCTACATAATGTTCATTTACTAAACAATGCCTAAAGAGGAAAAAAAAAAAAGGAAAATGAGTGTTGCATTAAATCCATCAACCGTTTTAGTGAAGACTTGCTTTGGCGTTAATTTACCAACTTGAGTGTATATTATACTGTCTGATGCCCATTCCTATTGGTTAGGTAGCCTTACTGGGTGACTACTGTCTTAATCGTCTACTTTTTTATTGGGTTGTTATGATTATGACTGGCAAACAATTAGGTATAGGCCTTGATATCATCATTGTTAGGTTAGTAATAGCATCCTTCACTTCTGTACCTGCCTTATAAGTTATATCTAATACCAGTACATGAACTCGTCAATATGACATGAAACTTCATTACATGGTACCATTGTGCTTGCTTGTGTGTTTCAAGAAGGCAACTTGTTAGGTTTAGCAGTCACTAACTTTGCAATTACACACAAATTTAATTCAATTGCTTGTCAAATTTAGTAGCCTTCTTACCTTCTTGTATTTTCTAAGTAGGATGGGAGGATATGGAAAGAGAGGATGACATCTCTAGGAGCTAGGGTTAGAACCGACCTTCGTGTGGTCAGAGAAGGATCCCAGCTGGAGCCTGATAGTGGCGGTTCCAGGCCCAAACCAGTCGTACCGAGGCGGGCCATATTACCATCTATGAGTGCCCCAGAGAGCCATTTTGTAGAACTTCTAGAAGAATGTGACAACCCATCAATTGAAAATGCCAACTCTAGTGATTGATTTTTTTTTTTCCTTTTTCCTTATCTTCTTTTGGTTTCTTAAGTTGCAATATGTATAAATAGTTGGGTTTGATATATAACAGGTGTGAATAATACAGGTAATGTTATATGATTGTTGTTTTAAATTTACATCGTTTGTATTTAGATAATTTGATTTCCTCTTGCAAATTTTCTCTGTGCATCATAGATGAATTATGGGAGTCTACTATTGTGAATAGTTCATATATGTCGGGATAAGGTCATTTTTAGGGTTCAAACATTTGAAAATGTATTTGGGATCTACGACATATTGGTGCTGCACCATATATATCGCACCTATACAATTATCCTGCTTATTCACGTAATAAGCTCTTGTTCAGTCATTTTATTATCCAGTTAAAGATAATTACTGCTCTTTGGAAACGAGTACAACAAAATTTTTATTTTTTGGAGCGACTACCTGAAGCACCTATGGGCTACTGCTCTGGCTGTAAATCACGAGTAAAGCCCGCGTAGAGTTTTGACAAAATATATTTTTGGGGAGTACAAAGTTTAAATGATCACCTCTTAAAATGTGAAGCTCGAGAATATTGAAGAGGCATAACTTTTAATAGTCTAATCCTGATACAGATTGATTATATCGATATTTATCTCTCTATTGATGGATCGCTGAGAAATTTGACGGCGACAGACTTCACTTTTCTCCACGTGGACGCCAACCTATCTCTAATGAAGAAGTCTTTTACTTTTTTCCCTTTTTTTTGTCTGGAGCAAGTACCATGACCGACTTCATAAATAGTGCAGGTACAAAGAATATTTTTAATTTTACTTGTAAATTGCATAATCTATATTCTAATTTTACTTGTAATTTGTAAATAGCATATTCCACATTCATGAACGATATAAACCGAAGTTCCATATACAGGATGATCTGATAGCACAAGACACACCGTACACATGTAGTGATTAAATCATATGGACCCCACCCCACCAGAAAAAAAACGAAAACTCACCGGCCACCATATATACTCATTAACAACAAAATCGGAATTGTTCGTTATAAATTTCATAACTGCCACTCCCAACTAATCCATGTGCGCACCGAGCATTTCACCCCACAGTTACAGGTACAGTAAGAGATGCGTACTTAACCACCACCACCCCCACCCTCTTTTTTCCCACCCCAAACCATCCAAAAAGGGAGTAATTAACAAAATATAAAGAAAAACAAATAATAAGATCTGCAGCAGAACACAACCTATGAAAGATGAAACGACTTACCAGATGAACAAATGACGACAATGATGCTAAATAAATTACAAAATTTACTGACATAACAGTGAATTCTGATTGTCAGTAACATTAGCACATCCCAGTCATTAATCTGAGATAGTTCACTGTGCATGAGTAGAAAATTGAACAAGTACCAAATTAATTAAAATAAAACTGTTATCTTATTCTGAGAACTCAAGAACAGCAGCATGTTGTCACACATAAAATAGTGGTAGAGACAGCTTAACATCACGTTTTGGGCCTAGAACCTATTAAAACTTTAAACAGCTGCAGTCTTTCATAAAGAAGCCTCATATAGAAGATGTACCGAAAACAATGAATGCCAAACAGGTCGGTTTCTCGCAAAAGAAACTGAGCATGTTAGAATCTCTTCGGTCATTTTATCTTTGATAAAAATAATTAACACTACAAGACCAGATCCCAAGGAAAAATGGGTGCATCCACACCCAGTACTGCACTGAGTAATAAATAAAAAAAATCAAAACATTTACCATCAAAATTAGTTGAGAGGGGAAAAAAATATGGTCCTCCCTATTCACTTTTTTCCTCAGAACCAGCTAGTTTTCTCCTCTGCTGATGCTCAGCCACTTTGTAATCCACAACCTCTCTAAATAAAGCCGGATTAAGTTCACACTCTTTGCTCCCATATACTGCTGCCTGAACTCCAGCCATCAATTTCGCAATCTCTCTGCCGGAGAACCCATCGGTCTTGGCTGCTGCCTCCCTTATGATATCATCAGCAATACCCTTCACCTCGATTTTCTGTGGCTGACTCCTCCAAAACCACCCTGCATTAACGCATCAATAACAATAAATCGTTAGTAAGACAACATTTTCATACTTCTCAGCTGAAATAACAAATGGTTCAGTACAGTACTAGAACTGTTTTAATGTCTAACTGATGGTATTAAAAAAATCGTGCAATGTTAGTTACAGCTTTCATCACAAGATCTCTCATGTGAACTGTTATAATGGCGTCAGTCTTGCAATCGGTATTGCCTAAATCCAATCAAATCACATGCCTCCCAAAGCTATATTATAATGATTCATCAAACCTTAAGCTAAAGAGAGATGCACATAATTTCAAAAGTTCAGTAACACCAGAAATTTCAAACTAACACCTTGCGTACCTAAGATGCCCTTGCCCTTGGCATTCTCACCCGCCTTGGCAATGTACTTGTCAAGGTAGAGCTTGATGAGTTTGAAACGCTCCTCTTCACCTGGCAAAGGGAACTCAAGGACCTCGTCAATGCGGTCAGCCACTGCTGAGTCCAGGTCTCCGGGTCGATTAGTTGCGAGAGCCAGCACGATGTCTTTCGATTGGTCACCTGTTCTGAAGAGAAGTGCATTTAAGGCACTCCTTTGTGCTTCACTCATGTATGTCTTGTTTCGCCTAGAAAAAAAATGAGAGATACTTAGACTACTGATACTTTCTGTCATGGCTTTCTATAGTAAAATGAGCAATGTTTATGATTCTCTGTTATTTTTCTCTTTTCCAATTCTATTTGGGATGGGCAGTTCAGGAGAATTTAAAGTCAGACTTTACTTAAAATAGATATAGCAAACTACACTTACTCGCAGAGGAAGGCGTCAGCCTCATCAATAAATAGGAGAAGACCCCGGTTAGATTTCTTGGCCCAGTCAAAAAGTTGATGTATTTTTGTCACTGCCTGTGATCCAAGTGGTGCAACGTCTCCACCAGTCATTAGAGCATAATCTAAGCCCTACGTACACAAAACCAACTTTAATATAACAAAATGCTTAGGGCTAGATGCCACCAAGGTGTTCAATTTCATACAATGACGTATAAACCATTAGGTTTTTATCCCTTCAAATAAAACAATACATTTAATAAAATATTGAACAATCCCTTGTTTAGAGCCAAGCATTTCCAATTAAGACTTTGCCAAATACAAACAATATTTTACAACATAATGCTGGATCCTTTTGCAAAAGTAAAGATATTAAGACCAAACATTAGATGCAAAAGTTAAGAAAATTCCATATGCATAAACTGAAAACCATAGGAAAAGACCCCAGATACAAGATCTAGTTCGTAAGTGGTTCCATATAACATTTATATCCAATTTGGAAACCAATTATTAGATCAAATAAAACCATACCGATTTTCGAGCAAGCTCTCGTGCTGCCATGGTTTTGCCTGTACCAGGGGGTCCATAGAACAGCATATTACGAAAAGGGGCCTGATGTGCCTTTGTATTAGCAGTGGCACCAGCCAGCTGCTGGATTCTTTTTTGAAGTGACGGATTCAATATGACATCACCAAAACCATTACCATTTCCATTTTTTCCAGTGTTGCCTTCTTTGGAAAGGTTTTTAGATGCGGAGCTCATGCTACGGGAGAAGAAACCTGACCAGGGGTACTTTCCTCTTGATGACTCCCTGATAAGGGATGGTTGGCCCAAAATGCGGTCAACATATCCCCAAACTACCTTTGCACCTTCTCTACAAGGAATAAATGTACAGAAAGCATTGTCATACACTGTATTAGCTTGGCAATTTCATGTTGGTTTTCTTCGGCTTTAGACTCCATTTGCTTGTAAAGTTGTAATTCCCTTTTGGCTCAAAAGAAAAAATAAAACACAAACTTCTAACTATAATAATTCAAAGACTAAAACACCATGTCTGCTAGACCTTCAAAAGACCCCAATTTTGAGTGTAAGTGAAGTTTGACTTCTAGTGCTCAAACCAACTTGAGGAAGAACGCACGCACGCGTGTGTGTGAAGAGAGAGAGAGAGAGAGAGAGAGAGAGAGAGAGAGAGAGTTTGCGATTTTAGCACTGAACTTTAGCACTATGTCCAATGATGTCGCTATAGTTGTTTTTTATATCCGGTTCAAATCAGTCCCCCTAAGTTTTGGGGGGGTTATTGTACTTCAGACCTTCGCATTAACAGCTAAAGCAACTTAAGTTGATGACATAGCATCTATGGGAATAAAAGATATGTTACTGTAATCACAACATTGAACTTTGTCATATTTTCTGTGTATCCTAGATTTCCCAATTTTTCAGATACATCCTCAAATATTATGCTGCCTCAAAAATGTCATGTCAGAATTGACCAGTGCTAATCCTGGAAGGTGCTTACTGAAGTAAGGGCGCACCTGAACCACTACAACAAGTATAAAAAGTCTAACAAAATCAAGCACAGTCTATCAACGTTCAGGTCCTAGATAAGTCTGTACTTAAGGTTGCAGTATTATCATTATAGTTCCAGCATACTTCCAACTTTTATGGTATATCCACTAGATATCTTAATAAATAATACCTCAAACTAAAAAAAAAAAGCATTTTGGATGTGTTCTTCATTATTAAAAAGCCACAAGGTGTTTATCAAATTTGAACCAATTTGATAATCCATCAAATAGTTTAAACATTTTAGTGCTTTTATGATGGATGAGCAATCAAATCCAAATTGACTCAAATTAAAATTTGGAGAAAATAACCACCATTAAAATTTAAGTTTGAACAATATTTTTCAAGATATCAAATGTATGTACCGTTAAAATTGGAGGCGCACTACAATTACCAAAATTTATGAAAGTAGCATCCACATACCTAGTGGTATATATCCCAGCAGCAAGAGCAGTAACACCACCAACAGCTACAATTAACTTATTCTGATCTGTCAATATTGCCTTGACACCACCTGGAAAGAACATAAAGAAGAGAAACTTCATCATATTAATCAAATACCTGGCAGGAAAAAGTGCAGATGAACCTAATGGATATTAAAAAGAGGTACCTCCATTCAATCTCAAAAGAGCTTAAACATATACAAAACTTAATTGAAATTTGAAAAGCACCTCCAATATGCTCAAATGTCGTATTGATAGCAGAAACCCACTTCTCCCTCTCAGCATTGGCCCTCTCAACCAGCATCCTTCTATTGACGTCCTCAGCCAGCTTGGCTTCATGAGCCCGGCCCTCAGCCTCGGCCAGTGCCCGAACCCGAATAGTCTCCCGTTCAATCTCAGCCTTCTCCCGCTCTGTCTGCCGTCTCTGCGCTTGTATCTGCTCTTCTGTTGCCCGTCTTATTTGCTCCTGCCGGATCGATGACTCCTCTTGCATCTTCACCAATTCCTGGTTTCTCTGCCTCTGACTCTCATGCTCCGCCTACCATTAAAGAATGTTCATTTCATTGAGAAAATGTCCTAGTCCCATCATTTGTGTAAAAAGGTAAATATGCTATTTTAAAATGTAGGAAATCAATCAGGCTAACTGGAAAAATTAGGTTAGCTTTGACAAGTCATCTCAATATAACATAAATACTGTCCCATCTTATAAGTAAAGAACAGAGATACCGCTAACCAGAAGTAAAATTTAGTCTGCAGGGTGCACCATTATTTCAAAAATATTCTTCTTATGGTAAGTTTTATTCAAGCTGGCAAAGAAAACAGGAAAAATATCCGCAAAGAAAGGAAAGGAAAGAAAATAGGAACAGCCAAAATTCCAGAAATACAAATTAATTACAGAAGCCTGGTAGCCATTCTGCTCAACAGAGAAATACACAAACACTGGGATTTCTAGAAATAAAGAACGAAAAAAAAGAAGATGAAATATAAACAGACTTGCATTCTCTTCCTTGCCAATTCATCCTCATAGCGCGCCATCTGGGCTTTCGTCTGTGCTTGTTGCTGCACCAACTTTTTCTGTTCTTCATATACAACACGTTGTCTGTCCTACAATGTGATATCAAGTCAGTTTTCCATCCAGCTATTACAAATAAAGGTATACGAGACTAGTTTTGAAACAGCCAAACCATGTTCTTAGGTAAAACATGGAACAAATAGTATAATGGCAAAACTTGTTGCAATCATCTGACCATTATTCAAGCAACAAAAGAAAAATAACTCACAGTCTCATGCTGAGCTTGCAAAGCCTGGTACTCAGCTTTCTTTGCAGCTAACTCAGTTTGGCGCGTCTCTTCTTGCTTCCTCATCAATTCAAACACCTAGATGGAATAGAAATATAAATCAGAACCTAATGCTATTGTAAGAAGTAGATGAATGGAACATTTACAGATTGATCCTTAACCTAATTGGCAGATTTATCTTTTGAAATTTGTATTTTTTCCCTCTTAAAGTAAAGACCATTATAAATATGTAGGTTCCCTTCTCCCAAAAACCATGAAAACATACACAATAGAAAAATCCCTACTCTCTTATGTTTTGGCAACTCCTCCAAATCAGTAATAGCTGATGAAATTTTTTTTTGCATTTTCACTTAGCAATAGAAAGAACAAACTGATAATACACTTAGCAAAGTTTGCATTCTCCTACAGAAAAAACAGCTTTGTAAATATGTAAAACCCTTCTCCCAAAGCCAGTAAAACAGGAAACCAAAAAAAAATTCCTCTTGTTCCAGAGACTTCATTTCTCTTCTGTTTACGGCATGTCATTTCTTCCCCAAATCAATAGAAGCAGTGAATGGAACTTCATACTTGTACTCCAATAGAACAAAGATGAAAATCAATTTTATAACAAAGGCATTGAATTTTTACATTAAAAGGGCTTTTACATTTAATTTAGTCAGAAAAAAAGGACGAGGTCAAAACCTTTTTAGCCTCACGAGAGCTATTAATCTCCCTCAAAGCCTTGGCGCCTCTCTCAAGCGCCTCTGGGTCAAACCCCGCCGCGGTGGTCCGAGGGTTGTCATTTCTGACCTTAGTGGCCTCCTCATTACTCGCCGGAGAAGGCCCAGTGGGCCCCGTCTGGGCCGTAGGTGGGCCAGCCGCCGCCGGAGAAGAGGAGGAGGAGGAGGAGGAAGAGAAAGAAGGGAGCTTAAAGGGTCCATCGGCGTAGGCCCGGTCCATGGTGAGCCCGGCCGCAGCGGCGGCGGCTGTGGCGAAGGACAATATGGCCTGGTGTGCGGATGGCATGGTTTGGTTTGGTTTGGTTTTGGTAGTAGGAAGAAGTGAGGTATAGGGTTTAAGAGGAAATGGAGTGGAGAAGAGAGGAGGCTGTGACTATCTGTGGCCGTTGGATTCCGACATATGAGAGAGAGGTTCCTTGGGATGTGACTTGTGTCCCAAGATCGACATGAAGAAAAAGGAAAGTCGGTTTTCTTCGGTTTTTTTATCGGATCGGAAGGGAATTGGATCCGCAATTATAAGAAGAGTTAGCGTGTTAAAAAAACCGTGAACCCGTTCAATCCGTTTAACTCACCCGACCCAAACCATTTTTTACCGGGTTAGCATGATGTTGGATCGGGTATGGGTTCTAATTATGACAAACTCGTTACTTCGGGTTGGGTTACGAGTTTGGTACTTAATAACCCGTGTATACTTCAACCCACCCGTTTATCACTATTTACTCATCTCCGCCTTATATTTTCTCATATCCTTACTCAAAAATCTCTTCTCTCATGAAGTTTCGATCTCCTCCATGGCCATGCAAGCCTCTATGCCTCTCATAAGGCCTCGAAAATTGGAAAAATATTTCGAATGTGTCTCTAATTTGCCTCGAACTAAATTGTAATAGCTACAAAATGATTTTTGTGTGTATTTTTATTTGATCAAAATTTTAATGCTAAACCCGTTTAACCCGCTTAACCCGTAAAAACCCGTGTATAAAAAAATTAACGGGTTGGGTTGGGTTTCGGGTGGGCTAACTAAATTTATTTTCTAACCCGGTATTGTCGGGTTGGATTCAAATTTTGTTAAAATATCATCAACCCACCCATTGTACACCCCTAAGAAGAGCGGATACGCGGATAAAAATCCAATTATGGTGTGTTCAAACTTGAAATTGTCTATTTGATCATCAAAAGTCAATTTGTAGAATATAGTTAAGAGTAATTGATCGGGTGTAACACCTAGTTAAAATAACCTGGTCTATCTGATTTTAATTTTACTAGCAATAGTGTCCATCTAATGTGTGGACGAACTTTAATATATGATATGTGAAAATGAAGCATAGTTTGGTTTTAGTTTTGGTGTTGAAGTATGGATTTGGTTTTTTGGGATTTTTCTGAATTTATGGATATTTTGTTTGAATTTTTATGAGTTTCCTACTATTTTGGCTGATTTGGATTTTTTTTTTGTTGGTCTACATAGACAACTAGGCTGAGGTGGCAGTCGAGTCAAATGGCTAAGGTGGCAGAGTGAATTTGCTGGGCCTCTATTTCTCTCCTCTTGATGTTGGGCCTGATTGGATATTGGTCCCTAATGTATTTCGGGTTCGTATCCTCTGTCAACCTTTTGAGGTTGGTAGAGGGTCAACTTTTGATACGAGCCGTTCGATCTAATCTCAACGGTTAAGATTTTTCGGGCCTATCAATCTAAGTTACATGCACGGAGCTTCCTTAACCGTTGAGATTAGATCTAACGGTTTAGATCAGACGTTGTCACTCTACCGACCTTAAAAAGGTCGGTAGAGGATGTGATTCCATGTATTTCCCTCCCTCTGGAGTACAATTCCGTGGCACAACTTCCTGACAACGTTGGGCTCCTCTTGACCATAAAATAAAAGATCTCAAAAGAGGCGCTGGAGCTTAGTCGAAAAAGGTGGGTTTTATTTTATTTTTGAGAATGGGTTAGAATGATAACGGATTCAAATCCGTTAACGATTCCAGCTATCGGAACCTACGCAGAAGGGCTCCGAGACACCGTGAAGCTGAGGGGAACACAACCATGGTCTTTTCTTGTGGTGGGTCGGCTTGGTTTCGTGGGAGAACCGAGAGAAGGTACGGAAATAGTAGCAATTTGAACCAAACTGGAAATAATTGTTGACTATTTTTTTTTATCAATTTTATATAATACTACTTAATTAAAGATTCATGCTTTTACTAAATTGGTTCCCGAAAGCCTATTCAGGTTGTAGCAATAACACGGAACTCATATTCATATTTTATTTTTGTTTCACTTGTAAACTTGTGTTACTAAAAAAGTACAAGGGTACAAAATATGTCACATGTTCTTATTTAAGTCACCTTATACAAGCAATATTCAATCAGAAGAAAAACATTCATATGAATGCGAATTATTGACAACATACTAGCCACAATGAAATTAAACAAAATAGAAGGTGAGGGCACTCATATAAGATGTAAAATGATAGAATCACCACATTCATGTATACTTATGTCATATGACCATATAATAAGAATGTCAAAATTAATGTAAAATATAACACACATCAAGTTACCGGTTCCATATTGGAAATTTATGTAACATCAATAAGCACTTTTACAATACAGTAAGAAAGTATTTGAATTAATCACTCTCAAATTAACTAACAGTCCCTCACCACATGCATGTGCATTTGAAGTGAACTTTCAAGAGTATGCCAAGCCACAGAGTACTGATTATCAGCGTAGCAAAAAAAAAAAAAGTAATGCAAGCAGCAATACGAACAAAAAGTCCTTTCCACAGAGTCAGTCCACCTTCAATTTATCAGTGTTTTATTATTATTGGCAAAGTTAATTTACCCGAGTTGAACAAAAAAAATAAGTGAAATTGATTTTTGTAGTGGTACAAAACTGGTATTATAAACACAAAATTTCCCAAAACAAGCAATAAAAAGGGCTCCTAAAACAATTAATAAAATCAATAAAAACATCTGACCTTGGATTGAAAACATAGCGAGCAATGCACCGGCACATGCTCTATCACACTTCCGTTAAGTTGACGAGCTCAGAGGTTCAAAACCCATCAGAGGCATTGCTAAGAATCAAGTTCAACCTAGTTAAGTATTTAGTGACAGATTTATTGCTCATGATCGTCTCAGTCAAATCTTAAGTCCAACAACATAAATCCTCAAGTCAATCTTTTCAATTTATCTTTAATTTTGGAACAATGAATGGAGATAGGACTCGCCAATGATATTCGTCTTACTCGGCAGAATGTGAAACCTCACCAGCTTAACTCGATTTAGCTTAGGCCAATGAGAGAGGAATTTCTGGGTCATCAGCAATTTATTTTAAAGCCAAACTAAAAGAGGTTCGATGAAATTTGAGAAATTTTAATTTTAATTTCAAATGCATACTATACAAACGTACTTTAAAATGAAAAAAAAAGTGAGATAATTTGAAGTTTCATTTTGTCATTTTATTAATAAAAATCATTAAAAAAGAAAAAAAAATTATAATCATATATGTATAATTTAATTTCAAAACAAGTCATGGATTTCCAATCAGCATATGTAGCCTGATATGTTACCTAAACTATATTTTAATCAACATATAAAGTCTGCATATGTTATTTAAAATATATTTTAAACATCGTATGTAATTTGCATATGTTATATAAACTAGATTTTAATCACCATATGTAGTTTGTATAAACATATTTATTATTATGAAAAGTATTATTAGATTGCATATAAAGTCTAACGTAAATTATTTTTTAAACCTTAATTCAGTTACAGAAACACACTCGATTAATTTAAATTTTATTAATCTAATGCAACCACGGTTAATTGCATCTAACTTGTCATGTAACACATCGTCACAATTTTTTAGGCACAAGAACTCTAACTGATCGAGGGTGTGAACTAAGGTCAAACAAATAAACCTTGTACTCGACTAGTCGCTTGTAGTAGAGTAAAGGTGTCGAACCCACAGAGATGGATATGAATATTATTCTTATTATTTCGTTAAAGCTAGACGATAAAAATTGAGAAGAGAATCGTAACTCAAATTGAACAAATTAAAGGAAAATAAAATTATGCAATTGTAAGTAATAAAGATTATGCAAAACAATTGAAATAAATATTTTTGGGATTTTCTGATGGATTAAATATAACGGTAAATATGCTTTAGGGTTTGATTTCACTTAGAACTGGCCACAGAGTCGCAGGACCTAGTACTGTCGTATTCGGCCTTGCTAATTCGTTCCGAATTCCGGATCGAATTCCACTGTGTAAATGCTGTGGTTTACTCTTTTGTTGATCTATTCCAGCCAAAGGTCCATCTAGCCAAACCTAACTCCCTAACCCTCTGCTTTCGCCTGTTGGATACGGTATTTGGAATGGGATCTAGTGTTGAATAACCCTCATCGAGTGTATTGCACCCCCAACTTTCGTTGTTCGGTGGACTTACTCGAGTTTACCAATGGTTTTCTACGAGGTATCTAGTTAGATTTTCGCCTAACTAGAAACGTTCACTTTTGGTTATTAATTGGTCGACTTTCGCCTTTGACCTACCTCGAAGTACTCGTACAGGACTCGATTAATATAATGTAAAGAAGTTCCCAACAAATGCGCGCGTACAAAAGTCGAGCGATACAAGTAATAAACAGTCCAAACACAAGCAATTTCAATAAAAATCCCAAGGGTAATTAACTTCGTCCATCAACAAAACAAGTAAACCAAGCAAAACCTAAATCTAAGCTACATCGTTCCCTAAAGCAACAAGTTTTTAGCCTAACATACTAAGAGAAACACTGCAAATAACAGAATATAAGTCTAAACAAGCCATAAATCCAGAAAATAGAGAAAGAATTGGTTCGATACAACAAATAGCCAAGTTTCTAAGGTTGTCCACTGTTGCCGTCGCACTAGAAAACACCTTGAGATCTTCGGAACTCGTTGTAGCAGCAAGGAACAGCTCTAATCCGGCTTCCCACCTCTGTCCAAGTCGCAAAAGAGGAGAAGAATTGTCCCCAAACCAGATCCAGATCTGGCTGAGAGAGAAAGGTCAAAAGTAGAATGAAAGATCGCCCTTCCAAAGATGGAATATGCTTATATTACTCCTCTCCCCTCTCCTGGACAGCTGGGACGCGATTTTCCTTCATTTTGGGCGGAAAAATAGCCTTCCTAATAGAGAAAACGCCTTCAGGACGCAGCCAGAAATATTTCCGTGTATAGCAATTCGGACCGAATTCCAGACAATTCGGTCCGAATTAGCTTCTCTGTAGTTTTCTGCGACGCAATTCGGTCCGAATTGATGCTAATTCGGTCCGAATTCTTGTGCCAGCATTGTGCACCAATAGTATTTTGAGCATAATTTCTTCATCCGGGCTCCGATTGAGGTGATTCAAAGATCGACGGAAAGTTTACAATGAGCTCTACAATGCTATTGCTTCCATTTAGCCATTTGATTCTCTTAAATCTACCATTTTATGCAATGATTATGCTTGATCCACCAAATTCCTACAAGACAAGTCAAATTCACGACAGTATCCAATCTTGCCAAACAAACAGAAAAACAAGATAATATCACAGTTTTAGTCACAATTTCGATGTAAAGTCTGGCCAAAATATCAGTATAATTATGAGATATCACTAACCTATCACATAAAGTTACGGGATTACTTAGGGATTGAAAACATAAGGTGCAATGAACCAGCATAAGTTATGTTACAATTATGTTAAGTTGACAAGCTTAGAAACTGAAAACCCATTTGTGGAATTTCCAAGAATCAAGTTCAAACTGGTTAGCTTTTAGTGACAAGTTTATTCCTCATGATAGTCTTAATTGTTAGGAAACTGCTCAATTCGCATGGACATGGAATTCGCATGGACAAGTTTATTCCTCATTATACAATTAATTAATCAAACTATCATATTTTCGCAATACGCACTGTTGCGAATAAATAAATAATGCACTGTATGGTTAAAGTCCTATTTGTGTGACCCTTTGAGGATTTATGCTAAGTTGGACATGGAATTAAATCGTTATTTAATTCCAATAATCATAAGCGGTATCTAGCAACACGTTATGAATCCCAATTCGCATAAATAGTGTACTGCTACAGTATTTAAATCCTGCATAAGAGAATAAATGTATTTCCCTATTTTGATTCTTATGTCACACGATATCATCGTATAATCCAAGATAGGAATGTGTCATTCTTGCAGATTATACGTTTCTTGATCTAGAGATAATTGTATAAAGTTGCATGCAAACAATCTATCTCCATCAAGGGGCTCAAACAGATATCGTCACTCACTAAGTGAATTAATGAGGGACATACGGTTTTCTTGATGATTAGCTTTTCCCCGCACAATTCAAGAGAACATAAATAAAGTCCGTATAGCAGCCCTTATCGGGAATCAGCGGTAGACGATATTTATTGAACCTATCCTCATGTGGAAAAGATAAACATCTCAAACTTAGAACCAAAATCATAACGAAATAAACAATGACACATAACATAATCCATATGTTTATTTCGATGGGTCAAGTCCTGTGCTATGTTCCATAACATACACATATGCAATTAAGTTGGTAACTCTTTACCTATGATTTGTAGAACTTAATCATCACTTAACTTGCATACTAATCTTATAAGATAATTAATGTTCCTTGTTAATTATCAAGATTATGGACCGTTTAGATTTATTATTGTCATTCTAAAGAATGATCCACAAAGATCTACAATTCAGATCCTCAACCTGAATAATCTGTCAATAATAAACCTGAATAATCTCAACGCTCCTTGTTTTCACAACTATTTAAATTTGTCTAATTTGAGGTTGCTTGTTGGCGATTCAAGCGTTAAAAACAATTTCCGACAAGACAAGGTTCACTTTATAATTTCTAAGGTCAACAAAGTCTTTTTCAAAAGCAAGCGGTTTCACAAGTCCGTTCACTCGGCGAAAGGTTTCAGTTTTGACTAACTTGTGTTTAAACGACTCTTAAGCAACCAAATTTCAGACCCAAATACCCTCAATTTTGAAATTCCTCGGCCCATTGGTACTAGAACAAATTCAAAACGTCTTAACAACGAAAGTTTTTTAAATCCAAGTCAACAATTGAGAAAAGAAAATAATCTCCCGGATTTTTACAATGAAACAACATCAAGAAGAGCTTAGCTATGCATGAAATCAACTCCCCAACTCTCAAAATCGATTTAAAAACAATCGCGACTCAGTTCAGAAAAATTAAGGAAGACTTCGTACCGAATTCGGTTGAATTCGGACCTAATTCATGGCTCTGTCAAAGAAGGGTTGGCAATTCGGTCCGAATTCAGCTGAATTTGGTCCGAATTGCAGGGTTTGTTTTGCAAAAAATTTCAGAAAACAAGCGTTTTGAGGAATTTTCAAGAAAATAAGGCCTGTTTCGTTTTTCCTTTTCCTCCCCCCAAACTTAAAGCACAGCATTGTCCTCAATGCAACACAGAAAAAAATAAAGAGGAGGAAAAAGGAAACTAATCAGATCAAGGTATGGAGAAGTTGTGCAGGCTCGTCATTGGAGAGTGGGCCTTTTGCCTTTTTGTGTTGCAGTTCGTTGTTTTGGTTTTTCTTGACTCCTTGCATCCATTGCCAATTGTCCCGAGCGTTGTTTGACTGCACATGTTTGTTGATTTCATGAAGTCGTGCGTGGGCGCGTGATGCCAGTTTTTGCATCCTTTTGGTGCTCTAGCACGAATCAACCATGTCTCTTTTCTACACACACCAAGAAAAATAATGCTTAAATCGAAAATCCTATGAAAAATCTAAAGTCTTAATTAAATTTTTTTTTATTGTTTTAAATTTTTTTTTTTTTTGTGATTTTCAAGGATCTTTTGGAACATAAAATGAAATAAAATAAAGTAAAGAGAGAAAAATCCTTGGGTTGCCTCCCAAGAAGCGCTTGTTTAAGGTCGTGAGCTTGACCCTCAATTGACTCATGTCGCGGACGGTGGATCGAGAAGCGAAACAACCATTGCTTCTCCTACTTCATGATTGGCGATGTAGTGCTTTAGGCGCTGCCCGTTGACCTTGAAGGACTCGAAATTCTTGTCGCATATGTCATCAAAGATCTCCACTTCAAGAATCGGGTTGAGAGGCATCTCGCTCCGCTTGGATATGTTCTCCGCCCTTTGACACTGGTCACAAGACAAAACAAAAGAACGAACGTCCTTAAATAAAGTTGGCCAGTAAAGACCGGATTGCAGTACCTTAGCGGCCGTTTTGGAGAAGGATGCATGGACGCCGTAAGCTGAGGAATGACAGTGATCGAGAACGGGTCGAACTTCCTCATACGGAATGCATCGTCGATAAATATCATCAACGCCAAGCTTGAACAAGTAAGGCTCATCCAAAAAGTAGTACTTGGCGTCTAATTTGAGCTTCTTTCTTTGTTGGTAAGTCATCTCGGGAGGCAACGCGCCGCTTGCCAAGTAGTTTGCCAGGTCTGCGTACCAAAGTGCCTGGAATTCGGACCGAATTGGTTGGAATTCGGACCGAATTCTTGGCTGAGAAATTGCCCTGTCAATTCCAGAGGAGTGAATTCGGTCCGAATTAGGTGGAATTCGGTCCGAATTTCTACATGAGAAAATTTCAGGAGTTCCAGAGACCTCAATTCGGTCCGAATTGGGTGGAATTCGGTACGAATTGCTTGTGTTTTCAGGTTCTGTCTTGTCTGTGACCTCTTGGATGGATTCCTCTACAGCAATTGCCTCCTGTATTTCACAACATGGCTCATGATAGCCCCAGAGAGAGCCTGAGTACTGTTCTTCGAGTGGTCTCTCGACCGGGACCTCTTCCATGTCGGTTCGGTAGCAATATTCAAGCTGGTTTGAGCACTTCATAGCTTGATTGATCGAGTATTTCCATTGTTCTCCACCGATCCTCACCAAAATAGTTCCATCTTTCATGTCCATTAGAATACCTGCAGTTCTAAGGAAGGGACGCCCCAAAATGATGGGAACGTCTTTATCTTCCTCCATGTCTATTACCACAAAATCGCCTGGGATAAAGAATTTCCCAAGCCTGACCGGAATGTCCTTAATTTCACCAATAGGCCGTCGAACTGACGAGTCTGCAAGTTTCAGGGTCCCGTTGGACGGCTTTAAAATTCCAATTCCAATTCGATCGAACACAGACTTTGGCATGAGACTCACGCTTGCTCCGTTGTCACATAGGGTTTTTTTTATTATTGTCCCGCCAATGGTGCATGGTATGGTGAATTTGCCTGGATCGTCCATCTTACTAAGATAAAAGACCCTTATGTGTTGATTAGGTGCCTTTAGCAACGGGTTCGGAGCATATGTGTGCTTAACTCCTTTGAATTCGGTCCGAATTGGCTGGAATTCGGACCGAATTGGTGCCTCTGGATTTTGTCGCGACGGAATTCGGTCCGAATTAGTAGGAATTCGGTCCGAATTAGTAGGAATTCGGTCCGAATTCGGCTCAGGTTCAGCTGCGGATGTGTCTTTTGACTGAACTTCCTTGGGCATAGGTGGGTCCTTGTATTGAGTGCCACTCCTGAGTGTGTGCACCGCTTTGATTTCCGCACGAGGGTTTGGCTCTGGTTGACTTGGGCGAGTGTTTTGAGATGCCAAGAACACTTCCATCATCTTTTCCACCCGCGAAGCGGCTCCAGATTCTTTTTGAAGTTTAGCCATTCCCTCAAGAATTGTCTCATTTAGGACTTTTTGAGTCTCCATGAATTGCTCAACTCGAGATGCAATATAGTCCTTCCCTTGAAAGTTTTGCCCTTGGTCATAATTGAATGGAGCATTTGGGTTTTGATTCGGTTGGGGTTGGTTACCAGTTTTGTTGGTGTGCATTTTTCTTGGGACAAAAGTGTGATTTTGATAGTTTCCCTGGCAACCACCTGCTTCGTCATCCTCCATTGCACCTTGGTACCGATTGCGAACATATTCAAAAGACATGACTTCTTCGGGTTCTCTATCCCCATATTGGAGATGGCAATTAGAGGACATGTGTCCTTCTTCTCCACACACTCCACATTCTTTGTATGGTGGGCGTGTGCCACTGATTGACTGCATCTTCGCGAGCCCGGCTTCCAAACGAGCGATCCTGTCTCGCGTGTCTTTGATCTCCTTGACTTCATGCTTAGGTGGATTGTTTCTTGTTGGGTTGGGCGCCGGCCAATTGTATTGCAGGGCGCATCTCTCAATGGCATCACGTGCTTGCTCCGCATCGAGTTGTGTGAAGCTTTCACCTGAAAGAGCATCAACATTCACTTTAATATTATCATAAAGACCGTTATAAAATGAGTGAATGGTCAACCAATCCTGAATTCCATGGTTAGGACAAGAGTTCTCCAAATCTCTAAACCGTTCCCAAGCTTCCCTATATGATTCATCACCCCTTTGTTTGAAATTTGTGATTTCCCTCCTAATTTCAAAGGCTCTTTTTGCTGGAAAGTACCGTTCAAGGAAAATCCTTGCCATAACTCCCCAACTATCAATTGACCCTCTTTTTAGTGTGTTGTACCATTTCTTAGACTTATCCCTAAGAGAGAAGTGAAACAAGAGAAGCTTAATCGAATCCGGGGTGACCCCGTTGAATCTCAACAATTTGGTGCAATCAAGAAAAGTTTGTAAATGTGCGTGTGGGTCCTCCCGTTCAGCCCCATAGAATAGGTTTTGTTGCACGAGTGCAACGTGTGCGGGATTGATTTGCATGTTGTTGGCAGCAATTCCCCTAATCACGACTGGTCCATCCACGTCTTGGACTCGAGGGGCAGAATGCTCGCGGAGAGACTTGTTGGACCCCTGAGTTCTGTAGGGATTCAATGGTGCTCCATGAATGCTGCCGCCATCGTTAAAGTTTGCGTTGCGCTTTTCCTTGAAGACGAGTCGCTCTTGCTCGAGGGCGAGTCGATCTTGGAGAATTCTTTGTTGGGTGGCCTCTAACTCAAGACGTAAAGCCTCAAGTTGCCTAACTTCATCAGTGCGAACAGCCATTGAACCACTTGTTCCTTCGCCCGTGTACAGGTTCTGCAGGAATTCATTTCGAATTGGATCCTCTAGAACTTGCTGAGTTGTGATTCGGACCGGATTGGGCGAAATTTGGTTCGGATTCGGTACCGGTTGTTGTTGCTTCTTCCCCTTCAGAGCAGCGGCTTGAGTCATGCTCGAGCTAGAGGCTTCGTGAAGGTTGTCTCCATTTCCCCTGAGGTTGTATTCGTGTGGAATTTTGGGGTTGGGTGTTTCTTGACCCTCTAGCCAGCGTTAACCTACACACAAGAGATACAACAACAAATGTACCGAATGAGTTAAAAAAATAAAAGAATGAGTCTAGTCTCTAATTACTTTAATAAGAAATAATATCATAACGCCATCCCCTGCAACGGCACCATTTTGATCGAGGGTGTGAACCAAGGTCAAACAAATAAACCTTGTACTCGACTAGTCGCTTGTAGTAGAGTAAAGGTGTCGAACCCACAGAGATGGATATGAATATTATTCTTATTATTTCGTTAAAGCTAGACGATAAAAATTGAGAAGAGAATCGTAACTCAAATTGAACAAATTAAAGGAAAATAAAATTATGCAATTGTAAGTAATAAAGATTATGCAAAACAATTGAAATAAATATTTTTGGGGTTTTCTGATGGATTAAATATAACGGTAAATATGCTTTAGGGTTTGATTTCACTTAGAACTGGCCATAGAGTCGCAGGACCTAGTACTGTCGTATTCGGCCTTGCTAATTCGTTCCGAATTCCGGATCGAATTCCACTGTGTAAATGCTGTGGTTTACTCTTTTGTTGATCTATTCCAGCCAAAGGTCCATCTAGCCAAACCTAACTCCCTAACCCTCTGCTTTCGCCTGTTGGATACGGTATTTGGAATGGGATCTAGTGTTGAATAACCCTCATCGAGTGTATTGCACCCCCAACTTTCGTTGTTCGGTGGACTTACTCGAGTTTACCAATGGTTTTCTACGAGGTATCTAGTTAGATTTTCGCCTAACTAGAAACGTTCACTTTTGGTTATTAATTGGTCGACTTTCGCCTTTGACCTACCTCGAAGTACTCGTACAGGACTCGATTAATATAATGTAAAGAAGTTCCCAACAAATGCGCGCGTACAAAAGTCGAGCGATACAAGTAATAAACAGTCCAAACACAAGCAATTTCAATAAAAATCCCAAGGGTAATTAACTTCGTCCATCAACAAAACAAGTAAACCAAGCAAAACCTAAATCTAAGCTACATCGTTCCCTAAAGCAACAAGTTTTTAGCCTAACATACTAAGAGAAACACTGCAAATAACAGAATATAAGTCTAAACAAGCCATAAATCCAGAAAATAGAGAAAGAATTGGTTCGATACAACAAATAGCCAAGTTTCTAAGGTTGTCCACTGTTGCCGTCGCACTAGAAAACACCTTGAGATCTTCGGAACTCGTTGTAGCAGCAAGGAACAGCTCTAATCCGGCTTCCCACCTCTGTCCAAGTCGCAAAAGAGGAGAAGAATTGTCCCCAAACCAGATCCAGATCTGGCTGAGAGAGAAAGGTCAAAAGTAGAATGAAAGATCGCCCTTCCAAAGATGGAATATGCTTATATTACTCCTCTCCCCTCTCCTGGACAGCTGGGACGCGATTTTCCTTCATTTTGGGCGGAAAAATAGCCTTCCTAATAGAGAAAACGCCTTCAGGACGCAGCCAGAAATATTTCCGTGTATAGCAATTCGGACCGAATTCCAGACAATTCGGTCCGAATTAGCTTCTCTGTAGTTTTCTGCGACGCAATTCGGTCCGAATTGATGCTAATTCGGTCCGAATTCTTGTGCCAGCATTGTGCACCAATAGTATTTTGAGCATAATTTCTTCATCCGGGCTCCGATTGAGGTGATTCAAAGATCGACGGAAAGCTTACAATGAGCTCTACAATGCTATTGCTTCCATTTAGCCATTTGATTCTCTTAAATCTACCATTTTATGCAATGATTATGCTTGATCCACCAAATTCCTACAAGACAAGTCAAATTCCACGACAGTATCCAATCTTGCCAAACAAACAGAAAAACAAGATAATATCACAGTTTTAGTCACAATTTCGATGTAAAGTCTGGCCAAAATATCAGTATAATTATGAGATATCACTAACCTATCACATAAAGTTACGGGATTACTTAGGGATTGAAAACATAAGGTGCAATGAACCAGCATAAGTTATGTTACAATTATGTTAAGTTGACAAGCTTAGAAACTGAAAACCCATTTGTGGAATTTCCAAGAATCAAGTTCAAACTGGTTAGCTTTTAGTGACAAGTTTATTCCTCATGATAGTCTTAATTGTTAGGAAACTGCTCAATTTTAATTTTGTGACTAATTACCTTTAATTAATCCAATTAAACAAAGAGCAAGAGAGGATCTAGTACTTTAAGCAATTCGACACAAGAGATAAGAGGTGGAATTTGTACCTCCCGCGAAATCATATTCGCGGGGCTCGACCAAGGCATGGGAGTTGGTGGCGAGCCTCCATGCACCTCCTCCTTCGTCGGTTGATCGGCCTCGAGTCCACCAAGGAGGTTAACCATAATCTTCTACTCTTGTGCTAGCAAGAGGAAGAAACAAGCTAATCCCTCTAGGTTTCCGCTCTCATTTAGCAATTAACTATATTAATTTGTGGAGAGGAGTGCTCAACCCATGAGCTAGAGAGGAGAGGAGAGAAGAGAGAGCATGGAGAAAATTCTGAAATAATTTTCTCCCTTGGTGAATTTTCAGCCATAGAGGAAGAGGTGAGAGAGAAAGGTGTGGAGGCTAGGATTTTCCCAAAACTTGACCCCTTTATATAGTGCTCTCTACACCTACCTACCACAACAAGTTGTGGACAAATATACCCTCATATGGCCGGCCCCTAGAGAGGCTTTTGTGGGCTACACCAAGTGTGTTAAAAAGCCCATTAATTCAAACCTTTTAATTGCTCTTTCAACTAACCTTAAATTGGACTTTTATTTAACTAATTAAATAAAGACCCAATAGCTCAATTAATTTAAATGAGTTGAACATAATTAATTATTAACTCATTAATAATTAATTTGGGATTAGCATATGCATTAATTTATTTCTATATGATCCTTTTGACTTAATTAATTATAACGGTCCGCAACGTTATACAATTAATTAATCAAACTATCATATTTTCGCAATACGCACTGTTGCGAATAAATAAATAATGCACTGTATGGTTAAAGTCCTATTTGTGTGACCCTTTGAGGATTTATGCTAAGTTGGACATGGAATTAAATCGTTATTTAATTCCAATAATCATAAGCGGTATCTAGCAACACGTTATGAATCCCAATTCGCATAAATAGTGTACTGCTACAGTATTTAAATCCTGCATAAGAGAATAAATGTATTTCCCTATTTTGATTCTTATGTCACACGATATCATCGTATAATCCAAGATAGGAATGTGTCATTCTTGCAGATTATACGTTTCTTGATCTAGAGATAATTGTATAAAGTTGCATGCAAACAATCTATCTCCATCAAGGGGCTCAAACAGATATCGTCACTCACTAAGTGAATTAATGAGGGACATACGGTTTTCTTGATGATTAGCTTTTTCCCGCACAATTCAAGAGAACATAAATAAAGTCCGTATAGCAGCCCTTATCGGGAATCAGCGGTAGACGATATTTATTGAACCTATCCTCATGTGGAAAAGATAAACATCTCAAACTTAGAACCAAAATCATAACGAAATAAACAATGACACATAACACAATCCATATGTTTATTTCGATGGGTCAAGTCCTGTGCTATGTTCCATAACATACACATATGCAATTAAGTTGGTAACTCTTTACCTATGATTTGTAGAACTTAATCATCACTTAACTTGCATACTAATCTTATAAGATAATTAATGTTCCTTGTTAATTATCAAGATTATGGACCGTTTAGATTTATTATTGTCATTCTAAAGAATGATCCACAGAGATCTACAATTCAGATCCTCAACCTGAATAATCTGTCAATAATAAACCTAGGAACAGATGATAATATATCATCCATAACATAAACTAATATTTAAGTCATTAAATTATTTTCTAGGACATAACTCCAACATTAATGACATCCTCAGTCCAGCAATAGAATTCCACAATTCAATCTCTTCAATTTATCTTCAATTATGGAATAATGGATGGAGATAGGACTCTGCGCAATGATATTATTCCTCTTGGTGGAATGTGAAACCTCACCAGCTTAATCTGATTTAGCTTGGGCCAATAAGAGAGGAATCTCTGGGCTATCATTAATTCATTCTAAAACCATACTAAAGGAGGTTCGATACTTTTGGAGAAATTTCATTTTCAGTTTCAATTGCCTATAATGCAAACATGTTTTAGAATAAAAAAAAAAGAAATAAAAGAAAGAAAGATGGATAATCTGAAGTATTATTTTGTCATTTTATTAATAAAAATCATTAAAAAAGAAAACTTAAAATTATAATAATATATGTATATACATATATTTTAATTTTAAAACGAGACATGTATTTCTAATAATCATATGTAGCCTGCATATGTTGCCTAACTATATTTTAAAAAATATATAACGTTTGCATATATAGCATAAGCTAGATTTTAATCACCATATGTTGTATGTATATGTTGCCTAAACTAGATTTTAATCACCAAATGTAGTTTGCATACAACATACTTAGTATTATGCACAATATTGTGGATTGCATGTAAGTCCAATGTAAATGGTTTTTTTAAATCCCTAACTTAGTTATCGAAACACTATCGATTAATTCAATATTTAATCTAGTGCATCCACGGACAAATAATTTCAAGCTGTCATCTAACAAATCGTCACAATTTTTTAAACACAAGGACTCCAACGAACCACATAAAGCTACTCCATCCAAGTGAGACCCTTCGCCTTTACAAACACCTCAAAACTTACTAAAACTTACGTAGATGTAGATTTTAGTGAGATTGGTACGGGAATGACTTAGGGATTCTAATGATGGGCCCATATCAAGGATCGGGTGGCAAAGGGTCAAGAAAGAAATCAATCAAGAGGGAAAATGAATAAAAATAAGGTAGTTAGGTTAGCCACGATTATTATCAAGGCAAGGTTGTTTTATTGGAAAACATAAGCTCGTGGGTAACTGTAAGCAAGGATGCCACCAGGTGGAGAGTTGTTGTCAAATTGGTTGCGAGTTTGACCAGTATTTCATTATTATTGGCAAAATTAGTTTACCTCAGTCGAACAAAAACGAAAAGAAGTGAAATTGATTTTTGGTATCAATATTGGTAGTGGTACCTAATGCGTTGAATGATATAATATAGTTTAGAACTAGTATTCTAAACACAAGATTACCCAAAACAAGTAGAAAAAAAAACTCCATAAACAATTACAAAAATCGATAAATGCAACTAACCTTGGATTGAAAACACGGGGAGCAATGAATCAACATAAGTTCAGTTACCATTTTGTTATGTTGACAACTCAGAGGCTCAAAACCCATCAGATGCATTTCTAAGAATCAGGTTCAAATTGGTTAAGCATTTAGTGACATGTTTATTGTTCATGATCGCCTCAGTCACATTCTCATTCCAGCAACAAAAGTCCTCAAGTAAATCTCTTTAATTTAACTTCAATTCTAGAATAATGAATGGAGATAGAACTCAACAATGATATTCTCCTTGCTCGGTGGAATGCGAACCTCACCAGCTTAACTCGATTTAGTTTGGACCAATGGAAAGGAACTTTTGGACCATTAGGAATTTATTCTGAAACCAAACTAAAGGAGGTTCGATACAATTTGAGAAATTTCAATTTTAATTTCAAGTGCCTACAATGCAAACATCTTTTAGAATAAAAAAAACAGAAAAAAGAAAGAAAGAAAGAAAGAAAGAGAGATAATTTGAAGTATTATTTTATAATTTTATTAATAAAAACCATTAAAAGGAAAAAAATATAATTATAATCATATATATATGTTAATTTTAAAATGAGTCATGGATTTCTAATTCAGCACATGTAGCCTGCTATATTAACTAACTATAATTTAATTAGCATTTAAAGTTAGCATATGCTATTTAAAATAAATTTTAAACACCATATGTAATCTGCATACGTTATCTAAACTAGATTTTTAATCACCAATGTAGTTTGCATAAACATTTTAGTATTATGCACAATATTGTCTAATTGCATACGAAGGTCTCTTTAAATGGTTTTGGATCCCTAATTTAGTCACTGAAACACACCTGATTAATTCAAATTTTACTAATCTAAAGCAACCACGGACAGTTGCATCCAATATGTAATCTAACACATCGTCATAATTTTTTAGACACAAAAACTTCAATCCACCATATAAATCTATGGCATCAGAGCGAGGCCCTTCACCTTTACAAACACCTAAAAAATTATTCAGTTGTAGATTTTTGATGAGATTGGTTGAGTATTGAGGTTAGCAGCAGTTATTATCAAGGTAGGGATTTTTTTTTTTTTTTGGAAAACATCAGCTTGTGGATAATAAAAAGAAAATCTAAAATAAAATCGCACAAGGACTCGAAAATTTGTGATTGTTGTTATATTTTGACTAATGATAAGATGATAACCATATGGTTGTATATGTTACTTATGTATAACTTTTTTACTAAAAGATTTATTATGAAAATATTATATTTGCTAATCTTTAAATGTATACAATTGCATCTTCTTATTTTTCTATGAAACACGTGATAACTTTTTCAAAACATTTAAATTATATTCATATTTGTTTAACATTCGATTTGTTTCGTTCAATATCCAAATCGTATTCGAAATTATCCGTATCTATTATAAATCAAAAGCAGATACATATATGAAAACAAGTTGGCATGTCCTTCTCTACTATCATATCCTCTGCAGTGCGTTTTCTAATTTCCACGGTCAAGATTAATAAACCGTGCGAATCTCGATATTAATTACGGAGTATCGTCATTGATCGAATGGACAGACAGCACTGCTGGAAGATATCGTTCCGTCCTTCCCTAGGATCATGCTAAATATGATTTTACCAGATGATCAATCCAATAGGCAGGCACATGATCAATTAACTTATTAACAAGAAAAAAAGCCGGATTTTATATGATCGGAATTGATATTGATCCTGGGCCGGGCTACACTTAAGCCCAAGTAGAGTACGCACAATTTGTTCCACAGAGAAACGGCCTATTATAAAACAACATCTAGTGATCTAGAATCCTATCCATGACATGAGACTGGAAATCTAGAATGTCATTATCTTGCAAATGTCCCAAAACTCTAATGGTCGTCTCCTCTGAAATGGTGTTTGAAAATCGAAGCAGCAACTTTTGTCTAAATGAAAAACCCGTCTTTTGCGCTTTTTTTTTATAGTCTTTTTCTTTTTACTTTAAGTATGATTTGGTTTACATAGATAGCTTTTTACTTTTCTCACAACATTCGTTAAATAAATAAGTTCTTACTCTATTTTTTTTCAATATACAATAGTCTAAGGTCAAGTAATTTGTATTAAGTTAATCTGTTTTACTTCCTTTAAAATGTTAAGTTCTTATAAGAAAAAGGTAATGTTAAGTTTTTTTTTTCATCAAGATTTTATAGACCAATTCACCCCTCATTCAACCTAAGATCAATCACGATTACTGTTATTTAATGAAATCAAATTAATTTAAATGTTCACTTATTATAAATAATTTAAATTTTAGTAGTAATTTATAAATAAGTATTAAAAAATGTTACATTAAGCAACCATGTAAGTAAAAAATAATGCATAATCTTCCGTAGTATCAAACGATTATAAAAATAGTGCATAATCTTCCGTAGTATCAAATATCATCTAGTGAATTAAATTGATATATAGTCTTTTAGTTTGGTAGAACTCATATTACCAAATAAATAGTTACTAACTATCATTAGAACCTAAAATTTTATTTTTGGGAACAAATTACACTATGGGTCTAACAATTTTTTTTTCACTTAATTTGTTGCTACCCAAAGCCGATAAACTAAACTTAAATTGTGTAGATTTTGCTAAAAAAAAATAGTGAATTATGTATATTAACCGTCACTTATTTTTTGTCTATTTTACTTGTCAAAAGGTCTATATTTTATAGTTAAATGCTCCGACTGTCTTAAATTTTTCAAAATAATGTCAACAATCTGCTTTCAATTGTCCAAATTTTTCTTGAAGAGCGATAGTGTAGAATTTTCATGGCGATAATTATTATTTTATTAATTATGGAAGAAACAATTTTAAAGTATGCAATAGTTGCATGTATTTCAGGGATAAGAACCTTGACTATTAGGAGCTCCCATGCCACAGAGAGAACCCACAGAGTAGTCTCTCAGCCACAAAATTTCATAGCGCCTTCTCACCCACAATTCCAACAGTCCTATACACACAACAGTGACAAAGTAACGAGAGGGAGAGGCAACTAAAAGAAAATCGATATCATCATCAACTTTTTTTGTACTGGTTAAATCATTTTTCCTCAATTTTCAAAAATGTCAATTTAAGCTGAACCTGCCAATGTGCTTCTGGAACTACTCCAGCCTATCATGTAAGTGTGACAAAACTAACATCTCTTCCTTTTGAATCAGTTGAGGTTACAAGCAGGAGTTCAACAAGCTCAAAAACCCAAATTCTGGTTTTGTTTTGTTGGTCTTAATGTTGCAATGATAGGATCCTTAACTTTCCATCAGACCAATAATGCGACCTTTAAACATACAATTGTCACTAAACAAGCCCCTGAGCCCAAGCCTGCTGAGTACAAATCATGCATCCAATCGCCTCGGCAAGCCAATTCTATGGAAGAATTCAAGAAATTACATGCACAATACATCAAATCAGGTCTGGATTGCATCCAACACAATGCAAGAGAGCTTTTAGTAGCTTGTGCATTATCCAATTGGGGCTGCATGGCATATGCCAAATCAATCTTTCTCTCTTTAGAAGAACCCGAGACATTTGATTTTAACATTCTGATAAAGGGTCATGTTGACAAAGAAGAATCAAAAGAGGCACTTCTCTTGTATCAAGAGATGTGGGAAAGAGATGTAAAGCCGGATAATTTCACCTTACCAGTTGTTATAAAGGCATGCGTGCAATTATCAGCTACAAAAGAAGGCAGAGAGGTACATGGCCATGCCACAAAAATTGGATTTGCGTCAGATCCATTTGTTCAAAATGGCTTCATCAACTTCTATGGCAAGTGTGGTGAGATTGAGCAAGCTTGCATGGTTTTTGATAAGCTGGGCTCAAATAAGACCATTGCTTCCTGGACTTCTATAATTGCAGTGCATTGTAGAGCAGGTCTATGGACCAGGTGTTTGGAATTGGTTGCATCCATGACAAGTCATGGTCTACGGGTTGACGAGTCATCATTGGTTAGTGCTGCTTCCTCTTCTGCGCATGTTGGTTCACTCGATCTTGGAAGAAGTATCCATTGTTATATGGTGAGAAATTCTAAAAGTCTTAATGTGATCATGAAAACTTCCCTGATCGACATGTATGCACAATGTGGTTGTATAGATAAGGCAATTCAAATTTTTGAATCCATGAAAGAGAAAAATATACATACATATGGTGCGACTATATCAGGTCTGGCATTGCATGGTGATGGTAAAAGAGCTTTGAAAATCTTCTCTAGAATGATTAGTGAAGGGATCTATCCAAATGAGGCTATTTATGTGGGAATTTTGAGTGCGTGTAGCCGTTCTGGTTTGTTAGAAGAGGGATTCAAATGTTTCGATCAAATGAGATTTGAGCACCAAATTGTCCCCAATCCACAACATTATGGGTGCATGGTGGATTTATTGGCTCGTTCTGGTAGGCTTAAAGAGGCATACAACTTAATTAATAACATGCCGATGGGGCCCACTGACTCAGCCTTTCGTAGCTTACTTGGTTCATGTAAGATTTACGGTAACATAGAATTTGCTGAGTATGCAATCCAAAAGTTAAGAGAACTGAATGCATGTAATAGTGGTGATTATGTTATTTTATCAGACATTTATGGAAAGGAAAGTAGATATGAAGAAATGGCTAGAATGAGAACAGAAGGATTTGACCAAGGGTTAATTCAAGACCTGGGTTTTAGTGAGATTGAGGTGAAAGGAAATACATACAAATTTGTTTCACATGACAGATCACACCCATGGAGCGCTGAATTGTATGAAATGTTGCACCAAATTGAGTGGCAATTACATTTCGAGAGGTATATACCTGACACATCAGATGTTTCATCAGATGGGGATGAAGAGGAAAAGAGGCGGTTAATTAGTGTCCGTAGTCAAAAGCTTGCTGTTGCTTTTGGGCTATTATATACAAGTCCTGGTGCACAGATAAGGGTAATTAGCAATTTCAGGATGGGTAAGGACTGTCATAGGTATATGGAGCTTGTTTCTCAGATTTTTGAGAGAAAGATCCTTGTGAGGGATCGAAATCGGTTTCATTGTTTTATGGGTGGAAGGTGCAGTTGCAATAATTACTGGTGAGGTATAACTGGAATAATGTGAGTAAAAAGCTTTTCTGTATATATCAAGTTTTTTTATGTTAATAGCTGTTTTTCCCAATTTTCTGTGAAGGATGTATTAGTAATTTAGTATGTACTTTTAGTAACATATGATAGGAACCTACAACCATGACAGTTTGTTCTGCAAGGATTGAGATTCTAATTAGTTTGAACCAGTTCAAGTGCCTTTTGGTACTGGTAAATTTTTAGTACTGTAAATAGTAAGATTATTGTAGTCGACATCTTTTTTGAAAAACAGATCCAGCCCAGTCAATACTTTTAAATAGTAACCATATTAGTAAGATTATCATTCTCTGTTCTTTCTCCCTGGTGCAGTAAAGCAATAATTTGAATTCATTATAATGACGTTGAACTAGATAAATCACAAAAACCACATATCTCATCGCATTTCATTTATCTTTATTTACTACTTGCATCTGAATATGTACAACTGATGCTAGTTTAAGTAATTAAGTATCCTGTCAGTTTATTCATGTTTGGTTATTACTCATAATGTTCTGATTATTTACAGAAAATATTAGTTTTCGACAAACTATGTCAGTTAGACAAATAGTTAATTAAATCTGTCTGTCTTGTTAATGTTTATGACGTCATCAAATCTATCCATTTGGAAAGAAAGGAATAAGACGGTTATTGAGCATCAAAACTTTCAAACACAACATGTGTTGCAAAGGGTGAGTGCAGCAATGCGACCTGAGTTATATGAAATACAGCCGAGACAGGCGCAGATACCTGTAGTGGAAAAACATGACTATTATCAGGAAGGTTGGCAAATTTTGGCAAATTATGCAACAAATATAGAAGAATCTCCAGCCATATCTTTAGATACGCCCAGATGTCAAGAACATAAAAACAGGCTGAATTAGCTCTTATAGCCGTTTGACACATGCTGTATTTGCCTTCTGCACAATCTTGTAAATTAATTCAATCTTGTAATTAATAGGATAGACTTCCATGTATAGCTAGACTGTTATAGAATGTAATATGTAGAAGAATGTAAATAACAGCCTATATATAGGCGCCTGTATCAGATATAATGTAAGAGAAAAATACAAATATTTTACCATCACGTTATTTCATGGTATCAGAGCAGAAAACAAATTAATCTTCTCTCTGAGAATCTGTTTCTCGTTCCCACTGTCGGCAAGCCATGTCAACCGACGGAGAACATGAATCACCACTCAAGAAGACTGATGGGAATCCAGTCAGAACCCGAGACCAGCCTATAGCCCTGCCGGTCTATTATGACGCGAATCCTGCGTTAAAGCTCACAACAGAACTCCTTAACGGTAACAATTACTTGTCCTGGTCAGATTCTGTGTCATTGGCTCTAGGAGCAAAGTCTTTATCGAACTATATAACTGATCTTCCTCAAACCCCTGTCCAAAATGATACCCAATATGAAAAATGGATGGCCACCGACAAACTTGTTAGACTCTGGATAAAAAATTCTATGGAACCATCTATCTCACGATTGTTTGTTGATTCTAAATCCGCCTTTGATCTGTGGCAATCCATTTTAGACATGTTTGGGCAACAAAACAATTTTGATAGGATATTCCAACTCAAACAAGAACTGTTCCAAGCCAAACAAGGTTCACAAACTATCACTCAGTTATATGGCTCTATAAAGAGCAAATTAGATGAACTCAATATGTACGAGCCAATCACGGATGACCTAAGGACTCTCCAAAAGAGATATGAACATGATCGTGTTTACTTCCTTTTGAATGCTTTGAATTCTGACTATAATCAAATTAGAAGTCAGATTCTTTACTCACCTGAGCTTCCAAACATCTCTAATGTTGTTTCCTTACTTCAAAGAGAGGAAACACGAAAATCCATTTATTCTCCCACTATTGACAATATGGTCGAGAAGTCTGTACTAATGGCAGATAGAAATCAAGGGGGAAGAAACCATACCAGCAACCGTGGCAGAGGTCGTGGTAGAGGCCGAGGAAATTGACCAGTACCGTATTGCGATCACTGTGCAAAAGACGGCCACAGTCGCAACAATTGCTGGGAACTGTACCCCCATCTGAAACCACGTCGAGAGAGAGCCAATGGTGGCGAAAGTCATCCACCGAGCGCACAGTCTGTGACAGCCGCGTCCACCTCAGACCCGCCGACGTTCACCCTTGCGCAACTCAACCAATTGCTGCAGCAGCTGAGTGGCGGTGGAGATCGTGCGGAACAAGGAGAGGGACCGACTGTCGCCGCTAGGTCAGGTAAGCAATCAGGTAATTTGGCTTGTCAAATCCAAAATTTGGTTTCAGGGAAGGGCCATGGCAATTTGGGGAAGAAAAGTTGCGGCCCTGAGTTAATGAAAGAGAAAGGGTTTAGCCCTATTAGCAGTGAACCAATAAACGGTCTAAAGTCCGGTTTAGCACAATTTGGTTCTCCAAAACCTACATCAGCAGAAAGATTTGAATCTTTCAAAAGCTTTGCTGCTCATGTAAATAAAAATGTTCGAAACCAGGAATGGATTGTCGATTCTGGAGCGACTGACCATATGGTAAATTGCAAATCAGGATTAGCTAATTTATCAAAACCAAATTATGCCCAAAATGTGTTTTTAGCTGATGGTTCAAGTAACCCAATTTTAGGGTCAGGTCAAACCAAAGTGTTTGATAAATCCATAAATAACGTATTATACTTACCAAACTTTCCATCTAATTTGTTATCAGTCGGTAAAATCACCAAGGAATTAAATTGCAATGTCATTTTCTCACCTTCTACTGTGGTATTTCAGGACATAGTGACCGGGAAGACGATTGGTGAAGGAAGTTTAGAAAGAGGCCTTTATATCATTAAAAATGAAAATTATGCCTTCACTTCTTCTAAAGACAATTTGAATAATTTGTGGCATTGTCGTATGGGCCACCCTTCTGATAGAGTTTTAAATAAAATCGTAGTGTTATCAAATTTAAACTCTAGTTGTTGTGAGATTTGTAATTTTGCTAAACAAACTAAATTGCCCTTTTCTTTATCTAATAGTAAATCTGATAAACCCTTTCAAATCATTCATTCCGATGTTTGGGGTCCAGCTCCAATTGATTCTTATGATAATTTTAAATATTTTGTAACTTTTATTGATGATTTTTCTAGAGCTACATGGTTATATCTTTTAAATTCCAAAGCTGAAGTTTTTCATTTTTTTAAAGAATTTGTGAATCTTGTGTCAACTCAGTACAGCACACGAGTTCAGATTCTTAGAACTGATAATGGTACCGAGTATGTTAACAAGAATTTTCGTGATTTTTTGAATGATTCAGGAATTATTCATCAGACCACCTGTGTTGGCACTCCGGAGCAAAATGGTGTTTCTGAACGAAAGAATCGTCATATCCTTGAAGTAACTCGGGCTCTAATGTTCCAATCTAAAATTCCTAAATCATTTTGGTCTGATGCTATCCTCACTGCAACGTACTTGATAAATAGGCTTCCAAGTGTCGTTCTCAAATATAAATCTCCGCTTGAAACTTTAAATAATCAAAAAATTAGTTTAAACCATCTACGAACATTTGGTTGCACGTGCTTTATTTATAATCAAGATATTCATCGTGATAAATTAGACTCTAGAGCCATAAAATGTGTCTTTCTTGGTTACTCTACAAGGAAGAAAGGCTACAAGTGTCTTGATCCTGTTTCAAATAAAACATATATTTCACGAAATGTTAAATTTGTAGAGCATCAATTCTTCTTTGAGAATTTTATGCAGGGGAAGCATCAAGTCACAGAAACGGGAAACATTGAGGTGCTTAATGAGTTTTACATTAACAAATCAAATGAGGAATCGTCCATTCATACACATATGAATGGACCAATAGCAAATCCAAACGAATCAAGTGAAGAAATGTCCACGCATGTATCTCCCATGGAATCCGAAGTAAATGCGGACAACTTGGAGCACGCTGGAATTATTGAAGGCGAAACTGAAGGCAACCCGCAGCATTATGAGGGTAATGATTCAATAATGCTGCGCAGGTCGGTAAGACAAAAAAAACCCTCTATTAGACTGCAAGACTTTGTTACCTATTGCACTTCTAAGTACCCGTTACAAGACTTCATTACTTATGACAATATTTCAACTAAGTATAAGGTTTTTCTTAGTAACGTGTCCAAAGAAGTAGAACCCCAAACCTTTCTAGAAGCAAGTAGAAATCCAATCTGGCAAGAAGCCATGCAAGAAGAACTCAAAGCACTAGCAAAAAACAAAACATGGGATCTCGTTAGATTACCTCAAAATAAAAAATCAGTTGGGTGTAGATGGCTATATAAGATCAAATACAATAGTGATGGTTCAATAGAGAGGTATAAGGCTAGATTAGTTGCCAAAGGTTATACCCAAACGTACGGTGTTGATTACAAAGAAACTTTTGCACCGGTAGCAAAAATGAATACTATTAGAGTGTTATTATCTATTGCTGCTAATCTTGATTGGAATTTGTACCAGATGGATGTTAAGAATGCATTTCTTCAAGGAACACTTGAAGAGGAAGTATATATGAACTTACCTCCTGGTCATCCAAAAGAACATGATAAAACTTTAGTTTGTAAATTAAATAAATCAATATATGGTCTAAAACAGTCTCCTAGAGCTTGGTATGCAAAATTAAGCGCAGCACTTGTTCTCTTCGGTTTTAAAATAAGCAATAGTGATCATTCAATGTTTGTCAAACACAATGTTAAAACCACCATAATTGTCTTAATATATGTTGATGACATTATAATTACAGGAAATGATCGTGATGGAATTAGTAATGTTAAACAGTTCCTACAAAAAAAATTTGACATTAAAGATCTTGGTCAACTAAAATATTTCTTAGGTATAGAAATCGCATATTCTAGTAAGGGTTTATTTTTATCTCAAAGGAAATATGTGCTAGACCTTCTACAAGAGACTGGTAAATTAGGGTGCAAACCTGTAGATACTCCAATCGAATTAAATCTTAAGTTAGGCCCCAATGACGGTAAACCTTTGACGGATATTAGTCAGTACCAAAGGATGGTAGGAAAATTAATTTATTTAACTGTTACTCGTCCTGACATAATGTTTGCAGTTAATGTAGTGAGTCAATTTATGCATGCACCAAGGACCTCTCATATGGATGCAGTGGTTCGAATTTTGAGATATCTCAAAGGGAGCCCAGGAAGGGGAGTGCTAATGCGCAAAAACAAACATGTTGAAATTGCAGCATACTCTGATGCGGATTGGGCAGGCAGTAGCGATAGAAAATCCACCACTGGATACTGCACTTTCATTGGAGGAAATCTAGTCACTTGGAGGAGCAAAAAGCAATCAGTTGTAGCACGATCAAGCGCTGAGGCAGAATATAGAGCCATGGCTTCTACTACAAGTGAAGTGATATGGTTAAAACAATTAATGCAAGATATTGGAATAGCATGTGACTATCCAATTCCCATGTTTTGTGATAATCAAGCCGCAAGACATATCGCAAACAATCCAGTTTTTCATGAAAGAACAAAGCACATTGAGATAGACTGTCATTTCATACGAGAGAAGATATCATCAAAAGAAATTGAAACCCCGTACATCCCAAGCCGAAATCAACTCGCAGATATTTTTACTAAATCTTTAACCAAATTTCAATTTCAAAACATTTTATCCAAGTTGGGCTCTTTCGACCTCTACGAACCCAACTTGAGGGGGAATGTTAAAGGTTATGCAACAAATATAGAAGAATCTCCAGCCATATCTTTAGATACGCCCAGATGTCAAGAACATAAAAACAGGCTGAATTAGCTCTTATAGCCGTTTGACACATGCTGTATTTGCCTTCTGCACAATCTTGTAAATTAATTCAATCTTGTAATTAATAGGATAGACTTCCATGTATAGCTAGACTGTTATAGAATGTAATATGTAGAAGAATGTAAATAACAGCCTATATATAGGCGCCTGTATCAGATATAATGTAAGAGAAAAATACAAATATTTTACCATCACGTTATTTCAGATCTTGGGAAATTTCAGGGAGGGCAGGAGGGGCATTTTTGGTATATGAAAAAGGAAATCTGCACTCAATTGGCTTGCACAGCTTTAATGTACAAGATTCATTCCATGCAGAGGTGGTGACTCTCGATAAGAGTCTCAGGTTTTTGTATGAGACACTGAACATAGAATCACGCCAACTGGTGCAAATTTTTTCTGACTGTCTGAGCCTGGTACAGGTAGTCATTTAAGCAGATACAAGTGATGTACCTTCATGGAAAGCAAAACAGGTCACAACCCAAATCATCCAATGCATGGAGTCAAATGCAGAAGGGGCCACAATACAACATGCAAAGAGGGAGGTCATACACCAAGCACACCAACTGGCAAACATGGCAAGGGTAGGGGCAGTGTGCTACCAAGGAAACCCATGCCAGTTGTTTCAGCCACTGGGAGGTTTCAACAGGAATTTAGAGGAACGGTTCTTTCAGAGGGTCCCTCAGAGACCGCCTTAAGTGTCTTGTTTTGTGTTAACCTGGTGCTAGTTCGTTTAGGTTATTTTATTTTTTCTTTTATCTTTTTCTTTTTTCTGGTTCCTCTCTTTTCTGGTTTTCTGTTTCTGCTTGTTTCTAGTCAGGTTCTACGGCTGTGCCAAGCTGTTTTTAGCACCAGGGTTTTTATTCACTTTATAGCTGGCGATATTTGTAATATGGACTTTTTAACTTATTGAAAGTAGGCCCATGAGGCATTCAATCAAAAAAAAAAAAAAAAAATTCTAGTCTAGCAGCGGTTAAAAACATAAACATTGGATTGCAAAAATAATTACAACAAGTCTCAATAATACTGCTTGTTATCACAGTTTGGCATATTCTGGGCCTTTCCAGCTACTATTATCTATGAAAATTGATTTTCATTACAAATTCTACCAACCGAAAGTTACTAAAAAAAAGTGACATGAGGATGGGGGTGGAGAAATTATGTACCCTTTTATGAAGACTTGGAATGCGTCATCGGCTCATCGCCAAATGGGTGACATAAGCTGCCTGATAAGCAACACAAGAAAGTCCAATTTTCTGGGAACAACAAACCGCATTGAATATTTGTTCCTTTTAGAATTCTCCTAATCGGTTATATTAATTAATATGTTGCAAAGTGCGACTTCGTTTCTTCCTGCACCCTTTTAGGCCTACTTTCCTTTTCAACCTTACAAAATACTCAAATATCACAATCATCCTTCATTAAAAATAATCAAATTATCAAATTGGACCACATAGCAGACCTAGAATAATGAATAGTGATAAATTCAATTTCACATAGTAGGCTATGCCTCTGTAAATAAATAATTTATTTAAAAAAATAATAATAATGAAGAGTAAAAAGTAATTCTCAATGTTTTTTTTTGAATTCATTATTATTATTTTTGACTATGAATTCAAAAAAAAAAACATTGAGAATTACTTTTTCTGTACCTATGAATGATGTGACCCCTAAACTAATTTACAACAGTAGCAAAATACGGAACAGCAACACACAAAAAAAAGTAATAAAAGTACGAAATAATTGACCAGAAATTCAGAAAAGCCCCGAACCAGATTTAATTTTGTATAAAAGAAAAAAATCGTCTCCGCTCTGATTGAGCCGAGTTGCGCTGACAATAGCCCGCGACAGTAGATATATCTATTTCGTCTTCTGTTGATTCTTTCCTTCCTTCTAGCTTCCAGATTTCAAATTCTCTATATTCAAGGGGCAAACTGCATATTTGCATCTCTTCCCTCAACCTCTTCGTATACGCTAGAATTTCGTTCAGCCCCAGAAGCCGTCTATCTCTCCCTCTCCTACCAACTAGAGTCTTTTGAAGGTTTTAATTTTAATCCTTTCTCTTTTGATTTCCCTTTTGTTTTGTAGAAGTTTTATTTATTAGGTTACAATATAGTGAACTATGGTAAAGGTAGTAGCTTTATGCTGATTTATCTCAACCCAACAATTTATGGATATGGAACTTGAATCAGAATAGTTCCTTGAGCAAACAATTGGTGATTGTTATTTAAGAACCAAACTTTTTATTTTTTATTTACCAGAAAGGAACAGACTTTGATGGAGAGGAAGGCTTTTGAAAATTGTTAGCCTTCATTCTGTATTGGAAAAACATTTGCTGATTTAGAAAAATTGATGTTAGTTCCCATATCTGGTTGAAGAATATGTATAATAAGATGAATTGGAGCTACAATTGATTTTAACTTGTACATAGTATCTTACATATGAGTTCTATGCCTATATAATCCACGTTATGTTTTTGAGTAAGAGTTTGACATTAATTGTGAATTTTTTTTTGCATTTTTCAAGTGGTAAGGAATGGTGGTCGGTTTAATAAATGCTAATCCAGTGGTATATGAGAAAAAGGAGAGGCGTGTGCGAGACCCGCCTGTTACTACAAATGAATGTGCCGAGGAGCCTATTGACCAGCAAGAAATTTTTGATATCCTTTTTCTGTTTAATTTGTTTAATTTGTTTAATTTTTGATAGCCTACAAATGAATCTGTTTAATTTGGAAAATTGTTATGTTCACCATTAAGTAGAAGTAAGTTTACCCAAATGTCCCTATAAAATCTGGAAGCAATCCTGAATGCTTCTAATCTGTGCAGGGCCCATGTCTCCAACAAATTGGAATTTTTATTGACATCTTTCTTTTTGCTTTCTTTGACTATTTGCTATTGAGTAATTGTAATGTTACTTTGGTTACTAATTGGAGGAAAGAAATGGATATTTCCTATGTTTTGATGGGGTGTTGATGCATACTTCATTGTTTTTATGCTTTCGCATCCTACTCTCATGACCAGCACTGGTTAGTAAAGTGTCTTGTATGACTTCTGGACTTTGTAATGTTTGCTTAAGAAATTCACTACCCTTTGTAGTCGCTTTCCATTCTAACTGAAATGAGTAAAAAGAGGAGTAAGGGTTAAAAAGGGGAAAAGGACAAAGAAAATTGAGGTGTATGATGAGATATGTCCTATGCTTTACAAAATTTGTGATATTTACTTCATAAGCCCTCCACCTTGTCTACACAATCCAATGAAAAAATAATTGGGAAATTGTTTTAGTCGTGATTTTATTAAATTTCAAGTCTGTTGATTCCTTAATGTTTCTCAAATCATATAAGAGATATAAAGGATCCAGAGCACCCATATTCTCTTGAAGAATTGAAGGTTGTTTCTGAAGACTCTATCGAGGTTGACGATAAGCTGAGTCATGTAAGGTACAGTTATGTTCCATTTTTAGTTTTCAGATGCACCTATTTCTACTATTGGTACAGAAAGTACTAGCCTGATACCTTGACCTTTAAAAGGCGGTAAATAGACAATTGAAGATGCAAATTTAAGAAAGAGGAATGCCCCTGCAAAAAGAAAGAATTCTCTTATCTTGACAGCACCTGTTTTACAAATGTAGAGGTAACCAGAGAAGGGGAAGTTATGAATATTTAACTTAAATCAGGCAGGGAGTATCGCAGCCAAGGTTTCCTATTTTATATTTCGAAGGGATATGTGATACTTTTATGTTCTTTAATGAAATATGCATGGGATTTCTCATTTTGTAAGGTTATATATGGTAATATGACATTAGCGAGGGGATGTGGTGAATAGCTACATCTAAATACTGTCACATTCTACTGGGATTAAATGTCTTAACTGTAGGGTCCTGGTGCCTTATGCTCTTACGTAACTAGTCTCATCCTAATTTTTTTTATTTTCTCTTATCATTGCTTGTTGTGCTTATCTTTTTTTTTTTTCCTTTGGTTAAGGGTGGTTTTTACACCAACAGTGGAGCATTGTAGCATGGCAACAATTATTGGCCTTTGCATACGTGTAAAACTGATGCGAAGTCTTCCTTCCAGATTCAAGGTACATGGCATCAATGGTCATGGCAACGTTTTGTTTCTTCTATAACAAGTCCTATTGCTATTGTTACTACTATTACCATTGTTGAATTATCGCACGATTGCACAGTTGAATTTATGAAACCCAATGTATGGTTAAATTTATATTTAGTGGCATGATTCGCATTTGTACTGTTGATTATTGATTGGGCAAACAAATACTATATTAATGCTGTAGAGCCATTGGCTGGTTTGATAAATTGCTCATCTGGTTTGTTGGAGAGATTAATATGTTTTCTTGAACTTGGATATTTTGTTAACGAATTTGGTTTTTGTTATTATTATTAAGCATCCCTGTCCTTTTCTTTTTATTTACTTCATCTTTAGGTGGATATTTTGGTGGCACCTGGCACACATGAAACTGAAGCTTCCAGTAAGTACCTTTGGACTTCCTCTTTTTGCCAATGTGGTGATGATGTGTGCATTTTTGGGTGCATTTGATTATATTAATACCATGCTGGGAAATATAGAAGTAGAGCTGATACTAAGTACCTTAGTATTAGATTTTCAATATGCTGATACTGTACATGCATACCAGTCATGCTATGCAAAGAAAATTGATGTCAATTTGTCAAATTCTCCAATTGCTGTAAATTATGTATTATTAAACCTTTATTTGTGTATTAATGCAGTAAATAAGCAGCTAAATGACAAGGAGCGTGTTGCAGCGGCATTAGAAAATCCTAATCTTTTGGAAATTGTAGAAGAGTGTTTATCCCCCAGTTTTCAGACCTGGACTTGAGCCCATTCTGCTTGTGTCATGCATGCATGAACGAAACAATTAGATTTTACATTTTTTTATATAAGTTATTGTGCTTTCATGAATCATTTACCTCTACAGAGAAATACCTGATAATGAGTAGACTTAAATAGTTTGGATGGCTTGAATTTCGCAATGATATGCACATGATTGTAAGCTTGTTCTTCCTTTTTTACTCTTTTAAGATAGACTTGTTGATAATTAGAAGTTTTTTGTCTTAGTTGTTGATGTGTAAACTTTATCAGTATCCAACGTTTTGCAGTGATATACTTTAATGAGAACCAACTATTAAAGTCGTCTGATTAAATGACTCCTGTTTGAAAAAGCGATCTGCTTATTTAATTGTTAATTAACGCTGGGTGCTTTGTTTCCAATTGTTCCAAGCGGAATGTCCTTATATTTGTCAAGCCCGAAATTAATTAATATAAAAATTAATACACAAAAAATTTTAATATACAGAATTATTTATTTTTTTTTAATAAGAAGAAAGTTCCAACGCGTTTCAGAAGCGAGCATTCGAATTTCCCTCCGTACGCGTTTATAAAACGCGCTCCAGCCCTCCCAACGCGTTTTATAAACGCGTACGAGGGAGAGATAAGTTCGCCCCTTTTGAGGAGCTGACACCTTCGTACGCGTTTATAAAACGCGTTCGGAGCCCTGGAGCGCGTTTTATAAACGCGTAGGAAGGTGGTAATTTTTCGAAAACCAGTTCTGACCGTTTTTTTTCCTTTCTTCGTCGCTTCAGTCAGTCCAGAGAAAGAGAAAAAGAAAAAAAGAGAGAAGAGAAGAGAAGGGAGAAGAGAAGGGAGAAGAGAAGGAAGAAGAGAGAAGAGAAGGGAGAAGAGAAGAAGAGAAGGGCGAAGAGAAAGAAAGTTGCGGCCGGAGAAAGAGTAGAGTTCGCCGGAGAAAAGAGGTTGCGGCCGTCGAAAGAGAAGAGGAGGCCGGAGGTGGTTACCGTGCGAAGAGAAGAGGAGTTCGAAAGACAACGTACGCCGATATCGAGGTTTTGATTTTGCATTTACTGAAAATTATGGATATTATTGAAATTGTGGAAATTAGTGGATTATTATTGTGGATTATTATTGAAATTTGTATGGAAATTGTGGAAATTGTATGGATGATTATGGAAATTTTGGAAATTGTGGAAAATTGTTATGGAAATTATTGAAATTGTATGGATGATTATGGAAATTGTGCATTTACCTATTTGTATGGATTATTATGGAAATTGTGGAAATTGTGGAAATTTGTATGGAAATTTGTATGGAATTTGTATGGAAATTGGACATTTTAATAAAGTGAGTACACAATTTTAGTAACATAAATTGTATGGAATTATTGGAAATATTATTGGACATTTTAGTAAAATGTTCATGGAATTTTTACGGAATTTAGTGGAATTTGTATGGAAATTGTGTAGGAATTTATTATCAAATTACTGTAATTCGTATGCAAATTGAATGGAAATTAGTCGAAATTTTAGTAAATTGTATGGAATTAGTGGAAATTGTATGCAAAAGTAATTATTGTAAAAATGTCAATTATATAGAAAAAAAATTTTGGTTTTGTTCGTTTTTTGTCCAATTAGCTAAAAAATTATTACATTAATTTTTGTTTTAAATTGTTGTTCTTATATTATTTGAATCAGATGAGTTCAGCAGAAGATGAGGCTGGTCCTTCTGGTGCTTCACCACCTCCCACCGAAGCACCCCCCACCGAAGCAGCCTCCACCCAGCGGCCAAAAAGACGTAGGCGTCGCGCAGCCCGTCCGAGCGCGCAAAATGTCATTCCACCTGTGCAACCGGCCAACGCAGAAAACCAACAGGTTTTGTTCGTTACGGATAACGACCATCTCGTTGGTTTGTCTTTTGAGGAGGTAATAGATTTTTTTATGTTAATTTATATTTTTTTTATTTAATAATTTAGATTTCTTAATAGACTTATAAATTGTATATTAAATTTTTATTATAATTTGTAGTAAAAAATTAATCGAAAATGCTTATTATAAATTGTATTATAAATTGTATTTATTTTAAATGCTTGTAAATACTTAAAAATTGTATTAAAAATTACAGCGTGAAAAACATTTGGAGTTGAGATCGCACAAGCGAACAATTAAGGTGGACGAACGGATTGAGGGAAGGCTGATCAAACTGGGGCTCAGTCACATTATGAAGGTGAAGCATGTCAACATCGACATGCCATTACTGAAGGCAATGGTCGAGTTTTGGCGTCCAGAGACGCATACTTTCCATTTTCCCGTTGGAGAGATGACCGTTACTCTACAGGTAATTTATTTAAACTTGATATTATTTTTTTTTAATATAATTTTCGTATTAATTATCACAATTAATTCTAACATATAATTTTCGTATTAATTTTCACAATTAATTCTAACATTAATTTAAACTTTATATTTAAAATTCAAATTTGAATATTAATTTTCGTAATATTAAATGTTATATTTTCGTAATATTAACGTATTTTGTAATTGTTACCAGGATGTTGCCTTCTTATATGGTTTGCGCTCGACTGGCATTCCAGTTAGATCGAATACGAGAGGGCCCTGGGAGGAAAAGATTCGTGCAAATCTTTATCCTCATGAAGATTTGGGAGAGTGGCACCGAGAAAGGAGTAGCAGGGAGTAAGTGAAAAAAATACGAATGCAATATTGATTTTGCATATTCAATATATGCATTGCTTACTTGTATTGATTATTCTAAATTTGTACAATGCAGGGGAAATGTTGTTGTGGGCAACAACATCAAGTTGAAATGGTTGCGGCAAAATTGCGGGGTGGCGCCACCGGCAGATGCTCCTGGTGAGGAGTTAGACCGATATACGCGTGCAGTGGCTCTAGAGCTATTTGGGACGTTGATGTTTCCCGATATTTCTCAGAATTCCGTCCCAGCATACTTTTTAGAGCTCGTATCGGTATAATTTTCTTAACTTAAATAATTTTTTTTTTCTTTACGAAAATAGTAGAATTCAATTAGTATTTGTTAACACATAATACTTTTGTTAATACACTGAAATGTTGAAATTATTTTGAATGTTGCAATTTAATTTTGTTATTTTCAATGTTGAAATTATTTTTTTTTCAATGCGTTGTTTAATTTAAATGCAGGGCAATTTGAATGAAGTTCCGGACTTCAATTGGGGAGGTGCCACGCTTGCTTGTCTATATCGTGCTTTGGACCGTGCCTCCATGCGTTTCAAGGTTGTGACGGGACCTTGGATGCTACTATTGTTTTGGGCATGGTCATACCTCCCTGTTTGTCGCCCAGAGGTTGCTCCTATCGGTGGATTAGGACAGCCTGACCTAGATTCATGTGTGCCGTATGGCAGGTAATAACTTATAATAATTTTTCAATAATATTATGCAAATTACAACACATCAATCCTAACCTTCAAAATTTTCAGGAAATGGGGCAAAGCTCGGTCTTTCTCACGGAGCCAGCACCGCGGGGCAGTGGAGAACGCACGGGACTACCTAGCCGTGTTGAACGTTGAAGACGTCAACTGGTTTCCGTACGTACTCGACAGAGCTCTTATGCCACGGGTAGCACAGCAGGGTTCCATAGCGGAGCATGTTCGGTTGCCGCTCATTTTCTACCACATTGTTGCCTACTACTACCCCGACCGTTGTAGGCATCAGTTTGGGCTGTACCAGTTTACTCCTCCTCCACTACCTGTGGTACGTTTGCTATATTTTTCTGATTTATCATACGATCAACTTCAATTTAATTAGAGTAAAGAACTAACGTGTTTATTTTAACAGAGTTGGGACGTGACACACAACCTGCTGGGTTTCCAGCACGGTACCTATCGAGATCGTCCAGATTTTGCTACCATTTTTGCGAGTGCATATGCTGAGTGGACTGACGAGGCATTACAGACACGCCAGCTGGAGACTCGATCCTGGACTGATACTGATACGCTTCGGTACTTCCGATGGTTTTGGCGATACGGTGCCTCCGAGAGACCCACGCCACGAGAGGATGCCGAGGCACGTCTCCAGCGCACTCAGCAGCTGCCTCTTGCTCAGAGGCAGTACACAAACATGGGGTCCAGACTTCGCAATACGGTACATCTTAATTTTTTAAATATGGAAATGTATGATTGGTAAATGGAATTGTGCAATATGTCATTATTCTCGTAAATTGCAGGGCAACTCTGCGCTGAAGAATGCACTTCATGCATTGGGATTGGTTGTGAAGAAGGGGTGCAGAAGGGTGGGAAAGGCAATTCTCGCCAACTGTCGTTCGCAGTTGCATGATGCTTCCATCCCTCTGAGGTAATTTTAAATAATTTAATTTTTTGATTGCGTTTTTTGCATTTTCAATTCAATAATTTAAAAATTACAGGTTGGAGGATTTGTTGGAGCAGCGAGGACTTCCAACAAATATTGAGGACATACCAGATTCTGGGGACGAGTCTTCTTCTGCACGTCCGACTGTACCCACAGACCTTCAGGCGGAGGATCTGATGCATGCGGTTAGTATTCGTTTATATGCAAGTTTCAATTTTAGATACTAATTTATTTATATTCACATTGTTTTTTTAAATATTATAGGATGGTCGACTGAATACCGGGCGATTAGATGATATTTTAGGACCACGCACGTTCTTTCCTACTCAGTTTCCATCCTCAGGTCCTACTCCATCCATGCATAGTGCATCAGCATCGACCTCGCAGTTTGCTGGCATTTCTCAGGATCCCATTGGCATTTTCCAGCCTCATGATCCTCCACCGTACTCCTTTGCACCATTTGGTATGCCTTCCTCTTTTCCTGCATTTACTGTTCCCCCATTTACTGTACCGTCAGTGCCTACGCCTTCTTCTATTCCATCATTTGGCACTCCGTCTGGTAGTATGGGAGGGACAGACTCGTTCAGCACATTGCTACGGACGGCCGGAGATGAGGAGGGTGATTATGTCCCTATAGCGACTCCTCAGGAGGCTGGGCAGCCTGTTGAGTTTGGGCCCATACAGCAGGAGGCTCAGCAGGACCAGCAGGAGGACCTCCAGGAGGAGGACGATGGGGATACAGAGTCCACTGACTCAGGAGACGTTACTGCCCCGGCTGGACGAGATAGGCGTGCAGTGAAGGTGATTGACAGATTTTCACCTTCGGGACCTAGGAGGAGGCGGCGGCATTAGTTATGATGATGGACTGATTTTATTGCTGATGATGACAGTTTTTTTTTTATGGACTTGTGTATTACTGATGTTGATTTTATTTTTCGTTTATGGACTTGTGATTGACTTGTGTATTACTGATGTTGATTGACTATTTTTCGTTTATGACTTGTGATTGACTTGTGTATTTATTGGATTGTTTATTATGACTTGTGATGATTGACTTGTGTATTATTATGACTTGAAAATTCGGAGTGCAAAGCACTACTTGAAACATAAACGTTTATGTATTGAAACGCCAATAAATGAAATACTCCAAACAACAACTTTTATCCATTAAACGTCAACACATTAAAACCACAACTTTTAGTGCAAAGCACTACAAAAAATAGAGGAAATAAAAGACAACCATAAAAATAAAACATTGCATTAACAATTCCAACTAAATTACATTAACAACCATAATAATAAAACACATAAATATTACAATGATATAAATATTTAGAGATTTTGACTATCTACATGTTGTAGAATTTCATCCCACCATGGTTGCTCATCTTCATCATTCGGTTGTTGTTGATTACTCGCACCAGTGTTGTCAGCGAACTGAGCGACTTCGTTCCAAAAAGCAGCATCATCTTCTTGTTGATTACTCGGAACACTGTTGTCAACGAATTGAGCGGCTTCGTTCCAAAAAGCCGCTTCGGTTTCTTCTTTTTCTATCTCTGCCATTCGGCTTGCCGCAATTTGTCGAAGTTCATCCCTCTTATTCATTTCTCTCAATTTTTGCTCTGATTTTTTGAGCCTTTTTTTCCTTGCCTCTTCTTCCCTAATTTTTTGTTTACGATCCATTTCTTCATTTCTTTCTTTAATAATCCTCTGCGTCTCTATGTCCCGAGCTCTTTGTTCATTCTCGTCGTGACGTTTGTGCTCATGGTAGTGGTCACGCAATATGTTTTCTTTGTAATTGAAAACTTGAGCACACCTTGTACAGGTCACTGTGTGGTCTCCATTAAAGTTGTATATTTTCTCGTAAACAGTCCAGTGAGTTGGTTCAGACGAGAGGTAGGGTTTCGGTTGTTGTTGGGGGATGGGTTGAGGTTCTGTGTAATATTTTTTGTACCAGTCATATCGCCTTTGTCGGTTCAGATTCTTTTCGTGTTCCCGCCATCGCCGCTCCTGGTACTCCTTCTGTTCTCTTTCCGGCCCACCATTAATGTGCCATTGGTAGTGTATTTTTAACTCGAGCACGTCTCCCTCTTCAGTCGTGTCTTCATGGATGTTGTATTTCAAAGTGCGATAACAAGAGCGACAAATTGCCTCGTATTCTCCGTTTTCTGGTTGATTTCTATTGGCAGGGTAATGGTAGAAAGTTGGCCAATACTCAATGCGGGTTGCTCTTCGATAGTCTGGAACATCATTATTTGAGTTAGAGCTATTTCCTTTGTCCATTGTACTGAAGGTTTTAACAAGAAGGAGGTAGTGGGTGTTTGTGCATTCTAATTCAACAATGACTGCTTTTATAAATAATTTCAGCAGTTCAAAAATGACATTGTAAAATCAAATCTTGTCATGTCTTTTGCAGTCTTTATCAGAGCATGCTTGTACTTTTTTTCCTAAAAATTAAATAATATACCTTCGAACGCGTTTTATAAACGCGCTCCAACCCACCCAACGCGTTTTATAAACGCGTACGAAGCTCTGACAAACGAGAGGAAAGTGGACAGCATCTCCCCTTCGTACGCGTTTATAAAACGCGTTGGGAGGGTTGGAGCGCGTTTTATAAACGCGTACGGAGGGGAATTCGAATACTCGCTTCTGAAACGCGTTCGAACTTTCTTCTTATTAAAAAAAAAATAAAATAATTCTGTATATTAAAATTTTTTGGGTCGAAATTTTTATATTAATTAATTTCGGTTGTCAAGCCTATTTCTTGTTGCCCGCCTTCAATACATTGGGTAAGGAGTTCATATTCTCTAAGGTTCCGTTTGGATAGGTGTGGGAAGAAGAGATGAAGGAAAAAAGTGAGAAGAAATATTGGGAAGTGTGTAACTTTGTGAAAAATTTGAATTGTTTATAATTTTTTTTCTTCCCTTCTTTCTTCTTCCTACTTCTCAACAGGCTAAGGTATCTTACGAATCTTGGTCATTCATCACGTCCACGTTTGTGCTCGTATGGATTTTTGACCATATACAGAAGTGATGGATTAAAAGGGTTAACATGATGTAGACATTTTTTTCAACAATTTCCAGATTTAAAACTTTCTGAAATCAAAGTTGATCTTTACACACGATTGGCAGAAGCCAAAAGTAAATAACAAAAAAACACAGGTTCGCAGCAGGTCTGTCAGTTGTAACCATGTACCTGTAACTGTATGATGCCAACCAGAACAAATAGTAACAACACCTGAAATGCAACAATCCCAAACCTAAGAAATGTTTTAGAACCTAATCAGATCATTCTTATCATGATCGGAGTTCTTATTCTTCCCCTCCCCTTCGCTCGTACCAGCACCACTCGTACCACTCTTCTTACCAAAGATCATCTCATCCAAGTCATCCATTATATCTTCGTCTCCACCAGACCTGGCTCTAGACCCGAGTGGCTTTCTAATGAGTGACTCTTCTTTAGTGGCACGTGGCGACTCTTCTGGCTCAGCTGCAACAGGGATCATTGGCGGCTCTGGCTCCTGGTGGATTCCATGTGGCTTCTTTATTTCATCATACTTGGTGAGCGCTTTCTGTAGTTCATCGTTGATGTTTAAAGCCTCGAAGAGGACAGACTCGTCACCTTCAGATGTCTCAATGATTCGCTGCACAGTGAACTGGCTTTGGTGGCATTGGTGTACTAAGGTTGCTGTCAGGTCATCCTGAATTTTATAAAACAATTAGGTCTCTTACACAATTTATGTATTAGTACAGCTGTGAGACTCAAATATAGAACATGCAAAAATTGAAAATTATCTTGGAAAATCAAGGCTCAAACTTAGTTGAAGGCGCTTCAATTCACAACTATCATTAACCTGTTGGACCTACTGAATTGTGCAATTGGAGCTCAGGTTTTCTCAACTGTTTCATTTACATTACTGTAAAATTAAAGACCAAACCAACAGGAAAAAAAAAATAGTAATAAAAACTCAAAAAGAAAACATCAATTTTGGAAAAGAACTCGAACCGATACCAATTTCTGACAGGCCTGTCTTCAATGTTACCCATTATAAACATAGCAGGTAAAACACACACTACCTGTAAAGCATCTTGAGTAGGGGAAGATGAGAGAACAGTGGAGAGTAGCTCAACACTGTTGCGTGCCACATCAAATGCCTCCTTAATCTGTTGTGTTGTGAAAGTGTGCGAAACAGCTTCTGAGAGAGGCATTTCCCCATATACTTGCTGTGGAGGAAATTCACTTCCGGCATGTGACTGAACTGCAGCCTCAGGAATAGATCGTGGTGGGGTGAAAATCGGTGCCAAGCTTTCTTCATCTCTTCCTGGAAATCGAATCCCTCTTGATTTCAAGCTCTACAATTTGCAACAGAAAGGAATATCAGATAACTCTTCTCAAAAACTTGTTCAAGGGTATCAGCATGTACCAGAGAATTTGCAGTAATTATCTTCAAAATTGAGTTCTCTATATACCAAATGGAGTGAGAAAAAAACAGTGTCAGGTTATTCTACCAGAAGGCAAACAAACACAGAAGCATAACTATATATTCATTGGATCTGATGGGCACATATGTGATCACTCTGCAACCGTCTCTGCCAAATGCAAATGTGGCTCAGAAGGATAAATCAAATTTCAGCGACCAAATATGGATTTGCTAAAGTTCAATGACCTTTGAAAACATTATCCTTTTTATTCCAATGACTTCTGTCCAGATCTGATACTGCTAAATAACAGTATGGACGGCATAACAGAAACAAGCTCAATAATATCATACCTTGTAAGTCTCTTCATAGACAGGTAGGTACCGCAACTCATCGCCAGACTCACCCCATGCCTCAATCATCATGAGGGCCTTGTTCCTGTTATTGACGACAGTTTGTGGGTCATCAATGAGCCGGACCATTTCATCAAGTACACGCTCAGCTGCTACCTCAGAAAAGGCTTTCTCGCAGTTCTTAACGCAGGTCTCCAGCAAAACCAATGCGAGGTACTGCACCATCGGATGTTTCACCTGCATCACCCAGAGATTTTGTAATTGTCATTCCAGTTTGAAACCACGTGTAAATATGCAGAAATTTTTATGAAAATAAGCAAATATCTATGTAAATTAAAAACACTTCATCTGCCTAATGATAGTGCCAGACAGTGTTTACACTATATTTTCACCAGAATCTGAATTTGTGTCTCAAATGTTCTCCATTAGACCTCCTAGCAGATACCGATTTGATCAGATATTTTCACCTGAACTTTTGATTGATTTTTTATATGGATGCTAAATGGTTAGAAACACAACTGCACCAAGCAAATATTAAGTTCTCTGAATATTATTAACAAGTTTATAAGCCCATATCTGATAAATCCCAGTGGTGAATTCTGTAATTCATTCAAAAGGGAGTCTGTATAATCATTTTCATTTTTCAGTGCTTGCATGTTCAGTAGAATTGTTATGTAAAATATTTGATGATTCCATCATTACCATGATCCTCTTCTTGATCCCACGAATAAATTCAACACTGCTACCATTCCCACTATTCATCATATCACAGATCTCGAGGTTGGCCGCCCAATCAGGACCATCCATCGCCTCTGATGTTGCCTCCTCAACAATTTTCTCAGCTGGGTGCTGCCCCTGGAAGAACTCCTTCATTTTAAAGCTCATGGAGCTCATCCCAGCAGACACCTTTCGGCTCACCTCTGTGCCTGTAATTTTAAGACGCTCGCCTAGAGCTGTGACCTTTTCCATTAGGTTGTCACTCACGTTTGAATTCTGCGACATGTTGTCTGAGCCTGCAGAAGTATAAATTATTGGTGGTTTTAGCATAAATGGACTCAAATTTAATATCATGAGTTGGTCTATGAATCTAAGAGACAAGAAAGTTCTACCAATTAGAATAGGACTTGATTTTTATTCCATTTTGTCAGTTTTTTTTTTGCTGTACAATAGGATTTGAATCTAGAAAATCAAGAAAAGTTGACAAAAATATGTTGAGATGCATAATAGCTAAAGGTGGATGTTATTGTACACTATTTATTTTCAGATAAGCCAGTTTTAGGCCTTTAGCATCAGCAAGATGCCTAATTTTGGAACTTTGCTCACAAACTACATTTACAAAAGTCTATTGCAAAATTTTTTAGTTAGTAAGAAAAATTCTAAGAATGAAGTGATTGTTTAAGAGAAGACCCAGAAACCATTATTACCTTTTGCGAGATTTGAAATTGTAAAATATAAAAGCTGGCTACAAAGGCAACGCTTAGCTCTCAAAGTACAAGACAACAACATCTTAAATGAAAATTTGCAACAACATCATGCTGCTTTATTATTTAAAGGAAGAGAACTTACCACTTAGACTCTGGTATTTTGAGTTTGGATACATCTCGTTTTGAATTGCAAGATGAATGTGGACTAGCAACGAAGAAGTCGAATATGACTCAAGGGTCTGAAAGTTGTCTTCTCACCTTTTTATAAATAGTTGTATAAGAGGTGTGGCTCTGAAATTAGGAGGTATATATATTATCTTAGATGCCAAATTTAGCAATTTCAACATATCTAATTTTGGATATGGTGAAAGAAGTTGTATGAATTGTAAGATGCCAATAAAACTTTTCTTGCCCACTAAATGAATTGCTATTTTATTTTATTATTTACTTTTTACTTGTCATAGTACAACCATAATTGAGGTTAAGCTTTGGAAGTTCAAAGAAAGCTAGAACATGGTAAGATACACTTCTTTTTAATTCAAGGATACAAAACTTTAATAATTTAACAACTAATATTTTTAATAAGAAAATTAAATGTTGAGTGTTGAGTGTTGAGTGTCAAGTGAGCCCTACATTTTAAATTTGCCTGTCTAAACAAACTGGGCTAGACAATTGAAGGTGAAGTTGGAGAAATTACCTCCAGAAATTAGCTGGGTAGTTTTAAGCCAAAGTTTTCCCTTCCAACAGTCTTAAATTGAAGTTTGAAAATGGGAAAACAGTGCCAGAATAAATTGAACTTTTGTTAAAAGTGTTGAATTGGTGCCAGAATTATTTAATATTTGTTACATGATTACTGTTTACTCCATTCAGACTGAAATTTTGGTTAGAAGAGGCAAAAATACCAGCAGAAGAGAAAGTGAAAATAAGTATAAATAAGCCTGTAATTTAGGCTTTAAATCATGCTTGTCAGTACCCAAAAAATCCAAATTATATATTTATTTTGTGAAGGAAAAATAGCTTGTGTAATTGCATTCCCTAAGAAAAATAGAAACAAAACATTTGATCGTTCTGCATTTATGTTTACCAGAACTACACTTTCTTTGGCTGCCCGCATTTATATGGAAAAAAATTGAACTACCAAGGGAGGACAATTTGGGTATCATCTGAAGAAAAGTTCTCAGTAGTGCATAAAACCCAACCTTTACAATGATTGCAACTAGTACTCAAATGAAAAAGATCGGTAAGGAAATTAAATCCTGTTATTTATTTTCAATTCTGCCACTGACTTGATTTAGTCAAAACCTTACTTCAATTAATCTGCTTTTTTACAGCCAAGTTTTGCTTAATACTCTAATAAATATTCAATTAACTGAAAATCTGAAACATCATGGGATTCTTACAAAGCACTTGATATTTCCAAACAATTTGCATTTGAAAAATTAGGCAAAAGAAAATTAGGGCTTGGTTTCAGAAATAATTTAAATAGATCGCCACTTTAAAGTCCAACAAAACATAAACAATGAAGAAATCTGTATTTTACAAAAGTGAGTTAGCCTCTAATTAAACGAAACTAACAAAACAAAGAAATATGCTTTAAATTAAAAACTTCCAACTGATGTAAGGACCAAATTATAAGCAAAACCCTAAAACCCAAAAAACTAACCCTTGAAAATAAAGCATTAAATCAATCAATTTGCCCAAAATAACCAAAACTTTGAACCGAACGCAACTGAGAATTGATCAAACAGGGTTTAATGACGAAAATCATGTAGATCATAAAGAAATCGAGGAGATTACCTGAGATTGAGAGTCGTGAAGTACCGAATTGAACGCGTTCTATCTCTCTTTCCTCTTCGTGGTCTTCGATTTTGTTTGAAAAGGACTTCAAGTTTGTAACTTAGAATTGGAGTCGTCGGTTGCTTTTTAGTTTCTTTTCTTTTACTGTGTCTGTATTTCTATATATAATTAATTTTTCTCATGTAATGTACTATGTACTATTAACGAATCCATCGAAAATAGAAAATAGCAATAAATAAAAACGCCTGACGTACCCATAAGTTTACCTAATATAATGCACGCCGTTCATAGTTTGTCAGATATACAAATTAGTTGTCCTGTCAATTTTGTTAATAAATTATACGCTAGTTGATAAAATTAGCAAAGTGCATGGTTAACTATCTTTATCAAAGCTAGGATTCAAATTATTTTGAAAAAAATATTAATAAAACAAATATTTGGATAATAGTACATGTGTCTTAAAAGAATAAATAAAATATATATTGTTGATACCGACGTACTTATATGATTAACGAACTTTTTTTCATGAGAAGCTTTTGAATCTTTATACTTATGTTTTATTTAACGTCTCTATCTAAAAAATAAAAATATATTTTTTTTCAATTTTGATGTTTTTAATATAAAATAAAACTAGTGTTATGTATTAGCAAAACATGTTTCAAATTCAAATTTAGTCATTTTGGTTAATTAGTTATATTAAAAATTTGAAACAAGCCAAAGTCGGTTGTGTTCTAAATATTATTATTATATTATTTTTTGTAAAATTATGACTGATTTAAACTCAGTATGAGATTAGAGATGAGTCGACTCGTATGAGCCTTCCAATTAAATTCATTATATTTGATAATTTAATTTAATATATAGAAATATTAATCTAGTGGTAAGAGCTTAATGAGAAAATTATGAATTCAAATTCTAGCATTCACATTTTTTTTTCAAAATATTATCAAAATTAAGATATCGGACACTTCAAGAGGTTGTTGAAATAAAATAAATTTTAAAAGTGTTGGTTCCATTAGAGTAGCTAGAATATACATCCGATTTATTAAATATAAAGGTCGACGGATTCAATTAAGTCAGATTGATACATTAGACAGTATCAACAAATCGATCGGGTTTGATTAAACATATTGATACCTCAAACCATATCAAAAACTGATATTCTTAGTTTTAATTAAGTCAACAATTTTGTATAATATGCTTTTTTATGATAATATAATATACAGTAATAGCAACAGTTCTCCAAGATAGCTCTGGTAATGACCAGTTGTTGGGACACGTCTTTGGTACGCAAAAGCTAGTCAAATATTCTAGGGGTAGGTCCCACAAATTGGAAACAGAGTAGAAAGCAGAAACATCATTATTATAATCTTTCACTATAGACTTTCCGTTTTTATAATTCCAAACTTCAACTCGAAGCAAGGAGAGCAGAGAGCTTGGACCTGGTCGAAGTATATTCGGTCTCTGAGCACTCAGCCATCAAATATCAATCAAATAGTGAGAATGGACAAGTACAGTTGACCGACCGACCACAAAATCCATACTATTTCTATTGGCACACTTGCATACATTTGGACCATTCCTTGCACAATACCAATGTTACAAAAAGTAAAGCTAATTTATTCTCGAGGGAGAATTGATTTTGATATAGTCATATGGTAAAAATTGTGGATTCAAAACACAATTAAAATTTTTTAATATTTAAAGTTTTAAAAAAGTAAGTTGCGAGGTTGAATCCCGTTTTATCGTCAAAAGAAAAAAAATTAAATTTGCCTTATAAAAGATAGAAAATGCCATAGATTTCAGGAAATACGATTATTAAAAATATTGCACTTACAATGTAAAATCAAGGACGAATTGTCAGAAACTCCATTGCTTTTTCAAGAAAAAAAATAGTTTATCAAAATGCTTTATCTAATCTTGCTCCATAACTTTAAAAGAAAAAAAAATTGTAAATGAAAGAAGAGTAAAGACTTAATCCTCAAATGATTTGCCTTTTTTTTTTTATTAAGGTGCAGAACTTTACTCTACTCACCTTCCCCTAACTTCCCCTCTCCTCCCCTCTAAAAACTATACTAGAGCACAACCTAAGGTGTCTTGATTTCAACCAGCATACAGTTTATGAACTTCCACTTTAATTTATACAAAAATTATGTTAGAGGTTTTCAATAAATTGAAAATAGAAATAATTTAGAGCATTTTTGAAAGCAGCGATTGTACTTTCATTTTAGGGTAAATTTTCAATCCAGAAAGACGTAAAACTTTGACTTAAGAAGTCGGTTATCAGTAAAGTCGTTTGTATGAATTTATTTTTTTCCGAAAGTTAAATAATCCATTCATGCCCCCCAACACAACAAGACCTCAACTCTCCAACTAAGCTCCCTCTTAGTTCTAATTGACTAAGTTACGCATTAATTACGACTTGATTAAAAAAATAGAAAGAATAAAATATGACAAAAAATATTAAATAAAATAGATTAGTTGCCAGTTTAATACAAGATAGAAGGATACATATAGAGGGAATTGGCAGACACAGTCTTGTTATCGGAAGCCCGTGATGAGTCGATTGTGTTAGAGTTATGTCCTAGAAGTCAATAATTTAATGACTTAATTATTAGTTTATGTTATGGATGATATTTTATCATCTGTTCCTAGGTTTATTATTGACAGATCATTCAGGTTGAGGATCTGAATTGTAGATCTCTGTTGATCATTCTTTAGAATGACAATAATAAATCTAAACGGTCCATAATCTTGATAATTAACAAGGAACATTAATTATCTTATAAGATTAGTATGCAAGTTAAGTGATGATTAAGTTCTACTAATCATAGGTAAAGAGTTACCAACTTAATTGCATATGTGTATGTTATGGAACATAGCACAGGACTTGACCCATCGAAATAAACATATGGATTGTGTTATGTGTCATTGTTTATTTCGTTATGATTTTGGTTCTAAGTTTGAGATGTTTATCTTTTCCACATGAGGATAGGTTCAATAAATACTGTCTACCGCTGATTCCCGATAAGGGCTGCTATACGGACTTTATTTATGTTCTCTTGAATTGTGCGGGGAAAAGTTAATCATCAAGAAAACCGTATGTCCCTCATTAATTCACTTAGTGAGTGACGATATCTGTTTGGGCCCCTTGATGGAGATAGATTGTTTGCATGCAACTTTATATAATTATCTCTAGATCAAGAAACGTATAATCTGCAAGAATGACACATTCCTATCTTGGATTATACGATGATATCGTGAGACATAAGAATCAAAATAGAGAAACATATTTATTCTCTTATGCAGGATTGAAATATTGTAGCAGTACACTATTTATGCGAATTGGGAGTCATAACGTGTTGCTAGATACCGCTTATGATTATTGGAATTAAATAGCGATTTAATTCCATGTCCAACATAGCATAAATCCTCAAAGGGTCACACATAATAAGGTGTTTAACCACACGTGCATTAATTATTTATTTGCAACAATTGGTTTTGCAAAATATGATAAGTTGATTAATTAATCGTATGCCGTTATGGACCGTTATGATTAATTAAGTCAAATAGATCATATAGAAATAATTTAATGCATTGACTAATTCCATATTAATTATTAAATAGTTAATAATTAATTATAATCAACACATTTAATTATTTGAGCTAATTGGGCTTTAAATTAATTGGTTAATTTAATGTCCAATGGAAGGTGCATTTAAATGGAAGAGTATTGGGCTCAACTTAACTTGAGGCCCAACCCATATATGGGGTAGGTAGGTGCGGCTAGGGCAAGGGGCATTTTTGTCCATGTAATGTTGGATGAGAGCTAGGTTGAGTGGCCTATATAAAGGGGTGTTCTTTGGGAGCAAACCCCTAGCCTCCACACACCTCTCTCTCTCCTTCTCTCTTTGGCCGCACCTCACAAGGAAGAAAAGAAAATTTCAGAATTTTCTATTCCTCTTTCTCTCTTCCACACACCACCTAGCTCATGTGTTGAGCAAGCTTTTCCACTAAATTAATTGGAGAATTAAATAGAAAGGGAAAGCTTTGGAATTAGGCACAATTCTCTCAATTACTAGCATAATTGATTAGAGAAGGTGGTTAATTCCTTAGTGGACTCGAGGAGCACGGCGTGGAGGTTCTTGGAGAGCACGCCACCGACACCAACGCATTGGAACGAGCCTCTTGGTTGCGATACCAAGAGAGGTATACTTCCAATCCTTTTTCTCGTGTGTTTCAATAGCTTGTGTACTAGATCTTGTGTGTGCTATGTTTGCTTGGTTAATTAATTGGTAATTAGCATAAAAATGAAAATTAGCACACTTTCTAACAGTGGTCTCAGAGCCTTGGTCGTACTTAAGCTATTTTAAACACTTAATTAAGAGAAATTGGCTAATTAATGGATTAGTAGAGATGATGCGTTTGTTTGCTGTCTGGAAATGGTATTTTCTGTGTTGTTTCGCGTTTTTCGCTTTGATAAGTTCTCTGGAAGTTTTTTCCATCTACATGAAAGTTGTAGATCTGTGGATTGTAATTCTTTTGTCGTTGGATTCACATTTTTCTGAATTAGTATGGATTTACTGTGAATAAAATGGCGACAGTGCGCAGAACCAGTTTCTGCTCGTACTGTCCTGTTTGAATGGCTTGAAAAATTTATATTTTGAATATAAGTACCAGTGTTCTATGGCTAGAAATAAAGAGGACTTGAAGCTCTTTCTGAGAATGTAAAATTTGTTGCATGACTCGGATTAATTTGTGGGTTTTCAAGTATGAAAAGGAAGATCTTGTCAGATCCAGTTTGTTGAGCAAATCGATTGTTCTAATAAACTGTACCAACTGAGAACTCTTTTAAAAATTCTGTTTAAATGGAGTTGTTCTATTTTGAGTTAGGATTCCAGAAAAATTAATTTCATAATTTTTCGTGGATGTTTGGACCTTCAACTAGGTTAAAACCTTTCGATTGACAGTCTGTTCCAGTACAGAATTTGTTGATTGTTTAGGCTGTAACTTAATATTATTGAACTGAACTTGGTTGTTTTCTTTTCATGAATGGATAGCCTGTAGTCTAAACAAGTTTTTCTATGTATATTGTATATATAAAAACTGGATAGAAGGTGGTCTAACAGACCAAATGGTTGAGAGGATAAGCTGAAAATCTCATAACGGTGTTTCGTGCACTTGTAAGAGATTTGTCTTTTTTGATTCTCCCAGATGGTTTAAGATCTCTTCTTGAAATTTTTACTGGTAGTCACAACTATGATAAGGAGCTTAAGTAATTTATTTGAGAATTTTTGGAGACCGAAAACTGTTGTTTTTGTTGGATTCCATTAGTTACGTTTTTTGGTAAATTACTGTTTTTCTAAGTATTCAAACTAGTTGAATTTAATTAGAAAACTCCTTGTTTGATCTCCTTTCTGTTATGGGATGTTGAAAGAACTTTCTAAATGAATTTAAACAAGTTTGGTTGTTTAAAATTGAGGATTTGTACACGGAATTTACTTATAGCAAACGATACGCAAAGATGCTTGAAAATCGTTAATTGGAAACAAAGTTCTTGTATGTGCTAACTTTGTTTTGTAGGTGGATAGTGGGTTTAGTATGGCTCAAGACTCAATGCCTTGTGGTTGTAAATGAATGCATGTGTGAATGTTTGTAATGCGGCCTTTGGTGCCATTAATTAATTTTTGATTAATTTTTTATGTAACTTGTGAGGCTTGCATGCCCCTAAGGATAGGAAGGGAATAGGATGTTTTCACATGTATTTTGCACCTTTATTTTATATAGGATTTAGATCCTTATAGAATTTAGTGGGAGGGCAAGGATTAGATTAGTTTTGCTCCATGGACGATGTGGCGAAACTAATGCAAGCGGGAGCCATACAAACCCACAACTATGAGATGCTTATATGTGATTGCTTGTGATTGCTATGAATTGTCATAGGCTAGGTATGGGTGTATGCTTACATGACCACCATACAAGTGTCACTTAATTGATTGTCCCAAACAAAACATGATTAAGTTAAATCGCCCTCCTTCTCTCTATCCCCTTCTAACGTGTATGATCGTTCATTGATGCATTCTCGCCGACGCGGGACATCGTGTTCCATCATCCGTGTCGGGGTGTAAATCGGATTTACTAGGAGCAAATAGAGAAAGGTTACTTAACGATGTTTTCTAATCGGATTGGGCATCGGGGCAAAGTTTGTGGATATACATGTGATATTTCACAAACCAAGAATCATATGGAATGATTGGTTGGAGAACCTACCTTATCTAGTTGTTTTGGTGTCACGCCGACGCTAGCACCATCTCAACGAAAATAGGGATCTTGGAAAACCTACTATATTAGGGACATTAAATAAATATAGTGGGAGTTTTATTTGTTATAAATAAAACAATTGCATAAACTAAATGACCGTAAATTGATTTTGTTATAGATGTTAAAATTGTTAATTTTGTTGCGATCAATCTTTGAAAAATGAACAAACTCGTTTCTAAAAGGTAGTTACTTGAAAGAAGTAATACCGATTCCTAAGACATGATCTTAGTGAAGAGAAATTTGAGTATGTCAATTCCCAAAACTTTCCTCAAACTACCCGAACGTAGCAACGCGATGATTGATTGACTTTTGGCGAAAAGTTATTTAATAAAGCGTATGGCTAATATCCTCATTTAAAATTTCTAGACCTTTGAATTAGCGAATTCATATGGACTAAAATTAACTCGTACGTTCTCATCCGCTTACTCAAGAAAGTGTTCTTGGAGAAAGTAGATATTAACTCCATCATTTATGATCGAGTATAAAGAGTATGAGTTGACCAAGAGATTCTTCTTTTATAAAAGGATACATGAACGTTTTCATTGGCTTACAAATCGAAAGATTTAAGTAGCTAATTGATGACTAGAGATATTAATCTCCGATATCAAGGATTGTTGATATTGTCATACGATCTCTTTGGAATTATAAAGGATATAATGTTACCTTCTTCGCACAATTGTTGATGCAAAAAGGTAATTGGTTAAGTATTCAAGAAATACTTCACTAAGGTATGAGTTGAAATTTTCGAGACCCTCATTTATGACCATGTGTCACATGAGATGTTTCATTTGCCGTATAGGGAGGCATTTGAAAGGTTGTCCGAAGTACCATGATTGTGACGATTAGAAATATTCTAATCCTAAAGTGTATTTGTCGTTCAAACTATCTCACTATCTCTAATTTACACTAGTAACTTGATACTAGTTCATATGCTCGCATTTAACGAAATGTGTTGGCAATGAAGAATAAGAGAATGTTCGAGAGATATAAAGTAAACTCCGTATAGGAGATGACTTATTCATTTAAGTCATTACCATTGAATACGTAGAGTTATCTTTATTAAGAGTTTGTTTAGGAATTGAAGGTTGCATGCCTTAATTCTAAAACCTCTCATAGCGTCTCCATTTCATATTTGATGATGGATAACTATGTTTAATAAAAGACAAGTTCTTTTATTATGAATTTGTTTATATGATTTCATGCATCTTGATGGAATTTGCTTGAAATAGATAAACAAGTTATAAATGACAAATAGGATGCGTAAGACTTGACATAAAGTATTTGACTTTCATGTTATATATAACCGCTTAGTCACATATATAAACGAGAATCGCATTATGAGAGTCTACGTAACGTAGAGCTCGAAATTCAATTCGATTTCAAATCGATTGATATGCGAATCATGTTTGTTAAATGACAAAAGCGCCTTTATCCTACAAAGGTTTAAGGACAAGTGACTTGATTAGGACTTATACATATCGATGTATAAAGACCAATAAGTACTTGTGCAATGAAAGGTTGTTGATACTTTACTACTTAACCAACGATCATTGTAGATATTAACATATCTATTTGATAAGGTATAAGTATGAACCTTTTGACTAGTTCAAAAGAGTTCAAGTGTGAAGTTAAAAAGACCGTTCAAGGAAAAAGAAAAGTCTTACAATTAATCGTGGCAAATAAGTAGTTAAGTCATATGATTTGAAATATTATCTAAAGAGTATGAAAGTAGTTTCATAACTCGCTCCATGAGGAATAATATGTCCAAGAATGGAGGTATCGAACAATATTTTGTATAGTTCGATCGGTAATAAATCAAATGGACTTATTCGACTCATATTAGGGAATTATGTTTGAGGACAATATTGTTTACACTGAATGGTGTTCCATCAAAGTCTATTGAGGAAGGTTTCTTACGAGATTTTGATCTCTAAGAATAATACTTCTCGAGATTTGGTGTTGAGAAGCTTATTTCAAGTATTGTGGACTTGTAAGCTTAAACCAAATAAGACACTATATATTTGTAGGATGCTTTATATTAAAAGGCACTACTTCCACGAATATGATAAGAACAAAGTAGTTGTTGCTAATCATAATGTAGTCTTGATGAATTGAAATTCTCAAGAAGAAGTAGTGGGAGTAAAGTGAGCATTAAAATAGTTTATGCGTCACTACAAGAAGTACTCTTATGGGAAACTTGTCACTCCATACATGGTACTTAGTGGGAGTTGAGCGGAACTTCATTCACAAGTTGTTTTTGAAAAGAAGTTTAATAGTACGCTCCTTCCAATGAGGACTCAACCATCTCACGAGTTGATGATGATTCGAGAAACTCATGGAATATATGAAGAGTCAAGAACTTGTTTAACAAATCGTTGTGGAAGTAGTTCTTGAACCTCAAGTACCAATTCTACAAAAGATCAACGAGAGTTGATTTCCTAAGCCGTTTTGGTGCATAGGTTGTCACAACATTCTCGTACTTAGCATATGAGAATCCGTTGATAAACAAAGAAACGATGGAACGATCCGATTCCACATATATGGTTTGAATTCATATGGTCTTTAAATAAAATCCATGTATAACAACAAGGTATAGACCTTGGTTGACGTTCATAAAGGAGCAATCCATCAAGAACGTTTTAGATCTTCAAAAGGAAAGATCGACATGGATAACAAATCGACTATGTACAAAGCGCGGCTTCTCGCTTGTAGCTATGTCTAAGTCGATGACTAGTTGACTACCTACAAAGCACAACCTCTTGCTTGTGGCTATGTAAAAGTCAATAAAGATCATTCTAGCAATAGTTGTATTTCATATATATTGATATATGGAAAAACACATAAAACCGCCTTCTTCGTATGAATGAAGGATGATGTTGTGCATTTGACACAAATCGAGGTTTTATGTATTGCTAAAAACATACGCATGCTTCAAGGATCCATAAATGGATTAAAGCAAGTGTTGTGGAGATTGGAATAAAAGTTTTGACAAGGAAGTCAAGGAGTTGAACTTCGTCAAAAGTATCTTGTATAAACAAGACATTCAGTGGGAGCATAATTGTATTACTTGTATTGTTCAAGATAACAATTCATTAAATTGGGAATAACATTAACATTAAGAAAATGAATATTGTCGAGATCTCTTTGGAGAATGCTTTCTCAAATGAGAACTTGGGCGAAATCACCTAATCCTAGGAAACAAAATCTATAAAGATAGATTATGATGGATGTTAGGTTTGAGCAAATATGCATATATTGACGAAGTGTTCTAGAAACACGAAAGTTACACTCCAAGAAAGGATGTCTAACTATACGTCATATGGCATGACTTGAGTGTTTTAACTCGGTCTATTGCAACTCGATTCAAGAAAGTGCATGAAATAGTTCAAGCATTCCTTCATTATGAGTTTCATTGTGTACGCCATATTTATGCATATGCCCCAATGTGTAGTATCCAAAAGATATGACAAAAAGTTGTCGAATGGATACAAGAGAGACACATTAGGACGATAGTCAAGGATATCCTCGAGTACCTTATGAGAAAGAGTGATATAATGTTTCATCTCTTAAAAGGAGCTCGTGTAAGTTAATTACACTAATGCTAGTTTTTCGAAAGATTGATATAATCACAGTTGAACTACGTATTTTGCTAAAAGGTGGTGTTGTAAATTTAGAAGGTGTTCTAAATGGAATATTACAACCGTTTCCGTCACCAAAGCAAAATACATAGCAACTTGTGAAGCAATAAAAGAAGTTTATTTCGGATCGATTTCTTAGTTGAGTTATTATGGTTCTAAGCATCTCGAACCATAACTTACTCCTAAGAGCCCAATGTTACATTGGAGATTCAAATATGATCTATAACGATATCACTTGATATCATATGATGGTGATCAAGAATATATATAGGAGTATATATATATATAGTCAAACAATTTTTGGATAGGTTCGCGAACACAGCGAACACTCTAGCACGACCTCTACCTTGAGCAGTATACGAGATGCAGTTATGCATCCATACGTGGTGGACGTATGAGTAACTAGCTATAAGCGTATTATTTATTTTGAGGTCCGAAACATGTATATATTTAGATATATGACATCGTTCTCAATTCTTCGTTGGCTAGAAGTCACTATTGATTGACTCTAGGCCAAGTGGGAGATTGTTAGAGTTATGTCCTAGAAGTCAATAATTTAATGACTTAATTATTAGTTTATGTTATGAATGATATTTTATCATCTGTTCCTAGGTTTATTATTGACAGATCATTCAGGTTGAGGATCTGAATTGTAGATCTCTGTTGATCATTCTTTAGAATGACAATAATAAATCTAAACGGTCCATAATCTTGATAATTAACAAGGAACATTAATTATCTTATAAGATTAGTATGCAAGTTAAGTGATGATTAAGTTCTACTAATCATAGGTAAAGAGTTACCAACTTAATTGCATATGTGTATGTTATGGAACATAGCACAGGACTTGACCCATCGAAATAAACATATGGATTGTGTTATGTGTCATTGTTTATTTCGTTATGATTTTGGTTCTAAGTTTGAGATGTTTATCTTTTCCACATGAGGATAGGTTCAATAAATACTGTCTACCGCAGATTCCCGATAAAGGCTGCTATACGGACTTTATTTATGTTCTCTTGAATTGTGCGGGAAAAAGTTAATCATCAAGAAAACCGTATGTCCCTCATTAATTCACTTAGTGAGTGACGATATCTGTTTGGGCCCCTTGATGGAGATAGATTGTTTGCATGCAACTTTATATAATTATCTCTAGATCAAGAAACGTATAATCTGCAAGAATGACACATTCCTATCTTGGATTATACGATGATATCGTGAGACATAAGAATCAAAATAGAGAAACATATTTATTCTCTTATGCAGGATTGAAATATTGTAGCAGTACACTATTTATGCGAATTGGGAGTCATAACGTGTTGCTAGATACCGCTTATGATTATTGGAATTAAATAGCGATTTAATTCCATGTCCAACATAGCATAAATCCTCAAAGGGTCACACATAATAAGGTGTTTAACCACACGTGCATTAATTATTTATTTGCAACAATTGGTTTTGCAAAATATGATAAGTTGATTAATTAATCGTATGCCGTTATGGACCGTTATGATTAATTAAGTCAAATAGATCATATAGAAATAATTTAATGCATTGACTAATTCCATATTAATTATTAAATAGTTAATAATTAATTATAATCAACACATTTAATTATTTGAGCTAATTGGGCTTTAAATTAATTGGTTAATTTAATGTCCAATGGAAGGTGCATTTAAATGGAAGAGTATTGGGCTCAACTTAACTTGAGGCCCAACCCATATATGGGGTAGGTAGGTGCGGCTAGGGCAAGGGGCATTTTTGTCCATGTAATGTTGGATGAGAGCTAGGTTGAGTGGCCTATATAAAGGGGTGTTCTTTGGGAGCAAACCCCTAGCCTCCACACACCTCTCTCTCTCCTTCTCTCTTTGGCCGCACCTCACAAGGAAGAAAAGAAAATTTCAGAATTTTCTATTCCTCTTTCTCTCTTCCACACACCACCTAGCTCATGTGTTGAGCAAGCTTTTCCACTAAATTAATTGGAGAATTAAATAGAAAGGGAAAGCTTTGGAATTAGGCACAATTCTCTCAATTACTAGCATAATTGATTAGAGAAGGTGGTTAATTCCTTAGTGGACTCGAGGAGCACGGCGTGGAGGTTCTTGGAGAGCACGCCACCGACACCAACGCATTGGAACGAGCCTCTTGGTTGCGATACCAAGAGAGGTATACTTCCAATCCTTTTTCTCGTGTGTTTCAATAGCTTGTGTACTAGATCTTGTGTGTGCTATGTTTGCTTGGTTAATTAATTGGTAATTAGCATAAAAATGAAAATTAGCACACTTTCTAACAGATTGGACGGCAGCTCTAGACACGTCGCGGCGTCGGTGGAGGTGGTGCCGTGGTGATGACTGATGACAGTAGCGGTTGCCGCGATGATGACTATATGATCGTCATTTTTCGCATGGTATGGTCGTACATGCATCCTCAACAGTCAAAAAAAAAAACTGCTCCAAGCAGTCCTTTTTTATTTTTTAATATTTAAAAATTTTAAAATTCAAATGGAAAATCCAAACCGTTGATCTTGTTAAATTTTACTGGCGATGAGTTTTCATATAAGTTTTATAAAATTTGAAGTAGATTTGATACTTGATTAAGTGACCAAATTATGAACGTATTAGAATTAATCTAACTAGATTCGTTCATTTGTTAACCACTTGATTTAATATCAAATCAATTTCAAATTTTATAAAACTTATATCAAAACGCATCGCCGGTAAAATTTAACAAGATCAACGGATTGAATTCTCCATTTGAATTTAAAAAATTTTAAATATTAAAAAATAAAGAAAAGACTGCTTGGAGCGGTCCTTTTTTTTTGACCGCTGAGGATGCGAATACGAGTACTGGTATGGTCTGTATGGACTATGGAGCGACCCTCTAGGACGGATCCATGCAGTAGGGTGCCATAGCAAGTGCCAGAGTTATATATCGATATAATACCGGGCTAAAAGGAAAATTGTGCCTGGGCTATTAAAATACTTTGTACAACTGTGCCTGGGCCATGTATCGATATAATACCGATTTTCTTTGGTTGTTTTGTTATTTATTTTTTTTTATGTGTATGGGCGCTTATGTTTCTTTTTTATTCATATTTTTGTAATTTTTTTTATTAATGAAAATCGCTGGCATTTTGACCGGCCTTCAATAAAAATAAAAAACAAAAGGACTTAATATGTACTTCATACAAATTTATAGCTAACTAATTAAGTTCCACAAGGAAGTGATCAAATCACTAAATTGATTGATGAATTCTCAAATATTATATTTTGATTACTGCCTCGAATTAGCCTTATAGATTTCTTAATTAGACAATCATCAAAGTGACGATAGGAAAGCATAGAAAATACACCAACTTCTAGAAGACGTGATAATTATGGAGATTAGTCATCCAAAGTGCAATAGAAGATCGTATAATTATTGAAAGCTCGAAATATAATTTAAGAGTTTAATTTTAACATTTAATGCGCTGAGTCAAATACGATTATATATACTATAAAACATATTAAAGGTTGAAGAAAAATACCGACAAATTAATACGGAGACACTCTCTACAAATTAGATTATAAAAAAAAAAGGCAATGACCCCATGTAGCACAACGAATAGCGAAATAATTATAACAAAACACAGAATAACAACTTTTGCTGCCACAAGTTCATTAAAATCAGTATTAGGACTTTTGCGTTCATAATTTAATTTTTCATTTTTCTTCAATCACGTCATTTTTAATCTAAAAAAAAAGAACTATAGCAGGCTATGGCTATCTAGAACTCAGATTAACATCTATCAACCTCATACAAAAATATCCAACCAAACAAAACTGCAGTTAATGAAGTTTTCTTCTTCAATCCTCCCATCTTTCCATTACCATCTATTCAACATGGTATAAGTGGACAATGCTGCAACTTTGGGCTGTTTGGATCGCTTGGGAATAAAAGGAATAGCCTCTTCCTAGACGAAAATTTATTCCTAACCATCCAAACTCTTCACAAAATTACACACTTCCCAATATTTTCAGCCTAAGAATAAGCTATTCCTCATTCCTAAGCGATCCAAATGGCCCTGATCCCAGAAATAACAAAATTGGACACAAAGAAATCATATACGATCAGGAAAAAAGTCAGCAGAGAGTAGATTTACGTTAGAACCAGTACAATCATGAACCATTGCGTGTCACATAACAGCAATATCAAAAACAGGGAAGTACGGACAGAAACATGAACTATGGCACGGTGTTATCTTGATTTTGTACCAATCTATGAACTAATTTTTTCTTCAAAAACCTTCACTTAAAATCGTCCTAAAAACAAGCATAACATCGTAGAAACAGCTCCTTTGTTCGACAAAATGTCAAATCACAATTGATCTCAATGGGGCATATCATGGGTTGTTCTGCTGCGACTTCCCCAATAAATACCTTCAGAGTCAAATTTAGGTTATTAATAAAAATATAAATAAATATAATTGATTTTCAATTAAAAGATAAAATGATTTGAAGGTAACCTAAATCTAGTTCTACACAAGGCATCTACGTGAGGTATGCATTCGATCCAATTTCAAAACAGATCAAATCCTTCAATTAAAATAAAGTCAACATCAATAAAGATGAATGCACAAGTAACTTTAGTTAACAGAGCATTAGAACCTCTAATGATCCTATTAAATGTCAACTGACATCAAAGTGCGATTTCAACCGGTTAGTCCATAAGTTATGCAATAAAACCACCAATAACCCTGAATATTATTTTCCTATTGAGCTGAAGTTGCTATTAATGTAACTCAATCGAATGAATGAGCATTCCAACTCCATGCCCATTTAACCCAGCGTTTTTTTTTTTGTGTACCCCCAAACATGGTAACAATCAAACACAGGTCGAATCTCATTATGATCAGTATATTTTTTCAGTATCCTAATATTAATCCTACTATAATGTGCTTGTCAACTTTGACCCCCTCCCTCCCTCTAATCCCCCGCCACCCCACGGACCCCCAAAAGTCCAAAAAAAAAAGAAGGAAAATAAATTTTCTAGCTCAAATACTGTATACTGTACCAGCCAATACCAATTAGATCATGCCATTCTTGAATGTTTTAACACTGAATGGCACACTAACTCCTAGCATTCCACCTTTATGGTTACTAAAATATTGCTTCGAGGCTTCATAATTGAAAAAAAATGTTTCATTATTAACCTTGCTGTGTGGAAACCAGCAGAATACCATGCGTTCAGAACGGGTACAAGGTCCGCATCTGATGTGCCAATGCCTTGCAAGCATTCATTTATACCAACAGTTTCACTCTCCTTCCCTACAATTTTGCGCAACAAGCAAAAAATCATAATTTTTTTTTTTAAAATCATGTAAGCAATGGTGAACGAAAGCCTAACAACCCAAACTATAATCAGAAAGAATGGTTCAAAGTTATCCATAAGAAACTGAACAAAAATATGGGTATGGTGATCTTTGAGTACGCCTGAGATACCCTGAACATGGGCCATCTCCAGGTCTCACACGAACCACCAAAAAGTTATCTTAAGAAATAAAATAATACATTAAGTAAAGACACCAGTAAGACCATTAGCTATTCCACATATCATAACTTATTACACTCCTGGTTTGCTCATTCATCCAGAGAACATTATTGAGGAGAGGTTTCTAAGACTTTCACATGACTTGCACAAATGTGATCACATTCTTTCTGTAAAGGCAGATATATTTTGACCGTTTGAGCTTTTTGCAAGAGATCACAAGGTATTTTTCTTGTTACACAAACAAATGTAGCACAATTACCAGAAATATTTGCATTAATCGCTCTCATTGCACTTTCAGCAGCCATCATCCCCTTCTTAAAATCCATACTGTGATCAACATCGCTAGATTGCTTTGCCAAACTTGTTAAGCATGCCACAGCAGGAGTACAGCTAGCACATCTAACAGGACACTTATCACCTGCAAGTGAACACATTACAGTTTATTTGGAAATCTTAGATGATGAAATAGAGAAAGCACATATTGAAAAGGGCATTTGGATATGATAACAGTCAGTGCAGAAACAGGAAATCAGTATGGGAAGATCATTATAATGGTAGTTTTTACTGATGGCAGTTTTTACTGATACCAGTGTTATACCAGTCAATGTGATGGAATTACAAATATGTGTAAGAAAAGCAGCTCTTAGTTTCTTACAAGTCTGGCATGCAGAGAAGCAGGAGTTCCAGGGCCCACAACTGTTCCCTCCATTCAAAGGCTCAACTGGAACAGGTAAACAATAGCCAACACAAACAGGATTAAGAGTTTGTGGATTTTGAGCAGATGGTTCAGGTGTAAAATTATAGGCATCAGGTTCCACTGTTTGATTATAATAGCTCGGGTGCGTGTAGAGTTGCTGAAGCACGGCCTGCCTCTTTTCTTCTAATTCATAATACTGCTTTAACAATTCATCATAAGAATTTACATCATTGCCTTTGACAGGTTCTTCATCATGAATTTCTTCCTTTCTTGCTGCCTTCTCATTCGGAAATGTAAGTCTACAGAAAATTGGAAGCACATGTAAATTAAACACTTGAGCATCACAAGGGAAAAGAAGGAGCAAAAATGCGAACAAGGTACTGTACCATCACAAACTGAGGTTCAACTACTCTTAATTGAGGTCGAATTGCCTAACCAAGAGTTAAATGGTGTTAAATTGGAACATTTGAGGTTGAAATGCATGATTGAAGAAGCTTGAATAGAGGAATCAATGGAAAAATGAACCTTAATAATGCTCATAAAGTTGCTAACCAGCAAATACCAGTACTGGTTGGTAGTGACTAGTAGACATATATAGCAGCCAATACAAAGAGTAAATATTATCTCACAAGTAGTGATGTATGTTTTATTTTGCTGAAATGCTACTTACTTACCCGTCTGAACTGTTGAAATTTGTATATTCATATTCATCTTCAACAAGGTGCGTACTTTCCTTCTCCTCTTCTGCAGAACCACCAGCTTGGGATTGTGCTTCCTACAAATCAACATGTGAAAGTAAGAAAAAATAGAGAAAAAATATATATAAAAACAAGACTTCGTAAATTTACTATGAGAGAGTGAGAGAGAGACCTTGAAGGAGGCGACGGCGCGATCGAAGGCATTGACAAGAGCTGAGTCATCCCATAGTTCTTGTCCTTTACCCATCTCTCTCCCTCTGTGTCTTCTGGGTTTCTAACTGGTGGGTTTTTTAAGACGGGGTTTAAGGCGGCCGGGAGGGATAGGCGGATAGCCGGACGAGTCAGCTCCTGTTCAATTGTACCGATCTCCTCGTATTTTCTTCTCTCTCGCACGAACCGACCGGAGTCGGATCCTGTGGTCGTTTTTTACAAACGACTCGTTTTCGATCTGGACCGTCTGATTTAATCTCAACGATTAACATTTTTTCGGACCTATCAATCGTGGTACTAGCACGGGGCATCCATAGACATTAAGATTAAATCAGACGGCCCAGATCTAAAACGACCAGGTGGTCTGCCCACCAGAGGATCTGGTTCCCGAACCGACCAGGTAAACCCGGGTCCGGAGACCCGGATCCTCTGGTCGTTTCTTCATCTGAGCCGTCTAATTTAATCTCAACGGTTAACTCTTTTTCGAGCCTATCAATTCTCATATCATGTACGGGACATCCTTAACCGTTGAGATTAAAATTAGACGGCCCAGATCTAAAAAGACCAGAGAATCTACCGACCAGAAGATCCTCCAGATAAATCCGAATTCAGATCTGGTGCCGCGCGGCACACAGTGTAGCGCGAAATCCTAGCCGTCTGATCAAGATCCAATGTACAAGGGAGCCCCGTGCATGTAATTTAGATTGATAGGCCCGTAAAAAAATGAACCGTCCGATCAAAATCAGACGGCTCGTACGCGCGTTACACGATGTCCCGCGCTACAGCGGATTCGGGTCCGATAAACCCAGCCAACAGATGAGGAGATCGATTCGATCTGGTTTCGATCAAACCGGATCTAATGTAGGATGCGAGAGTCAGAAAATTATATTTTTATTATTTAATTATTATTTTTTATTTAAAAGAATAAAGTGGTATTTAAAGAAGAAATTTGAATTTTTGAGTGGTAAATTAAACAGAAGATTTTACTTGTGAGTGGCAACATGCAAATTCTCAATTTTCTAAATTTTGAGTGACACTGAAATTTTTTCGAAAATGATATACACCATCTAACAGGCCAGGGAGTCAGAAATGCGCTTAAAAATTCAGATTTTCGCGTGTTGATGTCAGTAAATTTTTTTTTTATCAATTTAAGGGTTCAGTTAAATGTTTTACGGGATGAATTAAAATGTGTAAGAGTTCAGTTAAATGCACCAATAATTTGATTTTTTTTTTGTTTTTGGGTCCAGTTAAACAATTTAAGGGATTATTTAAAAGTATGTGTTCAGTTAGATGCACTAATAATTTAGAATTTTAGTTTTGTGTGTTCAGGGATGAACTTAATGTGTATATGTGTTCAGTAAACTGCAGCAGAAATTTGATTTCGTAGTTTTTGTATTCAGTTAAACTATTTGAGGGATCAATTAAAATTTTTTATGTGTTCAGTTAGATTCGCTCGAAATATGACGTTTTAATAACCATACAATAAAGTAAACAATGATCATTTATTAAGAATAATATCCATTATTTTAACAAACTGAACAATTTTTATAATAAATAATATCTATTAATAATAACACAAATCCTACATAATTTTAACCACTACAGGCTAAACACACTTCATCAACTCCTCCTTCGATTCCTTCCGCACAACTCTTCTCACCCCTGTCCTGTAATTCCTACACAAACAAAACAAAATACAATTAAGTTCAATTACTCATTAAGTACTCGTATAATATTTAATCATTTCACATCATGTGAGTTCTAAATATATATATATATATATATATATATATATATATAGAGAGAGATTGGCTAAAGTATACTCCAGCATACGGATCAAACCCGTATTCTAGAGTCGTTTCTGAAAATCTAAAATTCAAACAGCCAATCCAAACCGTTCAAGTTGTTCTCCATGTAAAAATATCCTTCAAGACCAAATTTTATATTTTTTTGAATTTTTTTGCTATATATTATGCTATTTTCAAATTGAAGGGCCAGAAATACTCCTTTACAACTCTTTTACAATGTTTTTTTTTTTAAAATAGCATAATATATAGTAAAAAAATTTGAAAAAATATAAATTTTAGTTTTCTAGAAGATTTAAATATGGAGAACAATTTGAAAGTTTCGGATCGACCGTATGCATTTTAGATTGTGAGAAACGACTTCAGCATACGGGCTATCTATATGCTGGAGTATACTTTAGCCAATCTCTCTCTCTCTCTCTATATATATATATATAATAAAATAAGATGATCCCTTAGAAATACTAATTTAGCACATAATGGAACAAGATGATCCTTTAGAGAACTGAATAATATAATAAAACAAGATGTTCCCTTAAAGATACTAACTTAACGCATAATGAAACAAGTTGCTCTCTAAAAGAACTAAACAATTAGAGGTAGTAAAAATACATAATGAACAATCAGATCATCTGAAATTTAAAAAAAAAAAATACATAATGAAACAAGATGATCCCTTAGGCATAGTAACTTAACACATATGATGACTAACTAATTGTTTGACCCTAAAATTTCACGATTGGAAACACAGACCGATTTACGAGAAGTTTGAGAAAATCATGAAAAATAGCAAATGGACCCCAAAAATTATGGAAAAATACCCAAAAATTCAGAAGACGATGAAGAAAATTATGGTGCTTTTAGAATGACCAAATGAGCTACAGAGATCCTATTGTATGCAAAGAAACCCTTACATTTGGAGAAATTAAATAAAATAGGTGGAGGGGTCTTTTTAGGAAATTCTTGGGTCTATCAGATCCTAAATATTTTTATGAAGCCGTGTACAAAATTTCATAGAGAAACTCAAAGGGAAAGTGCTTCAAATAATTTTTCTAACATCAGCAGCCCTAAAATATAAAGGAAAAATGATTAAATGGAGATGAGCAATGCTGTTGGAAATGGAGAGAAGGAGAAGGGACGAAAATTGAGTCTTCTCCCACAGAAAACAAGTCCCAGCACTTGTTTCTCTGAAATCCACGCACGAAGGGGAGTTGGAAGTCGATGGGTGTACTGTGAACCGAATGCACCGAAAGGAGAAGCAATAGGCGCTCTCATCTGTTTCTCATTTAATCTGACAAGTGGGACCCGCATGAGGAGCTCTCCTTCCCCAACAGAAAAGAGGAGGACCCCGAAGAAGAGAGGAGAAATGTTGTAACAAATCTCTAACCGCCTTGGTCAAAGCTCGTCCCTCCGTCCCGTTGACCAGCCAAAGAAACACAATGCAATCTCTTCTCAGCCCTACGATCAGCTAGCGATCCGTGTGCTCGCCAACTGACGGCTCAGATGCATCAGAATCGCAAGTCACTTGAAGAAGCTACTCAGCCCCCATGGCCTATAAATACCCCACCAGATGAAGAGAAAGGGGCCTTTTTCTTTCGCTAGTTCATATGCACGCACAGACACAATAACACCCAGCTCTCTAGATCCACATTTTTTTCTCCATTTTCAGAACTTAGGTAGATAGAAAGAGAGAGGGGCATTTCAACAAATAGGTTAGAGGCAAGGGTGAAAAGGTGAAATCAGGTAAGATAAAGGCCCTTTAAGCGATTGTAATAGAAGAGCAGGCTGAAGGTAAATGTAGGTGATGAATTGTAACTTGAAGCTACTGTTTTGATTGAGAATTGCAGTGTTTTTTTTTTTTGTGAAAATTGATTGAATTTGCACTTCCATGTTCTTGAGCTGGTAATATCTCGTTATTGTTAAAGATTTTCTCGTTTCTTCTCCCTGATCTGTGTTAGGAATAATTGAGGAATTGCATTTCTTGATTGATGTCTTTGATTCGTTATCTTTACTCTTGGATTCCTGGTTAAAGATTTGGATATCGTGTCTTTGATTGATCTGCTTTGACTTGTTCCTTTCATCTTCATTTCTCTGATCAAATCCGATTGCGCACAGCGCATGAGGAGATAGATCAAGTAGGTAGATTTCATAAGTAATTCTTGATTGCGCATAGCGCAAGAAAGAATAAGCATTAAGTACTTCATTTTCTGTAAGTCACTCAATTGTGTCTTTGATTGCGCCTAGCGCATGAGAAGTGCAATTGTGTTTTCAAAATCTGATATTATGAAAACTTAATTCAGTTGTAGCTTAGTTTACATGAGATGAATGCTGAAAAGTCAATTAAAGTAGTAGTCTTGGATTCAATAGTGTACTATGTCTCAAAATCGTGCTAGTTAGATTTAGAAATTGCTTTTCCTGACAAACTTGTTTGATTCTTAGTTTAATACCTAAGATGCTATCTTGTTATGATGTTAGAAGCCAAGATTAAAATTGAATTTCAATTGCGCCCAGCGCATGAGAAATGGTAATTAGGATTAATTGGTGCCTCATTTGCAATCAGATTGCGCACGGCGCATGAAGAACGCATTTGGGATGAACTTGTCTAAGATCGTTCCTTAGCACTGGCTTTGGAGCACTTATTCAAGTAGTGTTGCTTTAATTGAGTATATGATGGGTATTGTTAGTCATGCCTGTGATATGCTTGATTGAGTATACACTAAGTTACTTTACACCTTGGTTAAGTTAAGGTATACTGTGTATATATATAACAAAAGAGAATATTGGACCTTCCTGCAAGTATAATAACTGAATAATTCAACTTTAGGTCTGTCGTGCATCTTGTTGGATAATGAAGCTGTATAGTGGTTTGGCGTAATTGAAAATAAGTTAGGTTAGTTGTGTATAGTTGTTCCATGCCTTTTTGAACTGTGTAAATCAATAGTGTAGTTGTCAAAAGATGAGGGATCTAAATGAAGTTTCTGATCGTTGTTGATTGATGATAAACTTTACTGTTTCTATTCCTTTCAGAATTGTAATTGCTGACCTCATTTTTGAAGCTGCTTTGACTTGAAAATAAATTTTCATTTTCATTTCTGTATATATAATTCGTACTTAGATCAGAAATTAACCAAGGATTGTACTATGAAATTCCGACGATGCAGGTAATATCTGTAGATTCAATTTGAGGAGTTTCTGGTATTAATATGATTTGGTTGATACTTCTTGAAATTGAGGGTTGACAGTTATCTTAATTTTGGGAAGGATTTATATGAAAGGTTAATAGTTGCTGAATGAGGCAAGTTCCTTGATCTTAACATCAATTTGCTGAGCAATAGAAAAATGTTAAACATGATAGTATATCTTTGTCTTATTTTGACATAAATTAACTAGATAGCAGAAAGTTACTTTGTCCACTTTCTTCTGCTGCATTTCACTCACGTAATCAATTTGGGACAGTAATGTCTTCTCATGTGTGTGTGTAGCATTGAGCATCACCAGTCCTTGTTCCATAATTAAGCCTAGCCTAGTTTTCATTTATAAGCCGTGTAGCATAAGTATGGAATCGAAATAGCATATCTAATGTTTATTAGTCAAGGGCGCTAGGTAGTGAGGTCCATATCAATTACTTCACAAAGGTACATCACGCATGCCCTTTATTACCAAAACTGTTTCCCTTTCATGAGTCTTAGTACCAGTACCCCTCTTCTTCTGTACCACTGTGTGGTACTCCCGTCAGTTCAAGGTGACGCAACGCCAATTGAACATACCCCTGTATTCTCCTCTGGATCTAGATTCTAACGAGACCAGCTTCATTGACCTTGGCGACGGCGATCGCCGAATAGCATAAAAATGAGATTCGCAGAGACTAAATCGAAAAACGCTCGTTACTTTTTGATGGGGATGACTCGATGAAAATGGAGGCCGCCGCCGTGCTCTTCTTTGCCTCACGATTCCGTCCACATCTTCTTCGTCGGATACGATGGCCGGAATGAATAACGGATTCAAACCCGTTATCCGTCGAATCCGTTAACCTGTCTCGTTCGACTGTATTTCAGCGCCGAGACTTCGTTGATCTTTTGTGGCAAAACAATAGTAGAACTCATGCACCCAACTTCTGACAGAATGGAGATAAGAGGAAGAGAAAGGAAGAAGCTTCGGCCCAATCCGTCATTAAGGCCTAGAAAAGAGAAATTAAAAGACAGCCCATTCGTTTCATTTCTTGTTGCTGACGTGGCCTAATTAAGGAAATACACCTTAGATAGGAACTTTAAAAAAAAAAATCAATTAAAAAATGATAGGAAACCCAGAAAAATACAAATGATACGTCCATAAAATTCTAAAAAATCCAAATAAACCAGCTTCACTGATACTTTGATATGAAAAGATGTCAAAGCAGTGGCCTTTTGTATTTTTGAAGTGTTTTCACTTTAAAAATAGATTTTGGAAAATTAATAAACCCCCTTTTAAAATGTTAAGTATTTTCAAAATAAGAATTTCAAATATGCTATTTTCAAAAGCTAAGTACATTCAAGTATAAGAATATTTTCAAAAGTCTAAAGTATTTCAAGTATCTAGTATGCCCAATTATGGATATTTTCAAAAGACTAAATGATTTTGAAAACGATATCTTCTAAAGTCAAATATCTTCCAAGCTTAAGTATTTTGAAATAGAAAAGTCCTTTCAAAGATCAAAAGTGTAAAAGGCCAAAGTGAATAAAATCACCAATATCCCAAGTGAAATCTCAGAAATTAAAAGTCCAAACACGAAACCCAAAGTCAAAGCCGAAACTTCTCCGTTTGAGGAAAAGTCCCTCACTAGGGTTGAGATCGACCTTAGATGACTCAGAAAACGAATTCTTACGGGCCCCCTCGTCCAAAGAATTCTATTCTTGTTCTCACAAGAAGACCGATGAAGATGGTCCCGAGAACCGACTCTTATTAAGAAGACCGATGAAGATGGTCCCTAGGGTCGTTAAAGAACCAACTCTTATTAAGAAGACCGATGAAGATGGTCCCTAGGGTTGTAAAAGAACCAACTTTCGTCGAGTAGCCATCAAAGAGGACCCGAAGGTTGTAAAACTTCTCTTTTGTTCTCATAAGAAGACCGATGAAGATGGTCCCGAGAACCGACTCTTATTAAGAAGACCGATGAAGATGGTCCCTAGGGTCGTTAAAGAACCAACTCTTATTAAGAAGACCGATGAAGATGGTCCCTAGGGTTGTAAAAGAACCAACTTTCGCCGAGTAGCCATTAAAGAGGACCCGAAGGTTGTAGAACTTTTTGTTCTCATAAGAAGACCGACCAAGATGGTCCCGAGAACCGACTCTTATTAAGAAGACCGATGAAGATGGTCCCTAGGGTCGTTAAAGAACCAACTCTTATTAAGAAGACCGATGAAGATGGTCCCTAGGGTTGTAAAAGAACCAACTTTTGTCGTGGCCGCCCAAGAGGCCCCGAAGGTTGCAAAACTCCTTTTCACTCTCACAAGAAGGCCAGTCATAGCCCCGAGAGTTCACCATGAATAACCTCAAGTGAAACCTCCCCTTTCATCGATCAAAAACCTCTTCTAAACCAAAATCCATTCCCTTCTTTTGGTCAAGTCAGAAGTCTTTTGTCGATCCTTAATTGGGTCCCATCCATTGAGTTTGGTACCATCAATTAAGTCCTCCGCGATAGCACTCCATAAGCCTCTTTTCTTAGCCCATTACATCAATACCCTTCACGTCCCTTAATCAGAGGTGCTTGTAGGCAACTACGAGGTAATTAACAGTAGGGGCTTGCGCCTACTGGAAAGAAAGGACCCGCTAAATCAAGAAACTTCTTTAAGTAGCGACTCTGTAAAGGGTTCTCTTGTTTCGAGAGATACCCGCCATAGAGATCGAAACCTTAAGGGAGGTGAATCTAAGGCTATGTTCCCATTGTTCTTCGAGAAATCCCTTCGAGGAGAATAATGACGAAAAAGCCGCGACAGATTCTCTGGCACGCCCGGTGGGACCTCTTTCTCCTCTCATCTTTGGGATTCGAAGGGCGACGTAAGGGCTAAGGAAATTTTAATGAACAATCCTAACGGTAACATTTAGCTGGTGTTATTGCAGGTTGAAATGGCATTCACACCCATTGATGCTTTCAAGCCGACGGGAGTTCTCCAGATCGGAGGAGTGCCGATCTGCTACAACGACGAATTCACAATTGGAGGCATGCCGTTTGGACATTCCTATGTGCCCGTCGTTCAAGTCCGCGATGGTACTTTCCAACTGGCAAAGGTCGTGATGGAGGAACCGCTTGAGGAGGTGATGGAAGTCTCCAACACCGTAGAGGATCCCATGGAAATTGATGTCACCAAAGAAGAAGAATGGTCCATTATTCCTCACAAGAGGGCTCACTCAAGCTCAACCCCTTTTTTTCAAAGACGTCAATCCAACCGTCGCTCTCCTCCCAAGAAGACGGTTGTGAAGAAGGTGTACGCGTCAATCTCTCAAAGTGCAAGAACAATGAGGAAGGTTCAACGGGCCTATAAGAATGAATTGGAGACAAGGCCCAATTTGCCAGTGAGCAATCCTTTCGCCTCGCTCCGTTTGGTGCGAAAGAACTCGCCCGTGGCCATACTCAAGACCATGGAAGAGTTTCCTCCCGAGTACCAAATGCAATTTAGGGGAAGAAATCCGCAAAACCGGCAATCGGTGAAGAAGAGATTGGTATTCCCGCGAGTATCGGCCTACAATCGATTGGGGCCAAAGGGTCAAAAGGAAGGATCATCCTCCGTGCACCAAAGACTGGGGCAAAGGATTAAACCAATGAAGGAGAGATTGGGACCCAAGAAGATGTGGGTGCCGAAAGAGAAAGCGCAACCTATGGAAGTGGACCGAGAGCCACGCCACAAGAAGAGACATGTGGCATGGGAGGGTAGTCAACTTGTGGTTCATGCTCGAGTTAACATGGTGGAGATAAGCGAAGAACATGAAATGCATGCCTTTGTGAATATGGCTAGTGATGGAGAAATTCCATTCACTAAGGAAAATGGCAAAGATAAGCAAGATCGCGCCTCTTCAAGCCATCTTCTAAATAGAGAAGGACCAACGGAAGACGAGGAAGGAGATCTAAATGGCAAAGATCGTTGGCATGAAGGGGAGAAGCCAAAGTTGATGAGTATCATAGAAAGAAATGAAAAGAAGATGGCGGCCATGATGGATGAAAGAGAAAAGGAAAGAAAGATGTTCAAGAAGATGTACAAGCTTCTCGAGAAGAAGAAATTGCTTGAAGATCTTGAAAAGGAGGGTTCTTCTAGTGAAGAAGAAGAGGAGTACAAGCGAAAAGTGCTCAAAGAAAGGAGAAGCAAGAGTAGATATGAGTACCCTGATGAAAAAGAGAGTAGAGAAAGACCATTGAAGGAAAGAGAAAATAAGAGCAAATATGGATCTTCCGATGAAGAAGAAGAAAGGCCTAAAAGGAGGTTTTCTAAAGAAAGGAGGAATAGGCATAGGCATGAGTCATCAGAAGAAGAAGAAGAAAAGGAATACCGAAGGCATCCCAAAGGAAGGAGAAATAAAGTGAAGTATGAGTCGAGTGATGATGAAGTTCCCGGAACTAGACATCGGACTGGGGCAAGAAAACCCGGGTTAACCAAACAAGTCATTCAAGAGATGGTCAACCTACAGCTCCAAGCCGCAGGAGCGGGGCGACTTGTCAACCATCGCAAGAAGTGTGGAAGGCCATATCCCAAAAGATATGATCAAATCTTGTACCCCGAAGGTTATGTAATTCCCAAGTTCAACTTGTTTGATGGCACGAAAAAGGGAGATATTACACCTGATCAGCACTTAATCCAATTTCGTCACATGTGTGGGAACACTTCTAATAATGAGGCGCTTCTCTTTAGGCAATTCCCGCTAAGCTTGATGGGTGCTGCATTCAATTGGTACGCTTTCCTTGAAAATGATTCAATGGAAACCTGGGAGGAAATGGAGGAGGCCTTCCGTTCAAAGTTTGAAATGATCACACAAGAGATCACCATGGCCGATATGGCATGTGAAAAACCTAAATTGGGAGAAAATGTCCTCGACTATATCAATCGTTGGATGAATCTCAGCATAAGGTGCACCCATCAGATGCCTGAAAGGGAGGCGGTGGAGGTCTTGATCAGAAATCTAGATGATTGGATGCAAAGATCGCTCTCGGGAAGTGATATTACCTCCTACAAAGATCTAATTACTCGAGTGACAAGGCTGGCACGTATTGGGCCACCTAAAGGGCCAGAAATTTCCACCAATTGTGATGAAGAAGAAAGAGGCAATGGTGCAAGTAGTTATGAAACCTCCACCAGTGGAAACAAGGCCAAGAAAAATGGCAATCAAAGGAGTAATACCATGATACCCATGTTTGAACTATTAAGTAAGCCATATTCTTTCAAGAAGGAGAAAACGGAAGCTATTCTCGAAATGATCCTAAGGGATAGAAGACTAGAATTGCCTCAAAGAAAAGCACCTAGAAATAGAAGAAAAATTGATGTCTCAAAATATTGCGCGTACCATCGAATGGTGGGCCATCTGACTGAGGATTGCTATGTGTTTAAGGATATTATTGAACAAATGATCAAGGATGGAAAGTTGGTGCTTAACCCTAGTTTTGAGCAAGAGCCTGCCCCTCATGAGATGATGTCTCAAGGTGGTGAAAGCGAATGCAATGTCATTGAGATTCATAGTGAAGAATCAAGCGATGATGAGAGCTCATACCGATGCATGAGTAAACACATGGTGGGGACATTATATGCCGACCAAATTGCTTCCATTACCTTTACTGATGAAGACTTAGTAATAGGGGCTATGGAACACAATGATCCCCTATACATAACAGGTGAAACAAACGGAGCCAGGCTAAGACACTTGTTGATTGATCCAGGATCGGCTGTCAACATTATGCCCTTGAAAACTCTCAATCAACTTGCCATACCCACCAAATGCTTAACCCAAGAAAAACTGTTCATACATGGATTTAATGAAACCTCAGAGAAGGCGTTGGGGACGATTACTTTGCAAATGCAATTTGAAGAATTGGAAACATCTATCAAATTCTACGTGATTGATGCTGATACAAGTTATAAAGCTCTTCTGGGTCGACCATGGATCCATGAAAATCGCATAATCCCATCAACCCTACATCAGTGCTTGAAATATCTCAAGGATGGAAAACAAAAGGTTATTCGGGGAGATGTTCATAAAGTCAAATTTGAAAGAAAAGGGTGTTACCCAGTGCCGTTGCCACAAAAGAGCATAAGTACCATGAGAATGGGCGAGTGTAAGGAAAAAGGAGAAGGGTCTAAATCCATCACTCAACTTCATCCCCTCGATGATAGAAATAAGAAGGGTAAAAAAGTGAAAGAAATATCAACGAAGAAGGATAAAGATGTGAAGAGAACGTCAACCGGGAAGAATAAGAACTGTGAAACACCTACTCATACTAAGAAAGGCGATAAAGGAGATCCACAAGGTCATAACCAAGGCCCAAACAAGACAAAAGACAATTTGGAGGAAAGAATGAATAAACCTTACACTTTTAAGAAAGACAAAACCGTGGTGATCTTTAAAGAAGTCATGAAGGATGGACTGGTAACTTTACCTAGATGCAAACGACCCGAAGAAGTGAAAGAAGAGGGTCACCCAAATTATTGCCTTTACCATAGAATACTGGGGCATAGCGTAGAAGATTGTTACATATTCAAGGATTGGGTTGAAGATGGAATTTGGGAAGGAAAGATTAAAATACCCAATGAATATAGGCAAAGACCTGCACCCCACAAGAAATCGGACAATAGACTACGAAAACTCTTGAGTTCATTCAAGAAAGCAGTCGATGGCGAGGGAAATCTGCCTGAGACATCAACCAAAGGACCATGTCCCGAAATAACCGATAAGAGAAACAACCTAAAGACACTTCCACCACGTATCACTATAATGGAAAAGAGAAGAAAACCTTATTCATTCAGAAAGGATAAAGTGAAGGAGTTATTTCCTTTGGCCATAATGTGGGGACTTGAGTTGCCAATAAGTAAACGTCCTGGTGAAATGAAAGAAGTTGAAAACCCAAGATATCGTGCATACCATAGATTGGTGGGACACAAAACCGAAGATTGTTGGGTATTCAAAGATTGGATAGAGGAGAAGTATGGAAAAGGTGAAATTCAACTCCCCAAACACATCCTACAAAGCCCTGCACCTCATAAGTAGATCCAAAGAAAGAAAAAGAAAATAAAAGGGAAGAATAAAAGGGGAGAGAAGAAAAAATGAAATAAAGAAAGGAAGTAGGAGGAAAATGAATAAAGGAATAGTCTTGAAACCGAAGTCGGAAAACCAAGTCAGAAATTCAGATAAGGAGAATAAAGAAAGGAAGTAGGAGGAAAATAAATAAAGGAATAAAGTCCTGAAACCAAAATCGGAAAACCGGGTCAAAAACAAAAAATAGAAAGAGAAAGGGATAAGGAAAATGAAAAAGAAATAAAGATCCGGAATCGAAACCGGGAAACCAAGTTAGAAGTGCAAAAGAGGAAAAGTGAAAAAAAAAGAAGAGAGGAAGAAAACAAAAGAAAGAAAGAATATTGAAAAAAAAAGAAGGAAGAAAGAAAAAAAAAGAGAAGAAAGAAGAAATAAGAGGAAATAAAAAGAAAGCAAAGCAAAGAAGATAGAAAGGAAAAGAAGAAAGGAAGACCAAATAAGGAAGAAAGCGAAAGACAAAGCATGAAATTTTCAAGACCGCATATTTTGAAAGTGTGCATCAAAACTCCAGCCCGAAGGTGAAGGAAACTCCAGCCCGAAGGTGAAGGAAACATCCAGCCCGAAGGTGAAGGAAACATCCAGCCCGAAGGTGAAGGAAACTCCAGCCCGAAAGTGAAGGAAACATCCAGCCCGAAGGTGAAGGAAACTCCAGCCCGAAGGTGAAGGAAACATCCAGCCCGAAGGTGAAGGAAACTCCAGCCCGAAGGTGAAGGAAACATCCAGCCCGAAGGTGAAGGAAACATCCAACTTGAAGGTGAAGGAAACTCTAGCCTGAAGGTGAAGGACAAAGACCCGCGCGCTTTGTAAAGTGTGCATCGAAACACCAACTTGAGAATGAAAAACAAAGACAAGCCGTGCTGCAATCGCCCACATTCACCGTGTTCATTGATTAACCAATCATTTACGGGATGAGTTTTTGAAAAGAGATTCGTCCCTCCGTTGTGAAAATTACCCTAATATTGTCAAAAGACTGTGTGGCTTTTGACGAATGACCCGTGTTGAGGAATCCTGTGTGGTTTCTGAATACACGCAGGTGTGAAAATTACCCTAATATTGTCAAAAGACTGTGTGGCTTTTGACGAATGACCCGTGTTGAGGAATCCTGTGTGGTTTCTGAATACACGCAGGTGTGAAAATTACCCTAATATTGTCAAAAGACTGTGTGGCTTTTGACGAATGACCCGTGTTGAGGAATCCTGTGTGGTTTCTGAATACACGCAGGTGTGAAAATTACCCTAATATTGTCAAAAGACTGTGTGGCTTTTGACGAATGACCCGTGTTGAGGAATCCTGTGTGGTTTCTGAATACACGCAGGTGTGAAAATTACCCTAATATTGTCAAAAGACTGTGTGGCTTTTGACGGATGACCCGTGTTGAGGAATCCTGTGTGGCTTCCGAATACATGCAGGTGTGAGAATTTACCCGAAATTGCTAAAAATCTTCGTGATTTTTGACAGACCGACTTATGAAGTTTATTGAGGCAAGCCCAGCAATTCAAATCACGCTCACCAATGGAGGAGGAATATTGGGACAAGTAAGGAACTAAAGAGACAAGTCAACATTGGGGCAAGGCGACAATCAGAATGCTAGGTTGATACCGGGGCAAGAATTGATGGCCAATCATTCTGCGACAAGAACCAATGATTAACCGCTTTGGGGCAAGAGCAAGTAATCAATTGCACGGGAGCAAGAGTCAACAATCAGTCATGCTGGGGCACTGACGCGTATCCTATCATAGTGGAACAGCCGTAAAGTGCACATGTCAAGCAAAAGGAAGAGTAAAGGAAGTGAAGATGCCATGGAAAGAAGAAGATAAAGATTTCATTCATCAAAAGAAGATACACCACTACAACCATTGCATAAAGAAGCCTAATACAAGAGAATCTTAAACAACAACTGATGGCGACTAAAGGGATACAAAATGGAGACATAAAAGCGCCCTAAGAAGACACTGGGGCAGGGTCAAGCAAGATGACCATTCATTTTGGGGCAGCAACGACCTCATCAACAACCGCAGCTCCTCCACCGGCCAAGTTGTTAAGAGTTGCGGAGATAGCTTGAAGCATTTCTTCCAAAGCATCCATGCGGGCATTCAGTTCCCCAAAACATTGATCAATCAAACCTCGAATTGAGACAGGGGCAGGGTCAAGGGCCATCATGGCAGAGTTATCATCCGGTGGAGAATTAACCTCTATGGGGTCGTATTGATTTGGAGCCGCATTAGGAAGCAAGATGTAGTCATTCACAGGTTGGTTGGGATCAGGAACCAGCATGCCCATTGAAGATTCAACCCACCTGATAAGTGACAATGAAAGAAGAAGGTTGAAGGGATGTGCCACATCAGCATCTGAAACACGATTGCCCCACAACATGTCAGGCACACAGATACGAGCCCTAAGCATAAGAGCTTCGATGAGGTGACCATAAGGAAGCGGCTCTCGATCAGAGATAGCCACTTGGTGCATGTGGAAGAGAATCATATGAGCCAGGTTGATAGGCCACTGCTTTTGGATCAGATTACGGAGATAAAAGAGACTCCCTGGTTTGGCAAGATGGGTCATTACCCCTTGCGGAAAGACGATGTCATTAACCACCAAGAAGAGAAACCTAGAAGTCATAGCAAAAGATGTAAAGAAAAGGAGTTGAGGTGAAACACGGCCAAAGAAGAATGTGATTAAAAGATAAAGAGAAATAAGGAAGAGAGAATAAGTAGGAAAGAAGAAAGCACCTATGAAGGGCGGGCAGATGGAAAGTAGGTACCCTTTCCACATCAGGAGCCGCCGCCCGAAACCATTGGCGACATTCCTGATAACTTCCAAAACCTTGAGGCCATCTTTGATAGGCATAAATAATGGAGCCATTGGCAGTATCGGTAGCCCGCAAGTAGTTGGCCAGATCTCCGATCGTGATATGAAAGAAGCGACCAAACAAATAAGAAGAGACTGAAGGAGTCCCGAAATGGTTGAAGGAGACCCTAAGATTGGCATAGAAGAGGCGAGTGATCCTAGGATGGTACAGCTGGTCACAGTCAGCCAAACCGCCCAAACTCCATGAATCTAACCAACCTCTGATAAGATTCACTTGCTCCACTGGAATCCTCCTCATGGGACGAAAGAAGTAGCAATCAGCCACTGGCCGCTCTTCGTTACCCATGTCGTTGTAGTAAGAAAGGAAGGCAGTTTCATCGCGGAAGAGATAGCGATTGTCGGGGGTAAGGGACCAGTCTGGAAAAGTGGAGTCCAGACGTAAGGAAGAAGAACTAGAATCTCCTCTGGCACGCTTGGATGAAGGAAGAGAAGACATGGTGATAAGAAATTGGAAAAGTATGGAGAAAGATGAAAGAGTACGGTGAACTTGGATGAAGAAGAGAAAAGAGCAAAAGTGTGCTTATATAGGCATGACAAGAGAAAAGTTGCAATTGGAGTTAATGGCGAACGTGTGAACATGTGAAGAAAGTTAAGGCCGTAGTGGCAAGAAGTGAAATAAACTGTTCAAACTGATTCTTTAAAGAAATGGTATGAAGTCAAGAAGGCGTAGAAGAAGTAGAAGCGTTCAAGGCCGATGTCGGAAGAAAATAACCAAAATCGGGTCAAGGTCCATGTAGGTTCAAGCCCAAGGAAAGACAGGAGCGGGCCAAATACCCTAACCTAAATTGTGGAGTGGATCTATGTGTGTTCGAGATCCTAAAAAGAAGTAAGAAGAATAAAGAAAGAATGAAAAGTGAGTATGGGCCAAATTCTCATATCTCTTGAAAGAAGCAGTGGTAAGAGTAAGATTATTCGAACCCCGCAAGTTAAGCAAGAGGAAGCCTTGGGCGCGGAAACCTAATCAGGCGCAAGAATGACGAAATACCCGTCATATCACAAAAGAAGGATGAGAAAGAGAACCTTGAGCGCAAGAGCTCAATCAGGCTGTTGTGAAGAGAAAGAAGTAAGATGGGAACAAAACTACTTGTTGCTTTGCAAGCAAGTATGTGGAGAAGTCCCGAACACGAGAACTCAGTCAAGCACAAGATCAACCAAATATCCCAAGGCAAAGAAGCACAACGCTCCAACAAAAGCAAGTATCCAAGTTCACCAATGGCCAAACATGCAAGCATCACGAGTAATCAAGCATCCAAGCATCACAAAGCATCAGCAAGTCAAATGCAACAATCAAAGCTCAAAGTTCAATAAATGCAACAAGTGCAGTCATAAGCGCATCCACGCCACACAAATAAGTACCAAGATCCGTGACATGATGATCAAAGAGAAGAGATAAAAGAGAGCAAACTTACTAGCAGCACCATGAAACGCAACCTGATCCTGTGCCACGATGCTCCTCTCACAAGCCTCTACCAAACCAAGAGATATAAAATCTTATAGTCCCACTGGCAACTAAGAGATATAAGGCCCCAAAATGAAGGCAAGTGTAGCTCAACCCAACCAAATCCAAGTTCAAGCGAAAACTCAACAAAACCACCATGCAACCAGTTTGACTGCATTCAAGGGGTCAAGAAGGGGCCACCAGAGTACGCTGTTCTGCCCCAGATCCTCACAACCTACTCTGGTGGGGGGCATTTGTTTGACCCTAAAATTTCACGATTGGAAACACAGACCGATTTACGAGAAGTTTGAGAAAATCATGAAAAATAGCAAATGGACCCCAAAAATTATGGAAAAATACCCAAAAATTCAGGAGACGATGAAGAAAATTATGGTGCTTTTAGAATGACCAAATGAGCTACAGAGATCCTATTTTATGCAAAGAAACCCTTACATTTGGAGAAATTAAATAAAATAGGTGGAGGGGTCTTTTTAGGAAATTCTTGGGTCTATCAGATCCTAAATATTTTTATGAAGCCGTGTACAAAATTTCATAGAGAAACTCAAAGGGAAAGTGCTTCAAATAATTTTTCTAACATCAGCAGCCCTAAAATATAAAGGAAAAATGATTAAATGGAGATGAGCAATGCTGTTGGAAATGGAGAGAAGGAGAAGGGACGAAAATTGAGTCTTCTCCCACAGAAAACAAGTCCCAGCACTTGTTTCTCTGAAATCCACGCACGAAGGGGAGTTGGAAGTCGATGGGTGTACTGTGAACCGAATGCACCGAAAGGAGAAGCAATAGGCGCTCTCATCTGTTTCTCATTTAATCTGACAAGTGGGACCCGCATGAGGAGCTCTCCTTCCCCAACAGAAAAGAGGAGGACCCCGAAGAAGAGAGGAGAAATGTTGTAACAAATCTCTAACCGCCTTGGTCAAAGCTCGTCCCTCCGTCCCGTTGACCAGCCAAAGAAACACAATGCAATCTCTTCTCAGCCCTACGATCAGCTAGCGATCCGTGTGCTCGCCAACTGACGGCTCAGATGCATCAGAATCGCAAGTCACTTGAAGAAGCTACTCAGCCCCCATGGCCTATAAATACCCCACCAGATGAAGAGAAAGGGGCCTTTTTCTTTCGCTAGTTCATATGCACGCACAGACACAATAACACCCAGCTCTCTAGATCCACATTTTTTTCTCCATTTTCAGAACTTAGGTAGATAGAAAGAGAGAGGGGCATTTCAACAAATAGGTTAGAGGCAAGGGTGAAAAGGTGAAATCAGGTAAGATAAAGGCCCTTTAAGCGATTGTAATAGAAGAGCAGGCTGAAGGTAAATGTAGGTGATGAATTGTAACTTGAAGCTACTGTTTTGATTGAGAATTGCAGTGTTTTTTTTTTTTGTGAAAATTGATTGAATTTGCACTTCCATGTTCTTGAGCTGGTAATATCTCGTTATTGTTAAAGATTTTCTCGTTTCTTCTCCCTGATCTGTGTTAGGAATAATTGAGGAATTGCATTTCTTGATTGATGTCTTTGATTCGTTATCTTTACTCTTGGATTCCTGGTTAAAGATTTGGATATCGTGTCTTTGATTGATCTGCTTTGACTTGTTCCTTTCATCTTCATTTCTCTGATCAAATCCGATTGCGCACAGCGCATGAGGAGATAGATCAAGTAGGTAGATTTCATAAGTAATTCTTGATTGCGCATAGCGCAAGAAAGAATAAGCATTAAGTACTTCATTTTCTGTAAGTCACTCAATTGTGTCTTTGATTGCGCCTAGCGCATGAGAAGTGCAATTGTGTTTTCAAAATCTGATATTATGAAAACTTAATTCAGTTGTAGCTTAGTTTACATGAGATGAATGCTGAAAAGTCAATTAAAGTAGTAGTCTTGGATTCAATAGTGTACTATGTCTCAAAATCGTGCTAGTTAGATTTAGAAATTGCTTTTCCTGACAAACTTGTTTGATTCTTAGTTTAATACCTAAGATGCTATCTTGTTATGATGTTAGAAGCCAAGATTAAAATTGAATTTCAATTGCGCCCAGCGCATGAGAAATGGTAATTAGGATTAATTGGTGCCTCATTTGCAATCAGATTGCGCACGGCGCATGAAGAACGCATTTGGGATGAACTTGTCTAAGATCGTTCCTTAGCACTGGCTTTGGAGCACTTATTCAAGTAGTGTTGCTTTAATTGAGTATATGATGGGTATTGTTAGTCATGCCTGTGATATGCTTGATTGAGTATACACTAAGTTACTTTACACCTTGGTTAAGTTAAGGTATACTGTGTATATATATAACAAAAGAGAATATTGGACCTTCCTGCAAGTATAATAACTGAATAATTCAACTTTAGGTCTGTCGTGCATCTTGTTGGATAATGAAGCTGTATAGTGGTTTGGCGTAATTGAAAATAAGTTAGGTTAGTTGTGTATAGTTGTTCCATGCCTTTTTGAACTGTGTAAATCAATAGTGTAGTTGTCAAAAGATGAGGGATCTAAATGAAGTTTCTGATCGTTGTTGATTGATGATAAACTTTACTGTTTCTATTCCTTTCAGAATTGTAATTGCTGACCTCATTTTTGAAGCTGCTTTGACTTGAAAATAAATTTTCATTTTCATTTCTGTATATATAATTCGTACTTAGATCAGAAATTAACCAAGGATTGTACTATGAAATTCCGACGATGCAGGTAATATCTGTAGATTCAATTTGAGGAGTTTCTGGTATTAATATGATTTGGTTGATACTTCTTGAAATTGAGGGTTGACAGTTATCTTAATTTTGGGAAGGATTTATATGAAAGGTTAATAGTTGCTGAATGAGGCAAGTTCCTTGATCTTAACATCAATTTGCTGAGCAATAGAAAAATGTTAAACATGATAGTATATCTTTGTCTTATTTTGACATAAATTAACTAGATAGCAGAAAGTTACTTTGTCCACTTTCTTCTGCTGCATTTCACTCACGTAATCAATTTGGGACAGTAATGTCTTCTCATGTGTGTGTGTAGCATTGAGCATCACCAGTCCTTGTTCCATAATTAAGCCTAGCCTAGTTTTCATTTATAAGCCGTGTAGCATAAGTATGGAATCGAAATAGCATATCTAATGTTTATTAGTCAAGGGCGCTAGGTAGTGAGGTCCATATCAATTACTTCACAAAGGTACATCACGCATGCCCTTTATTACCAAAACTGTTTCCCTTTCATGAGTCTTAGTACCAGTACCCCTCTTCTTCTGTACCACTGTGTGGTACTCCCGTCAGTTCAAGGTGACGCAACGCCAATTGAACATACCCCTGTATTCTCCTCTGGATCTAGATTCTAACGAGACCAGCTTCATTGACCTTGGCGACGGCGATCGCCGAATAGCATAAAAATGAGATTCGCAGAGACTAAATCGAAAAACGCTCGTTACTTTTTGATGGGGATGACTCGATGAAAATGGAGGCCGCCGCCGTGCTCTTCTTTGCCTCACGATTCCGTCCACATCTTCTTCGTCGGATACGATGGCCGGAATGAATAACGGATTCAAACCCGTTATCCGTCGAATCCGTTAACCTGTCTCGTTCGACTGTATTTCAGCGCCGAGACTTCGTTGATCTTTTGTGGCAAAACAATAGTAGAACTCATGCACCCAACTTCTGACAGAATGGAGATAAGAGGAAGAGAAAGGAAGAAGCTTCGGCCCAATCCGTCATTAAGGCCTAGAAAAGAGAAATTAAAAGACAGCCCATTCGTTTCATTTCTTGTTGCTGACGTGGCCTAATTAAGGAAATACACCTTAGATAGGAACTTTAAAAAAAAAAATCAATTAAAAAATGATAGGAAACCCAGAAAAATACAAATGATACGTCCATAAAATTCTAAAAAATCCAAATAAACCAGCTTCACTGATACTTTGATATGAAAAGATGTCAAAGCAGTGGCCTTTTGTATTTTTGAAGTGTTTTCACTTTAAAAATAGATTTTGGAAAATTAATAAACCCCCTTTTAAAATGTTAAGTATTTTCAAAATAAGAATTTCAAATATGCTATTTTCAAAAGCTAAGTACATTCAAGTATAAGAATATTTTCAAAAGTCTAAAGTATTTCAAGTATCTAGTATGCCCAATTATGGATATTTTCAAAAGACTAAATGATTTTGAAAACGATATCTTCTAAAGTCAAATATCTTCCAAGCTTAAGTATTTTGAAATAGAAAAGTCCTTTCAAAGATCAAAAGTGTAAAAGGCCAAAGTGAATAAAATCACCAATATCCCAAGTGAAATCTCAGAAATTAAAAGTCCAAACACGAAACCCAAAGTCAAAGCCGAAACTTCTCCGTTTGAGGAAAAGTCCCTCACTAGGGTTGAGATCGACCTTAGATGACTCAGAAAACGAATTCTTACGGGCCCCCTCGTCCAAAGAATTCTATTCTTGTTCTCACAAGAAGACCGATGAAGATGGTCCCGAGAACCGACTCTTATTAAGAAGACCGATGAAGATGGTCCCTAGGGTCGTTAAAGAACCAACTCTTATTAAGAAGACCGATGAAGATGGTCCCTAGGGTTGTAAAAGAACCAACTTTCGTCGAGTAGCCATCAAAGAGGACCCGAAGGTTGTAAAACTTCTCTTTTGTTCTCATAAGAAGACCGATGAAGATGGTCCCGAGAACCGACTCTTATTAAGAAGACCGATGAAGATGGTCCCTAGGGTCGTTAAAGAACCAACTCTTATTAAGAAGACCGATGAAGATGGTCCCTAGGGTTGTAAAAGAACCAACTTTCGCCGAGTAGCCATTAAAGAGGACCCGAAGGTTGTAGAACTTTTTGTTCTCATAAGAAGACCGACCAAGATGGTCCCGAGAACCGACTCTTATTAAGAAGACCGATGAAGATGGTCCCTAGGGTCGTTAAAGAACCAACTCTTATTAAGAAGACCGATGAAGATGGTCCCTAGGGTTGTAAAAGAACCAACTTTTGTCGTGGCCGCCCAAGAGGCCCCGAAGGTTGCAAAACTCCTTTTCACTCTCACAAGAAGGCCAGTCATAGCCCCGAGAGTTCACCATGAATAACCTCAAGTGAAACCTCCCCTTTCATCGATCAAAAACCTCTTCTAAACCAAAATCCATTCCCTTCTTTGGTCAAGTCAGAAGTCTTTTGTCGATCCTTAATTGGGTCCCATCCATTGAGTTTGGTACCATCAATTAAGTCCTCCGCGATAGCACTCCATAAGCCTCTTTTCTTAGCCCATTACATCAATACCCTTCACGTCCCTTAATCAGAGGTGCTTGTAGGCAACTACGAGGTAATTAACAGTAGGGGCTTGCGCCTACTAGAAAGAAAGGACCCGCTAAATCAAGAAACTTCTTTAAGTAGCGACTCTGTAAAGGGTTCTCTTGTTTCGAGAGATACCCGCCATAGAGATCGAAACCTTAAGGGAGGTGAATCTAAGGCTATGTTCCCATTGTTCTTCGAGAAATCCCTTCGAGGAGAATAATGACGAAAAAGCCGCGACACTAATCTATTACAGAAACTAAAGAATTAATTAGTATACATGGAGTAAAAATATATAAATTCAATCTACAAGACATTTTGACTAATTTCAACTGCTGACAAAATAAATTGTTCTATCAAAACAGTAGACCAAGAAACAATAAAATTAGATGAAACAATAACTAATTTTCAACACAAATGAATGAATGAATTACTTAAACAGTTAAAGTTTAACTACTTCTCATCAATTGATCAACAAAACAAGTAAAATTAGATAATAAAAAATCAATTAACCACATCTATTCATTGATTAATAAACCTTTCAAAATTGAAATAGATTAAAGCACCCCAATTAAGAAAATGAAGGGTTTTGATTACCTAAAGTCGATTCAATTCAAGAGGAATCCGATTACCTAAACACCAACAAAAGAGGAATTTGATTATCATAAACGAACTCAAAATTGAAAAACTACTTACAAAATTAATGAATTTAAATCAAAATCTAGAGAAACAAAAGACGTATTGATTTTCACGAAGTTCTTACTAGTGCTTCTCGTCGGAAGAGGCAACAAAGTCGAGGGAGGAAGAGATGGAGCGATGGGCCGCCGAATTATTCGTATGCCATGCTTGCGAGTCGAGGGAGGAAGAAACACTTGCGATGCTCTGGTTGGCGTTAGCACAGAAGAGGAAATAGAGAGAGAAAAGAAATGGATCTAGATCTAGGTTTTGGTATTTTGGAGGAGAGAGAGAAAAAATAAGAGAGAAATGAAATGGGAAGGGAAGCATCTGTTGGATAGGTCACGTGACTGTCATGGTGATGGTCTGTTGGATGGTAATTAGTTGGATGGTAAACACTAATTACCAAATTTTTTCCCTATAATAATATGTATAGAGGATGGCAACCGGAGCTGATATACACCATCCAGTTATAAAACATCCAAACATCCCACATGCTAGGGAGGCAGAAATGAGCTTAAAAATTCAGATTTCGGCGTGCTGACGTCAACAAAATCTTTTTGACAAATTTCCAAAAATATTTTATGCTGACGTCATCAAATATACTGATTTAAAGGTTTAGTTAAATATTTTAAGGGATGAATTAAAGTGTGTAAGTGTTCAGTTAGATGCACCAATAATTTGGATTTTTAGTTTTTGGGTTTAGTTAAACACCTTAAGGGATTATTTAAAAGTTGCATGTGTTTAGTTAGATGCACCAATAATTTGAAATTTTAGTCTTTTGTGGTCAGTTAAATACTTTAAGGGATGAAATTAAAGTATCTATGTGTTCAGTTAGTTGCTGCAGAAATCTAATTTCGTAGTTTATTTTGTAATTTTTGTGTTCAATTAAACTATTTAAGGGATCAACTAATAACCATGCAATAAGAAAAACAATAATCATTTATTAAGAATAATATCCATTATTTTAACAAATTGAACAATTCTTATAATTATAACATTTATTAATAATAACACAAATCCTACGTAATTTTAACCACTACAATCTAAACACACTTCATCAACTCCTCCTCCAATTCCTTCCACACAACTCTTCTCACTCTGTCCTGTAATTCCTACACAAACAAAACAAAATACAATTAAGTTCAATTATTAATTAAGTGTTCTTATAATATTTAATCCTTTCAGGTCACGTGAGTTTTAAAAAAAATATAATGAAACAAGATGATCCCTTAGAAATACTAATTTGTTGGAGTTATGTCCTAGAAGTCAATTATTTAATGACTTAAATGTTGGTTTATGTTATGGATAATATATTATCATCTGTTCCTAGGTTTATTATTGACAGATTATTCAGGTTGAGGATCTGAATTGTAGATCTCTGTGGATCATTCTTTAGAATGACAATAATAAATCTAAACGGTCCATAATCTTGATAATTAACAAGGAACATTAATTATCATATAAGATTAGTATGCAAGTTAAGTGGTGATTAAGTTCTACAAATCATTGGTAAAGAGTTGCCAACTTAATTGCATATGTATATGTTATGGAACATAGTACAGGACTTGACCCAACGAAATAAATATATGGATTGTGTTATGTGTCATTATTTATTTCGTTATGATTTTGGTTCTAAGTTTGAGATGTTTATCTTTTCCACATGAGGATAGGTTCAATAAATATTGTCTACCGCTGATTCCCGATAAGGGTTGCTATACGGATTTTATTTATGTTCTCTTGAATTGTGCAGGGAAAATCTAATCATCAAGAAAACCGTATGTCCCTCATTAATTCACTTAGTGAGTGACGATATCTGTTTGGGCCCCTTGATGGAGTTGGATCGTATGCGCGCAACTAAGCGATCAACTCTAGATCAAGAAACGTATAATCTGCAAGAATGACACATTCCTATCTTGGATTATACGATGATATCGTGAGACATAAGAATCAAAATAGAGAAACATTATTATTCTCTTATGCAGAATTGAAATATTGTAGCAGTACACTATTTATGCGAATTGGGAGTCATAACGTGTTGCTAGATACCGCTTATGATTATTGGAATTAAATAGCGATTTAATTCTATGTCCAACATAGCATAAATCCTCAAAGGGTCACACATAATAAGGTGTTTAACCATACGTGCATTATTTTTTTATTCGCAACAGTGAGTATTGCAAAATATGATAAGTTGATTAATTAATTAAATAACGATATGTACCGTTATAATTAATTAAATCAAATGGATCATATAGAAATAAATTAATGCATTGTCGAATCTCTAAATAATTATTATTAAGTTAATAATTATTTATAAACAACACATTTAATTTAATTAAGTTAATTGACCTTTAATTTATTGTTAAATTAAATGTCCAATTTAAGTAGCAATTGAATGGGCCTTTAATTAATTGAATCGAGATACTAAAGAGATGAGCTTGTGGCCCATGAAAGCCCACTAATAGGCCGGCCTAGGAAGGGTGGTAGGTGGGGTGGCACACTTGTAATTAGTGTGAACTTTGTGCTAGGGTTTGGAGACTATATAAGGACCTATATGGAGGCTCCTTGGTGCCTCTCTCTCTTCCCTTCCCTAGCCGCCCCTCTTCTCTCCTCATAGGCGCCACCTCCCTTTCTTTTCTCTCCATTCTATTGCTCATGTGTTGAGCTCTTTCCCTTCCACAAATTAATTAGTGAATTGATTGAAGAAAGGGAAAGCTATGGGATTAGACTTGTTATTCTCATCGCTAGCACGATTCGAGAATAACTTGGTTAATACCTTAGTGGACTCGAGGCGGGCGATTTGGAGACGTTGGAGGAGCACGCCATCGATTTCTAATCCGTAGGATCGAGCCCCACGAATACAATTTCGCGGGAGGTATAAATTTTCCACCTATCTCTTTGTGTTGAATTGGACTTGAGTACTAGATCGATTGTGTGTTGTTTTAATTGCTTAATTAAATGGTAATTAGCACAAAATTAAAATGAGCACTATTCCTAACATAATTTACCAAATATTGAAATAAGATGATCCCTTAGAGAACTAAACAATATAACCCAATGAAGGCAAAATTGGATATAACCCCCCACAATCTTGTCCATTTCGATATAACCCCCTATAATTTTCAAAATCGGATATAATCCCCTCTAATCTCTCCTATTAAGGATATAAACCCCTTTGATTAAATTTAATCATATTTTAATTGAGAAAATTTGTTTTTGACGTATTATGACTAAAATATCCCTCTTTCTCTTCTGACCTCTGATCTCACGTACATATATAGTTTTCGCTTTAGTAACTGGATGGATAAATTTAAATAAGGTAGTTCCTTTATCCTTTAGATTGGTAAGTGTTATTATTTTCTTGTGCTTTCCCTATTTCAAAATATGATCCTTTTAAAATTGTATAGTCGATATTTTTATTTTTCCTTGAAGTGCTGCTTAATACTAACTTGGTTCCTTCAGAATGGTGTTGTCAAAATATTGTGCTTGCTTGTTTTTTCTTGACATTTGCTTCGATTATAAATGTGATCGATGGTGAATATGTACATTGACTACCATCTTGTACCACTGCACCACCCGACTTATCATTTCCAAAGTCCTTAATTTACCAGCAACAAAGGTTTTGAATTGGTCTACAAAATTGATGCATCATTAGGGAGAAAAAAAAAGTAAAAAAGACATGCCCGTAGCAATTTGGAAAGAAATACTTGATGTTGCTGGAGGAAGACGGGAATATGAAAGGACCGACAGAAGATTAGTAATAGGGGTATTTTAGTCATAATATGTCAAAAACAATTTTTCTCAATTAAAATATGATTAAATTTAATCAAAAGGGTTTATATCTGGTATAGAAGAGATTAAAGAGGTTATATCCGATTTTGAAAATTATAGGGGGTTATATCTAAATGGACAAGATTGTGGGGGTTATATCCAATTTTCCCAATATAATGGAATAAGTGATCCCTTAGAGATACTAACTTGCCAAATAATGAAACAAGGTGCTCCCTTAAAAACAGATCCGATCTCATCCATGACAACACACTATTTATGAATTGAATGCATAACTGGGACAAAAATTCATGTGTTACTTTCGGTGACAAGGTAGCTATATAAGAAGAAAACACAATCCCAGTAACTGGTACGAAAGGGACTCAAATCCGAAATCAATTGTGCACTTAAAACTATAACTATAAAAAAGAAAATTCGAAATCAATTTATGAAATGCGGTAATTAGACAATTCCTAGCTATATTCAATTAGATCCAAATCAATTCCACCATCTAATCTAAAGATCTCAGAAAAAAACAATTCATAAATAAATACGAAGAAAGATAACATGAAAAACAAATCAGATCCTTGAAAATGAGAAATGCGATGATGAAGAAGAGCACGAAGAGGATCTCTCCGCCAGGCGCACGAAGCAAAACACCGAGTCACTGCGCATTTTCGATTCTAGTCTTGCGCAATCATCTGCCGTTTCGTCGCTCCCTCAGCCGCCTGGCTTCTCCATCACTATCAACCAGTGCTCGCAATCACACCCATGGAAGAGTGGGGCCAGATCTGTCGGAGGCCTCTTAGCTTGACTTCGCATCCTCTGGATGGCCATACAGTGGATGGTTTCGATCTCAGCCGTCTGATTAAATTTCAATGGTCATAGATGCTCCGTGCATGATACTAAGATTGATAGGCCCGAAAAAATCTAACCGTTTAAATTAAATCAGACGGCTCGAATTGAAAGACGTCCACTGGATGGTTGTATTCAACCATCCAGAGGATACGGGTCCTCTTAGCTTCGCCTCTCCTTGCTGATCAGAAAGGGAGAGAAACAAGGAAAGCGAAAGAAAACGAAAGAGAGAGGGTTCTGAGCGAATGAAAGGATGGCAGCGATTCGGCTAAGGTTTTTGGAGTGAAAAAGAGGTTTAAAGCAATATAAATAGACTGGACCATATATTGGGCCTATAAAAATCGAAAATTGATTACTGCCATCTGCAGTTTTGCCATCCCTGCTATCGCTAAATATAAAGTGAACAAATACAATAAACAAAGTGAACATATAGACGATCTAAGTGAACACATACAAACAAATAAGTTCAATGAAAATTAGTTGAATATGCACGTAAACTTCTGAACAGGTGATGACAACACTTATTTATTTGTAAGTGTTCACTTAGATCGTCCATATGTTCACCTCATTTGCAGTATATGTTCACTTTGTATTTAGCGATGGTTGGGATGGTATATTTGCCGATGACACTTATAATTCCTGATAAAAATCTATTTGAAGCCTATGAATGCTGAATGCTATCTAATTGGATGGTATATAGTAATTACCGATGGCAACTGGACAAGCTCTCTGTGTTTTCTGACCCAAATCATACCTGTAAGTAGGCCGTCAAACTCAATTAAATAACCACAAATTACAAACCAGAACTGATAACTGCCATCGCGATTTATGCAATCGCGCGCCATCGCTACTCTTATTTTCCCTTCCCTCTCTCTGGTGCGCGCTCCCTTCCGCATCTCTTCATCTTCAGATGTGCTCTCCTCCCCTCCGATCCCCTCTCCTTCTCCCGACGCTCCCTTTTCGGATACTATTTCTCTTTTCCGCCTCCTTGGACCTCGCCTCTCCTTTCCTCTCTGTCTTTTTCTCTCTCACCTCTTAGTATGATTTTTTTTTTGCTTCATATTTATAATACGTTGAACAAATTGAACACTTAAAACAAATTCTTCTACCCCCGTGCCTTTTCTTCTCTTCTCTGTCTTTCCTCTGTCTCCTTCATCAATGATTCCTTTTTCCATCAAATAGTGAGAATGTAAAACAAATTGAACATATAGAATAACAAATTGAACATATGAATGAACAAAGTGAACATATACACATAAATCTGACAAGTAAGAAAACAAATTGAACATATAGAATAACAAATTGAACATATGAATGAACAAAGTGAACATATACACCAACAATGTGAGACAAAATAAACACAGAACTCTGACGCACAGCAAAACAAATTGAACACATAGAAGTAACAAATTGAACATATAGAATAACAAATTGAACATATAGAATAACAAATTGAACATATGAATAAACAACGTGAACATATACACATAAATCTGACAAGCAAGAAAACAAATTGAACATATAGAATAACAAATTGAACATATGAAAGAACAAAGTGAACATATGCACCAACAAAGTGAGACATAAAAAATAAACACTGGCACACAGTAAAATAAATTGAACACATAAAAGTAACAAAGTGAACATATATACCAACAAAGTGAGACATAAAAAATAAACATTGACGCACAGTAAAACAAATTGAACACTTAAAAGTAACAAATTGAACATATGAATGAACAAAGTGAACATCTACACCAACAAAGTGAGACGTATAAAATAAACACAAAAATCTGATGCACAACAAAACAAAATGAACACTTAAAATAACAAATTGAACAAATGCAATAAACAAATTGAACAAAGTCTGACTCACAGAAGGAAGGGAGGGGGAAGAGAGACGAAAGAGTGCGTAGAAGGGAGAGGGAGCGTATCCGAGTGAGGAGAGGAGAGCGCTTCGCTGGGTGAGGAGAGGGGAACACTTCGCTGGATGAGGAGATCGCTTGAGAGGGAGGGACGCGATGAGGAATCCATCGAACAGAAGCCTACGAACGCTGACGCGATGGCAGCGATAGTAGAATGTGCGATGGTAGTAATCAATTTTCATTACCAGCAACCATCTGTTAAGGCAATAGCGCCAGAGGCCTTTTTTAGCTACAGAAGGCCGTGCATACTCATTGGACTCGGCTCTATCCATTGCTTTGGGCCTGTAGTATTAGAGAATCCATCCCAGTGAATTAATCTTCCACACTTCACACTTAGGGGTGAAAACGGTCACCATTTCGACCGTCCTTTTGTTTCGTTTCGTCCAAAACGAAACGAAACGGTTAAGATTTTTTGTTGCGTTTTATAAACGAAACGGTTAACGAAAGCTTAGAACAGTTTCGTCCATGTGTATTTTCGTGGTATTTTCGTGATTTCGACCGTTTCGTCCAAAACGAAACGGTTAACGTAAATGGGTGATCAATTTCGTTTTAAAATGAAACGGTTAACGAAATCGACCGTTTTCGTGACCGTTTTAGACGTTATGCAGCCATATTCACACTTGACTTGAATTTCCCAACAGTCCTTTGGAATTTAGATCAATCGTCCATACAAACCTACATACCAGCATATCAATATGGATTTTAATATTTTATAGAAGTACTAATCATCATATATAAAAGTTCGATATAAAAAATATTAATATATAATTTACGTTTTGTACAAAATAATTTTAAAATTCCTTAATACATTGTTGATATCTTATAATTTATGAACTATACTGGTAAGTAAAATAGTTGTTTATGGTATACGTACCCATACAAGTCGATAAGTAATTAATTTAGAATGGATCGTTGTTTCTTAATAGTTGGAACTTACAAATAAAGATTGATTTAATTATTTCTTTCTTTTTGCATTTCAGTTGCTGGTTAGCCACTATCATGCAGGCTTACAAGCTTTAATCATTTTTGTAATGTCCTTTAATTAGGCCATAGAAAGGCATTATTTCATGCAAGCTTTATTTAGCATTACAATTACGTATTATTCTTATTACTAGCTAAATATTTAGGATTTTTTAAAATTTAAAAATTGGCAGAATGTTTTTAATTTTTGTTTATTAATTTGTTCCAAACCACCATTGAGCAGAATATTTAGGGTGATTCTCAGAAAGAAAAAAAATCACGATAAAATAATTGACCACTTTGAGCAATCCAAAGAATATTAAAAAAAATCAAAGGAAAAACAGAACGGACTACTTTGAGCTGCATATTGGGCGCGGAAGCTTGCATCTTTTTGGTCAGGAACATTAACTGAATTTAACTTTTTACTGTTCTTGGTGTCATCTTTTCAGCGAAATAATATTTACTTACAGGAATACACGGTCAACTATAGGAACATGACCCCAGCAAATAACGCTGACAACGAAAACACTCAGGTCATGTCACATCCACCACCTTCTCCTTCTTTACGTCCGTACAGTTCTCTACTGCTCCCTTGCTCTCCTCTGCAATCAATCAGAATTATTTAAAGACCTACCATTATCTTAAGTTTGATCCATTAATGCGCAGAGATGATAGATCATAGATCTATCAATTATATGTTATGTGTTATAACTAAACACGTTGTATTGCCTAGTTCATCAAATTTTTTATTTTTTTTTTTCATTCTCAACGAGCTTATAATGGTATAAATTATAAGTATTGTATACCAAGCAACTTGGCAGGAAGGGAAATTAATTATTTATTAAATATACAAATGTTATTGGTCTCTGCAGGTACATGTGCGAAGAAAATCACATGTATGGAGGGAATCACATGCATGTATATCCTGCAATGTAGTTAATATTCCTATTGTTTATTGAAGTTTAATATCTATTTATTTGGAAAATAAATAATAGGCCCCTTCTAATTAAGAAAAATGACTCTGTAAAATAAGTATTTTTCAAAGAAAAAAAGAAAACTCTGTAAAATAGGACGATAAAATAAGAGGCCCCTTCTAAGCTCCATCTTTCATATAAGATAGACGTTATTAAATTCTGAGCATATATATATCTTCAACCATTTCAGTTATGTTATATACAACTGCCATATATTGACTTGGTCAAAATTATTTATGACTAGAGCTCAGTCGGGATAAAAGCTCATGCATCTTGAAAAGACAACGATAAAATGAAGAAATGCATGCCCATATCAAAGTTTTGAATTAAAATATATTATTTTGTAATAAAATAATTCAACAACAATATGTGCGTCCATACCAAATATAACCAAGAAAGTTCATGGAAACATTAATATTTCTATATTCTCTGATCATACTTTGGTCCCCATATTTTAGTTAATTTGGTTTCTTCCTAAGCTTTTCAAATTTTTTTCCCGGCGAACATTTTTAAACATTTCCACGAAATTACCATAGTAAAAGTATCTATCCCGATCCTCAATCGTCATCTCATGGCCCTACCTAGGATTCTAGGAAACATGGAGAGAATTTAAACAGTTTTTTTTTTTTTTTTTTTGAGGGAAAGAGAGAAAGAGAGATAAGGACATAGACCTTGAATACCGGGCGATAGGTCAGGTCACTATCAGGATTTTCATGCAATTGGAGCTGCAGCAGTCTGATGTGATTGCACCTCCAACACAAGATCTCCAATCATAGTGCACTTGAGTACCATATCATTAATTTCCTTCACCTTTTTCCGTTCATGTGCATTTTTCCTCTCTTTCTTTCGTTTTTGCTTTTTATCCCTCTCGATTTTTTAAACCTCTGCCAGGGTACTATTTTTGTTTGATGCGTCTTGTCCTCTCCTCTGTCCGTTTGATCTCAACTGCTCTCCCTTTGAATTAAACAGGACATGTCCTGATCGTGGGATATAGTTAGCAGCTTCTTCTGAACTTTGCACTGTTAGAGGAAGAGGAGGTTTTTAATTTGGTGCTTCCATCTGCTATTATTCTTGGCATATGACATCCAAAATTTTCAACCTAATTTAGACTGACGTGAAAAATTTGAATGAATGATTGAAGTAAACAACAATTGATTGTTGGAATTTAATGAAAGAAAGTCGTCTTACTAAATTGTTATGAAAACTTCAAAATTGATCAACTGTTACTTTAACTTGAAACTGTTGGACAGAAAATGGTGATGTATTGTAAACACTTGCTAAATGTATACCATTATATCTCAAAGGATCAAACTTATATTGAAAAATTGTAGCTACCTTCAAGATTCGCATTTTTCAAATACTTCTATAAATTTTTTATCCAAGCCTTAAAAAAATGAATAGGGGACTACAGTAAGTGATCATATCGGTTCAAAGAGTTAATTTGTATCATATTTTGGTTAAATCACTGTTCATTTTGACTAAAACTGAATGGAACACTGAAATCTAAATATTAAAAAAATTTGACGTCTATTGATTATCGTGAGCTGTCAAAACAAAGTTTAAAGACTTCGGACAAAACATATATGAAGCTCAATAAAGCTGTATTTAGTACAATCGTCTGTATAATCAGACTAAAATCAGTGATGGAGCCAGAAAATTTCGATATGAGATTCAATATTAATATTAAAAATTAAAATTAATTTAATAATCTTATTACAAACACAAAAATTCAATTATGGGGTCATAATATAATAATTTTTACATATTTATGGGGTTCAAAAATAAATATCTTCTAACAATTTACTTAAATAACATATAAAATTGTATACTTTTGGGTTAAATTAATATACAAATAGGGTCAATTGCACCCCATTTGCATTAACTGACTAAAATAAATGCACATTTCGGAAAATTAGTAAAAAAGTTACATGTGGAAAGAGAGACGTGTTTGGAATGATCTTGAGGTACATTACATAATAAGCGTCAAGTTCAATCCTTCCCATGCGGTATATTTCATCTCACTGAATTGTTGTATGAAATATGATTATTAATCTCAAGTTGTAAGCTTTCATTCATATGGTAATGTGAGGGTCCAGTTTAAGAGGGTCACGGAGGGTAGTGTAAAGGTTGGATTTGATATTTGTCTCATTAAATTTATTTTCTATTGACGTGTTAATTCGAGTTATGCACATGGCGTTTAGATCTCCCGCATATCTCGGATTCTAATAATTATTTACCTGCTAGGCTTCTAGGGATATTTCATTTGGTAGTTTAACTACTTCTGGATTATGCTGTTTTTATTAAATTTGGATTTATATGAAACTTCTTAAGCCTCACCATGCATGTACAATTAATTGTGACCCCAAATATCTCCTTTCAAGAAAAGACAATGGACCTTATTTGGAATAGTTTCATTCAAATTAAAGTATGCTTAAATATATCCTAGTAACACCTACAATGGACCTTGTTCAATTTGTTCTCCATATTGAAAACTTACAATAAATCAATTTTTGCATTTTTTCAAAATTTTTTATTATTTTTTTGGTATTTTTGAAAATTCATGATATAAACATTATAGATCGTTCAATAACAACGATTTTCTAAAATACCAAAAAAATAGTAAAAAATTTTGAAAAAAATGAAAAATTGGTTTCTTATAAGTTTTCAATATGGAAAATATATTGAACGGTTCGGATCGGTTATTTGAAATTTAAAAATATAAAAACGATCATATTGGACGGAGCTCATCCATCCAATATATTGGACTCTAGCATTTCTCAAATTTTTTTTAAGTGTAAACAAATTCATCAAATATATATATTTTCTAGCGGCACGATGTGTATCTGAGAATATACATAACCTAATCTAAATAATGTGATAATTTATCTAGAGCCCAAAGTTAAATTGTAAATTTAAACATAATGTTGAATTGCATTTGATGAGTAAGAAGGGTAATTTTGTCCATTAATTTTGTGGAGGAGAAAATTAGATGTTGCCTGCAGCTGTCGTTTTTGTTTTGCGCTATCACATCCTACTTAATTATATATATATATATATATATATATATATATATATAGAGAGAGAGAGAGAGAGAGACTAAAGTATACTTCAGCATACGGATCAAATCCGTATGCTAGAGTTGTTTCTCAAAATCTAAAATTCAAACAGTCGATCCAAACCGTTCAAGCTGTTTTACATTTTTTTCGAATTTTTTTGCTATGTATTATGCTATTTTCAAATTGAAGGGTCAGAAATATTCCTTTACAACTCCTTTACAGTGTTTTTTTTAAATAATATAATATATAGCAAAAAAAATTCAAAAAAAATATAAATTTTGGTTTCCTAGGAGATTTTAATATGGAGAATAATTTAAAAGGTTCGAATCGACTGTATGCATTTTAAATTTTGAAAAACGACTCCAGCATACAGACTATCTGTATGCTGGAGTATACTTTAGCCAATATATATATATATCAATCATTTAATAATGTAGTATTACTGCCGAACAGAGACAAATTCATTCACCAGTCAAGATAAAATACTATATTATATTATATAAAACTGTAACAATAAATACATTGGACCATAATGTAGCAAAGAATAAATATATTTATGATGTGACTTGGTAGTATTCTTGTTTTTATTTTATTCCCAGAGCTGAACACATCTTTGCACTATCCCTGTAAAAAGAATTAAAATTCTTGGTAAATCACCCTCACAAAAAGTAAATATGAATTACATATTTAAATATTTTATAGCAATCAGTCAAAATAATTATAGTACTATTCTGACAGCTTCTTCAATTTATGGCGCAGATAGGCATGCATGCAGCTGATCCTGACACTTCGTGATTTGCATGCTAGAGCCTAGACGTTCAACAAAGAGGTTTTCATTGACTAAAGCCATGTGCTAATTTGACTAGGGACAAAGAAGTGACCGGACCATATATATATCTCGGAAATAGACTATATGCATGCAGCTGAGAACAGTTTGATGTTACAACAAGTTCCAACGGGTCGATCGACTACTTCTTTTCGTTAATGGAACTATCTAGAGGTTCCAATTTTTGAATTACTCATCTCTACTTTTATCCTGCATCTTGGAAGTGCTACGTATAAACTGCCTAAAGTTTTAACCAAAAACCGAAGCTACAACAAATAATGCATGGCGTGTTTATCGTTGAGAATATATAACACTCGGAAAAAGAAAGAAAACTTAGGAAGAGTTATTATGGGACCAAGAAATTTTGGATGGTAAGTTTGAATAAAAATGGAAGAAAAAAATAAAATAATCATTTATTATTATTTTTCAATCAATTTCTGATTTATTACTCTTTCCTTATTTATTTTAATATTTGATATTGTAAAATAAAATAATATTTATTTAATACTAATAATAAGTAATAATAAGAAAAATATTGTAATAATATTATAAAAATTGTTAATCTTATAATCTTATAATTAATATTGATAATATTATTATAAAAATTAATTATTACGTAATACTGATATTCAGAGAAAATAAGTAATAAAAATAATATTTTAATAATATAATATAAATATAATATATTATTATTATTATTATTATAAAATAATTAATGATATTATTATAATATTTTGACAATATTCTTATTAGAATTATAATATTATAATAAAATAAATCAGATTCTTTCTTCCGATTAAGTAGTAACGATAATATAATAATAATAAAATTCATTTTTTTATTATTATAATATAATAAATCATATTCCTTCTCATTATAATAATTAATGAAATTAATAGTTTCTAAATGACTAAAAAATAATATTTTATTCATAATCCTTCTTCAAAATTTTTCTTCTTCGTTCTTCAAGCTTCGAGTTGGAAGAACAATTCCGGGTATAAATGATTCTCTCTCTCTTTTTTTCTTATGTGTTTGGACGCGTCTTTGGAAATGGTTGAAGCAGTTAATATGTCTTGATGGAAGGAAATGGTTGAAGCAGGTTTATCCAGTCTCATAAGCTTTAGAAATGAAACTTAATAGGAAGGTAAATTACTTTCCTAACTTTTGCATAACGATTAATGTTCGACCAAAATTTTAAAATCCCAATTCTGATTATACGACTCAAGAAACTTTAACTGGAATCCGTATATATATATCAGGCCATTTGAATAAGTATGGAAAAAAATCTTTCAGATGATTTGCATCTTTAGAGCTTTTTTACATATTCTTTAATGTTCCAATCTTCTTTATGCAATATGACATGAATTCTCGGTTTTTTTTTTCATTAAAATTAATTAACTACATTTAATTAGTCACCAAACACTTATGTTACATAAGACGTCTTAAGAGGTTTATTTGTGACTTAAAAGATGCATAACTTATTCAACCTAAATAGGTTGTACAAGTTATGCATCGGTCCCCTAAATTTTTTTCCAACAATACCCCTTAGAAATAATTAATAATTAACAAATAATCATATTTAATAAGTAACCATAATTATTAAATAATCATAATTAATAATAAAGATTAATTATTACCATGAATAAATAATAATTAATAATATTTAGTAAGTAATATTAATTATTAATAATAACTATTTAATAATAATTAATTAAAAAATTAGTCAATAATAATTTTTTATTATTAAATAATTAATAATATTTAATTAAAAGTAATTATTAATATTTCATAATAATAAAAATAATTTATTATCATAATTAGTAATGAACAATAATTAGGTCACAACGCATTATTAATACATAATACTAATTCAAATTTAAATGCATTTTAGTCTTTTGACATAAATTTATGAATTCATTAAGTTACTCATCCATACTACATAACCAAACATCCATTACATAGACACTTAGATATCCTTAATTTATTTAACCCCTTACTAGACAAGCAAACGCCCCCTTATATATTTATGCAATACACACACAGATATATATATATATATATATATATATAGAGAGAGAGAGAGAGGGAGAAAACATATCGTGCATACTAATGTACGGAAGTTTCGGTGCATACTGATCCGAATTCTTAGATATGCTTCAAAATGACCGATTCAAACTGTCCAATATGATCTCCTTGTTATAATCTCCTTACCGACCAAATTTTATGTTTTTTTTGAAATTTTTAAATATTTTTTTTTTCAAATTTTCAAAAATCGCTAATCTAATTTTTTCTGAACCGTTTAAAACTAGCAGTTTTAAAAAATCCGAAAAAAATACTTAAAAATTTCGAAAAAATGTAAAATTTGGTTGACAAGGAGATTTCAATAGGGAAATCATATTGGATGGTTTGGATCGGTCATTTTAAAGCAGATCCAAGAGTTCGGATCAGTATGCATCGAAACTTCCGTACATTAGTATGCACCATAAATTTTCTCTCTCTCTCTATTTTTGAACTGCTATTTTTGAACGGTTCAGAACTAATTAGATTAACAGTTTTCTAAAATTTCAAAAAAATACTTAAAAATTTTGAAAAAATGTAAAATTTGGTCAGCATAGAGGTTTCGATAGGAGATCGTATTGAACGGTTTGAATCGGTTATTTTTAACAAGATTTAGGAGATTTGAGCCCGACTCACAGACTCTTTTGTGAGTCGCGACTCACCATAGCAAAACTCTCTCTCTCTCTATATATATAGATCATTGCAGACAAGGAAAAAGAACTAGCCTAACTATATATGCAATACATAGGCTTATATGTATAACATTGTATCTGTGACAAGGGGAAGCGACTTGCAGCACGAATGACTCTAGAAGAGCTATACGAGGAATCGAGGCTGGATTGGAAATTTAGAAGCAAGTAGCACTAGCTATTAGCTAGCGATGCATGGATGGGATTGGAGGTGTTTGATGAAATCAAGGCAACATGCAGGGTTCTTGTCACTGGCCAATGTTGCTCTTCCGTGAATATATGTGACTCTTATCATGCTGTACTGATCAGGATCAATTCAATCAAAAGAAAGAAAAAAAAAAAAAAATCAGGATCAAGGCTTCTTTTTCATAGCACTTTTCCGCTTCTTTACAGCAGTAAAAACAAGGGAACTATTAAGCACTACTTTCATAAATCATAGTCTTGTCATATTCACTCTCAGTTATTCGTCCACCTATTTGTGAAGTAAAATTACATAATTGCAAATATTTATTCATTATTATTACACATTAATAGAATTTTAATATTTAGATAAATTTCAGAACCACTACTTAATGCGACCGCTAGCTTAGCCTAGCGAGATTTTTTTTTAGCATAATTGCTAATATTTATTTATTATTATTACACATTAATAGAATTTTAATATTTAGATAAATTTCAGAACCACTAATTAATGCCACCGCTCACTTAGTCTAGCTAGTTTTTTTTTTTACATTTAAAAAAAAGCCAGGTTTTTCCCCCTTTTGATCAGGACATAGTCTAGCTTGTAGAAGCATAAGTCTTCCTATGTACGGAAAGACTTGAGATCGAATCTTGAGGGTGCGAGATCATGAATATGTCATAGCAAATTCCCATCATTTAACGGACTATAATAAAAAAATCAGTTATTTTTAATGATTATACATTTTAAACTAATCTATAGTATTAATTAAAATCTTTGACCGTATTTTTTATAATTAAAAATAGCAAATTTTTTTTGCATTTTCGATAATTAAAAATAGTTTTCTATTTTTTTGCGAAAGATATTATAAAATTGAAATGATTTCATATATATAATCTAACTTACAATATAATCATTGCAAATGATAATTAATTTTATGAAATATGATTTAGTGTAACAAATTCGTTAACTAAATGTCAGTAAAAATTTCCGTATCGGACGAAAGACAGTTGTATCCTTTATTGTAAATTAATTGGAAGTGTTATATGGGGCCGTTTGTATCGCTTAGGAATTTGTAAATTTTTTTTTCTAGACATAAATTTATTGGGAAGTGTGTAAGTTTGTGAATAGTTTGAATTGTTTATAATAAATTTATGCTTAGAAATTTTCCAAATTCCTAACGCATTCAAACAAGCCCATATGAAGTTATCTATGATGCACCGATGCACGTATATTCGTGTATAGGTTAGAGACCAATTTAGGGAATAGGTGCGTATCTACTCTGTCTCTCTCGAAAGCTATTAGGAACAACACAGACAAATGACCATGTGATTCATTTTGACTAAAACAACGCATACACTATTAGGTTAAATGTTTAAATTTCAGATAACGAGTTTACAGCGGACATATTTAATTAACAAAACATATATTAATTCTCCGTGAGTATCCGAGTTCTAAATTCGAATCAGACACTGTTGGCCAACAGTGTTCCTGACAATAATTTTGGTCGGATCTATTGTTGCAGCAGATTAGAATGTGGTCAAATTTCAAACACAAATAAATAATGATGGTTACAGAGGATTAGAACAGTAATTTTCGTTGGATCTATTGTCGCACTGGATAAGAATGTGGCCAAATTTCAAACACAAATAGCTGAGGATGGTAACAGAGGATTTGATGCCTGAATCATGTCATGTGGGTGGGCCACGCGGTTTATATAAATTTTTTAGATTTTTTGCGGTAATTAAATAAGAATCAAATACATTCGAAAAATAAATTGTCGCAGACAATCCGCCCATGCGTCTCTCTCTCTTCTTTGGTAGTGGAGCCGTTTGGGAATTGGGCTGCATGTGCATCTCTCTTATGTCTATCTCCATTTCATTCAACAATGAATAGCTCCATTTTTCAATTTGAGAAAAAAATATAATTTTATTTTTTAATTGTTTGGAGGGCTTAAAAAATCGTTTCGCTGTGAAAATTTATATGCTTGCTTGCAAATATATGAGAAATTCCTTCATATAATATTTTCTAATTATAGAACTATAAAATATTTTAGGTTTTTCTAAGCTCCGTAAATTTAATGTTTATGAACAGTTTCCTTCTTTGATTGTTTGAAACCTTTTAAAAATTTCTCTATTTAAATTTGTGTACTTATTTAAAATATATGGAGAATTTTTTCATGTGAGATTTTTTAATCATGGACTTATATAATTATATGGAGAACTATTGGGACGACTCAAAAAAAATTTAAAAACATATACCATAAGTTTGAGGGGAAAAAAATTAGTTCACACAATATGATAATTGCATGAAGTACCAATTTATTAACAATTAACAATTTCAAATTTTAGTCTTTTATGTGTTAGAAAGTGTGCTAATTTTCATTTTTATGCTAATTACCAACTAATTAAGCCAAGAAAATTAAAGCACAAAACGGATCTAGTACAAAAGCCGATTTGACACAAGAGAAATGATGGATTTTTACCTCTCTTGGTATAGCAACCAAGAGGCTCGAATCCCTTGGGTTTGGTGTCGGTGGCGTGCTCTCCAAACACCTCCTATTCGCGGTGCCTCGAGTCCACTATGGTATTAACCAAGTTCTTCTCAATTCTTGCTAGCGAAGAGAAGAACGAGTCGAATCCCAAGCGTTCCCTTTCTTCAACCAAAGAACCAAACCAATTTGTGTGAGAGAGGGATGCTCAACACATGAGCTTGAGTGGAGAGGAGAGGAGGGGGCGGCACACCTCAAGGGGGGTGCAAGGTGGCGGCTAGGTGGGAAGAGAGAGGAAGAGAGAAGAGAGACAAAGGAGCCACCATATGGTGCCTTATATAGCCTCTTAACCCTAGCTAGAAGTTCACACTATTTACAAGTGTGCCACTCCCACCTACCACCATGCTAGGCCGGCCCCATATAGGGCCTTTATGGGCCACTATGCCATCTCCATTTGGTCCCTTAATTCTATTAATTAAATGCCCACTCAAAACTATTTAATTTGGACATTTAATTTACCGATAAATTAAAGCCCAAATAATTTAATTAAATTAAGTGTGTTGTTTCAACTGTCTAATTTAGTCTAAAATAAAAAAATTACATTTTTATCAAAATATCAAAATATTGTAAACAAATTAATACCAACTAAAACGAAATTCATTTCGGTCCTATAATATCAAAATACAACAGTTGTAGCTTTTCTTTTTTAACTTCTCATAGAATTTTAAATTTTACCTGTGACATCTTTGAATTTTAGGACCTGTTTACAATACTTCAAATTCTAAGGTCCTATTTAAAAAATGTCCATGTTTATCCACTTTGAAAATATCTCTTTGATCTTATCCACTTTGAAAATATCTCTTTAATCTTATTCACATTTTTAGTAGCTAAGTAATCAGTATTTATTTAAATAATTTTTAATAATTAGTATCTATATAAATAGGTTCCAATATCTTTATAAATAATATTAATATTTTCAGAAACAATAGCTAAGTAATTCCTTTCTGCTTACTTAGCCATTAAGTAATCTAGAATATTTACCATTTTAGTCGGACCTCCACTATAAATAGACCCCAGCCTCATTTCATTTCATTTCGTATATCATTTCCGTTTCTCTCTCTCCTTAGCAAACTTTGAATATCGCCTTGGCTTTGAATAGTCGGCCATTTGGAATTCGAGTTCTTCGCAGTTATAGTCATTTCGATTTGCCTGTGCACTAGATCGCTCAGTCAGGTAACCAGACTTCTCTATATTTAGTTTCATATTGCTTGAATTGATTATCGCTTGGTTTTGATTGTATGTGAATACCCGTATGTGGTATGTTTTGCGGGATGTCGGGTTTAGAATCCTGGATCTCTGAATTTGTTCATGCATGCACCCTGATCCCCCTGCCAGAGGAGGGGTTTGGTTCTGATCCCCGATACAGGGGAGGAAGTTTATGTCCTAATTTGGTTCTGATCTCCGATATAGGGGAGAAACTTTATGATTGGTTCTGATCCCTGTGACTAGGAAGGAACTTTTTGTCCTGATTATGATATGATATGACTGATCTAGACCCGATTATCTCCGTGAAATGTATGTTTTGTTATGAGGATTAATCCAATCATGTTTAATTTGTTTTATTAACTAATATAGAGAAGCTGCTTCGGTAAATAACCGTTAAAAGGAACATTTGTTTTGTTCCTTTTCTGCTTGCGACGTAGGTTGACGGGCCGTCGGATGGATGCAGAAGATACCGCCCCACCATCGCGCCCCGTGTGTCGGTGTGTCGTCGTGGGGTGTGACATTACCAATCTGAGTTCATATACGAAAAATATGACCAAAATTCTAATATGATATCAAAAATTATAAGTTTAATCACTATATGTGACTATTTTGTCACTATATGTCATGCAATCAAACCAATCTCTAAATATATGATGTAATATAGTCCCACACACACTTCATAAAAACCAGCATAATTTTTTATCCGATCGTCGGATCGTGCTGAAATTTTGATAGGAGCTCTGTGACCCAAAGTTTGATCCAAAAACTTTATCAAATCTTGCACTCAGATTTGCGATCAGAGTCCTTGATAGACTTTCACGATCCAACAATTGTAGCTTACGACTCTTCCTTTTTTTCGTCATGCTTTTGGAATATTAGTTATATTTAAGAATGAATTTTATTAAAGAATTGAGAATCTGTATGATCCTCAGAACTAATAAAATCTCTTTTTGTCGTACTTTTTCAAAAACTTTCTCTATCGTTCGTGCACTAGTTGGTATCAGAGACCATGATGACGAATTCGAATCATTGTCGTGGTAAAGGTCGTGGCTATGGTCAGGGTCGTGGAGCTGATTTTGAAGAAGAAGAGCCGCACCGTCGAGACTAGCGAGATCTAAAGATCGGTTCAATTGGAAGACAGATTTGAGAGTTACAGCGCCAACTCGCAAGACAGCGATGAGCTCTACAAACGAAGAATGAGAGGATTCTGAGACTTCTGGCTCTTTTGAAGCACGCGACAAGACAGAGTATTACAACCCGTGGAAAAATTCAAAACAGGGCCAGAACATGATCGGTTCTTTCAAAACCTTGGGGTAAAGATTGATATTACAAAATTTGAAGGTAAATCTCATTCTGATGAGTTTGATATGTTGCGGATGCAATGGGAATCTCAAAACCTAACAATGGAGTTTGATGGTAAATCTCAAAATATAACAATGGAGCAGTACACTAATGAGCTTGACATGTTGTAGATGCGATGTAATGTGGTTAAAGAGGACAAACATATTTTTTTCTTAGTATCATGTCGGGTTAAGATCAAATATATCTGATGTGGTGTACCTACAATAATATTAATCGCTTGATGATGTCTGTAGGTTGGCCTTGAAGGTTGAATCGCAACAAAAGTGAAGGGTTAATGGTTCTAAATTTCAGGATCATTCTTCAAGAATTGAGACAGATATGAGAACACCTTAGATCCAAAATTCCAAGATTTATCTAGTGAAGGAACAATCTAGTAGAGGAGCCATGACGAACATGCGATGTTTTAAATGTCCGGGTTTAAGACATCTTATTGCTGACTGTCTTAACAGAAAAATTGTCACATTAGTTGAAGAAGACATGGACCCTGTTGGAGTTCTAAATTTTTTCAGACCCTACTTATGATGAACACAAGAACATGACAAATACGTGGTTTTTTCTCCATCATGACAGCACTGGTATTTTTTTTTCAAGAACTAATTTAATTTTAGAATCTTGTACGAACAAAACCGAAGGTAATACTTGCACTTGAAAATTATATTGAATTTAACACATTTATTTAGTACAAAAATATACAAGACATTAAATTTTTTAATTTCATTTTTGTTCCTGAATAGTTTTCACCGGTTATATCTCATCCTAAATAAACTTCAAAATATATTATTTACAAATAATTCCGTGTTCCAAGATTATTTAATTTTTAAATTATGAACTTAAAAAAATGTAACAAAAAGTGTTATCGTAGTATATGTCAACAAAAAAAAAAAAAATCTTGTCTAGTAAGGTTTGGAGCCAAAACAATTTGACACAAGTCAACGATACTGGTCTGCGCCTACGACCTTAATTATTGTTAATTTGTTATTTTTAGAAATTTTGGTTGACTTTATCTAAAAATTGAATTTACCTAAAAAATATTCTAACAGAATGGAAAATCAACACTGAATACTTGGTTATATATATAAGTATGGAATCGAGTCAATCGACCTATATGTAGTCATCCGTACATATCGTAATTGCGATGTGCTTGTGCATGTCAACAAATGTAAAGGCCATGCAAATTGTCTAAATGCTAGGTACTATATATATTTGAGGTGGACTTTTTTTTTCTTTAAATAAGATCTTTATAGAAAAATTGCCTTTATTTTAATTCTCTTTATTCATTGGATTTTTGTACTGTAACTTATTTTTTCAATATATATATATATATATATATAGAGAAAACCTATTGTGCATACTAATGTATTGGGGTTTCAATGCATACTAATTTAGATCGTTGGATCTGCTTTAAGATCTGTGCAGATTAAGTCGCTAGATCAAAAAAATAACTTGTGCCTTGTTCTTATTTTGCTCCGCTCGGACCTCTCCTCTCTTCCGACTAAATGGTTCCCTTCTCTGAACAATTTCCCCCACGGATGAAAACCTAGATCCGTCGATCTTGCTCTCTTTCGCCTACCTCTCTTCCAGTCCACTCACACTCTCCTAGCCAGGCCACTCTTCATCTCTGGCTCCTCTCGCTCACCTAGTGGCGCCTCTCTTCGTCTCCTCACATTTCTCGCTAAAGCAAGCAAGTCGAAGCAGCTGTCTCTCTCGCCTCTCGCTCGTCGGAGCTTCGAAAGGTACCTGGTCTCTCGCCTCCCTCTTTCGCTCTATCTCGTATCTAGTCTCAAGGTTAATTGCGAGGTTTGATTTTTGGAATATATCTCGTATCTATGATTTCTCAATGTTTGTCCTTATTAGCTGTCCGTTGTTGAGAAATACGGAATAGGAACAGTGGTCAAATAGTTATGGAAATTAATTAGCTTGTTTATTTCAGCTCAACCTTGTCATAAATTTCAAATTATTAACCATTTCAAATTGCTGAAAGAGAACTTCAGCACGATGAACCAATGAATAAATAGAGAAAATTAATAACTAATTTATTGTACCTGTCTATCTTTTAGTCTTTATTTTTCGGTTTTTCCCTTGCTATTTTTGGTGTCAGTAGCCTACTTATCGAAGCTGGTAAATTGGTACCAATCTTTTTTTTTTTAGGATGTTGACAGCAGCTGTTAGAAGCAAACCTTTTTGTGACTAGTATTACAATAATTACATAAAATAAAATTGGTACCGATCTTACTGGCCTGATTTACTAGTATTACATAAAAAATATATATAGCTATCTTTTTGTGACTATTTTTTTATACCAAACTTCATATCTTGTAGACTGTAGCTCCATGGAAGGTTCATCAAATGTGAGTAATGGTTTTCCACTTTGTCATTGTAACGAGCTGGCTCTTTTCAAAACTGCATCAACGACTTCTAATCCCGGTAGAAGGTTCTTTGGATGCAGATTCTACGATGTAATTTTACAAATAAGGAAACAAGGAAATTAATCCATACATGTCAGCCATTAATCCATGATAGAGAAGAGAGTGACTGAGGCAATTTGGTCATTAGCAAACTTTTTGGGTGATTTTGAAATATGTGCTTTGATGTTGTTTTATTTATGAATGGAATAATGTTCTTTTAAGAAATATAGTAAAAAGTGGTACCATGCACATGAATGGTACAAGAGTAGTCAAAATGTTCTTTGATGTTCTTTTAAGCAAATGTTCTTTTAGCATTTTATACTGATCTTTGTATGCAACCTATTGAATGCTTATTTTCTTGAATGGTACAAGTTATTTTATGTACCAGATACATGATCAAAATGAATGAGCACGCTATCTACTTACTGTCTTGTATTATGCATAGGTATTGTCTTGAACAAACAACTTACATTGACCACGCAATATTTTCATTCTCAGATAAGCTTAATTAAACAACAAACAATTTACATTGACTACACGATATTTTCTCAGGCAAGCTTAATTTAAATAGACTAAACATCACTAAAACAACAACAACAACAAAAGTTGTTAGCCTAAATTGCAGCTACCGGTCTCGTCTCTTTCAAAGCATTTTTCTTCCATACAAGAAGTGAAACAAACACTACGAAACAATAAAAAGACACTAAAACAAGTAAACTAACTAATATTATAATGAGAAGTTTTTCCTTCCATCTTGATCCTTCCTTTTCAAGTTTATTAACATATTAATAAGTCTATTAGTTACTTCCTTAGCTCGGTCTTGAACAAGTACATCGTATCAGCTAAATAATCTACAGTTGCTTGATATCTACAAAAATATAAAATTGGAAATCATTAGTTCTCAGAAATTCTTCAAAAACAGTCACCTTGTTACAAGCACTTGTTACAATCATGTAATATTTTTCTTTACTTTACCACATAATTGCTGTTAATTTATTTTGATGTAACAACATAAAGTAACAACATTTGAGATCATCTATTGCTTCCGCTTGTCACTGTTGACTGAAACCAAGCACGTGCCACTTAATCCAGGCCTAATATGTGTTGTTTTTATGTTGTTTAACTTATTTGATGTCTATTGTTGTTTTGTGGTGTAAATACAACTTGGTACCAGTCTCGTACCCATCTCTTTCTCATTGCTGGTACAACCCTAGCTAGTTAAACCAACCTTACCAGTAATATGTCATATTATGTGCATCTTTGTAAATATTTCATTTTCAAACAAACAATAGAATGGGAAAAAAATTAAGAATCAGTTGCAAGTCACACATGGTCAATCGAGACATAATAATAAACGGTAAAATCTAGGGTTTCAGTTTTGGTATAGAGCAAACTTTCTGTACGAGAGAGAGCGGAAGGAGGGGGATCGAGGGAGAGGGTCGAGTACCTTTCTAAGCTCCAATGAGAGAGAGGCGAGAGAGACGGTTGCCTCGACTTGCTTGCTCCAGTGACGAAGAGAGCCGTGACTAGGAGAGCAAGAGGAGTCGAAGATGAAGAGAGGTGCGAGCAGGAGAGACTGAGAAGCGAGAGAGAAGGGGTTCGACAGATCTAGGTTTTCAATTTCATTGTTGTCGAGAAAGAGAGAGAGATGTAAACAACGAAGAGGAAGGATTTAGACGGGAGAGGAGAGCGAAACAAAATAAGAAAGGAGGTGCATCTTTATTTTTTGATCCAGCGACTTGAATCTGCACTAATCTTGAAGCAGATCCAACGATCTAAATTAGTATGCATAGAAGTCCCAATACATTAGTATGCACAATAGGTTTTCTCTATATATATATATATATATATAAGATTGAGATCTCGTAAAACCAAATTTGCTGGGTGCGCATTAAAACGCAATATGCATAGTGTGATCTAACGCCTTAATCTTCACAAATGAAAGTGTCGTCAACTTTGGACTCGATTGGTAAATTTAGGTAGTTCAAAGAGGACCTTGTCCTCGATTTTTTTAAACTAAATCTATTTATACAATATTTTTTATATTATACATGCAGTTTGTAAGAAAATACTTGTTTAAATTTTGATAATGCGCTATTATATATGACGGCCCCCATTAGCAATGAATCATCCACTACTTCATATAACAATTGCAATTATTATTTTTTTTTGAAGAAAAATAAAGTCAAGCCTCTATCTTAATTTATTAATCATAAATGAAAGTTTACAAATTAGCAAGGTGCTAATTGAAAAATAAAAAACTACTTAAAACAATAAAACAGAAGTTATCTTTAAAACTTCACAAGTCAGAATAAAACTTAAAAAGGAACTTATTTAAAGAAAAAATTCCACTCCACAAGCACTTCTTGAAGCAAGTCAGAAGGCTGCTTTGCAATGTCTGTAAAGGTTATTGAGCACCTTTCTCTCCAGATGACAAAGAAAGAAATCGCAAATAAGTCCCTAACAAAGTCCAAAATAGATGGGTTGAGCAAAATGACTGTGTGAACAGTAGGAAAATCAAGAGAAGAGCCAACAAAACGTGAAAGCACACTTGGAGAGGTGAGCAACAGATCCCTTAGACTTTTGAAGTACTGACAAGAATTGAAGATATGAAAAACAGTTTCACTATCAATTCCACAAAGTATGCACCTGTTTGGCAAAATCCAACCTCTCTTTTGCAAATTATCCAGAGTGCTATCTTATTTTGGAACATTAATCAAAGAAATATCTTGAACCTTGGAGGAATTCTGATCTTCCAGATTTTGAGAACTTTTTGTACATGCATTTTGTATATTCAACAGATAAAAAAATTTTATATATGCATTTTTATCGTATGTTGTATAAACTTTTGGAACATTTATACATGCATTTTGTATATTCAACAGATAAAAAAATTTTCTGACTCCATCTATGAATTCAGGCCATTATTTATAACAGTTTATTTTTAGTTCAAAGCATGCATTTTCTTCTTTCCCTTGGATAGTTACAAAGCAAGCCTTACATGCGCAAACGCAGAAACTTCAACTCATACTTCACCTCTACCAGCTCTATTGAGAGGAAGAAAAGTTGATACTGAACCCACCCAATTTCATGTCCCTACATGAGCCCCCGGCTCACTTGGGCCTTTGACAAAGACAATAGTTCACCTTACATACAAACACTCAATTTCTTCTTTATTTTTTCCTCTTTGCTTTCTGCCTCAGTAGTCTCCTTTTGTCTCATAATTACTTGTATACTATTGGGGCACTTTTTCTCTCTTTTCTTTGAAATGAACACCAGAGAAGCATTGCATGCAGAATTTATTATCATCTACCCAAGGTAAAATCCAGGTTCGGCTTCCTCTTCCCTTTAGTACAAAAAGACGCTGAATTCGGGTTTGTCATTTCTTCAAAATTCTGAGACCTCAGTTCCTGCTTAACAAAAGTTTAGAATGATCGTTATTATCTCTAATAGCAATTCACGTGACATTTTCTGCATGCAGAGTCTATATATATAACCTATATCTTAATTTATTATAGGTTATATCTGTTAGTTGGGTCAGTGATATGCTTGGAGAAGTGTTATAATGTGTGATGCATAATTTAAGGATTGAGTAATATTTAAATTTTTTTATAGCAACAACTAAAATTTAAATGTTAAGTGTCTGAAGGTTGGATGGAAATCATACCTCCAAAGAATTGAAACTTCTAGAGGTGAAATCTCTTGGTTTTTCTTGCAACCAGGACCCAATACTGCTGGAAAGAATTATGATGAGATGAGAATATCTTTTAATTAGTGGAAGTCCAATATCCGAAAGAAAAAGAAGAGAGGAAAAGGATAAAAAAAAGATATAGAATAAATATAGAGATAAAGAGGAAAAGGTGTGCTGCTTCTTTCACTATTGTTATGTTCTCTGATTGAAAGCTTTTTCAGACAACTTATTGATCTAAAAGTCGAATGCTCCATGTGGTTGCACGCTCGCTACATTCTGCAAGTGTTGTGAAGCGATTTTTTATAACCTCCCCTTTCCTGCCTCTCTCTATCTCTCTCTCTCTGGTGTGTTTATGTATCCCTGTTTGATAACTAATGCGCCACATATATAGATATCTAGTAATTACACCATCATAAGTAACATAAACTACCACAAAGGTTTTCTAATGAAATAGGACTAATATCTAAAGTTGATATTGGTAACATATTTTCCCAGACTTTTGAAATACTATATAAACTTCTTTCTATACCGATAAAAAAAATGGGGTCCTGAACCCCATACCCCATTTTTGTTAAAAAAATTATAGATATTTTCCAAAATTATTTTATTGATTAGTCTGTAATCAATATATATATATATATATATCTTTTATGCCCCAATTAAGATGTCTCGGCTATGAATGTAGCTAGCAGCGACCATCATATGAAGACTATTTTGTTCTTTCATTTTGAATTTGTTTCTAGAAGTGGGAGATCATATATTGCCTAAGTAACCTCTTTTTGAAGCTAGCAAGAGAAGATTATTACACCATCATGGGGGGCAGATGGAACAAAGCTATTGACCTTCAACTTTTTGTGAGCACTTGGAATGGTGTTAATATTGCACTAAATATTTAATTTCTAACGGACATGCATGAGACAAGGAACCTTTTATTAGTCTAAAGTAGACAGCTTATAATAATTAGATCTAAGCATCTAGGCAATTCATTTTCACCTTTTTTTTATTCTATTCACTACTGTGTATCCGCCTCTTTATTGAACATCAATTTTATTCTACGTTTCCATATAAACTAGGAATTCACCAAGTAGTTCTTTGTCTGATATAGACAAAGACACACACAAAAAAAAAGAGTACTTTACGCAACATAACCCATAAAAACTCCATGTATTCTGACAATTATGATAAAAGAGATAAAAAGATTAATTAGTATTTTAGAGTACACATGCGTGTGTGTGTGTGTATAACACTAGGTACTGCAGAAAGAATAACCGTGAGAACCCATATATCAAGATCTCTATAAAAAGGTAATAATTATCATTTTTGTTATTAAACTTTAGATTCTAAAAGGGGGCGTTTGGATAATCTAAGAATAAAATTAGGATTAGTTATTCGGAGTAAAAAAATATTATTTCTAAATGATCAAGAATAATTTTTTTGGGACATAGAGTGTTATTTTTAAGTAGTCCAACATCAGAATATTAAATTTTTATTCCTAAGGTGTTTGGATCATTTTTTTTTAATTTGGATTAAAAAATGGTCCCAACCACTTCTTAACCCATATTTACGACATGATCCAAACATCCTAGAAATAAAAAATTAATCTGAATGTTAGACCACTTAAAAAAAACACTCTAGATACCAAAAAACTTATTCTTGATTGTTTAAGAATAATGGGTGTGTTTGGATGGTAGGGAATAGGAAATAGGAATAAGAAATTTCGATTTGCGTGCTTATTCTTATTCTTGTGTAATCCAAACAACACAAAAATAAGGAACAAGGGCCCTTATTCCTATACTAACAAAACCACGGTATAAGAATAAGGAATAAGGATAAGCACTCAAACCGAAATTCCTTATTCCTATTCCCTATTCTCGACTTATTCCGTTGCATCCAAACACACCCAATAACTTTTACTTCGAATAACTAATTCTAATTTTATTCTTAAAATAACACTCTGGTAAAGTTTACAACTAAAATTAAGCTATAGTAAAATGATAATAGAAGTACTATCTCGACATATATATTTGTTTCTTGTTTCTTGTTGAGAAGACATATTTTGAGAAAACCTAGAAGTTCATGAAAATAAATATGGCATTTAAATGATCAGTGAAAAATAAGGCGATTCTTGTAAACATTTTCTCTCAATCGGAGCTTATGATTTGAATTACAATATATATTTCCTTCATTTGCATTGAAGCCTAAAATTTGTTAGACATTTGAATATCTTAGTTAAGTGGCAAGTTAATTTCACCTTGAAGAGTTGCTCCATAAACCATTAATCAAGTTTGTTGCTTCTTTTCCGGCAAGGTGAACTGAAGATTCCGATCCACAGTTGTTTATATCAGGCAAACTGTCGTCCGAATTCTCCATGGTCTTAGTTTGACCTGTACATAGAGTCCCGTGTTATTCTTGGTAAATTCTCCATGGTTTATGTCAGGCAAACTGTCGTCCGAAGTCCGAACATATTATTATTGGATCCAGATCCACAGTATATGCTTCTTTTCTTACAGAGATGGAAGCTTATGCTCCTGAAGTAAAAATATGTAATACCTGGTGTAGCAGGTCTATGATCAGTGGTCTTGATTGTACGATACATCTGCGTGGTCAATGCAGGTAACTCTCAGTTAAATTCCTCTAGAAGTGAGATATAATACTAGTTTTGCATGTCAAAAAATTTACAATTTCTTAAATCCAAATGACAAGCCGTCTTGCAAAATAATGGTTAAATACTACAGTACACAAAAGTCATTTGCAAATATACAATTGGTACAAATACACATACATCAAGTAAGATCATATATACTCATATTTTAGTCTTTCCAAAGAATGAAAACCAAAATTGTCAATATCCAAACAAGTGTCATGCATAGTAACCATGAGATAAAGCCTACATCAACCTTTAGAAAAAGAAAACATAAGATAAAAAGAGAGTGGAAAATGTAAAAAAAATATAAAAAAACAACAAATTTTGGTTCTTTGTTTCTATTTAGTTGGATGCCTGTCCGATTCCAACTTTGACTATACTCTTTGGAAGTTGGAACTGTTACACAAGGAATTAATACTTCCAAAAATAGAGAAGTATTTAGCGTACAAATATGAAACTCAAAATATGGAATATCATAAGAGAGATTATTGAGAAATATTAATGACGTTTCATTGTACTTGTGTTCTTGTATTTCCATGAGTTTGAATGTATATATACTGTGAATATGCAATAAAAAAGCATCCGTCTTTGCTTTTGTTGGCTTGCTTCTGCTGCTCAAGTTAAAAGTTGCAACCATGGTCAGAAGTCACAAATTTTCTGCATGTACGTGTGTTCGAAAGAGAGAGAGAGAGAGAGGGGTAATCCAAGAACTGGAAAGTGCAGGGGTGCATCAAGCACATTCAAAGAACAAATTTTTTTTTTTTTTTTCCTTTAGTTTGAGAGGAATCAATTAGACAAAAAAAGGAGAAAATTCTTTCTTCAAGTTAGGCTTTGCATACCTGTAAGTGAGACTTGACGTGAGCCAATGTGAGATCCTTCACGTCCATTAGCTCTAGTACGGATTTAGGTGTTGCCCCTATTTTACAGCGCCATATATAAGTTAGTTTATATGACCCGGTAATATTCATCTTAAATCAAATGCAGAGAAAATAATATAGATCACATTTGATATATAGGTGTATCCGTCTATGTTAATTTGTCATTTGAATTTAAAATTTAATATTTTTTGCTAAAAGAGGAGCCATAATTTTGGAATCAAGAATGAGGCATTTAAGAGTGTCTCTTTATGAAGCAAAACAAATGTTGCAAGGCCAGTTGGTGGTAATCTATCAAGAAACTGGATAGTCTCTATCTAGTCAATATCTATATAAAAAAAAATTAATATATCAAAAGATACATTTCTTTCCAAAGTGAGACTGTATTTTCAGCGCATATATATTGGATCTAATTGAAGTTCTATAATTTTTAACAAGAATCAAGAAATAATACTAGCTTCAGAAGAAAACAAATTAAAGAGATTAAGAGAATAAATTTGAAGCCATATGAAAGGATAAGTATATCTTTCAAATATATAGTTCCAAATAAGATAAGTTAATGTCTGAGGACCTCAGAAATTGGATGTTAAAAAATAACTGAAATGATAGCTAGGACTTTAAAGACATACTCTCATGCCCTCCTAAAAGCTCGACTGCATGAACAAACCGTGCGTGAAGTGAAGTAGTCCACCTCATACGTGGGGCCCGTGCACTCCGTTTGGCTGGCACTCGTGCAAGAAATCTCGGCGATCTTTGCAGGTTGCATGCAGCAGCAATAACACTTGATTCAGCAATACTATTGTGGTTGGTATTGTGAAAAAAGGAAGGGAAATGTGGAGAGTGAGGTGAGGTGTGGTACACTGGTATGCCTCTTATGGGTTTAAGCATGCTAAGGTCTAAATGATTAGTATTGTGAATTTCATTTAGGAGAGGTTGTGAATGGAGAAGGAAATGAGGGTGATAATTAGGTATGGAGCTAGAATTTGGGTTTAGGGAATTATTATGGTTAGTTGATAAGAGATTGAAGGTGCTACTGGTGCCTGCATCAGACCTTAAATTAGAGTTAGGATCTATGGATCTTCTCCAAAACCCTAATTTCATGGTCTCTTGTGTGTTATTTGGGGTGCTGATCTGCAGAGAGAGGTCAGGTTGTGCAGGAAAAAGCTCCATTTTTCCTTGTTTTGCCTGTTCTTCTCTTCTTCTTCTCTCTCTCTCTCTCTCTCTCTCTCTCTCTCTCTTTTCTGATAAGCTCAGAGTGGTTGGGGAGTGAGGCAGTGAAAGTGCCTCAAGGTAGTAATGGGTACTTATACGGAGATGGAGAAGAGATATTATTATGGGAATAATTTGGTGTTGGTGGGTGAGGGAAAGCTGTGAGGTAGGGAGTAGGAGTTTTTTTTTAAATATTGGGGAAGGAGAAGAAAATAAAGGAAGAAAAGAACTGCGTAGTGTCAAAAGAAAAGGTTAATTGTTGTTCTCTGCCTCCACTGTCTTACTTTTAAGGTGAGAATTAAAAGGGATGGGATCTATCATCTATGGGACTATGGAAGTGAAAAAGACACACCGTTTAGAGATAGCCAGTGAGGCGAGAATTAAATATTGCTGATTTTAATTATTTTATCTGAATATTTTTTAAAAGTCGTGTAAACTTTTGAGATTTGATTATATGCAAACGACAAACATTGTTAATATTAACCTTAAAAACGACAATTTTTTTTTATTATTTCTTATCAATTTAATTTTTAAATGCCCCCTTTTTTTTGAAATTTGATTATAGATAAACGATGTTAGAGACCTAATTTTTCGTAAATGGAAAAAAATATGAAAAGACTTTTGCTGCAATCTCTTGAAAGCCGTTCGTTTTCCTCCTCTCGGATATATATAAACCTTTTTTTTTTGCGCCTTTAGTTTTATGAGAATTATTTTTCATTCCATTTGAAACCGAGTAAAAATCACAGAAAGGGCTTTAAATTCAAACAATTTCTATTCTGGTCGCAACAAAGTCTACTAGAGACCATAAATTTAAATGACGTTCGTAATCATGAATTGATTGATTCGTTTCCTCACTACTAACGATTTTTTTATTTATTAAAATTAAGTTATTTGGTTATTATTCTCAATAAAAAATACTAACAAAAAAATAATATAAACGACTTTGATAAAATATACGAGTTTTTGATGTATACTAGTATTTTCTTACCCCACAACTCTAATTCCTTTTGTTTAACTATTCATTTCATAAAAAATATTTACGCAAATCCTTGGGGAATTAACTGAGCAAAATTTTTTTATGAGTTGGTTAATTGGAAGGTGAGCAGTATATGGCTCCTGTATGAATTTCGGTGGTACAAAAAATGTCTCCAGCAAATTTTCTTCAAATGCATTTTCCAGGTACACAGAGCAGTCAAACTGGCAGCAGAAAAGTTACAAAAAAAGTTCATGAATACGCATGAATTAATAGTTAAGGAGTGATTTGATCAAAATATATATATAAAAATCAGTGACTGTTTAGAGAGGTTAATTAGATTTGAGTGATCGAGTTGTTATCCAAAAATAATGTTACATATGTAGCCTCCTTTAAAATTCACTCGATTTTTTATTATTTCGGTCCACATAGCTAGCCTCCTTTATCTTGTTGTTTCTCTTTTTATTATTATTTTTTAAATCTTGTATTTGATGTACGGTACCCAACTTCCCTTCGATTAAATTGTAGGAAAGGCTCTCACCTCCCTACCTTCAAATAAATATTATTGTATATATAAAAGCTTGCTAATTCTGACCAGTGCTGCAATTTAGGAAAAAAGGTACAAAGTACCACATCAACTTTGTATGTAAAGGTAGTTAATTCTGACACAAATTTTCGTGAATTGTTCTTCTATATACGCCATAAAATTACCTAGTTGAAGTAATTAAACTTAAAATTGACTAAGGCCAGTCTATAAAATAGAATTTAATGTAGCCTCGTTAGCGAACAGTTATGTTTATTTTCTTTTACCCAAATAAAGCTACTGATTGTACGTGTCCTTCAATAATATAACTATTTTAGTTTATTTTTTGAAGGTGAGATGATATCACGTCCTTCAGCATTAAATGTACACAAGGAATCCTCCAGTCAAGTTTCCAACTCGCGATATCCAATGATCCAATCACAATATGTTGTCCTTTGTCGCTAAATTAATGACAATTTTTTTCTAATAATTAAATCTAGTTCTAACAGTAAATTTGCAAATGCAGATAATTTGATTATGAGAACTTTGATGGACTATGTGGATGTTGTACGAAGAGATGATACACTGAAGCCAGCTGGGACCATATATACTGATGAAATTTTAATTAGTTAACAGAGAGTGATTTATTGGGGCTGGAAGGACCATTTGATGCGATTTAAGTAGCCCTAAAATGTACTGTGTATAGTGATTCACCGGGCGTTCTCTCTCTTTTCCTTAGGAAAACGAGAAAACCAAAAAGATATTCTCAAACTTGATAGCTCAACTCTTCATTTTACTCTTGGTAATTCGAAAAATTTTAATTAAATTTATTTTGTTTTACTTCTTATAACTTATTTTGCAAGATTAACTAACTAACAAACGTTGTAGGTCAAATTAAATTTTTATCATTCCAACTTTCTAAGTTTCGTCAAGAATCTCTCAGACATAATTATAACTTAATATGTTAAATTTAAAATCTTAAAAATGTATCATGTATCTTGCGTTGTCGGTCACGTGATCTATTGGGGAAACAAGTGGAACTAAATTAACTAACACTCGTTGACATATCGTATATAGGGACACCTAATAATCAAATCTCAGGCAGTACGTATATTTTATCGCATTCAAGATTAAATTAAATGATCAAATTTTGTACAAATTTTCTGGACGATTTTTCCTTGAGATTTACTAGTTACCACTATTGGTTTAACTTTTTCTCTCGATTTGTCAATTTGCAAAACAACACCAAACCTTTAAACTAACCTTTCCATTTAGTGTCTTATAGCTAAATTATTTGAAGAATGGGTTAAAACAAGTTTAGCACAAGTTTTGGAGTTTCAGGAGATTGTTTTGGACTAGTTAGAGTCATCAGTTTAGGTATATTTTAACTCTAAACTAATCTCAATCAATTTGTTGTTAAATTGCTCAATTTTTCTGTCTAGCGTCGTACAACGCTACTTGCCGATACACAACGCTTTGGTTATTTATTCTGAAATTTCAAAATCTCTGACAAGGGTGAGGCAGCGTTACACAACGCTTACTAGCGTTGTGCAGCGATGCATCTTTTGAAGAGAATCTGTGAATTTAGTTGTCTCTTCTTGTCAGAGCGTTATGTAACGCTATATAACGTTGCACAACATTTCCACTTTATTTGTTGTGCAACGCCATACAACGTTGGACAACCCAGGTCTGATGTAGGCACCTCAACACTGCTCAGACAGTGCTGCTGCGTGCATGATCCATGTTCCATGCAAGCAGCATGCATGCAAGACAACAGTTTTGTACGCAATTCTGCAGGTTGCGTTTGCTAACGCTGAACAGCGTTGAGCAACGCTATCGTTGTGTAATAACGACATTCAGCGTCGTATGACGTTCTGACAATTGTGTTTGAGTTTGTCAGAGCTGCTTTTCATTTTCTTATTTCTTCGTTGTGCAATGCTATCTAGTGTCACACAACGCTTTGACATGTTCCAACGGAACTATCGAGCTTTTGTTTTGGCTGTTAGCTACTTCGTTGTGCAACACTTCCTGGCGTTACACAACGCTCTGACAACTCACAACGGAATTGTTTGTTACCCTTTGATTTTTCAACGGCTAGGCTATCGTTGTACAACGCCATATAGCGTTGTACAACGCTAGAGTCTGTTTTCTGACTGGTTTGGAGCAGTTGGCGCCCTCTATTTATACCAGCCCCTTTGGGACTGGTTTGACACTTTTGCAACCTTGCTAAATCCTTTCTTTTGAGCTCCAACCAGCTGAAACATTACCATAGTGTGTTTGAGCATTTAATTTGCAAATTCCTTGTGATTAGAGAGCCTAGACCAAACCTATTGTCTAATTGCTAGATTAATTGAGTGATTTGGTTAGAGCCTTAATCCAATTGAGAGCTTGTGCTTTGTATTTCGAGTTAGGCCGATCCACCTTGAGAGTTCTTGTGACAAGGTGATTCGGTTCGAAATTGTAGAAACGTTCGTGGTTGTGAAACTCCCGGAGACGTACGACTAAGGCTAGCTCTTCCTAGCGGGTCGAAACTCCGTAATATATCGCGTGTCACTTCTTTCTCTCCTCTCTTTACTTAAATTGCTTTGTGTTTTGTGTGTGACTTGAGACCAAATTTGAATTGAACCAAAAATTTACCATACCGGTTTAGGAGACCAAATTCGTGCCTATTCACCCCCTCTAGGCCGTTCTTTAGGGACAACAACCACCATCACATTTATCTATCATCTCCTTTAGTGTTTATAAAAAACCCGACGAGTCAGATCCGACCTGCATTAAACCCGTACTTTGGACCGGACCAGCCCATACTGGAATGGACCGACATATCAGATCGGATTTATCAAGGATTTAGGCCGTCCTTCAGAGAAAAAATCCGCGTTAACCACCCCGCCTTATTCCATAGACCGAATCAAACCGGATCGTACCATAAACTCGTGCTAAATCCAGACTAAACCTCTAACTCGGCTTGGACCGCTCAAAACCGTCCCAACTCGTCTAAAATCCATCCAAAATCCGCATTAACCCCCTTAAAACCCATCCAAAACCCGCGTTACAAATCAAAATTATTAATTCTCAATATGTTATTAGATGAAATATATATTTATATTATATATATATATATATATATATCATTTTGTTATGGAAAAACAAGTAACGGAAAATAAACAAAAAATAGCAAAAGAAAAAAAAATTATGGACTCTGGACCGGATCGGACCATGATAACCCGTCCGGAATGTTTGGTCCGAGTTTATCAAGGATTTGGATCAAGATCTAGGGTGGACTGTGATAATCCGTCAACCCTTAGAGGATCGGACTGCTATAAATCGTGGATCGAGGGGGTTTGAACCGAACCGAATGATAAACCGTAATCTTCATCATCGCCAACCTATTTAAGAAAAGATTAAATTTTTGTCCTCCAACTCATTTTAGGAAAATTTTCATGTTTGCCCTCTAATTTATTTTTGATAGTAAGTTGGCACTTTTCACCTAGCCTCCCTTACTATCTCCACTGCTCTCATCTCATGTCCAGCCCTCTCCCTCTTCTAGCCCAACCCCTCCCCTCTCCCCCGCCCGACCACCAACCTTTTCAGCCCGAACCTCTCCTCTCTCACGTGACCACATACTAACACCCTCCCTCACAACGACCGACCTCAACCCATCGACGCTGTCTCCTCGACTCTCAACCCAAGTGGGTGGCCGAGTGATGACTGATCTAAGGTAGATTGATTTATTGATTGAATTGAATTGAATAGAAAACTTAAGGTAGGAGAGATGACTATTCTATAATAGGCAAAAAATTTCTACTTAGGTAAGAATTTAGTAGATGTCTTAGAAAATCAACAAGAAGACTTAGAATAATTAAGCCAACAAAACGAGAGTTGAAAGTTAATTAACTTATTGGTGGGCTTTAGACTAGATTTTGGATCAAATATTGTGACCAATACATGAGTTTCAGGAGTTTAGGTATAGTTAAATCTGTCACACACAAGTCAACAACTAATGTATTATGTTTCACACCATTAACTGATGGTTGTGTCGCACAAATCAGTGATTCGGCATGAGAGCGGCCGGCGCTGAAAGTCCAAAGTCTAACCAAGGTGGAGCTGAAATACTAGAACATATATCTATACCATATTTAACCATCAAAACACCCAAAATCACTATCGTTTGCCTCTGTGCTTGTTTGTCCTTGATTGATTATTTTTGTTACTTGTTGATTAAGTCAAAATCTTTAATGTGATTATTATCTATAGATTTTGTGAATAAATAAGTTTTAATACTAATTATTACTGTAGACTCGACACTCAATTGTACCAATGAGTTAATGGGGCATGTATTATAAATGAAAAATATAGAGGACAATGTCCTCCTATATATTTGAAATAAATTAGTCTTGTCTATTTCAGACAAACCACGTGGCAAAGCTGCATATATTCATACAAGAAAAATTTAAGAAAGATAAAATAATTGTCACAAGATCGTCGGCAAAAATATTAAAGGTACTAATTTTGAAGTCTATGAAAGAGAGAACTATTATGAAAGAACTAGTGCTGCTTGGCAAAATATTATTCCGACATATGGCTGTTCTCGTTTGGACCTAGAAATTTCCTTTTAAAAGTACAAAAACTTTTTGTATGTTACTAATTAATGCAGCATGGGGCTTAGAAATTTTCAGCTTAAATGAGGTTCCTTAACCTACAGTCAAAGTTGGAATAGAGCATTAAATAAGGACACTCTTCTTCCGAACCTACCTCTGTTCTTCTGAACTCTGTTTTCTACTACTTCTATTCTCCTTTTTTTCCGGCTTCTTCTTAATTTTTAATTGGTCTACACGCATGTCTAATTGTCTACACATCAAGATCTCACCAAACTATGTGCCCCCTAGATTCCATGCCATCAATTATATGTTAATCATGCTACATTGGTGAACTGTTTTCTAAACACGACAAGACAGAACGTAATATTAGTCAGTACTCATCAGTACCATTGTTTTTTCCGGATCAAATTATTAGTGCTACTGAAAATCTTACCAGATGTTCATAGTTTTATAATGTATATGTGTCAACAAAAATCTTTCATCTTTTGGCATGAAAGAATTATGGTTCTGTTTAACGTGTCGTTGAGTTTTATCTCCACAATATATAAATTAAGCTAGTTAGCTTCTCCATCAAAATTGATCGTTCTCCTTGTACAAGAGGAATGTTAAAAAAAAACTACTATTGCTGAAAAATAAATCATCTTGCTGAAAAAAAACTGATATGTTCGGCAGTTGTTCTATATTATACTCTATATATATGTTTATCTCCATATGATATGTGGCTTTTTGTTGTTGACACGTTGACATCGATCATCAGATTGTTATTTGGATGTTGGTCTAGCTAGGAAGAACAACAAGTTTGTCAATATATATTTTTTTGTTTATTTTATATCTGCCAAAACTTCAAAGGTATAGCAGAAACGAAAAGATACAAAAGAAAATCATATATATCAAATTAATTTGTATTATCAGATTAATTATAGAATCTATATATTTTATGTGTTGTTAAACTATAAAGTTTTATTTTGATTTTAATTTATTTTGCTGGAATCATTATAATATTGTACGTTTAGGCCTTTAGGGTGCTGAATCTGTTTAAATGTACCGAGTCTAATTGTAATTTGATGACTGTAAATTATCTTTTTTTGAGTGTCTTTATCTCCATTATTCCCTTTTTTTTTTTTACCATCTCTGTCCTCTAGATCTAGATATATGTCACATAACAGTCTTCATCTACATATAGAATTAAAAAACAATGCTTGACATTTCTATGGACAATGATATAAATATTTATTTGGATATTCTTGAAGGTGCGTTAATATCATCTAAAAATAAATTAGGATTAGTTATTCGGAATTAAAAATATTATTCATGAACAATCAAGAATAATTTTTGTAGAGATTTAGAGTGCTATTTCTAAATAGTTCAATATCTGTAATAATTTTTATTCCTAACGTGTTTAGATTATTTTTTAATCCGGATTAAAAGCTGGTCCCAATAATTTCTTAATCCGCATCAAGAAGATGATCTAAACACACTATGAATAAAATTTATCCCGGATGTTGGGCTAGTAAAAAATAGTGCTCTAAAGTAAAAAAAAAAAAGAAATGGTAACTGCCATATGCAGTTTTGTCAAAGCTTATTGTCGCTTGAACAAAATGAACACATAAAATAGATAAAGTGAGCATAAAATATAATTAAAATGAACACATACAGAAAAAAAAATTTTCATCCCATGTTCAGATTTTTATAAGAATATCCAACTTATTTTTATTGAACTTATTTATTTTTAAGTGTTCACTTTTATTATTTATGTGTTCAACTTGTCTATTTTATGTGTTCATTTTGTTCAAGCAATGGCAAGCGATGACAAAACTATAGATATCAGTAATTAATTTCCAAAACGAAAAATTATTCTTAAGTGATCCAAACACACCCGAAATTACTATACAATTTTTAGAGATTGGTTGGGGGAGGGGGTGATTAAAAGACTAGACCAAAAAAAAAAACATAATTAATGAACACAAAAAAATAGCATGTTGGATCAAACCGAATGATGTCAACTACAGTTTCGAAATGATATTTCCAGGAACATATGACCAAGATAGCAATAAAAGCTTTCACATAAACAGCTCGCTTGTTTGACTTCTCTATGGTTCCGTACTTCCGTTTGGACAGGTGTAGGAAGAAAGGAAGAAGTGAGAAGAAGTATTAGGAAGTGTGTAACTTTGTAAAGAATTTAGATTGTTTATAATTTTTTTTCTTCCCTTCTTCCTTCTTCCTACTTCTTCTCAACGCATTCAAACGAAGGCTATATAGAGAAAGTGTGTGCGCGCGCGATGAATTAATCGTGTTGTCTCTCAAGGCAGCATTGTTATTTGTAAAGAATTACAGTGTTAAATATGTTTATTATTTTTAGAGGACCAATCAATGTGTGATCATGATAGGACGAGATCTAGCTAGGCTTCATAAATATATTGTATGTTCACCAATAGCAGAGCAAGCATTTTACACCAGTTGTTCAAAGAACAGGAACATTAATTAATGATAAAAAGATAAATCATTTAATTACCATTATGATGTAAAAGTAAACTATGTTTCCACTAAACCTAGTGGTATCCGGTCAAACACTTAAAATTATTCTCTTGACTCTTGAGTAGCTTTTTTTTTTCCTTATTATTGGAATTGTTTAGTCGAGACTTCAATTAGTTCAATTAGATCTCAAAATAATAACTTTTATGTGCTTTGAATGACTATGATTAGAATAATCATTGATCTAGGGGTTTTATTCTTAAGTAAGAAAAAAACAAGTTTGAGCCAATATTCAGGTGCTATTTCCCCAGGCACTGCCGTTGTTGAAACCAAGACGAATCTTTTTTTCAGACAGAGAAAGAAAGAGAGAGAAAGAGAAAGAGAAAGAGAGAGTTTTTTCTTATGAAAGAGAAAGAGAAAGTTCACTGGATAAATCCATGTGAAAAGTACAAATAAAAATTATAAGATACATGTAACAAATATGAAACTACAGCGTAGCTCGTTGGTCTTACCAGTTAATAACTGACACAAAAGAAAAGCCTTAATCGCCATTGACTTTTCTACCCTCGGATCATGTGAAATCCATAGATGTTAATATTTCAGAGAAATAAATTATTTTACTTGAGATATCTAAAGAAACTATTATTATATATATTCATTTGGAAAATTTCGTAACAAAATTGGTCATTTATCAATTCTCAAAATTAACTTGATTCTTAAATAAAAATTATAATTAATTTTACATTTTGACACAGTAAAATTCCTACATGAATCAATATAAAATGATGATCGAGACTCGAGAGTGAGACAACCTTTATCCTTACCGAGCAAATTATTTTTCGTTACTACAGTTACACACTTCTGTACAGCAATTATAATGGAGGATGCAATTCCAACCTAAAATTATTTTTTTTCCTTTTTATTTCTTTTGACTGGTGGAATTAATTAAATCTACTTTGAGTTGAAGTTAACTAATGTTTTTCACAGATAATCTTTTTGTCAAGAAAAAAATAGTACATATAGAATTACTTAATGTGCTATACTTTCTTTCCACTTCCAGTACCATTACTAATTATTACTGCAAGGTGTTTCATTGACTTTCCAAAAATTTAGGAATTACGTGCATAATTCGAATCAAGACTGCTAACTAAGCTCGTACAAATTGAAGCGTTTATATCATAAATATTACACCAGGAATTATAAATGCCATCGGCAAATATACCTTCCCAGCCATCGCTAAATATAAAGTGAACATATACAACAAATAAGTTGAACATATAGGCGATCTAAGGGTGCGTTTGGATAGGTGTGGGAAGAAGGGAAGAAGGGAAGAAGTGGGAAGAAGTATTGGGAAGTGTGTAACTTTGTGAAGAGTTTGGATTGTTTATAATTTTTTTCTTCTTCTTCTTCCTTCTTCTTCTTCTTTCTTCCAACAATCCAAACGCACAGTAAATGAACACTTACAAACAAATAAGTGTTGTCATCACTTGTTCAGAAGTTTACATGCATATTCAACTTATTTTCATTGAACTTATTTGTTTGTATGTGTTCACTTAGATCGTCTATATGTTCACTTTGTTTGATGTATATGTTCACTTTATATTTAACGATTGCAGGGATGGTAAAATTACAGATTGCAGTAATCAATTTCCATATTACACATTTACACTGGATGAGTTCATAACCTAGAGATTCATTTTAGACGATACCAGAAAGGAATTAATAGCAAGTGTCCAGAAAAGGCAAGTTTTAAAACATGTGAAGAGTAATTAAAGGTCTTGAATTCTGTGGCATTTAATTCTGTATGTTTTTCCAATACCCACTCAGAGTATAGTCACATCTACCTCCCTTTCTAATGCCAAACATCAGTGAGCTGCTTCTGATCGAAGCTTTTATATACGCACAACACCGACGCACAACCCAATATTTCTCTAATAACTAATTATGAAACTAATACCATTTTTTTCTTGAAAGTATCAAAGTTATATATCTGATCATTGTAGTATGTGTAAATTGAACATCCAATGAGTAAATTTCGTAGGCACCGTATTGGTATGTTGATATCAATTAGATTAATTAAATGTTTGCTTCTCTAACAAAATGAGCTTGAAGTTAGCATATATTTCTCAAATATTTATTAGTATGATGCTATGTTTGTGCTTTTAGTCAGTGTTTTGAAAACCGTATCGGATACCGAAAAATTTCGATAATACTAGAAATCGGAACTGTGACTGAAACGACGGTATTCGATATTGTGAGAGAAAATACTGGACAATTTCAGAAAATACCGGAATTTGGCCACCTGACCGGTATGGGTTCCGGTACGGTTTTTAAAACATTCCTTTTAGTACCCGGTTTCGTATTAATTTAATGTACAGTTAGAATTTATTTTAAAACCATTATGTATAGGATTAAAGTTGTCTGCATAATGTAATCGTTTCGGAATCAATGGACAAAACATATAGACAGGTCCCGTCAGATTCGGTCCATTTCAATTTTTGTTGTGAGAATTATATATTGGTTGTAGTTCGAAAGAATAATTAATTCTATGCACCATAATAAAAAAAAAATTGTGTTGAAACTTGAAACCAATAATGTTATGAACCATAATCAAAGCTTGGAACTACAATTTGTGTTGTGAGAGATTCTGATCTTACTTATCCAAAAATCTATATCCTAGACTGAAGAATGCATCCACGTGTGATATTTTGGCAAAAAACGAACTTAATGGAACTACAAGATAGGTCAGGATTTTTTTTTCCCCACTTGTTATTTTTGGCAAATCTATCCTGTAGGCAGGTAAGAAATTTTTCAATGACGTCGATGATGACAAAGATAGAGGCAATCCATTCGAGGAATATGAGCTAACATAATTTATTAATAAGAGCAAAGGAAAAACTATGTAATTAACATCTATTTTCTGGCGTGTAGTGTAATAGACTTTAAGGCTTAAGCAAACATTGTCATTGATTTTATTATTTTTCATATGGAACAAATTTAAAGTCCGCAGGTGCCTGAAAGAAAATTTTCATATCAAAGGCGTTAGATTATGTCTCTCTATATAAAATCTGTCTAAAAGAAAAAAAGAATGTTATATTATTATTTATTATAATTGATAAGTGGATAGAGTTGTATTATTTGTGTTTTTTCTCTTTTGTATGTACACCGTTAGAATTTAATTATAAGTGGGGCGGCCTGTAATACTTGTATAATAGAATTCTAAACACAAGGCATACTATCCCTATCTCTATCACTATATAGCTTTAACATAATTACTAAATCGTTTTCTATATTTTTATGACAACTGAACCCACAAATAAAAAGTAGCTAGCCAAATAATATAATCTCAATTTGAAAGATTGAAACTAAAATTCGGAGAGGATATGATGGGGGTGATGGAGTATACAAAAATATCAAAACATTAAGCTAGTCCTGATGGATGTTCCTGAGGCCTAAAGTACACTTATATTGAAGAATATTAGGTAAATTGAAAAGCAATATGTGGGCATTGAGTATAGAATACAAATTTGATGCACATATTGTGATGTTGAATTTCCAATATTACTACGTCGTATACGGAACTGACAAATTTGGGAAATAATCCCATGAGCCACACATCATCACCATGAGCGAAAGAGGCAAGAAATGGGAATATATAATTATAACCTTAGTTATTAGAAATAGAATTATTCGTCTTCTGGTCTCAAAAGCATGCAAACAACATTACGTTATCTAGCTTTCTCTTTTCATTCCAAGTTTATGGACCATTGAAAGCATTCTTCCGACATGGAGAATATTCGTTGATCTTTTAATTTACATCAAGAAACATCCCATATCCTAGCCTTTAATTATACCAGATTATTAGGAATCGTTAATTAGTTAAAGGAAAAACATAACTAAATAGAAAGAAGCGCAATTTTATCGTATATAATATTCCTAAGGAAAAGGAAATATTCTAGCACATATATTGGTACAAATACCCTAGTTTGATTTTGCCTCTTTTAATAATGTATATATATCCCTTAAAAATAACGGTAAGAATCTTGTTGCAGGGAAGTGAGTTTGAATTCAACTAGAAAATTTCATATAAATTTGAAATTTAGAGGTAGATAGTCTTGTTATAACAAAACTATTAGGCGTGTAGAAATGAAAATTTTCAATAAACGTTGGATTATAACACATCAGAACTAGTTTCATTTCCCAGACATGTTATCACTGGAGGACTAGTTGGGATTAAGACAACAAAAGTAGCATGTGGATGGTAAGAATGATTTGACTCGGGACGAAAAGAAAGGTGTTGACATCTGATATCATCTTTTACACCATCTTTGCATTTAAGTATTTAACTCATCCATATTTTCTTTTTCATTTTTTCTTAGGACGGCCGAAATTGTCATGGAAATGTTTGCCAGGGCCCTAGAAGCCCAAGCCCATCAATCAACAACTGCGCACATGCTTTTGAATGTCACGACTCACGAATTCACGATATGGGCATTTATATTTTTTAAAAATTAAGCCCGGCTAATAATTCTCTTATCGGCTCATTATATGGTCAGATAATTAATCTTGCATATTTGTACAACCGAAGCTCATTACAACCCTATATGCTCAATACTATTTTATAGATGAAGTACCAACAAGCTCAGTACGCTTTTCAATAAAGCATCATTATGACCATTTTAAATTACATGAGTATTACATTAATGTATCATCAAAATAAAATAAGATAACTTTAAACGAAGGAAAAGAAATACACAAACGAATTGAATTTTATTGTACCTTTGAAAAAATTCCTAGGTACATGATATATTCCTATAAAAATTAAGAAAAAAAACTACAATAATGTGGTGCACAGAAACCTCAATTGGAGGTCATACACACAATTGAATTACCAGAATCGAATCCTATAATAAGCTCGATGCGGTGAGAATTAAACCCTCTACAAATCTTCTCTCTAAAACCCCAATGAGAATCCAAATAATAGAATTTGTTCAATTAAAAGAATCAGAAGAATGAAAGTGTAAGTTGTTTGATAATATTAGTAACAAAGATCAAATTCCCATAGTTTGGATTGCCCATTAGATAAGATGAGCTTTAGAGAGTCTACCTAGTACCTACAGTTATCTAGGTCTGATCATAGGATTTTGGAGCTATGAACCTGTTGGGTTAGCAATGGAGCAATTAATCACACTTCGAAAAGTGCAGACGCTGTACAATCAATTGTTTACATAAGGTCCCAAGTGCTTCAGCCCCACTTGATCGAGGAAAATTCATCGTCACTTCTGCTTTCATTAATTTCATATGATGCAACTTGAAATTCGTTAACAGGGCTTGGTGGAGGTTTTACTTCAATGAATGATTCGTCTGGTATAAACCCATGATCTAGTGCCTTCTTCAGTCGTTTAAAAACCTGCAATTTCCAATTAAATAGGAAAGGAACTATTATACTTTCATATTTTATATTTGTGATGCAGGGTAAATTACAGAGGTCAATGTGCCAACGCACAATATATCAGATAAGTGTAGCAATACCAAAAAGAAAGAAAAAATAGCAACACACAAATGACATCATGGTAGAGTACTAAACTGGAACTACCTGCAGCAAATTGATATTCATCCTAATTACAAGGGCAATAGCTCTTCTTATCTAAGCAAAAAGTATGATAAAATATGAGACGATAGTACTAGAATTTAATACTCCTAAACAAGAAGGAAATAGGACAAAAAAAGGACATGCTTATACCATAGGTATCGTACCATATATTTTTGTATTAACTACTAACGCCAATGTTATTGGGATTTTGGTTTTGCAGACAATATCTAACTTATCAAAGGTAAATACTTTAATCTTCTATGGAAAGAGGGAATTCACTACTGCCTGTTCATTGAAACTAGGAACCTAACAAACAAGACACTCCTTGCTTTGATTGTAGTTCAACTAAAACCCCCTCCAGCGGAAAAATACAAAAATAAAAGAAAGGTACAATGTCATTTCCAATTTGCAAACACCCAAAAATGTTTACCTGATTTTCAGGCAAATCCGAAACAATTGCTTCGTCTATAGATCTATTCTCTATGCTTGTAGTTGGTCTACGCTTAACCCTAAATACCTCCACATCTGAGTCATCACTTTCTTGCACCACTGAGCTTTCGTTGTCAGCAAAGTTTATATTAGGGGACTCTCCTGCTTTAAAACCATTGCAAACCTGCAGATACATTTTGATCTTAAATGAATATGGAATTAGGAATCATTTTATGCACTCTCTTCATATAACTTCACTAAAGGAATTAGGAATCATTTTAACATCATTATTCAGCTCAAACTTCTCAGGCCTCCCTCTGCTTAACCAAACTTATAAAACTCACATAACCTCATTCATCAAAACCAAATAGCAAATCCAACTACTTATGAACAATTCACACTGGCAAAGCACTATACTGAGTAAAAGTAGAAAAGAATCAAAATTTTGGAGTAGATAAATTGTTTGGTGGCAATGGCACACTATTATAAAGAGAACCACCAAAATGCAATTTAAGTTCAGGGAATTAAGGTGCACAGACTGAAAGATCAACACCAGAGGCATCCTCAAACTGGTGAATTCTTTATAAGAGAACAAAAGGAAAAAAAAAAAGTCATTTCAGGGGATGAAGGTAGATTTCTAGCCCTTACATTACTTGTGGATGGTGACCTGTGGGCATCAGTAGATACATTGTCTATTCCAACAGACATCTCGCAGTAAGGTTGGTACGTCTCGTCACAAGTAGCTGAGAGAAAACAAAACTGTTCAGTTCTCTTGGCAGGTCTTGCCTCAAAGGACATAGATATGGCCTCTAAATCCTTTATGTCTCGTCGTACAAATACAATTCGATCAGCACAAGAGCAATTCACATCTACCCCTGGAAAAACACAGATCGAATCAAGAAAAGAGAAGAGTGCTTAACAAACAGTGTCAAAACAATTCCATATATAACCCTGGAAAAAAATATATGCATAACCTGAAGGATAAGCCTTTCAACCCAACCAACAACCCTAGTTTTTAACTCAGAAAGGGAGAGAGAGCGAGAGAGAGAGAGAGAGAGAGAGAGAGAGAATTTGTTTGTAAAATTTTTAAATCCCGCAGGAGGAGGACATAGCTGTTGTATTCCCTTTGTTGCAATGTTAGAAAGGATGCTTAAATGGATGCATATGGTAATGAATAGAAGAAAAGAATATGTAACAGTGAGATTTCAAATTGGAATGTCAAGAACTATCTCTAATACTGGTATGATTGTTGGATTTTCAACTAGCCACCAAACCATTGGCATACAAATTGCTAGATCATTGCTTATCATACAAGCTGACAATGCTAAAATGTAAAGTTAGTTCTATTTTTAAGTGCCTTTCTTCACCTTAGAGATGACCACTTGAAGTATTACAGCTGTTCTTAACTCATGCTTGAAAATAATTCATATTGTATCGATTCATGAGATTATAATTGAATAAAAAAAACATCCTAGATGTCTTTCCGAGAAAGAGAAAAATCCATGAAAATCATATTTGAATGAGAAGATAACTATTCAAAGTGGAGATATAATTAGCAAAAATTGACAAGCATCAGGCGTCCTATGCGATAAGAAAGTCCCGCAGAAGCTAAAAGGCAAGTTCTACAGGACAGCGATTAGACCTGCGATGTTGTATGGCGCAGAATGTTGGGCTACTAAAAGACGACATGTCCAGAAGATGAGTGTAGCTGAGATGCGTATGTTGAGGTGGATCTGCGGTCACACGAGGAAAGATCGGATTAGAAATGATGACATACGAGATATGGTTGGGGTCGCACCAATAGAGGAGAAGTTGATCCAACATCGTTTGAGATGGTTTGGACATATCCAACGCAGACCTCCAGAGGCACCGGTACGTATCGGAATTCTTAATCATTTCGAGAACACCCGGAGGGGGAGAGGGAGACCAAGATTGACATGGGAAGAAGCGGTGAAAAGAGACCTTAAAGAATGGAACGTCTCCAAGGAGTTGGCGATCGATAGGAGCGCTTGGAAGTTAGCAATTCATGTACCGGAGCCATGACGTAGGAACTTAGGGGTAGGAGCGATGCCATAGATTTGTAGGTCCCTCTATTAGGTCACGGTCGAGGTCTAGATTTCTACTATTACTATTATTATTAGAGGTATTATTATTAGTATGGCTAGTCTTACTATTAGTATTTATATATATATATATATATATATATATTTTTTTTTTTTTTTTTTTTTTTTTTTTTTTTTTTTTTTTTTGGATGTGTTCTCTTGTTGGGTTTCTTTCTAGCCTACCCCAACTTGTTTGGGACAAAAGGCTTAGTTGTTGTTGTTGTTGTTGTTGACTTCATTTCCATAGAGATGACTGAATTTTTTACGTTGGCTCGCCTAGCCTAACACAACCCTCCTCCTTTTACTCGGACTTGGGACCGAGCTATACTAAACAATGCAAGCAAAAATTGACTGATGAACCAAATATAAACAGAAAAGGAGGGTTTCAAACCCGGGAATCCTGGAACAGGAAGACTATGTTCCAGAACTCAAGATCAGATGTGCTAGTGTTTGTTTGGTAAAACAGGTAACAGTAAATATTAAAGTAACTCAGAAGTAATGATAAAAACTACTGAACCCTGCTGGTAAAGCCAGTAGCCAGTAAAATGTCAGAAGGATGCTTATTTAGAAAAATCTTATACAGTTAAACTCAATTATATAATTCATTTTTTCCACACATGGCGACATATTTAATTGTTTTTTAATAACAAAAATTGAGGACAAACTCAATTATTTAGTGTCCCACTGTAAAATTTGGGAGGGACTGGCTGGCAATGAAAATGATTTTAGTTTTTTTTTCTATAAAAGACAGCATTTTGTGAAATAACCACTAGTTTTTGTTTTCCTACACTTACCATGATGAAGGCAGATAGGATCCAGGCTGCAACTGCACATAAAATGAGATACATAGCAGTCTCTTCTGCAAATACCACAATAAATAGTAGCCTGAATATCTGATTTGTAGAGGAGGCGTGCACCAGTATTTACATGGAGCCACCTTGCATAATGTTGGGACCGCATAAACTGAACAAAAACATCAATGCACTTTTCAGAGGAGGAATCCCACTCATTGTTGCTTGAGCTAGTTTGAAGCCTTTCATGAGAGAGAAATAAGGCTTCTTTACATAACAGCTCCTCATGTGGGATAAGAGGGGTTTTTCTGAGAAGAGCATAGCGGTCACGGCATATGTTACCCATAGGGAACCACTGGCTCATAGCAAAATTGACAGCCTCTCCACAATTGAAACCTGATTGGATAAAGTTAGTGCTACATGAGAATATGAACCAAAACAAGTGTAAGAGACCGTTCACTTGTGGTGATCTTCATTTAGAAGCAAATGTTATATAGAAAGTAAAAGGACGCGAGGGAAATTTTTTATTAACTATACCCTTGCAAACTTTTTTATAAAAAAAAAAAAGAGCTCATATCATACTCGACCAAACAACCCTTATTTGCTCCTGTAATTATATAAATAGTCCAGATAAACAATCAGGGTCTGAGGTATTTAATTATCCTTTGAAGCAACTTGAGAAGTAAAAAACCACAACTTTTTGAAGAAATACATGTAATATTTTCCATATCTGTGAGGTATGCATCAACTCCAGTCTGACAAGGGCTTACATCGTATACATGGTTTTGCAGGGAGACGTAATAGTGCTCCACAAAGTAACTAAATTTCTAGTTACTATGCTTAACAATTCAAGGTGCTGTTGTACATCTAGTACAGTGCAAATTCATAATTGCAGCAAATGACCAGTTACTTTTCCTTGTGCTATATTTTAAGTAACAGTTCTGTGGGTCCTCAAATCGGATATTTGGCAAAATAACGATGCCCCTAATACTATATTAGCTGTGACATTAATCTACCCCAGGCACCAGATACTGAAGCCACAGTCCATTGCCAAACAGTTTCTATATAAATATCTCTTTACCATGACTAAATCCAGCATGATATGCTCCAGGAAATGTTATTACAAATTCTCCTGGCTTCTGTACTGCCTTGAAAACTGGTACACCATTGTCTAGTAATAAATTTGGAGGGAACATAGTAGTCTTTCCTAAAAGAACCTCAAATACAGCATTAGGCTGGTCAACTGGCATTATGTCGTGTGTATAAACTTTATCCCTTACAACTCTCTCAAATTCTGATGCAGCATGACCAGGTACCCCATACCAGGTTTTTGATGCACCGCAATGGTGGTAATTGATGCTGGCACATACAAAATTAGATTTGTTAAAATCAAACAAAACATGCTGGAATTTACCAGATGCTAATTGATTCTAAGTTTTCCAAGCCTCAAATTAGTTGCCACTTGTTATGCGAATAAAATTATTAAACACAGCTTACAGCTGGAAAAAAAAAAAGCCAAAAACTTACTGTACACAAAAAAGCCTCAAATTAGTTGCCAATTATTATGCAAGTAAAATCATTAATATTAATTATGTCTGGAAAAAGCCACAAAAATTACTGTACAGATAAACAATACAATATGGAAAAGACAAAAGTAACTTTACAGATGTATAACATACTGTAAAACTACCATCTGACATCTGAGAAGAACATGGTGGCATTGTTGGATTTATTAAACCAAAGAAATCACGTGTGCAGCAAACATAAACAGGTTTCAGAGAAGTACCTATAGAGGTAATGATCTTCTACATGCCAAGCAAACATACTGAACAGCATTCCTATGTAAAGCATCGGATCTGTTACACCCTATACAAAGAAATCGAAAAAAAAAAATCAAGCATGACAGTTATTGATATTAATAGACAAAGATAATAAAAAGACCTGATGCAATAATTATGATATTGATCAAGGGTGCACATACAGGAATTGCTGCACTGGTATGGCGCAATGTTGATTTTGGCAGCCGAGACAGTGTCTGAAAAAAGTTCAGAAAAGTGAAAAGATACAAACCTATTCCATATTAATTGTGTAAATCACAAATATAATGGAACAAAAAATTCACAGAGAACAAAAGCTCAGTAAGAAAAACAGTGATTAATAATTAAGAAGCCAGAGAACAGAATTTTAATTCTTAATAAAGATTATTCAAAAAAAAGGTCATACAAAAGTTTTATAATGCCTTAATGGTGTGTAGAAACATGCCCTCTAATACTGAACTGATAATGAACTCTAACAAGTGTGCATACACAATACTGATTTCTTATTTTTCTATGTTCATTAGATGGGAAGTTTAAAAAAAAAACAAAAACAAAGTAAAAAGTAGAAAAACAAGGAAACAAGATTTTGTGAAGGACCTTCAAGTTCCATTTGCTATTAGCAAGTTGGTCCAGAAGAGAAGAAGAGAAAGCACTGCCATCTATATCACAAGCATACTCGACAGATTGGGTTTTCCCTGAACATATTTCATTCCAGAATTCCTCCTCTATGTATTTCTCTGGAAGGCTGCATGTGCTGGAATATCTGCGTGTGAATTCTTTGTTGGCCATCTTCTCAAAATCTCTGAAGGTGTATTTCCTGTAAATCAAATTATAGACCAATTAAAAATGTTGTTGAGAAACATTAAAAATGCTATATTTCCTAGAACTACTGCAAACTATTTATTAGTATGATGATGAGATGCCTTCGGATGGCAATCAACAAGTCACTTGGTTAAAGTTCCTATTGGTACAATATACAGATGAGGGACTAAAACTTTCTCCATTTTGATAGTTAATTGAAAGTAAGTTATCAGTTTTAGGTCCTCTTTAGGAAAAATTTATACTCAGAAGAGATCAATAAAGGAGCAAAGTGACAGTGAACATAAAATGTCTCTTTACTTTTTACTTTTCATACAGAGCTGCCATCCAGCCACCTGTATATTGTTATCAGAAAACTGTGAAGTTTGAAAACAAGATAACTTAAACCAAGAATGGATTCCACTGCTTACAGCCATACACATTGGGATGGCAATCCACAAGTCATAATTTCAAGCTTTCCATTTCCATAAAAAAAAATAAATTAAAATAATACTAAGTGCAAGAGACATCAGCTTGAACTTGATGCTATATTTAATGATTCATAGATTGAAATTCACTCAAGAAAATGAGGTAAAACAACCTCCCATTCATGAAGAAGGAGACTTGGTCATCCTCAGACCATTCAGAGAGGCGCAGAGGCTGCACCCTAGTTGTAAATTTGAATCCTGGTTTCTCCCTCATCAGGACAATGCCAGCTGGAACAGACGCCCTTATTGGAGAAACTATCTTACATATCCCTAAAAAGGAACATAGAAAAGAGGAAAGTGTATTAATGTGATTAAGCATCTACAAGGGAAATCTTGGCAGCACCATACTATACTCGATCTCATTAAATCAATCAATACTTTTTTGCTAATTTTTCTTGTTGGATGGGATTATCAGCTGAAAGTCAGCTATATCCAGCCAAATTAATTTCAAAATCAGAAAGTAGATTCTGGTACCAGTACACCTGTTACAAAGACCAGGTTTAGGCATGGCGAATCGTGGTTGGTACTAAGAATAAATGGTAGCCCTGAGCTCTACTTTCATACCAGTAGGATAAAATATATTTCCAAAAGTATTAAGCCTGGATCAACCCAAACATAGCACTCTTCCTAGTCAGAAATCAGGACAGCATCCAACTATACATTCTACAATGAAAAACAAAACAGAGAAAAAATTAATTACCATGGCATGATGCAAGAGGCGCAATTTTCTCCAGGTACTCGATAGGGTCCTCAAATTCTTCTCTTGAAGGACGAAACACCATACATTCTGGAATCTTCTCTATCCACTCCAAATCATCGAGATCAAACTTTTCAACCTTCCTTTTAAGAAAATTGTCTCTAATGGGAACCACATCATGATCCGTCTGAGCTTCCATTCGCTTGAGCTCCCTACTTTTAATAGCCACAAGCTTGTCTGTTATAACCATTGACGAGCAAGGCAGGCCTTCCACCTACGGTAAGAAGAAAGAGATATCGGCGTGGTTTAGTCTTGTTAACTTTATCATATATGAAAAAAATATGCTCATTTATATATTAATCTATCTAGGGTTTGGATAGCACATTCGAAATGATGGAAATGCAACTACATCAAACAGAAGAAGGAACGGTCCAGATAGTTCACGAGGCTAATTGAAAAAATAATATAACCCCATAACCACCACTAGCACCACCCCTCCCCACGCCAAAAAAAATAAAAGAAAAAAAAGGCCATGCCACCCCGCCACTTATCAAGCATTGTACTTTGATATTAATGAGGAAGAATCAGAGTTAATACAGCCTTGCATTCTCGGAACTAAATGCAGAAAAACAGGACACTTTTATTTAGGCTTTTATACAAACTGCAAAGAATAAAATGCAAATCACCATAGTAAACCACTACAACCTACAATGTTAAATTAAGACATCTGTATAAACACATTAAGAAATTTGATTAAGACAAATTATCAAAAAAGAAATGTAGAGAATGCACTGAAGTAACACTTTTCACACAATAAAACAGAGAGAATAGTAAAGCATCTTTAGTTTTCAAATTAATTTTCTTCATTACTATGTGTGTTTGTTCACTAAATATAGTCTTACCATTATCAATAATTAAGGGACAACCATCAAAGACTCAAAGTTCAAACTAATGAAACTAAAGTTACGTGAATGAATATTTTTTGAAAACAGATATGCAATACCAATGCTATAGTATGTTTCCATAAATGGAAAGAGAACATATACTATTCCTAATTTATAGTTATATTTCTACAAGAGAAACAAGGGCTAGTGTGAAACTGATTGGAGCTCTTTAGTCTTTACTGCAGAATCTAAATTGTGCAACAACCAAATATAGAAAATAAAGCAGAAAGCAGAATCAAACAATGCAAAAGGATACAAGTCTCTTTCAAGAACAATTCTAATACCAATTCAAGTGGTAAGAGAGGAGAGAGAAAAATTTGAAACAAAAAGTCAAAAGAAAATCAGCTCAAACCACTAACATCTTTTTTTTTTTTTTTTTGCTTTTGTAATTGTTAGAGCAACTTAATAGCTCATGTACATACATGAGCTTTCTATCAAGTACCAATAACCAGTCAATAACCAAATCAAGTGTGTTATCCATGACAGTTGTCTTACTGCAGTTGTACAAAACAATTAACTATTCTATTTACAATAGGTGGTGCACATTGTAAAGAAGTAAGTTCCCTTTTGGGAGCAAGGGTAAATAAACACAGGACACAGTATTTTAAATAAAAAAAATAAGCAAGAGGAAAAAAGTCAAAACCCGTTACATATAAACAAACACAGTAACCCCGGGAATCAAACAGTGCCCCCCAGACCCAGAAAACACAAATCAAAATTACAACAACCAGTTATATCTTCCAATAGAAGGAAAAAAAAATAGAAAAAGAAAGAAAGAAAGAAAGAAAGAAGCAAAATTACACTAATCAAAATTAAACTAGTTCACATAATACTCACCATTTCATACTGATTGAAGATCCACCGTCGCAGCGTCTCCTCTCCTCTCCTCCGAAAACAAAGAAGAACCACTCAATTCTCGGATCTAAATCTCTAACCGGGTCGAATTAATCGCATATCCCACCACATTATCCTCTTCGTACCAATTCCGACTGGATCCTAGCTGCTTCCCTCCCAAAGCACGAAATTCTCACCCTCTCAAGGAGATTAAACTAAAGGGATGCAACACTCGCTTCGCACGAGAGAGAGAAAGAGAGAGACACTTGGGAGAGAGAACAGCAAGTGGGTAGGAGAGAGAAGTTCCCCGGAAAAGTACAGAGAGAGAGGCGTAACGGAGAGTACAAACGGAAGAGTCTAGGAATCCGGGTAAAGAAAAAAAAGTATTATAATTTATTTATAAAAGCTGGAGTGATGGGGTTCAGTCGCTCTCCATCAATAGAAACTGGAATGTCCAGTTCGACTTCAGTCACTCTTAAAACCTGTACGTGTCATAATCCCAAGGATATCCACTGTTTGGATAGAATGGAGGGTATATTTGATTGGGCGCAGAGGGTAGGTTGTTGGGTGGTTCGACAAACGCTGTCCAAACGGAACCGCGTTTCTCTCTTGTTCGTTTGAGACGCCTCTTTTGGTAAATTACCAACTTGCCCCGGTATTTAAGGAGACGGGTCGGTCTTTTTGAGGGCAATGGGAAGGGTGTTTTGGTAAACTGGAGAAGGGTGGCGCGAACGGAAAGGTTAGTTATTGACGCCGAGACCCAAACGTCGCTTTCGAGTCAGAGACTCAGAGTGGGGGCGCTACACAAACTTGCCGTCGCATCAAAGTCCAATATGTCCATGTCCTCTGTTATTATACAACCAATTTTACAAGGGTGCATTTCAATCATCCAGCTGGCAATTTCAAAAGGATGTAAACAGGTCGGATTCATTTTTAGTATTTAATTAGAAGAAATTCATTCTGGGTGATCGGATTAATGATTTGACAGGATTTTTTTTCTTCAAAAAAAAAAAAATTAGTTTGACAGGTTTTCATTGAATGAGATGCTAGTGTCTAATATATTAGATGGATGAGTCCATCCAATACAGTCGTTCTCACGATACAAATTCCAAATGACCGATCTAAACCGTTAAATATGTTTTTTCATATTGAAAACTTATAAGAAATTAATTTTCACAAAAATTTTTTTATTTTTTACTTTTTTTTGGTATTTTAGAAAATTCATGATATAGAAATTATGGATCGTCTAATAATAACGATTTTCTAAAATACCAAAAAAATAGTAAATATATATATAAAAAATTTGGTTTCATATAAGTTTTCAATATGAAGAACATATGGAACGGTTCAGATCGGTCATTTGAAATTTAAAAAATAAAAACGATCTTATTGGATGGACCCCATATGTCGAATATATTGGACTCTAGCATTTCTCTTGTAAGTATACACCTATTGAGGTAAATAATATATATAGATCAGTTCGAGCCTTAGTCAATTTTGTTACAAAATTCATGTGCAACTATTATTAATCAGATTTATTAAAATTCAATCCATACCGAAATAATAAAATCTTAACTTTTAATTTTTCATGTCAATTCAATCTGAATAATTGAATTATACTAATAAAACAACATTTTTTTGTGGTTAGTTGATGGAAATTTTGAACAAGCTAAACAACATACTAACAAAGAAATTATTATTTTTTTACAATAAAAAAAAATAGGCCAAGCTTGGTAGCTCTAAATATTCACACAATTTTTTTCGACAATATTTTCAACTGAGAGGAGCCAAAAGAAACTAAAATTGGAAGTGGTCAATAAATGAGTATGGTGTAATTTCAATAAGGAGAATGGAAGAGCATTCGTACTAGCTTGTAAAAATTATAAAAATGGAAGGATAAAAGAGTCACATTTTCATTTGCAATATGAATTTAGGATGTCCTTATTTTTTAATCACTTTCTTGTACCGTCACTAGTACAAAAAGATATCTTTAATCACTACACCAAAATTCAGATCTCGTTATTAAAGTTATTTTGTCATCTCTATTTATTAGATTATTCCGAGGGAACCTAAATGAAATAATAAAAATAAATTTATTTATTTTTTCCATTCAAAAATTTGTGTTCAATAGTATAGAATAATATTCGTTTATTAACCTCGGTAATAATTATAAGTATATTTTGTGTCATTTTGTAGTTGCGTATTTTTTGACATCTATACTAGAAATCCTATGACGACATCATAAACATAATATAATTTGTTAAAATATCATGTATTTATATTACTACTATAGACATTAATATCGGTTTAATTAAAATAATAAGAAATTTCAGCCTTCTCCATTTTAAAATGTTTTCTAATGAAAATTTTAAATTCTTTACTTACCTATATAGTTATATAGTTTTGCAATTCTTTTTGGACAAATAGAGGAAGTAGCGCAGTTATCCAATATATGAATATATCCCGAGAATTTGACGCTACACTGGCTTGTGATGGAGAACATTCCATAAGCCAAATATCTCGCAAAGCTATCCAAAACAGTCGTTCAACCGTGACAACTGACAGGGTATCTTGTGCACCAGGTTTATTCGGAAGTCCAAGACACATCAGGAGGAGGATTGATGTGCTGGCTGAGCGGACACGCGAGAATACTACTATGTCCAATCTGACGGTCAGTGATGCTCCACGTAGTCTACTTAAGTGATGTGAACGGGAGTTGCGGAAACCGGGACCAAAACGCAGAACGGCCGAGCTTCTAAATAAGACCGTTTCAGCTTTTGTTCCTGTCACGGTGGCATTATATTCTACTAATCATTACGAAAAGAAGAAATCTATCCTTGTTCAGTTGTTCTCGCCATTGGGAACTACTTCCGTCCGCCACGCTGCCGTTTTGTAAAAGAATGTAGAAAATAAGAGTGAACATCCCATTTTTGCTGGAAAACATCACGGGACGGATCACAACACCGCTGACCGGTTTTCTGATCCATCCTGGCGTCTCATGATGTATCTGATGTACTGAGTACTCGGCTTTTCTGCGGTGGAAGACAAGGTGGGGACACCAGCCGGTAAACTGTAAGAGTAAAGTCACCGCAATTTGTGTTCTCTCACTGGTGTATGCGAATGCGGCCGGTTAAGTAGTTGACCTTGAAGGCTTGAACCTCATTAGCTGAGCTCAAACCTTATCAACTGTAAGATCTGGATTGTCTGTAACTTGTCCCATGCAATTCTATATGTACAGTGTGTAAATCGGCATTTAATTTTTTCTATGATATGAATCAGGTAATATGATCAGGCCCTTCTCTAACTTCACCCAAAAAAAAAAAAAATCAACAGGTTATGCTTCTGTCAAAAGTAAATTTATATTCTTTTTTTCAGATAAAAAAGAATTATATGTATTTTAAAAATTTTAAGTATCTAGAGGGAATATTACAATTGAATTTTTGAAACTGCATCCTAAAAATTTATAAATAATTGTTGTGAAAAATAGAGCGTGAGTAGTTGGCTATGAGATGAAAGCAAAAATAATGCTAAGCAGGTCAAGCAAAAATGTAAGCTGGGAGGGGGGGGGGATTGATTTCTTCTTCCTTATTAGTTGTGCAGTAATAATTTTAGTCAGATTGAATTCAAATGATCCGATTAGTTCGATGTGCTAACAAATAACAAACAATTTTACAGAAATTAGAGCGCCAAATTATTTTTCATTATAATTTCATAGTTATATGATGTAGTATTGAATTTTGAGCGAGATTGTTACTTGACAGACATAATAGATTTTAGTAAATGACTCGTATTAGTAGTTCCTTTAAACTCCAACTATCATTTAATTCATCTAATTTAGATTAGGCAGATCAAACTAAAAGAATTTAATTTTCACAAAAAGGAGCACAAAGATAAATTAAACTAAAAAAAATTACAAGAGTCAATTCCTAATATTTCCATGGATACGTTTCAAACACTCCGCTTCTCTTCTCGTGCCGCCATGGCACAAGAAATCAGACTATAATTGTTTTCTTAGGTAGAATTGGCCAACACACCTGCATTGATTACATAATCATTTTATCATTGACAAATGACCCCAAAAGCGACAGGATAATTACAAGCATGCGTAATTTTGAAAGAACAATCAAAAGTACAGGATTTTCTTCCAAAAGTCAATTAATTTTGCAAGTAACTACCGTCGAAAGTTACTGACTGACTAAAACATGAAAATTAAGTTTCCAAGAACTGAACGAAACTCATATTTCACATATTAATTTTTTTTAATAAATTTCATATTTTTTTTCGTGAAATGTTTTCTACCGCTTGTCATAGCTCTTTCGAGAGGATAAACATTCGTGCAAAATTTATGATACTTTAGGCTCCATGGAATTTGTGAGTAGCGTGATAATAGGAATTTGCAGAGGGCAGATTTTTTATCCGAATCGTCCGATCAATGATGGTTGTCTCGTAATTAATATCAGACTTGTCGAGATTTGTATGGCCCGTAAAAATAATCCGTCGAAATTAGATCAGACGGTTCGGCAAACCTTTTGAGGTCTGCAGAGCATACCGGTGCGTGGTACCAGTATAGGATATGGTGATCAGATTTATTAAAACCAGAACTGCTGTTAGATTTCTTGTTTTAATATCGTTGTAAGATTTGTGTTGTTAATGAAATTTGCTAGCATTTCGCTGGTCCTAAAAAAAATATATAATAATTAATATTTGTGATAATTTTTTTTTCTGCAAATTGACTATATACTGTTGTCGCTTCCTGGTTGCAGTCTATGATTTCAGTCAATATTGTTAGTTTCTTAATTGAAGATAAGATAATCTTGTAACCTTTTTAAACTGATTGATGGTTACTTAATTGAATGTCAAATAATCTTCAATGATTATTTAATCCAATGACGTTCTTATGACTTAGTTGACTTTTGGTATCATTACTTCTCCATTAAAATATGCTGCAGAAATGCATTTATTTTATTTTAGTCCCTCTCATTGAGTTAATTGGGCTATGAGTTCTGATAATATCAGAATTTTAAGACAATAATAATTCAACCTTAAAAAAAAGACAATAATATAATTCGCAATTATCTACCTATAGCTTCATAATCATAAGTAAAGAGCTGCTATGTTAATATTATATATTTTTTTCCTCTCTCGTTGGGCTCTGGATTTTGTACATTTTATTAATAACGTCATGAAACGTAATTAATAATTATAATTTTTAAATAATACTTCAGAGAATTTTCAATGGCTTTCAAAATTTGATCGACTTTACTGTACCATAACCGGTGCACAAATATTGGCTCTAAGAGTAAATTTAACAGAAAATTCGTAAATATATAGATGTCTACCTAGACTCGTATAAAATTTGATCGAACCCCATTTTTTTGTATAATATAAAATAAAATAAATCCATTACTGTTGAAATTAATTACGATGCTAATAGGACATTAATGGACTTTCAAAAGTTCATAAAATTCTACGTAATTGCATGTGGCCGTTATCCAACGAAGAGCGTTAGTACTACCTTCAAAGAGATTAAACAATCACAAGTTCCGCATATGTTTAAATTCAAAAAAATGTTGAATTATTATGACCTCCACCTTTGTTAAAAACAATTCTAAATTTTAATTGATGTTGAACAAAACTTAAGGCTGCTTACATATATAACAAAAATGGTAAAGTTAAATTAGTCGTGTATAGGAAACAAGATCATAAAAAATTCCTAGCCCGACAAAAGGAGGAGCTCAAAATACAAAATAATTGCGAATTAAATTCAATAATTAAAGTACTGAAAAAATTTATTTTAAGTTTAAAAAATGAATAATTAAAACTTCTGTTCAATCCTACCACTATATTATCTTTCTTTTAAACATTATTGGATTAAAATTTAATAATGCAACCATAATTTCGTAAAAAACATGTCTACATAACCAAGGAATTATTATATATTACTAGGCTCCTAGCAAACCTCGCCTCCAGTCGGTTTAATGAGTACACACTTTCCATGCTTAGCAGGGCGGAGGCAGATTTTGGTTCTTAATGGAGGTGAGGAGTTCAATTATATTTGCATATTATGCACTATAATTATTGTTTAAATTTATTATTTTGAGAAGTATGGAGATCATAAGTGGACAGTATCTGTGCTAAATATGAAGGTCAAATTTAGATTTTTTTTTATTGTAAATGTAAAATCAACACTATAGTAAATATCAGTATGAAAACTATTAGAGGTCAATTGATTCCATTCTTACAACAAAAGCATGCTTAAAGGAAAAGGCCAAGATTAACCCTTTTAGATGCAAATTCAAAGACACAAAGAGCTTTCGGCCTTATCTATCGCCTTTTGCCGTCCCCATCATCTTTTTGTAACTCAGTTTAGTACAAATTATGCAGCCCACTAAACACACATATGAGGTCTAATTTGCTGGGTGGTTATCGGCCGTTTATTGCCTCCTTTTCCTTAGTGCACTGGGCCAGAAATGACTGATGAATTCTCACACGAACATTGAGTCTGAATAATTATAAAAACAAGAAAAAGGAAAACTTAAAAGAAGCACAAATAACTTGACCGAAATTAATTAGAAATATATCCCATGCAAAAAAATCCAGGTCACACATACTATGCCTAATTAAAGTGATCGCCTAAATAAGGGTAAGGGTGTATTTTGTTTGTGAAGTGTGGAGATAAATCCATGTAATGTTACAAATAGCCCCTTGTGTCAGCATAATAGAAAAAAGGATGGTAAGTCGGAAACTCAATATATCACAGTCACACTTCTACCAAAATCTCATCCATATAACCACAAAAGAACTAAAGAAGTGCACGTCAATTGCAATAATATTTTTTTCTAAAATTAAAAAAAATTATAAATTTCTACTGTCCCCACGGCTTCTAGCTATTTTGGGCTTTGTTCTTCTTTCTTTTTTCTACATATTTCTGTGCATTATATTAGAAAAATGCAATACTTAGTCATTTACTATTTTCCTCCATGTTCCTATAATGATATGTAATTCCATAATTTTCTCAAATAAGGAGTGGATTTGTTTATTTAATGCCCAACAGTGCTTCAATTTCAAAGGAGTCAATGGAGAGAGCCTATGAATTATGATACTGGCATGGAAATGAAGCGGTACATCAAAAAAATTATAAATAAAATAAGAGGAAAAAGAGAGAGTAAATTACAAAGGACCGCGGATTGGTCGGAGCTTCTGCCGGAGCTGCTTGACCTCATATCACAGAAACTTCCAGACATTTGTGACTTTGTCCGCATTCGTGCTGTCTGTGTTAAATGGCGCTTGTCCTTGCAACATTTTAACCCTGCCTATCCCCGTGGATTCTTCCCATGGATCCATCCTGTCCACTACAGTATAAACGATATGAGGCACCGTTTCTTATTGGTGACCCAATTCCCCTACAAGTTACTGTCACTGTCTCTCCCTGAAAGTTCTTTTTGTTATCCGCATGACCGCGATGGTTTTCTACTTTTTTACGAGCCTACTGATGAGTCAACTCTTTTTATCTTTAATCCTCTTACCAGAACTAAAATTTGCCTTCCCAGCTTATCCTCGTTGGGAGTTGACTACATCCTCGGCACAATGCACCCCATTCGTGTGTGCCCGAACAGAACTGGCCAATGTGTGTTTCTCTTTGAGGTCAGAAATGAACCCCTAAATTCGGCACTTGTTTCATGTCGTGTTGGAGATGAGCGCTGGACGTTGGCACGTGTACCCTATGGTCTCAATTATTTGACATCCATTGATGTGCTATACAAGGATAAATACTTAGTCAGTTTTCATAAAAACTTTGGAGGCATAACTACAAGAGTTTTTGATGTTGCCACCGGATCGGAGTTGTACACAATAAAAACTCCTAGAACAAAAACAAATACAGATAACAGTCTAGTTGAATGCTCAGGAGAATTGTTGTGGGTGGCTGAGAGATGGACTGGCCGTATGCTCACCCAGGAAAATATCCATATATATCAACTAGATTTAGAAAAACTTCAATGGACTGAAAAATCCAATATTGGCAACAATATACTGTTTATTGATAGAAGCCCTGATGGCTTCTCAGTCGACACAAGCAACTTTCCAGGACACAAAGGGAACTGCATCTTCATGATTAAAGATTTTTTTATGCAAAACAGTTCTGGAAAGCGTTTTTATGCCGTTTATAGGTATGATCTGGAAAATGGTAGAACTGAAGAAGTATGGCGTCCAGGTTGTTGGTGCTATTGGTACATGCCTAGTCTAATTCATTAGCATGGTTGATGGATACTAACCAACTAGAATATACGTATGAAGTATGTCGTATTCACCAAAAGCTCGAGGTAGTAGTGAAAGATGCCATTTAATATTTTTCTTATGTTAATATCTATTTATTTGTAATGCTATTTTAGATTAATTTTTTTAAGTTAAGAGTTAAACAATTATTTGACATTACAGTTCTAAAGTTAGTTTTTTTTATCACTTCAGAATATTTAGTAATTAACAGTTTTATCAGTTTATACTTCTGTTGGAGTAGCTAGCATAATTGGAAGTGAACCATATTAGCTAGTACTCTTGTGAATGGTATCGGTTTATGTGTAACGATGCTAAATCAGCATGTTTTACTTTGATTTTCTAATTGTTTATTTCATTATATATATATATATATATATATATATATAGAATGGTTAACGTGGCACGGAGGGTCCCGTGCCATCAAGTCATTTTTCGAGATCCAAAATGAATTAGACTAGGCTTTGTACCAATAGGTCATCCAAAATGAATTATATATAAGAGTGATTTTAAAAAATCTGAGAAAAATAGTAAAAAAATAAAAAAAATGTAAAATTTGATTTTTAATAAGATTTCAATATGTAGAAGATAATGAACGGTTTGGATCGGTTATTTGAAGCATGAAATGCAAGAACAAATCCGTAGCACGAAGGTCATCCATGCTATGCATAGCGTTTTAGCAATCCTCTATATATATATACTGTTAGTTTAGTGCATAATTTTCATTTTATGATTAAATACTCCTAATTATCCATAAACAATCATGCACAAACACGGATCTTGCACTAAGCCATTCACACAAGAGAGAAAGGTTCAAGGTATACCTCTCTTGATGTAGTAATCAAGAGGCTCGAACCGGCTAGGTTGTAGGTGGTTGTGCTCGCGTCTAGCTCCCGCCTCCTTGTCGAATCACCTCGAGTCCACTTGGTATTAACCAAATCCTCTACAAGTTATGCTAGTAACTTGGAGGAAATGCCTAATCCCTAGCTTTCCCAATCTTCTAGCAAATGAACTAATTGATTTGAGGAAGAATGGAGGGCTCAACACATGAGCAATAGGGAGAGATGAGAGGGAGGAGGCGCACACCAAGGGAGGGGGGCGGCTAGGTTAGTGGGAGAGAGAGAGGGGGGGATTTGCAACCATCCACATCCTTATATAGAGTGCAAACCCTACCTACCTCACACTAACTATTTACCAAATTGCCACCCCACCTACCACCTTGTATGGCCGGCCACAATAAGGGCCTTTATGGGCCAATTGCATTGCCTCATGGGTCCACTTAATCAACCATTAAATGGCCTCTCTTGTTGCTCTTAATTTGGATCCCTATTGGGCCTTTAATTAACTATTTAATTAAAGACCTATAAAATGCATATGTGTTAAAATAAATAATTATTAACTTAATAATAATTATTTAGGGATTAGATAATGCATTAATTTATTTCTATATGATCCCTTTGATTTAATTAATTATAACGGTCTACAACGCTATTTAATTAATTAATCAACTCATCATATTTTGCAATACCAATTATTGCAAATAAATAAATAATGCAAGCATGGTTAAAACACCAATTCTGTGTGACCCTTTGAGGATTTATGCTACGTTGGACATGGAGTTAAATCGCTATTTAATTCCAATAATCATAAGCGGTATCTAGCAACACGTTATGATTCCCAATTCGCATAAATAGTGTACAGCTACAATATTTCAATCCTGCATAAGAGAATAAAATTATATCTCTATTTTGATTCCTATGCCTCACGATATCATCGTATAATCCAAGATAGGAATGTGTCATTCTTGCAGATTATACGTTTCTTGATCTAGAGATAATTGTATCAGTTGCTAGCAAACAATCTATCTCCATCAAGGGGCCCAAACAGATATCGTCACTCACTAAGTGAATTAATGAGGGACATACGGTTTTCTTGACTATTTAACTTTTCCCCGCACAATTCAAGAGAACATAAATAACGTCCGTATAGCAGCCCTTATCGGGAATCAGCGGTAGACGATATTTATTGAACCTATCCTCATGTGGAAAAGATAAATATCTCAAACTTAGAATCAAAATCATAACGAAATAAATAATGACACCAAAACACAATCCATATATTTATTTCGTTGGGTCATGTCCTGTACTATGTTCAATTAACATAAACATATGCAATTAAGTTGGTTACTCTTAACCTGTGATTTATAGAACTTAATCAACACTTAACTTGCATACTAATCTTATTGATAATTAATGTTCCTTGTTAATTATCAAGATTATGGACGCTTTAGATTTATTGTTGTCATTTACTACTAAATGAATCACAGTGATCTATAATTCAGATCCTCAACCTGAATGAACTGTCAACACATAAATCAAGGAACAAATGATATAAAATCATCCATAACATAAAACCATAGAAGTAGCCAAATATGATTGGCTTCTAGGACATATCTCTAACATATATATATAGAGAGAGAGAGAGAGTGAGTTTTGCTATGGTGAGTTGCAACTCACCAAAGCGTCCGTGAGTCGCGCTCAAAGTTTCAAAATGACCAATCCAAACAGTCTAATACGATCTCCCTTTTGAAATCTCCATGCAAACCAAATTTTATATTTTTTTTGAAATTTTTAAGTATTTTTTTAAATTTTAGAAAATTATTTATCTAATTAGTTGTGAGCCGTTAAAAAACATCAGTTTTTAAAAATCCGAAATAAATACTTAAAAATTTTGAAAAAATATAAAATTTGGTCTGCATGGAGATTTCAATAGAGAGATCGTATTAGATGGTTCGGATCGGTCATTTTGAACTAAATTTCGGAATTTTGAACGCGACTCACGAACGCTTTGATGAGTTGCAACTCGCATAGCAAAACTCTCTCTCTCTCTATATATATATATATATATAAAGTTTGGGTGGTTGTGTTTTTGAGTGCACAATATTTAATAGTAAGGTTCGATATTCATTTATTGCTTGCTTGACTTCTCAAGTTGTCATTATAACCACAAATTGTTATTTGAATTAATTAATTAATTCAAGAAAAATATTTATGGCAGTCAAGTAATTGAGTTGCATGCAAACATGAATTTACTCACTCTCAATCAGCAATCAGAAAATATTAGAATTCAAACCCTGGTCTCCATGAAAACAGACAAAAGTCTTAGCCGGCCGCTCTAGCAGCGCTAGACACTTGATGTCTATTTAGGGGCCGTTTGGATCGCTTAGGAATTTGAGGAATTTGAAAAATTTTCTAATTCCTAGGCATAAATTTATTGAAAAATATGTAATTTTGTGAAGAGTTTAGATTGTTTATAATAAATTTATACTAGGAAGATGAAATTCTCCAAATTCCTCCCTGAATCCAAACAGCCTCTTAAAGGTTTACTTTATTTATAACTTCATTTTAATTATTCACGCAAATTCGCGAAATTAAATTGATTGTTTCTTAATGGAAGTTCGTTATTCCCTATCTATCACGTACGCAGAAATGCAAAAACCAACGGTTTGGACTTTGAAAAAAAAAAAAAAGGTACGACTTTGGCACTTTGCCTTTTGGGACCATCCAAACATACATTAATCCTGGCCTATTGGATCCAGATCCGTTACTATTCATAAGCACTGTTGCGGAATAGTAACGCATCTGGACCGTCAATCTCTGCACATGAATCGCGATCGTCTGATTCGTTTCGTCTTCTCCGTCCGATTAATTTCTTCTGGAAACTTCGCTCCCTGACTACCTTCTCTCCCCTCTCTCTCTCTACAATGCATTCCACGGACCGGATAAATGGGAGGAGCATGTGGGTCGCGTACGGAGCTACGTCCGCCAGGTGCTCTCGGTGCTCCACGTTTTACGCCACGCTCCTCTGTCTTCTTTATTGGTTGTGCTCCGGTGTTTGCTCAGTGCATCGACAGTGATTTTTCCTTTGCAGTTGTGCTAGATTGATTGGTACGAAGGCCCTCATCTCTCTCTCTAATTCTCTCCCCTCTTCCTTTTTCCTCTTGATTTTATTCTCCTGTGCTATTTGAAGGTTTTATCTTCTTAATTTCTTCTCTTATTCTTTCTTCCTTTGTGATTTCGTAGCTTCCTTTTGCTTTCATCTTCTACTGAGTTTGTGTTCTCTTTCCTCATTGCTTCAACTTTATTGGATTTTCTGTTTATGTCCTTTCCCTTTTGTTCCATACTTTCGTTCCTTTTCAATTTTGATCTGATTGGTTTGTTTCCTCTTTTGTAATGGTGGGTTTGTTATTTTACTGTTTTCTATCAATGTGGTTTTTGTTTCCTCTTTAATTTTTCTTTCTATTTTTCTTTATTTTCATTCTATTTTCTTATGTGTTTTTTTTCCGTTACAGTTGTATCTTGCCACTAAACAGAAAATGGATTGAAAAATTGTATGTTTTTCCAGTTACAATTCTATATTTATCTTCTCTCTTTATTTTTTTTTTCTTATTTGTCTCTTTTTTCCTAGGAAGTTTTATTTTAAGAGGTGTCTGAATAAATTAGTGCATGTTGTTTGCATTTACAAGCATTTTTGTTTGCATTTACAAGCATTTGATGTAAATCTCTGGATTTCACAGCTGGTCATTGTACCAGTAAATCATATATGTATTTTACATTTTGTGCGCGGTCATTGTACCAGTAAATGAGTGAGCCAACTCAGACTCCAAATTTAAAGATTTACATAAACTCTTCTATTCTATCTTCAATAGCCTCATCTGAACTCAAAGTATACAACAACAATTATTTACATTTTTTGCATAGTTCATTCTACCAGTAATTGAGTCAGACAACTCAGACCTTTATGTTTAAATTGCACCTTGAAAAAACGATAATCACAACTGGTTTTTGGTGCTTTTATGTTTAATTTCTTCATTGTATTCTGATTTTATATTCTAATTTGTTTCAGCATTTTGTCAGGTGATCATACAAGGCCATATATATTGGTAGAGTATGGAAACAAGCACAGATCAACAGGTGATTTAGAGATTCAGTTCACAACATTTGATTTTTACTTTTTAGGTACGATTTCACAAGCAATTATCCCCCCCCCAAAAAAAAAGAGAGAGAAAATCGACGTTTATAGATTTCATATGGTTTGTTCCATATGAAAAGTGCAGACTCTTATTTCTCTGTCAATTGCAGGTCCAAAACTAACTTTTATTGTATGTCTTCTATTTCTCTGTCGATTGTAGGTTTGTTCGACGGGAGCTAAGGATTGTTGTGGTTGTCTAGCCATCATTTCTAAACCTACCATCAGCTGGTCCATTTTCTTCATCTGCCTTTTCTTCAGGTCAGTTTTGCTTTTCTTTTATGCAACTTGGTCTCAAAATATGGTTCAAACATTGGCGGTCTCGGTTGTCAGTTCAGCCATTGGCGGTTTGCGGTTGTCGGTTCAAATATAGAGCAACTTGGTCTCTTTTAATTACTTTTAATATAAAAGATAACTCCTCTGAACTCAAGTTCAATTCAGTTAGGTAAACTAAATGTTTAATCGAACTTACGCTATGTTTGTTCTGAACTTTATTATTTTAAATATGCATAATAAAAGAGAAAAAGATAAAATACCATCTTTTCCTTCTTCGTTCGAGATATGTTGCCATCTTTCCTCTTTTCTCTCTTCTTCTCATGCACTGTTGCTTCTTGATTTATGGGGTTTTGTATTTTCTTTGTTCTATCCTTAAGTCGGATTTTTCAGCTTTTCTATATATTGAGTTGATTTTGATTTTTTTTTTGTCCTCCTTGCAGGTCTAGCTATTTGAGATTGGAAATTGCTGTCCTTTCATCTAGCTGCTATGGTTTTCTTCATGTTTAATTTGCTCATATGATCCTTTCTTCAATTAGTCATATTTATCTTTCAATTTTGAAATCTTTTGGGGCATCAGTCTCACCTCCAATATGCAAATATCTAAACAATTTGTTTCTGAAAATTGATATTGTTTCCAACCCTTGATCATGATATATTTTACTCTTTTTTTCAATGACATGTATACTGCTAATTTCATTTTTCCTCTTAATTTATAGCTTACTTTCTTGCTAATTAAATTTTATTTGTGGATAGTTAGAAATTTTGTTTAAGCATGCATCTTTCGAAATCATTGTCAGAAGGCAATTGTCTCACTTTTACATCAAATTGGAAAATTAATGCCTGATCTTTTATAAGCAACGCATAAACCTTTTATTGTTACTTTATATGTGACACACACCACCTATCAGCTGTCATAACCTCAATTACTTTTTGTGCACCAGTCATTGATGAGCAAAATTCAATATATAAGAATTGCCGGCAATTTTGGTCTTTGGTGCTGATAAGGACAATCCATTCATATATGGAGATGCTCGGACTGCAGCAGCATTCAAGTAATTTGCTTTTGAACTACTGGGAGCCAACGCAGGACCTACTAAGAGTGTTGAGTTCGCTGCCTTGGTATGATTTTCTTTTGTGTTGTTTTATCTTTTGTAGTAAACATCTCAAAATTATTTCTATCATACTTCATTGTTTTCTGAATTTTACCTTCAAACTGAAGTTACTCAGACTGACCAAATAAAATTAAAGACATGCAAACTGAAAATATTTGGTCATATTTTGACATGCATTACTCATATGCAAATATCATGCTTATTTGATTTGATGTGAGTGATGATAGTCACTAGACATCAAAATGTGATTTTATCATGATGTTTTTTACTCTCATGTGAACTTGATCTTGCTTTTCATTTTTGGAAATAATTTGATTTTACCAGACCCTTGAATTTGTCTTCATTTTGATGCACAGGAATAATGTTGAAGACCAAATAGTACCAGTAAAACATGATGGTTTCATGTATTTTGTCTTCATTTCAACTACAATTTTCCTTATGAATATGCACAACATGTGGTATACTTCTTGAGCATGTACCAATTATTTATGCTATTTAGAAAATTTATTGGGCTTGATTTAGTCACTACTTGCCTGTTTTGCATAATTGTCATTGCTCTCCTTTTTCTGCTTTTTTTTTCTTGATTCGTCTTTTTTCTGCTTGGTGTGTGCCTCTTCGCATCTCAGACGGGTACCAATCTTATTAACTATTAAATCTAATTTATGATTATTTCTACGTGCATTGTTTTTATATTATTTTCCGTAACATCATTCTTTTATCATTGCAGTGGTCAGGTCAAGTTAATTCTTGCCTTTTGATTTATTTGTTTTATCTTTATTGAGATTAGGCTCCTGATTAACTACTCAAGTGTGTAACACGAATTAGTTTGAGGTAGAAGAGTTGAATAAAGTATCAGCTTCTTTTCATTGAATGGTGATCTCATTCAAAATAATTGTGTGCTTCCTGAGGCGAGACGATAAAGTAGGTCATCTCAAATAATTAATCACTCCAGTTTTTAATTTTACTCAATTTCAACATTGGGCACAATTATCTTTAATTTGCATTTGAACTGTCTAAAGATATTGTTCATCTGTCGTGTTTGATTTTGACACATTAATTTTTTTGTTGTAGATTTTTTCAACAGTTTATTTTCATCTATCTACTCTATTTATGGCTGGGCATTTATTCACTTTTTGAAATAGTATTGTTTATATAGTTTTAAAGACCGTGTGAGCATTGAAACTGTTTTATTGTATTTTGTATATATTGTATTGTGTATATATTTGTCAATTTATGCTTTCCAAAAATATATATATTCAATATAGCTTGCATAAGTTTTAGGAAAAAATTTTTCTTTCAAAAAAAAAAGGAAAAAATAAGAAAGAAAGATAGTTCGCGCAACGCGCGAAACCCCGCTAGTTAAATGTAGATCACAACAAACGAAAGCTGAATTGCTTAAACGAAAAGGGCTTTAGGTCTCTTCTTTCGCTTTTTTCCGTCAATAATGTCAGTGGGGCGGAGCCAATAGGGGTGCGGCCTTGGGCTTTGACCCCCCCCCTGATGATTTGGAAAAATTGTGATTTATATGTTATGATGATAGTCTAATTAAACAATATAGTAGTGATTGACCCCCTTGTCATTTAACCGATCTCGAAATATAAAAGCCCAAGTATTGTCCAAGTGTTCAATTTGTAAATGCAAAAGTGACTCAAATTATTTAATTCTGTATCTTTCTATTTCTGAGTGTTTTATCCAAGTATTTTATTAATTATATCCTCTCTCATGACTCAGAAATCAGAAGTCAAAAAGTCATAACAAATTAGAACTTTGTGACGCGAAACAAATAACAAAACGCAAAATCTAGCCTGCCCTTGTGCCCCACCGATAGGCCCTATTAATTCACCGCGGTCGCCGATCGACAGGCGACGGCTGACGCCTGACAGCTCACTGCTCCCCCACTCCGCTCTTCACCTCCATTGCTCCACCTCCAATTTCTCTTCGCCCTGAGCCCCTGAGTCGCTCAATGCCTCAGTCTCTCGACACCTAGCTTATTAATTCTGATTCTAATTGTAAGTTTACTTTACCAAATTCAATATGCACGACTCTCTTCATTTCGCTCACCAGTTCCTTACTAATTTGCTATTAAGCACTTACCAGGTTATTACTATTACAGTGTAACTTAGGTTAGTATGCAATTTGTAAATTATTTGGTTATCAAATAGCATTCTGCAATCTGCATTGAGCAATTCCATCGGATGATTGATGAATTGGTGATTGGCCAATTGGGTATTATAACAGTCAAGTCTTTTTGTCTTTTACTTGAGATTTATAACCATTGAGTAAATAATCAAATACTCAATATAAATGAAAATTATTAGTGGCCTAGACTCCCTAGATGCCTGGGACAATTATACAAAATTTTGTTTAGAATATTTTTACTGCCTCCGCCTGATACAACTACATGTCAATTGTGTAGCAATTCAAACTTTTTTTTTATTTGTAGAGTAAACACTTACACTTTAATTGTAAGTTTTAGTTTGAGTGTGAAACTACTGTAAATATTGAATTTTGATATGATATTATGATTTTTTTTACAAACTATAGGTTGTAAATTGCAACTATGAATGAGAGACGCCTTCTTTCGAAATTACATGATTGTCTACATTGAGAAGGAAATTGCTCGGAAGTTTATTTCAGATGAGATTATAAATTTGTATGATTTGTTGGGTAGTCGTAGGGCTAAATTAAAGTTAAGAGGGAAGTAGCTTTTGATTTTTATGGGTAGTGTATGGAAATTTGATGTAACTTTTGAGTATTAGTGAACTATGCTTAATTGCTTATGACAATGAAAACATGATGTATATTTTGGTTGAACTACATGATAAAATATGATGTGCTTTTTTGTTGAACTAGTGCTTATAACATGTACTTTGATCTTAATAGTAAGTAAGTTTATTTATTAGTAGCAAGTTATTATTTAATTAACTCATTATATTATCTTTTATTATTAAATTGTGATTTTAGAAAAGGATTACATCAAGGTTGTTTTTACTGCAGGTAAGCACTACTCTCTAACCAATGTATTTTCTGTGATGAGAAAACAAGAGCATAAGCTGCATATTGTCAGGTATATAAATTTTATTATGAAAATTCTATGTTGTACCGGTCCAGTCCAGGACCTCCAAGTTATGGATTTGTCTTAAGGTCGCACTATTAAAAAAAATTTATGCCCCCCCCCCCCAATTTTAAAATCCTGGCTCCGCCCTGTCCGTCATAATCCTCCTTAAAGCTTGTTTAGTATAGCGCTATATCTTTTGTTGGATAATGATCAAATTACTTTGGTACAAACTTTTGATAGGAACAAAACAAATTTTGACGACGTACCGGCACAGATGTGAGGTCTCAAATGCTAGTTTATTGGCTTTAATATTGGTTATCTATATATCTCCGTTCGGCCACGGTGAACTGGGTCAACACCTGTTGAGATTAGAGAGGAGAGAGAGCGGTACCGATCGGTACAGAGAGCAAAGAGAGAGGGAGTAGATGGAGGTTTGGGTTTTTTGAGTTTCGCACAAAGGAGCTCACGCTCGGGAGTAAAAACACACACAGAGAGAAAAACAAGTATGTGGTGGGCAAAAAAGGTGCTGCCCGATTTTTCTCTATTCCCTTTTATTAGTTAGATTGTTTTTCAATTTACACAATCAACCCTACTAAAAAAGTTAATTACAAAGGGACAAAAAAAGAAAATTACATGAGGAGGGAACCCAACAAACTCCTCCTCCCGACTCATGGAGCGTGTCTACCCAATAAACCCGCCTTCTCACAACAAGCTTCAAGCTTCAATGGCGGTATCGACTTGGTCAACATATCCGATCCATTATCACTCGTGTGGACTTTCTCCAACACCAATTCTTTTCTCTCAAGCACATCACGAATCCAATGATATCTCAAATCAATGTGCTTGGACCTAGAGTGAAACATCGGATTTTTACTCAAATGAATTGCACTTTGACTATCACATAACAAAGCATAACTCTTTTGCCGAATACCCAACTCATGCAAGAACTTTTTTATCCAAATTAGCTCCTTGCATGCCTCCGTAATGGCTATGTATTCGGCTTCGGTAGTTGAAAGTGCAACACATTTTTGTAGCTTGGATTGCCATGACACGGCCCCGTTTCCAAAACAAACCAAATAATCGGATGTAGACTTTCTAGAGTCTATGTCACCGGCCCAATCGGCATCCGTATATGCCTCCAACACCCGATTTCTTGTGCCACCAAAACAAATGCAATGAGTGGATGTACCCTCAAATATCTAAGTATCCACTTAACGGCATTCCAATGCACTTTACCCCGATTAGAAAGAAAACGACTCACTACACTAACGGCATGAGCAATGTCCGGTCTAGTGCATACCATTGCATACATCAAAGAGCCTACAACCGAGGCATATGGCACCTTTCTCATCTCATCCTTTTCTTTGTCATTCTTAGGACAATCATCCAAAGATAATTTAAAATGACTAGCAAGAGCAGATGTTATCGGTTTGCAATTTTTCATGTTGAACCTTTGAAGTACCTTCTCAATGTACTTCTCTTGTGACAACTAAAGTTTTCGATTCTTCCGGTCTCTAGTGATACTCATACCAAGAATTTGCTTTGTTGCCCCTAAATCTTTCATAGCAAATTCGCTTGCAAGTCTCTCCTTTAATGCTTTGATTTTTCTCAAATCACTTCCAATAACCAACATATCATCAACATAAAGAAAGAGAATGAGAAAACCACCACTAGAATACCTCTTAACAAAGACACAATTATCGGAAATGGTTTTAGTAAATTTATTGTCACACATGAAAGATTCAAAACTTTTGTACCAATTTCGTGGTGCTTGCTTCAAGCCATAGAGGCTTCTCCTCAACTTGCACACCATGTGCTCTTGTCCTTGCACCACAAAGCCTTCGGGTTGCTCCATATAGAGCTCCTCCTCCAAATCACCATGGAGGAATGCGGTCTTGACATCTAGTTGCTCAATCTCCAAATCCAAACTAGCGGCCAAGCCAAGCACAACCCGAATTGATGACATCTTCACAACGGGTGAGAAAATTTCTTCAAAATCAACACCCTTCTTTTGACCAAATCCCTTCACTACCAACCGAGCTTCGTATCTCGGTTTTGCTTATTGACCCTCCAATTTGACACGGTAAACCCACTTGTTCTTGAGCACATTTTTGCCTTTTGGCAAATTCACCAACTCAAAAGTGTTGTTCTCATGCAAGGATTTCATCTCATCTTGCATGGCATCCAACCACTTATTCTTGTGCTCCGACTCAATAGTCTCCATAAAGCATTCGGGCTCACCACTATCACCAAGCAAAGCAAATTCATTTGTGGGATACCTTGTGCTAACTCGCCTTTCACGAGTCGACCTCCTCAATTCTTGCACTTGTGAGCTATCACTTGAAGAGGTTTCGGATTGAGGATCGCTCTCTTGAATTTGTGGGACACTAGTTTCGGTTGTATGGCTAGGGTTTTCATCATTTATTTCGGTTCTTGGGTTGTTGGAAGAAAGAGGGATTAGGTCAACATAGCTACTTGTAGAGGTTTTCGCCTTGTCGAGGTTGCCAACATTTTCAATGGTTTCTTTCTCAAAGAACACCACATCTCGACTTCTCACCAACTTCTTCTCAATTGGATCCCACAACCTATAATCGAATTCACCATTTCCATACCCCAAGAAAACACACTCTTTAGTCTTGCTATCAAGCTTTGACCTTTCATCCTTGGATATGTGCACAAATGTCCTACAACCAAACACTCTTAGATGGTCATAAGAGACATCTTTTCCTTTCCAAATCCTTTCCGGTATATCACCAACCAACGCATCAGAAGGAGAACGATTGATCAAGTGAACCACCATGTTCAATGCTTCTCCCCAAAATCCCTTTGAGAGCTTAGAATGAGAGAGCAAGCACCGAACTCTTTCACATCTGGTGCGGTTCATGCGCTCGGCCACACCATTTTATTGTGGAGTCTTGGGTACGGTCTTTTCTAATTTAATACCATTGGTCTTGCAATATTTCTCAAAAAGACCACGGTACTCACCACCATTATCGGACCGGACACACTTGAGTTTCTTGTCGGTCTCTCTTTCAACTTCCATAACCCAAGACTTAAACACATTCAACACTTGATCTTTTGTTTTCAAGGAGTATGCCCACAATTTCCTTGTATGGTCATCTACAAAGGTCACAAAATAAAGGGCACCACCAATACTCCTATCACCCATAGAACAAAGGTCGGTATGTACCAAATTCAAAGCACCCGATTTCTAGGTAGTGAGATTTCTTTTAAAGGCTACACGGTGTTGCTTTCCGGCCAAACAATGTGTACAAGAGGAGAGAGATGTACCTTCACAAGAGACATATTTCTTCTTGGAGAGAATTTCTATGCCCTTCTCACTCATATGACCCAACCGCAAATGCCATAAATCGGTTGAGTTGTCTTCCGATACATTCACCTCTCCGCACATCTTCACTTGAGTCACATAGAGTGACCCGGATTTATACCCACGAGCAACAACCAAATGCCCTTTCACTAACTTCCATCTACCACCAATAAAGTCACTATGGTACCCGTCATCATCAAGGGCACCAACCGAGATGAGATGATGTCTCATATCCGGCACATGCCGCACATTCTTGAGGATGAGTTTGCATCCTAAGCTTGTCACAACTTCTATGTCACCAATTCCAACAATTTTACATGCTCCATTATTGCCCATTCTCACAACACCACGATCACCCTCCTTGTAGGAAGTGAACAAGTCACGTCTAGGCGCGACATGGAATGAGGCCCCGGAGTCTACAACCCATGAGGAATCATGACAAGTAAGGTTTACAAAACCTTCATCACAAGCAATAAACAATTCGCCATCGGAAGCAATAGCGGCGGTACTTTCATTCCCACCATCATCATTCTTACCCTTAGACTTATCTCTCTTGAGCTCATCATTTTTTGCCTTTAACTTCCGGCACTCATTTTTCATATGACCGGGCTTCTTGCAATAATGACAAATGATTCCCTTTCTTGATTTAGACCTTCCCTTTGACTTGTCACGCTTGTCATCATTATGGGAGTTTCTTTGAGTGCTTCTACCACGATTTTCGGTGACAAGGGCCGAGGACTCACTAGTGATCCACGACTCCTTACGTCTTAACTCTTCATTGAACATACTATCCTTCACCATGGCTAAGGTCACAACACCGTTAGGTGCCGAGTTGCTCAAGGTCACCACCAAAGTTTCCCAACTATCGGGTAAAGAACTCAACAAAATTAGGGATTGCAACTCCTCATCCAATACCATTTTCATAGTTGACAAGCGGTTTATGCAATCTTGGAATTGACTCAAATGATCCGAAACGGATGTTCCCTCTTGATATTTCATATTCACCAATTTTCTAATAAAGAATGCCTTGTTTTGAGCGGTCTTGCGCTCATACAAACTCTTAAGCTTTTCCCACAACACCTTGGCATCGGTTTTCGATGATATATGGTGATAGACGGAATCATCAACCCATTGTCTAATTAAGGCTATTGTCTTTCTATTAGACACTTTCCAAACATCATCGGTGGTGGTAGCGGGTTTGGTATCCGAGAGGGGTTCATATGCATCCTTACAATACAACAAATCTTCCATACGAGACTTCCAAATGAAGTAATTGGAAGATGTAAGCTTGACCATGGTACCACTATTACCCTCTTCCGTTTTTAGACACAAACCCTACGTCCCAAATGTAATGCACCGGTCAAGAGAACCTCACCTCAATACGGCGGAGCAACGGCCACTCGCGACTCGACGGCAACAACCCGATCGAGGTCGGAAACGGAGGTGATCAATGGCTGCGGCTCGGCAGCGGCTTGGGTTTGACGGCGGTGACTCGACGGCTAGGGTTTCCGCAACAACGACTTAGCGGCGACGAACCTTGCGCTCTGATACCAGTTGTTGAGATTAGAGAGGAGAGAGAGCGGTACCGATCGGTACAGAGAGCAAAGAGAGAGGGAGTAGATGGAGGTTTGGGTTTTTTGAGTTCCGCACAAAGGGACTCACGCTCGGGAGTAAAAACACACACAGAGAGAAAAACAAGTATGTGGTGGGCAAAAAAAGGTGCTGCCCGATTTTTCTCTATTCCCTTTTATTAGTTAGATTATTTTTTAATTTACACAATCAACCCTACTAAAAAAATTAATTACAAAGGGACAAAAAAATTACATGAGGAGGGAACCAACAACACCTTACTAAAGATACAACTGATGTAATCCTCGACGTTGAAGCGAGATAGTAAAAATCAGAAAAATGTCATTATGTCGGAGCCCACTGTCAGCAATAGTGAATAAAAATAATAGGTTATTCCAAGGTGCACCGTTATAACTTATGACCTATAACCAAATATGAAAAAAAAATTATTCCAAATAAATTCACTTCGTAATTGTATGCCTACAGTGATCGCAAATAAGAAGAGGATTCGATCTGTTTAATTTCAAAGGCGTAAAATATGGAGATTGCCATCATATATTATACTAAAAAATAAAAATAGAGCGGTTAGGCCTGCCAACGGAAACAAAAAAAAATGTTATGACGTTCCGTTTGCTGAAACGAAACAGTAAACGGTACAGATATTTGTTTTGTTTCCTTAATGAAACGGTAAACGGAACATGAAATGAAGCAGTTTAACGTGTTTTAACGTGTTTTTGTACATGCCGTTTAGCGAAATCATTTCGTTTAGTAAGTGGAACGGTAAACGGTAGCGATCCATTTTGTTTCGTTAACGGGACGGTAAACGGAACACCCCATTCCGTGTCCGTTTACCACGTTAATCAGGTCTGAGAGCAGTACAACAAAAAATTTTTAAATAATATAATAGGTAAAGAAGAGGAGTTGGTCAGCGCTTCCACGCGAGCTACTTGACCTCATATCACAGAAGCTCTGAGTCTCTGTTCCTTGATTTGGAAAATTATCAATGGACTGAAAAATCCAACGTTGGCAACCATTAATGTTCCTTGATGCAACCTTGGGTGGCTTCTCAGTCAACACACAGGCAACTTTTCAGAATTCAAAGGAACTGCATTTTTATCATTAAAGATTTCTTGATGTACAAATGTTCTGGAAAGCACCGTAATTTTTCCATTTATAGGTATTAATTAATTGGAAGAAAGATGGTAGAACTGAAGCAGTATGTGTTAGAATTTTTTATGTGTGGCCTATATTATTAATTGTGAACTAAGTTCATTTAATAAAATTAACTAAAGGGTGCTGTCGCGGCTTTTTCGTCATTCCCTCGAAGAATGGGATTTGGTATTCCTCGAGAAATGGGAACATAGCCTTGGATTCACCCCCCTTAAGGTTCGATCTCAGTTCAAGTATCTCTTTACGACAAGAGAACCAAAACATGAGTCGCTTCTTAAAGAGATTTGTTGATTTCGTGGGTCCTTTCTTTCCAGTAGACGCAAGCCCCTACTGTTAATTACCCCGTGATCGCTCACGAGAACCTCTGATTAAGGGATCTGAAGAATTTTATGTAAAGGCTAGGGAATCGTTTGTTCTGTGTTTATTTTATTTTATTTCTTTTGGTTTAGACCGGACTCGATTGGTGTACCATACTTAGTTGACGGGATCCAATTGAGGACATTTTGATCTGCTGAAGAGTTTTCGTTCTTGAAATGGAGAGGTTTCGGTTTTGTCTTTGGGCTTCGTGTTTTGACTTTTAATTTCTTAAGGTTCTCTTTGGGTTTTATTATTTTCACAATTTCCTTTTGTTTTTTTATTTTTTAATTTTAGACTTTTGAAACATCTTTTTATATTTTTAGTTATGTTTATTTTCAAAGATATTTGTTATTTAATATATTCCCTTTAAATTCTCAATGTTTATTTTTGAAATTTTATTAAAACAATTTAATTAAGTTTTAAGATTATTTTAGGATTTTTATAAATTAATTTAGCATCTTTTTTATAATTTTATTAAATTTATTTAATATTGAAAATACTTCAAAAATAGAAAAGTCTAACAATTTGAAAGATTTTTATATCAAAATATGAGTGAATTTGGTTTATTTGGATTTTTAGGATTTTATGGATATTTTATTTGAATTTTTCTGAGTTTCCTACTTATTTTTAATGAATTTTTGAAGTTTCTGCTTATTTGGAATTTCCTGGTTGGTCCACGTCAGCTGAGGAATATGAGCTGGCGCTGAGTTGGCGTCTGACTGGGCCTGACTGTGTTTGGCGTCTGACTGGGCCTGACTGTGTTTGGCGTCGCTTGCTGACGTGGCATTTATTATTTTAATTATTTTAAATCGATTTGTTTTGGTGTAACGAGTCACTGTAGTGTCAGTGACCCGCCACACGAAGTTTGTTCGCAGAAAATCCAACACAACACGGATTTGAATCCGTCTTCTCCGATGGAAGATGGACTTTTTGCAGTTCAGTCCCTGGAAGTTCTCCAATGAAATTGCCATGCTTTCGGCCACCGTTGCAGTCAAGTTTGGGTTCGTTGGAATTTTGAGATCGAGTAGAACATTTTGGTTCCATCAATTGAGGAAATGGAGGCTTGTTTCATCACTTAGCATTGGAGGAATCTCGAACAGCCATTGATGGCACCTGAAGCTTTTTGATTCATTCCCTTCGCCAGTTTGAGGTTTCTTGCACTTGTGGAAGTGCCTTGAAGGTTTTTGTGAAGTCAATTTGGCTTGGAGAAGCTTTGAAGTAGATGATCTCAACTGAGGCAGTTCGGTTTGGAATTGAGCAAAACTCGAGACTTTGCCGTGGGACCCACAGAGACGCCCTTTGGTACCAGCAATGATTTGGTGAGTTTCAGGAGGCTACATACAAGTTTTCCATGTGTTTGTTTCAATCTAACGTATCCTAATTCGATGTGAACCCTGGAAGGGCAGAAATGCATTTTGTTTTGTTCAATTCTTCATTTGCATGTAGGTGACTTTACAACAAATGTGCTTGATTTGACACCCCATTTAGGTTAGTTTAGCCATGTTTTATGAGTTTAAATTGTCACCAGATTCAAGAACAAGTGATTTAGCATTTGTCTCAATTTGTAATTTCCATTTTATACACATTTGTCACTGTTTTGATGCGATTTCAGTTTGAGTTGCTTAAATGCAGTAAAACCAGTTGCAAGTACTATGAGAAAGACATTTGAATCTATTGAACACAACACATATACTTATTATATTTTTTTTACACAAAATGAGGAAAAGCCACCTGCTGTCCATGTTTATGTTTGTATTTTTATGCAAATGGAATCCTATATTTTTATTTATTTTTATTGCTGGTCAAATTTATGCATATATGTATTATATTCTTACTTGATAACAACATAAAGCAGAATTTATACTGTTTCAAGCAAATTAAGGTCATTGGACTGGTTGGGGCTTAACATGAACATTTAATCATCATTTTTATTGTATTTTGAATTTTGTTGACATTTTGAACATGGCTAGGCCAGTGCTACACTCTGGACCTATACCAAGTCAAGTTAAGACTGTCATGAGAGGATTGAGCTATGCTACAAACCCTAGCATGGCAGTCATGGCCGATTTCACTTGTAGCATGAGAATGCCATATGAAGCGAGGAGCTATGCTCCAAACCTCCATAAGACACCCTTTCTAGAACTATCCTATGGCCATGACTGATGCTACGCTTCAGATCATGGCTCAAAGGAGCTGTATTTACATGGCTCGAGCACACCATTGTTTTGGTGGCTGAGCTAAAGAAAAAGAAGAAACAAAACAGCAAAATATCAATTCAAACAAGCTTTCTTGATGTGGTGAAGAGCGATTACAAGCTATGTCTCACTTTTTCCTTTCTCTCTCTCAGTGCAGTGAGTGTTTACAAGGTGTTTGACCTAATGCCTCTCTCAACACTACCTTAACTAGTTTAAACTGACAGCAGCTGACCTTAGCCTATGTTGCGGCTGCCTCTCTCTCTTCTTCTATGCCTTCAATTGGACTTATATAGGCTGGGATTAGGGCTTCACTTCCTTGGGCCGTGAGTTATTTCCGTCGTCAGATTTTGATCCAATGGTCGAAATGGAGCTGCGCTAGGGCTATGGTTTCGCAAACCCGTGGGCAGGTGGTTTCACGTCTGTGGCCAGAGAGGAGGCCACGTCGCCCCTGTTTCCATCGATTTACCTGGCTTCCCACGGTGAAACTCGCGATTTCATCTTCTGTTCCTTTTACCAGGGAGAAGAAGATGGGTCCCGTTTGTCGGTTTTAATGAGGGAGAGGGAGATAGGCACGCTAGGTTCATGATACACCAATAGTGTATTTCTGAATTTCAAAGCTTTCGGTGTATGAAACAGGTGCACGCGATTTTTTAAACGCCAACAGTAATTCTCCCCTGGGGCAGCGACATGCTTGGCCCCCTCTGGATCCGCTGCAGTGGTTTGCACGCGCCAGCACCTTTGATTTTTGTGGGATTTTCTATCCAATTTCCTTAAACAATTTATCTCTTTGGATGTCCAACCAAAATAAATTGTTTGGGGGCCTTTCCTTTGGTATTTTTGGATGAAATTTTATGGGTAGACTTAGAAAAATATAAGGAATCTAATGGTTCAACTGGTTTCGTAAAATTTCTTATGGATTTATTTTAGTAATTTTGTAAATTTTTTGGGTTTGTTTGCAAAATTTGGCATTTGTGTGGGTATTTTTGGGATTTTGAAATTATGATAAATCACCATAATTCTCAAGGGAGTTTTGGGTAAATTTTGAGGATTTTTGGAGTTTGTTTGGTATTTGTCGTAATTTGGTTTTGGGTTTTGGCAATTTGAAAATTTGTTTTTCGCTGGTTTGACTTCTGGTTTTCGCAATTTGGTTTTGAGGGTTTAATTTTTAGGGTCAACAGGTGCATCAAAATTTGATGGAAATTTTGATGGACTAGATTAATTGTATTTGATCTTATAAATACGTCATAAATTTCTGCTAAAGTGTGTGGTTCATTCTCATATCTACTAAAGGACGTGTTCATTTTTACACACATATCTCCACTAAAAAGAATAGAATTAAGTTGAGAAAATAAAACGTCTAATGAGACCATCATTATGTCTAAGGAAAACTATTGAAGATCGGTACTAAAACTTCCGCCTAACGATTAACGATTTTTGCTCTTCAATTTGTAAGTTTTATACTCATAATTTTGTTATTTTATATGATTTACGGATCCTGAAAATTATGTTCTTATTTGTAAACACGCTAAATTAATGATTACGTATATCAGTATGGCCCTAAGTTGCTGGTGCTATTAGTACTTGCCTAGCCTAATTTACCCGTCTGAACTGTAAGGTTCACCAAAAGCTCGAGGTAGTAGAGCAACATGTCATTCAATTAACATTGCTTAATTTTTTTTTATCTGTATTTGTAGTCTGATTGAGACTTAATAATTTTATTTCTGAAGTTAAAAGAGCACATAATTGTTAGACATTATAATTCTAAACTAGGTTTTTTAATCACTCTAAGAACATTTCGTAACAATTTTGTCAGTTGATTATTAGTGGATTTTAATGGATCAGACACAGCCGAAATGCATCTACTCCGTTCAATTTATATATTATGATGTTAAGCTTTAACTTTCCGTTTTGTGCTTCACTTTTATTGGCGCGTTTATTTCTTTCTATTCCATTACAGTTTACAATGCTCCATTGACTAGAGGAAGCCAGACGATATTAAATTAATTTAATTGGATTTCCACAAATTTACCCTTTAATTAGTTAATGGTCGATTATAATGAATATAAACATTGGAGAATGCTATAGCGAAATTTTTGTTTAACAGGAAGAATAAAAAGAAAGAAGATAAAATTTCATCTTTGATTGGCCTTACATGTGCGACAATTTAGTCGTCTTTATGTTCAAATATGATTTGATGATTTCAAATATACATTAAAATTTTCAGATATTTTTAAATCTTTATTTGTGAACACTAATATACCTATATTTATATTTACATAATTAAAAATTTGAAGATCATTATTACATAATTAATTTTGTTAGTGCTTATTTACACTGGATTGTTTAGAATTGTTGAACATAATAAAGCCTCCGTTTGGATGGTGTGGGAATAAGATGAATAAGAGAAGAAGTATTGGGAAGTGTGTAACTTTGTGAAGAGTTTAGATTGTTTATAATAAATTTGGGAGTAGAAAGAAACTATTTCCTTATTCCTAGGCTCATCCAAACGGGACCAAAAGAGTCTATTTTGGACATACATAAATTAAAATTCACTAAAATTAAATAAACTCAACTACATAAAAATTGTGACAGAATCATACATCTAGTATTTTTAAATAATAAAAAATACGTGACATAGTGGCAATTGAACTCAACTTTAAAAGAACTTTATACGAATTCATATTGTGTGTAAGAAATATTGTTTATACAGGTTAAGAAAAAATTTCCGTTTTTGTTTCAAAAGTTTTTAATTTAGATATCGGAGAAAACTAAATAATCATAAATTCACTTTATTAAATGTTTGTTCTAAAAATATTATAAAAAAATTAACAAAAAGTAAAACAATCCTACTGTTTTTGCGTTACGCTCCAATTATGGTCAAATTCTATAACGAATTGGTCAATTTCTATAACAAGCAATATTTGAAAGATATTTCTAGTGTCAAGAAAAGAAAAACATGAGTAAAGACAATTTGTATGAATTCAAAGGTTTAAAAAGCGGTAATTAGTGCCGCAATAGAGATATTATTAGCCGCTGTGGTGCTAAATACTATATTTGTCAATAGTGGTAATAATAGCAGTATTGTATAAAGTCTATGATAAGCCCATTATACACATAAAAAGATACGGTGTGTACGGGCTTTTTCAGTCTACTTCTGATTTTAGTGACCGTATTTGTGTGTTTTAGATGAAAGTTGAAACAGTCATTTAATGACCATACATATAAGATCTGAATGCATTTTACTTTTTATTATTATTATTATTATTATTATTATTATTATTATTATTATTATTATTATTAATTATTATTATTATTATGCTATGCTATATCTGATCACAGTAGTGTTCAATTATAATTGTTAGATTAAAGAAGAATGGTATCTGGACAAAAATTTAGGGTCAAGTTTAATATGCACCACAGTGCATAAGACGTTCTATGCACCACGGATTTTTTCAGGGTATTTTTATAAATTGACAAATCTAATTTAACCAATCTAATCTATATATTGAAATCTCATAGCAAACCAAATTTTACAATTTTTGAGATTTTATTACTATTTTTTCGAATTTTTTAAAACATTCTATTTTTGGATTATTATACTATTTACAATATTCAAAAAATGGTATGTTTTAAAAAATTCGAAAAAAAATAGTAATAAAATCTCAAAAATTGTAAAATTTGGTTTTAAATATATAGATTAGATTGGTTAAATTGGATTCGTCGATTTATAAAAATATCCTCGAAAAAGTCCTCGGTGCATAGAACGTCCTATGCACTATAGTGCATATTAAACTTTCTCAAAATTTAGACCTTTATACTAGATTTACTCCACGTTTCTGATAATGAAATTTTACATCTCCATTTCTTTGTTTTAAACAGCACGCATTTTACTTTTTTTTTAATGAACTTTCTAAATTCATTTGTATTCCAAATTTTGCATACATGTCTGCAAAATTATATACAACCTGATGATATAAAAATTTTCATTTGTTGACTTCGAAAATATTTATAATAATTTTCAGACATTATATTATTTTATTTATTTACTTAAAGAAAAGCCTCTAGCTTTTAAATTATTTGTAGCCCTTGAAAATTCATTTTCCCATATAATTTTAATTACATGTATGGTCAGAAAATTCTTTTAGCATTCACCTCATGCTAAATTATATATTCTCATCTCAGTTTTATGATTTAATACTTGTGCATAAGTCTTGTAGATAATATTTTATATTTTAATCCGATAGCAACCGCTAAATACCCGCTATCACTAACCGTCGTCGAAAGGCATGTCCATCATGAACCCGTTAAGCATTATTTAAACCTTTGGAATTCACAAAATTGCGCTGAGGCATTTCATAGTGTTCATCACCACAATCTATCTTTAGATGTTATCAACAAGTTTCGCAATTAAATATATTTTGTTATGTTTTAGATAAATAATAATCAGAATAAACTAGAAGTAGTTGTTGGTTTGGAGAATCCCGTATTCAAGTCATTGGGTGTCAATCATATTCTAATCTGTTTGGATGAGGTGTGGAAAGAAGGAAAGAAGTGGGAAGAAATATTGGGAAGTGTGTAATTTTGTGAAGAGTTTGAATTGTTTATAATAAATTTCTTCCCTTCTTTCCTTCTTCCCCTCTTCCCACACGGTATCCAAATGTGAAGATTGAAGAAAAAAAGACTATAAGTAATCTAGAAATAAAATTTTAAATTTTAAATTATTCTAAATTCTTGACTGTAAAACAAAAGTTGTCATTCCAATCGCAGAATATTAATTGAACTTATTAATTAATTGATTCAAGCAAAAAAAAATTTAGTCTAATCGTTTTATATTTGCTACGAAATGAAGAAAAATAAGAATAATACATAGACTGAGTTGCATAAAATAAAAAACTTACTTCATGTTTATTTAAATATATTTAAAAAAAACAAAGGGCCCCATTACCCACTTCTCGTTTGGCACCATTTAATTATAAAATATAAAATTAAATTATATATTTTCTTGCAAGAAAGTTTGTTGTACCTACAAATGTACTTTTACAGCAAAACAAAACATATTTGAAAAAAACTCTATTTTTTTTTCGATATTATGAAGTTGGCTCTTTGAAATCTAGACGGGTATTGCTCTCATCATGGTTAATGTGCCGAACTGCCGATAAATACGATTGAATCTCCTACTTTTAATTTTGACATCAAGATGAAGGATATAGTACTCTTTTTACAATGGCTATAATAACTTAAAATTATGAAAATTGATTACTGTCATCTGCATTTTGTCATTTCTTATCATCACTAAACAAAAAGTGAACATATAAAATAGACAATGTGAACATATATAGTGATTAAAGTGAACACATACAAACAAGTTCAATAACAATAAGTTGAATATGCATATAAAAATCTGAACAAGAGAAGACAATTCTTATTTGTTTGTAAGTGTTCACTTTAATCGTATATATGTTTATCTTATCTGTTTTATGTATTCGCTTTGTGTTTAGCGATGATAAGGAATGACAAAATTATATATGACAAATATCATTTCAGGTTGAATATTGGTTCCCTAGCGTACACCGATGAAATTCTATTATAATTATGTTATTCGAGTCATTCGTTTCGACTATTTGACTTATTAGTTATGTTGAAAATCTTGTTGCCAAATTTCGAACTGGATTGCATAATAATTTTAGAGCAAATATATGTGCCATCAGCTATTCCGCCATCGCCCATCTTTTTTTCTTTTTTTTTTCTTTGAAGAAAAAGCCCGTAGGCGCCATCGCCCATCTGATCGCGTCAAATTGGGCATCCAGCCATCCACGCGTCAAAATGGATTTGTCGCTAGCGCTGGCTACCGGCTACCGCACGTCCGGGCGCGTGCATTTCATCAAAAAAAAAAAAAGTTTGGGGCATTAAGAGGCCTAGCTGTATGACACATGACAGGACTTAATGTTTTATATATATATTTAGTTGATAACTTGATACCTCAAGTAATAAGCTAACTTAATATATATTTTTTAACGCATGACACAATTAAAGAAATATCCAATTATTTCTAATGGTCTTTCCTTTAATTAATTTTATTTATTCTTAAGCCCACAATTTTATTTACTTAATCTCTATAGATTAAGTTTGAATTAAATCTTATGATAATCATTAAATCCATAGTTCTTTACTTAATCATTTGATTAAGTTTGGATTAAGGCCATCAAAAAAAAAAATCCAGCAACCCACACCAAAAGAAATCCCGTCGGTCACAATTCAAAACAAAGGCCCAAGTAGAAAAGGCCCAACAATCCAATAGACTGAGCCGGGTCAACCTGACCCAGTTGACCTGAGCTCAAGTTAACGGGTCCGACAGAGGTCCGACGAAACCCAACAGTCAAGAGATCAAGATCCGAATCGTTAACCCCTAAAATTATCCAAGAGGTCCCAATACTCTTACTGTTATTCATAACAGCCCCTCAATTTTACAAACAAGTCCCTTAATATTTATATAACAGTCCTAAAAAATTTACCAATTGGTCCCTGGGACATAAAATGTCTCACAAACAAGCCTTCAGCCTCGCAAATTTACACCAGAACCAAACCAGAATGGTACCAGAGATTGTTTAGCCTCGATTGAGGCTAGTACATGGCCTGTTCCACTGTCATAGACACACAGAGAAGGTGTTACAATGGTTTAGCGCAAGTATAGCATCTCCTAATCCCTATATGCTTGGTTTACCTAGTTTATCATTCCGGTTCAACAATTAACCAAATTAATAGCAAAAGCTTAACAATATCAATAATCAGAACTCATCTTAGCCCCACCATAACCTCCTGTTTGACTTTAATTAAGGCTTAAACCTTAAACTTAACCTTACAACATTCTTAATTGCCCATCAAAATCGAAAACAGAGAAAAGGATAATATACCTCGAGCCTATCCCCGTCCCTCTCTCTTTCTCTTTATCTCAGATTTCTTCTCTATTTTTGATAAATTTTTCTTACCCGACCAGCCAACCCCAAACACAACCTCAATCGAAGTATTTATAAGTAATACCGAGAGGAGAAGAGGAAAGTGAAATCAACGACGAAGATCTCTCACTCGAATCTTACAGTTTGTGTCAGAGATTCAATCCATCCCGCCTCCAATTTTTTAGTGTGGTTTTTCCATCGGAGAAGAAGAGAGAAGGGAGAGAGATCAGATAGATCGCACGAGAGAGGAGGTGAGAAAAGGAGGAAGGAGATGATGCCAGCGAAAATTTACGATTTTACTAAAAATTTGTCTCTGGGATCTTCTGTGGCACAACTTATACAGCCAAGGATGCTGCAACTCAAATGAATTAATATTTTATTATTATTTTCTATAAGAATTTTAGTTGTTTTGATTGTAAATTTTAGTATACTCAAGCTTTGATTTTGCTAGAGTCATGTAGGTTAATTGTGAATACTACACAAATTAAAAGATTTCGATTTCGAATAAATTTCTCTGTAGTTATTAATTTAATCGTTTTAGGATTATTAATTATAAAATTTTATTGACCTTAGTAATACTTTAAAATTTACCTAATTAATTCGCTTGTACTACGTTTGAAAATTCTAGGATGTTACATAGTGCCAGAAAAAAAATGAAAGAAAATAAATTAATCCAAATGACTCTACCGTTCTAAATAATGACAGTTTCAGTTTTTAGTAATTTTTATTTTTGATAATTAATTATTTGATTGTCTTACACTTTGGTTGCAGTTATCAGTGTCCGTTTTCCTAATCGTTATACTGCAGCCCCATATAACTATAATAAAATCCTGCCCAAAAAGAACAACCCAATTTTTGGGCCTAGTCAAAGCACCATTCTAACCTTTGAATTCTCTTCGGCTGAATCTTATCAGGTGAGGTGATCATGAGATTCATCTCTTCACTTCATCAGTTCATCTCACAAATTTGACGGAGCAAATAGAGGATCTTCTGCATGTATTAAAAAAATAAAAAATTGTTCTGGACTAATAGACAACAAGAAATAAAAACTTTAATATTATTTAGATTACTGAACAAAAAGTATAAAACCAATGCAATAAAGCCATGTTACATAATCAAACGAAAGAAATATTTTCGAACATATGTTTATGTAATGATGATGGTGTATCGGAGTAAAGTTTTTTCTAAAAAAATATCGTAAAACCGAGAAATGAATAAGATAAACAGTTAAACATTATAAAGGAAAACTATTGAATATATTGTTATCGCCTTGGAATGACGATCCATGGGTGCAGACCATTCGTCATTCCAAACGACGATCCAGCAACATTAGTATTAAAATTTTGAATTTTTTTTGTTATTATCAAAATTTAGATGAACAGTAATGTTACTATTAATTTTGTCGGGCCCTATCTATCTATAATAAAGTCCAGCCCAAAAAGAACAACCCAATTTTTGGGCCTAGTCAAAGCACCGTTCTAACCTTTAATTCTCTTCGGCTGAGTCTTATCAGGTGAGGTGAATCAGGTGATCATCACTTCACTTCATCGGTTCGTCTCACCAAAAGAGGAGAAAATTAAAACCAAAAAAAAAGAAAAGAAAAGAAAAACCCAAAGGAAGAAAAATCGATATTGTTTCTCTTGGATTCTTGGAAGAGAGATGCGAGCACTGAGCGTACCAATGGAGGGTCCATTGAGCCTCCCATGCTGTTCCCACTCCGCCGCCGGGATCCGCGCACCTCCCGTGGACTGTAAGCTTCTCTTCACCTTCGAGTCTCGGCCTTCTTCTCTCTCCTCAAAGGTTCGCTCTTTACCTTTCTATACGCAATTTTATGAAGCGGGTGATATTTACTGTCTCGTTCCTCATAGTGCTCAATCTCCGGGCGGTTTCAAATGGGGTTTTGGAGCGTGAAACACCAGCCCGCACGGAAGGCTACAGTAGTGAGGGCCGCAGAGAACCCTGGTGGAACGAAGCGACCGGTGGCTCCTGTCCGGTTGCAGTCTCCCACTGGACAGCTTCTTGAAGAGATAATGCGGTCCCATCCGTACCTTCTTGCTGCTACAATTGATCAGCAACTGGAGAGGCTTCAGGCGGAGCGAGATGCCCAGAAAGAAGAGGATGCTTCAAAACCCCCTGGAGATCTCCTTTATAAGTATTTTTTTTTTTGTTCAATTCTTTATTTTCTTTTATTTCTTTTTGTTGGTTTATGTTTGTCTGAAGTTTAGCTTTGGGCTGAATGGTTAGTATATTAGCTGGTATGTAATGCATTCTGAGTCGATCGAAATCAAGAACCAACGGTACAATTTCTTGAAACAATGTCTTATTTTGTGTGATTAAGCCACAATTTGATCCTATTTTGGTATCCTTTAGATGATGATTGTGCTACTTTCGATCAATTACCTCTTGATTTCTCTGATTAATACAAGGCCTTCCTTTTGTGCTGATTCTCATTCACTAATTTCAAGAATTCATAGTCCTTTGTTTGCACTCCTAGAATTTCCATTACTTAAAATAAATATCAGTCCCCATTTGTTTCCAAGAAAAATAAATAAAATAAATGCATCCAGCTCCTAGAAAGGCATTTCGTAGAGTGATATTACACTAGCTTCCTTTTTAGAGGTTGGATGTGTTTCTTTTATTTATTTATTTTCTTTTCTTTGGAAGGGGTGGGCGAGAGTGGGCTGATATTTCTGAAATATAATAGTTAGGAGTTAGAATACAGAAATATGAATTTCTGAAATTAGTGAATGAGGAAGTTTGCATCCCTTGAATGCGAACCCTGTCCAAATAAGTGAATTTATTTGTGTCCCTGGTTCACCTTTTTTGATTGCAAACCACTTGGTTTACATACGCCATATTTGAACTCATTATGTTTCTCTGGCATAAGGTGCTGGTACCAGACAGTACTATCTGTCCCCACTTCAGTATTCTGTCTTGTTTTATTCTTCTGGACTGGAGAACTCCTTTACTCATACGTGAAAACCTCAGGGCAGCTAGTCATATCAAGAAGCATATATTGGATGCATATCTCTTTCAGTTATCTCTTATATCAAGGTGATGGTTTCAGATGGAAAATATATATATCAATAATCAGTGGGGCCTTGAAGAGGATTTAACATATCACACCCTTATTCAATCTCTCTCTCTCTCTCTCACACACACACATATATATAGAGTTTAGCTATGGTGAGATGCATCATAAAAAACCTTCCGTGAGATGCGATCAAACCTCATGGATCTTGTTTAAAATGACTGATCCAAACCTTCTAATATGATCTCTCTATTGAAATCTCCGTGCAGACTAAATTTTACATTTTTTCGAATTTTTTAAGTATTTTGTTTTTGAAATTTTAGAAAATCGTTAATCTAATTAGTTCTGAATCGTCCAAAAACTGTCATTTTTAAAAATTCGAAAAAAATACTTAAAAATTCCGAAAAAATGTAAAATTGGGTCTGCAAGAATATTTCAATAGCGAGATCATATTGAACGGTTTGGATCGATCATAGATTCATGAGTTTTGATCGCATCTCACGGAAGGTTTTTTGTGATGCATCTCTCCATAGCTAAACTCTCTCTCTATATATAGAGTAAATTTATTGTGAACCATGGTTCATATAAACTTTCGTGCACCATGACCATTTTGGTCGGTGGTTTCACAAATTGTCAAATCTAATTTAACCAACCCAATCTATATATTGAAATCTCATAGAAAAAAAAATTTTACCATTTTTGAAATTTTTTACTATTTTTTTCGAATTTTTTAAAGTTTGCCATTTTTTGCTATAAATACACTAATTTATAAGCAAAAAATGGAAATCTTTAAAAAATTCGAAAAAATAGTAAAAAAATTTAAAAAATTATAAAGTTTTGTTTGCTATGAAATTTCAATATATAGATTGGATTGGTTAATTTATATTTGTCAATTTACAAAATCACCGATCAAACGGTAATGGTGCACGGAGTGCTCTATGCATCATGATTCATAATAGAGGTGGGCTAAAGTGCCATAGATGGCAATGCCATAGATGTCTTTTTTGAGTCATTTTCTTAAGATCCAAAATTCAATCAGTCAATCCAAACCGTTCAAATTGATCACCATATTGAAATACCATTGTAGACCAAATTTTACATTTTTTTTGTATTTATTTTGATATGTTCAAATTGGAGGGTCTGAAATGCTCCAATTATATCATTTTTTAAAAATATCATAATAAATAGCAGCAAAATTCGAAAAAATATAAAATTTGGTCTCCAAGGGTATTTTAATATGGTGAATAAATTGAATGGTTCGGATTGAGCATTTGAATTTTGTATCTTGAAAAACGACTCTATGGTACGGGACCCTCTGTGCCATCTATGACACTATATATATATATATAGAGGTGGGCTAAAGTGCCATAGATGTCTTTTTTTAGACATTTTTTTAAGATCCGAAATTCAATCGGTCGATCCAAACCGTTCAAATTGATCACCATATTGAAATACCATTGGAGACCAAATTTTACATTTTTTTAAATTTTTTTTGTATTTATTTTGATATGTTCAAATTGGAGGGTCTGAAATACTCCAATTATAACGTTTTTTAAAAATATCTTAATAAATAGCAAAAAAATTCGAAAAAATATAAAATTTGGTCTCCAGGAATATTTTAATGTGGTGGATAACTTGAACGGTTCGAATTGAGCATTTGGATTTTGAATCTCGAAAAACGACTCTATGGCACGGGACCCTTTGTGCCATCTATGGCACATTAGCCATCCTATATATATATATATATAGAGAGAGAGAGAGAGAGAGAGAGCTTTCAATCAAAGCGCTTTGACCGGAGTCCCGGTTAAACCCCGTCAGATCTCAATATTGAAAGTTCAAATGACCGATCCAAACCGTCAAATATGATCTCCATATTGAAATCTCCTTGCCGACTAATTTTTTCATTTTTTTGAAATTTTTACGTATTTTTTCCAGATTTTAGAAAATTGTTAATCTAATTTGTTCTGAACCCGACAAAAACGGTTGTTTTTAAAAATCCGAAAAAAATACTTAAAAATTTCAAAAAAATGAAAAAATTATTGGGAAGTGTGTAATTTGTGAATAGTTTAGATTGTTTATAATAAATTTATGCCTAGGAATAGAAAATTCCCCAAATTCCCACTTGATCCAAACGGCCCCTTAAGTGTGCTAAACTTGGTTCACTGCCTGGTTCTCATTCAATCAATGCGAATTTCCTAGTTCGCTAATATCACAAATTTGTATTAGCCCTTTGAAATATCTAAATTCTAAATAAAAAAAATAAAAAAAGGTTGTGGTTTCAGATGGAAAATCTATATATCAATAATTAGTGGGGCCTTGAACCATGACTCGATATCATTGTACATGATATACTAATGTTCCTGCTAAATAGAGAAAAAAGCTAAGTCTCAAACTTCTAAAATATCTGAAATGAAGACCCAAAAATCTGATCCCTTGCAATTAAATACAGGAGAATAGCAGAAGTGAAAGATAAAGAACGACGAAAAGAAATAGAAGACATTATGTACTGCCTAATTGTGCAGAAATTCATGGACAGAGACATCTCCATGATCCCAAAACTCATAGCTTCATCATCCCCCAACATAATAACCCAAATTGACACCATCCCCCACCAAGAATCAAAACTCGAATCAGTCCACTCCTCTGATGCCCTTGAGATTATTCAGAGCCACCTTTCCCTAATCAGTCCACCCTTTGTGGGCCCACGGAGCACCATAGTACAGAGGAGCAAGCTAAAGCTTCGGGGACTGTACGCTGTCTCAATCATGTATGGCTATTATCTAAAACGGGTTGATGAAAGGTACCAGCTCGAGCGGAGCATGAATACCCTGCCAAATGTGAAGAAACTTCCAAATATGTTTAACGATGTGAAACCAAACCCATTCTGGTTCCTGGAATCATTGGTCCAGATCACACCTGATGATGGTGATAGGTATGGTGAAGGCGGTGATGCTGCAGAGAAAGACTGTGATCTAAAATCATATGTGATGTATTTGGATCCTGAGACATTGCAAAGGTAAACACTGTATTTTCATGCAACATGCAGTATGGCTAACTAACTATCTTGCAGACCTCAGGTTAGAAAACATATGAGACTTTTGTATGAAATCAAAGTACCTAATTTTTTGTTTTATTTTTTTTCATACTTTTAATTCAAGTAAATTACCTTCTCCTCATGGAAGGTTTTTAATATACATTTTTCAGTCTATTTGGTGGATCATTTCTTAGGTAGTTTCCTTTTTTTAAAAAAATCCCAAACACTTATTCTGTTGTTGATCCCACTTTCTACACATTTTATGTTCTTTGGTTTGGTAACTAGTCTTCTTTTATTCTTTTTATAAATGCATTTATAGTATCTGATGCTTATGAGTACTCGTAATGTAGTTATGCAACAATACGATCAAAGGAGGCTGTAGCAGTGATAAAGAAGCAGACAGAAGCTTTGTTTGGCTGGCCTGAGCCCGATGATGGGTCACTTGGTGCAGTGAATGATGAAATTGTGACAACAACGTTCCAAGGATTGACAATGCTGATTCTTGAGGCCGCTGCTTTCGGTTCTTTTCTTTGGGACTCTCAAGGGTATGTGGAATCGAAGTATCATTAGTTTGGTTATTTTCTTTCGGTTTTTTCATATGAGATTAGATACTTTTCATATTTGCAATCCAGATTTTTAGCTGCTACATTGCTGGCTCATTTATGCTCAACTTTTATTTTTTGTCATCTCTAATGTCATTTGGAACAACTGTTAGATCATTACTATGGGGCAAAGAAAAACATGGTATCTCCCATTAAGGACGCCTTTTCGTCTTCTATTCACCATTAATGAGTTCAACATCAAATGAATAACAATCACATATATTTTACCTTACTTTTAAATTTACAAAATAAAAAAAATGTGAAAAGGAAGTGGACTATCTGTCCTGGCGGCCAAGAGAATGATAACTTGAGCACATAAATTTGAGAGATTTATGTATCCCCAACTTGCAAGGTAGAAGTTATTATTATTTTTTTTAAATATGTTCAATGCCTGCCGCCTCTTCCTTTCTCCTTTCGCTCAATTTCTTGAGGTCCAGTTCCGCGTCAAATTTCCCAATTCAAACTAGGGTAGGACGTCGGAAAATTTTTATAAAAGACAAAAATGCCCCCAACAATTTAAAAAAAAGACAAAAAAGCCTCTGAAATTTTAAAAAGAGCACAGCTATAGCGGTAATAGGAATGCCGTTATAACTCATTCCTATAGCGACAATAGCATTACCGCTATAGGGGCTATAGCGGCATTCCTATTACCGCTATAGCGGCACATCTGTCACTTTTTTTTTTCTCCGAAAAAGGCTGACATGAACTATTGAGGTTTTGTTTTTTTGCACTATAGCGGCATTGCGGCAATAGTGGTTTTTTTTTTTTGGTTGGCTGACACTTTTTTTTTCGGATTCATTGCAAAAGAGAAAATATGAGATAATTAATGGATAGGAGCACACAAAAAATATATTGGTCTAAAGTTACTATGCACCTTAATTATACCAAGTATGTACGTCCTTTAATGAAGAGATCAAAATTCAGATATAAGTTAAAAAAGTTAAAACTCCAAAACCATATATAGGTGATGCAACATAACTTCAAAATTAAAAATGTTAGCTCTTTTATATTATATAGAATAGAATGAAAATGGTCGCCAGTTGACTTCACCAACTTCCATTAGTACCAAAGAATCTCTAGCTATTTGAACTGCCCCGTGATGACTGATTCGAACGAATGTTCGAGGTTAGATCCATTTCAAGAGAACTTAATTGTCTTTATCATTTATATCGGAACTATTGTTTTTGAAGATTTTTAATTTCAAGAGAACTTAATTGTCTCTATCATTTTTAATATATAGAAAGTGAAGTGTGACATGTAATCATTAAATATTTTTGTTAAAAAGTGTTAGAATTATGAGAACAAAATCTACTGTGTTCATCTTGGACAAAACCAACTATCTTAAAATTTTTCTAAGTTTTACCAATTTGATCAACTTTTATTTTTTATTATTGATAATCAATAATTGAATACCAATAAAATTAAATACTCTTACAAATAATTTAAATTACTTAGCAACAATGGATTTCTCATAATAACTATTCATATAAGACTTGATGAAAAATTTAATTTTAAAAAATCACCAAATATTTTAAAAGTTATGCAAATCTATAGAATTTGTAAAATTTTAAAAAGATGAAAATTGCTAAAAATTGTATGATCACGTTAAAAAAAGTTATGTAGCATGATTGGATTTGTTATAATTTTTCTATTATTTATATAGAATTTTATGCACAAATAAAATTATAAATTTCTTTGAATAATTTAAAATCTATTGATATTTATGAAATTGTGGAGATTCAATATTTATTAGATTAAGAAAATTATTTAAAATATTTATAAATCTATAATTATAAAAATTTACATAATTAAAATTTTCATATATCTGTCAGTAATTAAATAAATTTTGATAGTCAAATGATTTTTTCAAAGCCTCCAAACAATTTTAAAACGAAAACTTTATGCAGATTAAATTTTATGAGATTCAGAAAATTATTTAAATTATTTTATAACTCTATAAATTAAACATTTTATATTCATGAATTGTTTATATTTTTGTGAGCACACATATAAATTTTCATAACCAAATGAATTTTTAAAGACACCTAAATAATTTAAAAACTAAACTATATTTAATCTGAAATTATGAAATGGAGGTGTCCATTGTCTTATAGAATGGAGAAAAGATTGTGCTGACATCACCCTTGCACTGCCGAAATTATTTTAAATAGAAATTTACAACCCTAAAATTTTAATAGAAAGAATTAATTAAAAATTTTTTTAATAAGAAGAAAGTTCTTACGCGGTTTATAAAGGGGTACACACTCTCTCCTTTGTACCCGTTTTATAACCGGGTAAGAAGGCTTCTTACCCTTTTATAAAACGGGTACGAAGGCTTCTCTCTCCTCCTTTATTTATTATAAAGTAGAACACTCTCTCTCCTTCGTACCCGTCTTATAACCGGGTAAAAAGGCTTCTTTACCCTTTTATAAAACGGGTACGAAGGCTTCTCTCTCCTCCTTACTCTTTATAATAGTTAATTAAGTAATAATAATTAATAATTGCTAATTAAGTGATAATTAATAATTATGATAATATTTATAATTATTAATAATTGATAATGGTTATAGTAACAATAACTAGTAAATAATAATAATAATCGTAAAATTATAATAATAACGATATTCAATAATAGTTATTATAATAATGATAATAATAATTAATAATAGTTTAATTTTTATAATTTATAGTTATTAATAAAAGTTAATAATAATTACATTATTAATAGTTGCTAACCTTAATACTAACCTCAATATACCGCGCCAAACAACATTTACTAATCTTAAATTAGCACCAACCCCATCAAATCACTACCCTTACCAATAATTAATATTGCAATAACTATTATTAATTATTATAAATATTGCTATAATTATTAATTATTATTATTATTATTACTTATTTTGAATTATTAATTATTAATTAATATAATTCTTATTATATTAACTATAATTAATTACTAATTAATTATGCCAAACTTACACCACTAACCATACTCACTTCTATTTTGCCAAACGTACCCTGTTGATGACTATTGGAACCAGTAACACTGTACTAACTAAAAGTTGCTCCTAAAATGTACTAGAGGGATAGAATGGTAAGGGTAGTGATTTGATGGGGTTAGTGCTAATTTAAGGTTAGTAAATGTTGTTTGGCGCGGTATATTGAGGTTAGTATTAAAGTTAGCAACTATTAATAGTGTAATTATTAATATTAATAAAAATTATTATTAATTATTAACTATAAATTATAAAATTTAAACTATTATTAATTATTATTATCATTATTATAATAACTATTATTGAATATCGTTATTATTATAATTTTACGATTATTATTATTTACTAATTATTATTACTATAACTATTATCAATTATTAATAATTATAAATATTATCATAATTATTAATTATTACGTAATTAACTATTATTAATTATTATTACTTAATTGACTATTATAAAGGTAAGGAGGAGAGAGAAGCCTTCTTACCCGTTTTATAAAGGGTAAGAAGCCTTCTTACGCGGTTATAAAACGGGTACGAAGGAGAGAGAGTGTACCCCTTTATAAACCGCGTAAGAACTTTCTTCTTATTAAAAAAAAATTAATTAATTCTTTCTATTAAAATTTTAGGGGTGTAAATTTCTATTTAAAATAATTTCGGCTTGCACTGTAGAAAACACCTCTAAAATTGGAGTATTTATAGATATAGAAGATTTTTTTAGTGAGAAGAAAATTAAAAATAAAGGCGACAAAATTAAATTGTTTTAAGAAACAGTATATTATGTTTTAGACATATATATTAAAAATATATGTAAGCAAGTAGAAGGCATCATCATAAGAAAGCGATGGTACAAAAAAGTTATATATGTATCATTAAGAATAATTATAATTTTTGGATATCGAAAATAGTGGGCTGTTGAACGTAGTTATTGATAGGCGGGTTTCACATCGAAATATTCAACTCTTTTAAGCTTTAATTTCAATTAAATGCTTGTGTTTTAGTTAGATTTAGTGTAATTTAGGTTAGAAATACGGTACTGCTATTTGTCCTTGTCTAATTTCAGGTTCAGTGATGATTTGGAGCAAAATTGGGCCCAAGGCAGAGTCAAAGCGGAGCAAAATCAGGGTCCAAGCGACTGGAGCAAAGGAACATGGTCAAACCAGACAAGTCCCCTGTTCTGGCGACCCGCCAGGATTTCTGTCGACCCGACAGGATCCTAGCGACCCCGCCAAGATCCTGTCGACCCCGCCAGGATCTCTGTCGACCCGCCAGAAGACACGCTGAGAGTTATTTGCTGTTGTTTCTTGTTGTAAACTTTCTCTATTTTCTGTCTTTTGATGTTTAGCTTGCTGAAACCTTTTGTCTTTATGTTTAGCATGACTTGTAGTGAGTAGTTTAGTATAGGGGCAATTGTAGGGAACCATGACTTGGTAGATTAATGAAGTTTGATTTAGTTTTCTAGTTTTTCTAAGTTGCTTTGATTTACTTAAGTTTATTTGCTGAAATTGTGAAATGAATTGAATTGATTTGAAGGTTTGCTCACTTGGTTAGGCCTGACCTCGTAGATAAGCAAATAGAACCCTAATTTCAAAACAATTTGTGTTCTCAAACCATAGGATAGTTAGTATACCCAAAAGGTGAAACCGGAACTTAGCCGAGAGGTTTATTCCCTCCTAAGATCGAGAGATTTAAGATATCCTACCGAATAGATAAAGCAAACCCTAGAATTTAAGCCAAGAAACGAGAGTTGAAACTTAGGTTTTAGGGAGGGATAGAGGTTAAAACTTAGTGATACCAAATCAAGAACGAGAGTTAGTATTTGGACCTGAGTTTAAATAAAAAACCTGAACTTAGAGAACTTAGAAACTAATCAAACTGAATTATCGTACTATTCTGGCGACCCGCCAGGAATCCTGTCGACCCGCCAAGAACTCTGTCGACCCGCCAGGATAGCGCCTGGAAGTGGAACCCGATCAATTGACCCTAGTTTAAGTCCTTAATTCGAGTTTAGATCTTTACCTTAATTTTTAGAGTAATTTAGAGATTAATCAGAGTTTAGAAATAATTCCTTTAGTTTAAATTTATTACTTTTAGATAGTTAACCAACTTTTTGACTCGTTTACTCCTAGATCAATTGAACTAAATTACTTAAAATCCAAAGTTTAGAATAACCGTCCCTGCGGATTCGACCCTCAAGCTACGCTGCAATAGATTAGATTTGAGGTTTAATTTGACCTAGATTTTACCTCCGATCAGTTATTGTTTAAATAGTATTAATTTAAAGGACAACTCTTCTCGATCATAAATCAAAGTTTTATAATAGCGAACATATATATTGAAACCATATATAAAAGATCTATATATTCCAAATTGTCTGAAAGTGTGAGTTTATTAAATTATGTGTTGAGAGTTAGTTATCTATTGAGAAATGTTTAAATCTTTTTTTTTTAAAAAAAAAAAAAGATAATACTTTTTCAAAATCATTAATGTTATCTGACTCTCTCTTTTTTTTTCACCTTCCAAAATAAAGGATAAAGAAAATGTGAAAAAGATTGATACACCCACAATAAATTACAATGCTAATCCTTTCATATCCTAAACGCATGTTCTGCACGGCTGCACCAGTGGCAAATATCCGGTACCAAGCGCTTCTTGCTAGCAGCAATTACCACTGCTTCATCTCACCACACCAAGCACTTCATCACACTTCTTTTTTTAAAAAAATAAAATAAAAAATTGGCCCATAGGCACAAACATTAAAAATAAAAAGATTCAGTACAAATTGTCTATCAGAAAACCTCAGGTAAGTTCCTATCTTAACCCCATTACCCATTAAACTTCATTCTACCGAAGGCACCGTTTAGATGCGTTGAGAAGAAAGTAGGAAGAAGGAAGAAGGGAAGAAATAAATTATAAACAATCTAAACTCTTCAGAAAGTTACTTCCCAATACTTCTTCCCACTTTTTCCCTTCTTCCCTTCTTTCCACACCTATCCAAATGGAGCCGAAAAGAAAACATAAATTAAAGAAAGAAAGTAAAATTAACTAACAATTAAGAAAACTGAAAAACAATAGTAACTACTCAATTGAGTCTTGCCCGATTTCAAAAACTCCCATTCAGATCATGTTGAATTCCATGCTCACTGAAGCATTCTGAAATCAGCCCCCCACTGTCCCAAGTTGTACCAATCCTTCTTGCGAAATTTGCCAACTTATGTGCTGGCCGACCACATCCCTCCTCATGTTCTTGATAAAAATCCTATTATAAGTATCTCAATTTCAAGCTGGGAGAGGACTATAGACTAACTTCCAATCCCAACCGTCCCTTGCTTCTGCTGCACTTCATCTGAGCCCTTAGTCCCTTTCGCTGTGGCAGCTTGGTTTGGCATACCTTCTGCGTGTGGGATACTGATGTGCTGTTCGTCTCCCATTGGTTCGTTGTCCCTCCTTCGCGTGGGAGGCTGATGACCTGGATGCATTTGTTCGGCTTCTGTGTTGCGATTTCTGTGTAGTTTTTCTGATGCGTCTTCTGTTCCTGTGTTACCTTTTCACGTGCAGGATTGGCCTCCCCTCTTTTCTGGGAACTTCTTTCTTTCCTCTCCCCTCTTTTCTGCTTTTCATCAATCGCGACAGTAAAACCCTACCTTCACTGCTCTCCTGCTTCGCCTACCTCCCATCTCCGCCATAGCATCGCTTGGATTGGCCTCTGCATCACCTCAATCTTGTACGGATCAAGAGCTATTCCTGGCTTTTTTACCGTTCTGGTTTCTAATGAAGAAAACTATTTCTACTACTTCGCCTTCCTCCTCTCTTTGTTGCCCCCTGGTTTTGACCATGAGGTGAGCTCTCTCTGTTTTTATTTCCCCTTTCATAGCATTGTTCTAATCTTTCTAATTATTATTACAGATTGGTACCTTTTACTTTCTAAAATTCCTGATGTATTTCCTTTTGGCATCATGTATTGCGGTCATTTGTTCATCTTATGCTTACTATACGCCTTGCTTTGTTGGCTGGCTTTCGATGGTGTTTTTACTTCAGGGAGAGTGAGGATAAGCGGGAAAATAAGGTAGAATTTAATCTTTCTGTTGATTTTTGTTCCACTATCCATGGTGGTTTTTCTCATTTTTTATGTGATGCTTGCACTGAGTGGAAGCGCAAATCAAGAAACGTAAAAGATGGCTTGCTCTCAGGTTGCTAGAGAAGGTGTAAGTTCTTTCTTATTGCTTTTTAACACCCTTTGTTTTTAATTTTGCTTTGTTCTGCAAATATTTATTGTTCCCTCTTTAGATCTGGCGTGATTAGAAGATGTACTATTTATGTATGGTATTTTTAATTTTTCCTGTACAATTGATGCATGATTTTTTCGTTTCTATATTTTACTCTTGTGGCTACATCTACATGCCAAAGAAAAGCTTCAGATTGACGATGGCCAGGTCTTATTGTCAGTTGGTTGGGTAAAAAAAAGGATTATAGTTCATCAGTGAAACGCTTTATGTTGGTACTTGCTGCTGCTCCTGTTAATTCATGCTCAGATTTAGACGGAGGAGCTAATCTCGAAGAAAGTGAGTTTAGGTTTGATTCATTTGTTTCATTTAATTTGTTAGTATCATGGATTATATTTTTATGGGAAGATCATTTGTTGAAAAAACAACCAACTGACATTAATTGAGGAGCTCGAATTGTGTAGGTAATCTTTGAATAGCCCGAATGACCCTGTGTCTGTGCTGAGAATTCATTCCCATTTATTGTGATTTTGTATATGTTATAAATATTGTATTAGGTTATTTACCTTGCGAGGAGGATTTCTGTATCTAGGATCATCATGTCTATCTCATGATATATATATATTTCTTTTAGCTAGCCAAAAGGAAATAAAAAAATTTTCTACTCCCAATTACATTATTGAATCTCAAGAATGACCAAGCTTTAGTACTATATATCATATCTTCTGATATAGACATGATGATCCTAGATTGTTTCTTATAAATTTGATATTAAAGAATATAAACAAATAAATTATTACCGTTGCAAGAATTTCCCTGACCCAATGATTGCTTTTCCAGGTAAGCTTTGATTTGACCAATGAATCAGTTTTGAGAGCCAGTTTAAGCAAAGGGTGATCATTCAACCTGAATAAGGGTAGAAACACTGGGGTGGCTATGCGAACGGCCACTATTTGTCAGTACTTAGTTTTCCTTTACTAAATTAAGCTCAAACGATATGTTTCTTTCTTATCCATCTTCACCTTCTTGCTTCCGTAGAGTTACAAGCGAACTCATTCACTCTGGGTCTGAAGTACTTCCAGTGATTGATCACTTTTTTCTGTATAGTTAATTTCTACGTATTTTTGGTTGGATTATGGGTCTTCTTAGAAATTTTACTTATAATTTGCAGTTGCGACATGTGATTTAGCTTTTTTATGTACCAGTGGCATGGATAATCTGTGAGCATCCAAGGCGGATGGGCAAAATGACTTGAGAGCACTTTCTTCTCTGTTGCTTTTTGTAAGTTCTTTTTGTTTATTTTATATTGAAAAGCCTAGATTTTGTATTAAATCTAGCATAATTTCAGAATGTGGAAATCAATTGCAACAAAATTGGCACAACCATTTCCATTTTATTGCATTTTCTTAAAGGTTTTGTATGTGCTTTAAAGGTCAAGTTATTTGTACGCTGCTGATTTTTCATATTTTCAGTTGTTTTTTTATTTGTAAAGTTGTCTATTCGTGTTCTTTTTTCTTTCTATTTTTAATGAAAAAATGATGCATCAGATTGACCAATACCACTATACCAGTATATTTAATCTGATTCAAGTTGAGAATAAGATGCAATATTCTCAATATAAGTTTAGGCGTACCTTCTATATGATCTAAAATGAACATTTAATTAAATTAGAGAATAACTAGGGGTTGATATTATGGCTCTCAAAAAATCATTTACTACTTTCGCGTATCACTAACAGCATGTGTGACTCTCCATACATCTTACATGCAGTTAATTTAAGAATAAAAAAATAACCATAATTCATTCACATGAATTCAATCCTATTTGTTTGTATATGTTTCAGATTTTTTTCAATAAGTAATTAAAGGGAAAGCAATGAAAACATACAGAAAGACGAGCCAGGTGCAAATTAGTTAATGGAACTAGCTTCATTTTCATTATATTCAAATCTCCTTTTCAGATATGTAGCTCTCTTTTTTCTTTTTCATTTTTTTTCCTTTTGGGGTTTTCTTTGTCTTCTAGGTGAGCTTTCAGCACCTTTTTTCTTTTGTTTGCTTGGTTTTCATTGCCTGATGAAATATGGCTTGGATTAGACTGGTCTTCCTTTCAATTTGAAAGTTCTTAATTCGTGATCCCAATTTCTATTAGAGTAAGATTGTACAAGATGTGGAGGCTTAGTTCGAGAAGGCTACTGTTCAACGGTAGAGGATGCAAAACCAAGGTAAAATATCTTTGCATTTTCTTACTATGTAGCTTAACTCTGTACAAGATGGAGCTCGGATCAAAATTGTGTGTAAGGTTCATGTACTGTTAGGAGGTGTCTTTGGTAGTTTGTTTTGGTAGATTGAAAGAAAAAACAACGTTATCTATAATCAACTTTATTCGGCAAATGATAAGGTTTTTTTCCCCTTTCTTACACTCTATGTGGTTTCTTTATGTCTAATTTAATGTATCTTCTGTTTTATATATCAATGGTCGGCACTCAGATAATAATATCACTTATCCGTGGTGATTTGCATGGGAAAATATTAAATTTTTCGATACTATTGGTATATGTAGAAGTGCCAGTTAGTCCGATGGTTGTTTTTTCTTGCATTTTTCGATTGTAATATATGTCCACAATTGAATAATATTTTTTTCCCTGTGTGCAGCTCGCTTGATTTTGAACCAGAGCTGACAACCATTGAGCTCTGGAATTCCTCTCGCTGTTCAGTTCAGATAGTATTGGAGCAAAAGTAAAATGAAATTACCCACCTATATTCAACTAACAACAATCTAGTAAGTTGATACAAAATTTATCATTGCCTTCGCATTTAATTTTTGTACTACATGGCAGTAACTTTTTACCTATCTCATAATTATTAGTGTTAGATAATAAACTATTTTCTCTGCTTCTAAACAAATGATAAACTATTTTATGTGGCTGCTGATTGATAGTTTAAGATAATAAACTATTTTCTGCTATCACATATGCTTAATGTCTTACGATGTTTGATAATAAACAATTATGTACTTTCTTCTAAACTTTTTAACAAATTTATTCAATGCCTTTCCAAGTAGAAACAAATGATAGCAGAACAGCACACCCTTTCCAAGTAGAAACAAATTTATTTAATGCCTTTCCAAGTAGTCAGCATTATCTTCTGTTTTATGTGTATGTAGGTTGAATTGGCAGAGATATCATTTGAGGTGAGAATGGCACACCCTAATTTAAGCTATGGAGATTGATGCCAGCATGAGGTATAATATTTAATTTGGCTATGTTAATTTGGCACACCGTAATTTGGCCATGTTAAATTTCTTTAGGACGTAACCAATTTTTACATATTGTATATGATACCATTCAATTTGGGTCAGCAATACAATAATATTGAATTTTATTATAGTGACAATGGTGGATTATTGACCAATAGTTTGATCCATTGTTAAACTTTCTTATGGATAGTTTTTAATAGTTTCTATAATTACAAAAGCTTAATCAAACTGCGAGAAAATTAAAGTTGGATTCATTTTATGAATATTACTTTCGATGCATCTCTTAGGGATATAGTTGGTTCATGATTGCCAGCATATAGGATTTGTGGATTCTTTTTCAACCAATTGAATGATAGGCAGGGGCATATCTTTAAGTTTATCTTCTTATTTCAATTTAACTTTATGTTCGGTTCAATCATCAATGATTAAGTGACTGTGGTCTGAAGTGTGCATTCCTTTAATATTTTGCTTTTAGAGTGTGCAAATTTGGCTCAAAAATGTTTGGCAGTTTTGCATGTTGTCGTGTTTTAAGAGACATGGCCTTAAATCCTCATTGACTTTTGCTGAAAATTGGTTGCATTAAATATTCTATTTGTTAACTAACTTTCTTTATTTCTCTTTTTCAGATCTCATGATGCATGCATGAGTTGGCTCAACCTGCTCCCAAAATCTTGGTTCAGAAAGGTAATAAGATAGGGAGAGCAATTAAAAATCTGGTACTTTTCAGAATAAATTACTACATATCACTGTACAACATAGTTGTTTGATATTTGTGGGTAGATCGTTTTATATTTTGCAGTCTATTTGCATATTTACATGAAATAGATGGAGTTTAAAAACTGAGAAATGAATTACTACATCTCCCTATACAATAGTTGTTTAATCTTACATCGCGCGGAGCGCAATGCATTAGCTAGTTTGTCTCATTCCTAAACAGATGATCGCTTGGCTTACCACTAATCTGGATCTCTGTGATGCCATTAGAAACTAAGATTTAGGATAACCGGTTTATTGTCCTATATGCACCAATATTGTGCCAATATTTTGAGTTGAATCGCTTGGTGCACCAAGTCGATGAAAATTTGATTTGTCTCATCTAATTAAAATTATGCATTTTAGTGAAAGGCAAATGACTACTTAGAAGAACCTACATGCAGAAAAAAATAAGATAAATGTTATAATTGTATTAGAAATTGAGATTTAGGATAGCAAAATATTTAAGAAAATCACCACATAATAAGATAATGTAGCCTATCGTGAAAATAAATAGAAACATGCAAATTTTTGTTGCCTGATTCGTTACTGGAAATGTCACGAGCATGTGAGTTATTATGAAGAAATTGCAAATCAAAACCAAAAGAAGTCTCCATGTCCAAAAGTCTTTAGAGTGCTAAATTTTAGTATTTACGTATTTAAAAGTTTAAGCAACTAACAACTTGCATGAAGAAACGATTCTCCTAGCAAAATAATTTTTTTTTGAAACGGCAGGGGATCATTCTCTCTCCATAAAAATATATGTACTCCATTGGATCCGGTCTAAGTTCTTTTATTCTTTATTTTTTTTTCTTGTCAGATGTCATGTCATGCGAACAGTTCGCTACAAATTTAATTAAACTAGCAGCAGTGCGCATCTGATGTGTGGGTGAATTTTAATATGTGAAAATAAAAATATAATTTAATACAGATAGCAACAGTGTCCATCCAATGTGTAGACATATTTTAAATATGTGAAAAATATAATTGTTCTAACAAATATATTTCAATATTATTCAATATTATTTTATATGCAACTATATATGCATAGTTTACATTTGACACGTGGATATTCTACAGATACAAATAAAATATACATAAAGAGCTGATAGTAATTTCTTTATTTTAGGTACATTTATATTTTAAGTATTAGATTCTCGTGAGAGACTCTTTAACAAAGTTTTCTTCTATGCAAACTTAGTCGAACTATAAAAGTTTTCTGTTTTAAGAAATTTCTTTTTCACTCTCAATTAGGATCTGCTGGACTTGTCGCTTGAAAAATTAAGAATTAACAACATGTTTATCATTGCTTTTAGTTTATTTGCAAACTAAGTGGGATGTGGGAAATGCAGACTTATTATTTCCACATAAAACTTTTTGCTCATTTGTATTCCGTGTCACTGCATGCTACATGTTTTTTTATTTTCTTAAATTAAATTGTTGCATGCATAGCCGCATAGGCCAAAGAAAATACAGTAAGAAGGGCTTATGAGCCATCGTTTAAATCAATCGGCATTTTCATGCAATTCCTTTTGCATGTAAGCAAATATTCATCTAATTTTCATGTTAATAAGAAAAATTTCTATGTAAGTCTTTGCAAAGACTGAGGGACCTAGAATTAAAGAGAAAAATAGAGTACTTGGAGCAGGGAAATAACATGCATGACAAAATTTGATTTGCAACAAATTATAAGGCTCATGTTTCCAAACATTCTCGACAGGAGCACTCGGATCAAATATTATTATCCACAACAAATCAGAACTCATAGATTTAGTAACTGAAATAGAATAAAACATCTATGAAACAAAAAGCTCATTTAAATTTTGCTAAACTAACAGATATGCATGTCAGAATGGAATCTTACCTTAATTCTTTCAAGCAAGCTGATACAAAATTCCAACGTCAGAATTGCCTAAAAATTAAAAAGTAAAATCAGAAATAAAGATGTCTTTATTACTCGAGTGAGAAGATTACTGACAAGAAAGCTCAATATAATGAAGTGTAGGTAACAACTTGCTAGCATATATGCTATGAATTCCATAGAAGAAGAATCTTTATTTAAACTGTGCCACCAAGATGTACCTCTGAGAAGGCATATTACTCTATCAAAACCAGAAGACCAATACATGGGTGGATGCCGGAAGGGTAGTCACTCTTGTAATTTAAGAGAAAAAAACTTTTTAACTTTAACAATCACCAAACCCCAAAAAACCATAGCAGTTAGACATGCCATTTTTGGGTGCCTCTATTCCATTCTGCCTCTATTAGTGGCAGATACTTGGTTATATTGTCAATTTAGTACCAACACCAGTACTGAGAGATCATATCGGTTGTGACAGTTGCAATATTGGTTAATGTGGCACAGTGTGGTCATCCAGGTGTATTTTTGGGTCAAATATGAACCATCCAATATTAATCATAGTATAGTTACTACGGTCGAGTAAGTACAATCGATGTGAACTCCTTGTAGTGATACTGATGTTGCAATTGATAAAAACCGTGAACCAATATGTATTGACCTACTCTTGCTGTCCCAAATCAGACTAATTTGTGTCAAAGTTATGCTTACTAATAAAATCATTTGAGGAGAAATGTGTACCTACCTACGAAGTAAATTCAAATGTCCTTCGTAGTTTGTATTTGGAGTCATAAATCTCCTGCCTAAGCCTCTCGGTTTCATACATTATTTCTAATGCGGGATTCAACTTGATGGCTTCTATTTCTTCTCGAACCTTGCCGATCACATGTTGAAATCCAAAAAGCGCTAATTCTAGCATAGTTTCTATTAGAGTTTCCAAACTCTGAATTTTTCGATATGGCCACTTTGGGATGCCTAGCTCTCTGCACCGTAATTTCAGTGTTGACACGGATACCTTGAGATCTCTGGCGGCTTCTTTGATTGGCAGTGAGAACTTCTTCGCCACATGGTCGAATTTCAGCTCATTCCTATTTGGTCTAAAATTCTTGAAAATAAAATGAGAATCCTTAAATGTCATTCTGGGATCTCTTTTGCTAATAGGTCCATTATATTTTATACTATTAACAAATGTCATTGAGACAATAACTACACTATCAAACAACAACAAATGTTCTTGCAATTCCATATATTACTTTATCCAAACAGAAGCAAGTAGTAATAAAGAAAAACCTTTCAGCAATTGTTCTTGCAATTCCATATATACCTCCCGACATGTTTTTTATCATAAAATCTTCCTAGAAAATGTGCAATTCCATATAACATTACTTTTTCTTGCTCTTTCCATCTTTCTATTTTATTCAATACTCGATACTATAATTAGCAACTGACTGATGACAATGTACAATTGGATCAGGATTCTTTCCTAAATTAACTCATACAATATGAAAGCTATCGTAGCATTTCAACTTAATACAGATTTTATTAATTAAAAGAGAGAAACGTGCTTACTCTTGTTACTATGAATATACCTTGGAGAGATGAGTTGAACGTCCCTCACAACTTCATTGGGATGCAAAGTTTGACCCCTCGTCCATCTGCAGCATCCACTGTGTTCAGCGGATGAAGTGGTTGCATCTAGTAGTTATTAAATAAAAATAAGTATCAAGTTAAGTGCTAAACAATAAAAGACTGGTATAAATTAATATGAGAAGAGAATGATTGCATTTTTATAATATGTGAAATATGAAATAGGTAATTACCAAGAAAAGCATAGGAGAATCCATGGATGTTGGAGCTTGCATGTCTCTAATTGCGTACATGCGGTTGCTGAGTTTAGATATAGGTCCCACCTACATTCAAAAAACAGTCAGTCATACACAGCTCGAACAACAAAAGTCAAATTGGTACAAGATAAGACTCAGAATTCTGACAGATTCTTTAGTATTTCTTAAAGAGGCTCTCCTTGAAATTTAATATCTACATGTACTTGAAATTGACAAAAAATAAATAAAATAAAAAAGAAACTGTGACTAATATGCACCTCAAAATGTAAGGTTTCAGTCTTGTCAACTATAAGTTCAATCTTTTCACCTCGATCTAGAACCTTTTCAATGTTATCCATCACGATACCCTTCATCTCTATAAGATCTATCAGCTTGCTAATTTTCTCTGGATGGTTTATGCAATACTGCATATGCTCTTTCAGTCGTGACCTAGCAATTTGGGAGTTAAATTTCACATCATTACAATTATTGTTTTATGTTCTAAAAAGAACTCATAAGCCTATATTTTTCTCTTCAGATGTGCCCTATTAATTTGGTTTCATATCAGAAAAGAATAAAATTAAGAAGCTTTGAGTCACAAATAGTACCCAAAATCACAGTCAAGGATATAAGAGATACTGAAAAAGTGTGTGTCGCACCCTTCATCAGTAATAGTTGACCCGTACTGCTGCACAAAGTCTTCCTTAACCCTCTCTAGAAACACAAATGGTGCACTCCATCCAAATTCCTTGTTGGCCACCACCAGGAACACTATATCATTAGAAATATACAAAATGAACTTTTATTTTTCATATGAAATTACTGGTACTGTATTGCTTTTACATTATAAGGAACAACAAAACATACCGAAACCCTTCTCAACAAGGAAATTAAAGGTGTGACCATCGCATGAGTAGGTGAATTTGTTGCTATTTGAAGGCAACTTGGCCAAACACTGAATTGCAACTGTTCTGGTATTTCCAGAAAACCAGTTCTGCTCAGCTAACACCACCTTTTCCTTGGAGACAAAGCTATATATAAGAGGTTGATTATTCATTATTGTTCTTCTCTAATTTTCCTAATTGATCTGAAAATAAGAGGGGAAAAAAATTAAACACACAAATCTTTTTTTTTGTCTTTTTTATGAAATTGAACAAATTCAATGTTTAAAGAAAATCAACACAGTCAAATTCCAGATATGATCCCTCCTATTTTTACCATTTGCCACCCTTCCTAAGTAAAATAAATCAGCGATGTTAAGATAAGCAAAGAATCATGTGTTCTAACAACTGAGAAGTTGTAAATGATGTATTGTTATTTTTTTCCTTTTGCCCATGCATTGTATATTTGTAAGTGATTTGCTACTAAAATATTTGCTCACTTACAAAATTTAAATTTTACTGCCCAACAACCCAGTGGCATACTGGTCTAGCAATAAATTCTAACATAAAAGCATTCATTTTCTCTGACATTAATTACCTAACCTCGCATATGAGAATTGATCCCACAGTATAGTAAACATTCATCATTTCAAGATAGTAAACATTGGAAAAGATAATTATCTCAAATTTGTCTATTTCAAATTGTTTTGCCGCGAAGGGAGAATATGAGCACTTTGTTCATCAGACGGCTCCTGTTCCACGTGTCATTCGCTCAGATCGAACTGGGCAAGGGAATTGACGGCGGGTTGGAGAAGGCTTTCGTAGCCGTCGAGGCCGACCCCACTATTAGAAAGGAGACCGGTGAAAGAACGGTGGCTCGGTGCCATTTTAGGTTCATGATGTGGGGATTAGCCGGTTAGGTCAGGATCTGACGGCGGAAAGCTGGAAATGAAAAAAGGAACAAACTCTCTTGTCGAGAGAGAATAAGAAGAGGGAACTCACATCCTCTGCCGTGCGCGGCTGGCAGCACTTTTCATCCCGACCGTCTGATCTAATCTGAACGGCCTCTAGAAAATACCGAATTGATAGGCTCGAAAAAATTGAACCGTTCAGATCAGATCAGACGGCTCGTATGAGAAGTGCGGCTGTGTCGCGCGGCAGAGGATACAAATTCCCCTTTCAAGGGTTTGGTTGGTAGGAAAAAAAGGGGCCAATGTCCGATCATAATTATAATTTATAAAAAGTAAAATGTTTAAAGAAGGAAACGAACAGGTATACGTGAGATAAAGTGCCTTCTCTATTTCAATTCAGCGCCAAATAATTTCCTATCGCAAGCGAAAGGTTAAGAGACAATTTAACTTTTCATTTGGAGATATCCAGTACACAAATTCTATTATCAACGGTTCAGATAAAAAATTGAAGAGTTGGATACACTCTTGATTTGAAGATCTACACCCTTCCATTGGTGTTTTTAATATAGTAGAGATAGAGATAGAGATAATAAAGATAAAAGGAAAGTTACAGTGCCAGAAATGCAAAGAGAAGTTACAGTGCCAGAAAAAAAAAATGAAAGAAAAAAAATTAATCCAAATGGCTCTACCGTTCTAAATAATGACAGTTTCAGTTTTTAGTAATTTTTATTTTTGATAATTAATTATTTGATTGTCTTACACTTTGGTTGCAGTTATCAGTGTCTATTTGCCTAATCGTTATACTGCAGCCCTATCTATAATAAAATCCAGCCCAAAAAGAATGAATAACCCAATTTTTGGGCCTAGTCAAAGCACCATTCTAACCTTTGAATTCTCTTCGGCTGAATCTTATCAGGTGAGGTGATCATCGCTTCACTTCATCAGTAATCAGTTCGTCTGACCAAAAGAGGAGAAAACTAAAACCAAAAAAAAAGAAAAGAAAAGAAAAACCCAAAGGAAGAAAAATCGATATTGTTTCTCTTGGATTCTTGGAAGAGAGATGCGAGCACTGAGCGTACCAATGGAGGGTCCATTGAGCCTCCCATGCTGTTCCCACTCCGCCGCCGGGATCCGCGCACCTCCCGTGGACTGTAAGCTTCTCTTCACCTTCGAGTCTCGGCCTTCTTCTCTCTCCTCAAAGGTTCGCTCTTTACCTTTCTATACGCAATTTTATGAAGCGGGTGATATTTACTGTCTCGTTCCTCATAGTGCTCAATCTCCGGGCGGTTTCAAATGGGGTTTTGGAGCGTGAAACACCAGCCCGCACGGAAGGCTACAGTAGTGAGGGCCGCAGAGAACCCTGGTGGAACGAAGCGACCGGTGGCTCCTGTCCGGTTGCAGTCTCCCACTGGACAGCTTCTTGAAGAGATAATGCGGTCCCATCCGTACCTTCTTGCTGCTACAATTGATCAGCAACTGGAGAGGCTTCAGGCGGAGCGAGATGCCCAGAAAGAAGAGGATGCTTCAAAACCCCCTGGAGATCTCCTTTATAAGTATTTTTTTTTTTGTTCAATTCTTTATTTTCTTTTATTTCTTTTTGTTGGTTTATGTTTGTCTGAAGTTTAGCTTTGGGCTGAATGGTTAGTATATTAGCTGGTATGTAATGCATTCTGAGTCGATCGAAATCAAGAACCAACGGTACAATTTCTTGAAACAATGTCTTATTTTGTGTGATTAAGCCACAATTTGATCCTATTTTGGCATCCTTTAGATGATGATTGTGCTACTTTCGATCAATTACCTCTTGATTTCTCTGATTAATACAAGGCCTTCCTTTTGTGCTGATTCTCATTCACTAATTTCAAGAATTCATAGTCCTTTGTTTGCACTCCTAGAATTTCCATTACTTAAAATAAATATCAGTCCCCATTTGTTTCCAAGAAAAATAAATAAAATAAATGCATCCAGCTCCTAGAAAGGCATTTCGTAGAGTGATATTACACTAGCTTCCTTTTTAGAGGTTGGATGTGTTTCTTTTATTTATTTATTTTCTTTTCTTTGGAAGGGGTGGGCGAGAGTGGGCTGATATTTCTGAAATATAATAGTTAGGAGTTAGAATACAGAAATATGAATTTCTGAAATTAGTGAATGAGGAAGTTTGCATCCCTTGAATGCGAACCCTGTCCAAATAAGTGAATTTATTTGTGTCCCTGGTTCACCTTTTTTGATTGCAAACCACTTGGTTTACATACGCCATATTTGAACTCATTATGTTTCTCTGGCATAAGGTGCTGGTACCAGACAGTACTATCTTTCCCCACTTCAGTATTCTGTCTTGTTTTATTTCTTCTGGACTGGAGAACTCCTGTACTCATATGTGAAAACCTCAGGGCAGCTAGTCATATCAAGAAGCATATATTGGATGCATATCTCTTTCAGTTATCTCTTACATTTATGCAAACCTTGTATTTATTGTGGCTTTATTAGTTTGGTATATCATATCAATAGTAGAAAACTTCGTTTGCAATCAATAAATGCAAAGGAGGGGCAGATTGGTCTCTGTTATTTCAAACACATTTCGCATTCTAAGGGGCCGTTTGGATCGCTTAGGAATAGGAGGAATTTCCTATTCCCACTTAGGCATAAAGTATTGGGAAGTGTGTAATTTTGTGAAGAGTTTGGATTGTTTATAATAAATTTATGCCTAGGAATAGGAAATTCCCCAAATTCCCACTTGATCCAAACGGCCACTTAAGTGTGCTAAACTTGGTTCACTGCCTGGTTCTCATTCAATCAATGCGAATTTCCTAGTTCACTAATATCACAAATTTGTATTAGCCCTTTGAAATATCTAAATTCTAAATAAAAAAAGGTTGTGGTTTCAGATGGAAAATCTATATATCAATAATTAGTGGGGCCTTGAACCATGACTCGGTATCATTGTACATGATATACTAGTGTTCCTGCTAAATAGAGAAAAAAGCTAAGTCCCAAACTTCTAAAATATCTGAAATGAAGACCCAAAAATCTGATCCCTTGCAATTAAATACAGGAGAATAGCAGAACTGAAAGATAAAGAACGACGAAAAGAAATAGAAGACATTATGTACTGCCTAATTGTGCAGAAATTCATGGACAGAGACATCTCCATGATCCCAAAACTCATTGCTTCATCTTCTCCTGATGTAATAACCCAAATTGACACCATCCCCCACCAAGAATCAAAACTCAAATCAGTCCACTCCTCTGATGCCCTTGAGATGATTCAGAGCCACCTTTCCATAATCCTGGGTGAACGCCTTTTTGGCCCACCGAGCACCATAGTACAGATGAGCAAGCTAAAGCTTGGGAAACTGTACGCTGCCTCAATCATGTATGGCTATTTTCTAAAACGGGTTGATGAAAGGTACCAGCTCGAGCGGAGCATGAATACCTTGCCAAATGTGAGGAAACTTCCAAATATGTTTAACGATGTGAAACCAAACCCATTCTGGGACCTGGAATCATTGGTCCAGATCACACCTGATGATGGTGATAGGTATGGTGAAGGTGGTGATGCTGCAGAGAAAGACACTGAGCTAAGATCATATGTGATGTATTTGGATCCTGAGACATTGCAAAGGTAAACACTGTATTTTCATGCAATATGCAATATGGCTCACTAACTATCTTGCAGACCTCAGGTTAGAAAACATATGAGACTTTTGTATGAAATCAAAGTACCTAATTTCTTGTTTTATTTTTTTCATACTTTTAATTCAAGTAAATTACCTTCTCCTCATGGAAGGTTTTTAATTTACATTTTTCAGTCTATTTGGTGGATCATTTCTTAGGTAGTTTCCCTTTTTTTTATAATCCCAAACACTTGTTCTGTTGTTGATCCCACTTTCTACACATAAATGTTCTTTGGTTTGGTAACTAGTCTTCTTTTATTCTTTTTATAAATACATTTATAGTATCTGATGCTTATGAGTACTCATAATGTAGGTATGCAACAATACGATCAAAGGAGGCTGTAGCAGTGATAGAGAAACAGACACAAGCTTTGTTTGGCCAGCCTGATATAGTGGTGGCTGATGATGGGTCCCTTGGTGCTGTGAATGATGAAATTGTGACAGTAACGTTCCAAGGATTGACAATGCTGATTCTTGAGGCCGCTGCTTTCGGTTCTTTTCTTTGGGACTCTGAAGGGTATGTGGAGTCGAAGTATCATATTTTTGACAGTTAATTGTAGTTTTTTTGTTAGTATGTTTATCTTTCTTCATATTTTTGGCTGTTGATCTGTGGCTAGCCATAAGAGAAAATAGGTAAAGAAGCAAAGCTACTTAGAGAGTAATTTTTGTTACCTTGTTTGTGAAAGTTTGTAAATACTTATGGCTAGTTATTATTCTGTTAATTCATGTGAGATGTTGAATTTTGAATTGGTATCTTCTTTTAGATAGTGCCATTTTTGGGTGGCTATTTTGAGTGAACAGAAGCTTCCTTATTTTTTTGGTGCATTTGGCATTGGAATGGAAGCCATAATAGGTTCATCTGTGAAAGCTGACATGTCTGAGATTAGATACTTCATATTTGCAATCCAGATTTTTAGCTGCTCCATTGCTAGCTCATTTATGCTCAACTTTTATTTTTTGTTATCTCTAAGATGTCATATGGAACAACTGATAGATCATTACTATGGGGCAAAGAAAAACATGGTATCTAGAAATTCACATACTGTATCTCCCATTAAGGACGCCTTTTCGTCTTCTATTCACCATTAATGAGTTCAACATCAAATGAATAACAATCACATATATTTTACCTTACTTTTTTACAAAATAAAAAATGTGAAAAGGAAGGGGACTATCTATCCTGGCGGCCAAGAGAAGGGTAACTTGAGCACATAAATTTGAGAGATTTATGTATACCCAACTTGCAAGGTAGAAGTTATTATTATTTTTTTTTAATCTGTTCAATGCCTTCCACCTCTTCCCTTCTCCTTTCGCTCAATTTCTTGAGGTCCAGTTCCGCGTCACATTTCCCAATTCAGATAGGCTTCTAGTTTTAGACTAGACCACAACAAGTTCGAATTTTTTTATTCGTTTTTCTTCCGTTGAGGTACTTGATAACATCGGAAGCCAAATTTGAGCCTGAAATTAAACGTGGAAATCTACAGTTTTGACTGGTCATATTCAAATTCTTATATTTTCTTCAAAGTCATCAGTAGTTTTTTTTTTTTTCTTTCCTGTTTTATTTGTCTAATGACAATCTCGTAGAATGTATTTTCTTTTACTAGTGCTCTTTAGATTTATCATGACCAATTTGTCAAACAGGTAAATATATGTGCTGTAAGCCTGTAACCGGTGTAGGCAAAGGTTTCTCTAAACATCTTTTTCATAAGAGAACATTGTAAAATGAAATCTGCTGCAACGACAGTAAGCAGGGTATTAGTATATATTAGTGGAAAATATTTTCATCTTGCTTTTCGTTTATTTCTTTTTTCTGATATATATATAGGGGCCGTTTGGATCGCTTAGAAATTTGGAGAATTTCATATTCCTAAGCATAAATTTATTGGGAAGTGTGTAACTTTGTGAAGAGTTTGGATTGTTTATAATAAATTTATGCCTAGGAATAGGAAATTTCCCAAATTTCTCAAATTCCCACTTCCATTCAAACGACCCTATAGAGTTTTGCTATGGTGAGTCGCGATTCACAAGAGGGTCCGTGAGTAGGGCTCAAAACTTTTAACTCTTGTTCAAAATGACCGATCCAAACCATTCAATACGATTTTCCTTTTGAAACCTCCATACTGACCAAATTTTATATTTTTTTGAAATTTTAGAAAATCATTAATCTAATTAGTTCTGAACCATTCAAAAATAGCAGTTTTTAAAAATTCGAAAAAATACTTAAAAATTTTGAAAAAATATAAAATTTGGTCAGCATGGAGGTTTCGATAGGGAGATCATATTGAACAGTTTTGATCAGTCATTTTGAACAAGATTTAGGACTTTTGAGCCCGACTCACGGACCCTCTTGTGAGTCGCGACTCACAATAGCAAAAAATCTCTCTCTCTCTCTCTCTCTCTCTCTCTCTCTATATATATATATATATATATATATATATATATTTGAAGATAAATTGGGTCTAAGCTACCTAACTTATTTTTAAATTAAATGTCTACGAAAGACCCCCTCGGATTTCGAACTTGCGACCTTTTACTCAGAGTGTATTGCTCTTTGCCATTAAACCAAGAGGTAGTTTTTTCTAAAATAAAAATTTAAACTACTCAATTATCATCAATCCAAAACTAATGTTGATATGTCATTAAGCAAAGCCAGTTTTAAAGCAGAGGGCAACAGGGACCGAGTGTAAAGCAAGGTCAATAACTATCACTTAAATCCAGAGCAATGACCTCCCAACTGCCAGAATTTTTTTTAGTTTTGGTAAATACAAAATTGTTTCTCAAGTCTCAACCGCCAATTTGATAGTATCCTTTTTTTATTTCTTGTTAGCTACCGTTCTTTTAGAACGTTTATGCCAAATATTTAGGATGAAAATTAATTTCTGAGATAATTGAGAACCAGTTATTTCATAGATATTTAATTTAAATATAAATTGAACGGCTTAGTGAGATAATTGAATATGGTACCGTTCCTAGAAAATAACTTAATAAATCGCAGCGTCGCGTCGGTTTTCATATCACGTAAAACTAAAAGTTCCAATTCGAATCCTGATTTTTTTTTCTTTTTTGTTTATACGTAAATATGGAAAAGCTGCCTAATCGCAGCTCGAATCCTTCCTTTTTCTTAGAAGACACCCCAAAATAGTGTTAGAGTTATGTCCTAGAAGTCAATAATTTAATGACTTAATTATTAGTTTATGTATGGGATGATATTTTATCATCTGTTCCCAGGTTTATTATTGACAGATTATTCAGGTTGAGGATCTGAATAGTAGATCTCTGTGGATCATTCTTTAGAATGACAATAATAAATCTAAACGGTCCATAATCTTGATAATTAACAAGGAACATTAATTATCTTATAAGATTAGTATGCAAGTTAAGTGATGATTAAGTTCTACTAATCATAGGTAAAGAGTTACCAACTTAATTGCATATGTGTATGTTATGGAACATAGCACAGGACTTGACCCATCGAAATAAACATATGGATTGTGTTATGTGTCATTGTTTATTTCGTTATGATTTTGGTTCTAAGTTTGAGATGTTTATCTTTTCCACATGAGGATATGTTCAATAAATACTGTCTACCGCTGATTCCCGATAAGGGCTGCTATACGGACTTTATTTATGTTCTCTTGAATTGTGCGGGGAAAAGTTAATCATCAAGAAAACCGTATGTCCCTCATTAATTCACTTAGTGAGTGACGATATCTATTTGGGCCCCTTGATGGAGATAGATTGTTTGCATGCAACTTTATACAATTATCTCTAGATCAAGAAACGTATAATCTGCAAGAATGACACATTCCTATCTTGGATTATACGATGATATCGTGTGACATAAGAATCAAAATAGGGAAATACATTTATTCTCTTATGCAGGATTTAAATACTGTAGCAGTACACTATTTATGTGAATTGGGAATCATAACGTGTTACTAGATACCGCTTATGATTATTGGAATTAAATAACGATTTAATTCCATGTCCAACTTAGCATAAATCCTCAAAGGGTCACACAAATAGGACTTTAACCATACAGTGCATTATTTATTTATTCGCAACAATGCGTATTGCGAAAATATGATAGTTTGATTAATTAATTGTATAGCGTTGGGGACCGTTATAATTAATTAAGTCAAAGGGATCATATAGAAATAAATTAATGCATTTGCTAATCCCAAATTAATTATTAATGAGTTAATAATTAATTATGTTCAACTCATTTAAATTAATTGAGCTATTGGGTTTTTATTTAATTAGTTAAATAAAAGTCCAATTTGAGGTTAGTTGAAAGAGCAATTAAAAGGTTGAATTAATGGGCTTGTAATACACTTGGTGTAGCCCACAAAGGCCTCTATAGGGGCCGGCCATATGAGGGTAAAATGGTCCACAAATAGTTGTGGTAGGTAGGTGTAGAGAGCACTATATAAAGGGGTCAAGTTTTGGGGAAACCCTAGCCTCCACTCCATTCTCTCTCCCTCTTCCTCTATGGCCGAAATTCACCAAAAAGGGAGAAAAATTCAGAATTTTCTCCATGCTCTCTCTTCTCTCCTCTCCATTCTAGCTCATGGGTTGAGCACTCCTCTCCACAAATTAAAGCAATTAATTGCTAAATGAGAGAGGAAACCTTGAGGGATTAGCTTGTATCTTCCTCTTGCTAGCACAAGAGTTGAAGATTATGGTTAACCTCCTTGGTGGACTCGAGGCCGATCAACCGACGAAGGAGGAGGCGCATGGAGGCTCGCCATCGATTCCCATGCCGTAGGATCGAGCCCCGCGAATACGATTTCGCGGGAGGTACAAATTCCACCTCTTTTTCTCTTGTGTCGAATGAGCTTATGTACTAGATCTCTCTTGCTCTTTGTTTAATTGGGTTAATTAAGGGTAATTAGTCACAAAATTAAAATTGGGCATTTTCCTAACAGTGGTATCAGAGCCTTGGTCGTACTTAAGCTATTTTGACACTTAATTAAGAGAAATTGGCTAATTAACGGATTAGTAGAGATGATGCGTTTGTTTGCTGTCTGGAAATGGTATTTTCTGTGTTGTTTCGCGTTTTTCGATGTGATATATTCTCTGGAAGATCTTTCCATCTACATGAAAGTTGTAGATCTTTGGATTGTGATTCTTTTGGCGTTGGATTCACATTTTTCTGAATTATTATAGATTTATTGTGAAGAAAATGGCGACAGTGCGCAGAACCAGTTTCTGCTCGTACTGTCCTGTTTGAATGGCTTGAAAGATTTATATTTTGAATATAAGTACCAGTGTTCTATGGCTAGATTTAAAGAGGACTTGAAGCTCTTTCTGAGCATGTATAAATTGTTGCATGAATTGGATTAATTTGTGGGTTTTCAAGTATGAAAAGGAAGATCTCGTCAGATTCAGTTTGTTGAGCAAATCGATTGTTCTAATAAACTGTACCAACTGAGAACTCCTTTAAAAATTCTGTTTAAATGGAGTTGTTCTTTTTTGAGTTAGAATTCCAGAAAAATTAATTTCATAATTTTTCGTGGAAGTTTGGACCTTCAACTAGGTTAAAACATTTCGATCGACAGTCTGTTCCAGTACAGAATTTGTTGATTGTTTAGTTTGTAACTCGAACTTTTTGAACTGAACTTGGTGGTTTTCTTTTCATGGATAGCTAGCCTATAGTCTAAACTAGTTTTTCTGTGTATATTGTATATATAAAAACTGGATAGATGGTGGTCTTACAGACCAAATGGTTGAGAGGATAAGCTGAAAATCTCATAACGGTGTTTCGTGCAGTTGTAAGAGATTTGTCATTTTTTATTCTCCCAGATGGTTTAAGATCTCTTCTTGAAATTTTTACTGGTATTCACAACTATGATAAGGAGCTTAAGTAATTTATTTGAGAATTTATGGAGACCTAAAACCTTTGTTTTTATTGGATTCCATTAGTTACGTTTTTTAATAAATTACTGTTTTCTAAGTATTCAAATTAGTTGAAAACAATTAGAAAACTCCTTGTTTGATCTCCTTTCAGTTATGGGATGTTGAAAGAACTTTCTAAATGAATTTAAACAAGTTTTGTTGTTTAAAATTGAGAATTTGTACACGGAATTTACTTATGGCAAACAAATCGCAAAGATGCTTGAAAATCGTTAATTGGAAACAAAGTGCTTGTATGTGCTAACTTTGTTTTGTAGGTGGATAGTGGGTTTAGTATGGCTCAAGACTCAATGCCTTGTGGTTGTAAATTGAATGCATGTGTGAATGTTTGTAATGCGGCCTTTGGTGCCATTAATTAATTAATTCGTTGATTAATTTTTGATGTAACTTGTGAGGCTTGCATGCCCCTAAGGTTAGGATGGGAATAGGATGTTTTCACATGTATTTTGTACCTTTATTTTATATAGGATTTAGATCCTTATAGAATTTAGTGGGAGGGACAAGGATTAGATTAGTTTTGCTCCATGGACGAAGTGGCGAAACTAATGCAAGCGGGAGCCATACAAACCCACAACTATGAGATGCTTATATGTGATTGCTTGTGATTGCTATGAATTGTCATAGGCTAGGTATGGGTGTATGCTTACACGACCACCAAACAAGTGTCATATGATTGATAGTCCCAACTAAACTCGATTAAGTGAAATCGCCCTCCTTCTCTTTATCCCCTTCACGCCGATTGTCACTCATGGCGCGGTCCGCCCAAGCGGACGTCATGGTTGCCAATTCGGTAGTCGGGGTGCAAATAGCTAAGATTTGCAAGGAGCAAATAGTGAGAGGTTACTTTTCGATGGACCCAACTAGAGTTTGGACATCGGGGCGAAGTTTGTAAATATACTTAGATATTCACAAACCAAGAATCATATAGAACGATATGATTGGTTGGAGAACCTACCTTGTCTAATTAAGTAGGGTGACGTGCCATAGCAGGCTCTACTTGATGAAAACCGGGATCTTGGAAAACCAACTACATTTGGGACATTAAATAAATGTAGTGGGAGTTTTATTTGTTATAAATAAAACAATTGCATAAACTAATTGACCTCAAATTGATTTTGTTATATATGTTAAAATTGTTGATTTTGTTGCGATCAATCTTTGAAAAATTAACAAACTCGTTTCTAAAAGTATTTACTTAAAGAAGTAATACCGATTCCTAAGACACGATCTTAGTGAAAAGAAATTTGAGTATGTCAATTCCCAAAACTTTCCTCAAACTAGACGAACGTAGCAACGCGATGATTGATTGACTTTTGGCGAAAAGTTATTCAATAAAGCGTATGGCTAATATCCTCATTTGAAATTTCTAGACCTTTGAATTAGAGAATTCATATGGACTAGATTTAACTCGTACGCTTTTATCCACTTACTCAAGAAAGTGTTCTTGGAGAAAGTAGATATTAACTCCATCATTTATGATCGAGTATAAAAGAGTATGAGTTGACAAAGAGATTCTTCTTTTATAAAAGGATACATGAACGTTTCAGTGGCTTACAAATCGAAAGATTTAAGTAGCTAATTGATAACTAGAGATATTGATCTCCGATATCAAGGATTATTGATATTGTCATACGATCTCTTTGAAATTATAAAGGATATAATGTTACCTTCTTCGCACACTTGTTGATGCAAAAAGGTAAATGGTTTAGTATTCAAGAAATACTTCGCCAAGGTATGAGTTGAAATTTCGAGACTCTTGATTGTGATTATGTATCACATGAGATGTTTCATTTGCCGTTTATTGGAGGCATTTTGAAAGGTTGTCCGAAATACCATGATTGTAATGTTTTAATCCTAAAATGTATTTGTCGTTCAAATTATCTCACTATCTCTAATTTACACTAGTAACTTGATACTAGTTCATATGCTCGCATTTGACGAAATGTGTTAGCAATGAAGAATAAGAGAATGTTCGAGAGATGTAAAGTAAACTCCGTATAGGCAATGACTTGTTCGTCTAAGTCATTGAATACGTAGAGTTATCTTTATTAAGAGTTTGTTTAGGAATTGAAGGTTGCATACCTTAATCCTAACTTCTCAAAACATCTCCACTTCATATTCGATGAAATGGATGATTATGTTTAATAAAAGACAAAGTTCTTTTATTCTGGATTTGTTTATATGATTTCATGCATCTTGATTGAATCTGCTTGAAATAGATAAGCAAGTTTTGAATAACAAATAGGATGCATAAGACTTGACATAAAGTATTTGACTTTCATGTTATATATAACCGCTTAGTCACATAAATAAACGAGAATCGCACTACGAGAGTCTCCGTAACGTAGAGCTCGTAATTCAATTCGATTTCAAATCGATTGATATGCGAATCATGTTTGTTAAATGACAAAAGCGTCTTTAACCTATGAAGGTTTAAGGACAAGTGAATTAATTAGGACTTATACATATCGATGTATAAAGACCTATAAGTACTTGTGTAATGAAAGGTTGTTGATACTTTACTACTTAACCAACGATCATTGTAGATATTAACATATCTATTTGATAAGGTATAAGTATGAACCTTTTGACTAGTTCAAAGGAGTTCAAGTGTAAAGTTGAAAGACCGTTCAAGAGAAAGAAAAAGTCTTATAATTAATCATGGTAAATAGTTAAGTCACATGATTTGAAATATTATCTAAAGAGTATGAAAGTGGTTTCACAACTCGCTCCATGAGGAATAATATGTCCAAGAATGGAGGTATCGAACAATATTTCGTATAGTTCGATCGGTAATAAATCAAATTGACTTATTCGACTCGTATTAGGAAATTATGTTTGAGGACAATATTGTTCACACTGAATAATGTTCCATCGAAGTCTATTGAAGAAGATATCTTAGGAGATTTTGATCTCTAAGTATAATACTTCTTGAGATTTGGTGTTGAAAAGCTTATTTCAAGTATTGTCGACTTGTAAGCTTAAACCAAATAAGACACTATAAGTTTATAGGATATCTTAACTTAACCGAAAGGTACTACTTCTACAAACATGATAAGAACAAAGTAGTTGTTGCTAATCATAACGTAATCTTGTAGAATGATATTCTCAAGAAGAAGTAGTGGGAGTAAAGTGAGCATTAAAATAGTTTATGTGTCACTACAAGAAGTACTCTTATGGGAAACTTGTCACTCCATACATGGTACTTAGTGGGAGTTGAGCGAAACTTCATTCACAAGTTGTTTTGAAAAAAGTTTAATAGTATGCTCCTTCTAATGAGGACTCAACCATCTCACGAGTTGATGATGTTTTATATGAGGAGTCAAGGACTCATTCAACAAATCGTTGTGGAAGAAGTTCATGAACCTCAAGTACCAATCCTACAAAAGATCAACGAGAGTTGATTTCCTAAGCCGTTTTGGTGCATAGGTTGTCACAACATTCTCAAACTTAGCATATGAGAATCCGTTGATAAACAAGGAAACGATGGAACGATCCGATTCCACATATATGGTTTGAATTCATATGATCTTTAAACAAAATCTATGTATAACAACAAGGTATAGACCTTGGTTGATGTTCATGAAGGAGCAATCCATCAAGAACGTTTAGATCTTCAAAAGGAAAGATCGACATGGATAACAAATCGACTATGTACAAAGCGCGGCTTCTCGCTTGTAGCTATGTCTAAGTCGATGGCTAGTTGACTACGTACAAAGCACAACTTCTTGCTTGTGGCTATGTATAAGTCAATAAAGATCATTCTAGCAATAGTTGTATTTCATATATGTCGATATATGGAAAAACACATAAAACCGCCTTCTTCGTATGAATGAAGGAAGATGTTGTGCATTTGACACAAATCGAGGTTTATGTATTGCTAAAAACATACGCATGCTTCAATGATCCATTAATGGATTAAAGCAAGTGTTGTGGAGATTGAAATAAAAGTTTTGACAATGAAGTCAAGGAGTTGAACTTCGTCAAAAGTATCTTGTATATACAAGATATTCAGTGAAAGCATAATTGTATTACTTGTATTGTTCAAGATAACAATTCATTAAATTGGGAATAACATTAAGAAAATGAATATTATCGAGATCTCTTTGGAGAATGCTTTCTCAAATGAGAACTTGGGCGAAATCACCTAATCCTAGGAAACAAAATCTATAAAGATAGATTATGATGGATATTAGGTTTGAGCAAATATGCATATATTGACGAAGTGTTCTAGAAACACGAAAGTTACACTCCAAGAAAGGATGTCTAACTGTACGTCACGTGGCATGACTTGAGTGTTTAACTCGGTCTAATGCAACTCAATTCAAGAAAGTGCATGAAATAATTCAAGCATTCTTTCAATATGAGTTTCATTTCGTACGCCATATTTATGCATATGCCCCAATGTGTAGTATCCAAAGGATATGACAAACAATTGTCAAATGGATACAAGAGAGACACATTTGGACGATAATCAAGGATATCCTCGAGTACCTTATGAGAAAGAGTGATATAATGTTTCATCTCTTAAGATGAAAGAATTTTCGTGTAAGTAGTTACACTAATAAAAGTTTTTCAAAAGATTGATATAATCACAATTGAGCTACATATTTTGCTTTAAGGTGGAGTTGTAAATTTAGAAAGTGTTCTAAATGGAATATTACAACCGTTTCCGTCACCAAAACAAAATACATAGCAACTTGTGAAGCAATAAAAGAAGTTTATTTTGGATCGAGTTCTTAGTCGAGCTATTATGGTTCTATGCATCTCGAACCATTACTTACTCCTAAAGAACCCAATGTTACATTGGAGATTCAAATATGATCTATAACAATATCACTTGATATCATATAATGATGATCAAGAATATATATATAGTAGTATATATATATAGGGTCAAACAAATTTTGGATAGGTTCGCGAACACAGCGAACACTCTAGCATGACCTCTACCTTGAGCAGTATACGAGATGCATTTATGCATCCATACGTGGTGGACGTATGAGTAACTAGCTATAAGCGTATTATTTATTTTGAGGTCCGAAACATGTATATATTTAGATATATGACATCGTTCTCAATTCTTCGTTGGCTAGAAGTCACTATTGATTGACTCTAGGCCAAGTGGGAGATTGTTAGAGTTATGTCCTAGAAGTCAATAATTTAATGACTTAATTATTAGTTTATGTATGGGATGATATTTTATCATCTGTTCCCAGGTTTATTATTGACAGATTATTCAGGTTGAGGATCTGAATAGTAGATCTCTGTGGATCATTCTTTAGAATGACAATAATAAATCTAAACGGTCCATAATCTTGATAATTAACAAGGAACATTAATTATCTTATAAGATTAGTATGCAAGTTAAGTGATGATTAAGTTCTACTAATCATAGGTAAAGAGTTACCAACTTAATTGCATATGTGTATGTTATGGAACATAGCACAGGACTTGACCCATCGAAATAAACATATGGATTGTGTTATGTGTCATTGTTTATTTCGTTATGATTTTGGTTCTAAATTTGAGATGTTTATCTTTTCCATATGAGGATAGGTTCAATAAATACTGTCTACCGCTGATTCCCGATAAGGGCTGCTATACGGACTTTATTTATGTTCTCTTGAATTGTGCGGGGAAAAGTTAATCATCAAGAAAACCGTATGTCCCTCATTAATTCACTTAGTGAGTGACGATATCTATTTGGGCCCCTTGATGGAGATAGATTATTTGCATGCAACTTTATACAATTATCTCTAGATCAAGAAACGTATAATCTGCAAGAATGACACATTCCTATCTTGGATTATACGATGATATCGTGTGACATAAGAATCAAAATAGGGAAATACATTTATTCTCTTATGCAGGATTTAAATACTGTAGCAGTACACTATTTATGTGAATTGGGAATCATAACGTGTTGCTAGATACCGCTTATGATTATTGGAATTAAATAACGATTTAATTCCATGTCCAACTTAGCATAAATCCTCAAAGGGTCACACAAATAGGACTTTAACCATACAGTGCATTATTTATTTATTCGCAACAATGCGTATTGCGAAAATATGATAGTTTGATTAATTAATTGTATAGCGTTGCGGATCGTTATAATTAATTAAGTCAAAGGGATCATATAGAAATAAATTAATGCATTTGCTAATCCCAAATTAATTATTAATGAGTTAATAATTAATTATGTTCAACTCATTTAAATTAATTGAGCTATTGGGTCTTTATTTAATTAGTTAAATAAAAGCCCAATTTGAGGTTAGTTGAAAGAGCAATTAAAAGGTTGAATTAATGGGCTTGTAATACACTTGGTGTAGCCCACAAAGGCCTCTATAGGGGCCGGCCATATGAGGGTAAAGTGGTCCACAAATAGTTGTGGTAGGTAGGTGTAGAGAGCACTATATAAAGGGGTCAAGTTTTGGGGAAACCCTAGCCTCCACTCCATTCTCTCTCCCTCTTCCTCTATGGCCGAAATTCACCAAAAAGGGAGAAAATTTCAAAATTTTCTCCGTGCTCTCTCTTCTCTCCTCTCCATTCTAGCTCATGGGTTGAGCACTCCTCTCCACAAATTAAAGCAATTAATTGCTAAATGAGAGAGGAAACCTAAAGGGATTAGCTTGTATCTTCCTCTTGCTAGCACAAGAGTTGAAGATTATGGTTAACCTCCTTGGTGGACTCGAGGCCGATCAACCGACGAAGGAGGAGGCGCATGGAGGCTCGCCATCGATTCCCATGCCGTAGGATCGAGCCCCGCGAATACGATTTCGCGGGAGGTACAATATTCCACCCCTTTCTCTTTGTGTCGAAATAGCTATGTACTAGATCCTCTTGCTCTTTGTTTAATTAGATTAATTAGTTAGTAATTAGTCACAAAATAAAATTGAGCGATTTCCTAACAAATAGAAAACCCATTGTGTTATTATATATGTTCAACTAACGACATTTTGCATGTGCAACAGCTGTATACACAGAATCCAATTTCCAAGGGTGTGTTTGGATGGGTAGGGAATAGGGAATAAGAATAAGAAATTTCGGTTTGCGTGCTTATTTTTATTCTTGTGCAACCCAAACAACACAAGAATAAGGAATAAGAGTCCTTATTCCTATACTAACAAAACCATGGTATAAGAATAAGGAATAAGGATAAGCACGCAAACCGAAATTTCTTATTCCTATTCTCTATTCCCGTCTTATTCCGTTGCATCCAAACACACCCCAAAAGATCTGATAGACAGTGGCGGATCTAGAAAAAATATTTAAGTGGAGTTGAGTGCTCAAATGAATTATTTCATTGAACGATTTCTCTTTTTCTATTTTTCAGCCCCACCCTTGAGTGTTCCAATGGCAAAAAAATTTCGTTGAGGCTAAAGAGTGGCTCCAGAAACTCGACGGTGGTAGGTGAGGCTCTAGCTCCACCCGCCCCAGTGGTGAATCCGCCCCTGCTAATAGAAGCAATAAGATATTCCCTATTTTTTTGGTTAGCTCCTCATACAGCGTTTTTCAAACTGAGAAACAATTTGCCTTAGTTATGAATCATGGAACATATCACCGCGCAATATATTATTGGTGCGTTTGTTTGTGTAGCAAGGAGTTACTCAAGTTAAGAATACATAAGTGTTTATGTAGTGTTATGTAATATATGCTTGGTTGTGTAGCAAAAATGTGTAATTTAATGCATGCATATATTCATGTTAAAAGATTAAAATGCCCTTCAATTTGAATTAGTATTATGTATTAATAATATGTTGCGACCTAATTATTATTATGTATTAATAATAATAAAATATTATTATAAATTAATTATTAATGATAATAATAAATTATCTTTATTAATAATTACATTTAATTAAATATTATTAATGTTACTTGTTAAATATTATAAATTATTATTATTTAATTATTAATTATAATAATTAATCTGTATTATTAATTATGATTTTTAATAATTATTGTTAATTATTAAATATTATTATTAATTATATCTGAGGGATATTGTTGGAAGAAAAATTAAAGGAGACCAATGCATAACTTATGCAATCTATTTAGGTGCAATAAATTATGCACCTTTAAGACATCTTATGTAAGGACGTTTGGTGACTTAAAGTTGCATAACTTAAGTTATGCACTCATTAAGTCACAAACAAACGGCCCATATATAAATAAAATGGGCGATGGTGCCTAGAGAAATAATTTGGTCCAATTAGAACGAAAATGACACAAAAATGGGTATAATCAGATTGACACTTCAATACTTTCATGGTAATACACGAGTATTGCTACTTTAACACGGATAGATATTTAAGGGTTCAAATTTACATTGAAAATTTGAAATAGACACGTAAAATTGTTCAATTTGAAGTTCAATTAATATTTTTATGTCTGCCCACACACACATAAAAGTAGGATAACACAAAGCAATGGTTTGTATTAATATATAAGAGTAATGTTAGAATCGAACACGTTTGATACTTGAATCCATCAGATACGATCAAATTTCAATTTTCGAAATTATAAGAGCTAATCCGAACCCTTCAATCCGAAGTACCTTGTGTTTGTATTTGGCAAACTACAACATATAACTAATAAAACATAAAAACCCACCCCACATGCGACATAATTGTTGGGTCTGTAGGTTTTCATTCGAAAAAGCATTGCATCTTTTCTTCGCAGTTGCAGTTATATTCTTCGGTGTATATCATGGACAGCTAGATGTTTACTTCGCATTGCTTATGCCCCAAGGATATGTTCTTTTTTTTATTATTATTTGGAACGGCAAAAATGTATTTGAATGTGCAGGGAATATCTACACTAAATTTTATAACATAGCTTAAATATAAAAGCTCAAATATTGTTGTATTTTCTGCGAATATCATTTTTGTCAAATAAATATTTTAACAAGAGTTGAGATTAATTGGCAACATCTTAATTTTACAATATTAACAGTGCTTCCTTAAACCAAGAAACTAAAAAGTTGAAATAGAAAAAAAAATATAGTTAGTTCATAAATTTATTTTACAATATTAACAATCTTAATTTTACAATATTGTTAGTTCATAGATTTATTAATTGTGTATTAATTCTATATATATATAATCTTAATGTCAATTGACATCCAATCAAATATCATAGTTGTTGAAAATTAAAATTTATTTGATAAATGGTGAAAAACTAATGTAAAATATCTAATTTCATTTTTTTTGTTGTAGGTCTAAACTTTATTTCTCATTTTGTTTTGTACCGGATTGCTATAATCTGCTACTTAGCAGCCACAGTCAAATTTTTAAAAAAATCATCATTTTTCATATATATGATGTGAATAAAGTGTAAATTAGTTAGCCTTTTTAGACTTGCTAAGATTATCAAATTGATTTATTATTACCAATACGTTTTAATTTTTGGGAAAAAAAACTTTTTTAGATATAATTCTTGAGAAAATAGTTTTATCCGTAAATTATAGTACCGCCTTTTTCCTTTTTAAATTTAAATATCCCCGCTTTCATATTACTTGCTTTAAATTTCAAGTGCGTGCCCATAAAATTGAATTTAGAATATCTACTTTTCTTGTTGACATTATGTGGAAAGAAATTTTGAATAGCATGTAGTTTGTGCTGGCATGCGGCATGCGGCATGCCCCATGAATAACACTCCTGTCAGTCTAGAAGACAACCAATACATACCTATGCACTCCTAACTAACAAGCAAACTTTACAAGCTCATGACAAGTCTGCTCAAAATAAAAAAAAAGCTCGTGATAAGGTTCAATAATAGAGTAGTTGCAGAGAATGTCAAAGTTTTGTTGTAGAGATATGAGATATCTTGCTAGATGGATAACTTCACTTGCAACATAATAATTTTATACTAAAGCTTCTCTGTATTTGCTAGAGAAATCAACATGGCAACATTACCGTCATTACGAATTGAATGTAAGCAAGCAAACTCGTGTAATGAACAATTAATATATGAAGCGAAGGCGAAGCACTCTATTTAATTTTTGGGCTCTACTAACAATCGCTCAGAGAATTTCGTTCAAATTACGTCCAATGCATATTTAATCTTGTTTATGAATAAAACAGTGAACCATCTTCAAAAGTTTTTGAAATATAATTCTCTTTTTATGTGTAAAAAAACAGCGAATTGTGCACCAGATAAAATTTGAAAAAAAAAATTGATTGGGCGTGAAAACATTTCGGTATTCCTTTTTTTTATTTTGCTCGATGCTATTATTTTAAAAAACTTCATATAAAGATAAAAAAAATGTAAATATAATACATGAGGGAATATTTGGAATTTAGCTTACTGTATATCTTCATTATAAATATATGTTTCTTTGTGCCAAACTGTCCCATAAATTTTTAATAAGAGAAGTCTCGTTGTTGCAAAGTTCCTTCCTATATGGATAAGAGCAGTGGCGGATCTAGGAAAAATATTTAGGTGGGGCTGAGTGCTCCAATGAATCATTTCATCGAACGGTTTCTCTTTTTCTGTTCTTCAGCTCCACCTTTGAGTGCTCCAATGGCAGAAAAAATTCGCTGAGGCTAAAGAAGAACTTCAGGGGCTCGACGGCGGTAGGTGGAGCTCTAGCCCCACCCGCCCTAGTGCAATCGGAATCAGCTGTTGCGCGACAAGCTGTGTCGCGCGGTACATCCAACCGTTCGCACGATCCAACGGTTTTAGTTCTTTTCCTCTCCGCTCCCTCTTATCGGATCTGAAACACACTCGCTCCCGAATCCGGATCTAAGCGCGCATCAAATCCAAACCAATCTGTGTTATATTTCGAATAAGTCCCTATTCTTTTGGATTTTATTCTCTGACGTGACTTCGGTGATCTAGGCCACGATACTGAGCGTGGGTGGGTTCGTTAGCTTTGCGAAGATGAGGAGAGGTAAGTTTTGGAGTTAATTCGTGGTGGAAGGGTCTCATTTGGTGGAGGAGCCAATGGCTCAGTACAGTAACATTTTACAATCAGCCATGGATGTCCAAGAATCGTGAATCAATTCTCAAATTTACAAATATAAGTGGTAGCATAGAAGTTATAACCCAGGTGGTCTCAAATTTATCGATAGCTCTTAGCTGGATGTCCAATTGTGATGATTTGATATACAAGTAGTTTCAAATAATCAATGTGTCGATATACAAACAACTTCAATTTTTGAATCAAAGCATATAATACACAAACCATCCTGTCCCACGCTTTTCTCCAATTTAAGACTAGTGTTTATTGTTGTCAAATAATGAGCAGCTAGCTGACCCTGAAGTTAAATTTAAATAGTGAGCAGCCAAATCAAATTACCATGTCAATTTAGAAAATATTAAATTGTTGCCCTTTTCAGTAATACAATTCTATGCTATTTTGTAACAGTATCAATCATGAATCAAACTTCAAATTAGAATAACATAAACAAGTATACATAAGCCACAAGTATACATTTATTAAACAGCAACAACCATCTTCAATTAACAGATGTTTCCAACTAGGTATACTGATCAAGTGTCCTATTTCCTTTTTAACAAATGCATGAAATTAAAGCCGTCAATAGTTCGACGGGGAAAATAAGCTCAATACTCATTAAGTCATTATGTAGCAAATTTCAGAAGTTATATATACTGGTACCGATAATGTATAATTAAGACTTACTCAATATAATAATGAAATCGATTCTTTATCCTTTCAATTACTTTGCATAGCATCTCAGGACATGAGAAAATGCTTAAACATAACCAAAGTGCATGAGAATATGCTCAATACAAACAAGAGAATAACAGTAAGCTTTTAATTCTATTGAATCATTGTTTAACAGTAAGCTATTACAAAATAAAGCTTCACAGTAAGCTATCACACTAAGCCATCACAAAATAAAGCCTTTTCCTTTAAAAGCTATACAAAATGAAGCATTTCTTGACTATAACACTAAGCTATCATAAAATAAAGTTTTTCTTTAAAAGCTATACAAAATGAGACATTTCTTGACTATAACAATAGCTATTCATCTAGTCAAATAGAGACATGTTTTGACTTGTAGAGATGATTTCAGAATGAGACGAAGGCCAAGCAAATGAAGAGTTCTCCTGTTCCAAAAAAATGACAATAACATTAACAAAATTATTCATATTGATGCAAAAAGTTAGGAAAAGGGGAAATGAAATATAATTCAGTTTGTTTGGTCTGAAACCATACACAATGAGGTACTGGTGCAGATTAAAAGGCTCAAATGCCCTTAGGCTATCATTAAAGCAAAAAGCAAGCCTGGAAGGCTGCTAAAGGTACTGGTGCGGATTAAATATCTGAATATGCTGGTGCAGACTAAATAATAGAAGAATAAAAATCATAGAAATTTAGCATTTTACTAATTATCATGATAATTGCAAGTCTAATCCTATTGACAACAACATTTTATCGGTTGCAAACTATCACGTATAAGAATACCCAGCAACCACACTCATCAATTGGTAATTTCAAGGGCCAAAAGTGGCAACTGCTGGTGCTAAGGACTTTTCTGCGTTACAGATATTTTTTGTGGTTGTAATTATTTTCCATCAACATGGTTATATAGGTATCATGCCAATCGAATGTATCTTCAATCACTGACATGCCATTCCGATCCTCAATAGTTCCCTCTCTAGCTTCTCTTGTCCGGCGCTTCCAAATATATTTTTCTGGCAAACTTTTAATATTCATAGCATCCAATACCTTCAATTTTAATAATAAGTGTATTAGTAAAGTCATAAAGTATGAAATTTTCTTTTTCAGTTATTTTGGGGCTGTTCTGGTATTAGACATGTATATCCAGGTCAGGCCTTACTGAAGTAGGTCTGTAGTAATGTTAATTAAAGAAACAAAGAATAAATGTCTTATCATACCAAAGCTCAACAGTTAAGCAATAATGAGTAAAAAAATCAGACAGGATGCAGTCTTTCAGAAAATCACAGAATTAACAAAGATCTTATTTTCCATATATTGTGCTGACACTGAAGAGGAAGTGGCTGATTTTTTTTAAAAAATATCACTGTACAAAAATAATTGCAAGGTAACAACTAATAGATGTATGGACAAAAGCAAACAAAAGTGCTCTTGCACATGTTTTGGCTACGGCATCCTTGAAATGTTGAATAGATCAACGCGATCATAGGCTGATTACGTCTGCGTTACCAACAATACCATGGTACCTTTATGCAAAGTAGCCTTACCATAAAACCTTCTCATTCATTTTCAAACACTTAACGTTCTAGGCTACAACAAAGAAAATTGTCAAACACATGTATCTATTTAGAATATACCTATGCCATGGTCAACTTCTAATTCATATTCTCAATTACTCAAGATGTATATATGCTGGTCAGAAAAGAAGTTGAAATGCTAAACAGAAACATGTTCAATACCTTTAATGCATGCCAACATAAGATCCCCATTCTCACATATTTTTTGCATCCACATGAAACCGCCGTATTCTATATTACTTGAATAACGATTCTTTTTTGGATATAACTACTAGGTTCATTCAGGTTTAAGCCAAGAATCAAGTTCAATTTTTAGTAACTGGCATAGATGGTTCCAGTTCGATGTTGAACAGAAAATAGAAGAAATTTTTAGTGACTCCAATTTCCAAACTTACAAGTACGAAACTCAAAATAGAAAAAAATTATCTGGTGACCTAATACCATACCTTCCTCGTGCTTCTTCAATTCGATGGAGAATCGTCGGAGAATACTCTTGAAAGGAAATTGCAGTTACAAACAGAATCGCTAGACAAGGCTGGAGCGTGACCCTCTCGCGATTTCTCGTGACACTCTCGCAAAACCTCATGGCCCTCTCGCGAATCTCCTGCCTCGCTCCAATATTTCCTCTAATTTTCTGATTCTCTCACTTTCTCTTTCAAACTCACGGAGAGAACTCATGGAGAGGGAAGTTTTTATTTTATCAGGAAGACAGGAACGCACCTTTAATTTGGATCCGGTTCCGAATAAAACCCGATAAGTTACGTAACGAGTGGAAGTGTAGAGAAAATTTGTTTGAGCCGTCGGATCGCGCGAACGGTTGGATGTGTCGCGCGACACAGCTTGTCGCGCAACAGCTGATTCCGATTGGCCCTAGTGGTGGCTCCGCCCCTGGATAAGAGCGGTGATCAAGTACCCTAACCGTTTACTTTTTTTTTTAATGTAATAAATATATAATCTATTAATAATCTCGGACATCGAAACATATATTAATCCAGGGTATTTAGATCCGGATCCGTTACTGTAGCTAAACACTGTTGGCGAACAGTAACGGGATCTGGACCGTCCGTTACGTTGCTTTCATCGTGGCCGTGTGATGTAGTTAACTTCTGCCGCTTGATCAGCTCTTCTTCGCGATAGTTCTTTCTTCGCCTCGATTTTCTCCGCTAAGTATACTCTCTCTCATCTCATGGCGACAGTAAGCAGCCCATGTGGGTCGTGTACGGAGCTGCGATGGCCGCCTGCTCCCGGCGTTTCCCATTGTGCGTGACGTTCCTCCTGCTTCTCGATCTGGTGTTTGTCCACGGTGTTTATCCTACTCCGCAAATCAATTTTAATACTCCCTTTTCTCATCTCTCCTATCATGTCTTCATCTTCCGCCGCATCCGAGAAGAGGGAGAGAAAATGGCTTGGTTATTCGACATTTACTGTTGCTCCTGGCGATCTCCGGCTTAGCTCGAAGACTCCTGATCAGCAAAAACAGTAGATCTACCTCTTCCTTTTCAGATGAGTACCGATTGTACCATTTTCGCTCTTTCCCTTCAACCTTAAATCATCCTGATTTTGCTTCTTTTATCTCTATTTTCGAATGAAATTCTCAATTTTTATTTCTTCTTAGGTTGATTGGGTTTTTCCCCTTTCCTGTACTATTTGGCTGCTTCAGAATTTGGAAGATGTTATCGCTCAGGTCAGGTTCTTGCCTTGCTCGAGATATTGGGGTTTGATTTTGGTGTTGATGTTGTTGCTCAGTCTGTCTCATTCATTCCACTTTTTCTTTCTTTTCTATGATTTCCCTTTTTGCATTTTTCCTTTATTGCGTTCTTCAATTGGTCCTAAATTTTATTCTTATTGCTTTTGATTTTTTGTCAATTGCAGGTTCGTTCCACAAGAACTGAGCGATTATTGATCATTGTTCAGCCACTTCCTCTCTACCCTACCATCATCAAGTTCTTTTCTGTTCATCTACCTTTCTTTTAGGTTTTTTTTTTTGCATTTCCAATTTTTTCAGTCTTATTGTTTACTTTTGCTTTTTCATGCTATAAGATGTGTTGCTCTTATTGCTGTTTTTGTTTTTTTCATTATTTTTTTTATGAACAACAGTTCTAATGGTCATGAGAACTCTGGTGAGTCAGCATCTCAGTGCAATATGATGATAAAAGCACTTGGTGGATGAAAAGGTAATTGCTTCTTTATATGGTTAAGTGGGCATACGATCTCGATTTAGGGTTATATATACTGTGATCATGATAAAAAAAAAGTTTCTTACTCTCTCCTGATTCTTCTATCAATTTTAATTTTTCTGTGGTGTTCTCTTTCAAATTAGATAGTATTGCTCAGATAATTGTAGAGTGCATCAACATTAATTTAATCGAAGCCCCTGTACTGAACTCATTTTGCATCTTATAACGATTCAACCTTGCATATACTGTCATCTATCTTATTATGTTTCCAGCTTTTATGTCCATGCCAGAAAATTAATTATCTGTATTTTTTATTATTTTGGTACATTTTGCAAACAGATGCAGAGAGTTTGGAGGTAAATTTTTTTAAAACATAAATTATGATTGAGAGACAATCTTTGCTTGGAATTTCAAGTAGCTTTGTTGGAAACTGTCAATCAGTATGAATTTTCTTTATTCATTTCTTTTATTTGTTTCCACTTATATCCTTTTCTTCCTCGCCTTTTATTATTGCAAAGTTTGATAATATTTTATTATTTTTTTTGTGACAGATCATGCAGTGTTTGTACTGCACCCCATTCTATCTTTTCAATCAGATTAGTGGAATGATTTTCCTCCTTACCAGTGGAATGATCTTCCTAGAAAAAAATTATCAGCAGATAGGTACTTTTCTTATTATATTTCAGCTGTCGAAATCACAACTATTATGATTCATTCACTTCAATCTGGATTAATAATTATGTTCAGGCACTAAAACATTGTTGTCTCGCACTTTTTTCAGTCCAACCACGGAAGATCAGATAGTCCTCTATGGGGCGAAGAAAATGCGGATCAGATACCCCTCGAGCATCTTGAGACCCGTCGTCACTGCCCATTCCAAATGAATGAAGGGCACTAATGCGGTTCTAAGTACCTCGAGAGTTGATTGTTTGTCGTAGGTCCTTTTTTTCCAGTAGGCGCAAGCCCCTACTGTTAATTACCTCCGGACTCGGTTACGGCCTGAGCCAAGAGCACCTCTAGATCGGGATAATCAAAGTTTAAATGCAGTAAGTGGATGAAGTCCAATTTAAAAGGATTGTGTCTTGATAGGGAGTTTCGGGGTGAAAAGCACTGCAGAAGGGCAGCTATTTTAACAAAACCATGCGAACATGGATGATGTGGTTTAATTCTTTAGTTTCACATTTTAAGACATTTAGGTTGCTTTTCCTTTGCTGTGTCAGGCTTAGTGCCGTTACAGAGGATTTTGAGTTCGACACTAGGAAATTTAGTATCCTAGATCAATCCTCAATCGTTTGGGGATTTAGAGATTTTGAGATTTCGTTCAAGTCTTGAGTACAGATGCGCTATGCCTTCTCTTGACAGGAACTTGGATGATGGCCATTGATCGACTTTTCTTCTGGTCATCTGGGCATCAGGTTTCAGTCTGCTTCTGGTCAAACATGCTGTGAACTTGTAAAAACAGGCTGTTAGATTTGAGTCCAACGCTAGAAAATAGGGTATTCTAGGTCAGTTCTCAATCGTTTGGGGAACTTAGGGATTTTTGAGATTTTCGTTCAAGTCGCGAGTACAGATGCGCTATACCTTCTCTTGACGGGAACTTCAGTGATAATTCAGAATTGACTTTTCCTTTTTCTCAATCTGAACATCGGGAGGGTGTCTCCTTCAGGGCGAAACGCGATGCAGTCTTGAAGGGACGAACTTTTGACTTTTAAGACTTTATGTCACTTTAGACTTTGTGTCTTTTGGGTCACTTTTAGGCTTTGTGCCATTTTGACTTTGTGTCATTTTGACTTTGTGTCACTTTTAGACTTTGTGTCATTTTGACTTTGTGTCATTTTCAGACTTTGTGTCATTTAGACTTTGTGTCATTTGGAAGTTTTGACTTTTGATTTTTGCATTTTTAGAAGTTTGAACTTTGATTTTGACTTTTGAGTCTTGTACTTTGAGTTTGACTTTTGAGTCTTGCATTTTAAGCTAACACCTTTGGAGTTTGACTTTTGAGTTGGCCTTTTGAGTTTTGGTTTTTCGGACTTTGGTTTAAAGTTTGAGCTTGGTTCGAACTTTTGAGTTTTGGCATTCTGGACTTTAGACTCTTTAGTTGTGATTTTCGAGTTTTAGGTTCTCGGTGTTTGATTGAGATTTTTGGGTTTGGACTTTTAAATCTGTACTTTTAAATTTCTGTTTTTGACCTTTTTGGTGATATATATATTCTTTATTTATTTCAATTGAGTCTTAATGCTTGACTGTGCCTTTGGTTCATAACAAGGAATGTCAGATGTACCTGCTGTCCAGAACATAAAATATTCAAACGTACCTGCTGTCCAGAATATTCAAAATGATTTTTTTTTTCTCTTTTTTTTTTCTTTTCATTTTCCTTTCTTTTCTTTTTTTTTTTATTTTATTCAACCATAAATTTATCATTATTATTATGATTATATATATGTATATATTTTTTTACTTATGATTATCCCTTAAAATATTTTGTACTTTGGTGTTTTAGCATAACATAACATATCAAAATATTCCTCATATTTTTCTTGACATTTTAATACTTTATGAGAATTTTTCTGATTTTCTGGCTATTTTTAATGTATTTTTGAAGTTTCCTGCGTCGCAGAATTTTTTGACTGGTTGTGACTTTGCTGTTTTGCGTTATGCCTGTCAGTGACTCGCCGTGCTTAGGGCGTCACAGAAGATCCCAAGGCACTGAGCTTGGGGCTTGACTCAGTCGCTCGGTCTATGCGTGCGTCCTTGCGCCGAATGAATCGGAGTCGGGTCTGGACTCGCTCTGCTTGGTTTCACGCATGGGTGTTGTTGCTCCGTTGCACCAAGTTCACGCGGGACCTCAGCTCATCTCCCTCCTTCCTTCATTGTTGTGGTTTGTGACACTTTTCCGTTGGACTGGACACCTCCATTGGCAATGACGGCGAAAGATTCCGGCAACCGTAGCATCTGCGATTGGGTGGATGGGTGTCGTAAAGATCCCTCGGAGTGACACTGGCCGTTCATTGAAGTCGCGTTGGCCGACTCAGGGAGTTTCGGTTCTGGCATGATTTGGTTTCGCAAAATTGATGCGAGGCAGCGACGGAGGATCTTGTTCAACGTGCTGTGGAGCATCCCATGATCATTGTGAAGTTACTTAGAGCTTCAATTTCATCTGTCCTTTCCTAATTTCGAGTCACCATGATTTTGGTATCATCATTCATTTTTTTTGTCTGGCAAGCTGGTGAAGCAAAATGCAATTTGAACCTACAACTTGCTACATTTATTTTCACTTTCTTTTGCGCATTCTTGTTGACCAAGAGTAACTAATGCTCAGATCAACCAGTGTTCGGATGTTAGATACTTGGTTTCACTTCCATTCTCATTTTTTTTTTTGCCATATGTGCACATGTGTGACTTTGGATTTCAAATTGAAGTTGCAACATCCATCTATCAGATAATTAAAGTGAAATGTGGACTGGTAATACTAAACCCTTGTCAGCATTGGCTAGCAACAATCAGTAGGACCAGGTTTTCATTTTTTTTTTAAACTCTGACATTTGTTTATTTCACAAAATCTTCACAACTTATGTCCCTTACTCATATCATATTGGGGTGTAAACAGTCTCATGAAACCCAATTATGTTCTTATGTCAACTTTATTCTGAAGTCAATTCACTTCTCTTTCCTTCACTCAAGTAAACATAGCTTGGTATGCCTGCTAGGCTCAATTTCTTTCAATGCTTCACACATGTTTACCTCAGCACAAAACAACCTAGGCACCCATTTGAACAGCTACTATTATTGAATACTTTGGACTCTAGCTGTTAATACTTTAGCTTAAAGGATGCAAGTTTACATAGCTGCTTTCCCCTCTTTTTTTTTATACGAAACCTTAAAGAGGCATGACAATTAGGCAAACTCCAGAACATGTTCATTTCACTGTTGTTGTTGTTTTTTTTTTCCTTTTTTTTTACATATTTTTTTTGTTCAAATACAGACTCACTGCATTGTTTCACTTTAAGATATGGCTATAAGCATCAAAGCTTTTTAAGTTAATGAACTTTGGCAGTCAAATACGAAATTAAGTTTGCTACCTTCCACCTATCACTTTTACTATACAGTTTTTTTTTTTTGACATTTATGCCCCTGGTTCTTTATTTCCTAACATTTCTGTGGATTTAACATCTGTTTGGTCTTTGTTTTGTGTATGACACTTAATACCATAATCATCAAGGTTGGGGGATGACTAAATACATGAGTGTGCGCTCTCAGGCAAGCACCCCTCATGCATAGAGTCATATCCCTTTTCCAGACTTTATTTTTTTTTAGCATTTTTAGGACATTAAGGGACTCTTTGATATGGATTTCATATGTAACTCCTTAAAACGACTATTATTGATGTTGAAACACAACTAAATGCCTGAGTGTGCGCTCTCAGGCAAGCACCCCTCAGACATAAAGCTATACTTCACCACAAAACTTTATTATTATCTGATTTTAGCACTTTAAAGATGTTAAGTGACCCATTGACACAGATGAGTGTGCGCTCTCTGGCAAGCACCCCTCACCTGTGTCTTTGAGTCCCAAGACTGTGTCAATAACTGATCTACATGAGGACTCCCCTATGATCCACACTTAACTTCAATGGATAAAAAGGAAAGAAAACACAGGAAGCTAAAAGCAAAGATCAAGAGAAACAACCTTCAGAAATTGAACTTATGTATTGAACTTGGTACAATGGGATTCTTACCTTTTTCTTTTGAAATAACTGCTATTTAGACTTGATTATAGAAAAATAACTAGACAAAGCAACAGAGTTTCAGCTTATGATTTCTAAGCGCTGGAACTCCCTTCTTCTTTGATCTTGGTCTTCTTTTATAGCTAGAATTCTTAGGGTTTGGCCTTTTCTCCTTGACACATGGCAACATCTTCCCTCTTGATCTTGTGATGAATGGACTGGATGTGACATGAGATTGCCGCCTTGCTCCTGCAATTCTTACTTCACCTTCTTTCTTTCTACTTGCTTTTACCAACCAATGATGGCATGGCACATGGCACTTGTAATTTTACTACTTTTCACTGTGTATTTGGGGGGAGGGGCTATGTTTATTTTTGGCACCAGATGTGTTGTTACTCATCCAATGGTTCATAGGCTATGGATGGTTGTGATTGCATAAGTGAGGTATCTTCTTTGGGACATAGCTGTTGCTCCTAGGGGGTATAGGTCTGGTACTGCCTTTATCCACTCTCCTATGGGCTTTGACTGGAGACTCTTTTAGTGCAAGGTGATCTTCTTTTAATGCCCTTTCATCATGTGTATGTTCCCTCAGGTTTACATGGGCAAAACTGGAATTGTGGCTTCATTTGGCAGCATTTGCCACTTGGCATGGATCTGTTGGTCATATATTACATCGATTGTGTGATTAATAACTCATCTCTGGCTTTTGCTGGTTTTCTTTTCTTTGCATGACAGGTGGGCCCAGTATGTGTTGTCACCCTCTCATCAATTGTGATTACAGGAGATCATAATTTTTGTACCTTTTCAATTTTAACTAGGGGTCAACACTTCCCTTCTTTTGATGTTCATTCAAACGATTGAGCTTTGTTATTTGGGTTATTTCATGCATGTTGATTCCAGGGAGAGTGTAGGGGGTATAATTGGAATCTGGCACTCTCATGTATACGCTTTACAGGCCTCACCCTTTTGTCTTTTCCCCTAATTCCCTAATTTGCCCTTATTACATCACACATGGAATGCTTTTCAGGTGCCAATTGATGTTTGTCAGTCATATCTATACCCATGATGTACATCCTCATTTCAACTAATCCCATCCGACCATCCATTACATTCTTTTTCTTTCTTGCGTATAGATGAACGGCTAGTGATGCATTCGTTAAAGGTAAGGGGACCCCTGGAGCTGCATCATGTCAATTAATGCATTGCAGAAGGAAGAATGATCACCAACGGTTGGAATTTGGAGTGACTGGGGAAATTCTCCCTTCTTCAATTACTTTTCTGTACGCATGGTACGCTATTCTGACGAGCCTAGAACCTCCTTTTCAGTGCATAGGTCAGAGAGGGATTTTCTCTTCTCCATTCATCTTTTTACTCTATTTCGTTCTACTGGCCATCTCCAGTGCAGACGCCAATCATCCCCCCTGGTGTTCTCTCACTTACCATTATATGAACATGATAGTGGCAAGCCAGTAGAAGGTTACCCCAACCCAGTAATCAGTGTAATATCAACTTCTGTTGCCTATCTCTCCTGCTTCCGAAGCTTTCGCCATGGCCATGGGTGTCAATACTTCCAATAGTCCCAATTAACTCAAAATTGCTCCCTCGTTCTTTCTTTGCAAATCTAGCAATACTTTCTGGGTATGCATTCTTAGCAATTTCTCATCTATTTGGCAGAATCCCGAGTGAACTCATCTTAACCGCTATTCTATTCCTTTTCAGTCATTGGACGATTTGGTCACCATTTTCTACCGAGCCTGACACCATTGTGTTGACGAGATCATCGTCCTTCCGTTGGTGAGGTCAATTGGAGTTGGGGTGACGCAGAACGACGACGAATCCCTCTCTCTCGCTGGCGTACGACGTCTGTGTCAGAACTGTACTGTTTCATCCCTTTCTTTTTTTCTTTTTTTTTATAGGGAATGGGTGGGTCCCTCTGTCTTAGCCAATCAGAAAATTCCACTCAATCTCTTAAGTCTGAGTTAAGATCTGTCCGTTGATTTCAGATAAGATTTCTGTAATTTATTGTGGCCGTCGGATCAGCGGAATTTCCTTATAATACTAGTTATTGGTTTGGGCTTGATTCATAATCCGAATGGGCTTTCAGTTTCGGCCCAAAGCGGATTTTTAATATAAGCTTAAAGGCCCATTCGAATTTCTTATTTATTAGGCTCTGGTGAAGTTCGTCTCCATTCATCCCAGCAATGGACTCATCCAATTGTCTGAATTTTAGGGATAATTAGGCTGCTTTGTTTTTTTTTAGAAAAATTGTTTGGTGCCCTTCCATAGGTCAATTTGACATGAAATTTTGCATGGTTTCTCATAAAAATATGAAGAACTTAGTTGCCACAAATTTTCTATTTTTAGGACTCCGGTAATTAATTAAAAGGATATCATGGGCACATAATGGCATTCCTCGTAATTAATTAATTTACTGTCCATTTTTTTCAAGAATTTCTGTGTTTTCCTTTCATGCATTATGACCAATTATCAGGGCTATTTTGCTGGGTCATTGGTTATGTGGATGGGATTTTGATCATATGGTTTTGGATTTTGGTGATAAGATAGGAAATCGTTTAGGATTTTGTGCAGCAGAATTTAGAGGCAAACAAATGCCCTCCACCAGAGTGGACTGTGAGATATATCGATCAGTCTACTCTGGTGTCCCCAATTTCTAGACATTTTCTTAGTAATTTGTGGGCATTTTCGGGATATTTGACATGGCTTTCGCCCCCCTTTTTTTTTGCAGGTAATTATGGCTTCGGTTGATGAGATTTATGATACTGTCCCCCGGTTTGAGATTGTCAGGACGGGTTTCTATGGTCCTTCGGATGAGGCCATTGAGTCTTATATTAGTGATTATTTGGATCCTCAGAAAGTCCATGTGCACCTTTATCGCTTATGGAAGCGCGCCATTCTCAGAGGAAGAGATAATTTCCATGGGCTTTTGGTTCGGCACAATCGTTTACCCTTACCGGCCATCTATGACTATCCAAGCCTTGCTGTTGACCCTCCTTCACGCACTGAGGAGCGCCGAGACAGGTATTACACCTCTCATTGTTCCATTGGTCGAGATAGGCGCGGTATTCCTTCCGGTGACCTTGCAGGTATTTTTCTGAGCCCCACTGGTCGTTCTATTTTTTCTGCTGATTTTCACTTGTTGAGTATGGAGATGATGGAGGGGCATGTTATCCCTTGGTCTCCTGGGAATTTGAGGGTTCAGGGTGATTTGAAATGGAGTCCCGGGCAAGTTGAATGGACCCGATATGTCTTGTGCAGTATGGGGAAGAAATTGGATAAGGTTGAGATTTTTGGAGGTGTGATTTTGGCTTTGTTTGAGTATACATGGAGTTCCAATCTTCTGAAAGCAATGGCCTCCAATTGGAATTATGTTCATAACACCTTTCCTTTAGAGGATCGCGATGCTACTATCGACCTCCAGCAGATGTCTGGCCTTATGGGGGTGCCAGTAGAGGGGTTGGTTTATGAGGAGAGGGTACCGCCTGATTTTGAGCTCTATGGTCCTGATCACAAGGGGTTTCCTCTACATTCTGCTTCGCTTCGGGCAGTTTTCCAGATTTATTATGAGCTTGCCATGTCACGTGGTCGGCGTGGCTTGGACAGGGATGTTCCTTTGAGAGACTGGGTTCGTTATTTCACGGATTTGATACCCGAGAGGAGGGCTGCGCATTTTGCTAATCCTTTAGAGCCGATTAAATTGGGTTCCGACAAGACATATATTCCCTCTGAGCGGGTATCATTCTCAGATTTCTGTTCACATGAGTTGGACGATGAGACAGTCTTGACTGCTTTTTTGGCTTGGTGGTTGTGCTATTTCTTGATTATCTATGAGCCAGCTGGGTATATCCGTCCTGGGGTCTTTGTGGTGGCGAATGCCTTGGCTCGCGGTAAGCGGGTCTCATTGGCTATTCCAGCTTTAGTGAACCTTTATAGGTCCATTAGAGAGCTTACTTCTTCGAGGGATCCTTCCAGGGCCACAGTGGTTATGCCTTTACACATCCTTTCTGGTTGGTTTTATCTTTACTGGGAGAAGTGTTATACTCCGTTGACTTCTGCTGGCGTGAGGCAGTCATTGCCAGGTTTGATTCATATTGCTGGTTGCACCGTCCGTGATCCGGATCAGATTACCGCCCATTTGTGCTTTACTCAGAGCAGTCAGTACATTGTGGGTTATCGCCCTGAGGCTGTCAATAAGGGATGGCCTAAAGACACTGGGAAGCCATACATTGTCAAGGATGTGGCGCCTCGTCAGAAGGGGGCCTGTCCTAAGTTGTGTTCCCCTCGACACAGGCGGGATCGAGACTATGCCGTCAGTATCAGAGCGGGGTGTTTATCCATTCGCATGGGGAATAGGGTGATCCATGAGGTTTACAGCCCTCACCGTTGTGCTTGGCAGTTTGGGTATGACCAGGCTATTCCGGCAGTTTTCAGCTATCCTGACTCTCCCCGAGTCACTTTGCCGTCATGTGCAGCTTTTAGTGTGTTTTCAGTGCGTTTGGGCACCAACACTAGTTGCGTTGTTCCTCCGGCTTCTCGCCAGGGGACATTGACTGGAGATTATGACAGGTGGTTCAGAGGTTGGTCTAAGATTCCTCATGATGTCAGCGTGGCCATCCTGAAGGAGAAAGTTTACCCTCGTTCTCGGATTGTTCCACAAAATCCGGAGGTTAGACAAGGCGGTTTCAGACCACTGAAGAATTCTTTTGGAGTTGATGGTTTTGTGCCGATTGGTGTGAAGCCCTTGGAGTACGTAGACCCTCCTCCGCTTCCAGGCGGCCATTTCCCTGGTTTGTTATCTTCCCTTTTTACTTGAATTACTTCCCTGGTTACCTTCTCTCTTTCTTATGATGATTTGTTCTTCGAGGCAGGTCTTGGTGGATATGATTTTGGTCATTTTCACTTCAAAGTAGAGGGTATTTCTCCTATTGAGGGAGAGTCTCCCCAAGCTTTTGCATCTGAGCCTTATAGACGCTGGGCTATCTACTCAGGTATTGCATTTCTCTTCTTTTTTGTTTAACTTTATCGCCAATGTAGGATTGTTATGATTTTGGTTTCACAGGTGTTCATAGTCTCCCTCCTTCGGTGGAAAACGAGGAGTTAGCCCCTTCAAGTTGTCCTTCTCCTGAATACCCTGATGAGTTGGCTGAGGAAGCAGCTAGGCGGCTGAAAAGGCAACGTGAGGATTCTTTGATGGAGGAAGAAACGACTAGGCATGAGCTTCGACGGCGGCTGAGGGAGAATCCTTCAGATGGCGGCTTTCCCATGGAGCCTCCTCTCCTTATACCACATTCATGTATGTTACTTCCGTTTTTCCTTCTGACCTCATTTCATTTGATTTTGATTTGCTATAAACTTGTCATGGTATTACTTTCCAGGGACTGCATGCTCCGGTATATGGGGTAGCGCCGTTCTGGTTGAGTCCACAGTTGTCTCAGAGGACATTGAGATGGAGGAGGTCGAGGTGGAGACCGTCGCCGTGCCGTTTGAGGAGATTCTGCGCCCCAGGCTGATCTCTCCGGCTCCATTTATCCCGGCAAGTGACTTCCCTGTCACAGATGATTCTATGGCGATTGTTGCCGTTACCGTCTCTTCCTGTGAGACCGCTCCGGCACCGGCCATCTTTCCAGTACTTCGAGGTCTAGGTATGCCTTATTTCACTGATATTTTTACCTTAATTTCCCTTCTGTTTCATTTTATACCTTTTCTATCACGTTTCATGTAGGTCGACTTCCTTATATCCTGATGGCCTTTAGCATTGAGTTTTGGGCTTTGGGCTTACGGGACTTGTGCCATTTATACCAGTTGTCCCTTCAGAGTTTCATGAGTGTGGATGAGCTGACGAGCCATGTCCTTGGTATGGAGTTAGACATTCTGGACCATGCCTCCATCTTATGTCCAGGTATTTACCCATAATTTCCCTTGTCATCGTGATGTGCATCTCATTTTTATCATAACCTTTTTCTTTTTCATTCAGGAGAGAGCCCCTTAGGCGGTCTTGCCTTCCAGACTCTCCATGATTTCCTTTTCCCTGAGTTAGACATGGTTCCGGAGCTTTCTGGTGAGGCGCCACTGGATTACTCCGAGTGGGAGGCTCTTCTCATTGATTCTACTCCTCTGGCCGTGTCATCATCTGCTGGTAGAGCGGGTTTGCCATTATCTCCGGATACCGTGTTAGTTGAGCCGGTAGTTGGGGCGTTAGCTCATCAGAGGGAGGTCGATTCTGATGATGATTCTGAGAGAGCTCTCTCAGGTGTAGTGCTAGCCCTTCCTTGTTTTGCCTCTCTTGTGGCGGACGCTTCTCGAGAGGTTGAGTTGATGATGGGTTTCCCTTGAGTAGGAGTTATGCAGCGCGTTGACGCTTTTGTATCTTTTCTTTTGTTATGGTTTTAGTTTTAGACTTGGTTTTAGTCGATCGCTCCTGACTTTGTAGCGGCTGGACCTTCTGATCATGATTATGTGATGTTTTAGGCTTTTGTTGGGCTCTTGATTGTAGTTGATTTATGGGCATGGATATTATATTTTGGTGTCATTGGGCTCATCGTTTTTTTATTAAAATCCTTGGATCGCGAAGCGATCACGTTCTTTGCAAACCGCCACGCCTCTTGATCTTTTGTATTTATGGGTAAATTCGAGAAGACGCACACTTTCTGGTGCCCTAATTCCCTTTATATATATAAGGCATCATGTGTACGTATTCCGTATCATTTTCTTCTTTTTCTAAACTTTCTTTCTCGGACTTCATTTTCCATGGCCGGCGTCATAGATCCAAGGAATCCCAAGCGTCCCAGAGATGAGGGCAGTTCCTCTGTCCAAGGCGCGCCACCTTCCAAGCCTAACTGGTCATATGACCCAGGCAACCGTTATCTGTTTCGAGACGACGAGGCTTTTGAGTGTTATCAAAGTAACATTGGTGAAGGGGGGCGTGAAGTTTCCGCCTGCTTTTTCTTCCATCCTCAGGGGCGCTTCACCACCCCTTATATGAGTTTGATAACAGGGTGGCTTAATGCCTGGAGCCTTCAAGGCTTATCAAGGCTCGACACTCCTTACCATCCGGATATCACCAAGTTATTTTACGCTAACCTCCGTGTCACCTTTGACCATCATGGTATTCCTTCTGCCTCCTCCTATCTTTTTGGCAGGCTCTTTCACATAGGGGTCGAAGATTTGGCTGACTTGATTGGTGCCGCAGATACTTTAAACGGCTTGTCGGTTTATGCCTTCGGGAGTTGGCCTCGCGAGCAAGGAACATACCGGGGCCACTGCGATTGGTTCAAGATACCCAGGTCTGAAGCGGGTTCTGAACTGGTCTCTGCTGCGCATTTGCCTGCGCTTCACCGGTAATTTTGTTATTTGTGTGTTTTTGTTTTTGTTGTTTCTTTTGTTTGTTTCTGAAGGATAGGTTCATGACCATGAAGTTTATATGTTCTTTTTAGGTTATTTTTCTTGGTTATCAACTACATCCTCTTTCCTCAGGGTGAGTTATCGGATTTGACTCGCACAGGGACTTTGTTCTATCTTCGCTTATTGCTCCTCAAACGCGGGAAAGCTAATCTTCCCAGCCTCATCCTCCAAAACATGCATTATGTCACGAGGTTTCCCAAGGGCCATTTGCCTTATGGGAACTTAATTGAGGCCTTGATAGAGCGGGCTCAGATTCCATTGCCTGAGACACTGTGGGGGAATCCAATCACTGAGCGGATTATTCTGTACCCGCGCAACCTGCTCTTGGATCTGACTTCCTTTGGGTGGGTGGAGATGGCTCATGGCACTCTGGTCCCTGACCCCAACTACCCGGTGAACAGTCATATCCTTCATAGGTTTGCTGCTGTGAATCAGTATAGTCCGGTGAGAGGCTTCTCCCCCTTCTCCAGACGGCTCAGCCATTGAAGAATCTTTTCCACTCCAGGAACACATAGACCAGCGTTTTAAGGAGCTAGATCAGCGACTGGAGAATGTCGAGACGGTGCTTCAGTCAATCCATAACACCTTAGAGACCTTTGCAGGGGCGATGGCCGCAGCTCAGGCGCCTCCAGTGCCTCCGATATGAAGAAGTCTCGGATGTTTGATCATTTGGTTTTGTTGTTTCATTGCTTCGTTTCGTATGTTTTTTTTTGTTGTTTGGGTTGTGGTAATTTTGGATGATTTATGTCTGGTATTTTGATTTTATGGTTTGATTAAGGCGACTTGGAGACCCAGTAACTCTTGGTCTGTTGATCTTGGTTTATGAATATTTGTTGAGGTTTATGAGTGATTTGGTTTAGATTGTCATAGGTAGCGACATCAGATATCGCCAGTGGGACCGATATTTTTTGTTATTCTCCCTGCTCTTTGGTTACGGCAGCAAGGAACATACCGGTGGGATTTGTCTATTTTACATTGTTGCCTCGGTGGCTAGGACCATTCCGGTGGGGATTGTTCGCTCCATATTACCGCTCTGACATGTAGAATAGACATCCTGGGCATGGCACGCAGTGGGTGCGGCATGCGGCGGGACTTTGTGCATCATTTTCTGTTGGTTGTTTTGGTATGACGGTAAGGGACGTACCGTCGGGACTTGTCTGTTCCATATCACTCTTCTGATGTGGTGAGATGGGTTTTCTCCTGGCTCTTTGGGTACGGCAGCTAGGAACATACCGTAGTCGGTGGTTTAAGGCCCAACACGACCATGGGCCCCTCTGGGTATTAGGATTTATGAGGCCTATTCCTTGACATGGTTGGCGGACATCAGCCGTGGTGTTCTCCGTTTTCAGAGGGGCTTTAAGTTCGGCTTGGTCTTAATTTCTTTGAGGTAGGTTTCGGCAGGAAGCACATTTCGAGGAGACATGTTGTCTTCTCAATCTATAATTGTTGAGGACGTGGTTTTGACTGATCACATGGTAAGTTTCACCGTTTGGTAAGTTTCACCGTTTGGTAAGTTTCACCGTTTGTGTCTTAATTTAGAGTTCAAGACACAGAACTTTTGTTCATCCTTTAGTTCGGTGAGATGAACAGGCACCTAGTACTTTGTTTTAAGGACAAAGCACAAGACTTTTTAGGGTCGTATTTTGGGGTGTAGGCCATTTGTAAAGGAAATGTTCTATGAATGCCCATAAGGACAGAACACTCCTTTTATCTTTGGCCCGGTGGGACAGAGCATTTTGTGTACATTTTTAGAAGTTTTAGATTTTGGACTTTGGAATTTGCCTTTTTTATTTAGAGATTTGAGAATATTTAGGGAGATTTGGTTTTAATCTTTTATTTGGGCTATATCTTTAGCTTGGTCTAGTTTCTTTTGGTCACATGCTCTTATGCTTTGGAATGAGATGCATTTTTTGTTGGACTTGGATTTTATTTAGGATTTCGACTTAAGGTCATTTTATGGAATTTTGAAGGGTTTGTTTTATTTAAAGGTTAATTTATTACTTTAGGGTTTTGACTCAGGGATATCCCATAGTGTTCAAAGGAACGGAGTACCCTGTCGAGCCTTGACCCGGTGGGACGTGAGAGATTTTTTTACCTAAGTGAAGAGGTGGTTGACCGCCTCGCAATTGTCTGCCCAGTCGGTTTGTTGGCCGCTCTTCCTTTGGCTTTGGTGGGCTGCGGGAACGTCGGGGTAGTTTTGTCCATAATATTTCTTTAGGTATCTCCCATTTATGGAGGAGACAGGATGTTTTCCATTTGAGTCTGCGAGTAGGTAGGCTCCACCTTCATATGCTTGTTCTATGACATAGGGGCCTTCCCAATTTGGTGCAAATTTGGGACCATGGTGTCGGCCGAGGATAGGTCGCCTCAAAACCAACACTAGTTCTCCTTTCTTGAATGTTCTGGGTCTTGATAGCTTTTCATAAGCTCGCGTCATTCTGGCTTGATATAACTCCAAGTTTTGTTGAGCTGCCAGTCTCTTTTCATCCATTCCGTCCAACTCTTGCAACCTCAGTTGCGTTTGTTTAGTCAGAGGGATTTGTGCTGCCATAGCTACTCTCGGTGACGGGAGTTCCACTTCGATTGGTAGGACTGCTTCTGCCCCATACACTAAAGAATAGGGTGTGGCTTGGGTTGCTGTTTTATGGGTGATGCGGTATGCCCACAATGCTTCATGTAATTTCTCATGCCAGTTTCTTTGATTATTTCCAATGGTCTTGCGAAGGATCTTGATCAGTGTTTTGTTGAAGGCCTCTGCCAATCCATTGGCTCTTGGGTTGTAGATGGAGGAATATCTCCATTCAATTTTGTGTTTATCGGCGAAGGCATCAATTTTGGCATTCTTGAAGGCCGTCCCGTTGTCAGAGATTATTTTCCTTGGATTTCCATACCTATAAAGCACTTGAGTGGTGAAGAACCTGACCACATCAGAAGCCTTAATTTCACGGTATGACCTGGCTTCGGCCCATTTGAAAAAATAATCCGTAGCGGCCAATATGAAGCGGTGTCCATTTGAGGCTGGTGGGTCAATGGGGCCTATGATATCTGTTCCCCAGATTTCGAAGGGCCATGATACCACGGTCGGATGTAGCGCATTTGGGTGTTGGTGTATGAAATCTCCATGAATTTGGCACATATGGCATTGTCTGGAGAAGTTTTCGCAGTCATTGATCATGGTGGGCCAGTAGTAGCCCATTAGTTTGATTTGTACTCGCATCCGAGAGCCCGATTGGTGGGCCCCACATACTCCCGAGTGAATTTCTTGCATAACTTGGTTGGTTTCGGTTTTCGATATGCATCTAAGCCATGATCCTTCGTGGGATCTCCAATAGAGTGTGCTGTTCACATATACAAACCTTAGGGCCCTTTTTCTGATTTGTTCCCTAATGGCCTTGTTCACAGGTAATTTTCCTTGTTGGAAGTAGTCGAGAAAGGGTTGTCTCCAGTCCTCTTGGTTCGAACCCTCGGCTATCATGACTTGTGCGATTTCCCTCCATTCTTTTTCATGTTCCCTTTCGAGTGTTTGGATGTCAGTAAACAGGATTTCTTCCTCCTCGTTTCGCTCCTTTGGGAAACAAGGGGACAAGGATCTCCTGCGGTGAACCAGGACTTGGATTTCTTCCTGATTCGGGTCACTGAGTTCATTAGCCAACCTAGCCAACGCATCCGCTTTGCCATTCAGAGACCTTGGGACTTTCTGGAAGGTAATATATGTAAATTTGGCCATCAACTCAAGGGCCTTTTCATGATATTTGACCAATTCTGGTTTTCTTATTTTGAAGAGGCCTTCGATCTGACTCAGGATGAGCTGAGAGTCTCCATAGACTTCTAACTGCTCAATACCCATTTGAAGGGCAATTTCGAGTCCAGCTATCAGGGCCTCATATTCAGCTTCGTTTTTTGTGCATGGTTCGGTTAGGCTCAGAGCATGTCGGAGAATGCCTTTCTCTGGGGTGACAAACACCAGCCCTACACCGGCTTGCCGTTTTGGTAAGTTTGGTTTGACTGCTGGCTGGATGGAAGATAACCCATCGAAGTATAGCTTCCAGCAAGTTTCATTTTCCTCTACCTGCATAATCTCCTCATCAGGGAAGTCGCACGCTAGTGGGGAATCATCAGGTATGGGATGAGCAGCTAGGAAGTCAGCTAGTGCTTGTCCTTTGATAGCCTTTTGGGGTGCACATGTTATATCAAATTCCATTAGAGCCACAGCCCACCTTGCCAGCCTTCCAGTAAGCATAGGTCGGGTCATGAGGTACTTCAATGGGTCAGTTTTGGAGATTAGTGTGACTTTGTGGGCCAACATGTAATGCCTAAGCTTTTTTTACAGCAAAGATTAAGGCTAGGCAATGCTTTTCGATTGGCGTGTATGCATGTTCTGCCCCCACGAGCATTCTGCTGAGGTAATACAGAGCGTTTTCCTTTCCTTCTTCATTCTCCTGGGCGAGCAATGCCCCCAGAGATCCGTCCAAGGCGGTGGTATAGAGAATGAGAGGTTTTCCCTGGATGGGTGCTGCCAATACAGGAGGTTTTTGCAGATATTGTTTGATATCATCAAAAGATTTCTGGCATTCTTCGTCCCATTTAAAGGGGACATCCTTCTTGGTGAGCCTGGTAAAAGGCTTGATTTTGCCTGACAGGTTGGCTATGAATCTCCTAATATACGCCAAGCGCCCTTGGAGAGACCGGAGTTGTTTGAGTGTCCGTGGAGGGGACAGTTCTTGGATGGCTTTGATTTTATCAGGATCAATTTCAATGCCTCGGTGCCGCACCACGAAGCCTAGAAACTTTCCTGATGACACCATGAAGGCGCATTTTAGGGGGTTGAGTTTCAGCGTGTATTGTCTTAGCCGCTCAAACATCAGCCTCAGGTTCTCTAAGTGTTGTTCATGGGTATGGGACTTTACAACAAGGTCATCCACATAGCATTCTACCACCTTGTGTATGAGGTCGTCAAAGATTTTGGTCATGGCCCTTTGGTATGTGGCTCCTGCATTTTTGAGGCCGAAAGGCATGACTTTATAGCAGTAAATACCAATTGGGGTGCGGAAGGCAGTGTGCTTTTGGTCACTCTCGTCCATTTTGATTTGGTTGTATCCCGAGTATCCGTCTACAAAGGAATATATCCCGTGGGACGAGGTATGGTCTATTATGATTTCTGTCACTGGCAGAGGGAAGTCATCTTTAGGGCAAGCCTTGTTTAAATCCCTGAAATCGACACAGACTCTGATTTGTTCGTTCTTTTTCTTCACTGGGACAATGTTAGCCACCCAGTCGGGCGTTTCTTCTTCCCTTATAAATCCAGCACTGATGAGCTTTTCGACTTCGGCTGTCACCTTTTCTTCCAGTTCGACCCTCATTCTCCGGGGTCCTTGTTTGACTGGCTTGAGTTCTTTGTCAATTTTGAGTTTGTGGACTGCTACTGCTGGATCTAGCCCGGGCATTTCACTGTAGCTCCATGCGAAGCAATCTTGGTATTCCCTTAGCAGCTTGGTCAATTCATCTTGCATCTCTTGAGGAAGGGAGGTGCTAATGAATGTAGGCTTTGGGTTTTCCTTTGTTCCTAGGTTGATTTCTTTCAATTTATCGATGGTATTTTGACCACCCTCTTCTAACTCTTTTGGTGCATTTTTGGCTGCCAAAATGAATTGTTCTGTTTCTGGAGGTTCCCCTTCATCTGGAGTTGTTTCACCCTCCTTGATTTCAGTGATTGTTATGCGGTGGCAAGAGTGCTGTCGTGGTCTTTGAGGAGTATTCGACCCTGAGCCCTTGGTTTGAGTTTTGAATCCTAGGCCCCTTGTGTTAGCAACCTTCCCATTAAGTTTTATGACTTCATTAGAGTAGCCATTCCACATGTCTCGGAACATTCTTGCTCGCTTTTCGGGAATGGGCTCTAGGCATTGTGCTTTACGGAACAATTCAACCAACCGTGTGCTGGTGGTATCTTGAAGCTGAGGAGGAATCCCCGTCTTCCTGGTTTCCTCTACAAGCCATTGTTCCCAGTTTTCGGAGTTTGACTCTTCATTTTGAGGTTCGATTTCTCCCATTTTGACAAATTGTATACTGGGATGAACAACGTGCCCTGTTTCAAGTTCTTCTATTTTGGGTGGGACAGTGAAGGTTTTGAACGGGATGACTTCTTCACTTTCCCGAGGTGTTAGGTCTTTACAGTGCTCTAGGGGTAGGATTTCTATGGACAGAGTATTTTGCTCCTCACCCTCACTGGAATAATTTGGTTGCATTCGAGTGGGTAAATTAATATCCTCGGCCGTGTCTTCCGACGATCCCGTCTCGCTATCACTACCCAAGAGCATTTGTGATTTTATGGCCGCTTTGAGCACAGCATTTTTGACTGCTTCCTTCACGGTTTCAGGAGAGAGCTTTCCTTGTTTGGTGGCTGCCCCCTTTCCGGACTTGGGTTTGTAGTATTTAGCATCATCTAGTTCGGCTTCATGTGCCTCAAATGGCTGATCATCTCCTTTAATCACATATTGTTTTCCGTCTTTGACATATTTAATGCACTGGTGCAGGGTGGAGGGAACCAATCCGTTGGCGTGGAGCCATGGTCTCCCCAACAGTGCCTTGTATGTGGTATCAGCTTCGATGACGAAGAATTTGACTGGAGTGACCAAGTTCCCAAAGGTAATATCGATCACTGTGGAACCAAGAGCCTTTTGGTATTGGTGGTTAAACCCATGTATCCGGATTTTATCTTTCTTTGTTTCTTTGATGCTGAGCGACAGCTGTACCAGCGTTTTTAATGGCATGATGCTGATTGAGGACCCAGGATCAATGAGGACTTTGTTGATTTTCCGGCCATAGATGGTGCCTGTGGTGTACAGGGGTCGATTGTGATCGGCTGTGCCTGCCATCAGGTCCTCATCTGTGAAGGTAATATACGGTTCCTGGTCGATCTGTGCCACCTCCTCGCGGGTTTCTTGGGCAAAATAGGCCTGGAAGCTGGCAGGGTTTTGCAGTGCATAGATTAAGGCATCACGCAGCTCCTGAGATACCATCAAGGCATCAAAGACACTGAGCAGTGAGGGGATTTTCCGCAAATGAGCGACCACATTGTAATCTCCCACGGACATTTTAGGCCTGCTATCGGACCTTGTTTCGCTTTCTGCTGTTGTATTATTTCTGTTTCTTATTTCATTGTTGGTCGTTTCCCTGGGGGGTTGTCTCTCAGGTATCCTAGTGCCCGATCTCAGACTAACATTGCAGTGGTTTTTCATGTTTGGCCGGATTCTAGTAGAGACCTGCCGGACTAGGTTGGACACCTTGTTTGGTTTTGGTGGTGATTTGATTTCTCTTTCCTCTGTTTCGCTTTGGTCAGTATCACTCCCCAGTGGTCTAACTGCAGCGGAGTTGATTGCCAGCACAACAGGCTCCTCTTCTGAGCTAAAGTACTGTAGTTCCCCTCCAGTATCATGTTCATATTCAGAGGCAGTTTCCTCGTCAGAGGTTTGAGAGCTTGTACCCCGAGTTATGGCGCGGCACACTTCGTCTTCTATTTCTTCATCTGACGGGTCATTGTCATTCCAAGACCATGTCAGGCATTCCTCTCTGGAGTGCCCCCAGACTTGGTGGTATCGGCAGTACACCTTTCTTCCTGCATCATTTCCTTTCTTTGCTTTATGTGGCTTTTGCTGTCTATTTATGGTTTGCGCCCGAAGTGCCCCATTTTCAGCTTCTGGCATTTCCTAAGGGTTTACACGGTTCCTGTGTCTGAAGTGCCCATCGGAACCTCCATGTTTTGGTTTCAGTTTCCCTGTTATCTTGATTTTATGTGGTAATTTGTTGCAAGGGGAAGCGTTGTCGAGCTTAACCAATTTCATTTTCATGCGGTATTGCCCAGCGTGGTTTTGTCTATTTTTTATTTGTTGGGTTGAATTAATTTTCGGCATTTCTGTGTCTCAAATGGCCAGACCCATCCCTCATGGGAGGGCACACCCGCGTACGTGAGCTCTCACCTCTTTCTTGCCAGCCTGTTTCAGGCCCCCCGAACGGGTTATCATGGAACCAGAGGTGTTTTGGTTTGCTTCGACCTTGTGCGGTGGGCGGGACCATCCGTTGTGACTTCTTGAGCCGTTTCCCTTGAGTTGTCCGCCGCGCGTGATTTAAGCGGGCTTTCTTTTAGCTTGGCTATTTTCTTTTGAGTGAGTTTTGGTTCACTTTGTGAGCTGTCACCTTGGGTTGTTGGAGATTCCTCTTCTTCGCTATCTGTGTCGGACTCACTCACAGTTATTGTCCGACAATTTTCAGAAGTACCTTGGCATAATTCAGAGTTTTGGTTTTGGTTTTCTTCTTGGTTTTGATTTGAAGGGGCGGTATTTTCAGCTTGGTCTTCAGTAGAGGTGGCAGCTGCCCCCTGTTCAGTGCTGGCATTTTCCTCCGTCTCTGGTTCAGCGGGTTCATTTTCTCTATCCGCTTCTTCAGTGGCCGTGGCCTCCCAGATTTGGTTGACCATTTGCCGCACTATTTCTCCCAATTCCTCGAGAGTAAGGTCAGGTTGGCCCGGAATGTTAGGAATATGGATATCCAGGTCTACCATTCTTGGTTGCCGTCCTTGTAGATCGGCAGGGTCCATTTGTTCAGCAGGGTCTAGCACGATCTCATAGTCATATGCCATCTCCTCTGAGTTAGTTTGATGTTCTTCTGTGGCTTCGGTCTGTGGCTGTGGCACCTCAGAGGACTCGCCTTTGTCGGAATCATGATGGCCAACTCGATGACAAGTGGCGTCATCACGAGAGGATTCGCCTTTGAGCAACTTGTTCTTTCCTTTGTTGGTTCCTTTGTTTCTTCTTTGATAGGTTATTATTTCCTTCTCATTTGCTGGCTTCTTTCTTCTTTGGTATACTCTAAGGGCTTTAGGGTTCTTGACCTCTTCCTCATCATCCTCGGTGGGACAATAAGTATCATCATCGCTATTTACCCTTAGGTTTCTCATGAGCTCACTGGTTGTCATGGCCTCAGTTTCAGCGATGGCTTGTTCCAGCTCACGCCGCGCATTTTCATCCCATTCGGGTTGTGGCCGGACAGTCATGCGAGCGTTTCTTCCTTGTTGTCTTCTTTTATTACATGGTTTTAAGGAAGGTTCATCATCATCCGTCCAAGCTGCAATTCGGGCAGAACGGTGATCATAATTTTCGGACTCAGAGTCATCAGACCCTGAACCGCTGATGTAACGGCAGTTTCCAGTATCAGAGCCGTCATCATCACTACTGTTATTGTCAATATCATTTGAGATTTTGTACAGCCTTTCTATTTGTGCCCGGAAACGGGCGGTTTCCCGTGGATGGGTTCTCCTGAGCCTTTCGTAATTGGCTCCTGGTTGTTGTAATATCTCAGCGTGCTGAGCTATGAAGTTTAGGAATGCAGGGTCTTCCCGTCTCAGATGTTCCATGTATGAGAGGATCCTGGTTGCTTGTGAGATATTCAACCCTTCAAATGCTGAGGTTATATCGGCTGGTGGACCAGACCCAGATGCCATCAGGATTGAACTCCCTTGGAGGGTGCTTGGTCGAGGTTCTTCATGGTCAGATTCCACCTCAGGCTCCCTTTCTGTCTCTTCTTCATTGCTATCGGATTCGCTATTTTGTGCGTTCCCATCAGATGTTTTTCCGCAGAAGAAGAATCGCGGAGAACCTCCACTATCCTCAGAGTCAGAGCACTGGGGAGTTTTGCCTTTGTTAACCTCTTTTAGGACGGTTGCTATGGCTTCTCTTTCAAACTCTTCTGTAAAATCTGGGTCTTTGGGGTGGGTAGCTCGGCGAAAGGCCCTTGGGTCTGTGATTCTCAGTTCCCTGAGCTCAGACACATACCATTCTACCAGGCTGTCATGTTCATTGTATTCTTCTTCCTCGGGGGCTTGCTGGGATGACTCACCCTGGGCAATATCGACTTGGTTGGAAGTCTCAATTGCTTGGGTGGGGAATGTCACCTCGGCCCTGGGACCTGATGTATGCCTGGGGCGCCGAATCCTCCTGGATCTACGGCGTCGAGTGGTCCTTGGTAGGGTTGCTTCTGGACTTATTTCTCCTTCCTCGCGCCCCGTCTCATTAGCTATTTCTCTTACAGTCCTGGTTATGGCCTGCCTTTCATATCCATGGTATTGTTGGGGGTTTTCGGGGTTCAGCACACTATGGTAGCCGACCGGGTCTGAGATTCTCAGGTTCCTGAGGTACTGGGAGAATTCATTAGCCTGATCCTCCTCAGCCAGGAAAGTTTGACTATTCTGGTTGAGGTGGGCTTGATTACCCATGCTGCTTTCATATTCCGCGAGGTCAGTTTCAGTAACCTCGATATTCTCCCAGAGGTGTGAGTCCTCCGTGTTTGCCAAGTGTGCACGCATGATTTCAAAATCTGTGGGGTGGTTTGGGTCTGGGTCTTTCTTGTCCCATCCATTTTGCACCACAATATCCACCGCAGCTTTCCTAATGGCCATATTTTCAACTTGTTGTTCATAGGTATCGGAGTCTGACATGTTTTCTATCTCCTCATCAACCCTTAATTCCTGTTGGAACAAGTCGGGCTCTTGAATTTTTAGTTGCATGAGAAAGTCCACATACTCCGCCACAGCATTGAAAGAGATATGTGGTAGCGAATCATCGCCTTCTTCCTCGGCTTCTTCTTCTGATTCCCCGGCATCACTCAGGTATCTGCAGTGTTCTGCAGGCTTATAGTCTTTTTGTTTAGGGACGTTAAGAGGTGTTTCCTTGGTCCAGAACCTATTTTCCAGCCATGATGCTAGCAATTGGTCCACATCATCGCCACGCATAAGCTCTTGGATCCACCAGGCCGGGTTCAAGGCGATTTCTGCCTCTAGGATGGGATGAAGGTTGGTTTGACCGCACCAGTAAGAGAGGTCTCTCCATTGCTCTCTTGCTTTCATGTATATTTTTATCCTCTTGTAACTGGCCGGTTGGCATCCCTCCAGCTCCTCATAGAAGGCATCATCATCTTCTTGTGGGTTTTGGTTTGTGACTACGGAAGAGAGAATGGCCTGTGTAGCCTCCTCTATTTGCGCAATCATTTCTATTTCCTCTTCTTTAGTGAGCTTTTCCTCTTTTTCTCCCGAGTTATCCTCCGGGTGTGCATTTATTGCCGGTGTTGAGATGGCGTTGCAGGAGATTCCACCAGAGCCACCACCTCCTCTTTCCTCATCACTGTCAAAGTTGCTACCAAAATCGTAGCTTTCATCTTGGCTGGGAGGGTCCGGATCAGACCATTCATATTCCTCATCAGTGAAACCAGGAACATCTTGGGCATTTTGGGTATCGGTGGAGGTGGCAGCCTCTTTGTTTGCTTGGTTTCTTACAAAACTAGTCACAACAATGGCTTGTTTCATCAATTCAGACACATGCTCTGCTAGTATTGCAATGGTTTCTGGTGGAATTCCGGATTCTCCCTTTTTCTTTGGTATAACAAGGTTGAACCCCAGATTCTTTAGACTTGGGATACCTTCTGAATCTAGACATTCATCATGAATGTCTACGAACACTTTGCGATCTTGGCCATTGATCTTAAATGGCAGGGTCATTCGGTCCGGCTTCTTTCCTTTGCGGATGAGGGCCTTATCCAATTTCTTTATTTCAAGGATCTCTTTCTTTTTCTTTCCTGATTGGGTCATAGGCTGAACAGTGACCGTCGAACAGGCATGTTGGGTTGGGACTGAGCTGGATGACGACTCAGTAGGGTTTTGTTCATTTGTTGTTGAGGTTTCGGAAGGTCTGGTGTCTGCTTGTGCCGGCTCCTGTTGGTTAGAGGATTCTTCATGTTTCTCCTCATTACCTGAGACATGGTGGCACGCTGCTGTCCAGAACTCCTCTTCTTTCTTTTCTTTTCCTTCGCCTTTCAACTCCTGCCACACTTGTCCGCTAATTTGAGCTGCGGCTTTGGGGGAGATGAAATCAGCGAGAGTTGCTTGTGTTGGTTTTTCTTGAACATAGAGATCTTCGACGGTTTCGGGAGTGACTTTCCTCCAGAATGCCTGCCTAGATCTCATGTTGCCCGTCGTTGTGTCACGGGTCATCGGTTTCGGTTGTGTTTTTGTTGGTTTGAGTCTTTTTGGGACTACTGGCATGATAGGGCTTTTCCATTTGAGTTGAGGTTCGGCCTGCAAGGCTCTCAATTTCTTTCTGGTGTTTTTGTTCAAATATACACTCCATGTCGTGGGTGGTCTTCCGTCAGTAGTGACTGAGACACGACGAGAGCTGGCACTTGGGGCTCCGTTTGAGATGGCATGAGGAGCCGGTTCCTGCCTAGCGTCATCATGGAGAGAGATTGCTCCTTCTTGGATTTTCTGTTCGAGCCAATCCTTAAAGACATAGCAATCCTCTATGTTATGACCCAAAACTCTGTGATACACACAGTAATTAGGGTGGTTTACTTTGTCTTCTTCTTCGGGCCTTTTGCATTGGGGCAACCGAACCTCGAGAACTTCCATAGCTTGTTTAAACAGCTTTAGAGTTTTCTCTTTTTTGAATGAGTAGGGCTTGCTTTTCAGCTCCCTGAGTGTTGGCCTTTGAGCCCTGGACTGTGGATTTCCATCCTTCGTCTCGCCATTCTTTCCAGCTTCAGCCTGGTTAGTGACGGCTTTGACTGCCTTTGTTGTTTTGATTTCCAGCTTCTTTCCCTTTTCTTTGTCTTTTTCCTTAGCGGAATGGTACAGCTGGTTCATTTCAGGTTCCACTTCCTCATATCGGGCAACCATGGCTACCAAATGTTCAAAGGTGGTGACATTGTGTCCCACCATCCATACTTTCATCGGTGCATGGATGCTGTTCAGAAGCATACGCACCGCCTCAGATTCACTTATGTTGGACTGGCATCCTGTGTACATGGTTTCCCACCTTGACACGTAATCGGAGACAGACTCGCCTTGTTTTTGTCTGGCATTGACTAGATTGGTAACGGAGACCCGATGCGGGGTCGTCCTGAACCTTGCGCAAAAGGCATTTGCCATTTCCTTCCAGCTTTTGATACTGTCCGCCTCAAGAGAGGCATACCAGTCGAATGCTACTCCAGACAGACTTTGTGAAAATTGCCTTTTGACTCGGTGTTTCCACAGGAGGTTATGAAGTGCGACAGATGTTGACTCGGGGTGATTTTGTTTCCAACCCCATCAAACACCTTGAATTTCGGCACTATATGTCCCTTCGGGTAATCCAGTTGGTCAAACCTTGCAGGGTAAGGTCGGCCTGTGAAATTGACGGGCAGTTGAGTGCCCCCAATCCCTAGAGATTGCAGTTTCTGATCCATGGCCCTTTGCATTTTTTCCATTATGGCCTCAGGGTCAATGACATTAGTTTCCTTTCTTTCAAGCAACTCTTCTTCGGAGGTTTCACTAGAGCTGCTATCCTTTTCCCGCACTATTTTAGAGTGGGATTTCTTGGTTTTCTTTTTGTTTTTGGATTTTGGCTTAGAAGCCATTCCTTGGGTTTCGGTTGATTTTGGTACATCGTTGTTTGAAACAGCATAGCTTGGGCGTGCCCCCTTTTTGGCTATGTGTTTCTGGACTTCCGCGCATGCCGCGGTTACCCGAGCATTTTCCGCTTGGAGTTGCTCAAGTTGCATGGTTTTCTCTTCCAGCTCCTTGCGAAGCTGGGCCATCTCATCAGATATTTCCTCGAGGATTTCAATTTCCTCATCAACATCTTCAGACGAACTTCCGTGATCCGGATTTGGATCCTCTTCATCGCTTGCGATGTTATCAGTGGTTTGCTGGACAATTTCCTCCACTACCGGGCTGCGGTTCCTAGGCCGGCCTACCCGTTTGGGAGGTTTAGATGCCGAAGCTTTTCCTTTCTGTCCTCGTGTTTCCACGGGGACACTTTCGGAGTGAGGCGGCTCCTGGGAACCTGTTCCAACCATACGGACTTCCGCCGTTTCCTCATCATCATCCTTGTCATTGTTAACTGACACATGATATGTCGAGACAGAACCAGCGTTCCGCCTCTTCCTCATCACATATTTCTTTTTGGTTTTGTTTTTCATCATCTGACTCGCCACCTGGCTAGCCAGAGAGGTATCTTTTTCTTTTGGCACCCATCGCTTGGTGCCCCCTGTATTTTGCTTGGGAGCGGGGATGGGTTCCGGTTGTTTGGGCTTCCAAACCTGTTTCACTTTCCCTTTGGCCTTCATTGAGCGGGCGTTGGGTTGGAGTGATGGAAAGGTAAGCCGATCAAAGACTGAAGGCGGGTGGGCCACAGTCCTTTTTTCTGACGCACTATAGTCCGCGTCTCCCTCTCGGTTGTCTTCGCGATAAGGAAAGCGGAGCCTTTGATGCGCCGGAAACTTGAGCCTGTCCTTGATAGACGGCTTGTTGGGGTTGGCAGGGATTGCAGTGACAATCCTGCGAGATTTGCGGGATCTTTTGACAATTCTGAAGGTCGCATGAATGGCTTCCACTGCCTGGTGTTTTGGGTGGGTCACTTTCTCTGTCTCAGAGACTGGGGCGTACATGGGGAGCTCCCAATCCTCTCTGAGGCGCATTACTTCGCCTCCCTTTTTGAGCACATGCAGAGGGGCGAAGGTATTGCTGAGGGATAGGTCAGTGACGGTATTGGGTTGCTGGACCAGGTGGAGAGCTTGGGCCCTCGAGATCCTAGTCCTCTTTTGCTTTTTGAGTTTTGGGGCTGTTGCCCCCTTGACATGGGTGGTCGTTGCCTGACCCTTCTTGGTGCTAAGGGCGGGCTTTCCAGAGACCTTCATCGATGCTTCACCAGCAAGCATCACAGGAGAGATTTGCACGACAGCTTGAACGGGCACGTAGAGAGTCCCAGTCGCTGCTGCCTTCTTGTGGCGAAGACGCTCGCCCTTCACGATTTGACTCCAGGTAAACATGATTCCTGCAATGGAGAGAACTCAGAGTCAATCATTAGTATTTTTCTTTGAATATTATGGACTTAATTCCACCTATACATTTAAACTTTGATTATGCCCTGATGAGAGGAGAAAAATGTCCCACCGGGCGTGCCAGAACCTGTCTCGCACTTTTTTCAGTCCAACCACGGAAGATCAGATAGTCCTCTATGGGGCGAAGAAAATGCGGATCAGATACCCCTCGAGCATCTTGAGACCCGTCGTCACTGCCAATTCCAAATGAATGAAGGGCACTAATGCGGTTCTAAGTACCTCGAGAGTTGATTGTTTGTCGTAGGTCCTTTTTTTCCAGTAGGCGCAAGCCCCTACTGTTAATTACCTCCGGACTCGGTTACGGCCTGAGCCAAGAGCACCTCTAGATCGGGATAATCAAAGTTTAAATGCAGTAAGTGGATGAAGTCCAATTTAAAAGGATTGTGTCTTGATAGGGAGTTTCGGGGTGAAAAGCACTGCAGAAGGGCAGCTATTTTAACAAAACCATGCGAACATGGATGATGTGGTTTAATTCTTTAGTTTCACATTTTAAGACATTTAGGTTGCTTTTCCTTTGCTGTGTCAGGCTTAGTGCCGTTACAGAGGATTTTGAGTTCGACACTAGGAAATTTAGTATCCTAGATCAATCCTCAATCGTTTGGGGATTTAGAGATTTTGAGATTTCGTTCAAGTCTTGAGTACAGATGCGCTATGCCTTCTCTTGATAGGAACTTGGATGATGGCCATTGATCGACTTTTCTTCTGGTCATCTGGGCATCAGGTTTCAGTCTGCTTCTGGTCAAACATGCTGTGAACTTGTAGAAACAGGCTGTTAGATTTGAGTCCAACGCTAGAAAATAGGGTATTCTAGGTCAGTTCTCAATCGTTTGGGGAACTTAGGGATTTTTGAGATTTTCGTTCAAGTCGCGAGTACAGATGCGCTATGCCTTCTCTTGACGGGAACTTCAGTGATAATTCAGAATTGACTTTTCCTTTTTCTCAATCTGAACATCGGGAGGGTGTCTCCTTCAGGGCGAAACGCGATGCAGTCTTGAAGGGACGAACTTTTGACTTTTAAGACTTTATGTCACTTTAGACTTTGTGTCTTTTGGGTCACTTTTAGGCTTTGTGCCATTTTGACTTTGTGTCATTTTGACTTTGTGTCATTTGGAAGTTTTGACTTTTGATTTTTGCATTTTTAGAAGTTTGAACTTTGATTTTGACTTTTGAGTCTTGTACTTTGAGTTTGACTTTTGAGTCTTGCATTTTAAGCTAACACCTTTGGAGTTTGACTTTTGAGTTGGGCTTTTGAGTTTTGGTTTTTCGGACTTTGGTTTAAAGTTTGAGCTTGGTTCGAACTTTTGAGTTTTGGCATTCTGGACTTTAGACTCTTTAGTTGTGATTTTCGAGTTTTAGGTTCTCGGTGTTTGATTGAGATCTTTGGGTTTGGACTTTTAAATCTGTACTTTTAAATTTCTGTTTTTGACCTTTTTGGTGATATATATATTCTTTATTTATTTCAATTGAGTCTTAATGCTTGACTGTGCCTTTGGTTCATAACAAGGAATGTCAGATGTACCTGCTGTCCAGAACATAAAATATTCAAACGTACCTGCTGTCCAGAATATTCAAAATGATTTTTTTTTTCTCTTTTTTTTTCTTTTCATTTTCCTTTCTTTTCTTTTTTTTTTATTTTATTCAACCATAAATTTATCATTATTATTATGTTTATATATATGTATATATTTTTTTACTTATGATTATCCCTTAAAATATTTTGTACTTTGGTGTTTTAGCATAACATAACATATCAAAATATTCCTCATATTTTTCTTGACATTTTAATACTTTATGAGAATTTTTCTGATTTTCTGGCTATTTTTAATGTATTTTTGAAGTTTCCTGCGTCGCAGAATTTTTTGACTGGTTGTGACTTTGCTGTTTTGCGTTATGCCTGTCAGTGACTCGCCGTGCTTAGGGCGTCACAGAAGATCCCAAGGCACTGAGCTTGGGGCTTGACTCAGTCGCTCGGTCTATGCGTGCGTCCTTGCGCCGAATGAATCGGAGTCGGGTCTGGACTCGCTCTGCTTGGTTTCACGCATGGGTGTTGCTGCTCCGTTGCACCAAGTTCACGCGGGACCTCAGCTCATCTCCCTCCTTCCTTCATTGTTGTGGTTTGTGACACTTTTCCGTTGGACTGGACACCTCCATTGGCAATGACGGCGAAAGATTTCGGCAACCGTAGCATCTGCGATTGGGTGGATGGGTGTCGTAAAGATCCCTCGGAGTGACACTGGCCGTTCATTGAAGTCGCGTTGGCCGACTCAGGGAGTTTCGGTTCTGGCATGATTTGGTTTCGCAAAATTGATGCGAGGCAGCGACGGAGGATCTTGTTCAACGTGCTGTGGAGCATCCCATGATCATTGTGAAGTTACTTAGAGCTTCAATTTCATCTGTCCTTTCCTAATTTCGAGTCACCATGATTTTGGTATCATCATTCATTTTTTTTGTCTGGCAAGCTGGTGAAGCAAAATGCAATTTGAACCTACAACTTGCTACATTTATTTTCACTTTCTTTTGCGCATTCTTGTTGACCAAGAGTAACTAATGCTCAGATCAACCAGTGTTCGGATGTTAGATACTTGGTTTCACTTCCATTCTCATTTTTTTTTTTTGCCATATGTGCACATGTGTGACTTTGGATTTCAAATTGAAGTTGCAACATCCATCTATCAGATAATTAAAGTGAAATGTGGACTGGTAATACTAAACCCTTGTCAGCATTGGCTAGCAACAATCAGTAGGACCAGGTTTTCATTTTTTTTTTAAACTCTGACATTTGTTTATTTCACAAAATCTTCACAACTTATGTCCCTTACTCATATCATATTGGGGTGTAAACAGTCTCATGAAACCCAATTATGTTCTTATGTCAACTTTATTCTGAAGTCAATTCACTTCTCTTTCCTTCACTCAAGTAAACATAGCTTGGTATGCCTGCTAGGCTCAATTTCTTTCAATGCTTCACACATGTTTACCTCAGCACAAAACAACCTAGGCACCCATTTGAATAGCTACTATTATTGAATACTTTGGACTCTAGCTGTTAATACTTTAGCTTAAAGGATGCAAGTTTACATAGCTGCTTTCCCCTCTTTTTTTTTATACGAAACCTTAAAGAGGCATGACAATTAGGCAAACTCCAGAACATGTTGATTTCACTGTTGTTGTTGTTTTTTTTTTCCTTTTTTTTTTACATATTTTTTTTGTTCAAATACAGACTCACTGCATTGTTTCACTTTAAGATATGGCTATAAGCATCAAAGCTTTTTAAGTTAATGAACTTTGGCAGTCAAATACGAAATTAAGTTTGCTACCTTCCACCTATCACTTTCACTATACAGTTTTTTTTTTTGACATTTATGCCCCTGGTTCTTTATTTCCTAACATTTCTGTGGATTTAACATCTGTTTGGTCTTTGTTTTGTGTATGACACTTAATACCATAATCATCAAGGTTGGGGGATGACTAAATACATGAGTGTGCGCTCTCAGGCAAGCACCCCTCATGCATAGAGTCATATCCCTTTTCCAGACTTTATTTTTTTTTTAGCATTTTTAGGACATTAAGGGACTCTTTGATATGGATTTCATATGTAACTCCTTAAAACGACTATTATTGATGTTGAAACACAACTAAATGCCTGAGTGTGCGCTCTCAGGCAAGCACCCCTCAGACATAAAGCTATACTTCACCACAAAACTTTATTATTATCTGATTTTAGCACTTTAAAGATGTTAAGTGACCCATTGACACAGATGAGTGTGCGCTCTCTGGCAAGCACCCCTCACCTGTGTCTTTGAGTCCCAAGACTGTGTCAATAACTGATCTACATGAGGACTCCCCTATGATCCACACTTAACTTCAATGGATAAAAAGGAAAGAAAACACAGGAAGCTAAAAGCAAAGATCAAGAGAAACAACCTTCAGAAATTGAACTTATGTATTGAACTTGGTACAATGGGATTCTTACCTTTTTCTTTTGAAATAACTGCTATTTAGACTTGATTATAGAAAAATAACTAGACAAAGCAACAGAGTTTCAGCTTATGATTTCTAAGCGCTGGAACTCCCTTCTTCTTTGATCTTGGTCTTCTTTTATAGCTAGAATTCTTAGGGTTTGGCCTTTTCTCCTTGACACATGGCAACATCTTCCCTCTTGATCTTGTGATGAATGGACTGGATGTGACATGAGATTGCCGCCTTGCTCCTGCAATTCTTACTTCACCTTCTTTCTTTCTACTTGCTTTTACCAACCAATGATGGCATGGCACATGGCACTTGTAATTTTACTACTTTTCACTGTGTATTTGGGGGGAGGGGCTATGTTTATTTTTGGCGCCAGATGTGTTGTTACTCATCCAATGGTTCATAGGCTATGGATGGTTGTGATTGCATAAGTGAGGTATCTTCTTTGGGACATAGCTGTTGCTCCTAGGGGGTATAGGTCTGGTACTGCCTTTATCCACTCTCCTATGGGCTTTGACTGGAGACTCTTTTAGTGCAAGGTGATCTTCTTTTAATGCCCTTTCATCATGTGTATGTTCCCTCAGGTTTACATGGGCAAAACTGGAATTGTGGCTTCATTTGGCAGCATTTGCCACTTGGCATGGATCTGTTGGTCATATATTACATCGATTGTGTGATTAATAACTCATCTCTGGCTTTTGCTGGTTTTCTTTTCTTTGCATGACAGGTGGGCCCAGTATGTGTTGTCACCCTCTCATCAATTGTGATTACAGGAGATCATAATTTTTGTACCTTTTCAATTTTAACTAGGGGTCAACACTTCCCTTCTTTTGATGTTCATTCAAACGATTGAGCTTTGTTATTTGGGTTATTTCATGCATGTTGATTCCAGGGAGAGTGTAGGGGGTATAATTGGAATCTGGCACTCTCATGTATACGCTTTACAGGCCTCACCCTTTTGTCTTTTCCCCTAATTCCCTAATTTGCCCTTATTACATCACACATGGAATGCTTTTCAGGTGCCAATTGATGTTTGTCAGTCATATCTATACCCATGATGTACATCCTCATTTCAACTAATCCCATCCGACCATCCATTACATTCTTTTTCTTTCTTGCGTATAGATGAACGGCTAGTGATGCATTCGTTAAAGGTAAGGGGACCCCTGGAGCTGCATCATGTCAATTAATGCATTGCAGAAGGAAGAATGATCACCAACGGTTGGAATTTGGAGTGACTGGGGAAATTCTCCCTTCTTCAATTACTTTTCTGTACGCATGGTACGCTATTCTGACGAGCCTAGAACCTCCTTTTCAGTGCATAGGTCAGAGAGGGATTTTCTCTTCTCCATTCATCTTTTTACTCTATTTCGTTCTACTGGCCATCTCCAGTGCAGACGCCAATCATCCCCCCTGGTGTTCTCTCACTTACCATTATATGAACATGATAGTGGCAAGCCAGTAGAAGGTTACCCCAACCCAGTAATCAGTGTAATATCAACTTCTGTTGCCTATCTCTCCTGCTTCCGAAGCTTTCGCCATGGCCATGGGTGTCAATACTTCCAATAGTCCCAATTAACTCAAAATTGCTCCCTCGTTCTTTCTTTGCAAATCTAGCAATACTTTCTGGGTATGCATTCTTAGCAATTTCTCATCTATTTGGCAGAATCCCGAGTGAACTCATCTTAACCGCTATTCTATTCCTTTTCAGTCATTGGACGATTTGGTCACCATTTTCTACCGAGCCTGACACCATTGTGTTGACGAGATCATCGTCCTTCCGTTGGTGAGGTCAATTGGAGTTGGGGTGACGCAGAACGACGACGAATCCCTCTCTCTCGCTGGCGTACGACGTCTGTGTCAGAACTGTACTGTTTCATCCCTTTCTTTTTTTCTTTTTTTTTTTATAGGGAATGGGTGGGTCCCTCTGCCTTAGCCAATCAGAAAATTCCACTCAATCTCTTAAGTCTGAGTTAAGATCTGTCCGTTGATTTCAGATAAGATTTCTGTAATTTATTGTGGCCGTCGGATCAGCGGAATTTCCTTATAATACTAGTTATTGGTTTGGGCTTGATTCATAATCCGAATGGGCTTTCAGTTTTGGCCCAAAGCGGATTTTTAATATAAGCTTAAAGGCCCATTCGAATTTCTTATTTATTAGGCTCTGGTGAAGTTCGTCTCCATTCATCCCAGCAATGGACTCATCCAATTGTCTGAATTTTAGGGATAATTAGGCTGCTTTGTTTTTTTTTAGAAAAATTGTTTGGTGCCCTTCCATAGGTCAATTTGACATGAAATTTTGCATGGTTTCTCATAAAAATATGAAGAACTTAGTTGCCACAAATTTTCTATTTTTAGGACTCCGGTAATTAATTAAAAGGATATCATGGGCACATAATGGCATTCCTCGTAATTAATTAATTTACTGTCCATTTTTTTCAAGAATTTCTGTGTTTTCCTTTCATGCATTATGACCAATTATCAGGGCTATTTTGCTGGGTCATTGGTTATGTGGATGGGATTTTGATCATATGGTTTTGGATTTTGGTGATAAGATAGGAAATCGTTTAGGATTTTGTGCAGCAGAATTTAGAGGCAAACAATTGTATGCTGAAATAAAATCTAAACATAAAAAAAAAATTGTTGGTGATCATGACAATATTAGAATGCTTAATTATATGATTTTAAGAGCCACATTTGGCTTGATATTTTTTTTGTTCGTTATTGCAGATGCTTTGCCAATTTTAATGTTTGTTCTTAGTATGTGCTATAAATTTTCTGTAAGGAGGCATTATTCTTCTTATACAAAGATAATTGCTTTCTTAGGATACTAATCTTTCTTTTGCCTATTTTCTGTTTGTATCTTATGTTAGGAATCTGTTGCAGATTGCTCCTTTGTACTCCTTTTTGTTGCTTAATCTCATTTGTGCTCGGGTTTCTCCTTCTCCAGGTAATCTCTCTCTTACTATTTTTTTTATCGGATGGCATTTTCCGTTCGCTACACTTTGTTATTTCTAACTCTGTTCAGTTGTGAATTCTTTAGTATTATCTTATTATGTATGGTGCATCCATTGTTTGTTACGGATGATTGTAGCTGTTGATGGTTTAGGTCTCTTCTATTTTTTATCTGTCATTAACTTACTGGTCCCCAATTTATTATCATGGGATGTAGCAAATGGTTCTCCATTGGCCTTGATGATAACACGTATGATGTCTCACCTCCATCAGTATTGTAAAGATGAAATTGAATCAGTTAAACGTGAATTTTGCTTTCGAGTATTCTAAAGAGCAAGCCACAGTGTTCTTAGTTTTACGTTTCTTTATTCTCTTAATGACCCTTTAGTGTATGATTATTAGCATGTGTATCCTTGATTTTGATTAGTGCAGTCTAGAAATAAAATTACCACAAGTTTTCAAAAACCAAAGTGTAATTGTTTCAAAATTAGACAAATCCAACAATTCAATACAAAATGATTAAAAAAATTGATAGTTGCTGATGTATATAAATTTTCTGAAGTCTTACCCTCTTTACTTTTGTGAAACAGGTGCAATGGATTTTCTAAAGGCAACCATTGATGGCACTAAGAGAACAAAGGGGCTGTTGAGTTATTTGATAAAAAAACATGGATGAGGTAACATTTCTGGATCCATTTTTCCACCATTGATTTTTTACTCTCAATAAATATTTTATCATTCAATTTTATGTTTGTTCTTATGCATGTTAAAAAGTTCAAATTATTTGATTATAAATAAGATGCTGCAAAAAATGTAGTTAAATATACCCATTATTAATTTTTTTTTTTGCATATTTTACATGTGTATATGCATATTTGGCTTGCCTAATTTCAATATTAAATGTGATGCAGGCATCATGCCTGTTACTCTAAAGTAGCTCAAACTACTGGGATTTGTGCGATATAACAAATCTAAAAATAAGATTGTGTGAAGGTACTGGATCCGTAAGATGTATCTCATGCTACTGGGTAAAATGTACCAAATCTGAAAATTAGATTGTGTCATCAGTCCAATTTCATTTAGTCCTCTATGGTTACGAATAATTAAGCTGATAAAAAATTTCAATTGTCTGATTTACAAAATGTTATCTATATTGCAGTGGTATTGGCCAACGATCAAATGACTGGGTCTCACAAACTGAGTCAGGTACCTCCATATTACTATTTTCTTACAACACTCTTATTGGTGAAACTGAAGTATCCAAATATAGTATTGTTAATGTATATAATCTCAAATGTTTGGTTGGCAACAGTGCTCATGTTAGAATGAAGTCAAAATGACTATATATACGACCAACTATATCAGAAACGTGACACATTTTGGTGTCTATCTTTTGCTAACAAAATATTTTCATGATACATCGTTTTTTAGATAGCCAATTCTATTTGTTTATCAGGCAATAGAGAGCATGCATTATTTCTATTTTCTTATTTATCCATTTTTTTTTTGTCAATTGGATCTGTCAAGGAATTACTAGCATATAGAGCAATGAGCATATGCCAGCAACAGTAAACATGAAACATTAGTTTTTCAGGAATATGCTAGATTAATTATTAGGTGGTTTCAAATTAACAATAAAAACTATAATAATAACAAATAGTCTACATTTTATCTTCATGAATAATTTCCATATAAATTCTTAAAATAATTTTGTAACAGCTATGATTGTCTAGGAAAAGGCAGATGCCATTAGTGCAAAAACCATAATATGGATGGAAGAGCCAATTCAATTATGCCTATTTTATGAAAAATTGTTTCATCAGTTTGGTGGAGGAGCCTTTCCGAAAAGTCACCGTGCAAACATCATATTCTTCCGTTATTATCTGTGACGAGAGAAGAGCTCTGCTTGGAGCATACAAAATGAAGAATACCAATCACTGTATAGTAAGTTCTTGGTAAACTGAGTTTCATTTAACTTAATCTTCAATTATTAAATTCGTAATTCATTGTTCGCTCAAGTTTTGCAAAAATTAGTTTTAGATTATCCTTTGATTTGGTTAACACATGCATGTATATGAATCATTTTTTCCGTTCTTTAGGAGTGGCACCATCTCAGCAATCATGTAGAATTATAGCTGGTACAATATTTATATTATTTTAGGCTTCGTTTTTTAATGGAAAAACATTGCTGATCTTTGTTAGATGTTCAATTTTTATAAAACACAAATTAGTAGATTGACTTTGGATATTGAAACTACATGAATATGCAGAATTTTAATTTCTAGAGCAAGCCATTTGGATATCATTGATGCACCACTGGTACATACATTTTCATTTTCAAGAAACTTTACTGTGTGTGAATCTCAAATCATATATAACTTATTATAGCTGCTCAAGTTCATTTCTTTATTATTTCTATGTTGTTAGTTTCTAAATGCATTTTCTGATATATTTAATAAGTTCATTTCCGTTCAATATTAGATGTACATCATTGTACAGTTGTTTTCAGTAAATATTAGATGTATCAAATTTTGAAAAATTGACGGCTCCATATAAAAATTTCTAGAGGAAGAGTTGCAACTCACCATACAAAACTCTCTCTATATATATTTACCTTTTTTAGATTTTTCCTGGAATTCACTAGAAAAAAAATTAGCAAACAAAAGCATCACTATAACAGCTATAATATGTCAACAAGTTTTTTTTTTTCTAAATATTCATACTGTATAATTCTTACATATCAATAATATATTACGTTGTCAATTCATCAGTGGTTGATAAAAATACAAAAAAAAAAAATTTAGATCGCGCAACGCGCGAGAACCCGCTAGTGTATGTTAACGGAGGAGCGATGTACAGCGGCTTTACTAGAAGGTTATTTTGAAAAAGACGCAATTTCATTTTTAAAAGCAGAAAGAGATGTTATCATTACACATGCCCTGCAGCTCGGATAGCAAATTATACACGATAAGTAGTACGTTAACGCTTAACATAAAATAAGATTGACCTGCAAATAATTCGAAGCGCGTTTATAAACCGGGGTGATAAGGATCATCCCCGATATTCCTCATCTCCATCATCCTCATGCGTTTTCTCTATTTTTGACTCTACGGTCTACGCGTTTTCTATTTATGGAAATTGCTCTGTTTCCCTCCCTGCCGTGTACGCTCGTCCCAGCCCTCCCACGTACGCTCCCCCTGCAGCGTACGCTCGCCCCCCTCCCACCCTCCCGCGTACGCTCCCCAACCCCCACCCTTCCGCGTACGCCCCCCCCCCCCCCCCACCCTCTGATAATATCATACTCTCTCACACACAATATATATTGATTATGATGTTGAGGTTAACATATTTAACTATTGAAGTTAATATATATAACTGTTGAAGTTAATATATATGCCAACTTCAACAATTTAAATATGCTCACTTCCAATATTACCTTCAACATTTAAATATGCCAAGTTCAACAATTATATATATTAACTTCAACAGTTATATATATTAATTTCAACAGTTACATATATAACATATTACTTACATATATAACTTCAATAACTACATATATAACTTCAGCAGTTACACATATTAACTTCAACAGTTATATATATTAACTTCAACAGTTATATATATTAACTTCAACAGTTACATATATAACATATTACTTACATATATAGCTTCAATAACTACATATATAACTTCAGCAGTTACACATATTAACTTCAACAGTTATATATATTAACTTCAACAGTTATATATATTAACTTCAACAGTTACATATATAACATATTACTTACATATATAACTTCAATAACTACATATATAACTTCAGCAGTTACACATATTAACTTCAACAGTTATATATATTAACTTCAACAGTTACATATACAACATATTACTTACATATCTAACTTCAATAACTACATATATAACTTCAGCAGTTACACATATTAACTTCAACAGTTATATATATTAATTTCAACAGTTATATATATTAACTTCAACAGTTACATATACAACATATTAACTTTAACAATTACATATATAACTTCAACAGTACATATATTAACTTCAACAATTACGATATTGCCTTCAACATTTAAATATATTAACTTCAACAGTTATGAAGTGTTGAAGGAGGAAGAGGAGAAGGGTGGGGGGGACGATGTACATGGGAGGGAGGAGGGGGAGGGGGGACCGCGTATGTGGGAGAGATGAGGGGGGAGGGGGGACTGCGTAAGTAGGAGGGAGGAGAGGGCAGGGGAGGGAGATAGCGTACAGAGGAGGGGGAGGGGGAGAGAGTGTACGCGTGGGGAGAGAGGAATTTGTTACGTACGCGTGAGGATGATGAGGATGATAGTATCTTAGGGATGGTCCTAAGCAATTCCGTTTATAAACGGAAGAGCTGAATTATCGGGATTTTCTGAGGACTTCCATTTTTATTTTTTTTAGAATAAGCTTGATTGTTTCACCTCACTTAGAATTATAGAATTGAAAATTTATTTGCTAGTAGTATTTTCCGGATCTTTCCAAAGTTTTATCGAAAAAATTTAAATTTTAATATCAAATATTTCTGTAAAAATATATTCAGCAATTTTTTGCACAAACAATATTTTTGTGAAACGATAAAATACTAATAATCAAAAGTAATACGCAAGAAAATTCATTCAAATTTATACAAAGAATTAATTTTTGTTAAAACAACATGTATATTTTAAAAGTTGCGTCGCATCTTAGGTATACACATGCAAATAACTTGTTCACATGAGGAGAAAACAATGAAAACACAAACATCAAATCTGTTCATTTTGGTAAAAAAAATTTCTAATGAAATGAGATTCTATGTTAAAAAATTGGATTTTGGTAAGGGTCTTAATTTCCAATTGAAATTATTCTGTTGATTTAGAGAAAAAAAAAAGATGAGATTCATGAACAGATTCCATATAGTTTTAGTTGTCAGTGTACGTATCGTCCTTTCCCAATCTTTTCAGTCACAACTCACAAGAAGATTTAAAACTAGAGGTGTGCCATGGCCAGGTTGAGTTTTGTAAAAAATAAAAAAATAAAAAAATGAAAAATTAATCCAATCCGATTATATAGTATTTGAATTTTTGTTAAGATTACTCATCCATAAATCCACCAAACTCAATTTTTTTTTCATACGATTTGTCCATATTGAATAGGCTGCAATTTTGATTGAACTCGCAACGCTTTTTTATTTGTTTCAATGCTTAATATATTTGTAGATTAATGTTAAATAATTCGGATGTCGTTTGAAATTCTCAGGTACTATTAGACACGTAATTTTTTTTTAAAAAAAGTAATAGGCACGTAATTTCATACAGAATTATATAGAATAATCAGTTTCCCAAATTAGAATTTCCATAAAAATTATGTTAATAATTAAGTACTAATTAACACGGACATATATATTCTATTAAAAAAGAAAGGCAGAGGAGTCGTTAAGTATTTATAGTTTTATACAGAATTTCACGTCCCTCTATCTAATTTTAATTTATATGAAAAATTAAATTAACCATCGGGTTCATAGTCACTCGTATGGACCAAGACAAAACAAAAAGGTGGCTCTTTGTACACAACAATATAACACCCATCGATATATACTAACAACGTCATATTGTACATAAACAGACCAACATGATAGGAGGATGAAACAATGATTCAAGAAAAATGAGTCAATTATATATTAATTTTTATAACCGTACGAAAAGGTTTAAAAAAACATAATCGTGGTTAAATTTTATTGTAAATTTTGATTTATTCTAACGATATATATTTCTCTCCTGTGTTTATACACTGCCGACCAAGATAATCAGCCATCGTAATCACACGCAATTTAGTTTAGTAGTTATTGATTCTTAGTTATTTATTTTATTGAAAATGTTAATTGAAAAGAGAAAATTTGCCATTTTCGATTATCCACTAGCCAATTGCTTGTTCACGTGCGAAACTTAGATCAGGCCCATCATTTTATTTTTCCCTCTAATCTTGCTGTTAAAATGTCATTTTCTCGTGACCATTAGTGATAACTTACGAAGTAATTATATAAGATTTGGATCAAGAAAATGAAGCATCTTTCTTAATCAGCCTTTTCAAAAAGGATTTCGTAATCAGCTCATTTATGATTGTTTTATCATGTCAATTTTGAATTAATTAATGATCTAGCGTGAACTAAGATATCTGGAACGGTCAATCCCTGGATATGAGGATAAGGAAATGTTAACTACCACCAGGCATGAAACACTCAAGATGCTCATGAGTCATATCTGTTCACTAGATTATTCAGAAGAAAAAAAAAATTCAAATCGCCAACGTCACATATTTGTTAGAAGTTTCTTTCAAAGAAAAAAAAAATTCAAGGCAGGTTCGATTTAACTGCTCAATATTTTACTCGAAAAATCATATATTACAATTTTCACCATTATATGATGAAAATAACACTAATACCTGAGTAAATTGTTAGATTTTGTACTATCTCATGATTAAATAACAATAATACACTATTAAAACTTAAAATGATATTAGGCACACAATATTTTTTTACTAATAAGAGCAAAGAGGTTCAGGATTCAAACTCACATATTTGTCATAGACTTGGCAAGTCAATGTAAAAACTCAACCATATATAAGAAAATGACTGGAATCGAGGTGTAATTTCTAACCTAGCTAACATGTTTGGGATAAAAAGTTTATCTTTGTTGAATTAAGTTAGCTAGGAGGATAATAACTAAAAGACAGCCATATATACCCACCTGCCATTATTTTTTAGTGGAATTTATTCAAAATTTCAAATAGGACCGGAAACTAAAAAGTAAATATGTCGACATCAATTATGTAAGCACCCACGCGAAGCTGATTTTAATCAAGTTGGATTTTGGGAGTTAAACAATCAGAGATTCCTACTCTTGTATTAGAAAAAAATAGATAATTAAAAGTATGTTGATTGCGCTAAATTAACTAACATAAAGTAATATGAAAAATGAATTACGGATAATCAGTTAATTAACTAATTATGATAATTTCTGTAATTTTTCTCTTTTGGAGAGAGCATAGGTTAATCTAAACGAATTTTGCTTTGAGGATCCCAAGATAATATCATTTAGGTTTTCATAATTGATGTAAAATTCGGATCATCGTATTTATTTGTTATTATTTTTTTTTTGGAATAAAGGGCACAATTCGATGATTCAAATTCCTGAAACATGGGTAATAAAATTGTATGTGATTAAAGTTTAAATTAAGCAAGCTAGATCAGCCATATCCGAAATAACTTAAATGAATTTTATTATTAAGTTTGTGTGTATTTTTTTTATTTCTATGTGCTTTATTAGTGTGGCATTATAAATTGATTGTTGAGCGGTTTTGATTTTTGAAGAGGTAAGAAGATAGTACGAACTACACTGATAAAACTGAAGCAATGCCAACACTGTTTGTTGAAAAGATCAAGCACAAAAAAAAAAAAAATCTAAACTTAAACGACAAAAGACGGTGTCAGAATCTTAATTTGCTTCATCAGGCACATATAATGTACAACTTTATTAATGCGATCATTTTATATTTTTGTCGTGCTTTTAATATCCATCAAAAAATAATAAAATATTATAAATTTCATGATAAATCACATCAGAAGAACTTTTTATTTTATCATGTTATTTCGATTGAAATTGTTATTATTATGGAACTTTCCTCTAATTAGAGTCTGCTGACGAACTATATATTATTAAGGGTTTGAATCAATTTTTTAAAATAACTGCTGCTGAGGAAAAAATGATTAATTTTATTCCGTTGTTAATTATAACGGTATATTTTTTTGAAATGGCAGGGGATCGTTCTCTCTCCATAAAAATATATATATGTACTCCTTTGGATCCGGTCTGTCTAAGTTCTTTCATTCTTTATTATATTTTTTTTCCTGTCAGATGTCATGTCATGCGAACAGTCCGCTACAAAGAGAAGTTACAGTGCAAAGAGAAGTTGCAGTGGCAGAAATGCAAAGAAAAAAAGGTAAGAACAAAAATAGGCAATAAGTTATGAGATGGGCTAAAATCAGCTACCACTGACGATTGGATTCGTTAGCTGCGATTATATCACAACTTTTGATGTTCTAATGGCTAATATGAACCATTCAATGTGTTCTCCATATTGAAATCTCATTGGAGACCAAATTTTATATTTTTCTGATTTTATTTACTATTTTTTTGAATTTTTTAAAAATCATAGTTATTGAAGGGTCCATAATTTAGATTAAAAATTTTGTAAAATACCAAATAATTACTAAAAAATTCAGAAAAATATAAATTTTTGTCTTTAACGAGATTTCAACATGAAGAACATATTGAGCGGTTCGGATCGACTGTTAGAATCTCGAAAATTGAAATTTGATCGTAGCTGACGATCTCATCCGTCAGTCGTGACAGATTTTAGCCTATCTCATAAGGTATATACAATCAGACATTAATTTTATATTTTTATAATAAAGAGAAGTTACCGTCGCCAGCTAAAAAACGGTAATAAAAAAAAACGAATTATATACAATCAGACATTAATTTTATAATAATAAAGAAAAAAAAAGGTATGAACCAAACTCTGAAGCACCCTGAAACTTAAAATGCTGCCCTCGCACTCTGACAAGTTTTAAGGAAACTTTCTTTTTTCTTTATTTTATAAATTGTTAAAAAATAATTGAGTACCAAGGTTCTATATTTCTGTACACGAGATATTTTTGTAATTATGCAATGTTGACATCACACCGATTTTGGTATGTAATTTGTAATTAAATATAAAATAATATGTCGTATTTAATAATAATTATAGAAAATAAAATGTCGTATAGAAGTTTAATAATAATTAAATACAAAATAGTAAGTCATATTATTGTCAGGTCGGACACTTATTTGCATAGTTCCCAGGTGGAATATAATTTATTGGTGAACAGTTAACAGGTATGGTTCACGGAATATGACTGTGCGCCGCCATTACCGTGGCAGCAGCAGCAGCCAAGCAACTGTGAACGAGTCAAAATTGTTAAAGGAGTTCGCTTACTGAGATCTTCTCAAGTCAGTTTACCGGAGAGATCCATTACACAAGATACTTTTTCAAAAAGTAACCTTTAAGATCGTTTGTGTCACATAACTGTAATGTGCAAATGCAATATATCATCCTAGTTGATGTGCGTAATTCTTCTTAATTTTAATTAATATAATTTTGCGGCGTAATTTTTGTAGTAAATATAAAATTTTCTTGTATAATAATATTTACTTTTTAATCTGAAATTGACAACTCTGTTTTTTTATTTGTCAAAACATGACATATATACGCGGAAATAATCAGAATTGGAAGCTTCCGAGTCCAACCCAAAAAAGTTGTCAAGTCCGAAAGGTGCAACTACCATCTACCAACCTTCCTTTGGAACAAATAATCACACCTCTCTAGTTCAAGACTGCACCGGAGCTTGCCCATTCAAAGACACTTCCTTCAACCCCAAATTTTATTCTCATTTTCTAGCCAATAACACATGAATTATTAACCAAATAATTAATTCAAATCCAGCCAGAATCCACCACTTCATCATCTATCCCTATCCGCTGTTTATATAGCTGAGAAAAAACCAACAAAGCAAGTACAACACAATATATATTGATTCACAATCAAGCCCCACCTACTTGCACCTAGTAAAGAAACATACATATCCAGAGAGAAACCAAAGGAGAGGAACTAATAAGCAATCCTGCCATGGCTAGAGTTCTCATCCTATCGTTGTTCCTTCTTTCGATTTCTGTTTCATCTCGGGCTTTCCATGTCGAAACCATATCGTTCGATGAAGGCTATAAGCACCTTTTTGGTGAAGATAATCTTGTGGTATCTGCCGATCGGAAGAGAGCTAATCTTGTCCTCAATCGTTACACAGGTATGTATTAATGTATATTATTAATTTTGTTAATAATATGAACTTATTTAGTTATCTAAGAGTTCATTAGCGTGGTATGTTAGTACTTGTATTTACCGTTTTCTATGATTTGGCTTTTAGGTTCTGGGTTTATATCGTCAGATTATTACATGCATGGTTATTTCAGTGCGTTCATAAAGCTTCCGAAAGAAAACACAGCCGGTGTTGTTGTTGCCTTTTATGTAAGTTGATTTTTCTTGCAAAATGTTTTCTTTTTCTCCTCATTTTTACCATTTTCTGTTGAAGAATTGGAAATTAACAAAACCAGGTCCTGGTTCAAAAAGAAACATAACTTTAATATAGTTATTATATTATACTTTACTATTAACAAATTCGGGAAAAGTATATTAACGCTATATATACGCGCGTAGCTGAAAAAAAAATGAAATTACGTATATATGACGTATCACTCATAAATGATTTAATTATTTATTTTGAGTTAGTTACACACTAAATTCAATTCTAGCTAATCCAAATTCATTGTCAGTAGCTAATTTATGAAAGTAGAACTTGCAGATTTAAATATGTTTTACCTAACAAGGAAATATATAATAAAAAAAAGTACCGGCAATACAAATATACGAAATCAGTCAATTTTCTAGTCTTACGTAAATTTGGTCCCTACTCAATTAAATTAACACCGTCGACACTTCAGATGTCACAGTTGTATCTTGTATGACCGAGTTTAGTAGTTGATTCCGTCAAGAAATGGCCGGTGTTCCTTGTTTAGTACTCTCATTTATTGCATTTAATTAATTTTAAGAAACATATAAAGAATGAAATTAAGCTGATTATTGCGATCGTAACTGTACTGTTTAAATAATACAGCAGAGGCATATTACCTGAATTTGCATCTAGAAATTAAGAATGAAATATTGCATCATATAAAACCAAGTGAACTGTTTTACTTAACCAAATAAGAAACAATCAGCAGCAATTATAGTTTATTAATTAATTATATATTCTTGATCTCTTAAATATTTATAGTTAATCCGATCTGCTTAATATATAGATTTGATTGAGAATCCCAAAAGAAACATGTGGCGGATCAAGATACTATAATAAATAGTGCAATTTAAGCTACGCTGTTTTAATTTAAATTTTGAATCTTCATTTGATTGTAAATTCAAAAGAAACCAAGTTAACTTGGTAGATGATACCACCATTTTCCCATCTCAAAAAAAAAAAAAAAGATGATACCACCATTTTCAGTTTAATTTCACATTAAAATAATCAAGTAAACCAAGCTATTTATCAAATATACTTGATTAACATGAGAAGCAAGTTTACTGGTACAGGAGCAACTTATGAATTTTAAGAATAAATTAATGACGACAAGCTGTAAAGTTTTTGCACCTACAAATATTTATAAAAACAGGAAATTTGATTTTGCATAATACATTGCGTCTAATTTGAAGTAGACAATTCGAAACCTCACATGGTTTGCTTCAGAATCGCTGTACCAATTGGTAAACGGATAGAGCAATAAAGGTCAATTGCACGTGATTAGTTGTGATGAATGTTTGTTGTTTTGGATTGGATTTGTTACAGCTCTCCAACGGTGATGTCTTTGAGAAGAACCATGATGAGCTGGACTGGGAGTTCTTAGGGAACAAGAAAGGGAAAGAGTGGAGGGTGCAGACAAACATCTACGGCAATGGCAGCACCATGCGTGGCCGCGAGGAACGGTACTTGCTTCCTTTCGACCCGACGGAGGCGGCTCACCGCTACTCTATTCTCTGGACTCCTAATGTTGTAATGTGAGTGATTCAAACTTTATACTTCTTTTTTTTTTTTATTACACATTATAATGAGTGAGACTGCAAATGCTAGACATAATAAAAAATTTTCGTCCTAACACAAAAAAAAAAAATAGATAATAAGTTTAAAATATAAAATTTGGTTTTCTTAAAAGACTTTGATATGTTAATCAAAATTGGGCTGCTTAAATCGGCATTCTGAATTTTTTTTTGAGGGTCAGGTGGCAAAGTACCACTGTGACAAATTTTATTAAATAAAAGTCATTCTGAATTTTAGAAGTAGAGATTTTAAACCATAATACAAAACAAGTAGCCCTATGCAAATTACCAAACATTGAGTGCCACCCATTTTGCCTCATATAGTTAGATTTGGATCTGTTGAGTTTCAATTTTCGCAATAACATACTTCTTTTTTTGGATAGACTAGATAGCGACTATCTAATAGAGACAATAACATACTTAAAAGTTCCAATTTTTCCACTAATAAATTGAAAATTTCATCAAACACATTATTGTGTAAATTTATGGAAATTTTGATGAAAGATTATGATTAATAATATAACAAATTGTTCAAATTCAGATTCTACATAGACGACATTCCGATAAGGGAGGTGATTCGCACTGAAGCAATGGGGTCCGATTTCCCGTCGAAACCAATGGCAGTGTATGCAACCATCTGGGACGGCTCAGCCTGGGCAACAGACGGTGGCAAGGTCAAGATCAACTACAAGTACTCTCCCTTCATTGCCGAATTCTCAGAATTGGTACTTAAGGGCTGCACCTCCGCCCCTATCCAACAATCCCAAATGTCGGTCGACCTTGACCGCTGTGCATCAACAGAGCTTGAGCTGATGACGGCTGATTTTGCCATCATGACACCGAAGATGAGATCCGACATGCGTAGGTTCAGGGAAAAAAAGATGACATACACTGTTTGTTATGATGCTGTAAGGTACCAGAGTGTGTTTCCAGAATGTGATAACACACCAGAGGAGCAGGAGAAGTTCTGGCAGTGGGGTGAGTCAAAGACTGTCAAGCCGAGAAATCGGTCATCTAAACGCCGCAGCCCGCGGGGCCAACCAGCTGTTGCCTCTTTGTACAATGTCCAGGCTGTTGTATAGAAGGAATCTTAATAGGTTGCTGCACAGTAAAACAATTCAAGAACATGAGTTGTTGGCTTTTTTTTTTTCAATTTTATTTTAGTTTTCTTTTTACTGTAGGAAATTTTTTCGTGTGTACAGTAGTCATTATATTATTTTGATTCTTTGCGGGTGTTGGAAGCAATAATTGGGTTGGTGTAAGGAAAGCGGGAAGGATTCATTATATTTTTGTACATTTTGTTGGAAGATATATAGTTCGGTGTACTTGTTGTATAAATAAAAAGAGGTTTTTTTCTAACTCCTTTTTTTTTTTCCGCCCATTTGTTAATTCATGTGGAGTTTACAATGGCCATTAGGAGTTAGTTTATCTGCTTTGAGTTGGTAATAATTTGTCTCTGCCTTGCAACTTGTTTGGAATTTTGCTGTCTACTGGTCCTCTCATCTAAAACAGGGAATCAGTTAGAAGAATAATAATCACATGGATGGAGAAGTTGTAATACCCCTTCCTGCTTACTCTATTTAAAAAGCGTATTCTAATCAGAATTTGGGGGAGTGCAACTGTGCAAGGCAACTTCAATAATTAATTTCAATACATAATGGTCGAAAAACACGTTTGATTCTGTTTCCTCGCATTGTATTTATACATAATACATCAGTAATAGTTGTCTGAGACTGCATTCTGTCCATGTGACCATGGCAGTATGGCACGATGCGTCCATCAACTGTCCCATGCCCTTCATAAGATTTTAAGATTTAGGAAATGATAGCAAAGCTGGCCCATTATACCAGCATCAACATGGGCTGTACAACTCTAACACAAAACTAAAGCCCACTTGAGAATAACAAACCTGCCTGAGGCAAGTCCATGGACCATTATCAAACTCCCAAGCCGAAAAATTTAAAAATAATATTAAATTAATATAATATATTAAAAATAATATCAATATAGTAATATTTTTTAAAATAGTATCACAAGATCGGAATCTGGAATTCCGATCGCAATTACGGAATCCCGGATACCGACCTTAGCTAAGATCGGAATCCGGGATTCCGATCTTAGCTAACTACTCATTTAAATATTATTTTTAATATTTAAAACTAAGATCGGAATCCCGAATTCCGATCTTAGCTTTAAATATTAAAAATAATATTTAAAATAATATTTAATTAATTTATTTAATTAAATATAAATTTAATTAATTTATTTAATTAAATATAAATTTAATTAATTTATTTAATTAAATATAAATTTAATTAATTAATTTACTTAAATATAAATTTAATTAAAATATAAATAATTATTTTATTTAATTAAAAAATGAATAATTAAGTTATAAATTTTTAATTAATTTACATTAAAATTATAAATTTTTAAACAACCATTTGATCTGCGTCTCGGGTGTCGTCATCTGTATAGCCAATAAAAGACTCAGGAGTTTGTTGTACGAATCTTCCCACGATCCGAAAAGATGTTCGATTGCTCTCTCTCTCTCGCCCATGCCAAATCTTGTTATAAGTAGGTACCACATTCGGGTATTCTTTCTCCAATAGAGATTTCACGCCCGTTAAGGAAATACCGACATCTCTCTTTACAGCATTTCTGATACAGTTGGCAATAACTTCAGCCGTTAGATTATCATGCGTGAAGTCTCCGGCCCTTCTCACACATTTAGGGGTGTACAAAAAAACCGTGAATCCGTTCAACCCACCCTACCCGAACCGTTTTTTACCAGGTTAGCATAATGTTGGATTGGGTACGGGTTCTAAGTTTGACAAACTCGATATTTCGGTTTGGGTTGCGGATTTTGTACTAGTAAACCCGTGTATAGTTCAACCCACCAGTTTATCATTATTTATTACTCTTTGTCTCACTTTTTCCCATGTCCTTACTCAAATATTTCTTATTTCATGAAGTCTCGATGTCCTCCATAGGCATGCACGTCCTCTATTCCTCTCACAATGACTCGAAAGTTGAAAGATGATTCAAATGCGTCTCTAATTTGCCTCGAACTAAATTGTCATAGCCACAAAATGATTTTTATATGTATTAAATAAATTAATTAAATTTATATTTAATTAAATAAATTAATTAAATTTATATTTAAATAAATAAATTAATTAAATATTATTTTTAAATATTATTTCGCTAAGAATATTAGAAATAATATTTAAATGAGTAATTAGCTAAGATCGGTATCCGGAATTCCGTAATTGCGGTCGGAATCTCAGATTCCGATCTTGTGGTACTATTTAAAAAAATATAATTATATTGATATTATTTTTAATATATAATATTAATTTAATATTATTTTTAAATTTTTCGAACTCCCAAGTCCCAAGTCCCAACCCCGAAACAAAATCTGGAAAAAGAAACAAAGGAATAAGAACATGAATTGATGTAACCTGGAAACTCCTGAGACGCTGTCGGCGCAGCGCACCACCAACTTAGAGTGGCATCAGGTCTCGTCTCTCTCTCAGTGCATCAGTATTTTTCATGACTTGATCGGTGCTTAGTTGTCAAGTGAGGTTAAGCACTTAAAGATTATGCTCAATTGAGACTCATCACTTTTAAATTAACATATTATATTGAGGTCTATTTGTTTGGATATAATTTTAAGCTAATTAGCTTAAAGATTATGCTGATCTTAGTGCACAGTAGCCTATAGTAATTGTCAAATGAGAGTGCAGATTAAGGTCCTCCATGCTAGATTGACAAAGTGAGATGGAATAATTGACAGTTATGTATCAAATTAATTACTTGGTAATGTTTGACAGTTAGTATTTATTTGTTAGCAAGTTAAGTAGACTGCTCGAATCAAAATTCATTTGTAGTTTAGTTCATTCTGCGAACTTTGATTGATAAAAGACTGAATTCTCCCTTCAGTCTGTTACTTTATTAGCCTAGCAAGGTTAAACTCTAATAAAATGGAACTGAAATGAAGATTATGTTAGGTATTGTATAACTTTTAAGTTTTTACTAATCTGAGCAATCTTATTGCAGAAAATAATGAAAAATTATAAAGATGAAATCAAGCATAGTTTGGCTGTTAACTTTCCTTTTCCAAAGGAAATTATAAAAGATACTCCACTGTTTCAATTATTAAATGCTTAACAATGAATACAAACTACTTGTACCTAAAGTATGCAAGATACCAAAATAACTTCCTCCTGACACCATTGACTAACATAAACATACCAAACACTACCCAACTTATAAGTAGACGATACAAAATTAGCAACAGAATAAACCCTACAAAGTTCTAAACCCAGTTGATAAATCAGAAGACTGGGCAGCCATCCACTACAACTCCTTTAGCTGTTGGGCAGGAAGCGAGCGGGCAGTGTTCCCCGGCAGTACCCCACCAATTGATCTCCACATTCTCGATGGACAAGCAGAAGTATATCACTACCCCCATAAATGCCACCCCTGCGTCCAATGCTGCCGAAAGAATGTAATTGTACCTCTTCCACCACCTTTTCCTGTACCTGTTGTACCAAAAATTTTTGCACTTATTATTTGGGTATTTTGGCAATTTACCAAAATTTCGAAACATTCGTCAGGATTCCTGTATATTGTACTTTTTAGCATAAATATATTCCTGTATTTTTTTTTCCTTTGAAATAGCATTCAAGCAACTTGTTGCTTTATGAATGACAGTAATGCCAATGAACAAAACCCTAAACCCTTTTAAAGAAAAGAGATGCATAATGAAATTTCCAAGCATATCTTGTTGCTTGGTATTTTGTGGAGATTGTTATAAATAAATTTTCAGATTGTTTCGTACTCAGGTGATTATGTCAGGGCAGTGATATACCTGTAGACGAAGTAGTTGAACACTACTCCAACAACAACCCACATGTTGTAGTTGAGTGATGTAGCAGGGGGCATCATGGCTGTGGCGCCAAACAACACCGGGAGATTTATGAGTGGGATCCACGACTGACTTGGAAAAGCTTTGTGGAGGAGCCATACAATGATAGGTCCAACAAAACCACCAAAGAAGAACCAGTTAAGGGCCCCGTAATTTCCAAGTGGGCCAAAGATGCGTCGAGGGCCCACAAGACCCCAAATGACGGAGGCATCAAAGAAGACTCGGTCACCAGGGCATGTCCATGGGCTGTTAGGTGGTAATAGGTTGTCATCACAAATGTTCTTTACTGAGTCCAGAAGCCACCACGCCACACCTATGTTGATCGTGCCAGCCACAATGGTTCCTACAAACTGGTGGCAGTACAAAAGGTTTAAAATCACAAAAATGACAAACATCTTATGTACCATTTCAAATAGGGCATACAGCTTACCAAAAATACTCAATTCTTCTTTAGTCTCCCTCATGTTCGTCTCTCAGGTGAACCTTTCATTTTGCTTATACAAAACTCTGGCAATATAGTGTTTTCTTTTTCATTTTTCATTTTCCTTCAATGTCTTGATTTGTGTGTAGTAAAAAAAAAAATATTGTCCCGTTGAATAATCCTGACTCACTTGGATACATGTTTAATCTGGGGAAACCAGTCCATTATTGTGTTGGAAGATTCCACTTGTTATACAGATCTCAGTGAAGTTTGGAATAAGTACCTGTACGATGAACATGGACCTGGGAGGGATCTTCATATAATGGCCAAGCTTGAAATCAGCAAGGAAGGAGACAGCTTGCGACATGCTCATGTACCCATACACCTTGAAACATACATTTGCAATAGGCTTCCCCGGCATTATCAGTCCCAGCACATACTCTGTTATGACATTCAGTCCTGGGGTCTTTTTTTTTCAATTTAATAAAACAAAAAGGCAGCTAATCAGAAATTCTGTTTAAGAAATGTGCTTCTATTCATGAATTTTAGATGACAATTTATTTTGCTTAGCTTGTGCCATTAAGAAATAAGTAGCATGAAATTGTATTAAAGCAAGCTTAAAAATTGGTTGGAGCAGTGAAGTACCTGATTTGTAGTTGCTGTTATGATGCTGATAGGTAGGGTGAACACAAAAGCAATGACACATGCTAAGAGGAGGGCCCACCATGGAAGCTGCACCTCGTCTTTGAGAAATATGCAAAGTAATAATGACACCGCTAAGCTCAGTCCCAGTAGAGCGTAGAACCACAAGGCTGGTATGTCCTCATATTTCTTCATCATTTTGGTGTGTATATCAGGCTTTCCTTTGTACGAGGCACGGAATCGTTGATAAATTTCTCTGCCAAGACATCACAAATTATTTGTTATGAGTCCAAAAAACATGTTGGACTGGTCTGGGTCTGATTGGTACCTATTTGGTATTGTAGTTGTATTGATTGATTGCTTTGGTTTGGTATAGTGTGTATTGTATTAGCATTGCTAGAGAAAAAATACTGACCATGAACCAATTAATAGTGCTCTCTTTCTAATTTTTTCCTTTTTTATATCCTTTGCATTATTTCATACTCTAGAAGAATAAAGAATGACGGTTAGGGTCAACTGAGACAAACTTCTTTATAAAGCCAGTAAAAGCGATTACCATAAAATATAATAGAAAAATATCCAAACCAGTACCTTCCATGGAAAAATGTAATGTGCGCAAGCGTAGATGCAATGGTAGCAAAATTAAGCCCGTACACCAAAGCAAATAATGTACTCAGATGTATCTTCCCCTGGTTCTCATAGGCTCCAACATCGAGCTCAAACTTGTCATTCACAATTGAAGTGATATCATATGCCGACCCATTCCCCGTAAACAGATGTGAGGAGAAAAATGGGAATGTCTTGGCATTGTATAAATTCAATTTCCAGTAGGATATCGGCATGACAACGTACATGAACAAGGCAAAACCGACAAAAATATTGGCAATGGCGAAGAAGGGGCTGGTGAGGGGGCTGGAGAGAAAGGATGAGATGGCTGACCAGTCGAGGGTGAATGCACCGAGGCCAAGGCCTCGCATTCCTGAGCCGAGTTGTTGAGCTGTGACCGAACGGGAGAAAATCCAGCATATCCATGAGATGCTGGTTAAGGTCGGGAAGAAAAAGCCCGGAACGATGTACCATACGAAGCTACACGCCAGAGCAATCAAGAAGAACTTGCCACGTGACATTCGATGTGATTGCTGTGAGTCCTCCCTTTCGTGGAGTGCCCTGCAGTTTTCATGGAATATTGGATGGAGGTTCAGAATTAAAAAAAGTTAACATGTATGTAATTCAGATTATTCATAATTTTAATGTCACTCAATGTACAATAAGTCAATGTACTATTTGCCAGAAATAATATGTATTTGATATCATTGAAAGTTTTTAATTTGCTGTCTCCCAATGTCAATAATTTACCATATAGTCGTGCCTTGTTTGGAGTAACGAGAACTTGCTTCTGTTTCCGAAATGACAGAGCAAGCAGTATGAAGAAAAATATCATGAATCAATAGAGAAACAGAAATTAATAATACCTGAAAAGAGAGACTTGGACTAGAGTACTGGGCCACCACATATGGGCAGGGTCCACAACATATTTTCTCATCAACCCGGCCCACCCATATCCGAGAACCTACAGAAATAATTAATAATGGAATAAAATAAACAACCTTACGAACAAACAAAACCATAAAAAACTTGTGGAATTATATACACAGAATTTCATATAAAAAATTTTCAAAGTAACTTGCTCTCTTACTGCAAGTCCTATTGTCAAATCTATAATCTGAACCTTTATTAATTTGTGAAATTAAAACTCAGACATCTCTGTAATTTATAAATAGTAGTCTAGAGAGAGAGGAAGGGAGGAGGTTACCTGAGTAGTAATTATGAGAACCCAACCAGCAAAGAAGGAAATATTTCTCTTGTAGAACGCTTTGATGATGTTCACAATAGAAACTGCATAAGCAGATCCATTTCCAAAAGCAAAACCCGCATTTGCAAAGATGGAGATCAGAACATGCTCCTTTATGTTAAAGGGCCCAGGGTTGAGTGAGAAAAGGCGATCTCCCAACCCGGGTATGCAAAATTTCTTTTCAGGGAGAATTTTGGCAAGGAAATGACCGATTGGCAGGGATGCGATCTGTATCAGTTGAAAACTTTGTCAGTAAAGTAAACAACAACACAAATATTGATAAAAGTAATTATTTGCTTGCAAGAAATATGAAAAATTTGAATACAACTTGAGAATTATGATGTGAAGTTATTAACAGAAGAAATATACAATATGCTACTTACATATATATAACCATTATATATCAAATAACCAAATATTGTAAGAAAAACTATGTAACTTTAAAATCTAAAAGACAAAACATAGATATTTGTCAGAACCTGAACAGTAATCTGACTAATAACGAGGGGCTCTGTGCGGTATGCGAAGAACTGGTTGAGAAATGACATGAGAGCGCAGGAGAAAAGGCCAAGTGTCCACATGCGAAAGGTCCAAACTGGTAGAGATGGGTCATCAGTTGTTACCACCGTCAAGCGCACCTGCTCCACCGGAGAGTTCTCTTCTCCATCAAACTCCCCACCATTGCCTTGCTCATAGTCGATCTCCAATGATGATCCCCCCATTTAGAAAATTGTGGGGATTTGATATGAGGTATAGAGGAGATGCGCTATGCTAGAAGTACTTGGGTGGATTTTTGTTCATGCAGAGGTGCTGGGGTTTGTGGAGTCTTTTATAGCCAGCCCTTATGCTTGGTTTGCCTCCGCTTTGAAACTGGAAGGCGGTGCTATTTTAGTAGAAATAATTCTATTATGAGAGCATGTCATTTTGTGTTCCTATTTTTTTGACGCTATTTCCTAAATAACGTTTCTGTATTAGTTACATCTAATTATGCCTTACTATAATGTTTGGAAGACTAAACAAAAAAAAAAAATGGCTACTTATCAGTGGATCGGTCGTCAATATGCTCCTTCAAATAGTAACATCGGAAATAGAACTTGTGGCAATTTTTTTTAATACATCACCCAAATATGTAAAGAAACCTGACAAAATTAAATGGAATGTCAGCTGGTGGGTCTGCCCAACCCTAGTAGGGACAGTGGATAAAATAGAAGGTTAAATAATTTAGAAAAAGGAGAGAAGCTAATTAAAGGGGTTAAAATGTTCAATTAATTATCGCGGTATTTTCAAATGTGCATCACACGTCAGTGCAATCGACGAAATGCAGTCATATTTACCCTAATTATCCTAGCAAAGGGCATTTTAACCAAAATTTTTTGGGGTATGTTTAGATGAGTAAGATATTATCGCAAATTTGGGTTACCCTATTTTGAAGTTTGAATGTATTTTCTAAACACATAGTAGTTAAAAGATGTGCTGATTTATTAATCTGTCTAAAAATCGGAATAATATTATTTTTGAATTCGCACTATTCTAGCTATTTCATTTCTTCATCCAAATGCACTTTACATTTTATATATAATTGGATATGTGAGAAACAGTACTCTTAATATGGATTAGCGACTATTCTAGAGCTTAGATTTGTTTGCCGAACATATAATAGCGTTGTATATATTAGAGACAAAGTCCAAAAAAAAATCGAGCATAACACCGCTCTTATTGTTTCAATTTTTCATAAAAATAGCGTATTTAAAAAAAAATGTAAACCATACAAATAGATTTTAATTGTTATTTATGAAGAAAATTTAAATATCATCATGCTTCATGCCTCTACTTCTTTTGATTAAATTTAGATTTCGAATTATGGAGTTTTTAAGAATGAAGAGACTGGATCAGTGGAGGCGCAAAATATAGAGTCACTGAAGTACTCTTACATTATTTGTATAATGAAAGTAGAAATTAATATGCCCTAACCACAGTTCCTCATCATTTTATTACATTATTTATTTTTGTTTTTTCTCTTCTTTCATTTTCAATTTTGGTGATCACCTTTCTCCGTCTGATGTCATATGTGTGTCTATAATAATAAGTTACAATTTAGCCCAAATTTAGCTATATATTACTGTAAAAGCCTTCGACCTTTAATTTTAACTGTTACGCACACACAAAGAGGCCTGAACTGAAAACGAAAGAAAATAAAAATCGACCTATACACAAGCGTTCTAAAAAGATGCACCTTTGAGTAAACAGGTTTTTTAACCCGTGTTGCAAAGTTATAATGAGTATCACACATCTGAATATGAAAGGGAACAAATTCCAGAACAACCAGCATACGATACTTACAGACAACGCACTACTGAAAAGACAAATCTGATTTCTAAATAATATTTTAGTACACATATTAGAAGACCGGACAGCCATCCACAACAACTCCTTTAGCAGTTGGGCAAGACGCAAGCGGGCAGTGCTCGCCGGCACTGCCCCACCAATTAAGTTGCACGTTCTCTATGGATAAACAGAAGTATATCGCCACCGCCATAAATGCTACTCCCGCATCAAGCGCTGCTGATAGAACATAATTGTACCTCTCCCACCACTTCTTCCTGTACCTGTTGCAAACCAAATGTTCTCTGCTTAGTATGAGAGGCATTTTAATATTTTTACCTTGATATACCATGAATATTATTTGACCCCTTAAAATGTTAGTTTGATCTGCCATATACCTTAAAGACTTCTTGTAACTTTTGATATCAATGGAAAATCAGTGTTGCATTACACATCGAGTTGGTTTTTTAAAACTTCTACTCAAATTTCATGTCACGAGGTTCAGAATCTTTCAACAAAAACATGATTGTAAAACATTTGTTTGTTATTTATAATATTTCCTGAATAAAGAATAAACTTTAAGAGTCATTTTGAGTGCATGTTTGCCTCCATTTGATCATTAAGTGAGCAGTTATTCTAAAAAAATATTAAAATATAGTAAATTTATTTTTAGAGAGGACCAATTAATTGTCTTTGTATAGAAGTACCTGAAAACAAAGAAATTGAACACAGTGCCGACCGCAACCCACATATTGTAATTCAGAGCTGTAGCTGGTGGCATGTTGGCTGTAGCGCCAATCAGAACCGGAAGATTTATCAACGGAATCCATGACTGGCTTGGAAATGCTCTGTGGAATAGCCATACAATGAATGGGCCAATGGCTCCACCAAGGAAGAACCAGTTAAGGGCTGCATAATTGCCAAGTGGGCCAAAAATGCGACGAGGACCCACAAGGCCCCAGATGACAGAGGCATCAAAGAAGACTCTGTCGCCTGGGCATGTCCATGGGCTATCAGGTGGCAACAAGTCGTCTTGACAGATGTTCTGGATTGAGCCCAGAAGCCACCATGCCACGCTTATGTTGATTGTGCCAGCCACGATCGTACCTACAAACTGATGTAGACAGGAATTGCTCATAACTAGGAAACTGTTTCATTGTATCCTTAGAATTTTCAGAATATGTTGTATAGCAGCATAACCTACTCATACACCCTTTGATAACAAGAAATATATATCATCATAGCCTTCTCTCCTAGTTGCATCAATACAATACGCCTAAGCTACCCATACTATCTATCTCAGTTATTAGGGAAAACAACAATTGATAAAGGGCCACTTTGGGATCTTATGATGTTAAATATGAAACTGTTGAATTGAATACGGTGGGTACCAATTTTCTGCCAGCAATACATGATTTCTCTGTTTTGTTGGGCATGAACAAATTTGCCACATATTTGTTGTTTCTCACTTTCTAGGGGTTTGTTATAACTAATTAGCATGAGTACTCTCAGTTCATATAACTACCAAGTTAATTTAATAAGCCATATTTCATAGTATATTTCTTATATTGATGAGGTAGTCCTTGATTTTACTTGATCGAGCTGAATTCCTTTCCATTTTTCTTCTTTCTATTGTGAAACTAACACGTCTAATAGCCCTACCTCTTTTATTAATAGAAGCAAAAACAAATTTACAAACCAAGTCTATCGAAGAGAAAGAAAACCCTCATAACTGCACTGGTAACGTTGCATCTAATGCTACCAGTGCATGAACCCTATCTAACACATTTGTCTGCTCCTATGTACCATTTGTTCTATTTTTAAAAGGTAGTGAGTAGAGTCAGGTATATTTACCTGGACAAGGAACATAGATTTGGGAGGGATCTTCATGTAGTGCCCAAGCTTGAAATCAGACAAGAAGGCCACGGCTTGTGACATACTCATGTAGCCATACACCTTGAAGCATACATTTGCAATTGGCTTTCCAGGCATTATCAGACCCATCACATATTCTGTTATCACATTTAATCCGGGTGTCTTTTTTTTTCCCATTTCAATTATTAATGAAAATAGTCAGAATTTTTCTTTTGAAAAGGTAAACTTTCATAGACGCATATGTAAACAAAGTACCTGATTTGTTGTTGCTGTAATGATGCTAATAGGAAGGGTGAACACAAAGGCCATGGCACATGCGAAGAGGAGAGCCCACCATGGAAGCTGCACCTGGTTTTTCAGAACTGTACATAGAATCAAGGACACAATTAGGCTTGATGCCAGTAGAACATGAAACCACCATGCTGGTATGTCATCATATTTCTTCATCAGCTTTGTGTGTATATCAGGCTTTCCTTTGTATGAGACACGGAACCGTTCATAAATCTCCCTGTAAAAGATTCTCCATTTGTGACAATGTTTGATGGAAATAACACTCGAACTTCATGATGCTATGTTAGCCAGGTCAAACATCACAAGGTACTAGTTTGGTATTACACTGATACCTTGAATGCCTCTCCATGACATTGAGCATTTGCCTATTTAATTTTATAAAAATACATACATGACTTTTCCATCGATCACAACATTGGGTTCAAGTTCCATTTTGGTTGGCCAAACATTAAAAGAGACCAAACCAATTGTGGCCTTGTGGGCCTTATTTTAGTCTTTCCATCCTAGTCAGTATTTTATTTATTTATTATTATTATTTTTTTGTAAGAAGCTTCATTGTGCAATTAACAACAGACTGAGACAAAATTAATGCCCAATTAGACAAAAAGAAAACAGAGGAAAGTAGAGACAAATCACAAATGAATACAGTGCATCACCTTCCATAGAACAAGCAAACATGTGTCAGCGTAGATGCGATTGTGGCAAAACTAAGCCCATACGATAGTGCAAAGAATGTGCTCAGGTGGATCTTTCCCTGATTCTCGTATGCATTCAAGTCAAGCTCAAATTTCTGATTCACAATTGCTTCGATATCATAGCGTGACCCATTTCCCGTAAACAGATGCGAAGAGAAAATCGGGAATGTCTTAGCCTTGTACAAATCCAAACCCCAGTAGGAGACAGGAATAATGACATACATAAACAACGCGAAGCCAACAAAAATATTAGCAATGGCAAAGAAGGGGCAGACGAGGGGGCTGAAGAGGAAGGAGGAGACTGCCGACCAGTCGAGGGTGAAGGCACCAATGCCGAGACCTTTCATCCCTGAGCCTAGCTGCTGAGCTGTGACCGAACGGGAGAAGACCCAGCATACCCAAGAGATGCTGGTTAAGGTTGGGAAAAGAAAACCAGGGAAAATGTACCATATGAAGCTGCAGGAAAGTGCAATTACGAAGAACTTCGCACGCGACATACGCTTCTCCTCCTTTTCATGCAGTGCCCTGCATCAAGTACAACAAAGCAAAAGAAAAGAGAGAGATTTCCAATTAGGATCCTCAAAACTCTATCAAGCTTTCTTTTTTCCCTTTTAATGAAATCGGTAATGAATGCAAATTTTATCATCTTTTTTCCATGTATAAAAATAGAGGATAAATACTCAGATGTAGTGCTATTGATTGAGTAAACAATTATGGACATTTTACTGTATGAATTTGCATTGAAGATATTCATTCCATCGAAAACCCTTAATAATTCATTTGTTAAAAACAATTGCGAGTATCAGATTTTGATTCCAGCAATCATTTCATTTTGCTTAACTTTTCCACAAAAAACAAATGCCCATACATATGTAGCTAAAATGAATTTATAACTTAACAAAAAAATGTTTTAAACCAAATAATTTTATAATAGGTAAAACATAAACTCAATCTTATCCTATTTGGCATCGAGCTATGATATGCAGCCAACCATGAATAAAGTAAGCAATATCTTTCCATAAGGACAAACTTGATATTAGATGAAGTCAACTATACTTATCAGGCGCCCATATTTTAAACTCAAGATCAAGTTCACCTCACAGACCAATAAAATATGCATTAACATATGCACATTGCCTGATCTCTGAAACACTTAATTAATATATTTGAAGATTTGAACAGATAGTAGAACTCAAAAGACGCATTTGCTTTTCAACTTTTGTATTGCTTTTTGGAATATCTTCTGGGAGTGGAAGATTAATGAAGGCAATTGACTTGTGAAGTCTAAGGTCAAGCATCACTGCACTAAATGGGATCTACAATTCCTGAATTTCTGTGAGGATCCTAAAGTAATCACTCGCCCATAAATTGAGGGATATCAAAAGTCAATAACGCACATGAAATAGTCAAATTGTATCTAAAAAATAATTGATTGGTGATGGGCTGATGGCTTCAAAAATTTTATGTGGTATTTTATTTAAAATGTTTTTGGTTAGGAGAGGAGGATTGATGAACAATGTATGGACTTGATAGGAGAAAGGTGATAGTCTGATAGATCATAGATGTCACTTCAAAAAAAAAGCCGCAGATGGGATTTTCATAAGAGTGTGGAAATATTGTCCATTTTAATCACTAAAGTCAAATTCAAATTGACAACAAAGGAACTGGACAATAGAACAAACCGTCCCCATCTGTGAACATGCAGAGAAGTAATTTAATGCGATAAGACAAATCATAAGATAAAGATATGTTGACTATAGATTGTTGGTAATCATTAAGTTATGGAATATATAATTATGTTATAACGGAGTTCACATTTTGTGAACAAAAGAAAAGATAGCAATCGTTATAAAATACATCTCAAAATACAAGTTCACCGAGCTTTTAATAAGGGAGGGTTTTTCGAGATAAATACTAAAATTTGTAAAAAGAAATTACAACAGGATTTCATTGACATTTAAATTCGCATTTAACAATTTTTTCAATTGCCTATGGAGGGAAGCCCAATATTTGATAAGCATGCATTGGAATTGCCCTGAGAATGAATGAGATCTTCTGCGGCATAGTATCTGAACATGGTTTATATATTCCATTTTTTATTTTTGACTTTCTTTATGTGGAGTGAAAGAAAACGACACAGATTGTTATAGACGGGATATAACATAAAAACAGAGTATTAATTAATGAAGTTGGCACTGGTATCGCAAGTGGCGGTTCCTTTTCTGAAGTGAAAACTGAAAACGAAAACACTCTTACGGGGACCATTCAAATAAAATAAAAAAAAACACGCTTATTTTGAACCGTTGACTATATAAAAAATATGATATTATTTTGTTAATAATGCCATGGTTTCGCCAAGCAAATTTAATTGAATTTAATTATACTTTTTATTTAATGATTTTTTTCGCACTTCAGATCACTAGATCAGTCAAAACCAAACTTACAATACACGCAAGAAGAATAATATATTAAATTTCTCCATCTAGTACTATAAGAATATGACACCTTTTTTCTTTTTTTTTTCTCAACAACGTCTTGATTGCTCTAATATGCTTTTCATATCTCTATTGTACTAAATTGTGAAAAAAAAATTCCAAAAGTTTTAGTCCAAGTTTGTACAAAAAAAAAAAAGAAATAGAAATCATAGAGGGAACTGACTTGAAATAATAATATGTACCTGAAAAGGGATATTTGAACAAGAGTACTGGGCCACCACATGTGGGCCGGCTCCACTACGTATTTTCTCATTAAACCAGCCCATCCATATCCAAGTACCTATATAAATAAATAAATAAATATATTAGATACAATAAAATATAAGATAATATGATAATGACCACTGCAAGGACAAATTACAAAATGGCTGGGACCAATTTACAAAAATAAGGCTGAGAATATTTACTTGAGTGGTAATGATGAGAAGCCAACTTGCTAGAAAGGAGATATGTCTATGATAGAATGCTCTAATGATATCAATTATCATAACAGCATAAGCGCCTCCATTTCCAAACGCATAACCCGCATTTGCAAATATAGAGATTAGCACATGCTCCTTTATGTTAAACGGACCCGGGTTTAGAGAGAACAGCCGATCGCCGAACCCGGGAATGCGGAACTTCTTCTCCGGTAGAATTCGGGCGAATAGACGACCAATTGGAAGTGATGCAACCTGTAATATTCAACAGGTTATTACTTTGAAGAAAATTATGCGAGAAAATGTCATGAGGAATTAACAGGAGACGAATTTATGGAGACTTGTAGCAGCGCACTGATGCACTGACTGGAATTATGTTAAGTTCTTTTGTCAGTTTTAAAGTATGGGAGGCTGATATGTGTCTCCGATTTAGTGATACTTTTGTTGGAAGCAAAAGCGCACGAACACTTGGTGCTAAGTGATAACTGATAAGTTGATAGGTATACTACAACAACCAAGGAACAAAGACAAATTTTACAAAAGAGAAGAACAAATGAAAAATGCTTGCTAACTAAAACAATAGTGCCAAATTACAAAATTCGCTAAAATAAAAAAATTACAAGTTGAAACACACGAACTAATATCTAGCAACTTTTGAGAAAGAGGAATTCATAAACAAGAACCTGAACAGTGATTTGAGTAATAATGAGAGGCTCGGTACGGTACGCGAAGAACTGATTGAGAAACGACATGAGCATGCAAGAGAAGAGGCCGATCGACCACATTCGAAAGGTCCAGACGGGCTGAGAAGGGTCGTCGGTTGTCAGTACAGTGAGGCGCACCTCCTCGACTGGAGAGTTGTCGTCGTCATCGAGATCCACCTCCTTAGCTCGCTCTGTGTCGATCTCCATTGCTGCTTCTCCCATTGGTGAAGGCTTTGGTTTGGTTTGGTTGAGAAAGAAATGAGGAATCTTGAAAAGGAGATATGGGAGCTGTTGGTTTGGATTCCTGTGAGGTGTATTTACGGAGGGAATTAGAGAATGGGATGGAAGGAATCTGGGCTGTAAAAGAGCAGGATGGTGAATTGGTGATACTATTACTAGGGTTGAGTGAGGGTAACGTTGACGGAAACGAAATGGATCGTTTCGTTTTCCGTTCTGTTTTTGTAACGGCACAAATCGAAACGATTCATTATTCGTTCCGTTTAAACGGAAGGTGATGGAACGGTTAAATTTGAACTGTAAAATACACGTTCGAATTACGAAACATATTTCATTTACCGTTCCGTTTGCAAAATAGAATGAAATTTCATTTCATTATATGTTCCGTTTGCACCGAATGGAACGGTTTCGCGTATTAACGGTATACCGCACCCACCACTAGGTGATAGCTAGCAGCTAATTGTGTGTGTAAATAGTAATAAATAATTTTTTTTTTTTTTTGGTATTGGAGGAATTGATGGGGACGAATAACGGTATGGATACATTTATAGTCACCGTGTGAACATGAGATTTTTGTAGGTTCGATGAGATTCAGTCCCAATGAATTTAAGCTTTTGACAGTTGTTGTTTGTCATATAAAATGGGTAAGTCTTAAATGTTGGTATGGTTCTTGGGGTGTGTGTGTGTAGGATCCACGAGTTTGTACTTTGTACGAAGGAAATGTTGTAGAAAATAATGCATAAATAAAGAAGGTTTAATTGTGCAAATAAATGTAAGGAAATTTATTATAATACCGATTGTAAAATCTGAGACTCCAGCTTTTATTTCACCGCAGCCGCTTGTTCCGTCCCTTACCAAGTACCAACTTGGAAGGAAATAAATAAAATCACTTGCGGTTCGTTCCCGTGACAAGTCTCTAATATGATCATATCCACGCGGTCCCGCCGATCTCAGGATGATTCTGGATGAAAGAAATTTTTTATTAAGATTTTTAGGAACATATTTTTCAGCCCATCAATTCTGCAAGATCTCCACTAACAACTTTGTTTTCCACGTGTAAGAAACTTTTAAAAATATTACATTTAACTTAAAAAAGTAAACTTACATAAAGAAAGAGCTTAAATAGTTAAATTATAAACGGTTAATTATTATTAATTTCTTGAATTCTTATGGCTCCGTTTGGATAACTTCTTCCCGGAATAAGGAATAAGAAATAAACACTTTTTACTAATAAATTTATTTCTAACCATCCAAACTCTTCACAAAAATCCCAATAAATTTCTTCCCTTCTTTCTTCTTCCTACCTTATTCTCAACGCATTCAAATGGAACCTATAAAAATATTTAAAGGAGATTATACTCTCCTCTTTAAAAGAAAAAATATATAAATAGAAATAATATAAAATAATATAATATATGTAGAAAAGCAAAACAAAATAGAGACTAGTGTTTGACCGCATCATTAAAGCTTCCACGTGGTGTAATCGCACATGCGTTTACACTTTACAGAGCCGCCACTACCGCACGGCACTATTGTCTGTTGAGCCGCATCATGTTATCCTTGTTGGGTTAGGGCGTTGGATCCGGATAAAACCAGTGCCGTTTTTCAATCTAAGCCGTCTAATTTAATTTTAACGGTTAATTTCTTTTTAATTTATAAATCTGATATTATTTACGGAGCATCTATTAATCATTGAGATTTAATCGGACGACTCAAATCGAAAAACGTCAACTAGTTGATTTTATAAAACGACCAGAGGATCCGGATGCTTAGGGTGTGATTTGATTTTAGACAGAGCTCAACTGGGTCGAGCGAAATGACCTCAGCTATAGATTGATTTCGGTCTAGTTCGAAGTTCGAACTAGTCGAAATGAACCTAATCGAATACGGAGATATTGGATAAACAAAGTGCAAACTAATTCATAATTATTATTTTTTAAATATTTTTTATTTATTTTATAATAAACTTATTTAAGAACATTAATATTTATATTAATTCAATTCAGATTTCAGGGGAGTTCCGTCCGGAAATATTGGGTAGAATTCGGAGATGTGTTTCTCAATTGTGAACCGAATGCCATGCCACTAAACAACGACTTGTTCTCATTTGGGACAATAATCAAAATTCAAAGTTTCCTCTCGCTAGTCACTACTCTATCGAGCTGTATAGCGACGAGTAATAAATTATGGACTTTTGTCAAGCTGATATTAGGCCTGTCTAACGTCCACGACGTTTATCTGTTCCGTTTTAAAAACGGTACATACCAGTAATTTCGTTAGTCGTTACGGAATGACTAAAATTGAACTATATACCACGAAATCCATTCCACTTCGAAAACGAATGAAACGCGTACTATATACCATACAGCCACGGAATCACATGCACGAATCTTCCGTCGGCGGACCTAGTTGATATACGGACAATCTACGACTACCAGCTATGAGCTTTATTTGCTCGATCCCTTAAGTTAGATCATATATTTTTTACGAGCTGATGGTTTCAACTTGACCACCATAAATTTAGAATTTGAAAAAAAAAAATTTCGAAGTTTTTAAGTTATTTTTCAAGCTTTAATTGCATATAAATTTTGGATCACATTAGTTGAAGCTCTTTATGTGAAAGTTATGTTTTAAATTTTTTTTTTTCAATTTATTCCCTTAAACTATGATAATTGGGATATCCTCTCGTGTAAGGAAAATGGACAATCATTCACATAACATGTGCTCGTCGAAAACTCCGAGATGAGATTTTTTTCAGAAAAAGAAAGGAAGACTCCGAGATGGTCAACATGAGCTGTCATACGCTATGAGGCTTCCATTGCTGCCTTGTGTTTAGGCATGCCTGTATTAACGTTCGTTTCGCTGTTTCGTTTCGTTCCGTCAAAACTGAAACATAATTGAAATTTGTTAATGTAAATGAAACGGAACACGAAAATAAGGTTGAAATCAATAAAAAATAGAGACGAAACGTTAAATGAAATAAATTTCTGTTACGTTTGACGAAACGAAATGGAAATAAAATAATCATTTCGTTTCGTTATCGAAACAGAACGAAAATGAAAATGGTTGTTTGACAGTTATACTTGCGTTGGGTATGAACGCATGACTTCATAGAGTGAACCACACCTTGCATCATGGTTTTCAATACCCTACCGGCATCCATACCGGTTAGTGACCGAAATCCGGTATTTTTCCGAAATTTCCCGGTATTTCCTCTCTAAATATCGGATACCGCCATATCGGCCAGCGTTCCGGTATCCGGTATTATCAGAATTTTCCGGTAAGCGGTAGGGTATTGAAAACACTTGGTCCCTTTGATTCTTGGAATAAGACCCTTTTGGTCGACTCAAAGCCTACCAATTGCAGTTCCACTGTTCCAAGGCTACATGCCTACATCCTTTATTCCATTCTCAGCGGCCAACTGCACCAGTCTACCCATCTGATTTTTTGCGGCTGATATCAACATCTGTTTTTTATTTTGCATAAATTGCGGTCAAATTCAAGTGCCCCCGCCATCGGGTTGCCCATAATTGAATATAAAAATCTCATCCCATAGACCATAGTATTAAGTTGATGGAAGTTTCAGTTTTCCACATCTCACGTGGCATTTGTTATTGTTGGTTATTGTATTATTTATTGGTGAAACATTGTTGGTCCAACACCAACTTCTTATATAAGATTAATTTGCATTATGCTTAAAAAAAATCAATACAATAATATCGTAATGCTTTACAAGGAATTTTCAAAATGATTGGGCCGCATAAGGCGCCGAATTTCTGTGAATGAATAATTAAGGGTCATGACAGAGGTCAGAAAAGTAAGGGTACAGTCTCGGCACAAAAAGAAGGGTGGTTGTATGGAGCTAGAGCGACAAAACGTCAGAGCGAGTTGGCGTCGCTCAACATTATTAGATTTTTCTCTCTTAAATCAAAAAATGAATAGAAAAAAAGAGAAAAAATGCTATAGACACAAAAAAGATTTGATGATGGGCTTCAAAAATTACATTTGGATTTGTACCAAGGGGGCCAACGGACCAAATAATTAATCATATTAGTTAAAACTTGATAACTGATTTTATAAAATCTAATTATTAGGGGAGGCCTGACCTTTTCCAGCCTCCCCTCCCTTCGCCATTGAATGAAACGAACCTATATCTCTCAAGGGCTTAGCCCCTTAGGTCAAACGGAACCATATCCTCTCCGGTCATCAAAATCATCAGATCAATAATTGACGCTTCGTGTTAATATCGGATCTGTACGGTTCATAAATTTTAACCGTCCAGATTTGATTGAATGACTCTTGAGAACCATTGCAATGCATGAGCACTCTGCTATTTGTCCTAGGTTAAACAGTCCGCAAAATGCCCATTGAGAAAATTCGAGATACGATAAAAAATGATTAGAATCTTTTCCATTCAAAAATAAAAAAATGGTCCGCAACAAAAATTATAAGATTAATTACTTCATTGTTGGATTCCTCTGATACTAACAATCTAACATCGTACGAAACCATCAATGATTAATTAAATTCATCTTTTTATTGTATTTTTTTCTTTTTTTAAAATGGAGGAAGAGTAAGACATCAACTAATATATATATATAATCAGTTAAAGAAATATATATATCATTGGCTCCGTTTGGATAGGTGTGGGAAGAAGGAAAAAAGGGAAGAAGTGGGAAGAAGTATCAGGAAGTGTGTAACTTTGCGAAGAGTTTGAATTGTTTATATTTTTTTTTCTTCTTTCTTCCAAAGATCCAAACGCACCCATTACTACAAATATCCTAATATCCAACATTTAAAAGTCACTAAAGCAGAAGAATTACGAAAAAAAGTGGGTTGATAAGGATCATCTCTAGATTCCATCATCTCCATCATCCTTCCAACAGTTAGATTAATTGTATTCTAAAAAAAAAAGAGGGTGAGGATGAGGGGATGATTAACATGTTTTTCTTTTTTGGACAAGGGAATGAAGGGAGGGTGGGATGAGCGGAATAAAGATGAGAGATGAGCGACACAGAGGGAAGGGAGGAAGCGACACAGAGGGGAGGAAGCGACACAGAGGAAAGGGAGGATGATCTATATGTTATAGTTAATATATACATTTGTTCTATTTAATTGTTCTAGTTAATATAGCAATTGTTTTAGTTACTATATATAACTGTTTTAGTTAATATATATAAGTGTTCTGGTTAAATATAAAAATGTTCTAGTTAATATATATAACTGTTATGGTTAAATATATAAATATTCTGGTTATATATATAAATGTTCTAGTTAAATATATAACAATTCTATTTACTAAAGTAATTGTTCTTGTTAATACATATAACTGTTCTTATTAAATATATAATTGTTCTAGTTAATAAATCATTCCTGAGACTCAATCCCTCTCTGTTTTGCTCCCTACCCCCCTTCCTCTCCCTCCCCTCCCTCTAATTCACTGAGCATCCTCCCATCGATCATCATCTCATCTCTGGACTTCTGAAAATGGAAATTATTAACGCATTTAAGAGGAGATGAGGGGATGACGCTGGATAAGTAATTTCTAAAAATGGAAAAAAAAAACTAAAATGCATTTTAGAGGGGATGACTCATCTAATCACGATGGGGAGGGAATCGCACTAAGCAATTTCAAAAAAAAAAAAAAATTAAGTTGAGGTGTTTGAAGGAATTAATTAGATGGAAATAATGAAAATTTTGGTTCACTTTTAAGAAATAAAATTAAGAACTGTTAAGGGAGCAGCCGCATTTTAAAAACCGCATCATTGCATGATTGTAATTGTTTAAAAAAAATGATAAATAGATTTTATCAATTTTTCATGGAATTCTCTGGCTCGTTTTCTTCCAATCTTGCTAAAACCTTCCTTTATCCTGTCCTATTGGAGCTTTCCGATCAGCGAAATATTTCAAACATAATTTTTTCCCCATTCGAGGGTGAGGAAATCTTTTTCCGCTCTAGGTTTTATTTCACCTTGTCCAATTTCTGGTTTTATAATCCATTTTCAGTACTTCAATACAAACGTTGATGTACACGGAGTGCACCTATTTTATACTGGTAAAAGACAGAATATAGTTACATTTCTTTCCCAAATTCATTTTTTTCCCCCTTGAACACAATCTTGATTTTTTGAAGACCAACTGTAGGCAACACTACACTAGAAGGTCATACATTGACAATTCCACTGAGGAATAGCCCGATTAATTAATGGACGGGGCATCCAGGTACAACTACTCCTTTTGCGGTGGGGCAAGCGGCAAGATCACAGTGTTCTCCATAGGTGCCCCACCAGTTTATTGTCTTGTTCTCCAGGGTCAAAGAGAAGTATATCAGCACCCCCATGAATGCCACGCCAGCATCCAACCCTGCTGAGAGAATGTAATTGTACCTTCTCCACCATTTCTTTCTGTACCTGTTGGATCCCAAAAAATAACTTTACTTTCACATTGCAATATACTTTTGAAAATAAATTGATGGTTTTTATTTTACGGGAATTCAATGAAAAATAGGTACAATAAGCCATCATATATAACATCGGAATTTCAAAAAGGATATACAGAACATATACTAATTTGACATCCAAAACTATTTGAGTCATCAATTTATCTTAAATTTCTTTTGGGAGTCCACAATACCTGTACACAAAGAAGTTGAACACTGTCCCAACTGCGACCCACATATTGTAATTGAGTGCTGTAGCAGGAGGCATGTAGGCCGTGGCACCAATGAGAACTGGCAGATTTATGAGTGGGATCCATGATTGGCTTGGAAATGTTTTGTGGAAGAGCCAGACAATAATAGGGCCGATTGCCCCAATAATGAAAAACCAATTTAATGCTCCATATGTTCCTTCTGAGCCGAAAATGCGTTTTGGACCCACAAGACCCCAAATGACCGAAGCATCGAAGAAGACTCTATCCCCTGGGCATGTCCATGGGCTGTTGGGTGACAACTTATCAGTGTCACAGATGTTTTCGATTGTGGTGAGAAGCCACCACGCGACACCTATGTTGACTGTACCGGCTAGCATGGTTCCTACAAACTATTGGAAACAAAAGAGGATCAAATTTTACAGCAAGGTAGTTCATTTTGAATGTCGCTACATCTTAAAATAATCGAACCTGACCAATTTTCTTTTTATATGAATTGAACTCTTTTTAAACTCTATGTTTGTAAACTTATTTTCTGCAAACTGTCCGCATTGATGGGACATGAATTTGAATACATTTTCCAATAATGTTCCATACAACTCTGGCTTAGACTTGCAATATAAATCAGCTATGGAATTAATACGATGATGAAAGCAGTTACCTGGACAATGAACATGGATTTGGGAGGGATTTTCATGTAGTGTCCGAGCTTAAAATCAGCCAGGAAGGAGACAGCCTGTGCCATACTCATGTACCCATACACTTTGAAGCATACATTTGCAATCGGTCTTCCAGGATATATCAGACCCATCGAATATTCAGTTATGACATTCAGCCCTGGTGTCTATTTCCAAATTACATTGGATAAAATATAGATATTCAGATTGTAAGAACTGAAGCAGAAAACCGAAAATCAAGTCTCTACATAGGTAACTGGTAAGAAAATTCTTCTTTTTTTTTAGATTATTATCTGAATAATCAGCTTTATTGGGCTAGTTTTTCTGGTTTTTCTTTCCTTATTCTGTTTGGTATATTGCTGCTTTGCATCTCTAAAGGGGAAACTGAGAAAGCCCTAATATGTTACATGGTGGAATTTTAATAATGGTGAAAAATTGAAGTATGCATGGGGGAAAGTCCCTATTTGAACATTTTCAATGAGACAGCAAGTATAAATTAGTTGTAAACTATTTTAAATAATATGTATGGTTGCACAATTATAGTATGCCAGGCTGATTTGATAATGACTGATAAGGATAACTACTAGATTAAGTTATCTCCTTGATTATTGAGCAAGTTAAACACAGATTAAATATAAGGAACCTAGCTAGTACCTGATTTGTAGTTGCAGTAATAATGCTAATTGGAAGAGTGAAAACAAAGGCCATGGCACATGCAAAGAGGAGACCCCACCATGGGAGCTGAACTTGATGTTTTAGAATCGTGCAAAGAACCAATGAGATTACGATAGTTAGTGCCAAAAGAAAGTAAAACCACCATGCTGGTATGTCCTCATATTTCTTCATCAACCTTGTGTGTATATCTGGCTTTCCCTTGTATGAAGCACGGAACCGTTCATAGATCTCACTGCATTCATATTTGTACTTGAATGTTACTATGGAAATATACAAGGATAAAGAAATGGATAACTATGGAATTGCAATTTTTATCATATTGTAATTCATTACCATTTTGAACCTTCTGATAACCATAGCCCTTTCTGTTTTCCTTTTTTTTCTTATTGTTTTTAAATTCGTTTTCTGGATTGATGTGCTTTTCAATTCAAATTCCATTTAGCATTATCGTTCAAAATCTGAAATGCCTACTATAAAAGAGGTAATTATCCTGTCAAGTTTTAATTGTTGTTCTTTATAAAAATATAGGTGAATAAATTTTAAATTATCTGACAGTGTCAGAAGACAGGTGGTATGTACCTTCCATAAAAGAAGCCTACATGTGTGATAGTTGCGGCAATGGTTGCAAAACTAAGCCCATAGGATAGTGCAAAGAATGTGCTCAGATGAATCCTTCCCTGTTGTGCATATGCAGCCTTGTCCAGCTCAAAATTTTGATTCACAATAGCAGATATGTCATACTTCGTCCCGTTACCAGTGAACAAGTGAGAAGAAAAAATCGGGTACTTCTTCGCACTATACAAATCCAAGCCCCAGTATGTTACTGGAATGGCAACATACATGAACAGGAAGAAGCCGACAAAAATATTGGCAATGGCGAAGAATGGGCTGATTAAGGGACTGAAGAGGAAAGATGAGACGGCCGACCAGTCCAGGGAGAAGGCCCCAAGGCCGAGGCCTTTCATGCCAGAGCCAAGCTGCTGAGCTGTAACAGAATGTTTGAAGATGTAGCATAACCAGGAGATGCTGGTTAAGGTTGGAAAGAAATAGCCCGGAATGGTGTACCATGTGAAGCTGCATATCAGAGTAATTAAGAAAAATTTGGAACGAGACATGCGGTTCTGCTCCTTTTCGTGCAGTGCCCTGTAAAAATGTACAAGGTTATTTTTTTCATTTTACTTTTTTTTTTGTTTGATAAAATAAATGGATGGTTCTACTTGAAAAAACTTGGTAAATGAGATTTCTGACATCCGAAGTAGCATCATCTGATGTTTTAATTACATTTTGCTTTATCACTAGAATAAAGAATTAATATAGGGTAATTCTATTTTTTTTATGCATGTATGATAATTCATTGAATAAATATATAAACGCCTTAATTGACTAAATTGCATTTCAGTGTAAATACAAATGTTTGGTTATTAGCCAAACTCTTTTTATATATTTTTAGACATTATAATTTATTATTTGTTTATCTGGTCTCATACTCTATGCATCTTTAAATACTATCTGTATTATTGGTGAATAGTGACGCTTGTAGATTTGAGTCTGACTAATGACCTGTTAACAGAAATCCTGTACAATCTATACCATACCAGGTTATAGAAAGTTGTACCGAAATTAATTTCAACTTATTAATCTATTTTTTTTAGAAAACTTGACAGTGGCTATAAAAATAATATATATATCAACCTGTTGAGTAAATTTGTTAGCACACTCTTGCCTCCAAAGTTCCAGCTTTCACAACCAATTCGCCCTTTTAAAGTTTTCATTATCTAAAAAGCACTCTATTTTAGGGGGAAGATATATATTTGAAGGGGGGAAAAGAGCTAGAGTAGTGCAGTTTGTGTGTACTTGTGGCACTGAAAAAAAGCAGCCAAATTTTAATTGTTTCTGGCAAAACATGAATTAATCGGATCGCTAGCCACTCCCTAATTTTTGTTAATTAGCTCATTAATCATTAATTATCTCATCTTTGAATTAATTAATACATTAATAAGTTTGGATTGAAGGAGATATTTCTATATTGCATTGTCGACAATTTTCCGCTTATATTGATATCTGTTATTGCAGGGAATTATATATTACACCGATCCTTACAGTGTACATGCCACAGAGAAAACAATAAACTATTCCATATTCTTTTTATTTTTTCAGAAGACGCTTTTTGGTTCGTGCTTTAAAATTTTTTTAAAGGTTAGTTTGAAACCAACTATTTTTTTTATAAGAAATTTGAAAAATAAATTGCTCTCTTTGTGATTCAAATCAAGGACTACTTAATTAATAAAATAGAGTCAAACCACTAGGTCGAACAATCCAGCTTGGTTCGTGCTTTAAATTATAGAGGCATGACGTCTTTTTAACATGATGGATAGTAATTGCAATTAGCAGCTACTGTCAATTTTTCGAAAAAGACATACGGCAGTAATCAATAAGACCATGGTGAGGAAATTCAACGAAAAAAATACCAAGCGTCACAATCTGAATCTTTGTTTAATTCATTAAATTAATCTTATTGCCGCATGCTTAACGTCACAAGATTCGTCAATTAGAAGACTTCGTTGGCTTCATATAGAGGTGGCAAAAACAAAAACTTGAATTTGATAAACATTCGATTCAATATTTTAAGAAGTAAAACTGATATAAGTTCTAACTCGTAAGTCATAACTCGGATATTTTAAACTAGATAATTTAAAGTCCGATTTGACTCTTTGACTTTTGATCCAATAATTCTTGAAGGAGAACTACATGATCCTATAATACCTAATTCTCCAATATTTGCCATAAAACTCCAAGGTATGAGGATACGTGTCTTTTAAAATTTGAATATATTTAAAAAGGTATGAGAATTATAAAATTAACAAGAATCGGCAGATCAAATTAGTACATAATATATAGCTTTTTTTTCAGTAGAAAGTATATAATATGCAATTAGCTTTCCTTTTGTGGTCTATCAGTCATTTGAATAAAATGATTTATATTTCAGTTATGAATTAATTGAATTCAATCTTGCTGTTTTTCTTCCGTGCTTGTAACCAAATTCAAACTAGCCATCAAAATTAAATGCAAATTCAAATTTATGTCTCTCATAATAAATTTGTGCCTCTCAGTTTTTTAGGTCATGGAGGCATTAATTGAAAGTATAATAGTTGTATGTATGCAGTACTTTTGAGCCTAAAGGGTGCGTTTGGATAGGTGTGGGAAGAAGGAAAGAAGGGAAGAAGTGAGAAGAAGTATTGGGAAGTGTGTAACTTTGTGAAGAGTTTGGATTGTTTATAATTTTTTTTTCTTCCCATCTTCCTTCTTCCTCTTCTTCTTCTCTCATCCAAACGCACCCAAAAAGAAGAAAAATGAGAAAACGACAGAAAAGTATGCTCAGGAATTCTGCAACTTTGAACAATAGTACTCTACCAGTTAGGGAATCTCATTGCTTTTTGGACAGTGACAAGCTGGCATTCATTTTTAATTGAGGGAAGAAAAGAAAAGAAAAGAATTTTTTTTTTTTGCACATACTTTTGAAATGAATATTTAAGCAATAAAATTCATGCTGACATATTGAAGTTTGTTTTGCAGGGTTATAATGACGGGACACGGAAAATAAATATCATTTTCCAAATTAATTTAACCGAAAGTGCATTAACAATCTGGAATATTAAGACTCAACTGCTTTAAATAAAATTAAAGCAAACTGATAGCATTCCATATGTACAAATTAATATTAGATAGTGGGTCATAAAATTAATCGTCCATCTACCGTCACAATAAATATGATTAAATTGAGTGTGGCGTAATTATATATTATATACTTAAATAGAGATGGAGCTGGTGAAGTTTGTGTAAGCGGGCTTTTAATGTATGATTATTTGTTTCCACGTCATTCGTTAGTGCAAATAGTACATAAGTATTTTTTTAGACTCATACACCAATCATTTGTAGCATATTAGTAAATTATTCTTTTATATACAACTCAAGTTTATAATTGCGAAGACCTCGTCTGAACTTAATTTCTTTTACTACCCATCTTATGATTCACACACATATATGACATTTTAAACATTAAAAAAAAATGCAAAGTTAAACCTTTATATCAGATTTTATTTTTTTCAAAATGTTTTGCAAAATTTCAGCATATTTTAAACGCTTGTATAATTTCTACTGACGCAAAGATGTGAAAAGACTAGTACGAGTCAATGCGCAAGTGGACAACACTGATCGAGGCCAGTTGGAAAGATCGATATTATATTAGGTTTTTTTTTTTAATGTTCCCCGATAATAATCCTTATCCTTATCCGATATTCATCACATAAAAATATAATTATTTTTTAAATATTTTGTGCTGTTTGATTTAACACGAACGACCTGAGTTAAATCTTATACTAAGCGAATGACATTTCACGATTTTCTGTGAAAGATTTCGAACATAAATAAATAAAATTGACTTTCTTATTTATTTTATTTTCTAACAGTAGACGGGAAAAAAAATCAGTTGGTGTGCCTCATCTGGGGCAGACTTTCGACCAAACTTTCCGTGTCCAGTCCCAAGTTTGGACTCGAGAGATATGATATGAAATTTACAATGGAGTTAGGAACCTCATTTTAATTTGTGTTTTCTTCCAATAAGTAATTGGAAAGAACTTGGGGAGTCCAACCTAATTAGTTTGCGAAATTATTCCCCTAAACTTTTAAACATTTATTTAAATTATTTCTCAACTAATGCTTTTAATATTTGTTAGCTCCACTTTTTATTTTATTAAAACTAGCGTATAGAAAAGAAAACATTTGGGAGGTCAATATACTACCATGTATTGCAACAAAAAATGAAGTAATGAAGTAAAATAATAATTTGTACCGGAAAAGAGAGACTTGTACGAGAGTACTGGGCCACCACATATGAGCAGGTTCCACCACATATTTTCTCATCAATCCGGCCCACCCATATCCAAGCACCTAAACAAAATAATGACAAATAGAATAAACATTATCAAACTCTGAATTCATTTGTAGCAAACCATTTTTTTTGTGAGACGTAGACACGTTGTACTCTCCTATATATAATGCAAAATAACATTTTGGGATCACCTAGTAAAATTACTAAAGCAGTATCCTGAGCCGGATTTTATTTCATGAAAGAAAATTTAACAGTTAAAAATAATAAATGAATTACCCACAATATCATACCTAAGCAAAGCACATTCTGTTTAAGTTTCAAAATGTATATTGTATAATTTTCAAAATTGAAATACTTGCCTATTCATTTTAAACTAATTTACAATCATCACGCATGTACCTTGACCAAAATAGCCAAAGTCAGATTTACATTGCTATTTTTTTAAATCAAATTTATTATTTGAACTCTTACAAAATAAGAGCTCTTGTAAAACAAATTGAATACTTGAATAAATGAAAATTAACACCTCCATTGTTATTATTGTCGTTGTTGTTTTTAAAAAGTAGGTAAAATACGTGTGGAAGCATTTGGAGGATGCGAACTTTGAAGTTTAAACTACAAAAATTAATTTGTAAAGCTTTTAAAAAGGAAGAATTAAAACGGATACCTGAGTAGTAATGATGAGAAGCCAACCAGCAAAAAATGAAATGCGTCTATGATAAAACGCTTTTATTATGTTAACTATCCCCACTGCATAAGCGGATCCATTTCCAAAAGCATAGCCCGCATTTGCAAAGATAGAGATGAGTACGTGCTCCTTAATGTTAAACGGACCCGGGTTGAGAGAGAAAAGCCGATCCCCGAATCCGGGAAGACGGAATTTCTTTTCCGGGAGAATATTCGCAAGGAGTCGACCTGCGGGGAGCGAGGCAACCTATATTAACAAAAAAAAAATGTCAGGAAACTTCCTTAACAAAATAAGTTGATCTAATAGATTAACACGGACACATGATTTGAAACTAATTAATTGTATTTTGATGAAATAAAATCTGTAAAAAGATAATTTGATCAACAATCAGTACACTAATTAATTGTGTTGATCTTGATGAACAATTGCCTTACGTTATGCGGTGAAGTGCTGCACAGAATATGTCCTCATGTTTTTTTTTTAATTATTTTAAGCCTTTTAGACTGACTAACAAGTAACAACCAGAAACCACCTAAGCACTCTTTCCATGTCCAAACAAAACAACAACAGCAATAATAATAATAATTGTAATAATTGTAAAAATAATGATGATGATGATATAATAACTAGTAGTAAATTATCTAATTAAAACCCAGTATTGAAAAAATGCACAAGCAAGTAAATTTTCACGAGTTGAAGGAAACAAAGATATCTTCAAGAGTTTTTAAAGAAGACCTGAACAGTGATTGAAGTTATAATCAGAGGCTCGGTACGGTATGAGAAGAATTGGTTGAGGAACGACATGAGAGCACAAGAGAAGATGCCGATCACCCACATGCGAAAAGTCCAAACGGGTAGAGTTGGGTCGTCAGTCGTAAGCACCGTCATTCGCACCTGCTCAACCGGAGAGTTATCTTCTTCACCTTCATTACCAGGCTCCATTGCTATCTCTTGTGCTGTTTCCCCCATTGTAATCCTTCTGGTTTTGGGAAGTATTTACCTTTTTCTTTTTGTGGGTACAGGATATTGAAATGGGTGAGTGTGTTTGGTGTGTGCGTATATATAGGGAAGGAAGGACAGAATCACAATCCACAAAAGAATCTTGCTTAAATTGTAACGGGTTTTTAATGGTTCTTCTACCCGATATGAATCTTCAACGGATCCATATTCCAATGCAAGTGATTACTACCTCTTATTAGACACCTCATCTGAATTAGATGAAAAACGACACAAAATGCGAAATATGTGTAAGTTGTGGTGTTCTTAATATGGTTTTAAAGTGTACAAACCACTCTGATAGGTGTAGTAATGAAAACAAGTGGAAAACTAATTAGCGTCCGTTGACTGGGATCTTTTTTGTTTTTGAAGGAAATGTTGGGTAATTATTCAACTACCGTTTCAATTAAAATAAGTGCTGCAATGAAGACAAATTATCAGTGGTTTTAGAGATGCAAAGACATTGCTTCCTGTTTTTTTTAATATGAATCAGAATCATATCAAATGTTGCGCGTTCGGGACTTCGGGCTTCAAATGTCCAATTCAATCTATTCAATTTGTATATAGAAAGAAATGGTAGAATAATTTTTTTGAAATAAGAGAAATTTTTTTTTGAAATGGTAGAACAACTTATAAAAACTAAACTAACTTTCAAAAAACATAAAAAGAATATAAAATAAATTCCTATAGGATATTAATATATAAATCAAATTGATTATTTCAAGGCACGGTCAGAACTAAAATATAAAGAACTCAAACACTAACCTTATCATTTATCAAGATCCATACTCGACAAAACGATACTCACGCATGTTAAGAGAACTTTTTGTCCTTTTGTTAAAAATTGACCTTATTGTGAATCTCTTGATCCTATACAAAAACCTATCATTTCCTATGAATAATTAATTGTTAAAAATTGACCTTATTGTGAATCTCTTGATCCTATACAAAAACCTATCATTTCCTATGAATAATTAATTACCATATTTAACAGAAATCAAGAAGAATCGCAAACATCATGTAGACTAGCCTAAGATGCTCTCATACGTAGACAAATAAAAAATCAAAACAATATTAGACAATAAAAATATGTTTCTTAATTTACCAGTGATATAAATAGATGTGTTATTCAATTTATTTCTATATTAGATGAAAAATCAAGCAATGGTGTTGATTCGGCTAGCGATTGATATCCAGCCACGGATCAAACTAATCAAACGACAGAAACATTTGTTTAAGTTCTAGATCTAGCGTGTTACATCTCTTGGTATGCGTGCTTTAATATGTAGTAAGTATAGATATATATATTTTTTTTAACCAATTTCAACATTATACCAATTACCATATAATCAACCATTTTGCTTTTTTAGCGAAAGTATGTTTTTTCATACTACGACATTTTATAACAAACGGATCGAAGAAAAAGGGGTTCATTGTAAAAATTTAAACAAAAAAATAAAGAGAAAGGGGTTCAATGTAAAAAAAAAAAATTAGAGAAAAGAGGTTGTGATGATGGTTGGCGTCGTTTTTCTATTTAGGGTTTGTTCTAGGAAAGACTTTTTAGAGGAAGGAAAAAGAAGGTAGAGTAAATTTTTCAAAGTACTTATTTGCTCCACAAATTAAATTATGAATGGAAGGGAAGAGAACACGATGGAAGAGACACATTAAAATTGGAAAAAATTGAGAATAAACTTGTACATTCCAATTTGAAGGGTAACAATAATCGGACAACCTTACGCTACCTCCCTTTCTATTCCGTTAATACCGTTATTCTGGACTCTGGAGCAAACCCTAAGGTGATGGCGATAGCGGATAGGAAATCAAACAAAAATTCAATAATTGTTGAAATTATATTTTGAAAATTCAAAACGCAAGCCACACAAATTAACTAGACAACTATCTTAGTTGAAGATTTAAGTTTGATTAATTACTTATTGCATTCAATATTTCAACGCGGAATAAATAATACGAACAGGTCGATGGAATAAGATTAAGAAAACAGAAAGGGCCTATAAGTCTATAACCGTAATGATAATAATGATTAAATCGGACATGAGGGAGATACGTGCTAACAAGTCGTGGTTTTTGCTAAGTTATTACCGTATTTCTTGGAGTGCTTTTAACGCATTTATAGATTTGAGAAACACATCAATTTTAAGACTCTTTGGAATTGTTTTACAAAAGTGGCGGAGGCAAGAATTTTGAATGGGGGTGCAAATGGGAACAAATATGATAAATTGGTCGAAACAATGAGTAAATTTAATAGTTTTGAGGATCAATATGAAATTGTTTATTTAAAATATTTGGTTTTACACATGATTTCTTACGTGTTTTGAGAGTGAGATATGAGACGTTTTATAAATGGGCTTTTACTATTGACTTTTTGAGGCTTTTTGACATGGGCTGAATAACATTTTCTCTTTAAATGACCAAGAGTGCTGGATATTAGGAATTACTCGCGACAATCACAATTTGAACAATCAAGCAATTAAAGGGAGCGTTCTCTCCTCTCACGTGACGTATGGCTGCATAACGTCTAAAACGACCACGATAACGGTCGATTTCGTTAACCGTTTCATTTTAAAACGAAATTGATCATCCATTTGCGTTAATCGTTTCGTTTTGGACGAAACGGTCGAAATCACGAAAATACCACGAAAATACACATGGACGAAACTGTTCTAAACTTTCGTTAACCGTTTCGTTTATAAAACGCAATAAAAAATCTTAACCGTTTCGTTTCGTTTTGGAAGAAACGAAACGAAAGGACGGTCGAAACGGTGACCGTTTTCACCCCTGACGTGACGAAGCAGTTCTCCTCTCACCCTACCCCCGCGCGAGTTATCGCTTCACCCTCACCCTCACGCGACCTTCCCTTCTGTTCGCGTCCCTTCTCTTTCCATGGGCGCCTCCTCTCTACTCTCCCTCACGCGCTGTCTCTCCGACCAATCCGACCGCCGCATAGCATCTCTTCGCAAGAGAGATCATCTCAACCACCTCTCCGACCGTCACATCACCTCCCTTCGCGCCGTTCCTCTTCGTGCTCGGCTATTCCACGGCCAATCATCTCAACCACCCTTTCTCTTCCCTCCTCCCGCGTCTTTTTTCCTCTCTCCGTGATTACGAGTAGAGAGGAAGAAGGAAGACGATCAGATCTGGTATAGAAAGAAAAAAGAGTTAAGATTGAGAAGGGTGAGAAGAGAAAAGATTTTTGATCTGGTTCTGCTACGATTTGGGAGTAAATAAATAACTATAAGGGAGTAAATAACTAATACAAGGGAGTAAATAAGAGAGTAACTAATATAGAGAGGGACTAATATCTACAGGGAGTAAATAATATACGTTAGGGAGTAACTATATATTGTGAGAGAATAAATAAGAAGTATAATAGAGAGTAACTAATATGTTTAAAGTTATAGTTGATTAAAATGAGTACCTAATATCTGAAGGGAGTAAATAATATACGTAAGAGAGTAACTAATATATTGTATCAGAGTAATTAAAAAGTATAATAGAGAGTAACTAATATGTTTAAATTTGTAGTTGATTAAAATGAGTACCTAATACCTGAAGGGAATAAATAATAGATGAGGGTTTCGACGCCCACATTTTGGATGTCCCTAAATGTCCCAAAACACACTTTTTTATTACTTTTACAAAATATAAAATTTAAACTTCGAATCCAAACCGTTGATCTTATAACAATATAACTAGCGATGCATTTTCATATAAGTTTAATAATTTTTGAAGTTTATTTGATACTTGATCAAGAGATTGAAAATTGAACGAATCTAGTTAAATATGATAGATTAATTCTAATTGGTTCATATTTTAGTCTCTTGATCAAGTATAAAATAAACTTCAAAATTTATAAAACTTATATGAAAATGCATCGCTAGTTATATTGAATAAAATCAACGGTTTGGATTCGAAGTTTGAATTTTATATTTTGTAAAAGTAGTAAAAAAGTGTGTTTTGGGGCATTTGGGGGCATCCAAAATGTGGGCACCAGAACTCTCCTCTATAATATACGTAAGGGAGTAACTAATATATTGTATGAGAGTAAGTAAGAAGCATAATAGAGAGTAACTAATATGTCTAAATTTGTAGTTGATTAAAATGAGTAACTAATATCTGCAAGAAGTAAATAATATATGTAAGGGAGTAACTAATATATTATAATGGAGTAAATAAGAAGTATAAGGAAGTATTTAATACATGTGAGGGAGTAAACATTCAGTTTTGATTCTGCTATTGTTTGGGAGTAACTAAATACCTACAAGAGAGTAAATAATTAGTACAAGGAAGTATTTAATACATATGAGGAAGTAAATAGCATTCATATCTGATTATGCTATTGTTTGGGAGTAACTAAATAATTACAAGGGAGTATTTAATACATGTGAAGGAGTAAATAACATTTATTTCTGATTCTGATAATGTTTTTTTCATAGAGAAGGGAGGGCTGACGACGATGGGAGGGCGTGACGGCGATGGAAAGGTTGACGACGACGAGAGAGCACGACGTCGGCGGAAGGGTGCGACGGAAAGACTGAAGACGACGGGAGGGTTGATGGCAACGGGAGGGGGCGACGACGATGTGCGAGAGAGAAGATGCGAAGGGAGAGGAGGTGAGGGTTGATGTGCTGGGAGAGGAGGTGGCGAGGGGGAGAGAAGGTGAGGTGGGGGTGAGGGAACGCGGGTGAGAGGGAACGACGCGTGAGAGGAGCTTTCTTTGTTTGGCAGCGCGCAATTTCCATTTTTAGCCATGATTGTTTGATTGTCTATTCGGTTGATTGTACTTATCAACTCCCCTGGATATTAGTGTTTGGATGTGCTCATGAATAGGCTGTTTGTGAACCGCCGTAGTTCGTGTGAACCAAACAACTCACGAACTAGGGTGTTTGTGAATTTCTCCCCTTGTTCCAAGTTTCCCGATTTTCACGAATTGATTTTGTTCATGGGCCTGTTCATGGGGCTTTGTTCATCCCTTGTTTAGGTACATTTAACAATAGTTCAATATTGAATACACAATTTAACAATAGTAGCAATTAACCCAATTGAATACCCTAAACCAATTTAACAATAGTTCAATATTGAATACACAATTTAACAATAGTAGCAATAACAGCTTGTTATTTCGTCGAAAGAACTGAAATAACGCATTATATCGCCGAAATAACTGAAATAACACGTTACGTTATTTTCTTAATTAAGACTGTAACGTTCATGCGGTTTGACACAGAATACCGCTATTTCTATTATTTCGCCGAAATTTAGAAGCTTGATTCCTTGGTATCTATTTTTTGTGATCGATTGCACTGGCAGAGGCATACCTAAGGGTGGGGAAAGTGTGCTCAGCACACGCTAAGATTTGAGTTTTTGTTAATCAATATAAGGATATTTGGTCAAATTTAGTATGAAATGATATCTTGGCATACTCTAAATTAAAATAAATTTAAGCTTTCCATCAAAAGAGATTCTTTCTCATCCAATGAGATCTTTTTCTAAAATTTTGTGGTTACTTTGACATATGATATACAACTAATCACAAGAAAAATATTTCTTTCTTTTAATTTTAATGAGTAAATTAAATTTAAATGTACATTTAATTTGGAGGAAACAAAATGTAGACGTATACTTATGCTAAAATCCTAGTTCAGCCCTCCTATACTAAAATCCTAGTTCCGCCCTGCGCACCGGTGTCCGCAGGCTGTATCAACCTCCCAGCGACACGCCGGTCGCAGCCCATCTCCATCGTAGCTCACTGCAGGTGTCGACCTCCCATCGACACCTACAGACACCGCTGCAGTACATTGCCAACGTAGATACAAAGCAGATGAACAATTTTCCTCCTAATGCTTGCCAACGTACACACACAAGTACTGTACGCTGGCAGCTGCTTGTAGATTCAATTCTATAATTCTAATGCCTTCAGCCCCTTCGTTTCTTTCCATGGTATCTTCCTTTTTAAAGCAGGTTTCCTCTCTGACATTTATACTTGTGACTTGGGGCAATTTTTTTAACACTTTTTTTTTTCTTTTCATTGTACTCGACTATTTCCTCTTAGTGAATTCTATGGTTACACCAATTCAGGTAATTCACAGGAAAAAATAGAAGAAATGATAAAATTGTTATGTGGTGACCGAAATTACTTTAGAATTAATTTCCTTTGTTGCTATAAATAGTGTACATAATACAATTTTTTGAAAAAATACCACATGAATCGTATTCAAGACAGTATAAAGAGTTTAATTTAGATTATTGTGGTGAAATGACTTAGAATAAAAGCATAAACGATTGAAATGCTCAAATGATGATCAAAATTGCATTATTTGTAATTTATATGCGTAATTGCTACGTATTATTCAATCTTTTTGAATAAATAGAAAATGAATCATATTCTAGGCAGTATAAAAGTTTAAATGTAGATTATTGTGATGAAATGACTTAGAATGAATCCAGAAACAATTGAAATGCTCAAATGGCGCTCAGAATTGCATAACTTGCACTTTATACGCGTAATTGCTGTGTATAATCTAATCTTATTGAATAAATAGCACATGAATCGTATTCTATACAGTATAAACAGTTTAAATATAGATTATTGTGGTGAATTGACTTAGAATGAATACAGAAACGATTGAAATGCATAAATGGTGCACAGAATTGTATTATTTGCACTTTATATGTGTAATTGCCATGTATAATCCAATCTTTTTGAATAAATATGACATGAATCGTATTCTAGACGGTATAAAGAGTTTAAATATAGATTATTGTGATGAAATGACATAGAATGAATCCAGAACCAATCGAAATGCTCAAATGATTCTCAGAATTACATTACTTGCACTTTATATGCATAATTACCGTGTATAATCCAATCTTTTTGAATAAATAGCACATGAATCATATTCTAGACAGTAGAAAGAGTTTAAATATAGATTATTGTGGTGAATTTACTTGGAATGGTTCTAGAAACGATTGAAATCCTCAAATGATATTCCAAATTACATTACTTGCACTTTATATGCGTAATTGCCATGTATAATCCAATCTTTTTGAAAAAAATAGCACATGAATCACATTCTAGACAATATAGAAAGTTCAAATGTAGATTATTGTGATGAAATAACTTATAATGAATCCAGAAACGATCGAAATGATCATATGAAGCAGAGTATTGCATTATTTGCAATTTATATACGTAATTGCCATGTATAATCCAATCCTTTTGAATAAATAACACATTAATCGTATTCTAGACAACATAAAGACTTTGAATGTAGATTATTGTGATGAAATGACTTAGAATGAATCCAGAAACGATTGAAATGCTCAAATGATGCACAAAATTGTATTATTTATACTTTATATGTGTAATTAGCATGTATAATCCAATCTCTTTGAATAAATAGCATATGAATCGTATTCTAGACAGTATAAAGAGTTTAAATGTAGATTATTGTGATGAAATGACTAAGAATGAATCCAGAAACAATTGAAATGCTCAGAATTGCATTACTTGTACTTTATATGCGTTATTGCCATGTATAATGCAATCTTTTTGAATAAATAGCACATGAATCATATTCTGGACAGTATAAAGAGTTTAAATGTAGATTATTGTGATGAAATGACTAAGAATGAAGTTAGAAACAACTGAAATGCTCAAATGATGCTCATAATTGCATTACTTGTACTTTATATGCGTAATTGCCGAGTATAATCCAATATTTAAAAAAAAATATATAGTACACATGAAACGTATTCTAGACAGTATAAAAATTTAAATGCAGATTATTGTGATGAAATGGCTTAAAATGAATACAGAAATAATTGAAATACTCAAATGAAGCACAGAATTGCATTATTTGCACTTTATATTCGTCATAGCCATGTATAATCTAGTATCTTTTAGAAATAGCAAATGAATAGTATTCTAGACAGTATAAAGTGTTTTAATGTAGATTAGTGTATTAAAATGACTTAGAATGAATCCAGAACCGATTGAAATGCTGAAATGATGCTTAGAATTGAATTACTTATACTTTATATGCGTAATTGTCATGTATAATCCAATATTTTTGAATAAATAGCACATGTATTGTATTCGTGACAGTATAAAAAGTTTAAATATAGATTATTGTGATGAAATGATTTAGAATGAATCCAGAAACAATTGAAATCTCAAATGATGCACATAATTGAATTAATTGCACTTTATATACGTAATTGTCGTGTATAATCCAATATTTTTTAATAAATAGCAAATGAATCAAACTCTGGAAAAGAGTTTAATTGTAGATTATTTTGATGAAATGACTTAGAATGAAATCAGAAACGATTGAAATGCTCAAATGATGCTCAGAATTGCATTATTTACATTTTATATGCGTAATTGCCATGTATAATCCAATCTTTCAGAAAAAATATAACATGAATCATATTCTTTACACTATAAAGAGTTTAAATGTAGATTATTTTGATGAAATGCCATAGAATAAATCCAGAAACAATTGAAATGCTCAAATGATGTACTGAATTGCATTATTTGTACTTTATATTCGTAGTTGTCATGTATAATCCCAATCTCTTTGAATAAATTGCACGTGAATCATATTCTAGACAATATAAAGAGTTTAAATGTAGATTATTGTGAAGAATGACTTAGAATGAATAAAGAAACGATTGAAATGCTCAAATGAAGTTCAGATTTGCATTATTTGCACTTTATATGTGTAATAGCCATGTATAATCCAATATCTTTAAATAAATAGCAAATGAATCATATTCTGGACACAATAAAGTGTTTTAATGTAGATTATTGTGATGAAATGAATCAGAATAAATTCAAAACCGATTGAAATGCTCAAATAATGCTCAGAATTGCATTAATTGTATTTTATATGCGTTATTGCCTTGTATAATCCAATCGTTTTGAAATAGCACATGAATTGTATTCATGGAAGTATAAAGAGTTTAAATATAGATTATTGTTATGAAATGATTTAGAATGAATTCTGAAACGATTGAAATACTCGAATGATGCTTAAAATTGCATTATTTGTAATTTATATGCGTAATTGCCAAGTATAATCCAATCTCTTTGAATAAGAAGCAAATGAATCTTATTCTCAACAGTATAAAGAGTTTAATGTAGATTATAGCAATAATATAACTTAAAATGAATCTAGAAACGATTGAAATTCTCAAATAATATTCAGAATAACATTATATGCATTTTATATGCGTAATTGCCATATATAATCCAATCACTTCGAATAAATAGCACATGAATCGTATTCTAGACAGAATAACGAATTTAAATGTAGATTATTCTGTGAAATGACTTGGAATGAATACAGAAATGTTTGAAATTCTCAAATGATACTAAGAATTGCATTATTTGCACTTTATATGCGTAATAGCCAAGTATAATTCAATATCTTTGAATAAATAGTAAAATTCTAGATAGTATAAAGAGTTTTAATGTAGATTATTGTGATGAAATGACTTTGAATGAATCCAGAAATGAATGAAATGCTCAAATGATGCTCAGAATTGCATTATTTGAAATTTATATGCGTAATTGTTATGCATATCCAATTTTTTTGAATAAAGAGCACATGAATCCTACTATAGACAATATAAAGAGTTTTAATATAGATTATTGTGATGAAATGACTTAGAATTCATCCCGAAACGATTGAAATGATCAAATGATGTCCAGAATTGCTTAATTTGCACTTTAGATCCTTAATTGCCATGAATAATCCAATCTATGAGAATAAATAGCACATGAATCGTATTCTAGCCAGTATAAAGAGTTTAAATGTAGATTTTTGTGATCAAATAACTTAGAATGAATCCAGAAATGATTGAAATCCTCAAATGATGCTCAGAATTGCATTATTTGCACTTTATAGGCGTAATTGTCATGCATAATCCAATATTATTAAATAAATAGCATATAAATTGTATTCTAGACAGTATAAAGTGTGTAAATGAAGATTATTGTGATGAAATGAATTAGAATGAATCTAGAAACGATCGAAATGCTCAAATAATGCTCGGAATTGAATTATTTGCATTTTTTATGCAGAATTGCTATGTATAATCCAATTTTTTTGAATAAATAGCACATGAATCGTATTCTTGGCATTATAATGAGTTTAAAAGTAGATTTTTGTTATGAAATGAATTTGAATAAATCCAGAAACGATTGAAATGCTCAAAAGATGCACTGAATTGCATTATTTGTAATTTTTATCTGTATTGCCATGTATAATTCAATCTCTTTGAAAAAATAGAACATGAATCGTATTCTAGACAGTAAAAAAAGTTTAAATATAGATTATTGTGATGAAATTACTTCCAATGAATCCAGAAACAATTGAAATACTCAAATGATGCTCAGAATTTCATTACTTGCACTTTATATCCGTAATTGTCATGTATAATCCAATCGTTTTGACTAAATAGCATATGAATCATATTTTTGGCGGTATAATGAGTTTAAAAGTAGATTATTGGTATGAAATGACTTTGAATAAATCCAGAAACGATTAAAATGTTCAAAAGATGCACTGAATTGCATTATTTGTACTTTTTATCCGTATAATTGCCATTTATAATCAAATATCTTTGAATAAATAGCATACGAATCGTATTCTAGACAGTATAAATAGTTTAAATGTAGATTATTAAGGTGAATTGACTTAGAATGAATACAAAAACAATTTAATTGCTCAAATGATGCTCAGAATTGCATTATTTGCACTTTATATATGTAATTGCCATGTATAATCCAATCGTTTTGAAAAAATAGCACATGAATTGTATTCTTGGTAGTATAAAGAGTTTAAAAGTAGATTATTGTTTTGAAACGACTTAGAATGAATCCAGAAATGATTGAAATGCTCAAATGATGCACTGAGTTGCATTATTTGTACTTTATATCCGTAATTTCCGCGTGTAATCCAATCTCTTTGAATAAATAGCACGTGAATCGTATTCTAGAAAGTATAAATTAAATGTAGATTATTGTGATGAAATAACATAGAAGGAATTCCGAAACAATTGAAATGCTCAAATTATGCTCAGAATTGCATTATTTGCAATTTATATTCGTAATTGCCAGGTATAATCCAATCTTTGTGAATAAATAGCACATGAATCTTATTCTAGACAGTATAAAGAGTTTAAATGTAGATTATTGTGATGAAATGACTTAGAATGAATTCAGAAACAATTAAAATGCTCAAATGATGCTCAGAATTGCATTACTTGCACTTTAAACGCTTAATTGCCGTGTATAATGCAATATTTGTGAATAAGTAGCACATGAATCGTATTCTAGATAGTATAGAGAGTTTAAATATAGAGTATTGTGGTGAATTGACTTAGAATGATTCTAGAAAAGATTGAAATGCTCAAATGATGTTCAGAATTGTATTACGTGCAATTTATATGCATAATTAATGTGTATAATCTAATCTTTTTGAATGAATATCACATGAATCGTATTCTAGACAGTATAAAGAGTTTAAATGTGGATTATTGTGATGAAATTGTTTAGAATGAATACAGAAACAATTGAAATGCTCAAATGAATCTCAGAATTGCATTATTTGCACTTTATATGCGTAATAGCCATGTGTAATCCAATATTTTTGATAAATAGGAAACGAATGGTAGTCTATACAGTATAAAAAGTTGTAAATAAAGATTTTTGTAATGAAATGACTTTGAATGAATCCAGAAACTAATGAAATGCTCAAATGATGCTCAGAATTCCATTATTTGCAATTTATATGCGTAATTGTCACGCATAATCCAATCTCTTTGAATAAATAGCACCTGAATCATACTGTAGACAGTATAAAGAGTTTTAATGTAGATTATTGTGATGAAATGACTTACAATTAATACCGAAACGATTGAAATACTCAAATAATGTTCAGAATTGCATTATTAGCATTTTATATCCGTAATTGCCATGTATAATCCAATCTTTGTGAATAAATAGCACAATAACGTATTCTGGACAGTATAAAGAGTTTAAATGTATATTATTGAGATGATCTGAATTATAATGTGTACAGTACCAATTGAATTGCTCAAATGATGCTCAGAATTGCATTATTTGCACTTTTTATGTGTAATTGTCATGTATAATCCAATCTTTTAGAATAAATAGTACATGAATCATATTCTAGACATTATAAAGAGTTTAAATGTAGATTATTGTGATGAATGACTTATAATGAATCTAGAAACTATTGAAATGCTCAAATTATCCTCACAATTGCATTACTTGCACTTTATTTGCGTAATTGCCGTGTATAATCAAATCTTTTTGAATAAATAGCACATGAATCGTACTCTTGACATATAAAGAATTTAGATATAGATTATTGTGGTGTTTTAACATAGAATGATTCTAGAAACGATTGAAATGCTCAAATTATGTTCAGAATTGCATTACTTGTACTTTATATTCGTAATTGCCATGTATAATCCAATCTTTTTGAATAAATAGCACACTAATCGTATTCTAGACAGTATAAAGAGTTTTTTTTTAGAGACACTAGGTAGAGACTACCCAGTTCACAGTATAAAGAGTTGTATATGTAGATTATTGTGATGACATGACTTAGAATGAATTCAGAAACGTTTGAAACACTAAAATGATGCTCAGAATTGCATTACTTGCACCTTATATACGTAATTGCCATGCATAATCCAATCTCTTTTAATAAGTAGCACATAAAACGTATTATTAACAGTATAAAGAATTTAATTGTAGATTATTGTGATGAAATGACTTAGAATGAGTCCATCAACGATTAAAATGCTCATATGATGCTCATAATTGCATTATTCGCACATTATATGCAAAATTGCCATGTATAATCCATTCTTTTTTAATAAATAGCATATTAATCGTATCCAGGATAGTACAATGTGTTTAAACGTAGATAATTGTAATGATATAACTAAGAATGAATCCAAAAATGATTGAAAGGCTCAAATGTTGCTCAGAATCGCATTACTTAAACTTTATATACGTAATTGCCACGTATAATCCAATCTTTTTGAATAAATAGCACATGAATTGTAATCTAGACAATATAAAGAGATTAAATGTAGATTATTGTGATGAAATGACTTAGAATGAAACCAGAAATGATTGAAATGCTTAAATGATACACATAATTGCATTATTTACATTTTATATGCGCAATTACCATGTATAATCCAATCTTTTTGAATAAATAGCACATGAATCATATTCTTGGCACTATAAAGAGTTTAAATGTAGATTATTGTAATGAAATGACTTAGAATGAATCCAGAAACAATTGAAATGCTCAAATAATGCTCAGAATTGTATTACTTGCACTTTATATGCGTAATTGCCGTGTATAATCTAATTTTTTTTAATAAATAGAATATGAATCATATTTTAGAGAGTATAAACAGTTTAAATTTTGATTATTGCGACGAAATGACTTAGAATGAATGCAGAAACAATTGAAATGCTCAAATGAAGCTCAGAATTGCATTATTTGCACCTTATATGCGTAATAGCCATGTACAATTCAATATCTTTTAATAAATAGCAAATGAATCGTATTCTATACAGTATAAAGAGTTTTAAAGTAGACTATTATGTTGAAATGACTTAGAATTAATATAGAACCGATTGAATTGCTCAAATGATGCTCAGAATTATATTACTTGTACTTTATATGCATAATTCTCATGTTTCATCCAATCTGTTTGAATAAATGTATTGCATTCATGGTAGTATAAAGAGTTTTAATGTAGATTATTGTAATAAAATGACTTTGAATGAATCCAGAAACGAATGAAATGCTCAAATAATGCTCAGAAATACATAATTTGCAATTTATATGCGTAATTCTCATGTATAATCCAATCTTTTTGAATAATTATCACGTGAATCGTACTATAGACAGTATAAAGAGTTTAATGTATATTATTGTGTTGAAATGACTTAACATTAATCCCGAAAACGATTGAAATGCGCAAATGACTTAACATTATTTGCAATTTATATCCGTAATTGTCATGTATAATCCAATCTTCCTGAACAAATAGCACATGAATCGTATTCGAGACAACATAAAGAGTTTAAATGTAGATTATTGAGGTGAATTGACTAAGAATGAATACAGAAAAGATTGAATTGCTCAAATGATGCTCAGAATTACATTATTGACACTTTATATGTGTAATTGCCATGTATAATCCAATCTTTTAGAATAAATAACACATGAATCGTATTGTAGACAATATAAAGAGTTTAAATGTAGATTATTGTCATAAAATGACTTAGAATGAATCTAGAAACAAATGAAATGCTCAAATGATGCTCACAATTGCATTACTTGCACTTTATATGCATAATTGCCATGTATAATCCAATCTTTTTGAATAAATAGCACAAGAATCGTAGTCTTGACAGTATAAAGAGTTTAAATATAGATTATTGTGGTGAATTAACTTAGAATGATTCTAGAAACGATTGAAATGCTCAAATGATGTTCAGAATTGCATTACTTGGACTTTATATGCGTAATTGCCGTGTATAATCCAATCTTTTTGAATAAATAGCACATGAATTGTATTATAGACAGTATAAAGAGTTATATGAAGATTATTGTGATGACATGACTTAGAATTAATCCAAAAATAATGAAATACTAAAATGATGCTCAGAATTGCATTACTTGCACTTTATATGCGTAATTGCCAAGCATAATCCAATGTCTTTTAATAAGTAGCACGTGAATCGTATTCTTGATAGTATAAAGAGTGTAATTGTAAATTATTGTAATGAAATGACTTAGAATGAATCCAGAAACGATTGAAATGCTCATATGATGCTCAGAGTTGCATTATTTTCACATTATATGCGTAATTGCCATGTATAATCCATTCCTTTTTAATAAATAGCATATTAATCGTATTCTAGGCAGTACAAAGTGTTTAAATGTAAATTATTGTAATTAAATGACTTAGAATGATCTAGAAACGATTGAAATGCTCAAATGATAACATAATTGAATTACTTGCACTTTATATAGGTAATTGCCGTGTAGAATCCAATCTTTTTGAATAAATAGCACATGAATTGTATTCTAGACAGTATAAATAGTTTAAATGTAGATTATTGTGGTGAGATGACTTAGAATTTATCCAGATACGATTGAAATGCTCAAATGATGCTCTGAATTGCATTACTTGCACTTTATATGCGTAATTGCCGTGTATAATCCAATCTTTTTGAATAAATAGCACACGAATCTTATTTTTGACAGTATAAAAAATTTAAATGTAGATTATTAAGATGAAATGACTTAGAATTTATCCAGATACGATTGAAATGCTCAAATGATGCTATGAATTGCGTTATTTGTACTTTATATGCACAATGGCCATGTATAATTCAATCTATTTGAATAAATAGCACATGAATCGTATTCTAGACCATATAAATAATTGAAATATAGATTATTGTGATGAAATGACTTAGAATGAATCCATAAACGATTGAAATGCTCAAATGATGCTCATAATTGCATTATTTGTCCTTTATATGCGTAATTACCGTGTATAATCCAATCTCTTTGAATAAATAGCACATGAATCATATTTTAGACAATATAAAAAGTTTAATTGTAGATTATTGTGGTGAAATAACTTGGAATGAATCCAGAAATGATTGAAATGCTCAATTGATACTCAAAATTACATTACTTGCATTACTTGCACTTTATATGCGTGATTGTCATGTATAATCTAATCTTTTTAAATAAATAGCACATGAATCCTATTCTAGACAGTTTTTCCTCTCATTCTTTGGCTATGACTCTTACAGTATTATAATTACATATTTATTATTTCAAGGCTCAAATTTAAATGCATTTAGTGTATGCATAAGATAGGACATGAGCATATCATTATCAGAAAAGAGACAGTAGTGTTAATTTTATCCTCAATTAATCAATCACCCTTATTGCCCAATCACTATCCATGCTTTTGCAAATCCTGATCTAACAACCCAAACCAAATCACAACTCACATACGAGACTCACATATCGCACTTTACACAAGAATATAAATAATGAACCCTTGATTAAATGTTTCACACAGAAACAGTCAGTCGATCAGTGAACAGGGCAACCAGGTACTTCAACTCCTTTTGCAGTTGGACAAGTTGCAAGAGGACAATGTTCCCCATAGGTGCCCCACCAATTGATTGTCTTATTTTCCAAAGTCAAACAGAAGTATAGCAACACCGCCATGAATGCCACACCAGCATCCAATCCTGCTGAGAGGACATAATTGTACCTTTTCCACCATTGCTTCCTATACCTGTCACATTCAGAGATTTTATCTTAGCTAGCTTGTTGATTTTTTAAATTATCGATGAATATTCACAAAAGCTCATGTTGGCATCTAAATCCTTGAAGATAAATTGGTCTGTTTTGCAGTTTCCTAGTACAAAGGCAGAAACAGCAAGGAAACAAAAGAAATTGATAGCTATAAGCCCAATTATTTGACTGTCTGACTAATCATTTACGCATTTTTTGCTAATTAGAAATAAACAGTACAACTAACTATATATCTATAATTTTAGTCATTGCTTATTATATATTCATATACTGTTGTCTGTAAGTGACTGTACCTGTATACCACGAAGTTGAAAATTGTCCCGACTGCCACCCACATGTTGTAATTTAGTGCAGTGGCAGGGGGCATGTAGGCTGTGGCACCGATCAGCACCGGCAGATTTATCAGTGGGATCCATGATTGGCTTGGGAAAGCTTTGTGGGAAAGCCAGACAATGACTGGCCCGATTGCCCCAATGAGGAAGAACCAGTTGAGGGCTGAATAGCTGCCCTCTGAGCCGAAAATGCGTTTAGGGCCCACAAGACCCCAAATGACAGAGGCATCAAAGAAGACTCTGTCACTGGGGCATGTCCAAGGGCTGTTGGGTGACAGCTTATCAGTGTCACAGATATTACTAATCGAGGTAAGCAGCCACCATGCCACACCTAGGTTAACTGTGCCGGCCAAAATAGTCCCCACAGCCTAAATGTAGGGACATGGAATCCATTCGTTATTCAATATACAATCATGTAACACTTAAATACTGATAAAAATCCATTCTGGTGTTGATTGATGTTTGTAGCAGTAAGGGTTTGTTATGTTATCATATCTAGATAAGGTTCTAACTGGTGGTGATAAAGCAAATTTAGAATTTTTTTTAATAATAGCCCAAAATATATGTCATCTAGCAGAACAGCTGATAAATTGTGATTTGGCAACGATAATGCATTTAATATTAGCGGTACATTGCGGATGATAAATTAAAATTCTTGACTTAACTATACTTGGATTGTTTTTATAAAATATTACATTGATGATTATGTGCCAACATTGTGGTTTATCGACTGTTTTATTACCACTAAGCACCACAATTGCTATTATTAACTTTGCATCAAGTTTGGTGTTCAACTCTAACCATTTTTTCTACCCTAAAATTTTGATTGAGCTCTAGTCCTGCTCTTTATGCCGCATCCTCTTTGTGAGTTCAATCTCACAATCTTAGAAACATCTTGCAATGTGACTAATTAATATGTGCAATTCGTTGGAACAATATACAATTTACCATCTTAAACTTTTCAAGCTACTGGTGTTAACTAACTAGGCATGTAAAGCATCATGCATCTTAAAAAAGAATGTAGTGCAAAGCTACCTGGACAATGAACATAGATCTGGGAGGGATCTTCATGTAGTGACCGAGCTTGAAATCAGATAGGAAGGAAACAGCTTGAGCCATACTCATGTATCCATACACCTTGAAGCATACATTTGCAATTGGCTTTCCCGGATATATCAGACCCATCACATACTCCGTTATAACGTTAAGCCCTGGCGTCTTTATTTTTTACGATTTCATTTGCAGAAGAATATTACTTAGATTTCATTTTTAAAAAGGGCTCAGGAACAAGCAAACTCCCATGTTAATGAACAATTGTTTAAAAAAAAAATTCAAATAAAAGAGTGGAAAATAATTCCATTGGTTTGAGACAATGCTGCATAAACAGTTTAATTGTCAGATGAAAAAAAAAAAGACCTAACTGGGTGCATTTTCTGCATAGTGTTAGCTTAATTAGCCAACCTGATGTATAAATGCACAAATACAAGTTATAATTGACCAGGAGTCCCAATGCAAAACTAATAAGTGCTTAACCCTGTGGTCATAATTAAATGTGTACCGACTGAATATAAATTCAATCCTTATAGCTAATTTGAATTAAAGGCATTGAGGGAGCCCACCTGATTTGTTGTTGCAGTAATGATGCTGATTGGAAGAGTGAATCCAAGGGCCATGGCACATGCAAGAAGGAGACCCCACCATGGGAGCTGCACTTGATGTTTGAGAACTGTGCAAAGAATCATCGAGACAACTATGGTCACTGCCAAAAGCGAGTAAAACCACCAGTCTGGTATATCCTCATACTTCTTCATCAGCCTGGTGTGTATGTCAGGCTTTCCCTTGTATGAAGCACGGAATCGTTGGTAGATTTCCCTATACAGATATATATGAATTTAGATTTTATTGGAGACAAAACTTCTGTCAATGAATTCTAGCCAGTCAACCAGGATTAAGTGCATAGACCAGCACCTCTGAATCTGATCCCTGCATTGTGTTTTTGTTCTTTAATTAATTTTTGGTCTGCTGTTGGTGTTGCCTAGAACAGATAGACAGTAAATTGCTTGAACATTGGTTAATTTTCCTTTAAAAGATAGTAACCATGTTGGACTGGCAATGATTTGCCGATTTGACGTAGACCAGTCAGAGTTCAACAATTGATATATGCATAGTGTGTGTGTGTGTCAATTGATCTATAGCGCGCTGGGTATTATTAGTGTTATATATGTCTGCAATAGAGGAAAAGTAAATTATTAAATTGCATGTTCATGCTGTGATATGTTTCTCACAAAGGCAAGAACTAAATCTATTTGTTTGGCCTAGTGGTTTTGCTCTATTCTGCCAACCAAGTGGCCCTTAGTCCAATTCAGCGAGAGAGCATTTATTTTCAAACCAAACTTCAAAAAAGAAAAAAAAAAAAGCCTAGTTAGTACTTACTTTCCATAGAACAGGCCAACGTGTGTAATTGTAGAGGCAATGGTCGCAAAACTAAGACCATAGGAAAGAGCGAAAAACATGCTCAAATGAATCCTTCCCTGTTTTGCATATGCAGCCTTGTCCAGCTCAAATTTATCATTCACAATCGCATTTATGTCATACCGAGTGCCATTTTGTCTGAACAAGTTAGAAGAGAAAATGGGGTACTTTTTGGCACTATATAAATCCAAGCCCCAGTATGCCACAGGAATGGCAACATACATGAATAGGAAGAAGCCGGCAAAAATATTGGCAATGGCAAAGAATGGGCTGACTAGGGGACTGAAGAGGAAAGAAGAAACAGCCGACCAATCCAGCGAGAAGGCCCCAAGGCCAAGGCCTCGCATACCTGAGCCGAGCTGCTGAGCTTTTACAGAGTGCTTGAAGATATAGCATACCCAGGAGATGCTGGTCAAGGTTGGAAAGATGTATCCTGGGACGGTATACCATGTGAAGCTGCATACCAGAACAATTAAGAAGAACTTGGAACGAGACATGCGCCTTTCCTCCTTTTCATGCAGTGCCCTGCATACAGGTAAGGCTTATTGAAGTATTCATCGAAGGAAAAAAATATATATTAATTGGTTTGATTGAGAAGTTGGTATCTCAATTGTTTTCCTTGAGCAGCTAGCCGTTGGTATTAAAAGACAAAAGCAAATTAAAAATGACAGCATAGCACTAACATTAATTATAGGGTGATTTAGCTTTATGCCACTGCATATATTTAAAATTAGGATATGTCATCACTAAATGTTAAATTATTTTTTTGCCAGCGTAAAATAATATAAATTAGTTTTTTGTCCTCGGATAATTATATGACAATTTTACCCTTTTAAATATGTCACTATAAAGCTAACAAATTAGTAATATGCCATCACAAAAGATATAATTGATTTTTTGCTATTATAATCATTAACAAATAGTTTTTATGCCACTGCAAAATAATGAAATTATTCTATGGTACTATTGCATAAAAATAGTGACTTAGATCTAATTAGTCATCTAACAATGGTATAATTTTAATTTTCAAATAAAAAAAGATTAAGTTTTTGAGATTTATTCGCAAAACTTTTTGTGCCGAATTTTTTTTTTTCACAAAAGTAATTATGGACTATTAAACTATAATGCTCTTTGTAGACTTGATTATACTCCAAGATGGTAACAAAATTATTGTGGAATACAAAAAATTAAACTATAATATATACTCTGCTGTAAATGCTCACGAAAAAATAAAATTTCTTTTTTTGCTGAATGCATAAAATTAAGTGATCACATACGGATGAACATTCTTTTTTCTGTAAATGAGTAAATCGCAGGAAAAAAAAGTATATAAGGACGACAAAAATATAAGAGATTGCAATATAGTAGTAATTCCATAAATGTTATATGAGTAACATTTCCTCAGCGCCGTCTATTTTCTAATATTTTAGGGTTTTTCTTTAATGAGAGGTAATTTGGTCATTAAAAAATTTAGTGACAATTTTGGTAATGGCATTTTTAGAATTTAGTATGTTTTTAGAGAAATAGTGACATAAAACTAATTTTAATAATTTGATAATGGCATAAATTTAATTAACAATTTAAAAATGGCATTTACCTAATTAAAAAAATTCATGGTGGCATAAAACTAATTATCTCTTAATTATAAATCTATATTGAAGTTAAGTTTCCATTTTGTGTACATCAAATTCACAAGAATCAAAATCTCCTTAAAAGATGCATGTTGACTACAGATTAATTCAAAATCGTGGGTTGAGTGTATCAAAGTATTATATTATCTCCTAATATTGTAGAACATAATTACTGGTCCTTTTTGCTAACTTTTTTTATTTGAGAGGTCTTTTGTTAACTTGATAACATAATTTTCTGTCATGCCAGCACGCTTAATCTAACATTGATACGCTTGAGTTTTTTTATTTTGAAGTCATGTGAAAGAAACAAATAAAATAAAAAAAAGAAAACCTATCGAATATTGGATTGGAAGTGTATAGTTGTTTTTAAAAGAGCAAGCATGTTATTTTCAAATTGCGGTAACAAGGGGAGAAAAAAAAAACAAAAACCAAAAGAAATCAAGACATAAATATTGTGGAAATCAAAACGAATATATTGATTTGTTCTTAAGTTATCAAGTGTTTTTTTTTTTTGGGGGGGGGGGGAAGAAAATTGTAATAACTAACATTACGGATTGTCTTTCGTAAAACCTAGGTTTAAATCAAAATGCTTTCTACACAAGATTTCATTTGATTACCATTGATTTCTCAGAAATATTTCGTTGGGTCTAATGACATGAAAATTCTGATTTATTGGAATGAAATCCGTTTATTTTGCACAAAGAATTTGTAATTTAATGACAACTCGGGTGAAAAAAATTAATTCTAATCAGGCCCTAACCTAACTATGAATATTGTATAAAGATAATGGTTTACTAGTATTTCTTGTGCGGTTGTCTTTTATCGTGCAAATAATTCTAACAGCCGTAACAAGCAAAGCATTCGATGCCGCACATTTTTTTTTCTCCCTATGGTAGCTAGTTTATTAATGCTTTTTTGTATTCATCACTTGGAATATACATAATACAGTACACGATACTAATCATGTTGTCTTCTAAGCAGCAATTTGTTTCTATATATTTTTAAAAATTTTCTTCAGAATCAGTTGACTTCTAAGCAAGTGTTATTAAAAAAATTAAAAATAAAAAAACGATAAGCATGTTATCAAAATATTTTACAAAAACATTTTGTAGAACTCATGGAAATCTAATTTCTTTTACAAAAAATCAAACAGAAAGTTTCTTTCTTTTTCCATTTAATGTGCTATCTACTGTTAGGGTTTTCAAAAAATCACGGGAAGTTCCTTCCCTTTTTTTTTAATGTATGATCTACTAATGAAACTACATCAAATATTTGCCCAAGGCAGACACTCAAAAAAAACAAACATGGCAAAAGACTTTTTAGAAAGACTTGGTACAAACATGGCAAATTGATGCAGATAAATACTGAAACTGTACCTGAAAAGTGAGACTTGGACAAGAGTACCGGGCCACCACATGTGAGCCGGATCCACAACATACCTTCTCATCAACCCAGCCCATCCATATCCAAGCACCTACCAAAATTAAATGGGGATGACGATGATGATTAGTAACATAAAAAAAATTGTGATTACAGAACGAACCATATATCTTCTAACAACTTACTAAGAGAGATGATCACAATCAGTTAGAAGTAAATATATTAAGCAGACATTTGCTAAAAATATGAAGAATAATGAAGTCCATAGACTCTACTGCAGTTCAAAATAAATTGAGATAAACGTTTCAGCAGATCATATATATGTCATGATTCTGTCTTAGAAAAATGAAGTCCAAGTTGAATAATTGAAGGAATTTCCGATTCCGAAATTGTAGTAATATTTGGAATTTGACTCCCCAAAACACACAAGTAAAGTTGAAGATAATAAGAAAGAATATTATTAAATCGATATATTTGGTTTCCAAACGAAATGGTAATCACCTGAGTGGTAATGATGAGAAGCCAACTAGCAAGAAAGGAGATGTGCCTCTTATAAAACGCCTTAATGATATCAATAATCATGACAGCATAAGCACCTCCATTACCAAAAGCATAGCCCGCATTTGCAAAAATAGAAATGAGCACATGCTCCTTTATGTTAAAAGGACCTGGATTAAAAGAGAAAAGACGATCACTGAAGCCAGGAATGCGAAACTTTGTCTCTGGGAGAACTCGTGCCATCAGACGGCCAAGTGGAAGTGAAGCAACCTTCATAAAAGAACACAATAATAAAAATGAATGGTATGTAAAAATAATGATGAAGTTAAATTGACTTGTTGTATACATCTGCGTACATAACTATATTTGAATTGGTTCTCTTCATAGACACAATCCCTAAATTGAACATGGCTGCCATGATTGAGTACATGAAAGCTAACTAGAAACTTTCTACAATCAAATGGTGTTCATATTCTCTAGATTTCAGCACAAATACAGATTATAATGCAGCAGTTAGATTTTAAATTTACATTGATCTTGGGAAACACAACTAATGCACTTCAGTCAAATTTTTGGTATAAGTACATTTACTGGGGGATTAAAAAGACATAGACTAGCAATCCAAGCCTCCAAATTTGTGCACTTAATTAGGCAACTAACAAAAAGAAAAACCACAGGCTTTTGAGGATAGCTTTGTAGAACCACAATAATTTAATAGAAAGGAAAAAAAAGGATTCAATATTTGCAGTTTGAAGCAAGAACCTGAACAGTGATGGAAGTGATAATGAGGGGCTCGGTACGGTATGTGAAAAACTGGTTAAGAAATGACATGAGAGCACAAGAAAAAAGCCCGATCACCCACATGCGAAAGGTCCAAACAGGTAGTGTCGGGTCATCGGTTGTTAGTACTGTCATGCGTACTTGCTCGATTGGAGAGTTGTCATCATCCTCCCTTGCTTGCACTCCATGCTCAGGCACTTGTTCTATCTCCAATGCAGGTCCCCCCATTGTGTTTAAGGTTTTTGGTGCTAGTTCTTTGTTAATAATGAAAAACAAAGGAAGAAGCTTTGGTATCAGATACCGCTGTGGGTATATATATATGGGGTAATTAAGGAGGGGATGGCAAGGAACTGTTGCTTGAAATATAGGGGGTTCAGCTGGATTTAATTATCAAGTCCAACACAAATTATATGTATTAGAGTGTGTATGAATCGTCCAATAGCACACGAATCATATTTTTTAGTATAGTATATATGTAAGATTAATATTAAAAAATTGTTAATTCAAATAGCGTGAAGTAGTACTAATTTTTGTGTTATTCGAAAAAGTTCAAATGTAATTTGAATTATATGATTTATGCACCAACTCAAAGAAAGTTAACCTTACTACTATGATAAACTATCAGGTTTATTACTAGTGCTATTTTAATGTTATAGTGGCAGAAAATATTAAGGTTGCATCAAAATAAAAATAATTACAGTATTGTTAAGTTAATACTATTTTCATGCAGTCAAACATACATTTTAGTGTTCCAAAAAATCAACACTTAGCCTAGATAGCCGCTATCTAGCAGGTCTAAAAAAAAAAAAATCAACACTTCAATAAAATAAAATTTTGCAGAGACCTGGATCCGACCTAGAGTTGAATAAATTACTGTTAGACACGATTCGAATGTGAATAATGTATGAATCTTCTGGCATTTATTTTTTAAAAGCAAATCCAATCTGATAGGTTATAATTGTAAAACTTATGTAGTTGAAACATCTGTTGAGTGGAACTTCTAATATTTTTCTTGGAAGGAAATGGTGGGCGATACAAACTACCGTTTTAATTAATTTAATATTGTTCGAGTAATGGATATTAAGTACAAAAGCAACTAGGCAAGGAAAACTTAATAAAAATGTAGAATCCCTTGGTGTATCTTATTACAAAATACAACGACTCACGACTTTGCATTGGAAAATTGATCTAAATTATTGTAAATTCTCAAATTGGCTAGAATTATAGTAGCCTTGTAAAAGCTACTGAATTCCAACGCAATCAATGTCACTAACCACACTTGTTTCATCCGGTTTTTAATCCATGAAAATTTTTAAATATATATACAAGTTATACAATCAACTAAGCAATTTAATAATTTATAATTTGACTCGTAATTTACTTGTTTGCTGTGTACATTGAACTAAATCACTAAATTCTAGAGCATGTGTTTCTTCTTTCTTTCTTTTTTTTTTTTTGGGTAATACCTTGACGAGAAAGATATTATATTCCTAATGTTATATTGGAATTACAGAATCTTTTCTTTCTTCCCCAAAGGGATGTTTTCTAGATAAATAAAATAGATTCTTGCCATCCCATTTTTGTATTTAAAAAGAAGGAATCTCTATATATAAAATTCAACAAGAATTACCCTAGTCATTACTGGTGTGCGACTAAACAAGTTGGCAAAGCCCAATAGCACTAGTCTCTGTCTCTTCCAAAATGTCCTGATAGTGGCTACCAGGTTAACAGCGCGAGTCTTGTATCACGTTTCCCGACATCCTCTTAACCGAAAAATACCATTAATTCCTTTCCATTCTCGAATCTGGACCATTTATTCACTCTTCACCTACGGCTCCGTTTGGACGTATGGAAATATGAGGAATAACTTTTTTCTAGATGTAAATTTATTATAAACTCTTCACGTAGTTATACACTTTCCAATACTTTCCGCTTAGAAATAGACTATTCCTTTTATTCTTAAGCAATGTAGTAACACAATTGGCTCCGTTTGGATGAGGGGTGGGAATAAGATAATAAGGAAATAAGAAAATAAATTTATTATAAACAATCCAAACTCTTTACAAAGTTACACACTTCCCAATACTTCTTCTCACTTCTTCTCTTATTCCTCTTATTCCCATACCATCCAAACGGAGCCAATAGGACTTGGTACATTAACAATTTGACACTCAATTTTGTCCATTTGAGACATCCCATCTCAGTTGAATTATATTCGGACCATGTTTTGGAATCTAAAGCTGACCGATTTTTTATGAAATTGCTTGTCCGTCGAACAAACGATTCACATACTATCACATGAATTTTGTTTCAGGGGATGCAGACTCATAATGATAGATCATTAAACATCTAATTTCAAAAGGAATGAACAAACCCAACGATTCTGAGGAACTAAAAGACTCCCAACGGTTCCAAAAGTGACGCAATCAGGTGTTAGCTGTTTAATTTTTCATGTTAGAAATATTACATTAATTTATCAAATAGATCTCCCTAAATTACCTCCCAACTTAAGAGAAAACAAATAAGTGTGCATTCTACGTTAGTTAAATGTGAATTCTATAATAATGAATTGTACATAAATCAATAATCAAATGTGTAATTTGGAGGCGGTTTAAACAATAAGTGTGGTAGTTGAAAACAACAATAACAAGTTAACAACAATTAAGTCTTTTGTCCCAAACAAGGATAGACTAAAAACGAAACCCAACAAGAAAATCACAAAAAATAAAAAATAGTAATGATAATGCCACCGCCGCCAGCCCGCCACCAATGCTGCTGGTACTACATCCTCATTGTAAGCTAAAACTATAATCTAAAAACCAATGACAGTACTCCTATCTCCTAAAGTCCTCAGTTACGGTTCCAAACTTCCGATGCATGAATCGCTAAACTTCCATGTGTTTCTATCCGACATGTGCATTCTGAAAGGTTTGAAAATTTTGTTTAGAAATTCAAGATAGATGTCAGGCTTGATTTGATGTTCTGTGAATCATGAATGAAATATTTGGAATTTCGTCATTTATTGGAAAAACAATAGTATCATATAAGAAATGGAGAATTAAGCTTTTGAAAACATTATACAAAATGTCACGTCGTCAAAATTAAAATTTCAAACTTGAATCAACATCTATAGAAACATAAAGAAAATACAAATGAAAGTAAAGAATTGGAAAAATGAAAACTATGATGGAATCAGTGTCTGACTAAATATTTTTTATAATATGAAAAGATATTAAACTATAAGAACATTCTACAAACAATCCTTTACAAAATCATAAAATCTCACCGTCGAAATATGAATACAATACACAGATACTCGCATGAGAAACGCACAATAATTTTATGTTTTTACCCTCTTTTTTTGTGTCTGCAGCGTGGAGACGGAAATACGCACAACTTCGTAGAATCTATTTCGGAGTTCATCCCTATTTCTTAATATATTGTTCTATATTCTGGCATAATTTGTCTTCTGAAATATATTAAAACATTGGATCTACGAAAGTTTATGGAAAATATTTGCAGAAATGGTTTTGCCACTATGAAATGACAAAACCCATAACAAGTATCTCCTTTACGTTCCATTTTACAATTTCAGTATGAAGCGGAATCAAGATTTTGTGGGCTGAAAAGAAACAAAATCGAGAAGTCTAGACTTTGCTTCTGCTCTTATTTACGCCTTAATGGGGGGAAAAAATTAATGAATGGGATCCGCAACATGGATTACAGAAAAAGAAGAAAAAAAAAAAAGCCTCAATACAAACATAGAGGGTGATAACTAACAAACTTTCTTGCAGCCCTGGCAGTCCAAAAACAAAAAAGGATTCACTCAACATGGTTAACTACTCTGAAAATCGAAGAACACTTTACATCCTGCACATCATGGTGTATAGAAGATAAAATGGATTGCGAGCTCCTAGGCATTCCATGGTTCGATTAATGGGAAAAACTTCAACAGCGCCACAATGGCACAATTGGGAACAATTGTGTTTCAATTGTATAACAGCCATTCTTATACATGGATATTTCAATCTGCAATCAGCTCTGCGCATCAATCAGATGAATCTAAGATGCCAAAAGTTTCATGCGCATGGGATACAAATACTGACACCATCTGCATATGGGCAATTCACAAATAAGAATGCATACAGGGCACTGTGCCAGAAAGGCCAGAAAGACATAGGTACAACTCAACCAGGTGCTTCCCCCTTACTCCATTTGCAGCGAGTCAAGCTATCAATCTGGAGTTGTGTACCCAAGTGTACCCGTGTCGGCTCAGATTTCCACCAGGTATCATACTTGGACCCAATTTCCAGGCAGTTTGGGCTACCTCTCAAGACTAATAAATAATCTATACTTCGCAAGCCATTTCTCTCAGGCTGCATGGCTTGCATCAAGCTTTGCAATCAGACCAGATCTGACAGAGTCACTAGTACTGTGCAAAATTTCTTACAAGAGCTCTCAACTCGGTTATAACTACACAACATTGCATTAGCACAGGGATAATCATATGTACCTGTGGCCTGCATATACCTGTTTAGGCCTGGAACTCAGCCTTTTTAACCCGAATCTGTTAAAAGGGCAGATAAGACTCGGCTTTTCAACGGGTCAGGGCAGGTATGGACCCAAGTCTTTATACCTGTAGGTAGCCTGTGGATACTGGATAGCCTCTTGAGCCTACATTTCTGTTAGCGGCCTTTTTTTTCTTTTCTTAATAAAGCGTAAGCCCGCTCTAACCAGTTAAGACTTGGTAAAAAAATTTCAAAACCAAAACTCTCTATCGTTGCCCTAGCCACACCATGTCACCATCTCTTTCTCTCCAGCGACCCTCTCACTCTACCTCTCTCTCTCTCTCTCTCTCAAAATCATGCCCTAAACAAGCCGACGAGTGCTCTCCTCTCACTGCTCTTGGCAGGTAAAGTCTAGGCAGGCACAGGCAGACCCCGTGAAGCTCATGCGTGGGCCAGGCATAACCATTTAAGCTGGTCTCGCTGTGCACAGGCACTTAAGTGCGAGATTTTTAATGAAGTAGGCATTGCACAGGAAGGAGCAGGCAGGGCACAGACTAGAATGGCCATCCCTACGTGCGCAGCTGCATTGTTGTGGCCACAACATAACAGTGTGGTGTACTAACCAAGGCAAATTCTCAACTGTAGTGTGCACAAGAATCTTCTCACAAGAACAGATACTAATAGCAATTCTTGTATATAACTGACAGATCTAATACAAATATAAGGGAGTAACTGATAAATCTTGAAAGACGCCATGCTACGATGGAGCAAGAGTTTGTGGGTAATTATTATAAGCGATATCACTAAATTTATTGCTGACATACATTTACTAATTAATATCATCATCCTATTAGGTTATACTCGGGGAGATGATGAAGTGATATGATTACAATAATGATTAGTTAATCAGTAAACACAGGAAAAAATTAAATAAAAGGTGGCCTGCTAAGAAATTTTTTCCTCAAAAATACTGATATAACATGTATTGCAAAAGTGTTTAAATTACCATGGAGTATGCTCAGATTCAGTATCCGCTGACATAAAAGTGATGCTAGTGTTCTGTAGTTATTGTATGACAATGTCTAGGATCTTTGCTTGTGGAGGTGAGATAAAAAATTGGACAGTTTCGAACAGAAAATAATTTATATCAATTGTTCGACAATTTATATCAGTTTGAGAATCAAAATTGAAAAGAAATACCCCTGAAACATAATTGTGTAATCTACACCATATTATTTCAATTAGGCAATTTTAATATTCAAAACATGAAATTTCACTGGCATCATCTTTACAACAGCATTTAAAGGGTTGGGAAAAAGGGTGATTAACATTTACTCACATATTCATCAATTGTTTTATCAACAAAATTGGCAATATATCAAGCATCATGAATTGCAATGTCATAATGTATGTGTTTTTCTCATCCAGTATACCATTACCATAACCTGTCCCAAGTTCATTGACACTGATTTGATAATTGTTTTGCCATTATTAAGTTCACACTATTTCCATTACTTAATCATCTAAAGGGGGATCGTGGGCCTCAGGCAAAGAGACATCACATCCTAGGTTAAAGCAAAACTATAACCAAGCTCAAACAAATCTAAAAATGGTACTTGAGCAATGTGAAAAAAAAATAAAAGAAAATAAATTAACATCAAAACAGGCTAACCTAAATATTAAGGGAGGCGCCCCTGCTTTAGTATGGACAAGGAATGTTTAGCAGCATCAATCAAATCAGCAATGTTGTGCACTGACCTCTCCTCTGATCCAAACAAGAAAATTGTTCTGACTTCAGCCTTCTTGGCAAGGCGGGCCGCATGCGTGAGCGGAAGATCTGGGGAGTTGAGGCATCTAAGTATCTGACGGTACAGTGATAGCACCAGTGGTCTGTTTTTTGCAATTTCTTCTGCAGTTGCCCAAATCAGCCCCTTCGACATAATAGAGTTCCTAAGATAAACAAAAATGAAATGAAAAATTACAAGTGCATTGAAATAAATTGAGGAAGCAGCACTGATGTAACCCAACAGAAAAATATGGATATAAGTAAACCACTAACAATGTGTCACAAAAATGAGGTTTAATTTAACTGATGCATGAGAATTTATGCACATGACCACCAAACTGGAATGTTATATTCTTGTCCTAAGTGGTAACATAAGGAAAAAGTCGATACCTGGCAGTTGTCTCCAAGTTCCCTAGTAATTGACCTCGCGGCGGGTTGGAAATGGGGTTAAGGGTTTATAGAGGGAGAGAGGGAGAGAGAGAGGTGGCTGGTGTTGGGAGGGCGAGGCGGCGGTTGCGAAGAAGAGTGCGACGTGCGAGTAGTGAACATCCAAAAGCCTCTGGCCCTGGACCCGGCCCTGGCCAAGCCCTTCTGACACGAAGGGCCGGCCCGGCCTCTCTAAGCCCTTAAGAAGGGCCAGGGCCTAGAGAGGCCAGGCTTTGAAAGGGCCAGGCCAGAATCTCAACTGAAGAGAGGCCTAGAGAAGCCAGGCTTTGAAAGGGCCAGGGCCTAGAGAGGCCAGGCTTTGGAAGGGCCAGGACCTAGAGAGGCTAGGCTTAGGAAGGGCCTAAGGTCTAGATAAATCGAAGTTATGAATAATCAGGCACAATCTCAAGTGAAAGGTAAGATCCTATCTGATACAATGTAAATTGAACATATCATTTCAAATAATATTTTAATTTTTGAACATGATGTTAAGACGAGTTAAAAATATATACATATTTCTCATCTTTTACGTTACATTATTTCATACATTTGTAATTTTAGTTTATTTTAATTCAATAATACATTAATAAAAAAATTATTTTTTTTATGTTATTATAATATAACCGGTCTTAAACCCAAATTAAAGATGAAAAAATAAAAAATATTATATATAATGAAAAATAAAAAATATTATTCATTTTTATTATCTTTTATAAATATAATTATTCATTTTAAATATAGTTTTAATAAATATTTAAAGAAATATATTGTCTGTTCGTCGGCCCTTCAAACCCTTCAGGCCCTTCAAGCCCGGCCTCTCGAAACCCGGAGGGCCTAAAAGGGCCAGACTTGAGAAGGGCCAGGCTCGATCTTCATATTTAAGCCCTTCTAAGCCCGGCCCTTCCAAAAGCCTCCCTATGTTCGGCCCGGTCCGGCCCTTGAGTAGGCCCTTTTAGACCCGGCCTCCCGGGAGCCCGGCCCGGCCCTGGAAGGCGTTCACTACGTGCGAGTGAGAGAGGGAGGGGACCGAAATTTTAAAAAATAGATAATAAATTGTAAAATTATTTGAAAAATACGGAAAAATAAGAAAAATTCATATGAAAATTTATGTGTAATTAATATTTTTTTTTTATTTTTTTTGCTTTTAATAATTAAGATTTTGATAATTAAATATGGGAAAAATTAGAAAAATGATAATAATTGATGGTATTAATTAAAAATGTAGGTAAAAAATTGTTTAGAAGAGAGTTAATTCCTTTCTACTCCAGGTTAGCTTTTTTATATGTTTATTTTATTATTGTTTGAATAGAATTGTTTGTGAATTGCTTGTAGATTGATTGATGGATTGTAAAATTGTGAAATCCAATAATTGAATTATTGATTCATTGATACTTGTGAAATGGTTTGTGAAATGCAATGATTGTAAAATTTGAATGATTTATTAAAATTGGGTTGGGTTGGGTTCAAATTGGAATGAAATTGGGTTGGGTTGGGTTGGGTTCAAATTGGGTTGAAATTGGTTTGTAATTGGGGTATGATTTATTCAAATTGGGTTGGGTTGGGTTCAAACCTGAACCGATGCCGGAACTCAAACCGTGGAAACCAGATCCTACACCCATGATTGTTTACGAAAGCATATACGATTTTCGTGGAGACCACACAGTGAGTTGTACAAAGTGTGATCAGGTTTTCAATTTCAAAGATACCATTTTGCGTGACCACTACGATGAACACAAGAAACAAGAAGAGAGGGATGAAATTGTAAAGAGATTCAGAGTGAAAGAACAATGGTTCGAAAGGAGAAGAATGGAAGAAAAGGCCGCCGAAGAGAGCCGGAGGTTGCAACAAGAAAAAATTGGAAAAAAAATTAAGGAGAGCCTAATCAAGATCAAGAAGAGAGATGAACAACGCAAAATTGCAGTAGCTAGAATGGCTGAGATTGAGCAACAAGAAGCCGAGGCAGATTTCTGGAACGAAGCCGCTCAATTCGCAGACAACCCGGCTGCGAATAATCAACAAGAAAATGATGAGGCTTTTTGGAACGAAGCAGCTCAACTCGCCGACAACCATGGTGCCAGTAATCAACAAGAAATGAATGTGGAAGAAGATCAACCCTGGTGGGAGGAAATTCTGCAACATGTAGATGATCAAGATCTCTAAGTTTATTTATTACTTTGTTTTTAAGTACCCTGGTGTGTTCATTTATTTTAGTGTGCTAAATTATATTATGATTTTCATGTATTTTTCCCTTTCTTTTATTTTAGTGTGCTAATATATATTATGGTTACAAAATTCAATTCTTCTTCTAATGGTGAACATATACATAAAACAAAGTGAACATATAAACGATCTAATTGAACACATACAAATAAATAAGTTCTATAAAAATAAATTATTACATAAATATTATGAATTAAATGAAATAAATCTAATATTTAATTATAAGTTTATATAATAATTATTACCATAAATAAATTATTACATAATTGAAATAAATTTTTAAATGAAATAAATCTAATATATTATGTACTTATTATGTACAATATTTAACATAATTGAAAATTTTTAATATTAAAAATAAAACCATCCATATCAAATTAATATCAAAACATTAAATATTAAAATATTATTCATATTAAAATATTATTCATAAAATAGAATTATATTATACTAACATTCTTCAAAATATATATTTAATTAATGTTTATAATATATTAATTTAATATTAAAGTTTTATAATATATTAATTTAATATTACAATTTTATATATTTAATTAATGTTTATAATAGAAGTAAAATAAAATATATTAATTTAATATCTCATCTTCAAAATATATTACTAAAATTTCATAATATATTAATTTAATATTAAAATTTCATATATTAAATTAATTTTTATAATAGAATTACAATAAAACCATGAAAAAGGCAAATTTGAGCAGTTACAGCACTGTTCGGAATCCCAGATTCCGATCTAACGTTAGATCGGAATCCGAGAATCCGATCTAACGTTAGATCGGAATCCAGGAATCCGATCTAACGTTCGGAATCCAGGATTCCGATCTTACGATACTATCTTTATTAAACTGATTAAATTGATATTAATTTTATTGGATTATATTATTTTAATATTATTTTTTAAAATTTCGGGGGAGGGGATGGGGCTGGTTCCTGGGTTGGGGAGGAGGGATTCGAAAAACGGTAGCGGATTAGCGGAAGATGGGGAAGAGAAGGAGAACCTGACCCACAGCCCACAGGCCTGCTACAAAACGGATCAGATATTCGGATAGTGGTCCGTATCCATATTATTTTATCGGATATGGACGGATACGAATATATCATCGGAGACGGATACGATATATTTGGAATATTAAAAAAAATATTTATAAATTAACGAACTAATCAGTATTATAAATAAAAACCCGTGGGAGTCCGCATGCAAAAATTTTTAGAGACCTCGACACGGCATCTTAAGCCCCGTACGATTCTTCTGCTTTAAGCTATTTATATTCATTTTATATTTAGAATAAGTCTGTAACCTATTATGTGCTGAATCATAATGATCAAGATAATTGTGCAAGTGATTCGTTACATTGTGACTATATTCTTTTTATTGGTATCTAGCCCTCCGCCTCTTCCTTTTCTCCTCCAAATTCCTTTTGGACTTCTGGCTTTTTCTCCTCCTCCAAATCCTGAGGACACATAACCTAGATCCACCTTTTTTCGTCTCTCCTTCGCCGACTTCCCCCCGTCCGCCTCCACCTCGCACTCGCTTAGCATCCTCTTCTCCTTCGAGTTTCTCACCACAGGTCACATCCACAGCGGTACCAGAGGCTGCTTCCGCCGCAACAATGACCGTGCCACCTTCATCGAACTTCAATCGCGAGATAGCCCCTGCAAAATCTCTGTCTTCATTGCCTCTGATCCTTCTCTTGGATTTGGTTTGGAAGGGGTGAAAAATGGAGATATGTAGCCTGTTTAGAGAGAGAAAGAAAGGGAAGAAGAAGACAACACTCTCGCCCATGCTCCTAACCTCTGAGATAAACAAGGAAACAATCATGCCGGATTCTCTGTCCGTTCTTTCAGTCACCGATGATAATTTACTCGAAATAAGGGCTTGGATTTTCTATAAGCATACGGAGCGCGTTATTAGTTTGCTTTTATTTATTTTATGTTAGAAAAGGATTAAAGGCCACAGTTGTATGCTTTCCTTTAGCAATTGCAATTCGTTTCCCCGCTAACAATTTTAGAAAAAGATTAAAGGATGTTGTTTCCCCCCCCCCCCCGCCCCCCAGCCAATTCGTTTGGTGTTTCATGTAATGTGTTAGTTTCAGGATCACATTTTTAGGATCAAAAGTTTCCAATGAGAGCACCAAACTGCCCTGAGATTCTTAGTGACCCAAAAAAAAATGGAGAATTTTTGACATTTCAAATGAAAGTTTCTGGATTATACTGTCAATGGAACATGCAATATTTTCTGCGAGAGATTAATTTTTTCCACCCTTTTCTCTTCATGCTTATTATAAAATACACCAAAATGGCTTCCTCGATACAATATCTAATTATCTACTGTTAATTAGGACAAAATTTTGGGATGCTTTATGATTATTTCTCACATCATATCATTTAGGCATATTTTCTCTTGAATTCAGGTAGTTATTTGGTATATAATACATGCTTAGGTGATTTCTATTTGAGGTCAGCACCAACACCTCTTCTCCATTTGTATCAGTTGAATGAGCGACCAAGAGCTCCAGTCCAAATCTGATTCTCCATTGCAGCCACCCCATATTTTTTATTTTTATTGATCAAAGGTACTGATGCATCTACCAATATCTTTTATTCGAAACCTGATTCTTAAAATCATTTTGTGTCAGAATGTGTTAGTTGATTGTAGTATTTAACAATTTCATATTTGAAACATTTGCCTTTTGATGTCAGGAATGAAATGAGCAACAAAATTGATTAATACATTTTGATTTCAAGTTATATTATATTTATCATTTGTTGTTTTTGTACCTGTGAGTATTTTTGTATGGTATATATTTATATATATGATATATGGGAACATAATTTAATTTTTCTTATCCTTTAGTTAAATTCCAAATTTTCTAATTAAACAGCCACTCAATTACAAGGTGATATAATTTATACTTTTTTGCATCATGATGGAAAGGTGCTGAGATTATTATGATTTACAAAGATATTGAATTATGAATTTATTTATCTAATATAAAGGACCTATTTATAGAATGAATGAATGTAATGCAATTTGTATAATAATGTCGATTAATTATAAAAGGAACATGATCATTATCAGTGGTGTTTAAATTTTGTCATTAATTGATAATTAAACATCTGGTCAATTAAGAGGTAATTTTGAAAATTTATGCAGCATAAAGGAAAAATTTCAGGACCTGATATATCTGGGCATTATCAGGGCAGAGAGAAAAGCAAAAATTATCCTTATAAATTTTTATATATATATTGTACTTCCCTATAAATTTCGAGTAAGTGGAACCATGTGAGTTCTAAATAGATTATTATTCTATTAAGATCACAATATTTTAGAATCAATGGTTGATTGAATTTGCTGCAAGTCTGATATTTTTCTTATTATGTTTTATGAGCAATTTTACAAGGTTGTTACACCAATTGTCTTATGGTCTGCAAACTAAATTTTATTTGTTTGAGTAACAAGTGCCGCTTAAACTAACAGTAATATAAGCTTAGTTTTGTAATAGCTGAGGCTGTGGCTCTCACAACTGAATTTGATGGTTGGAAAGAACTAATGGAGGGGTTATTGGAACAGTAGTCATGCCGAAGGAGGCAAAATTAGTGCTGATCGATGCCTCTTGGGATAAAAATAAAGGTAGTGGACTGGGACTATTGAGTTATAATGGTGTGGGAAGGTTGAAAGCAATACTGGCACAAAAATTTCAGGCTGAATCTCCTTTCTATGCTGAAGTCATAGCCTTACTTGAGGCGATTAAGTACACAGCTCAAACCTTAAATAGTCACACATCATTTTTCTGATTTTACAAGTTTGGTCAATGCAATAACATGCAAAGAAATTGACAATTTACCTTCTTGGCATGCAATACAACATGTGGCACAAGTTATAGCAATGATGAAAGAACTTCCTCGATGGTGAAAGTAAAGCCCTCACTGATGCACATTTGTTGACGAACAATGCATGGAGAAGAGGTATGGCATGGCATGGATACCCAACTGCCCAGTAGTTTGCAAGAATTCAAGTTAAAGACAAACTTGAATATCTACATTTTTAAGATAGCGGACACTGGTAAATTGATGAATATTGAAGAAGAGCCAGCAGTAGGAAAGCAATTGACAGTCTGCTTATTTTGTACATGCTTCAAATCGTGTTTTATGCCCAGTTATGGATATCTTTTGTCCCAAATAATGCTTTCTTTTTTACTCATATACAAAGTTGGTACTACAGTTAATCATACGGACAAACTGACATCAATACCTTATTTTGTGTATAGTTGTTACAGTTTATTGTAAATTTGTTTGACATTTTTTTTATGTAATATTAATATATGACATCAATTTTCAGTTATTAATTTTTTATCATATGCATTAATCGTATTTCACTCACATATCGAAAAAAAAACAAAATTTTTCTTCTTTTTTATCATAAAAAATTACAATTTGTTATCTAATAAAAACAAAAAAAAAATACATTGCACATTAAAAAAATGTATATAATTTTGATTATTATTCAGAAATTCATCCATAACCTAACTTTTATAACCAGTTAACCACTTAACTAGATAGGAAAACAACACAACAAATGGCGAAAAAAAATATATATCAATTTTATACTAACTGTACTGTAGGCAAAAAAAAAAAAGACCCAGTAAAAATTTCTGAAAAATTCATATAGACCACTCCACATGACCACATAGCCCCCCAAAAAAGCCAAGTATAACTTATTATACCGTGATTTTTTTTTTAGTATTAAATAAAAAATAGTTTTATATATATTACTTTTTAACTTATATATCAAGTTTATTTTTTTTATTACAACTATATTACATAGATGTCTTAAAATGAAACAAAAATAAAATTATTACAATAGTACAGTTCAGCGCGCAATAGATGAGAGGAAAGACATAGGTCGCGCAACGCGCGACAACCATCCCTAGTAAAAATAAAACAATAAATAAGATATAATATCGATATTAAATGTCATCAAGTCATCCTACATCAAATAGTATATTAATCATATGTAACTATCATGATCAGAGAAAAATTATTTTAATATGGCTAAATATTAAAATATATAATCATTTTTTTTATAATAGAAAATAAAATTATTTTTGCATCATTAGTCCCAACAGAGCTTAATATATGTCTTTTTCCTTGAATTTTGTAACATTGGCAATATGTTGTTGTTGTGTTTTTCCCACTTTCCATTTGTATATTTTTTAATGTTTGCGGTTAGATTTGTAATTTGTTATCTTAAATTTTTTTTCTTTTTTTTATAATAGTTCAAAAATTCTTAATTCTTAGCCCGTCTTTTAGAAGCTTCAGACCAGATCGGCCCTTTGAAAAGACTGGATCTATTTTTTTTTCATAAATGGATATTGAAGAGTCGGGCTTGACCTAATCCTTCAGTCATAGTGACCATTTAATTATGATGAGACGATAGAGATTAAAAAAAATTAAACGTTGACATTAATTTAGAAGGCCTAGAAGTACAAAAAACGTAGAAGGGACGGGTTTTCAAAGGGTCAATCTCCTCTTCCAAGAAGAAAACCCGTCTAACCGATTCCATCTTAGCCCTTTTCTCAACCCGATCCAACTCGACCCTTGTATCAAATTCGTTAAATCCGGTCCTTTAAAATCTGTCTCGATCCTTTTGTCTTCCACAAGTTTTTTCTCTCTCCTTAAGTGTGATTTTTAGCGGGAAAAAATATTTCAATGAAATTATCTTACATAAATATTTTCGACGACTAATTGGGCCTGTTTGGTAGAAACTTAAGTATTTCTTAAATGAGTTAAGGACTTAAGAAGCCAAACATGTCTTAAAATTGAATTGGTAAGATTACTTAAGTGCTGACTGGAATTTGAAGTTAAGAAAAAAATAGATGAGATGACATCTTAAATTAAGACACCGTCAGAGGCGTCTTAACTTAAGAAAAGCGAAAGGATCGGTGAATTCTGGTGAATTTTACGCTCGTGCCCTCGTCCGAAAGAAGTTCGTAAGTTTCGTTGTCGCTCGTCTGAAAAAAAGAAAATTCTAATTTTGTGAAGATGAACCAATGTTTAAAAAACCGTACCGGACCGACTGGTTCAATCGGGTTTACCATGAACCGGACCCTGGTCCGGTAGGTTTAGCCCATAAAACCGGAGTTTTGATGAATCGAAAAAAACTAGATAAAAACCGTTTAAATCGGAAAAATCGGTGATTGAACCGGCCGGTTTATTATTTTGAACCAGAGAAAAAACAAGTTAAATTGGAAAACCATACAAAATTTGTTGACACAGGAGATTGAACCTTGGTCTTTACAATAAAAGACAAAATACTTAACCATTAGACCACAAAATTCTTTTGATACAAATGAACCTTTATTTATTATTATAAACGGTTTGTAAACCGGTAAACCTCGATAAATCCCATACCAGTTGCCTCACCGGTTTGAGTGCCGGTACGGTATTTAAAACACTGAGATGAACGGAACACTCCTTTCTCTTTCTAAAATCGCCAATGAACACCTCTTCTCTCTTCCGAGAAATAAGTAGTGAATTGTACTCACTGCATTTATTTATTTTGAAGCATGGATGATATGAAACGGTGGACACTTCCGTACCGAAGTAAACAGACCCATGAAACCTCAATGGGTATTTTGGTCTTTTAACAATTTACACCTTAATGGACGCTACTACTGATTCTTAAAATTCTTAAATTTACATACCAAACACAACTTAATTGTAAAGTAGTAGTAAGATGACTTAACTAGTTATAAATTTTTAACTTATTACACAATTTAAGTTCCTACCAAACAGGGCAAATTTTTTTTTCCATGCAAATTCGAGGAGCATTACTAAAGAGAGGGATATTGGGAAGAGAAGAAAGAAATGGTTATTTAGTATATCTTTATACATTAAAATCTATTAATTTTGTTCATGCAAATTTTTTTTTCCGATATGGTTATTCGTGTCAGTGTGGTACATGCATAAATTATAAGACAAAATGTGAACTCCATGTAAAAATTTAGTACGAAATTCATACTTTTTTTTTATTTGACAAAATTCATACTCATTTGAATAATTTGCATATAATTGGCTCCAAGTGGCACGCTGCCATTGAAGGATGAGTTTGGAGCCGAATTATTGTAAGATATATATAAAGAAACATTCCATTAAAATACAATACGCTACCGGGAATTGTAAATCCTTTTCCTTGCCTTACCAGGTTACCATCATGCATGCTTTTTACTCATGGCCATGTTTATTAATTCTCAGCCGCTGATATTTATCCAATGATAACGAACAAAGAGAGATGCAATATCATTGTACCTTTTGACATTGACGGCAGGTTGCACGTTGACCATGTTTTTTTTTAATGAAAGAGAAACTAATTAAATGATGTATACTACAAATACCGGGCAATTAAGATAATATATACAGATCAAATTAGTTAGGAAACATACGTTGAGCAGTAGCATGTATGCTTCATTACAAAAATATAAATTTGCACAGAGAAGTAGCATGCATTATTTATATGTTTTTATTATAATAATTTTATTTATTAAGGAAAAATGGGATATAACTAGACCTGTCAAAAGTGAAATGTTTTAACGTTTCTGTTTCTATTCCGTCGAAACGAAATGTTAAATGAAAGCTGAAATGGGTTCCGTTTTAAAAAACGGAACGGAAACGAAATCGAAATTTGTTAACGTAAATGGAACGGAACACGGAAATGAGCTGAAATCAATAGGAAATGTGAGGCGGAACGTTAAATGGAACATATTTCAGTTACGTTTGACGAAACGGAACGGAAATGAAACTACCATTTCGTTCCGTTACCGAAACAGAACGGAAATGAAAATCCCTGTTTCCGCTTCCGTCATATACGTTTGACAGGCCTAGATAACCCCCTCAAATCTTTGTCATTCCGAAATTAACCCATCAAATCTTTAAAATCGGATATAAACCCTCTCATCTTCTATTTAAGTGATATAAACCGTTTTCAGTAATTAAAAGTTTGAGGGAAATGGTCCCGACTTTTATCTGAAAGATGCAAATTAAAGTCCGCCAAGTAATTTCAACTGAGAATGAAAAAATCAAAAGTTTGTGTTCCTTTGTTCAATAAAAAAGGGAAAAAACAATCATGGGTTTGTGGTTTAAGAAGAACTATATTAAATAAAAAAAAAGTCCTTGTCATGAAATATATATATCAGCAAGCACTTCAGCTCAGATGCTGAAGCAAAATATCTATTGATGTTACAATTAATTACAACAGCATAATAGTTTTGTTAGGATATACTTACCATAATAATAACAATTACAAACATTTATTATTTGGCAAGTAAAATTATGTGTAATAATTTAACCTATGAAGAATCCCTAGCTAGAAACTTCTGAACCCGCCTCCTTTTAATTCTTAAACCTCCAAAAAAAATTAATCACCCGGCAGGCCGCCATTAGTTTCAACTCAAGATCGAAGTTGACCATTTTGTGCAATCTACCCTAACTTTCAAGTTCAACCCCAAAACACAAACACTGTATCAAAAGACAACACGTCTAGACTCTAAAAGAGGCATATTCTTATAGCTTGAGAAGAAGGTGAGTTTAACTTTGAAAATATGTGGAAATTGGATCTCCTTCTATCTCACAGAAGGGGCCCATTAGACTCCCCTGTGCTTCCTCCACTGTCCCCCAAAGGCCTAACTCTCTCTCCAAGTTCTCCAACCAATCTTCTCTTTTCTTTGACTCTCTTTCTGTCTCTGGATTGAACCCGACTTGATCTATGTTACACGACATACCGTTGTCGTCACTTACATGGTCTAGCATGTCCCAAATCTCTGGCTCGATCGTAAATTCTGGTATTTGTAATGCTTGCATCACCTCAGAAGAAGAAGAAGAACATGGAGATGTTATCAATGGAATTGCATCCGTGTCCATTTCCCATATGCTATTTGTCTCCATATAGGGTTCCATGAGAGGGCTAAGCACACTGCTCGTTTCTAATAAGCTAGTCAAGTCTGAGTTTGGCTCGGGAGGATTGTCGTGTTTTTCGGTGGAATTGTCGGTCGTGTATTTGCTCGAGTCAGACTGCTCAGCGTCATCACTTTTTGACACTGGGTTGTCAGAAACAGAGTTGGTAATTTCTGATGAAGATGAGCTCATGGATTCTTTGGGATTATTCTTGGCTTCATCTGCATCTTTCTTTGCTAATTTCTTCTTCAAGTGTGTGTTCCATACATTCTTGATTTCGTTATCTGTCCTGCCAGGTAGGTAGGATGCTATCTTCGACCATCTATTCATCAAAATAATCGAAGATTATGACAAATTTATTATTATGTTTGTAAGGAAAAGAAATTGATAATGACCCTAAAGAAGATGTTGCCAGTTTAAACCACTGCTAACTATAGCTATAACACAGGTCAATGATGGTGTTTCCTTTTAAAAGTGACGTCTAACAATATTTGATTAATATTGAGTTATCAATTCAACGGATTGCATGTTCGACCAAACAAGTAGCCATCCAGATCAAAGTATAAGCAGTTTAGAGGCTCATTATCTTTTTCCTTGTTTCTTAAATTAATTTCTAAAACGTTTCATTTAGAAAGCATTGAAAATTTGAAACTAGAAAAAAATAGTAAAATTAGTTGTTTACTTGTTTCCGAGTAAATTGTGTAGTCTTATAACTGTTTCTTCTTCTTCCATGCTGAAAGTGCCGCGCTTTATATCGGGACGCAGGTAGTTGATCCATCTCAGCCGGCAGCTCTTCCCACATCGGAGCAAACCTTCAATATCAACATTTGTCAATTGTCATGTATGAAAAAGGCATTTGATCTCTATGGCATTGCTTACTAGGTATGCAAATTTGAAAGGAAGAGACTTATAGAGAAAGAAACCTGCTTGCTTCGGCAGAGCACGCCAGTTCGGATGACCGTACTTTTGAATGTAAGCTATGAGCCGCAAATCCTCCTCCGGTGTCCAGGATCCCTTGTTTAAGCCGACCTTGGCACAACATGGTGCTCTTCCTTTCCCCATTTGTCTCAAATCTTCTTCCCTCTGTTGTGAACAATAAGTTTGGAACAAAGTTAGTGTTGCTCATTAATAGGAAGATTGAGAGGAGATGAATATATATATATAGGGGCTTTTGGAGAGTCTTAATTGAGGTGACACACTTGATAGCAGCTGTTTCACCAAATAGGTGTCTGACTGTATGGGTAATGTGTAGACTCTCTGTCTTCTCTTCTCTCTCTCTCTCTCTCTCTCTCTCTCACCAAATTAGTGGCCAATTAAATACTTGACTGAACTAGATATCCCATTTGCTTGCTTTGATGAGAAAAAGATATCGTCCTATGCTGTTGATGGCCCACGAGGCCACGAGTGACTCGTCTGTATCGACTATCGACTGATGTCTGGACTACCTCGTAAGGTAAATTCCAGGTAATTAGGAGAAATAGTTTTGAAATTTATAACCAACGATTTAGATACTGTACAATTTTAATAATGTAATTTAGAAGATGTGGTCCCTAATACAAAGGCAGTCAAAATGTTCTTGGTGGCTGTTAATAATTTCTTTCGACCTAAGTTCATTTTTTTTTCTCATTTCATAATGGAAAAGTGGTAGGATTTTCCACTTATTTAAAAAAAAAGAATTAATTTTATGATAAAGTAAAATTGGATAAAATAAATTGAAAAAATATTATACATATTAGGACATTGGTTTCATAGATGAATACATTATGTGAGGTCATCTAAATTCAGCTAATTAGGATTCCTTCTGAATATTTCAATTAGAAGATTTTCATCTTTTATTTCACAAATGAACGTTTGCATCTTATGATTTTTATTATCATAAAATAATTATTACAGGCATATTGGAAAAAAATGTATATCATTTTTTATCGTCTTGTATTAAATTTGAATTTTAGAATTCAAGAGCAGTGGCGTGTTGACATGAAGAAAATGAAAGTACATTAAGAATCTTTTTTCCAACTTTAGTTATAATTAACTTAGCTTGAAAACTTGGTCAATGTTTTAATGAGATGTTTATTTACTTCATAGACTGATCTGTTTCGACCTAATTATCTTCAACATTCTTGACGGTGGCCGTTAATAATTTCTTTCGACCTAAGTTAATATACTCCTGTTTTCCATTTTTTGGTTGGCAGTAATATCACTTTTACAAAAGGTAACAGCATGCTAGCTAATTGCTTCTTTTCAGCCCTTTACGATTGGACTTGTCTTAATCACTCCTAAGAAAAAAGAAAGCTCTTGCTCTTCTACGGATTACATACGGAATAAAAAGTACCCCTAATGCTCCCAAGTCGTACTTTGTAAGCTCTTAGGCACCGTTTGGATATAGGAAAAAAGAAGAAGGAAGAAGGCCCAAATTTATTATAAACAATCCAAACTCTTCACAAAGTTACACACTTTCCAATACTTCTTCTCACTTCTCTTTTTTCCTTCTTCCCACACCTATCCAAACGGAGCCTTATATATGCATGTGTTGCATTTTTATTTATAAGTGTAATTAATCAGGTGAAAAATTTATCTTATACAGTTTTAGAACTGTATTCGTTTTATATCGTACGCTCAAGTTTTTCGTATGATCTTAACTTAATTAATTACAATATATAAAAGTTAATTGAGGGCTTCTTCCTTATTTTTCTCTTGAAACTAAAATCTCGGACACGGTCAATGTCCATGCAGACACTTGTTCAAAGGAAACTTCCAAATTTCAAAACCTATTGTTATCATACTATATTTTGTATATATATATATATATATATATTCATATAAGAATTTTAATTATATTTGTCTCGCCAAATTTTTTTTTTAAAAAAAGATAGCATTAATATTCTAAGTTCAAAATATTTCCTAGCACTATATCTAACATTAAACACATCCGTTAAGCAAATTCTTGCTGAAATCTTTGCATTTAATAAACAAGTTAATTATTAAAGTTTTAGTACGAACAAAAAGGAAAAACATACATGAATTCATTCATTCATTCAGGATTGTCTAAAAGCATGCACTAAGATTAACAGAACAAATCAATTCATGCATTTATTTTAACTCAAACACATATATTCACATAATTCTAGACACATTTGTTTTCATGACTGCAGATTGCATGAGTTCAAAATCAGATATATAATTACCCGAAGTTTATAATTCTAATTTTAAAAATGCAGGATAGAACAGAGAAAAACAAAAAGTTTCTTCATATCAGGCACAAACATCAGTGTCTCTTTCTTGAATAGTTCGAAAATTAATTTCAGATGAGTCCCATCATATTCAAATTTGGAAAATGGGGGGAAAAAGTGTGAAAATACCACCGCCAAGTATTTTATATTATTTATTGATATAACAAAGTTGCAGTTGATTATTGAGCCGGCATGTTTATGTAATTGATTGATGTTGTTATCGTGCCTAAAAATGAAAAACTTGTGTTAGAATTAAGCTAAAGCTTAGTGGATAAGTTTACATTGCATTAGAGATAGTTTGAGAAATTAATTAATATTTTACCTAGTTAGTTATGGAGAAATAATACCACTATAACGGAAAATCATACCAAAAGAGAACGCTATCAAACTTCGAAGAGAAGACTATTAATTAAGCTACTTAAATTTTGTTACAAACACAACGAGGTAACTTGAAAATTGAAATACGAAAAGAGGTACCGAAATTACGGAATCTTGGGTGCGTTTGGATAGGTGTGGGAAGAAGGGAAGAAGTGGGAAGAAATATTGGGAAATGTGTAACTTTGTGAAGAGTTTGAATTGTTTATAATTTTTTTTCTTCCCATCTTCCTTCTTCCTCTTCTTCTTCTCTCATCCAAACGCACCTGAGTCGAAACTCTTCCTTATTAGAACTTATATTGACCAATCAGTGGTAAAGATGAAAAAAAATTCCGTCTTTTTCAACCCACAAATATGTCAAAACGGACTTTCATGATTGAATAATAATGGTCTAAACTACAAAAATTTGTTTGACAATTGTTTACATTTCAAACTTTTAGCCCAAATTTACTTCTTTAGATTTATTGTTCAAATTCCGCTTCGATATAATTTAGAGATAATTCTTTGAGTAATGCTAGAATCAAACATATAGGACGTCAAACACGATCCAAACGTAGCACATTAAAATTTCAAACGGTCGATCCAAACCGCTCAATATGATCTCTATATTAAAATATCTTTGATAATCAAATTTTATATTTTTTCATATTTTCTAACTATTTTTTTCGAATTTTCAAAATTGAAGGGTTCAGAACTTTTTAGATTGAGCATATTGAAAAATTCCAAAAAAATAGTAAAAAAATTTGAAAAAATATAAAATTTAGTCTCCATGAAGATTTTATAACACAGAACAATTTGTGCGGTTTGGATCGGCCATTTCAATTTTAAAAATTAAAATTTCATCGCGTTGGACAAGTGTACGTGTCCTATATGTTTGACACTAGCAACCCCCTAATTCTTTTACTCTTCTACTAATAATATGTTTAATTGCCTGACAATTCCAGGAGAAAAGGATTAAAAAAAAAAGACTCTGGAAATATTAACTGTGAGTTTATGACGAGTAAATTATGGAGGGCAATTGTGAGACTAATAAAGTACAAATAGTCACTTTGTGTGAATTTGTATATTTTATATATTTCACCAAAGTGTGAACTATGTATATTTTATTGTGAAGTCTAGAAGCTAAATTTATTTTAGTTTATGCAGGTTAAATATTTTTAATTTAATATGAACTCTGCATAATTTTTTTTATTAAGCGTTAGTCTTCTATAAATTTAAATTTAACTTATTTAATTTATTCAATATGAAATTTAATTTGGTATGAATTAAAATGTTTTTCTATATTGTTTGAGTTTATATTGTCATATTTAGTGGTGAAGCCAGAAATATTTTGAATGGAGTCATCCAGATAAATAAAAAGTAAATAATTAATTTTTTGCAATATCGATAGAATTATCTTATCAAAAAGTAAATTTTTAATTACATATGGGGTCAACAATGGAATTATATTTGCATTTTATGGGTCCCAATAGTGCTGATGATCAATGATGGAATAGGATATATGTGTGAGGTATGATACCTATTCATACGAGGAGAAATCCGAAACAACTTTTCCTTTTTCACATTTTTATTTATTCTTACAATAATAAACATATTGATATATGACACCTGTACATATATACCACCAAGGTATATACATTTTGCACTTTTTTAAAGTCATCGGTTGCGATATCCACTATTTTGGAATGCTGTTTTACCCTATTTTACCTAACATTTTGTCACGTCACTTCTTATGGGCGACGGCTCAATTCCCTCATAAAAGACTTTCGAGTTCACATGAACCACATTTGTAATGTTTTGAGCCTCCCCGCCTTAGAAGCTTTTTTTTTTTTTTTAGCAGTAGTACCTATAAATTCCAATGACATCTCAGCTATCCAACTTGTCTCCCTTCTATTTGGGGATTGTCATCATTGGTTTTCTGTGACAGTATACGTGGAGATTTTGGCATGCAAATAGAAATATAGCATAACCTTAGAGAAGCACCCCGTCTGGTCCCATCGTGGTTTAAATAAAATATATCCTAGCCAAAGGGATTATTTCAAATATTATGAACTAAGTAAAAAAAACAATATTTAATACATCATGCTAAATAGTAAATTTTAAATGTTTTTATTGTATTGTTTGAAAACAAATTACTTGAATTATTACATTATGTCCAATTTGATATTATTTTTCTTCGAAGATGTATATATATATATATATATATATATATATATATATATATATATATATATATATACACTACGGTAAGGACTACAGCTCCTAGGTACCTATTACCTAGTACTTCTAAATAAAAGGACTAGAGGTACAAAGTATTGCTTAAATATTTTGGGTACAATTAATTTTGGAATATTTATAATGTCAACTAAACAATTCTGAATTTTTCATCTGCATAACTAAATATTTATAGAATGATTGTATTCTTTTACACAACATTATATAACTATAATTACTTCATTAGGCAAGGCCTAACCAATCCACAATAAATTTAGTTAAAATGTTAATAAGACCTTAAAAATCACATGAATTGAATGTTGTGCAACAGCCACAGAAAACCTGAGTGCAATACCAAAGTCAATGCACTAACGGAAACAGGGTCCACCAAATAAATGGTTCTTGATTTTTACGAGTTACAACATCCACGTGCCAAATTTACAATTGAGTATTGAAATTTTTGAAGAAAAAGAATAGAGAGTAGGAAAAAGAACAGAAAGTAAGAAAAAAATTTATTAGTGCTCGTGTGATTATTTAAAAAAATGGTACCGCTTGGGCTTCTAAAAAATAAAAAAATTAAATGAGTTTATATTAAATTATTGCTTCAATCGCTTTAGTTAGTTTTCGGTTTTGAAGTTTGACGTCATCAGCATTCAGCAGTAGCCACCCTGCATAAACTAAGTTTTCTGGTAAAGATGAAAAGGAGTGTACAACTCTTAATAAACAGTTAAACACATGCATGCCACATAAAATTTTCATTTTTTTTTTTTTTAGATAAACGATTGACAAGGCTCAAAAGATGAAAAAGAGTGTATAACTAATATTTAATCCACATGCGTGCGACATAAAGTTTCTTTTTATTTTTATTTTTTAGATAAATGATTGACAAGGTTGAACCACTCGAGTTTTTCCCAATTCATTATTTTTTTTATATAAGGACCTAAAAAAAGTCTCAAGTCGCTTCGACAGAGTATGAATTTTCTTATCACAATAATTTTTTTGAAAATAATACATATATTAGGAAACATGGATCCGAAGTTTGTTTTAATGTTGCTTTCATATAGAAAGATAAAGTGGATGATTTGATATCTAATTTTACGCAGGAACAAATGTGTAAAGGAATGACAACTTAGAAATTTATTCTAAATATAATATTTTGCAGGATGTGAAGTCAAATTTCATAAAGTTTACTTGCAAAGATTTTTAAAATAATAATTAAATCGTGGAGACCAGGAGAGTTCTTTGACAATGATTCTCTTTTTGTTAAGTAGGTATTAGTTACAAAGGTATGACTCGATTTATTTCACATCATCATCATTATTATTATTATGTTTGTTTGTCAAGCGGGTTCGAAGTAGTTCCTATAGGCTCCGTTTGGATGGCTTATTCCTTATTCAGGAATAAGGAATAACCACTTTTTACCAATAAATTTATCCCTTCCCAATAAATTTCTTCCCTTCTTCCTTCTTCCTACCTTATTCTCAACGCATCCAAACGAAGCCATAGTGATTAGCAATTATAACAAATAAAATTTAACTTTAAAATCCGACATTCGTTATACGATAGGTATATGGGTGTGTTTGGATGCAACGGAATAAGCCGGGAATAGGGAATAAGAATAAGGAATTTCGGTTTGCGTGCTTATCCTTATTCCTTATTCTTATACCATGGTTTTGTTAGTATAGGAATAAGGGTCCTTATTCCTTATTCCCATGTTGTTTGGATTGCACAAGAATAAGAATAAGCACGCAAATCGAAATTCCTTATTCCCACCGTATCCAAACACACCCATATATTATGCATGTAAAACAAATTGCAATTTATGATTTGTCTTTAATAAAATACCAAAATGACATTCAAATTGTATTCAATCTCTCATATGGCCAATATAGAAGCCCATCAATTTTAACTCAATTTGGAAAATTATTGTCAAAATTATCAAGCCAACCATTAAAAATGACCTTCACCTTGTTTACCGATGTGTTTGATTGAATAAGTTATTTGCATATCGTCTAATATATCAATATTATGAAATATAAAATCAAATTTGGATGGACCACCTGACCTCCGTTCATTCAGGCGAGAATGCAATAAATTGACCTCCAAATTATTCTAGGATGATGTCTATTTGTTTTTTTTTTTTTGAAGAAAGAGGGAGGTCTTTGCCATCCAACTTTTTTGAAATTAAAGGTGCATGCGGGGTTTGAACCCTTGACCTCATGGAGGCTAGCCTAGTGCTCTTACCACTGAGCTACTAGGCCACATGCTGCTGTCTATTTGTTAACCATTCCACTTGCGTTTTCACACTATAAGAAGGCTTAAATATGCTCGGCGAATTAATTACGGATTAAGTATATTATCCCTTGCCAATCATTTTTTTTTCCATGCCTTCACATTTTGGTATGTGGTAAGTAGTGAATTATACTTGTGTATTTGTTATTATATAGTACTTTTACTTTAGATGAAAATGATATCTTTTCAGTCAGGGACATTTTAATTTAATCTTCAGTTATTCACCATTCAGAATGCGTCATGTGTAGTCTTAATTTGTCAGACCGCAAATTCAAGCGACAAGTATGTATATAAACTTTTTTTATTGATGTGCTAGATTGCAGTGGACTTTCAAAGTTTTGAGTTGTTGTTAGTTTGAATTTATGTAGCCAATTTACGACCAACGCATTTACATGCCATTGTGTCAACATGCTTTTAGCCTGCATTGATGAATACCTAAACAAAACAAAAGTATAGCGAGACATCTAATATGAAATTATCTTATCTCATTTAAACGCGCAAATGAAAAAACGACACGGTGTAAATTTTTGGGATTTCTGCGGTCATTCGGTAAAAAAAATATATTTTTTTTAATCTTTATGCAGAGCAATTAATGTACGACAGAAAATATATATATGCAAACCTATCCAGAAAGGAAAAGAAGAATATATGTCAAAAGTGGAGCCGGCAAAACAAAAAATAATTTGAACAGTTGGCCCAGAATGAGACTATTAAATGGTACCATATTTGACCAAACGTTCACACGTCAAAAAGGAAGAGATAATTTCTCAATTTGTGGAAATGGGGTCAGCAAACATAGTTTAATCTCAACTGTGCATTTATATGATCAGCCATAGCCAAGCATACGTGTCCTCGGTCAATTGTGCGAAGAGTAAGAGAGAAATGTTTCTGTCATTATTAATTTTCCAGCTTGTATCAGATTTTTACCGCATATTTTATGCAAAAAGTTAAACTTGCAGTTAAATTTATTAGAGATATGATTTTTTTTATCATTATAATATTTTTTCCCTTTTACCTGATCTTTTCTCATGAACAATACTTTAATATTAATATTCCATCATTCCATGGCGGTTTCCTAAACAAAATGTAGTTCTTGTAAAAAGACCTTAAGGTACCATATTTATTTTGAGGAAGAGATTACTTAATTATTTTGAAAATTTTATTCCTGACAATTCGAACAATATACTCTCAAATTAATGAAACATAAAATATTATTCATAAGTACGTTGTTCGATATATTTATGAAATAGCAATCAAGCTTTATACAGTTTTGAGATTGTCTCATTTCAAACTATTAAAAAGTTTGAATCACATAATATATACACCAAATTTTATCATGTTTAGAAGCATGACATTATATTACATAAATCATATTTATAATATTAAATTGTAATTAAAAATTTTATTCTTATGACAAAGTTTAAAAAAAATATCAAGAGTCATTTTTACCTAGTGGACCAATTTCACTTGTAATTCCTCCGCCGGCTGGTTAAGGTGGGTATGGATAATTTCGTTCGACGATCGGATACGGATATATGGGTAAAAAAAAATTCTTTAACTTATTTGGTTACAATATGAGTAAGAGTTATTTTGTATCCATTATATTACCGGTAAAATTTTATAAATATATATGTACATATAATTATGTTATAAGTATAGTTCGTAAGATATGGTACGGATCTCGATCTTTATCAAAATCTGTTTGTGTTGATGAAATAATTGCTTTGTTCTATTTTCCATTTGATAATATATAATTTATAAATATTATATAATTTTTTAATGACATTTGACATTAGAATAAACTCTACGATTTTTTTATATCTCAAATTATTATGTAATGTTGTACTTTATCGATATATTTATTTACTGTTATCTATTAATTCAGCTATATAATTTTTCATTGAATCATCATCATCAATATAATTTTCATTGAATTGATATTATTTCTCAATTTTTAACAGATACTGATTGGTTTGAGTGAATAAAATTTCAGCTGATACAGATATAAAAATACATTCAATCGAAGAGGAAGTGTGGAACTGCGAACGGCGTGAGGCGTTAAACTTGGTTAATTAGAAAGTTTTCATAAAATATAGTGAAGATCATAAATATGGAGAAGTGCGGGTAACTAAATTTTCCACGTCGGCTCCGGCAACATTTTGTGATGCGAGTTGATAGAACATGACCTGCTACATAGTGGCTACACCGTTTTCTTTCACAGTGATGCTTCATGTTTTCTGTGTCAAATGATCTGAGGCAGAAAAAATAAAATACGGGGCCGTTTGGATCCCACGGGGATTTTGAGGAATTTCATATTCCTATCATAAATTTATTATAAACAATCCAAACTCTTCACAAAATTACACATTTTCTAATAAATTTATTCTTAGAAATTGCAACTTCCCCAAATTCCCTAACTTCCTAAGCGATCCAAACGGCCCCTACATGTTTTCTGTGTCAAACCCGTTCAAATGTGACCACATTGTTCTCTGACACAAAAAGTAAAATACATGTTTTCTTTGTCAAAAATCTGTGTATAATATCGTGAGGCAGATTTTTATTCTGTGACCCGTTCAACTTAGACCACTCTGACACAAAAAAAATAAAAAATAGCACTATTCACCCCAATTAATACATGGAAATAATATTAAAAGAAAAATCAACATTGAAAATTTATACATGTTAAATTTATCATCGGAATTATATTCCAGTCCATCAATGATATGTTTCCATTGTTAAGACATCATTTCGTAGTCACTATTTATTATAAACCTCATGACAACCGAATAGAATGCATATATGTTTCCGAATACAATGGGTGCGTTTGGATGAGAGAAGAAGAAGAGGAAGAAGGAAGATGGGAAGAAAAAAAATTATAAACAATCCAAACTCTTCACAAAGTTATACACTTCCCAATACTTCTTCTCACTTCTTCCCTTCTTCTCTTCTTCCCACACCTATCCAAACGCACCCATTGATGTGATTTAAGTGTTGTAGATAGAGAACGACCTTGAGAAGCATATGTTGCCTTTCTATATATGACAACCGAGTTCCTCAGTTTTGGAAAAATTTTGCGATTCTATTGTTATTTTGTTGGGGTACGTATAGACAAAAGAATTCTAAAGTTGGCTTTTTATATAGAATGCATATATTTTCTAAAGTAGTATTTGACTGTCTCTTTCATTAATGCTTTTACGAAACGAGACAACTCCTCTAGACAAAAGAAAAACCTTCAAGGGGACCATTTTTTTTAAATAACTTTTCACTCTCTTTCCTCAGATAAAAACATATTTTCTGCAACGGAATATATGTTTTGAAATATAAAGTAAAAAAATATTTTCAAAGGATTTTATTATCTATTTTTTTAATAAATTTTGAGTTTAATAATATGGGGCGTTCTATGGCTGGGCGATTTTTTTTTCCAAGATGGTTTGAGCTCTTATCAATCAATAACCATTTATAATTTTAAATGAACATTTATGTTTAGCGTTTATAAAAAAAAACCAACTACAGAATTTAACTTTTAATATTACTTGTCCGACAAAAGTATGCCTTGTGATTCTAAACCTGTCTTAATTTTTTTTAATAAGACACACAAGATTTTCAGAAGTGCATTCAATCATGAAGATATAGTATTCTTAAATCTTATAAAAAAAAATTCATTTGTTTCATGAATCATATTATAACATTTTTTGCCCCATCCAGTATTATTAAAACGAATAACACTCCTAAGATTCGGTTTCAGAACACTTATGTTCAATGATTTGATTAAACACATCTATTATGAAAATTAAAAAATATATATATGTGTCACCTCTAAATTAAAAAATAAATAAATTCATCTGTTATTAAACACATCTATTATGAAAATTTAAAAAAAAATATATTCATCTGCTCAAAGTGAACCTCTAAATTCAGGCTGTCATAGCCTCATAGGTTCATCATAAACGCAAGAATTCATATTCGCTTCCTTCATTTCATGCATTGGAATTCTTTTTTTTTTTTTTTACTCTCTTTACACTTGTGCATAGTTAAAACTATTGGACGCGAACACCTAACTTCTAGGTATAATGCTGTAAAATTTTCAAATTCAATTATTGTTTTCTTTTTTATTTTACAAAAATTGTGTGATAAAAAGAAATACATTTTTTTAAGAGAGCCGTCCAGTCAATGAAGTAATAATTCTAAAATATGCAGTACAACATCCGAAAACTTGGAAGGTTGGAGAAAAATAATTGATAATAAACCTACTAATTCATTTTGGCTGCTAACCGTAGAAGCTTTTTGAGATTAATACGAATTTTTTTTTTTCAAATACTGCAGATGATACAAATTTGTATTAAGGAGACATCAATGTCAAAATATAGTAATTGTCCCATTTAAGAACCAATTTTTTATTTAGTGATAAAAAGAAATGCATTTTGAGTGAAAAGGTTTGAAATCCGGCCGGATATTTTTATAGACATTAAATTTAAAAATAAGTTTGAAAATTTTACGTGAATTTATCTTAAAAAAATAAATAGTAATTGTCTGATTCAGCTTGCAGCTGGGACCAAATGCCTGAGAAAAGACAATTTATTCCTTTATCATTGGGACCAAATTCACCTAGGAAAGGAAGCAGTTCGGCTCGCAATCCTAATTTAGTGGCGCGCCACACATGGTGTAGTGCACCTACGAGCTGTCTGATTTTGATCGGACGGTTCATTTTTTACGGGCCTATTTTTTACATGCCTATCAATCTAGGTTACATAAACGGAACTTCCTTATTTATGTGATCTTGATCAGACGGTCAGGAGCTGCGCTACACCATGTGTCGCACAACACTTGATTTGATTTCGTTCGGCTCGGCTTCGAATTCTAAATTTTAATCAGAGCCGCTCAATCATAAATAAGCAGTCCAGATCAGTTTAATTAATGGATTTTATAAAGCTGGACAGGAGACGAATCCAAAAGGGTCACAGTTCATAGGATCCTGATCCTAATGTTTTCGCATCCTTGACCATTTCGTTCACCATCCCAAATTCAAATTAAAACTTTAAACAGGAAGAAACAAACTGGTCCTTTGTGTCTATTTCCAGTCATAATATATTAATAAGATTTAATTCCTCGTACGATTAGAATTGTTGTTTTCAATGTGAGATATTGGCAAGAAGATTTTTACCAAAAATATGTACATAAAAAATTTAGAAAATAATTAAAAAAAATTAACATGTGGCTTCTGGGAATTATATGCAATAATAACATCCGACTAGGAATTCAAGCACCAAACATTGATTGACGCTAAAGAGGTGAGTACTTTCCTATATATTTCACGGGACTACAATAGAATTATAATGAAAAATTATGGTTAATTATATTATTATTTGGGTGTTGTAGTGCCATAAAAATGGAGTTGCAAAGACGTGATGCTTTTACTAATTAAGTTATTTTATCATCTCAAATTTTTTTATTAACGCGTTGAATTATTTTCACGCTAAATATCACAACCTCACTTTATTATTTATAATTCAAAGTTAGTGTTTAAGCGTGGGATTCAATTGTTGATGTTGTTCAATTTTACGAAATAAGAGTTCTAATAAACTTTTGTAATTTTTGAAATTCATTCAACCCTAGATCCAAGATGTAAAAAAAAAATTAGAATTATGTTATCATAGTTAACATCTTGCTATATTACTGAATGGGCTCTAAAAATCACAGGATTTTATCTGAATATATCTCTTACAAAATTGAAAAGATCAATAGTTTGAACCCCACACTCAATTTTAAAAGAGAAATGCTAGGTCCAATATATTGGACGGATGGATCCGTCCAATATGATTGTTTTTACGTTTTTAAATTTCTAATGACCGATTCGAACCGTTCAATATGTTCTCCCTATTGAAAACTCACAAGAAACCAATTTTTATATTTTTTTATATTTTTTTCAAAAAAATTTTCTATTTTTTTGGTATTTTTGAAAATTCATGATATAAACATTATGGATCGTCCCAATAACAACGATTTTCTAAAATACCAAAAAAATAGTAAAAAATTTTGAAAAATGTAAAAATTGGTTTTCTTATAAGTTTTCAATATGGAGAACAAATTGAACGTTCGGATCGGTTATTTGAAATTTAAAAATATGAAAACGATCATATTGGACGGACCATCCGTCCAATATATTGGACTCTAGCATTTATCATTTTAAAATATAAATGAAAACGTAAGGTTAGGGCATTTTGTGACACCAAACATTTCGGCATAGAAAGGTAAAAATTTGAGAGGCTAAAATAATTAGACTAGTAGTCAATTTAATGATAGCAATTAGTGGTTCTTTAATAGCTTGGTTATTAATATTGGTCCATGTGGATTAAATTTGTTTCCATCTTGACATATATGATACTTACTGCATTTAAAATTTTCCAATTATAAATTTTTATGTATCAAATATGCTCATATTTATTGAACTTAACTAAACTGGAATTTTTTGTCTCATCAATCATGACGTGATTTCAACAATTTTTTTTCTTTTTTTGATGAATGCCCCATAGGCGATTTCAACAATTGGCTGTACATAAGAAAAGATGTACCTAAAAGTACTCCAAAATTATCCCATAAATTTACGGCAAACACTAAAGCCTAATGCGTTTGACGGATGTATCTATAAAAATATGATGAGATCTCAATTTTGTCAATTTTAATTAACCAATCTAAAATGCTCAATATGGCCGTCATATTCAAATATTATCGAAAACCATATTATATATATTTTATTTTATTAGATTTCTAAGAACTATTGTTTATGGGTGATTTTAAATTGTGTATCAATTCATTTCCTAAAAATCAAGAAAACATAAAAAATTTCGAAAATTGTAAAATTGATTTTCTAATGAGATTTAATGTAAGAGAAAATGAGCGGCTTAGATCACTATTTGAAATTCACAAATTAAAATTCAGTCGCATTTTATTAAAGAGTCTCGTCAAGCACATGTAATTCTAACATTTCTCTAATAAATTCAACTGCCCTAGGAAAACATCAAAAGACAATGATTTACTCTGGAATCCGACTTACTTTTTAATTTGTAGTATTATTATGATGACGACTTTTAAAGATTTTTATTAAAGGCCCAGTAGATTTTATATAGTCAACTGAGTTTTTTATCGCTCGAAAACTAAGAACTACTGTAACTTTTGTTACTATTATAAATTTATAATAAAAACTCAGGGTCCCAAAACTTTAGTTGAGAGACTTGATCATTATTTTATCTAAAAAAAAAAAAAGAAATCCAACGGATATTAAGCTGAACTTTTTTGTGAGAAAAATGAGCTGAAATTTTAATTAGAGAGCGTGAAATGTAGGTCATCTATATGATCTGATAAAGAAACATAAGAAAATAAGTTTCATATTCCACATTTAGTAAATGTTTTGATGCAATATGGTCCCTACACACTTTACAAAAATGGCCATCACTTTTGATCCGACCGTCGGATCGGGCTCAAAATTTGACAGGAGATTTGTGACTCAGAGGCCGAAAAAAATGAAGCTACGTTGCATTTGGCCAAACCGTCAGCCCGGATTTGCGATCTAAACCTTTCTTATTTGACTTTTGGATCTTTCTTATAATTTTGGCAATTTTAAGGTTGTTTTAGTAATTTTTATGTAATTTATCTTTCTAGAGTTTTTGTATTGTCTATTTAAGACAGTTGTCGTGCCTTATGACAGTTTAGTTATGTTTTTAGAATTGAAACTTTATCAAATTTCTGTGTGTGATTTTTCAACCAAAAATCTCTCTTTTTCGTACTTTTCCATTATTTTTTTCTATAGTCCGTGCATCATTTTTATTCAAATTGTCCTGCTGAAAATTATTGGAACACTCAATCCTCAATTCTGTCACTCTATCGTGGCAACTAAAACGGATTATAAATTTGTTATTAGGTAATTATTTTGCAGCAGTGTTTGTGATATGTGATGTATTTTGGGGGTACATGTGAAAATTTGTTAAGGAAACAAAACAAACAGAGAGAAGACGATGTCTTCCTTTATCATTGGGACCAAAATGGCTGTCCCCCACTTATGGAAAGGAAGCAGTTCGGCTTGGCTCCGATTTCTAAACTCTAATCTGAGCCGCTCAATAGTAAATAAACAGTCGAGATCTGTTTAACCAATGGATTTTATAAAGCTGGACAAGAGACGAATCCAAAAGGGTCACAATTCAATTCATATATCATAAGCTCCTAAATCCTAATCCTGATGATTTGGCACCCGTGACCATTTCGTTCACTATCCAAAATTCAAGTTGAATAGGAAGAAACAAACTAAATGGTCCCATGAAATATATAGGAAGGTGCAAATCTCGTTAGTGTCAATCAATTTTTGGTACTTGCATTCCTAGTCGGATGTTATTGTACATAACTCCCAGAAGGCAGAAGCCACATGTGTTTTTAAATTATTATTATTATTATTATTTTGTATGTTCAATTTTTAGTAAATATCTCATTGCCAATATCTCACATTGAAAACAAAATTCTAATCGTACTTGGAATTAAAGCTATTAATTTATTATAGCTGGAAATAGACAAAAAATGAAAAGGATTCCGCTTATGTCATATTCCACATTCACGTTTTGCATCAGTATCCTAATTAAAAACATATTAATGGGTTGGATCAGCTCGGATACAAAATCTCATTTATTAACAGATCAGGTCAGGTCCAGTCCCTTTTTGTTGATAGCTCCCTATATAAGACAACGATAATGTTTATTATGCATTCATCAAATTAGATTGTTATGAAAAATAACTTTAAATTGTACATGTCTGAACAGGACAGGTTATCCAACGAAATTGCAACTAGTTGTACTAGAAAAGAATTTTATGTTTTCTTTGATGGTTGTTTGACAATTGTCATAACAAGCACATTCATTAATCAAAGAAAATTACAAAATATATTCAAAGTTAAGAAATCTTCAAAAAAAAAAAAAATTGTATATCTAAAAACAAAACGAGGTGCAATACCTATGACTAACTTTTTATCCCACCAAGACATGACTCTCATTCAAGTTAGGTCCTGATCAATTTAACATTTAAAAGTTTATGTGCTTTCAAAGGGTGTTACACTGTCATTTCAAAGGACTAATGTGCATTGCTTCTTTTTCTCTCAATCAAGCAAAACTTGGAGCTAGAGAATTGCCGCATTGGCCATTTGTTTAGCTGCCTATTGTTAGAAAGAGTCAAGAGATTTGTTAGAAAGAAGGAAAAAAGGAAAAAAAAAAAAAGGCGAGAGAGGATCAAGCGAACAGAATGTCAAATTGTAGATAGGGCTGTCAACGGAGGACTCGTGATCGTTTTCCGTGGCTGTTCCGTTTGAAACGGAACGGTTAACGGTACGATTTTTCATTTCGTTTCACTAAACGGAATGGTAACAGAACATATTTCATTATATGTTTATATGGTATACAGTTGAAATTTGGTCATACCGTCCAAACAAAACGAATAACAGAACAGCTGGTATATTTCGTTACCGCAATGGAATGTCCAAACGAAACGGTTCATTCCGTTTTCGTTTGACACGTTTGACAAGCCTAATTGTAGATAATAGCTTAACTTGGGAAAGAGAGTTGAACGGGTAGAACGGGCAGAATGGGCAGGGCCCAACTTTGTTAACCTGGATTAACATCTAAACTGTACTCATCCAATGGTTCGTATATAAATTAATAAATAAATATCATTACGGAGCACAACACATTTTTAGTGGATGTCGACGAAACTTGACTAGAGGTTCTAATGGATATTTAATTTTGAAAAAAAAAATTAAAGGTGCTTTGGCTATCTTCTTTCTTAAAAAAAAATAAAAAAAAAAGAAAGGAATAACGTTATGGCATTGACTGTATATGTTCAGTTCATATAGAAAACACAAAGAACATAGATAACTGAGGATGCTTAATATGTTGATATTTAACTAACATCCAGCTTTTTTTATTTTACTGGTATGTTATTAAATCTTAATTTTGTCATGTCTGTAATTTCATTTGATCTAACTTGACTCTTCGTTTGGCTAGGAAGCTTGAGGCCACAGATTTCAGCAGCATCTACCAAATTAGCAATTCTTGAATCTTTTTTTCTTCTTTTTTTTTTTAAGGAAAAACTGCATAAACATTTATGTGTCTAAAACATCATGTAGAAAAGAATTATGGTTCTTATTATAGGCAGTGTATCAACTTTGTTCTATTGCCTGATTACCTGACCTGAAAGGCTGAAACCTTAGTAACTTTGATGGCGTCATGCTTACCTCATTCTTACAGTACCCAGGAGGCCAGGACACAGCACCGTTCAAATTAAAAGTTAGTTAATATTCAATAATAATTACTTGTCCTATTTAGGTCTATTTGGCCATTCCCTTATTTAGTGTATGAAAATTGCGAGTCGACTTGCACGAGACAGACCAGTGCTCGCAAGTCTTGCTCCTATAGTCAATTTTGTCATGATTTTTTGTACGATATAACAAGAAAATTCTACCAAGCAGATAATGACAAGCTTAGAGGGTGACAATTAATTTTCTTTGACATATAATATAACAATAGCAAAGGGGTATATATATGTATCCAAAAATTTAGGTGGTGAAATCTCATACCGAATTGACATTTGAACTCAGCTATATCTTAAACACTATAATTTGCTAAAATCGTTCAAAAACAAAATCTCCCCAGTGATATACCAAATCTGAGTAAAGTTTTTCATGAATTAGATTAGAAGGGTGCCAAAATTTGATCCAAAATTTTTAATTTTAGCCACGGCAAGCAGTATAGAAATGTTGCTAATATAATTCTGGTAGCAGTCAATGCCAAAAAAAATTTAAAAGCCGCATATTACAGGATCAGAGATGCCTGGTGTATTATTGAGGACTCCGTTTTAAACCACTCTGAGATTCTTAATTCTGGTCACTTTCAATAGACAAATTGGTTGAGGATATGGAATTTCAGTACTCTATTATTGATTCTAGTCTGTCTTAGCTAGATCAGTGTACTAAAGTCAATTGCAACTTATTTTATTGTTTTAGTCTAACTTACTCAAGGTGGGTGATAAATTAGCTTTTTAAATAATTACAACTACTTGATCCTATTTAGATCTCTAAGTCTACAACTAAAACAAAATAAATATTAAATAATCATTGGCAACTGGGCATGCATGCCCCTATTATAATTGGCATGATTGATAAATGGCCATACGAGGATTGTTTATTTAGGTTTTTTTTTTCCATGTGAAAATGACAGTTTGAATTGTAAAATAGGTTAAAGCATATTATTGTCATTTCGTAGAGGCAACAGACATAAATGTCTCCGTCTCTAGAGTAGGTAAATAATCTTTTCACTAATATGATAAAGTTCAGTTAGACAATTTCCCACAGTTCAGTAGTTGTCTTTTTTTTTTTTCTTCTCTATTGAGAATGATCTTTAGATTACTTGAACACACAACAACATGATACTGACAAATTTTGTGGCGATAAACAACCGATGTTGCTTGTTTACGTAAGCATCGAAGCGCACGTGTATGATGAATTTTAGGTAATCAGATGTATGTTCCCTTTATTTTTTTAAAAAAATTTTGGGATAAAGTTTAATTCAGATTTTTAGGGAAATGTTCATAACAGGGAAAGATTTATAACCAAAATACAAATTATTATTTTCATTCTCATAAAATCAGTGCCTTAATGGCAAATATAGAGTTTGGTCAGCGGGTTGTATAACAGTATATTTTAACATACAACAATCGAGTGTGTATATATACTGTGACATTTTCTGATGCATCTTACGTCACCAAAAAGCTTTAGAGTTACTATAACCTTCCCTTCAGCCTTGCCTTTGAAAATGTCCTAACTAAGATACTTAGCTAGGCTAGTTTAAACTATATGAAATCGTAATGACTTCGGGTGCGTTTGGATCGTTGGAAGAAAGAAGAAGAAGAAGGAAGAAGAAGAAAAAAAATTATAAACAATCCAAACTCTTCACAAAATTACACACTTCCCAATATTTTTTCCCACTTCTTCCCTTCTTCCCTTCTTCCCACACCTATCCAAACGCACCCTTCATTCTTTCCTCATTCTTATTGCTAGTCTATCACCACATGAAAAGAAATAGTTCTTAGGCCAGTGCATAGAAATCCAAACTCTGCAGAAAAAGTGTGTGTAAATGGTGGAACTGAAAAGTAGGTAGAAACGGGTACTGTCATTTTAAAAGTATATATATGTCACACCCCGCAGCTGAGTATGACAGCTCCCGCCACGAAAGTACATGAAAGTGTACCTTCGTAAGGCTTAACCTAACTAACTTTTCAATTTGCTATTTCCTTCCATTTTTTTTTTCCAGATAATATAACAAATATTATCTCATGTTGTAAAAATAAGAAAAACAGAAATACAAAAACTACTACACAGTACTACTATATAACATACAAACCACACAGTAGCTAATACAACCAACCCTCAAAATGTGACACCTCGAGACTAGGATCTATAAACAACCACCTAGTCTAGTCCATACTATATACACTAGAGACTAGTACTGGTGTAACCAAAAGTTGATCCTAGCTCGTCATACTAAAAAGTAACTACAACAACAACACAACATCAAGCCTCCTCAGGCTCCTCCTCCCCCTCATCACTATCTACAATGATAATGGGAGTGGCTGCTGATGATGAATGAGAAGGGGCAGGAGCGGGTGGAGCAGGAGCAGGAGGAGCTGGGGCATTCGGATACTCAATATAAAAATAAACTCCTAAAGGAGACATAGATACATGGTAGGTAATATGAAAACGTAGGTGTGGTACATAGGTCTGGATATGCACATGGGATCCGTCAAACACTGCTATGGGTGGTCCTCTCTGTGGACGGTGAGTCGTCTGGAACCCCCAACCATCGAGGAACATGCAAAAACAAACGCGAGTGAGAATAGAATTCTCAGTGCGAGTTTTAGTTCCAGACGTGGATTTCTAGTTGAAATCTTAATCTAGAATTAATACTCGACTTAACAATATGAATAATAATTAAATAGCAGTGAATAATAAATGAACACAAGAATATAATAAATAAATTGATAGAAGTGATGCAATGCAAATCATTAGCTAGCCTGCATATCGAGCACCGTAGCAGAAAAGGGCCAATCACAACCATGCTGTAAATCAACATGCAATATAACAGATAATAAGTCAGATAGAACCAGATCAAGTCAAGACATATAAGCATCTCATCACATTTCACTCAGGTCACCTAACCCAACCGGTTGGGCAAGCAGAAGGAGACCTTTCCCTAACCCGAGGGCAGGCAGAAGAGACGAATCTCGGTCCCTGGGCAGGCAGAAGGGAATTCCAATTTCATATAGCGCTATCGAACTGGCCGAAGCCGGGGGCCGACCGACTCCGGAGAGTGGTATTGATTTCTATGCTAAATCCATATTCCAAAATTTCTCTGCGAACCATAACTTCACATTTCCGAGCAAGTATAATTGAACTGGAACAAGACAGTTCATTTATAACAAAGGATCATACAAACTTGCTTGGTTCTTTCAACAATTATAAGAAAGGAGATTTACTCAACATGAGTTGTAATATTTGTTCCTTAAAATGACAACTTGATTAATGCATTCAAAACGGGTTGTCAACATGCCATGCATAATTTAAGTTTACCAGTATTAAGATTTCTATAAAAGTCCACGTAATCGCACCTGCTGCTGGATCAAAACTCGTTTCCGTCGGTTCTCCTGTAAGTTGTTTAAAAACCATTAAAATTTAATTTAACGGTTTCCTTTTCTAATTAAACCTAAAAACTTAGGACTACAAAGTCTGGCTTATACCACTAGACTGATGTTTATTTAATTATTATTTAGTAATTGCTTGTGTTTTCAGTAATTATTATTATTTTTTTTATTTTTAGTTTATCTAATTTTAATTAATTCTTTTTATAATTTTTTAAAAGTTATTTAATATAATTAATTTTATTTTTAAATTATTACGACTATTATTTACTTAAGTACCTCTTGTTTAGTATTTATGCAACTTAGTTTTTATTTTACATAATTTATTAAATATATATTTATTTAACTAAGTTTTTATTTAGTTAAACATTTAATAAGAACTAGAAATTAATAAATAGAAATCAGAAATTAAATAAGAAAACATAGCAAATAAAAATCAAGTTTTGATTGGTTATTTGTTTTGGGATCAGACAGTCGGTGAATAAACGTCATTGTATCTGTTCTTGACTCACTCGAACTATTCTCATCATCTCCCGAAAAATAAAAATCGAATCCCACTTAATTAAAGGAATACCCAGTTATTGCTAACGGCCTTTCCTATAATTAATTACTAAGCATACTAGTTAATTAACTTAATCTTGGATTAAGTTTAAGATTAAATTTAAATCCAAATTTCTGCATTGGGCCGAGATCAATTTCTGTATTGGGCCAATATAATTTTCTTTTGTTTTAGCCGAAGCCCAAAAAAATCAGCCCATTAAGGCCCATAATCCAATATGGCTAAGTCAGGTCAACCTGACCCAGTTGACCTGAGCCAAGCCTAACGGGTCCGACTCGGATCCGATATGAGGGGTCTGGATCCGACCCGCAAGGACTGTAATATTTATCCAGAGGCCCCTAAATTCATTTTATTCTCAACCAAGTCCTTTTTCTTTACAAAGAGGCCCCCAGAAATTACAAACAAGTCCTTTTTCCTCACAATTTAGTCCCTGAAACACGTCACAGCGTACCAGTATGGTACCAGTGGTACATCGAGTGTACCAGAGACTGATACCAAGCCTCAAATCCCATCGTAAAGCCTCACAAAGGTCTCCATCAGTGCCCAACCGCAAGAACAACCTCAAACTCAAACAATTTGGCTTAAGCAACATTAACAAATCTATAAACCATAACAGATGGGGTTTCAAGCATTCAAAGTCCACAAATTGGGGTTATCAGACTATCAATTTCGCTATTCAAGGTCAACACAGTATCATCAAATCAACACACAGTAACAACTCGAATTAGGCTCAAACCCTAATCAAGTAATCAGTCAAGTCAGTTATCAACCCACGACATAAACTCATTTATAGCACAGAAGGGTTCAAATATACCTTGGATCTTCAACGATTAGCTCCCTCTCTTCTTTTATTTTCCTCCTTATTTATTTATTTATTTCTGGAATTTTTCTTAGCCGACAGAGAAACAGGTATTAGACCAACCTCGAGGTATTTATAGGCAGCCATGGTAAGGAGAAGAGAAGAGAGGGGCCAACGGTGAGGATCTCAAGCTCGAATCCTACAGTTTGAGTCGAACTTCAATACTTATCCACCTCTCTCGTGGATAAGAGCAAGAGGGGCAGCCAATCGGAGGTGCTAGGCTGTGGCCTGGTGGGATTGGTTAGCCACAATCCATCCGCCACAATATCTCGAGAGGAATTTCTCGTCGGAGAAGACGAGAGATGAGAAGGAATCGGACGGAGCGAACAAAGAGAAGGGAAAAGGAGAGAGAAAGGAGATGGTGCCACGGTGATTTTCTGACTTTTACTAAAAATTCACCCCTTTGATCTTCTGTGGCAGACACTCTATGGCCAAGGGTGCTGCAACTCTTATAGAGTTATTTAATGAATTGTTTTCATTCAAATTCAATTAATCTGATATTAAATTTCATTATTAATTTAACTTTGATTTTGCTAGAATCATGTAGATGATTTTTAGAAACTACACAGATTAAAAGATTTCGATTCCGAGTGAATTTTATTGTTATGATTGAATTATCCATTTGAAGATTATTAGTTTTAAAATTTTATTTATCTTAGTATTATTTTTAAGATTTACCTAATTAACACCATTAAACTGGGTCTGATATATCTACTATGTTACATTCCACCCCCCTTAAAAAGATCGTTCAGTCCTCTGAACGATGCTTACCCGAATAAACCTGGGTAGCGTTCTCGCATCGTGTCTTCTAATTCCCAAGTAGCTTCTTTCACCGAATGTCGTCCCCAATGTACCAGTACCAGAGGAATGGTCTTATTTCTCAGCTGTTGTACCTTTCTATCCAAAATTTGCAAAGGTTCTTCTTCATATGATAAATCATTTTCCATTTGCAAATTTGAATAATCTGGTATTTGGTGAGATGGATCCTTGAAATATTGTCGAAGTTGTGAAACATGAAATACGGGATGTACTTGAGAAAGAGTAGGGGGCAGTTCTAACTCATATGCTACTTGTCCAACTCTTTTGGATATTGGAAAAGGTCCAATATAACGGGGACTTAGTTTTCCAGTTACTCCAAATCGTCTTATTCCTTTCATTGGAGACACTTTCAGCCATACCTCATCTCCTTCCTTAAATTCTACATGCCTTCTTTTTGTATCAGCATATTTTTTATAGCGATCTTGTGCTGCCTTTAGTCTTGTAAGCACAATTTTTATCTTTTCAGCACTTTCCGTTACAAGTTGGGGTCCAGTCGGATCTATAGTTCCTTGAGGTTTCCACCATAATGGAGTTTGACATGGTTCTCCATATAATGCTTCATATGGGGGCATGCCTATACTTGAATGATAACTGTTATTATAGGCAAATTCAACCAAATGTAAATGTTCTAGCCATGATCCACCAAAGCTAAGAGCACAAGCACGTAACATATCCTCTAAGGTTTGAATTGTTCTTTCTGATTGTCCATCGGTTTGTGGGTGATGAGCAGAACTGAAAATAACTTTGGTGCCCATATTCTTTTGAAAACTCGTCCAAAATCGAGAGGTAAATCGAGTATCTCGATCAGAGATAATTTCTTTTGGGCATCCATGGTATTTAAATTGGAATTTCATAAAAATTTCTGCTAACTCTTTACCCGTGAAATCAGTTCGAATGGGTATAAAGTGAGCCACTTTAGTTAGTCGGTCCACAATTACCCATATTGAATCATATCTACCGATGGTTCGGGGAAACCCCGTTACAAAGTCCATGGTAATAGATTCAAATTTATGCCGTGGTCTCCATGGAGGTTGTAAAAGTCCAGCAGGTTTAAGTCGATCCGCTTTGACTTGTTGGCATACTTGACATTTTCGAACATATTCTCCCACTTCCTTTTTCATGTTCGGCCACCAAAAAGTTCTTTTCAAATTTTGATACATCTTGACTTCTCCTGGATGAATGGTATATCCAGAATCATGTGCCTCCGAGAGTATTATTGTTTTAATTTCAAAGTCATCTGGGATACAGATTCTATCTTTAAACTTTAAAATCTCCATCTCATCTATTTTGAAAAAGGAGTTAGGTTTATTTTTCGCCAATTCTCGATACTTATCAAATTTAGTATCCTTCCTTTGTGCTTCCTTGAGTTGATCTTGTAAATTCGTTTGGACAGTGATAGAGGCTAACATTCCAGCAATAATTATGGGGGTTTCTGGTTGTCCTTGGGTACTCAAAATTCTTGAAGAAAATGTTTGTATTATTTCTGGAGAGATTCCCACAAACAATTTCAATTGTCTCATTTCTTCAAGTAGTTTTGGTTCTTTAGTAAGAAATGTTACCAGGTTGACTTGACTCTTTCGACTAAGGGCATCTGCAACCACATTTGCTTTTCCCGCATAATACTGGATATCTAAGTCATAATCCTTGATTAATTCCAACCATCTTCGTTGTCTCAAATGAGTTCCTTTTGGGTAAAAATATATTTGAGACTTTGATGATCAGTATATATTTTGCATTTAGCCCCATATAGATAATGTCTCCAAATTTTGAGTGCAAATACAACTGCAGCTAATTCCAGATCATGAGTAGGATAATTTTGTTCATGGGGTCTGAGTTGTCTTGATCCATATGCTATAACATGTCCATTTTGAGTTAGCACACAACCCAATCCCAATCGAGATGCATCTGTATATACTGTATAATCTTGTCCAGAAATTGGCATTGCAAGAATAGGGGCACTAACCAATCGATCTTTAAGTTCTTGAAAGCTTTTTCCTTGAGCCTCTCCCCATTCAAACTTCACATCCTTTTGTAAAAGTTTAGTAAGAGGTCGGGCTATTTTTGCAAAATCAGATACAAACCGACGATAATATCCCGCTAATCCCAAGAAACTTCGCACTTCAGTCACGGTCTTGGGTGGTTTCCATTCAGTTATGGCTTTAATTTTATCCGGATCGACTGCTAATCCTTTTCCGGATATGATATGACCAAGGAAAGCCACTTGTTCCAGCCAAAATTCGCACTTTGATAATTTTGCATATAATTTATGCTTGCGAAGTCTTTCCAACACCATCCGTAGATGTTCTTCATGCTCTCTTGGGCTTTTGGAATAAATTAGTATATCGTCAATAAAAACCACCACACATGAGTCAAGAAGATCTCGAAAAACTCGGTTCATTAAGTCCATAAATGTTGCAGGGGCATTAGTTAATCCAAATGGCATTACCAGGTACTCGTAATGTCCATATCGAGTACGAAATGCAGTTTTCTCCACATCATTAGGACGAATTCGAAGTTGATGATATCCAGTTCTCAGGTCTATCTTAGAATAGACTGATGATCCTTGTAGTTGATCAAATAAATCATCGATTCGAGGCAGCGGGTACCGATTCTTAATTGTCACCTTGTTTAATTCGCGATAATCAATACATAATCTTAGTGTTCCGTCTTTCTTTCGAACAAATAAAACAGGTGCGCCCCAGGGAGAAGTGCTTGGTTGGATAAATCCTTTCTCCATCAATTCTTCTAATTGTGCCTTCAATTCTTTCAATTCCGCAGGAGCCATTCGATACGGGGTTTTCGAAATAGGTGTAGTTCCAGGTATTAAGTCAATAGGAAACTCAATTTCTCGTTCAGGTGGTAGTCCAGAAATTTCTTCTGGAAACACATCTGAGTAGTCGGAGACAATTGGTATGGAGGAAAGGTTTGAGTTTGTGGAATTTAGGTCAACCACTGTAACTAGGTAAGCTGAGCTTCCAGTTTCTAGTAAGTGTTTGGTTTCCATAGCAGAGACATAAAGTATTGGATCATTAGGTTTTCGACACCTTAAGGTGCAAATAGTTTGGTTTAGAAATCCAAAAGTTACTTCTCTTTTTGCACAATGAATTATGGCTGAATGTTGGGTTAACCAATCTATCCCCAGAAGTATGTCATAATTTGAGATTTCCATAACCAGCAAATTAGTTGATAACTCTCGTCCATTCACATAAATTTTAAGGTTTCGGCAATATGCTGTTGGTTGAGTAGCTCGCCCCAAAGGTGTTTGAATTTGTAAAATTCCCTCGCTTGGTTCTATTATCCATCCACACATCTCAACAAATGACTTGGACACAACAGAATGACTACATCCTGTGTCTATTAACACATAAGCTGGATATCCAGAAACAATGAAAATACCTGCCAGTAGGTCCGTTGTCACTGCATTTGGGTCTTCTACTTCTTCTTCAACAATTTCTTCCTCCACCGCTTCTTCGTCTTGGGGAAATTCTTCCGTTGCCTCTATCGCATGCACCGTTGGTGCGCTACCAGTCCTGCCACCACGTGAAATTCCACGACCACGCTGCGGTGTTCCACCTCCACGACCCGTGCTTGTTCCAGATGTAGTTCCCTTCTGATGATACGGAGGTGGGGGTATTGGACAGTTATTAGCCCAATGATCTAGGCCGCCACATCTATAGCAGGCACGGTTAACATAACGACATTGACTCTCTGGGTGTGGGAGTTGGCATCTCCTACACCAATTAGGTCCAGAAGGCAGGGGCGTTCCAGTTGGCCTCGGAGTTGACACTGTTGGAACCACACGCCTGGGTGCGACTGTTCCTCGCCCACGAACATTGCGAGTTACTCGTTGCTGAGCCTTCCTTTTCTGATAAACGTCCACCTGCTCTGCTGCATCCATCAAGGCTTGAAGTCCTTGATTTGCCCTAGTATCAACAGCTATAGCAATATCTGGGTCCAACCCGTCAAGATATTGACGCCTTTGCCGATAGGCATCATTAAAAATATCAGGAGCATATTGGGATAAATTAAGAAACATACTGTTGTATTCCGCAACAGTTCGTCCAAATTGTTTCAGTGTCACAAATTTAGCCCTCATTGCCTCCCGATGCACCATACCCATAAATCTTTGTTCAAATCTTTCCCCAAACCATGCCCACGGAATTTGAGTTGCATCACCTTCGTATCCTCGTTTCACTCCTTCCCACCAAAACCGAGCAGAATTTTCAAGGTAGTATGTCGCCAGTTCTACCTGTTGTTCAAGAGGAGCTTTGCATACCATTAAACGAGACTTTATTGCTGCTAGCCATTCTTCCGCAGCCTTAAACCCACTTTCTCCATTAAATCGGGGTGGTGCCAGACGGGCAAATGCTTCGAATTTCTTAAATGCTTCATCCTCTCTATCTCTAGGGCCTTGTTCCGCTCTTTCAGCCAATCTTCGACCACGTTCAAATGCCAATAACAAACGATCTACTTCCCGATCCTCTAATTCTCTTCGATCTTCTCTCTCTGCTTCTTGAGCTCTGGGTCTACCACGTCTTCCACGTCCACGAGCGTTCTCCATTATATACTCACGACTTAGTTCGCTTTTTAGAATAACTGCTATTAAACAGTATTATAGATAATCTTCAAGCAAACAAGTAAATGAATATATGCATGCATAACTAAATGCATAAAAGAAATTAACGTCCTAGCCCACTTTCTACCCACTCTTTCGTGGGACCGGTTAGGGCTTATACCATACTAGCTCTGATACCACCAAAAGAGACTGTCACACCCCGCAGCTGAGTATGACAGCTCCCGCCACGAAAGTACATGAAAGTGTACCTTCGTAAGGCTTAACCTAACTAACTTTTCAATTTGCTATTTCCTTCCATTTTTTTTTTCCAGATAATATAACAAATATTATCTCATGTTGTAAAAATAAGAAAAACAGAAATACAAAAACTACTACACAGTACTACTATATAACATACAAACCACACAGTAGCTGATACAACCAACCCTCAAAATGTGACACCTCGAGACTAGGATCTATAAACAACCACCTAGTCTAGTCCATACTATATACACTAGAGACTAGTACTGGTGTAACCAAAAGTTGATCCTAGCTCGTCATACTAAAAAGTAACTACAACAACAACACAACATCAAGCCTCCTCAGGCTCCTCCTCCCCCTCATCACTATCTACAATGATAATGGGAGTGGCTGCTGATGATGAATGAGAAGGGGCAGGAGCGGGTGGAGCAGGAGCAGGAGGAGCTGGGGCATTCGGATACTCAATATAAAAATAAACTCCTAAAGGAGACATAGATACATGGTAGGTAATATGAAAACGTAGGTGTGGTACATAGGTCTGGATATGCACATGGGATCCGTCAAACACTGCTATGGGTGGTCCTCTCTGTGGACGGTGAGTCGTCTGGAACCCCCAACCATCGAGGAACATGCAAAAACAAACGCGAGTGAGAATAGAATTCTCAGTGCGAGTTTTAGTTCCAGACGTGGATTTCTAGTTGAAATCTTAATCTAGAATTAATACTCGACTTAACAATATGAATAATAATTAAATAGCAGTGAATAATAAATGAACACAAGAATATAATAAATAAATTGATAGAAGTGATGCAATGCAAATCATTAGCTAGCCTGCATACCGAGCACCGTAGCAGAAAAGGGCCAATCACAACCATGCTGTAAATCAACATGCAATATAACAGATAATAAGTCAGATAGAACCAGATCAAGTCAAGACATATAAGCATCTCATCACATTTCACTCAGGTCACCTAACCCAACCGGTTGGGCAAGCAGAAGGAGACCTTTCCCTAACCCGAGGGCAGGAAGAAGAGACGAATCTCGGTCCCTGGGCAGGCAGAAGGGAATTCCAATTTCATATAGCGCTATCGAACTGGCCGAAGCCGGGGGCCGACCGACTCCGGAGAGTGGTATTGATTTCTATGCTAAATCCATATTCCAAAATTTCTCTGCGAACCATAACTTCACATTTCCGAGCAAGTATAATTGAACTGGAACAAGACAGTTCATTTATAACAAAGGATCATACAAACTTGCTTGGTTCTTTCAACAATTATAAGAAAGGAGATTTACTCAACATGAGTTGTAATATTTGTTCCTTAAAATGACAACTTGATTAATGCATTCAAAACGGGTTGTCAACATGCCATGCATAATTTAAGTTTACCAGTATTAAGATTTCTATAAAAGTCCACGTAATCGCACCTGCTGCTGGATCAAAACTCGTTTCCGTCGGTTCTCCTGTAAGTTGTTTAAAAACCATTAAAATTTAATTTAACGGTTTCCTTTTCTAATTAAACCTAAAAACTTAGGACTACAAAGTCTGGCTTATACCACTAGACTGATGTTTATTTAATTATTATTTAGTAATTGCTTGTGTTTTTCAGTAATTATTATTATTTTTTTTATTTTTAGTTTATCTAATTTTAATTAATTCTTTTTATAATTTTTTAAAAGTTATTTAATATAATTAATTTTATTTTTAAATTATTACGACTATTATTTACTTAAGTACCTCTTGTTTAGTATTTATGCAACTTAGTTTTTATTTTACATAATTTATTAAATATATATTTATTTAACTAAGTTTTTATTTAGTTAAACATTTAATAAGAACTAGAAATTAATAAATAGAAATCAGAAATTAAATAAGAAAACATAGCAAATAAAAATCAAGTTTTGATTGGTTATTTGTTTTGGGATCAGACAGTCGGTGAATAAACGTCATTGTATCTGTTCTTGACTCACTCGAACTATTCTCATCATCTCCCGAAAAATAAAAATCGAATCCCACTTAATTAAAGGAATACCCAGTTATTGCTAACGGCCTTTCCTATAATTAATTACTAAGCATACTAGTTAATTAACTTAATCTTGGATTAAGTTTAAGATTAAATTTAAATCCAAATTTCTGCATTGGGCCGAGATCAATTTCTGTATTGGGCCAATATAATTTTCTTTTGTTTTAGCCGAAGCCCAAAAAAATCAGCCCATTAAGGCCCATAATCCAATATGGCTAAGTCAGGTCAACCTGACCCAGTTGACCTGAGCCAAGCCTAACGGGTCCGACTCGGATCCGATATGAGGGGTCTGGATCCGACCCGCAAGGACTGTAATATTTATCCAGAGGCCCCTAAATTCATTTTATTCTCAACCAAGTCCTTTTTCTTTACAAAGAGGCCCCCAGAAATTACAAACAAGTCCTTTTTCCTCACAATTTAGTCCCTGAAACACGTCACAGCGTACCAGTATGGTACCAGTGGTACATCGAGTGTACCAGAGACTGATACCAAGCCTCAAATCCCATCGTAAAGCCTCACAACCTGCAAAGATCAACCCGTACTCCAAATCGGAATCTAAAAATCCAAACGAAAACCAAGTACGCAGTGATCTCTCCCCCGATCAAATGTTCCAATCAAAACCCCAAACTTTCTAGTACAATGCAAAAATGATAGATCGAAATAAGATGGGAAAAGCAATCCGTACCGTCATCGCTGTAGAAATCGAAAAACCCTAAAACTTGGATTGAAAGAGAGAGAGAGAGAGAGGAGGCGAAAGAAAAGAACTTCCTTTATATGAACTTCGCAGTTGAGAGTTCAAATAAAAGCGTTTTATTTCTTTATTATAATTATATTATAAAATAAATATTGCAATGGAAGTTTAACCTACGACGCTAATCGTCCCCAAAAGGGTGTGCACGGTGCACCGGGTCTTTAATTGCAAATCAGGAGCTTATTAATCTTTTAGTACAGTGATTTGGGGACATGTCGGAGGTGCCAAAGAAAGACAATGCTGACAGTTGACCATGTGTGGTGCTCACGTGGCAAACGTGTGGGGCACAACTGACGAGATCTTTTACTCCAAAGGATTCCTGCTCCTGGTTTATACCATTTATTATTTATTATGTTCTTGAGATAGATGATCATCGTTGATTATAATTTTCTTGACATATTATCACGTTTACCTTTTTTGTTAAATATTTAACTTAATCATTCCTAATATTTTTTTCACGGTATGTTATTTTCATTTAGAGTGTTCGTATATAATTTTTACCGCGTACTTGAATATTTTTTTTTTTTGAGGGTAGGATCGGAGCCCTACTAAAAATTTCATTAATAAAAAAAAAAATTTGTACACCACAGAACAAAGCGAAAAATAATTACAGAGGCTACCAGCCTAGTCCTAAAATCTAGCTTATTCTAGAACAATCAATTGTACACCTAGTGATATGCCAAAAGTCCTTGGCCCTTGGCCCGTCCTTCGAAAGACCGTCTTTAAACCCGAACCGGACCGGCCCTTCGAAAGATTTACAACGGGCAAGGACCTAGAAGGGCCGGATTTAATTTTCAACGAAGACGGATTTTGATGACAGATTAGGTCCGGTCCAGCCCGACACGATTTATTTGAAAGGGCCGGTTTACCATATCAGATATTATAGTAGATTTGTACGTTACGTATTCATGTTCGGGGGTGATAAGGATCATCCCCGATATTCATCATCCCCATCATCCCCACGCGTTTTTTCTATTTTTGACTCTACGCGTTTTTTATTTCTGGAAATTGCTCTGTTTCCCTCCCTGCCGCGTACGCTCATCCCCCCTCCCACCCCTCCCGCGTATGTTCCCCCCTCCCCCTCCCCTCTCACACATACTATATATTGATTCTAACTGTTGAGGTTAACATATTTAAATGTTGAAGTTAAAACCGTAACTGTTGAAGTTAATATATATGCCAACTTCAACAATTTAAATATGCCCACTTCAAATATTACCTTCAACATTTAAATATGCCAAGTTCAACAATTATATATATTAACTTCAACAGTTATATATATTAAATTCAACAGTTACATATATAACATATTAACTACAACAGCTACACATATAACTTTAACAGCTACACATATAACTTCAACAATTATATATATTAACTTCAACAGTTATATATTAACTTCAACAGTTATATATATAACATATTAACTTTAACATTTACATATATAACTTCAACAGTTATATATATTAATTTCGACAGTTACATATATAACTTCAACACTTATATAACTATAGTAGATATTACTATATTAGTCAAAACATCCAAAGTATGTGCTCCATTCGTCCACCTCTTCGAGCCTTCGCTTTTTCTTTTTATTCACTCATCAATGAGACATCCAAAGTATGTGCTCCGTTCGGAAGGTCTGGATTTTGATTATGGAGCAGAGAAATGAGAGGGAAAGTAGACAAGAAGGCGATAGAGATGGTTGGGCTGGGCGAATAAAGTAGACAAGAAGGCGATAGAGATGGTGGGGACCAAAAATGTGTGTTCACACTGGGGATGATGGAGGATGATGAAATTTAAAGGATGGTCTTAAGCAATTCCGATTCACGTTCATGTGCAGAAAGAAATCAATCAATTAATTACTATTTAAATAATGATACCATGGAGATATGCGTTGAATATGGTAACAATTTCTTACTCGATGCAATTTCTCATTTAATTAACTACTATTTACCACTGCATATCTTATTCACAATGGAATTTCTTATTTCCTATATTTTCAGATTTCATTAGATATCAAAATTTTACCAAGACTGACACATATTGATTAGTCTATATGTACTCCACACATATATTTTTTCCATTTTTCATCCAGCTCTCAAATCTAAATCTCTACCATTAATTTGTTAGCTGAAAGTTTTGTTAGAAAATCAATCAAACTTAGTTTTTTTACAGCTCAAATAAATAAAAATATGGCTAATTGGAATCCTTCGAGTCCTTTGAGTTCTTAAGCCCGGCCATTTGAAAGACCAAGGACTTAGAAGGGCTGGATATTCAAAAGGACCTGGCTACCTATTTAGAAAAAAAATCCTTCAAACCCGGTCCTTTTTTAATCCATACTCGAACCCAGTCCAGTCCGGCCCCTATGTCAAACCCGTTAAGTCCGGTCCTTTGAAATCTGGTCCGACCGTTTTGACTTTCACTATGTACACCTTTCAGAGAATTGTGTCTTAAATAGTCTTTCTAATAGAGGTGTATACATCAGGCCTCGTTCCTTCAAAGTACTTGAAATTAATTTATTTTTCTAAAAAACCGAATATATTAAGCACTTTTATATATATATATATATATATATATATATATATAGTTTTGCTATGGTGAGTTGCAACTCACAGGGGCTGTGGTGAGTCGCAATCCAAACCGTCCAATCTGTTTTAAAAATCGTGCAAATTTGCGCGATGATGAATAACGTGAGCGATTAAAACTTTCTCCGTTCCGTCTGTTTTCTCTGTCCCGTCCCCTTCTTCTCTTTTTATTTTCCGTCTCTCTCTCAAAAATCGAAAGAGAAACAGATCTGCTCCTCAAACCTAGAAAGCTGAGAGAAAGTGGATCGGAGAGCATCAACGGCGATCTGTTCTGCACGGCTCCTGCTATTCTCATCCTAGTTGATCGGAGCTCCGTCGATTCTCAGAAACGTGCAATCAGTGCCTTCGATCCAGCAACAAGTAGCATTTGGCAATCAGCTCCTTCGCTTGCTCTCTCTCCCTTCCCTCCTCCAATCGTACTTTCTCTCTGTAGTGGTTGCTCGGGATGATTCTTGCTCCGTTCCTCAACCCTAGATGCTTGATCGAAGTAAGCAATGCCTTTCTCCAGTGATTGTAAGCATAATTACTCTAATTTCGTTTAATTTCAGATTAATATGTTTCCTAATTTTTACGGTTTAATCAATTACCTGAAACGCCATTGGTTAATGTTTCTAGTTTTCTATGTTTTTTTAAGCTTGGCTTGCGCCAAAATTTCTTTCTAGTTTTCTTTTTTTGTAATAATTGTGTGTATTGTGGGGTGGTGCTTGTATAGGGGATAGTGGTTGTTAGTCTTCTGGTAGGACAAGAAAGTTTTAAGATTTTCTTGCATTAATCAGTTTATACTAATACTGGCATTAGTATCAGTTGCCCACATATGAAATGACAGAGGCAACCCTTCTATGTGGAATTCTTGGGTAATAATCGTAATAGAAAGTTTTATTAGATTGAGAGATATTCCAGATTTCTTGTGCTAAATTTTACAGAAGCAACTATTGTACCGAGAGATATCACATAAGCAACCCTTCTATGCCATAGATGGCACAATAGCAATTTCCCTCAATTTTACTGAAATAACTATTATATTGAGAGATATCACAGATATTCATTCTATGATATATTCCTTTATCATGATGGATTTCCTTTAATATCATGATGTTTGATTTCCTTGTAAATATACTAGTTGTTGAGTATTATTTTGTCATAGCCTCTAGAATTTTTGCTTGAGTGAAAATTAATGTGCGTTGCCTTTTATTTTCAAGTGTTGAAGGATATTTGAGTATGCTGGTAAGAAGTCTTGAATTTTCTAATTGGTCTGCCGTACAGGTGCTAGAAGGCTTGCAGTTAAAATTGTATAGCTGTTGTTGTGTAGAAGAATCGTAAGTCTAGATTTGTTTTGAAGTGAATTCATTTACAACTAGTGATATAGATTTGTATGGTGGATCTATTTTAAGTAACTAGTGATAAAGATTTGTATGAATTCTTTTTCAATTCTGTTTGTACTACTCATGTTCAGCCTTTTAACTTATTTATATCATGAGATCTATTTGGATTGATGTTGAATAGATGTATGCTACTGTAACATGGTTCCTTGAGGTTTAATTGTACCGTACCAGAGGTACTTTACCATACCATGTTTCCTTATAATGTAGCATGATGAGTATTTCAATAAAAAGTAAGAGTAAGACATTATATAACACATGAAACTTGTACCTATTGAGGCACACTGCACCACTTTAAACTTGTACCTATTAAATATGCACAACACAGCAACACCTATTAAACTTGTACATATTTAATTAGTGCAATACAAATTTAATTGTTACATGGCTTCTTTATTTTAAGATCTAAAAATGAAGTCAAAATTATAATAACAAAAACAAGCAATTAATCATAACACCATCTGTCACCATCGTTTCCTTCAATTGCCTATTCATTTCTTTCAATTGCTTCAACTTAGCATTCAACAAGCTGTTTTCTAATCAGTTTGTGCTTCAAAAAAAAAAAAAAACAGTGCTATAAAAAAACATAGTATAAGCATGATACATAAACTGGTACATACAAGCACATGCATTTTTTGAACTAATAAACTGGTACATCCAGACACGCATGTAAGCACATACAAAAACACATGTAAGTATATCCATTTTATAAACATGCAAGCACATCTATTAAATGAGGTACACAAAAGAGGTACAGATCCATTAAAAGAAATACATAGTATCTCACGGAAATAACAAATTGCAAAATGTAAATAACATTTTAAAGGTTAAGTAAATAGTGCAGATCCAATAACATAGCATCAAAAACTAACTAAATAACATGAAATTTCTTGTGGCCCCTTAGTACCAATCAATTCACTTATCTCTAAATTTGTCTTCAAGGCCTAATTAAATTAAACAAGAGAAACAAATACAAATTAGTATCAAATCATAACATAACACAGGAAATTTAACATGGTACCATAACACAGGAAATTTAATATGAAATTAGTACATGGTACCTTCATTGTTGCTGCTGATACAGGGAGTACAGTATCTAATTTATAAAAATTTCGTATCTGATTTTTTAATTCATTTATGCATGCAGCTGGTTCGATGCTTGCAAACAGATAAGAAAAATGTGAAAAAACATCAAAAACAGATCAGGTTGAAGAAAGTGAAATATGCTGCTGGCATCCATGTTATTCTTATAGAATTGCTGTTTGGTCAAAGCAACTTGCAAAATATTAGCTTAAAACAACTTGCAAACTTTCTAAGCCCAAATAGTAGGTTGGAAATTAAAATCCTCAATTAATTAAGAAGTCAAAAATATCATCGGAAATTATGAAAATACTAGTGATACTTGAAACACAAAATCGATCTACAAATTCACATGCTGGATCCGTAAAAATAAATTTACAAATCAATTGACAAAAGAAGCTACTAAGAGGAGAGAGTGCTAAGAGAGAAAACCTGTGAGCGCAAAACTGAAGTCGTGCGGTACGAGCTGAGACGAGAGAGGGGACGACGACCAAGAGGAGAGAGAGCGCAAAATCGAAGTCGTGCGCTGAGGAGGCGCGAGACGCTGATGCTCTCTGATCCGCTCTTTTTCTTCTAGGGTTTGAGGAGGAGGCACAAGCCTCAGCTTTGTTTCGATTTGAGAGAGAGAGAGATGCGAAGTGTACAGATAAAAGGAACGAAGACGGAGTGAGAAGAGACGGAACGGAAATTTAATTGATCTAGCGATTCATCATCGCGCATAGATCCGCACGAATATTGAAGGTAATCGAATGGTTTGGATTGCGACTCACCACAGCTCCTGTGAGTTGCAACTCACCATAGCAAAACTCATATATATATTATATTTATTTGTAACGTAAATCATTGTATTATATTTAGTGTCGAAATATGCCTCCACTACTTAAATCATAAATAAATATATACCTGAAATAAGTTGATCAATATCGAATTTTATGCACAATAATCGTATTAAAAAAAATATAGTATATATGTTAAACCATGCTCCAGGCACGCCCAAATACTTCCTTTTTTTTTCTTCATCTTGACTCTTGAGAGGAACTTGTAAAGTTTTTTATTAGAACAAAAATTAGTCGTCGTGACTTGAGTCCACGTATCCTGAGTGGCCAACCTTTTCGTAATTAGTAGCCTAGAATTTTAGATTGGTTCAATTATTCTGAAGATTTTGCCCATCAATTATATATCTTTTGAGGATGTTTTTACGTAATTTTAGACCGTTTAACCTCCTAGATGACCAAAATCCTGCGTCTTTGTAAGAGACATTTTTTTTTGACGTACTAGACAGCGACTAAAGCAAGAAAAACAGAAAATGAAAACGAAAGCAGAGCATGAAAAATGCTAGCAAGAAGTTATAAAAAAAATGTTAGTGAGATATGTTTGTTGTATAACATATAACTTGCAAAAATATGTTGGTAATAATAATTTATTAAAAAATGTTTGCGAGCTCAATAATTTGCTAGGCGTGTATGTGTATTTCTATTGTATAAATATTCTACGATCAATATACTAAAGCTCTTATGTGATTTTATGGGAACTTATCAAGGTTTTAAAATGTGATTTGACGGTTGGATGGTGATTTAGTATTTATCGGTGATAAAAAAACAGTAATAAAAAAATTTCTGCGGTGATAAATGGCAATTCGGTTGAACCAAAACTAAGATAAAACGACGATAAAACATAAAAAAACGAAGTTTTATAAAAGCTTGGAATTTATATAATGCATAAAAATATTGACAATACCATGTTGTTTGACCAATACATTAAGGCTCTAATTAAAATCACTTTTTATTTACGCAGGATTTTATTTGATTTGACTTTATTTTATTATAATTTTTTTATCAAAATGAACGGAATTGATTTTATTATTTGATCGGAATTTTTTGTTATCGGGCGAAATTTTGAAAAATCAATTCTAATCAAATAAAATTCCGCATGAAAATCATTTTGATTAACATCTATCTATAATTAAAATATTTAAAACCAGATACCTGACCGGGTTGATCTCTAAAATTCTAAATTAAGTGTGTACCTACCGGATAAATAACATATCTAAAATTGTTAATGAAATCCGTTTACTCATTTATCTTAACTGTACTGTAATCGATAAGGCATGTATGGATTAGGTTTTATTTTCGTTAGACTAACGGATATGGATACGAGTAGAGAAAAAAAAATTAACTTATCGGGTACCGGTAAGGAATATTTCGTATGCATTATCTAACGGGTAAAATTTTGTAAACATATATGTATATATAATCAAGTTATTAGTATATTTCGTAAAATATGTTATTAATTTAGATCTTTATCAAAATTTACTTTATGTCAATGAAAAAATTAATTTATATTTTATTATGTTATAATTTATAATTAGTTATATAGATTTTTTTTTAATTCAATTAATATGAGAATAAAAATTCACTATTTTTGTTATATCTAAAGTATTATCTAAATGTTATACTTTATCTATATATTTATTTGATAATATTTATTTAGCACATTATATAGTTTTTTTTAAATTAATAATATTATTATTACTCATTATGTATCGTTATCATATTCTTATCGTTAATTTTTAACGGATACGAATAAGATACTGTTGTCCCTAAAAGAGGCGGCTTAAACAAGGTTTAGCGGAAGCAATTGAGGTTTCGGACCGGTTTGGTATGAACTACCCTAACACAATTCAATTGGTACCCAATACAAGCAAGCACACAAGCAATTCAAGTATAGCAAGATAATAAAGAGAAAAAGAGAGAGAGAAATTGAACACTCGATATGATTACGGAGTTCCGACCCGCTAGGAAGAGCTAGCCTTAGTCGTACGTCTCCGGGAGTTCCGCTACCACGAAAGGGCGCGCTCCGTTCAATTCCAACAAGAACGGGACTACAACTTCGAACCGAATCACCTCGTCACAAGGACACTCGAGGCGGATCGGCCTAACTCGAATGGCACAACGGCCTCAAAGGAGAAGAGCTCTCAACCTATTCCAACCTACACCTAGCGACAATGTCGAGGCGGTGGTGTTTAAGGCTACTAAATCTCTTAAGATGGTCTAGCTATGAAAAGCTCAAGTGGGAGAGTATCCCTATGCTCAAAGGCTCAATTCTGGTCTAATTTTGCAAAGTGAAGCACACCCTAGAGAGAGAACAAGGGGTGGATATATATAGGGCTCGAAATGAGCAGATCCCCAGCAAAAACAGGCCACAGCGTTGTACAACGCTGAATAGCGTTATACAACGCTGGAATATGACCGTTGTAAATCTAACGGCTAGTTAATATAGCCGTTGGTCTGTCAGAGCGTTGTGCAACGCTATTTGTCGTCGCACAACGAAGGAGTGTATAACCAAAAGAAAACTCCGACAATTCCGTTGAAAATTGTCAGAGCGTTGCTTGCCACTGAATGGCGTTACACAACGCTAAAGGGAGACAAAAGGAACAACTCTGACAGATTCAACAGAGCGTTGTACAACTCTATATATCGTCACACAACGCTAACGTTACCCAACGCTGAAAGACGTTGGCTAACGTTACCCGAGACTTTGCATGTAAAAACAACTGTTTATATGGGTTTTACATGGGACAACGCTGTCTGAACAGCACAGCTAACTTGGGATTTTTGTGGCGTTGTGCAACGCTATATGGCGTTGCACGATGGTACTCAGGAAATTTCCCAAATTTTTTAACTGCAGCGTTGTACAACACTACTGAGCGTTGTACAACGTTGTGAATCAGCGTTGCCTAACTCTATATAGCGTTGTGCAACGTTGATTCACAAAAGTATGAATTTAGCTGTTCTAGCGTTGTGTGCCACTATCTAGCGTTGTACGACGCTAGGTCACTGAAAACAGGATTTTGCTGGTTTATTGAGCTTTTCGCTATCTAGACCATTTCAAGGATAAACAAGGACTAAAGTATACCTTCTATCCTAGTCTAAACTAGCCTACAAGCTCTCTAAAGGCTTGATCTTGATCTTTCTTAAAGCTTTTATCCAAGTCCTCATAAATTGTATCTTCTTCCTATAAAACTCAAAGAAGATTGTTAAATGCCAAATGATATTGTTTTGTAATCGACAAATCTAGAGACGTTTAGTACAACAGATACGATAAGTCTATTTTTAAAATAGCTTATATTGTACCATACCGCACCATCGACAGCCCTAAATATATCCTATTTTGTTTTCTCTGCTCGCTCTCTAAACCGCCTCAAATTATTTACATAATAAAAAAAAACCCGCGGTACCAGTCCGATAAGGCCGGTACCTCTAGCTCGCTTCGCGGCTCTACCTCCCTTCCTCCGCCTTTCTCACTAGGCCGACCGACGACGACCCACCTCCACCTTTTGAAGCCTTCAGTTTCCAGGTTCCCTTCTCTTTTTTTTCTAAGCTTTCTAATGGCAGTTGAGAAATTTTAAGTTTAGCAATTACTGTACAGACACTGATTTTTTGTATCTTAATAACAGTTAACACCATCCTCCTGACATTTTTGTTGTTATCAAATATGCTATCTTTTTTATAGTTTTAAATATAGTGAATGAATTTAAATGAAGTTAAGAACCACATGTTCTGTTGAGGTGCAGTGACAGTACCAGTACTGTCTCAGGTTTTGTGAAATATTTAAACAGAAGTGCACATGAGCAATAATTCCATATAAGTGTCAAGAAAAAAATTTACAATTTTACTGAATAACAATTTTTACTTACCTTCTATTGAATGTTTTCTTTTATAGGTGTTAATTCATCTGCATTCTGCACCATCTTTTGAATTACATATAATTTTGTTAATTTTTTTTCCTATATTTGAAATAATTATACTAGATCTTTTGGTTTTTGAAACTAGTTCAACTGGTTAAATTGGTAATTTGTCCTCCGGTGCAGTATTCTAAAACCATTTTCCTTTTGCCTACAAATATTTAGAAACAGTGCGAATGGGTGCAAAATTCCTGCCTCTCTTTCATTTCCATAATTGATTATCAGCTGAAATATACATATAAACTATAAAGGCAGAGAGTAATAATAAATGGCAATGGTACCACATTGATTAGAGGTCAGTGTTAAGGATCAATATTTTACATGCAGTGAGTAAAGACTACTATACTATATCAGGTGTGTTTGGAATATGAATTAAGAAACTGCAAAGTCCGCCATCATCACACCCCCACATCGTGATTTTCTCTCTGGATTTCCTGGAGTTACAGGTAGGTGTTAAGAAACAAAGTTGCATTTATTACTCGATTTTTGTCTCAATTATGTTTGTGGTAATTTAAATAATATTCAATCGATATGAAGACTTGTACTTATCAATGTTGACAGAGTGAATATATAATTGAGGAACAGGTCTTATGATGGTTACCTATTCTCAGAATAAAAAGGATGAAGGCGATGCTAGTACTATTGATATTATTAGCAATCTTCCAGAATGCATAAAGGAGATAATCCTAGTAAATTTGCCGATAAAAGAGGCCGTGAGAACATGCATCTTATCAAAAGACTGGAGACGCACTTGGTCCAAAGTACAATATTTATACATAAATGTTGGCAATGAAGGCTCAAAAATTAGAGAATACTATTAAATTTATTGATCAAGTTCTTAATCTCCACAATGGCAATGTTACTACGTTAGAACTTAGCGGTGTGAAACCTAGTGAAGTGGATTTCGAACGATGGATGGTTAAACTTTCGAGAATGCAAATCGGCAAGCTCATTTTAAAATTGGATTGTGAGAGAAACCCAATGTCAAGGCGCTCGTGCCAAGTTACCGGTCATTGTGCTATGAAGCTACCTCATGGTTTCAGTGGCTTTAAGGTTCTACATTCTCTCCATTTTCTGGGTACTTGTAAAATCAACGAAACTGATATGGCAAAGCTCATCTCTAGTTGCCCCTTGTTAGAAGACCTCTTCTTGGATGGATTTAATTATTGTGCTCTCAAAATTCATGCCTTGAACCTTAAAAAGATATGGATTTTGGGTAGTTTTGGTGATTTGTATCTGCAGACTCCTAAGCTTTTGAAAGTTTTTATTGCCATCATGTATTATAAAAAGAAGGTGGTAATTGGAAGTAATCTTATCCAAGCTCTAAGTTCCATATCTCATATTCAGACCCTCACTATTTACTGCCAGTGTCCGGTAAGAAGGGACGCATGCATTGTCGTATTAAACCTTTAACAAATTCTCTTAACAATTGTGGACAACTTAATTATATTTCCCCTCTTTTATGCAGGATCCTTTGATTGGATCTTTGAAAGCAAAGTTTCCTCCGATACTTGGCAACTTGATTCGGCTTGAAATATTTCTACAACCATCATCAAGTCCACAGTTGACCTTTGCACTTTTGTTGTTTCAGAATTCCCCAAGACTGCAGGCAATCTCATTATTGGTTAGAAAAACTACTAACAATTTTTTCATTGTTCACCATATTTACTTATTATGGGTATTGTTCATTGATATTTTTTTTGCCTTATGATTGTTTCTGCTTCTCTGTCTTGGAAAATAAAATTGTAGCTCCAACCACTTCAGTTTCCATCCATTTCAAGTACTTATGAGCAACTCGAAAGCAGTCAACCAGGATTATTTCCCAGCCTTCGATACATTCACATAAAACCTGCACCAGGCATAGATTGTTCGATTGCATTTGCAAAATTCATACTGAAGAATGCACCTGCTCTTGAGAGGCTCACAATATGGGAGAACGTCCAAGATTCTGAGGCTTCAAAGTTGCGCGAGCTGTCAGCCACGGCTGAAATCGTATTTAATAAACATTTTAGCATTAGTTCATGGTATTAGTGAAACCACGTAGTCATTGTATGATCAGGATATGGTGGATCACTGTTCTTCTTCTTATTTTTCTTTTTTATTATACTTTGGTTTAGAATCTAATTGTACTCTTCTTAATTCATAACAGTCAGATCAAGTACAGGCTCATTTTCATTTTACTGGACAAAATATTTATCGAGCTTCTTCCACACTTTTCCGATTTTGTTGTCATTTCCATCCTTTCAGATAGGGTTCGAATCTGTTTCCTTCTTGTGATTTAGGATATTATATTTTAAGAAGAAAATTTCCACTCGGTGTTATTGGAGGAAAATGCTCGTTATAGTCTATTTATTGAACGCTTCCAAAGAAAAAGAAGGGATAACTTTGAATCCAAATTTGCATCTACAGATACAGGGGGTTCTGAAAATTATTTTTCTGCAAATATTTTTTTCTAAAACTCAGAAAAACCATCTTGGAAAGCATTTGGATGTGTTAATCAATTGTCTGACGTCTGGTATGCTACTGGCTTATCCAAGGAAATAAACCAGTGCCCACAATTGTCACTCAATGCTATAGTATTACAAATCAAATGATTAAAGGTGGATGAAAAGCAAAAAAAAATCATTAATCTTAGCCAGAAGATTACTCATTTCAACAATAGAGGCATTAATATGTACAGATTTAGAGAGAGAGAGAGAGAGCATATCAGCAGTGAGAGCAGTGAGGTTTCCTTCATTAAAAGTACATGATGATGCTAGAGCTTTCACAGCCTTAAAGATATTAGGAGGGAAGATGAGAGAGAGACATTAATCACGAAGTAGTGCCAACTGGCCAGGAGATATCCCTTTCAGTGCAAACTGTTGCTGAGATGGTGGAGGGAGCCATAGATTTCTTGTCTTGTTCAAAGAAATGAGAGAGAGAGGGCAGAGTTTTTATTTGAAAGTGGAGAGGGCGAAAGAGATTGGTATGTCTGAGAGGGCGAAGGAGCCATAAATCATAAAAAAACAAGGAAGATGACAGTGCCGGTGGGTGAAGCTGACAAGCAGTCGTTGCAGTTGTGTGGTCACAGTCTTTACTGTACTGGAATTTTACCAGTAAGTCCTCCAATTTGTACCAGCAACACATAATGCGCATCAAACTAGCAAATATTGCATTTAAACTACTGGAATTTCAAAAAAGTTTGACTGCAAATATCTAATTTATGGCATCTGCAATTGCTATACTCGAATCCACCTAATTTAACCACTTTCTGGCAACAATTCACTTTTATCAACTCAACCCAATTACACACTGCCGAACAATTTCTTTGTTCCCAGAATATATTTGTGCGGTTCCGTGAGGAGGTCCTTATTTTGTCTTTCAGTCACATTAACAAAACCATGCTCGATGGATCTTATAAACAATCATTGGTTGCACCTACAGCACCACGTACCATTCAAATGTCAAGAGCTGACTGATTGGTTGCTCTCTTTCGGTACTAGCCTCTGATTTGCTGTAACTTGGTTTGACTGTTATGTGTGTATGTATGTCAACAGTAACTTGTTATCCAACTGGTACCATATCATGCCAGATTTTGCATACCACCAGAGATGGGCACTCTTAATGAATTGAAAACTAATTGCTTGAAAAGGTTGGTTGTGCATACTACATACTATCAATTCAAGAGATGGGTCCCACTGCAATCTTGGAGGGGAACGTAGACCATTAATCATATGTCAGAGCTGTTACCAAAAATTTTGGTGCTCACTGAAAGTAGTTTTGTGTCTTGTTATATTGTGTTGACATTGTACGTTCAATTTTCTGTGTGTTGGACCTGTTGGTATATATAAACCATTAAGAGGAATACCTTACTCAAGCAAACAAAACTTTGTCTTTCTTTTTTTCTGAGATTCAAAGTAACCCTACTAACATGAATAGCTTGGAAGGTACATCGTCATGAACAAATGCCTAATAGCACTACTAGAGAATTAAGGCTAGTTTGCTGTCCAACATGAGGCAATTTCAAGTTCACAACAGATCTAAATTTATACATGATAGAAAAAAAGCCAACGAGCCGTTTTTCATGCATCTTCCCCTTTTCTCCTAGAAAAAAAAAGGACAAATGGACCATCACAGACTAACCTCAGTTAATTATAATTGGACTACCTGAACTCTTGCCATCATCCAAGTTAACATGAATATCAGGAACATTCCCTCTGAGAATCTGAACCCTGAATTCCAAAGTTTCTTCATCCATCAACTCAAAAACCAGTCCATCACCAAGTTTCAGATCACTTTCAATAGAAAATGTTTTCCAACCTGAGTCAAACCGCCTCCCCCTCCAGTCCCCTCCATACCGCAACTCCCAAGTCTTGTTTTTGTACCAAAGTGAGACTTTCTGGCGGCTTGAAGGGAGGTACTGGGTGAACCATTTTGGCACCACCTTAAAATTAGGTCAAACATAGAAATATGAGCAAAATTTTCCACAACTAGATAAAGTTTAATTCAAGACATGCAATACATAATACTAAATTACTAATATTTATCATTTGACATAATAACATAATGTATGAGATAAAATGAAAGATAAGAATAATGTACAAGTTTACCAGATGATAAGGTTCTTGAATATGAGATTTGCAAACAATGCAAGTGAAGTAACGCTTTCCTGTAAGAGGGACAATTTTGTTATCTTTTGTGATTTCTTCCACAGGAGGAATTGATCCAGTCTCCAGGTCCGCACATGCCACAACAAGCTCATTGCCTTCATTTGGGTTTTCCAACAGACCAGTATTACCATCTTGCCCTGCAGTGTGCTCCCCAAGTGGTGTTGGTTCAATGTTCATGTTAGCATGTAGTAGCTTGTTCCCTGTTTTTGTCACACCTTGTTGCCAGGTCTAAAGTGGAATTATATATTTTTATCCACAAAATTTCCTAGTTAGTTTTTCCAATTATCATCATATATGTTATAGCCTTGTACTTTTGTGCTATATGAACTTGAACAATGTGGTATGATAGCGCATATCAGCCTCAATTGTTCATCACAAGAAATTGTACTGACAACAAAATATACAAGATAATTGCGGAAATTAGAAACCAGCCAAAATAAAAATTCACCACTTTTGGGGAAGTTACTATGATTTTTTAAAAAACACCAAAATGTAGCACAGACAAATAAGAACTCCATTGCTACTGTACTAGACAAATTACTTACCAGGTATTGAACGAAGACTAAAGTACCAGATTTAAGGGGGGAAAAAAAAGAATTTCCGTTACTGGGAAAGGTCCAACGAAGAACCAAACCAGTTAGCTCTTCAGTATTCACCAAAGAAGGCCTGTAAAGACTAAAGAAAGAAGAAGTACGAAACTAACCAGTATTGTTGCGAGCCTTGTTCAAGGAACAATGTATCTCAAATGTAGCCTGTAGGAATCAATTCACATTCACTAGAGATTCTGATTTAGCAAAAGAAAAAAGCTTTGTGAAGTTTATTTGTCTATTTACAAAAAAAAAAAAAAATGACGTCTTTTTCTACTAAATAAAATACCAAAGGATTTTACCATCTATTCGAAGTGGAAATCCCAAGTAACAATGGCTCATTTATCATTCTTCCATCTTCTCGAGCTCCAGAGTCGAGAGCAAACCAAATTATTTCAATGTAATATCAGAAGAAAATTAAAGGGGAAAAGTGATAATGTACCATGAAGAAAACAAAGTTAACACGTGTTGAAGTTGAACTGTTAAGTGTAAGGCGCTTTATGAGGCGTCCCCATGGAGAAACTCAAATACACCCGTTACTTCACTTCACAGTCAGACACACAGACGTGGAGTTCATTAGTGGGTCCCATCGGACAGAGAACAAATTCTATGAACCAGGATTTTTTAAGTTTTAAATGGTAATAAAATAAAGTGTCCTGTATTCGTATTGGTATTGGGCCCGTCTTTACCAACTCACTCCTCTATTTTTTAAAATGACCTAAATGCCCTCCATCTAGCGTTAAAATATGAGAAAACAACACGGGAGAGGAGAGGATATTTTAGTAAATTTGAAAGTGACCTGAGTAATTCCTTATTTTGTCTTCACTCTTCAGTGCCTACTTAGAACACAAGGTCAAAAGGTCAAATGGTAATTGGTAAATCAGTCTTTCAAGTAAATCTCTTTTTTATTTTTATTTTATCCACAAGTCTCAACCACTAATCTAATCTTGGCGCCTCGTACGAACAAACCCTCCTTCCTACTCTTGCACTCTCGCAAGTTGCAATGATGATCTCTCTCTTTCACTCTCATCATGCTTGCTCAACTTCCCGCTTCTGCAGGAAACTCTCCAGCTTTGGACACGGCGAATCCGCTTCTCCCTTCGGAGTCGGACCCTCCAAAATCCGTATCCGTCTCAAGAGGCGCAATCCCTCCCTCCGTTCTTCAACCGCCGCTCTAACTGTAATGGCGTTGATGACGGATCCCAACTATTTCCAGGTGGGAAGACTCGTTGGAAGCTATGGCTTCATGAATATTACTAGGTGGATATATTGCTCTCTTTCAAAACTAAACTAGTTTTTCTTTTCTTTTATTATTATTATTATTATTATTATTATTATTATAGTTTCCTTCGGCCATTGATAATTGCTGAACTATTGTTGTTTCCTGACATGTGGTGTTGATCTGGACCAAAGCTATTCATCATTTCAAACAGAAGGGATGACAACTTATGACAGGATACAAGAAGTAGATAAGTTGAGAGTCCAGAACGTTGGAGAAGGCCAAGTCAAAATAAGGTTAGTTCACCTTCCGTAATTATTTAAGCAGATGTTATGATTCGCCAACACCAAGGCAAATCATGAGAAAATGCTCCTCTCTCAATTATTATCCTTTCTCTTTTTCTGATTTTTGAGAAAATTACCCAAACTGCCCTCCTTGATGCCTATCAATGGAAAAAGGAAATTGAACTATTGGTGAATATAGCATTTGTTAAGCTCAAGACTTTAGTTTTCACAATACAAGATATTTCATATATGATTCTTTGACACTTACCAATGAATCGCTAATGGTTATCGCTCACAGCCTAATTACAGGATTTATGAAGGAAGGGTGATCCAAGGTCGTCTTCAGGGAACAAATGTCCTCTTTAAGGTACCAATCTGAAACATGATGTCTGATTGTATCACATTTATTCCATGTAGGTTTGTGTAAAAGGTACTTGAAAACACCCAACGTTTCTCTTGTTTGCATGTACCCTGGAGCTTTGTAGTGTACTGTGATGTATTACTTGAGTAGAACAGCTTTTAAATCTAATTCCATCGATCTTTTTCTCTCATATGCAGAAAATTCTGCTAATTTTAAGCAAAAGGAAATGAAATGTAGCTTTAAATCTGCACTAACTTCATTTATTGATTCATTTCAGTTCTGTTGAGAAACTAGCGGTCTTGATTTCAATTCGTATTAAACCAAATATATATGTGTCAGTTGCAAACATGACAACGTTGGGTGTTTATTCTGCAAGTAAGATAATTTATTGGTAAAATCCTTTATTGTTGTGCTAGAATTTACAGTTGACAATATACATGATGCAAACAAGGATATGCAAAAATGAACTTTATTGTAGCAGACATATAACTTATGTGAAATAAGTTAATTTTTCAATGCTATATGATTTGAGTATACATGTAAATATACTTGCATAATTAGTAGTAATGTAAAATACAATCCATATGATCCATTTGTGTTAAGGATTATCCAGTTTTATGATCTAACTATCTATGAAGGTGTATCCTGGTCAAATTACTGGGGGAACAGAATCAGACTTGATGGCAGCTAATGAACTAGGCTCTCATGCTTCTCTCCAAGTGCGCATATACTTCAGATTCCTTGATACATACACAAATTTGGTTTTTACATGTTAGAACTTAATAAGTTTATATTGACTGATCCATTTTGCAATCTCACCGCACTATAGACCAGCTTGCTCTGGAACAACCATTTTGAATTATCCAAGATATACCTGAATGCTTCGCAATGTGGCTGTTTTGATGGGTGATAATAAAAGGTTGAACGACCTTTCGTTCTTTAATGTCCTTTTTGGTGGCTCAAGTTTTTTAATTCTTGTAGGAAGACCCAAGAAATATCCAAATGCAGCACCAATTGAATGGGTTATAAATAAAAGTTGAACAGCCTTTAATATTCTTTGTTTTCCTCTTGCTAAAATTTTAACTCTTGTAGGAAGACCCAAGGAATATTTGTGAGAACATTCAGTTCTTGTTAGGAGCCTTCGAGACAATAACAGGCGAGCAGGTTCTGTTGCTATTAATACCCTTCTATAATGTGAAAATATGGCATACACCTGAAAAATGAGAAACCTCATGCATATCCCTATAAACAACTGGAAATGTCTCATGTGTCCTTTGAAATATGACAAATACAAATTCATATGTACCCTTTCTTCCCACTTTATTTTTATTTTAACCCTTATAGGAGAAAGAATTATGATTATTGTTTTTCTTGAGATGTAACAATTATGATTCTTGTTGGGAGCAGCGTTTCTGTTGGGTTTGAAATTTTCTGCCTTTGTATGGGGCATCTGTGATATTTCTCATTGTAGGGGTATGTATGTTCTCATCTTATAGAGACTAGTTATGTATGATGTTTTAATGCCCTGTAACCGAAACAAATTTTTTATTTCTTTAGTTTGTAGACTTGTGCATAACAGTGCCCACCTTTATGGTAGTGGTCCCACATGGCTTTGTCAAAATGTGGCTAAGGCATGTAGGGCCCAAGTGACATCAAGTCTAAAAGTTTAGGCTCAAATTAGCATGTTATGCCTCTTGACTTGATGCTTCATTGTGCAATTGAGCCCAACTAATCCTCCAATTAAGTTGGTCACACTTGATTATCATTCTTTTTGAATTTTCTGCTACTAACACTCAAATTTGCATCTAAGATTAAAAACTAAAGTTAGTTTACTATATTGAAACCCCCAATATGCATTATAAGTTTATAACATCAATTTGAGTGAGTGGTGTAACAATATTCCAAAAAAAGCAAGTATGATACTGAAGTCCAACTGCAAAAAAAACAGAACAAACATTTGATTATGAAAAACTATCAGTGTCTGCTACCTTCTGGCTTATACTGATATGCAACCTGACCAGTATGATACTGAAGTCCTATCAGATAATCCTTCTCACAATCATACTTGTGGCATTGAAGACATTCTCTGTTGTTATTTGTAGTGGTTGGCTTTTCGTAATGATGGGAAGTTCAGTGCTGCTGACTATGCCAAATTTGCTAGCGAAAATATTTCTAAGGGCCTTTCTAATAGTTCGCCTATATTTGGCTTGGGCCAAAATTGGAAAGCAAGGAGATATTTTGTAATAAAGCTGCTCAATGGTGCCATGAATGGTTTGGCGTACATGCATGAAAATGATAGGTTGCACCAGAGTCTAGGACCTTCTTCTGTTGTCATGAAGTATTGATGTTTTCCCCTTTATTAAACTTTGAAGTTATTTCATTTCTAGACCTACAAAAATTACTATTCACCTTCCCGGTAAAACATGAAGAGAGGGGATTTTAGATTGAAGTTGCCATTAATATATTTATATAATTTTATTTCCAATATTGAAATGAAAGCGCATATAAAAATTGGGATACCCTTTTGATGTTCTAGTTGATTCTGAGTTGGCTATTTTGCTCTGTAGTACAGTAATAGAGAGAGATGAGGCTGTTCTGGTTCCTCGGTTGCGGGACCTAGCCTTTTCAGTTGATATCAGGTCCACCTCTCTCTCTCTCTCTCTCTCTCTCTCTCTCTCTCTGTGTCTTTGTGGTTTTAACATTTTACAGTTGACATAGGCCATGTTTGTAATTCAAAATAAGACATGCTCTGAAAAAAAAGTGGAGCGAAACACTTAATCTTTCTGTAAGGCTATCTTTTGTTCTTTCTGATAGTTAATTGGTTACATTTGGACTAAACTAGTCCCTTACTACCCAGAATATTGTTAAAGAGTGGCCTGCATGAGGGGCTTTTTAGCAGTTCATTGATAAGCTTAGATTTTTTCAAATTTTTCAATGCATTTTCAGATATTCTGCAATAGGTGACGGGCCTTTGTCACAAGACCTGTGGCATAGAGCTACTTATGCAGGTGCCTTTGCTCCTTTTGAAAAGCGAGCTTTTGCAATTGCTGATGACATGTAAGATGATCTAGAATTGCAGGCACTAAATAGGGTTTGTTAACCAACCTGCTTTGTTTAGGTGCAGTCCTGTACTGGTAGGTTATGACCACTGATCATCTTACATTCTTCTTATTTTTTTTATTTTTGGTTTGTTGGTGGTTAAGTTTAGGATATGTTAATAAAAATGCTAATTGATGCAAAATTAAGCTAAATTGAGGGTTAATTGAAATTTTAGACTACTTACAAAAAGTGGTGCTTATTTGGTTGTCACTTACCTAGAGAGAGCAAAATGGAGCTAATTTGGGATAAGTCAATTTTGTGCACAGTGAGGTTTAATTGTAATTTTGAAATTTAGATAGCACAATTGAGGCTTTATTGTACATATGTAATATGTAGAGTAACAATGTCATTACATAAAATATGGTTCAGTTGAGAAGAAGTTGAGGATTAACTGCATTTGCATTATTTGGTGCACGATGTACACATTGAGGTAAACTGTGCGACATTTTTATAGTGTAAGGAATAATATGGAAAATAGGTTTAAACGAGAACAAGTTGGTTAAACTTTGATTGAACATTTGCATTATGGATGTCACATGTTGGGTTTCTTTTGTCCCTGGCCACAAAAACTGTAATAAGCTGAGGTCAAATTCATCTGAATCGAGCAATAATTTATGCGACGAGAAATTCATTTGAGAATATGAGATCAAACTGAGATTACATTGAACTTAATGTTTGGAGTTAATTGGCAAGTTTTGAACTTCAAAATACTTTATTTTTCTCTCTGTCAAGCAGATATGAAGCTGGGTTTCTTTTTGCATATTTAGCCTTTGTACCCTTTTGTGAAGCCGGGATTATAGATGGAATATCCTTGCAAGTGAGGATATAATAATTTTAGTTTTAATTTTTTTTTTTGCAATAAATTCATTTCATGGATAACTAGATTTAGAAATTTCATTTCTCAGCATTTTGCAACCATGCCCGGGCAGGAGCTAATTGATAACTTAAAAATCCACTGTAATGCTGAGTACTTGTTGTTTTTGTGTTTGGCAGCCAATTTTAAGCCTAAACAAACCCTTAATTATCTTCAACAATAACTTTCCTCGACCATCTAGACAGATTCTATTGTGTTTCCATACTAACTGTATAACATGTTTTGCATGTAGACTACATTAGTACAATGGCTTCGTTAATCTTTTTGGGCTAAAGACTAGCAATTGATTGTATTATTTTTTGAATTCAGAGACTCCTTGAGAGTACCTTTCGGCTCGACCTTTCTTCAGTGAGAGAGTATGCACACCTAATTATTATTTTTGTCAAACTTTCATCTATTTGTCTTTTACTCTTTTATGGATGGACTTATTTGTCTGTTTGTATATTTATTTATTTATTTATTTATGTTAATTGAGCTTATGAGTAAATGGGGTTCATTATTCTTAGCCATGAATACAAAGAAAACTTAAGATAAGACTTGCATAAACAAACGTGAGCCTAGTCTTGGAGTTACCTTACTAATGAGACTTGATACTATACCATCCAGTACAAGACAAAGCATGTTTTTCACTGGAGTTTGCTTTTCCTCCTTCAAATCTAGTTAATACTTTGCACAATTGACTATCTTATGGTAGTTATTTTTGTGCCTTTTTTTTTATGAGCATCAACATTTGTTATAGGTATTGTATAGCAGATGACCGATTAGCAGAAGCTGTAAAATTTTTGGATTTAGGCAATGGAGCTGGCTGGGAACTGCTCCAGGTACTGTAGTAAGAATTGTGTAGTAAGAATTGCAAAGTGTCAAAGCCTATGTCAATCAATACTCCATAGTCCATACAAATACCCTAAAAGTCATATCTTGCTCTTGTAGGCAATGCTAAATCCTGATTATAAGCAGCGGCCTATCGCTCAAGCAGTACTTAACCATCGATTTATGACTGGAGCTGTTCTCTGAGTTAACCTTACACAGTTTTCTACTTATTTTCAGTACCATGAGTTAGATTATCCTTTTCTTTTTTTAAAAAAAATTTATGTTGGTAATATATCATGAGGAGCGTTCCGCTGCCACAGGTTCTTGGTGCCACAAGTTGCCACAACTTTATATTTTATCAATATTTTAAAATTTTAAAATTCAAACGTCAAATCCAAACCGTTGATCTTGTTCTATTTAATGAGCGATGCATTTCTATATAAATTTTATAAAATTGGAGTCAGTTTGATACTCGATCAACTGATCAAATGATAAAATTTGGAGTCTGTTTGTGATGCAGAGCATATTGCTACTAAATATATGGTCGAGATGGACCACCAGAAGAGAAAAAGAAAAAAGTAGCAGTTATTTTAATTTCCTAGCGGTTATTTTCTATGTTGTAGACAGAACCTCTTAAAAGAGGATGTATCTTTCAGTTTTAATTAGAAATTTAGAAAAATTCTAAATTGTGTTTTCTTCTCTGTTGAGAAAATAACTGATTCGCGCTACTCGCTGCGTCAATTTGATACTCGATCAACTGATCAAATGATGAACGTATTAGAATTAATCTGTCATAATTAACTAGATTCGTTCATTTGTTGATCGAGTATCAAACTGACTCCAAATTTTATAAACTTTATATAGAAACGCATCGCTCGTTAAATTGAACAAGATCAACGGTTTGGATTTGGCGTTTAAATTTTGAAATTTTAAAATATTGATAAAATCTGAAGTTATGACAACTTGTGGCACCAAAAACCTGTGGTAGCAGAACGCTGCTCATCATGATTTATATATCATATATGCCACCATCTGACGGTAGGCCATTAGTTCCTGGTGGAATTTTGTAAAGTTATCTTTCTTTGATTTTGGACTTGGTCAATGACGTTGAACAGCAATTAGCTAGTGCTGGTTTAAATTATGATGATAGTGTAATAATGTTCTTGGTGTATATATGCTAGAGGGAGAATAGATAACAGAGACGAAAGATTTTTTTGGTCAAACGTTGTGTGGGGTTGGGAAAGAGTTGTACTTGTACCCACGCCAAGTGACAGTTTATAGTGTAATGATAAGTTAATCTTTTAGTCAACAATTTCAGAGGTCAATGGCTTGTCTATTCTATTTTGTTTCTAATGATGTGAACCCCCTGCTTCGGGTGTTCTCTGATCAAAACGTGCATTAAACTGTTGTGCCTTGTGCGTCATCCTGTCTTGGTACCGGATTGAAGTTATTGCCTGCGTTAGCATAACAAATTGTAACGTATTGGTCCTATGTCATCATTCAATTTAAAAAAAAAATTGTGCAATTGTTTACAAAATCTCAAAAGAGAACATGCTTGAGTGGATTTTTTTTTTTTATTTTGTTCTATGAGTTTGCTGAATGATACTGAACGGCTGCTTTCAGGTTCGAAAATGGAAAAGAAAAGTAAATTACAGTTTGAAGAAATGCATAGAATGGATTCTCTTTTCTTACCTTCCACACTTGAGCAAACAGAATTATATTGCAAGGGTTTACAATAATGTCAATCGTTGAAGAACACAAATCTAAACAATTTTACAAAATGCTGAGGCGTTTTGTTTATAGTTCTATCTGCAAGCTCACTCGGACCAGAGACTTGATGGCTGGGTATCCCTACTCATACTGACCGACCAACTATTATCCAAATAACTTGGTAGCCTCTAAAAAAAAGATCACGATTTCAAAAGTGGAACTAAGAGTGGCCAATGCTGATGTCCCACGCCCCCAAATTTTAAACACAAAAGGTTGGATTTTAAGGGAATCAATTTAGTTATGTGAATACAGCAAAAAAATAATAATAATAAATAAAATAAATAAAATCTTATGTTATTGTGCCTATAAATGGTCCTATCAAATGAAACTCTATATTTTAATTTTTATTATATTAGTATTATTATTACCTATTTACCTGACACAACGTATACTTAAGAAAACTATATATTATCAAAAAAAAAATCAAGAATGGGAGAAAAAGAAATAGAAATTCAGATTGTCCACCCATAGCACATTTTGCAGTGCTCCTTTCATCAATTCATTAGGGGTCTGAAGTATGCTGCTTGCATCCTTTACGAGAGAAGTGCTCACTGCTGCGTCGGACAACCTTGTGGCACAATGCACAATAATGTGTCTGACAGGCCCAGCAAAATAAATGATTATTGTTCCCCTCCTGTTCAAGTGCAAAATTCTTGTTATTGTAGCTAGAGAATGAATCATGTTATTCATTACACTCTATATCTTGTTACAATTGTATATGGCAGAATTTCATTAAACCCTCACATACCACAATTTAGCATATACCCTTTGTAAACAGAAATTTTCATATTTTAAATTACAAAACTTAGAACTTTATTGTACAATTCGAAACTTCAAAAATGTCAGATATGGCCAAACTGTTAATCTGTCAGCTTGTCAAATTGTTCTAATTTCCTCTCTTAGATTAACTTTCATATTTGAGTTAATTCTACAAATCTGAACATCATCACCATAGACATCTTTTTCAGATCAACATGCAAAGGAAAAAAAAAAAGACTTCAATGTTAGGAATGGATTTAAACAATATCTCTATTAAGGGTCTTTGTCTGTATGCAGCAGGGTTAAACTTGCACATATAAATGCACATGCACACACACAAGCACGCACAGAGACAAAAGCAGGCACAGGAAGGGATCTTAAGGAAAAGGACAGCTGAAGAGCATTTCCTTTTAACTCAACCAAGTTGGCAACAGACCATCCATCTTATGCAAACTTAATTAATCAATAACTACATAGGTGCTTATGACAATTTTTCAGAAAGGTCACATTGCAAGTTTGATACCCAATTATAGAAGTTTAGACTAAGAAAGCTTCAGGTAGCCAGACTGAAATAGTTCATACTTCCATTAGTAAATAAAAGACAAACAATAGGTAGAAAAAGAGCAAAAAGGAAAGAAAAATCAAGTTCTGACCTTTGCATTGCGTTGACCACAGTGGGGACAAGGGTGGTTTGCCTGGCCAGCAAAAAGTTCAGCCCGTACCTGGGCAACCACCTGCCTCGCATTAATGTTCTCCTCCCATCTTACAATCTCTTCACGAGGGAATAATTCACACCCTTGCCTTTTCATGGAATAAAAATGTTAAATATTTAAAATAATATGTTGATATTTGTACTATAGTGAAAAACATTTATGATTTAATAATTGCAATATTAGTTGAAACTTTCCTCAATGGATTTTTCCTTGGTTAATTTTTTTACCAGCTACCATATATCACTGAGCACCGCGTCTATATAAACAAGAATAAACTGTGCTGGTATCAAAATAATTAGCTCTTAAGGTTAGAAAAAGTTAATAGAGACACTGCTTACTGAAATAAAGATAATACAAAAAACAAAGTACAAAACTAGGACCAAAACTCCAGGTGCTACACCACTACAAGATACAGACAGATGCATGTTTAGTTGAAGCAAACGCAGGAAATTGGTTTTCCGGATCAGTTTATTAGCTCACAAATCATATCAAGTTGCCTCAGCTAAAGTTTACGAGAGGTTGTGGGCAAAGATTTTCTTTTACTGCCAAAATCATATTCAATCCTAATAGGCATTATTGGAAAATTGAGAAACCACCTGAAATGGTCATAGCCATCAATAGCCTTGTTGCATTTGTAGCAGAAATACTGATCACAGTTGGAGCACACCATCTTGTTACACCCCTCAGTGCGTGAAATTAGCATCTTACAACTGGGGCACTGTTTGGCATCCTTCAGCGCCTCCTTCACACTCAGCAATTCATTTATCAAGTCCTTCTGCTTTCTCAGCTGCTCATTTGTTGTAGCCCCAGGTTGCATCCGTTCCTGTCATTTGGTTAAAAAACGATTATAGAAATGATTAGGAGGATGACAAATTCTATGTTTGTGGTTACAGCCTAAAAGTTTGCTCAGGCTATGTCAATGTCAAGTCTCCGGTAAGCGCAGATAAACTCAAAATCATGCTTGGGGTATTTTGCTGGGAGAGACATATTACAATATTTCTAGATTAGTTTACAGTAATTGTTCCGTTAGTTTTCTTCTTTTTGTATTAATTTACTTTTGAATGGGCATATTTTTTACTATGGTAATTTGACAGTCTTGACAGTCAACAACAACTAAGCCTTTTGTCCCAAAAAAGTTGGGATAGGCTAGAAAAGAAACCCATCCAAAAAACAAAAATAATATATATAAAAAATACTAATGATTGTAATAGCAATAATAATAAAAATAATAATAATAGCAAGCTTTTAAATTTCGATTTTTTCGGTATGACGGTCCAGGTCCTCATGTTATTTCGATGTTATAACGGCGATATAACGGTGTAGTGTTTTTTTCAAAGTTTGACACACATCAATTCTATAACTATCAATTTATATGTTTATACATCTCTAATACTCCATACAAATAGCATGCGGCCATACCAAATTCAATATATTGCAGTGTACCAATATTGAGTAGCAGTAGCAGCTTGTATCAATTTAACAATAGTTCAATATCGAATACACAATTTAACAATAGTAGCAATAACAGCTTGTTATTTCGCCAAAATAACTGAAATAACGCGTTACGTCATTTTCTCAATTAAGACTGTAACGTTCATGCGGTTTGACACAGAATACCGCTATTTCTGTTATTTCGCAGAAATTTAGAAGCTTATAGTAATAGTAGAAACCTACCTCAACCTAAATCTAATATGTGACCAACAAACCTATGGCATCACTCATGGATCCAGTATATGGATTGCTAACTTCCATGCGCTTCTATTGATCGCCAACTCCTTGGAGACATTCTATTCTTTAAGGTCTTTCTTTATCGCTTCTTCTCATGTCAATCTTGATCTCCCTCTGTCTCTCCGTGTGCTTTCGAAATGATTGAGAATTCCGCTACGCACCAGTGCCTCGAGAGGCCTACGTTGGATATCTCCAAACCATCTCAAACGATGTTGGGCCAACTTCTCCTCTATCGGTGCAACCCCAACCATATCCCGTATGTCATCATGTCTTATCCGGTCTTTCCTCGCCAAAACATATGCATCTTTGTTACACTCATCTTCTAGACATGTCGTCTTTTAGTAGCCCGACATTCTGCACCATACAACATCGCAGGTCTAATCGCCGTCCTATAAAACTTGCCTTTTAATTTTTGTGGGACTTTCTTATCGCATAAGATGCCTGATGCTTGCCGCCAATTTCACCCACCATGCTCTTATCCTATGATTAACATCATCTATCTCACCATCGCTATGTAGCATCGACCCCAGATATCGAAAAATGTCTTTCATAGGCACTACCTGTCCGTCTAAACAGAAATCTCCATCTTCTGATCGTACCCCACTAAACTCACACCTCATATACTCCATCTTAGTTCTATTAAGCCTAAATCCTTTGGACTTTAGAATTTGTCTCCACAACTCTAATTTTCTATCGATACCCGTCCTACTCTTATCGACTAGCACCACATCATCAGCAAAGAGCATACACCAAGGAATCTCCCCCTGTATATCCTTCGTGATCTCATCCATCACTAAAATATAAGGACTCAAAGCTGATCCCAGATGTAGTCCTATTCTAATAGGAAAGTCGCTAGTCACACTATCACATGTCATGATGCAAGTAACAACACCATCATACATGTCTTGGATGAGCGTAACGCACTTGGTGGAGACTTTCTTCTACAGCCTTAACAGTCACTAAGAGTAATTCTAAGTTTTGAAATCAGACATTTGGAATGTTATTTAAACTCTATAGTCTAAATATATAATGCACATAAAAATTGATTTGATGCAAATTTTACATGTTTATTTATTTATTTATTTATTTTGGAAGCAAGTGGGAGCGCCCACCACTCTTCCTTTGGAAGAGCATTCAACGATTATTCAGAAGACAAATTTTGCAATGGTCTGGAATTGATGGCCTTTAATGGAATATTAAATGATTTGAAATGTGATACACAACCTACCTAAAAGGCCAACAATATGTATCATCCATTTCTACTTAGAATTTTTTTTATTATTTCAAAAAAATCAAATTTATACTTTACCTTTTTTTCTTTTTTTTTTTTGCAAAGATGATCCAACTTTATCCCAATAATTATTGGCAAAAAGTTTGCTTCTGTATTTGCAAAAGATGAATGGACAGGGAGATATTTTTCATTATACTCTGCATTAAGCTACTGATTATGATTAGGTTTTAAGAAATGAGACAAAGAATCACAGTCAAGCAAAGAAGTAAAAGGTAAAAACTTAATTGAGAATAGAAAGGTTTTTGGATGAACTCAAATGTGAGGTCTAAAGGGGCTAGAACCATCTTTTTTCATTACTAAAATGAAGGTAAAATTTAGTAAATCTTTGTGTTTTTCTAATGCCTGGGGGTGCTAATACCAGGTAAATGTCTTTTACATATAACAATTACAAACCCTGACAAATGACAGATGTCCTCAAAAAAGAAAGATCACATTTAAGATAATAACATCTTGACAATTAAGCGTTAATGTTTTTTTAATTCAAGGAAGTGACAGCCAAGTAATTAAGCCTCCTTAACATTGTCATCATGAGAGTCAGCTTACCCCAATGCAAAACACCAACAAATTGAGAGAAACCATTAAGGTTTAGAAGTTACCTGAAGGACACGAAGACGTGTCTCTGCATCCATACACTTCTCCCCAACATGCCTTCTGTCTCTACAAAGTGTGCAGAAACTAAAAAAGCACTTGGAGCATTGTGCATCATTTGATTTTGAATCCTCCAAACAGGCTGTCTCACATCTGGGACAATAGACTACATCTGACATGGCATCTAGGGTTCTTTGAAGGAGCAATGATTCCCACCTCTCATAGTCTTCGTCACCCAAAAGTCGCTTAAGGACCAAGGGTGGAACATGAACACCGCACTTGGTAGAAGGGCAGGAAATTTTAGTAACAGAGCCTTCTTTCACATGCATTTTGGAGTATGTTTCCATGCAATTCGAGCAGAAGATGTGCTGACATGGAAGCTTGATGAACTCTGAACCTGATAAATCAAAGTGTTACGAAGTGCGATAAATGTTAGAACTTCAAACAAGTGTTTACTCAGTCATTTTGTAAGGAATAACTAATATAAAAACGCTGTGTTGGACATTAAAAATAACAATGAAACACACAGTTTTCTGGTTCCTTTTGTGACATAAGAATCAGTTCATGTAAGCAAAGACTGAATTTTGTGTTTCCTTATTATTCTTCAGTTGACTTGTCTAGTGTTTTAGTTACATGAACAATCAATTCACATAGGATAAATTGCAGAACAGAGATATTGTGTCAAATCGGGGCTTGATTGGCCATGAGGATTGATTAAGATGCAACTTTACCTCAATTTTACAATGAGAAAACCAATGGCTGTTACTCATATACCATTCAAAAGTTACATCAAGTTACAACAAAAGGATAATTCAGTATAGTAAAATCACCTAAATACTCGCTGAAACAAATCAGGCACTGATGCATATTACTAAGAAACGCCTCATGACACTTCTTCTCGTTATACCCCATCAGGATGGGGATAGCTCTCTCTGGCACAACATTTTCTGAGATGGCACGGCAATCAGCAAGCATCTGGTTATCATGAGGGCTCCACAAGGTTACTTCCTCGGTAAACCCTAGGTGTGAGAGGGCGGATCCATGGAGCCATTCAGTCCATTGGAACACCACCTCCTGTCCTGGTTGGTCTCTCCAAATGGCATCTAACATGGCACAGAGGGATGAAACCCTAACTTTGTCTAGCCATTGTGTGGTGATTGTGAAGTAAGGGGGATGGTGACTAGGGTACGATTTGGGGAGAAGTACTTTTAGTACCATTGGGGGTAAATAATTGACTCCGAATGTATATAAAAATCCCTTGTCTTTGGAGTTGTTGCTTGCAACTTGAGCTTCAGTTGGCGTAGCAAGTTTGGTGTTGCTGGTACCTGTACCTGAGTGGAATTTGGCTGATACGGTGATGCCATCGGGAACTTCATAATGCACAAAAATCTATTTCATGGTATAGAATAAATTAGGGTTACAGTGGGAACACAGTAGGTAAGCATGCAGGCATTTATTGAAGGGGTTATGTTAAAGAGCACACAAGGTATATCACTAATGGGAGCATTTGTGACAAAAAGAGGCTAAACATACCTGAAAAGATCGATGGCCTCCTTGGGTATTGAAGACAACTAAATTGTCTTGATATATAGCCTCCAAAGCTAGGACCTGGGTTTTGTATAAGACAATAAAGAAAAATAGGATGTATAAGAACCATAATCAAGTGCTTCCTCAACACTGCCTGAAAAAGATCTGAAAGCCCATGAACTAATGCAGCATTACTCTAGGAGACGTAGCGTTTTGCTCCTGTACAGGAGTTTCATTTGATAATATTGAAATTCTGAATTACAAATCGCCAACACCCCCCCCCCCCTCCCCACCCCCTATTTTTTTATTATCTTATCATTGTTTAACATTACACAAATTCTATTCGATAATATCAAAATTCTGAGTTCTAGGTCTGGTTAAAAAAAACCCTGATCTTTTATTATCCACTATCTTGCTAACATGGTTAATATAGTTAACATTCCTAGGAACGTGAACTATAAATAAAAAATTTGGCGTCAACTTTGAAGCTAATTAATTACCTCGTCTTCTTGCCTCCTATCATTGTCTGCAATCTGTTCTTCGGAAACCCCAACCTCAAGTTCATCTAAATTGAGGTCCAGAAATCCTGGCATGACATCCTCCTCTTCGAATTCCAAACCCTGGTCCCTTCCATGATCGGACCCCTCCCCCGATTCCGATATCACCTCCGGCTCCGACTTGAGAGGTGCCATAGCACTTAGCAGGATCGTTGAATTCTGCCTCCGATAGAATGTTTGGTGTTGAGGAGAGAGAATTGAGCTTGGAGGTTGATTTCGTATTTGGAGGGATGGAGGATGAGCTCTCCTCTCCTCTCCTGATACTTTTTTTTTTTTATTCTGGTGAAGGGAGACTGGAGAGATAAGACGAGGCAGCGGCAGGGCGGCACGCCGTCGCGTTGAAGAATCTTTAATGTTTCCTGCTGTCTTGATTGACTGACTACTATTCAGCTCTCTTTTCTCTTAGGGCCTGATCGAAATGAAATTTAAGAGCTCCAACGTCAAATGGAATTCTCGAGAAACAATATTTTCTGATCGGAATGGATGTCCACTAGCGAATTCATTTCGTTTTGAGCGATTTGGAGAGAAAAATTAACGCTGCCGAAATCGCGAGAAAAAGGACGAAATTTGCCGCGATTTCTTCTGGTGGGAAGAGACGCAAAATATTCAGACTGTTCTACCCTTCCATCCAAAGCCCGTTTTTTTCTCTTGATTCTTGAAGCAAAATTTCTCATGTTCTCCATCGTACTTCTCTAAAGCAATCTAATTGCGACAAATACTAGGCACAACCCCTCCTCACTTGTACCTCTATGTGAAGTACCCTCTTTTTCTTTTTGTTTTTTGGTCTTCAACTCTGCTTCTCTATCTAGGATTAGGTGATCAAGGTTTGGATGGTTGCGCTATCCCTCTTACAAAAATTAACAAAAATAATCTTTAAAATTTAAAGTACTTTGATTTTCTATCGTGGTTACGTTATTATTTACTTTTATCACTGTATCAATGAAATGCTTTGCTAAAAGCAATTATCTTAAGTTTCATAAACTTTTGGTTCTTTTCCAATTTGAAAGTATTCGGATAAAGAACTAGTCAATGCAAAGAGGGTAGTTAATCATATGTGGCATAACAACAACTTAGGTGTTTGTTATTATTTTCTTTTAATTCCAGTTCTAAGTATTAATTTTTAATAGGGTTATGGTTCCCAACTTGATTAGGAGTTTAGGACTCCCGATCATGTACTGGTAAAGATCGTATCAGTTTCATTCTTAATTAAATGTTTGTCTATGAGCACAACCGTACATATGATCTGTACTGACACATTGACAACAATACATATGATCTTTTGCTAATATGTACCGATCCTAATGAGGAATCATGAGATAACTCTCAGCACCAAAAAAAAAAAGGATATAAATTATATATGTCAGATATATTTAAAGACTTATCAGTAAGGGTAAAATAGTCAAATTATAGGAAATGAAATCATTTTTTTTCTATTTTCATATAGCATCCGATCACAAAATTCATTTCTCTTCAATTCTTTTTTTATTTGTTCTGATCACCGAATTTCATTTAGAAATCATTTCTATTGAACTCTATTCTATTGAATTGAATTGAACTCACTTGAAATGTCATTCCGATCAGACCCTTATTACGGTCATTTACAAGTGCTACTATTTTAAGCGCCGCAGACAAACAGATTAGTGCTAACAGGGTTCAGTTTCAGGTTTTTACGGTATTTTGTCCAAGGTTTATCTGTAATTGGAATTTAATTTTTTTAAATTCCGAAAATTATTTTATGATTTTTTTTAATTATGGAGAAACCACGGCGATAATATTGTCACAGTGTCTTTAAGACAATTTTGAAAGAATCAGTCCTAGTGTATCATCTAACAAATAATAAAATCTCAATCAGAGGTCCAAAGTGCAAGGTGTTTTTTCATACCCAAGATTCCGTTCGGATGAGCCCTAGGAATTAGAGAATAAGATCATGTTTGGTAGAGGATTAAAAGTGGAGTAACTCATTTAATCCATTTTTACTCCTCCAAACATGATTTAAATTTGGTGGATTAGTGTGGAGCAAGGAGGAGTAAATTACTCTACCATTTTAGGTGGAGTAAAGTTACTTCACATGATTAAGAGATGGTTCCTATTATTTATTTACTTATTTCATTTTTACTCATCTTTTCATAACAAATATGATAAAAAATTAGAGGATTAAGATGAATTAACTATTTACTCCTCCTTAAACTAATCCACAGTTTACTCATCTGCCAAACATGGCCTAAGAAAATAAGAAAGTAAATTTATTATAAACAATCCAAATTTTTCACAAAGTTACACACTTCCAAATACTTCTTTTCTATTTCTTTCCTTATTCTTCTTATTCCCACCCTATCCAAACGAAGCCCAAGTAAATAAACATAGCTTTGTCTCAGCTCCGTAACTCCGTTGCAGATACTAGATAGATATTTTCCAATATTTTAGGACGCGTACTGAAAATAAGTGAATAATTCAGCAACGCGTCAACACATAAGAAAGGTCAAATTCAATTTTACTGTTAGAGATATGTCCTAGAAGCCAATCTTTTCGGCTACTTCTATGGTTTTATGTCATGGATGATTTCATATCATTTGTTCCTTGATTTATGTGTTGACAGTTCATTCAGGTTGAGGATCTGAATTATAGATCACTGTGATTCATTTAGTAGTAAATGACAACAATAAATCTAAAGCGTCCATAATCTTGATAATTAACAAGGAACATTAATTATCAATAAGATTAGTATGCAAGTTAAGTGTTGATTAAGTTCTATAAATCAAAGGTTAAGAGTAACCAACTTAATTGCATATGTTTATGTTATTTGAACATAGTACAGGACATGACCCAACGAAATAAATATATGGATTGTGTTTTGGTGTCATTATTTATTTCGTTATGATTTTGATTCTAAGTTTGAGATATTTATCTTTTCCACATGAGGATAGGTTCAATAAATATCGTCTACCGCTGATTCCCGATAAGGGCTGCTATACGGACGTTATTTATGTTCTCTTGAACTGTGCGGGGAAAAGTTAAATAGTCAAGAAAACCGTATGTCCCTCATTAATTCACTTAGTGAGTGACGATATCTGTTTGGGCCCCTTGATGGAGATAGATTGTTTGCTAGCAACTGATACAATTATCTCTAGATCAAGAAACGTATAATCTGCAAGAATGACACATTCCTATCTTGGATTATACGATGATATCGTGAGGCATAGGAATCAAAATAGAGATATACTTTTATTCTCTTATGCAGGATTGAAATATTGTAGCTGTACACTATTTATGCGAATTGGGAATCATAACGTGTTGCTAGATACCGCTTATGATTATTGGATTTAAATAGCGATTTAACTCCATGTCCAACGTAGCATAAATCCTCAAAGGGTCACACAGAATTGGTGTTTTAACCATGCTTGCATTATTTATTTATTTGCAATAATTGGTATTGCAAAATATGATGAGTTGATTAATTAATTAAATAGCGTTGTAGACCGTTATAATTAATTAAATCAAAGGGATCATATAGAAATAAATTAATGCATTATCTAATCCCTAAATAATTATTATTAAGTTAATAATTATTTATTTCAACACGTATGCATTTAATAGGGCTTTAATTAAATAGTTAATTAAAGGCCCAATAGGGAGTCAAATTGGGAGCAACAAGAAGGGCCATTTAATAGGTGATTAAGTGGACCCAAGAGGCAATGCACATAGCCCATGAAGGGCCCATAATGTGGCCGGCCATAGCATGTGGTAGGTGGGATGGCAAAGTTGTAAATAGGTGTTGAGAGGTAGGTAGGGTTTGAGCTCTATATAAAGGGGTATATGGTAGCAAATCCCTCTCTCTCTCTCTCCCACAAACCCTAGCCGCCCCCCTCTTCCTTGGCCGGCGCCTCCCCTCTCTCCCTCTCCATTAGCTCATGTGTTGAGCCCCCTCTCTTCCTCAAATCAATTAGTTCATTTGCTAGAAGATTGGGAAAACTAGGGATTAGGCATTTCCTCCAAGTTACTAGCATAACTTGTAGAGGATTTGGTTAATACCAAGTGGACTCGAGGCGATTCGACAAGGAGGCGCGAGCTAGACGTGAGCACAACCACCTACAACCTAGCCGGTTCGAGCCTCTTGATTACTAGTTCAAGAGAGGTATACCTTGAACCTTTCTCTCTTGTGTGAATGGCTTAGTGCAAGATCCGTGTTTGTGCATGATTGTTTATGGATAATTAGTAGTATTTAATCATAAAATGAAAATTATGCACTCAACTAACAGTGGTATCAGAGCACATGGTCGTACTTAAGCTATTTTGACACTTAATTAAGAGAAATTGGCTAATTAACGGATTAGTAGAGATGATGCGTTTGTTTGCTGTCTGGAAATGGTATTTTCTGTGTTGTTTCGCGTTTTTCGCTTTGATAAGTTCTCTGGAAGTTTTTTCCATCTACATGAAAGTTGTAGATCTGTGGATTGTGATTCTTTTAGCGTTGGATTCACATTTTTCTGAATTAGTATGGATTTACTGTGAATAAAATGGCGACAGTGCGCAGAACCAGTTTCTGCTTGCACTGTCCTGTTTGAATGGCTTGAAAGATTTATATTTTGAATATAAGTACCAGTGTTCTATGGCTAGATTTAAAGAGGACTTGAAGCTCTTTCTGAGCATGTAAAATTTGTTGCATGGCTCAGATCAATTTGTGGGTTTTCAAGTATGAAAAGGAAGAACTTGTCAGATCCAGTTTGTTGAGCAAATCGATTGTTCTAATAAACTGTACCAACTGAGAACTCCTTTAAAAATTCTGTTTAAATGGAGTTGTTCTATTTTGAGTTAGGATTCCAGGAAAATTAATTTCATAATTTTTCGTGGAAGTTAGGACCTTCAACTAGGTTAGAACTTTTCGATCGACAGTCTGTTCCAGTACAGAATTTGTTGGTTGTTTAGTTAGTAACTCGAACCTTTTGAACTAAACTTGGTGGTTTTCTTTTCATGAATAGTTAGGCTATAGATTAAGCAAGTTTTTCTATGTATATTGTATATATAAAAACTATTTAGAAGGTGGTCTAACAGACCAGATGGTTGAGAGGATAATCTGAAAATCTCATAACGGTGTTTCGTGCACTTGTAAGAGATTTGTCATTTTTGATTCTCCCAGATGGAGTAAGATCTCTTCTTGAATTTTTTACTGGTAATCACAACTATGATAAGGAGCTTAAGTAATTTATTTGAGAATTTTTGGAGACCTAAAACCTTTGCTTTTATTGGATTCCATTAGTTACGTTTTTAATAAATTACTGTTTTTCTAAATATTCAAACTAGTTGAAATTAATTAGAAAACTCCTTGTTTGATCTCCTTTCTGTTATGGGATGTTGAAAGAACTTTCTAAATGAATTTAAACAAGTTTTGTTGTTTAAAATTGAGAATTTGTACACGGAATTTACTTATGGCAAACGATACGCAAAGATGCTTGAAAATCGTTAATTGGAAACAAAGTTCTTGTATGTGCTAACTTTGTTTTGTAGGTGGATAGTGGGTTTAGTATGGCTCAAGACTCAATGCCTTGTGGTTGTAATGAATGCATGTGTGAATGTTTGTAATGCGGCCTTTGGTGCCATTAATTAATTAATTTGTTGATTAATTTTTTATGTAACTTGTGAGGCTTGCATGCCCCTAAGGTTAGGATGGGAATAGGATGTTTTCACATGTATTTTGCACCTTTATTTTATATAGGATTTAGATCCTTATAGAATTTAGTGGGAGGGCAAGAATTAGATTAGTTTTGCTCCATGGACGATGTGGCGAAACTAATGCAAGCGGGAGCCATACAAACCCACAACTATGAGATGCTTATGTGATTACTTTTGTTAGGTTAGGTATGGGTGTATGCTTACACGACCACCAAACAAAGTGTCATATGAATTGTTTGTCCCAAACTAAATCGAATAAGTTAAATCGCCCTCCTTCTCTCTATCCCCTTCACGCCGATTGTCACTCATGGCGCGGTCCGCCCAAGCGGACGTCATGATTGCCAATTCGGTAGTCGGGGTGCAAATAGCTAAGATTTGCAAGGAGCAAATAGTGAGAAGTGACTTTTCGATGGACCCAACTAGAGTTTGGACATCGGGGCGAAGTTCGCTTATGCGAACCAAAAGTCATGGTAAGATGATTGGTTGGAGAACCTACCTTATCTAATCATTTTGGATGACGTGCCATAGCAGGTCCATTTTGATGAAAATAGGGGTCTTGGAAATCACTATACTTAGGGACTTTAAAAGTGTAGTGAAAGTTTTACTTTTGTTAAAACTAAAAACATAAAACTAATTGACCTTTAATTCGATAATTGTTGTAGATGTCTTCCTCCTCTTTAACGCTTCGTTCTCTTCTTGAGAAAGAGAAACTCGCCTTTAACGGTGCTAATTTCTTGGATTGGCACCGCAACCTAAGGCTTGCCTTTAGGTTTGAAAAAAGGGAGTACCTCCTCTCCACTCCGATTCCCTCTGCTCCTAAGGACACCGATCCAAAGGATAAGCAAGAGGAATATGAGAAGCACGTCAATGACGACATGGAGATGTCGGTCTTGATGGTTGCGGTCATGGAATCGGAACTCCAAAAGGAGTTCATCGATAGTGGATATGGAGTGTTTGAGATGATCACTCGTCTCAAGAACATGTTCCAAACCAAGGCCCGCACCGAAAGGGCCCGTCTCATCAAGGCCGTCGCCAACACTCGCTTGGCGGAGGGTCATGAAGTCGGGCCACACGTCATGAAGATGGCGGGGTTGTTTCGGCAGCTCGAAAAGCTTGATACGCCCTTTCCTACGGGTGCGATTCAAGATTTCATTCTCAACTCCCTCCCTCCAAGCTTCACCGGTTTTGTTGTGAACTACCGGATGAATGGCATGGACAAAAGCATGGATGATCTCCAAAACATGCTCGTTGAGACGGAGGATAGTCTCAAGAAGGAGAAGGGCCCAAAGGATGTTCTTGCCGTGAGTGACAAGAGCAAAAAGATCAAGAAGCGAGGCCGTAAAGCCAAGAAGGACAAAGGCCCGGTGACGCCCCAAGGTTCGGTCAAGGGTGCTCCCGTGGGTTCCAAGAAGAAGAAGAACCCGGCCACTCCCGAGACCGTTTGCTACTACTGTAGCAACAAGGGTCATTGGAGGAGAAACTGCCCCAAGTACCTTGCCGACAAGAAGGCGGGAACCGTCCAACCTTCTTCTTCAGGTATATTTGTCATCGAAACCCTTCTCGCTACCTCTAACACCGATTGGGTATTCGATACCGGTTCGTGTGCTCACATTTGTCGAAATGTGCAGGTCCTAAAGAATAGGAGGCGGCTCGAGAAAGGTGAAGTTCAACTCCGCGTCGGGAATGGCACGTGCATCTCCGCTATGGCCATTGGGAGCGTGGATTTAACTTTACCTTCCGGTTTTGTGTTGGAACTAAAGGATGTATTTTTAGTTCCCTCTATCACTCGAAACATTATCTCTATCTCTTGTTTGGACATGGATGGTTTTGATGTTGTAATAAAGAACAAGTTGTTGACCTTGTTTCGAAATGAAGTTCGTTTTTGTGATGCGCATTTATTGAATGGTCTTTATTTGCTTGATTCTAGCGGACTTATCTTGAGTGTTGAGAATGACAATAGGAAACGTAAGATTTCACATGAGAATGCAACTTTGATGTGGCATTGCCGCTTAGGTCATATCAATGAGAAACGCATCAAGAGATTACAAACCGTTGGTCTCTTGGATCAATTCGCTTTCGAGCCAATTGACACATGCGAATCTTGTTTGATGGGAAAGATGACCAAAGCGCCTTTTCCTAACAAAGGGACAAGGGCAAATGACTTGTTAGACCTTGTACATACCGATGTATGTGGGCCTATGAGCATTTGTGCGCGTGGTGGTTATTCATACTTCATCACATTCACCGATGACCATAGTAGATACGGGTATATCTACTTGATGCGTCACAAATCCGAATCCTTTGACAAGTTCAAAGAATTTAAGAATGAAGTTGAGAACCAACTTGGTCGAAAGATCAAGGTCTTACGATCCGATCGAGGTGGTGAGTACTTGAGCCATGAGTTTGGCAACTATCTAAAGGAGTGTGGAATCGTTCCACAACTCACTCCACCCGGAACACCACAATGGAATGGAGTATCCGAAAGGAGGAATCGAACTTTGCTTGACATGGTTCGATCAATGATGAGCCAAGCCGATTTGCCTATGTCTTTTTGGGGATACGCCCTTGAAACCGCAACTTTTACACTAAACCGTGTTCCATCAAAGTCCGTTGAGAAGACGCCCTATGAGCTTTGGTTTAAGAAGAAACCAAGCATGTCGTTTCTCAAGATTTGGGGTTGTGAAGCTTATGTGAAAAGGCTAGTGAGCGATAAGCTTGGACCCAAATCGGACAAATGTCATTTCGTAGGATACCCTAAGGAAACAAAGGGTTACTACTTCTATAACCGCAACGAGAACAAGATAGTTGTTGCTCGTTATGGTGTGTTCTTGGAGAAGGAGTTTCTCTCAAGAAGAAGTAGTGGGAGCAACGTGGTAATTGAAGAAATTCAAGAACCGCAACAACAAAGCATGCCTCAAGTAGGCAATGTGGTTGTTCCCAATGTGGTGCCAAATGAGGTTGCACAAAATGTGGATGCACCGAATGAGATTGTAGCCGAACCCATTCCACAAGTTGTTGTGGAAGAAGAGATTCACGAACAAGCTCCCTCAAATGAAAACTCAAACATATCGCGAGTCGATGATGTTGAGGAAGCACCTTCACTTGAAGTTCAAGAACAAAGTCCACAAACCGTTGTGGAACAAGTTCAAGAACCTCAAACTTCTACCCTACGAAGATCGGCAAGGCCAAGTCGTCCACCTATAAGATATTTAGGTTTGCACGACATTCTCGTTATGGAGAACGATGAGCCTTTGACCGTTGATGACATGAGAAAGAAAACCGACTCCAAGGAATGGCTAAAAGCCATGGAATCCGAAATGCAATCCATGTATGACAACAAGGTATGGACCTTGGTTGACCTTCCCAACGGAGTAAAACCCGTTGAGAACAAGTGGATCTTTAAGAGAAAGGTCGACATGGATGGCAACTTGACCATTTACAAAGCACGACTTGTAGCGAAAGGTTACAAGCAAATTCATGGTATTGACTATGAAGAAACCTTCTCGCCCGTCGTCATGTTCAAGTCAATTCGGATCATGTTAGCAATTGCCGCATTCTATGATTATGAGATTTGGCAAATGGATGTCAAAACCGCCTTCCTAAATGGAAATTTGGAAGAGGATGTGTATATGACACAACCCGAGTGTTTTGTGGATCCAAAGAATGCTAACAAAGTATGCAAGCTTCAACGATCCATTTATGGATTGAAGCAAGCATCACGGAGTTGGAACAAGCGCTTTGATGAGGAAGTCAAGAAATTGAACTTCTCTCAAAGTGAAAAGGAACCTTGTGTCTACAAGAGGTTTAGTGGGAGCGTGGTTGTGTTTCTTGTTCTATATGTTGACGATATACTCTTGATCGGGAATGATATTCCCGAATTGAATGCAGTCAAGGATTCATTGAAGAAAGTGTTCTCAATGAAAGACTTGGGCGAGGCCGCCTACATCCTAGGAATCAAGATCTATAGAGATAGATCAAAGAGGATGTTAGGTTTGAGCCAAGATGCATACATTGACAAGGTGTTGCAAAAACACAACATGGCGAATTCCAAGAAGGGATTCTTGCCTATGTCACATGGCATTTACTTGAGCAAGACTCAAGGTCCGACAACGGAGACAGATCGGGAGTACATGAAGCGATTCAAGTATCCATCTGTAGTCGGATCGATTATGTATGCCATGCTATGCACTCGCCCCGATGTGGCACATCCGATTAGCGTGACTAGTCGATACCAAGCCAACCCGGGCATGGCACATTGGACCGCAGTCAAGAATATCCTCAAGTATCTCAAGAGAACCAAGGAGAGCATTCTCGTTTACGGTGGAGACCAAGAGCTCGTTGTAACTGGTTACACCGATGCTAGTTTCCAAACCGATCGAGATGACTCCAAATCACAGTCCGGCTTTGTATTTCTGCTTAATGGTGGTGCCGTAAGTTGGAAGAGTTCCAAGCAAGATACTACGGCCGATTCCGTCACCGAAGCAGAATACTTAGCGGCTGGTGAAGCAGCAAAAGAGGCCGTATGGATCAAGGAGTTCTTGACCGAGCTAGAGGTGGTTCCAAGCATCTCGGGTCCAGTGGATATCTACTGCGACAATACGGGAGCCATAGCTCAGTCCAAGGAGCCTAGGTCTCACCAGAAGACTAGGCACATTCTACGACGGTTCCATCTCATCCGTCAGTTGGTCAATGACGGATGGGTCAAGGTCAAGAAGGTGGACGGTGCCGCGAACACAGCGGACCCTCTGACAAAGCCTTTGTCTCGAGCCGCGCATGAGTTGCATGTTGCATCCATGGGGATTAGGCGTATGCCTGATTGGCTTTGAGTTGTATCTTTTATTTAGGCGTTAGTATGAGACATGTATATTTGGATATTACATTGAGTACTATACACTGGCTAGAAGTCACTGTTGATTGACTCTAGGCCAAGTGGGAGATTGTTAGAGATATGTCCTAGAAGCCAATCTTTTCGGCTACTTCTATGGTTTTATGTCATGGATGATTTCATATCATTTGTTCCTTGATTTATGTGTTGACAGTTCATTCAGGTTGAGGATCTGAATTATAGATCACTGTGATTCATTTAGTAGTAAATGACAACAATAAATCTAAAGCGTCCATAATCTTGATAATTAACAAGGAACATTAATTATCAATAAGATTAGTATGCAAGTTAAGTGTTGATTAAGTTCTATAAATCAAAGGTTAAGAGTAACCAACTTAATTGCATATGTTTATGTTATTTGAACATAGTACAGGACATGACCCAACGAAATAAATATATGGATTGTGTTTTGGTGTCATTATTTATTTCGTTATGATTTTGATTCTAAGTTTGAGATATTTATCTTTTCCACATGAGGATAGGTTCAATAAATATCGTCTACCGCTGATTCCCGATAAGGGCTGCTATACGGACGTTATTTATGTTCTCTTGAACTGTGCGGGGAAAAGTTAAATAGTCAAGAAAACCGTATGTCCCTCATTAATTCACTTAGTGAGTGACGATATCTGTTTGGGCCCCTTGATGGAGATAGATTGTTTGCTAGCAACTGATACAATTATCTCTAGATCAAGAAACGTATAATCTGCAAGAATGACACATTCCTATCTTGGATTATACGATGATATCGTGAGGCATAGGAATCAAAATAGAGATATACTTTTATTCTCTTATGCAGGATTGAAATATTGTAGCTGTACACTATTTATGCGAATTGGGAATCATAACGTGTTGCTAGATACCGCTTATGATTATTGGATTTAAATAGCGATTTAACTCCATGTCCAACGTAGCATAAATCCTCAAAGGGTCACACAGAATTGGTGTTTTAACCATGCTTGCATTATTTATTTATTTGCAATAATTGGTATTGCAAAATATGATGAGTTGATTAATTAATTAAATAGCGTTGTAGACCGTTATAATTAATTAAATCAAAGGGATCATATAGAAATAAATTAATGCATTATCTAATCCCTAAATAATTATTATTAAGTTAATAATTATTTATTTCAACACGTATGCATTTAATAGGGCTTTAATTAAATAGTTAATTAAAGGCCCAATAGGGAGTCAAATTGGGAGCAACAAGAAGGGCCATTTAATAGGTGATTAAGTGGACCCAAGAGGCAATGCACATAGCCCATGAAGGGCCCATAATGTGACCGGCCATAGCATGTGGTAGGTGGGATGGCAAAGTTGTAAATAGGTGTTGAGAGGTAGGTAGGGTTTGAGCTCTATATAAAGGGGTATATGGTAGCAAATCCCTCTCTCTCTCTCTCCCACAAACCCTAGCCGCCCCCCTCTTCCTTGGCCGGCGCCTCCCCTCTCTCCCTCTCCATTAGCTCATGTGTTGAGCCCCCTCTCTTCCTCAAATCAATTAGTTCATTTGCTAGAAGATTGGGAAAACTAGGGATTAGGCATTTCCTCCAAGTTACTAGCATAACTTGTAGAGGATTTGGTTAATACCAAGTGGACTCGAGGCGATTCGACAAGGAGGCGCGAGCTAGACGTGAGCACAACCACCTACAACCTAGCCGGTTCGAGCCTCTTGATTACTAGTTCAAGAGAGGTATACCTTGAACCTTTCTCTCTTGTGTGAATGGCTTAGTGCAAGATCCGTGTTTGTGCATGATTGTTTATGGATAATTAGTAGTATTTAATCATAAAATGAAAATTATGCACTCAACTAACATTTACGTCCATAAAATTTTACCAAATATTTATCCTCAGAATTGCTCGTCAAACTTTTAGAGAAAGCACAACATTTTTAACATTTCAATTGAACCAACACAGATTCATGTCTTTAAAATTGATTGAATGACGGAGACGGGCATGCATAACAATTAACAGCAAAAGGTGGATTTAATCATGATTATTTGAGTGTAAGAAGAATTGAGCAAAATGATCCATCGTCCACTCTCTCTCTCTCTTTTTTCCCCCTTTAGGGGCTGATAGCATCTACAAAACAACTGCTAGAGCTAGAAGTGACCCTGCTAATAATCGCGAGGGACTGCCACTAAATCAGAAATAATGGTCAAAACAGTCAATATGAACACATGCTGATGAAGTTTTTTCTTTTTTTTTTTAAATTTCCTCCTGATGAAGTTGATGTATTTATTCAAAGGTTGACATGACCCATCAACCGCCGTTAGGAATTCAACGTGGTCAAATGGAATTCAACGACTGGGCCTAAACTAAATTTTGCATTATACGACACAACACTTTTTTCATTTTTATTTTATTTTTTTTATTTTTTATTTATTTTTTTATTTTTTGTCTCTTGTGTATCCCGATAAAAGGATGAACATGTGGGTTTTAACCGTCTGACCCAAGCTTTTAAAATGCGTTTTTTTCGGTATGACGGTCCGAAGTTGATTTAACGGTGCGGCGTTTTTTCGGTGAAAAAACGGCGAAAAAACGGTGTATATATGCGAACATATGTGTCAAACTCATATGTATTTTTGTGTACAGTATTACATTTGTATGGACGATTGGTATACAATATTGTACTTAGAGAGGCAATAATACACGATATTGAACATCTCTAAGCATTTTATTCACGATATGTACCAAATACACTGTTTTCAATACATGATATGTCTTTTGATATTGTACACGTTTAATCGGTGAAAAAACACAAATTTTTTTTACGTTTTTTCCAGTAAAAAAACGATAAAATAACGTAATTTTCGGCGAAAAAACGCAAATGACGTGTTACGTTATTTTATCGTTTTTTTCTGTGACGTTCGTGCGGTTGGCTACAAAATACCGTTATTTCGGAAAAAACGGCGTTTAAACGGCGTTTTTTAAAAGCTTGGTCTGACCAGAAACTAAATTACGAAGCCATCCAGGACAAACAAACACTACATCTAGTTCTGTTCACTGGCCACAGTTGTCAGCTAAGCTTACCAAGCCAGAAAGATCTACAGAACTAACCCTGAAAAGTTTACAACTTTACATTCAAAGACCTTAATTTACGACTAATTAAAATTCATCATCATCAGAAGAAGAGGACAACTAATATTTGTAAATTAAAAGATTCAGAGCAGGCCGCGACGCCTCTTGTAGTCGCTGACAGAGAGAGTGAGGGGGTGGCGCTTGCCGTCGGACTCGGGCACCTTGCAGCCAATGGTCATCTCCTGTCTCTGCCTCCTCAGCAGGCGGCCCCTGAAGACACGCTCTGCAGGGGTGCTGCCCAGCTGCTGCAGCTTCATCAGATCAATGTGCACCTCGAAATTGTGCAACTGGTACATTGCTGTCCCGGGGTCCACCGGTGCCTTGGTGTCAACCAGCTTCCCAGCCCCCGCAGCTGCCTCCTGCGCTGCCACGGTCTCTGCCACTCCCTTTGCCTCTCCTTTCTCACCGTCATCTGCCCCCACATTTGCAGTCGATCCCTCCCCATCTGGCTTGGACACATAATAGTTCCTCGACCGGGTCCACCGCCGCGAGAATGGGTCATACCCTGCCTCTCCAGCCTTCAGACCAGTATTCACTGGCTTCATCTCTGATGCATTCTTGAAGTTCTCCACACGGTTACGGCGGTTCATCTCTGCCAGCCTAGCAGCCTTTGAGTCTACCTGCTTTGGCTGAATCTGACCCACATTCAAACAGCAAAAAAGTAAGCCTACAGTTTCATGTACTTTGTATTATTCCCTTGGACAAAATTGGGCTTTGACAAGCTTTCCAAATATGAGGCTAAAATGAAGCACTTTGGACAAACATTTTTTAACAATTGAACAAAGGTTGCACCCAACAGCAAAGCAAAAAAAAAAAAAATCACAAAAATTTCATTGTAGTTATAGTTTGAAATCACGAGATAATTTACCATTTGACTTGATTATGGACAATCCAACATACCAACATAAGAAGGCTTAGGTAGGAATAGGGCTGTAAAACAGACACACTAAAGCAGTATCCTTATCTAAATTAGCCAAAAAGCAACAGTTCATAAATGCTACTTGAGACTAACCCAAAACAGTAAGGATGTTCATTAACTCCTCCCCACATCCACCCTCTAAGGACACTAATTCTAAAATTGAACAGATGGGAGTAGACCTTGCTTCACTACAATTTACCTCAGGCCTCTCTAATAAGTATCAACTGCAACCTAGTCATAAGCCTGCACCAATAGTGTGTGGCTTGTGTGACCATGGTGCCATAGCAAACAAAAATATTTCAATGACTTGCGTAAACTTAAACTGAAACAACTGAATTGACCAAATAAACAAATCAGCTAACTGGAATACTACAAACAAGTAAAGTGAATTCTAATTTGGTTATTAGAAATTTAATGTAAGCAATAGTGCATGATACTAATTTGCTAATACATGACTTATATTGCAATCCTAAAACAATAATCGGTAGTATCTTAGCTTATTTGGTCTGTTCAGTTTAATTGTCATAACTGAATCAAAAGCTGAGAAGTTAACTATGATATTTCTTAAACCAAACCGAACAAAAAAAACTAAGACAATTTTAACCACAATAAATTTGGTAGGTCAAAAGCAAATTAAACAAACCAATGAAATAACCCTTATATTTCCTAGACCATACTCTAACATTCCCCTAATTTTTTACTTAACAAACATAAAATATGCCAATGTTGTTAGAAAATATATGCATGAAAGCAATCAAACATAGATGTGGAAGAAGGGTGGAGAATAATGATTACCTGTTCAAGCTGCTTGAGGCGGTTGAGGATACGGTCAGCTTCACCATCATCATGGCGGGCCCGCGCAACCTCAAGCTCCTTTCTTAGGCGATCTTTCTCAGCCGCCACGTTTGCTGGCCGCAGCGAGGCTAACTTCTTCTCCTGCAGCAACTGTTTCACAGTTTCTGCTGAGTAGACAAAATTCACTGCACTCTGGATTGCTTCTTTCTTCTCCAGCAATTCCTGACGAGTTGGGACCCGCATTCCGTTACTCTCAGCAAGCTGCCCATCAGCACAACACAATTAGAAATTTAGCCCACTTTATATAAATTAAATTCTTTCTAAAGCTGCAAACAAACACACACAACTAAGCTGGTAAGCATGCTCCCGTCTATACCCCGAAAGAGAAGCTATAACCCAAACTGTCAACTTGAGCTCGTTTAGAGGACATGCACAATTTGGTTTGGCTCCAAACCCAAAAACATCTAATTACTAGGCCATTACCTGAAGCCACTCCTGGAACTCTCTCTCTTCAGGGGGAGAGTCCGACACCTCAGCCATCTTGCACTTGTCAATGGATGTCTCAGTGCGGGTGACCAGAATGAGATACTTGTAGGTGGTGTAGTGCTCAAACTTGTAGGTCTTATCAGGATCACTGGCATCAACACTCCTGACCATGTACAGCCTGTACTTGCGCCGGCCATCCTTGGACTGGTGAATGCCCACTCTGACAAAACAACCTGGCAGGAGTTCCTCAAAGAATGGGTCCATGAACCATTTCAGGAGCCTTGTTCTTGGGATAGTGATGTCCTTGATGTCATCAAAATTGATACCCGGTTTGCGCGTCGGGGAGTCTTCTGGAAGCTCGTCATCCTTGTGATCATCGCTGTCACTTTTGCCGCCGTCACTTGGAGGGCTCCCTGTGCGGCGCCGCAGTGGGGGAGGTGATCTGCGATGTGAAATTACCCACGATTTATTTTCATAAGGCATAATCAAAAGCTCCTAAATTCCCTCATGGAACTGCCAATATCATCTCCTATATTTTATCCCACTGATTTATCTGCTTGTAGCACTGTGTACGAAGAAGGGGAACTGTTTTTGAATTGAGAATTAAGGTAAACATGGAAGAGATTAGGTGTTCCCTCCGTGGAACAGTTGGAATGGTTGGAATACATGTTACATTTTCAATATACCTAGCATGGTTGGAAGGCTGAGCACTTCCTTGTAGAATTTCAAATGGAACTATGAAACAAACAGAAAATACATTTGGCCGGCACCAAAGCTGCCTCATGTGGCACCTCAACCAATTCTACAATTGATTGAGGTGTCCAGAAATAGCGTACATTCTACTAATATTTTGCTAACAGTGACACTGAACAAAAGCTTAGTAGAGTGTAATTCATTATAAATTTTGTGTTTTCATAACAAAATTCCAGAGAATCTACTCCCAGTCATCTAAACTGAACCCACATTGGACCTTATATCGGCAACTAATCAGTATCACAAAATTAAAGCCTGTGAAAGAAAGGAACCTATCATGGTCAGCAAGGCCATCACCCGCAAAACTCTTAAAGCGATTACGGTAACCCTCCGGATCTTGCTGGCGCATGCGTTTTCTCCGCAACTCATCAAGAGCAATCCGGGTAGCCGACGACTTCTCGGCCCCTCTAACCGACGTCCTTCCAGCACTTCCCCTTCCTACCGTTGCCGGTGGCGGGGGAGAGCTTTCCCTCTTCCCACGGGCCCCACTACCGACGCCCCCACCACCTCCCTTGTCCCCCTTGCCTCCCTGAGCTCTGGCCATAGCCATCTTTTTAAGCCTGTAATCATCCCGAATAGTGCTCCTCTCGGCGAGGATCATCTCCCTTTGCAACTCGGACATCTTCTCCAGTTGCTCCTTGTCGTCCTCGTCCTTGTAGAGGTCGGACCCCACGGAAGGCGCACTGTCGGAGTCGGCGCCATCGGAGTCGTCGTCGGAGACGGAGTAGTCTCGGCTCTTGCCTCCGCGGTCCGACTGGTGGCGCTTTTTAAGAGGCACTTGAGAGGTAGATGGAGGTTTCTTTTTGTTATATCTAGGGTTGGCGGGTTCCGGGTCGGAGTCGCTGGACCCGTCAGAGTAGGAACTCTGGCGCCCCTTTGCATTTCCATGCGGGCGGCCGGAGGAGGATCCGCCGGTCCGACCCGCAGCTTGCAGGAGCATGTCTTCCAGGTTCAGGTCCGACTTCATGCTTCACCAAAAACACCTCCGTCTCTCGACAATTTGCAATTGTTGTATCTGAGGAAGATTCTGGTACTACTGCCGTCAAATACTAACTTCACTTTTCATCGATATTTAAAATTTTAAAATTTAAATGTCCTTATATTGTACAACTTAATAAACGATGCATTTTCATATAAATTTTATAAAATTTAGAATTTAATTTGATACTTTATTAAGAGGTTTAAAAATGAACTAATTTTGTTAAAAAATAACAGATTAATTATAATACGTTCATGGTTTGATATCTTGATCAAGTATTAAATCAACTCTAAATTTTATAAAATTTATATGAAAACGCATCGCTCTTTGAGTTGTACAACATTAACGGTTTGAATTCAATATTTAAATTTTAAAAATTTTAAATATTTAATGAAAAGTGAAGTTGTGGCATTTTGTGGCACTCTAATATTGTGGCACCAGAACTTTTTTCGTTGTATTTTTATTTGGTTTAATAACTTGGAGGTATATTATATTTTAGGATATTTTAATAACATATTGTAAGTAGAGAAAAGCCTTCTCTAGAGACTCCACCTAATATACAATATTTGTGATGTCAAATATCAATTAAATAAATCAATATTTTCTTTTTTTTATTATAAACATAAATGATTACACGAACACAAATACATATCTCAAGAGGCAGAATACTTGAATAATACAACAAAATTATAAACACTAACAAAATACACTTAAATTGATAAATCAACTGAAAAAAAAACTCAATACTTCTCACTCTTGACGCTTGAGTGCAGTAGATTATAGGCACCTATAAATGGATACTGATATAAACATTTGTATCGATTTAAATAAATTTAAAAGATATATTCATATAAATTTTATGGTGAATATAACATATATGATGTGGATTTGACGTAAGTACAAGTATCCTTTATCTCTAACTAATTGTTTTTTTTATCATTTATGGCTCCGTTTGGATGCAAGAAGAAGAAGGGGAAAAAATTATAAAAAATCCAAACTCTTCACAAAGTTACACACTTCCCAATACTTCTTCCCATTTTTTCCCTTCTTCCTTCTTACCACACCTATCCAAACCAAACGGAGCCTATAAGAATAAGATCTTCGTATAACATAAAATTAATTAATAAAACATAATAAGATTTTGTAATTATTATCAATTACTGGCTGCAATCATAATTGGATGATCTCTTTTACTCGAGAAGTGAATAATTGATGATTGACGGATCGGATTGAATCATTGAAAGGATCTCGCCGCATCCTGCCAATCGAACGACTAGGATTATAATTTATATCCTATCGTCTCTAAAATTTTCTCCTGTGGTGTTTGTGGGTCCCTCGTATGACTCAGCGTGGAGCGTCCGAATTGTTTTTTCCCTGTTGTTCCACTGCAGCGATTTTTAAGAACAAACTTCCCTGCTGCTTTAAATATGACCCGTTAAGCTGTTTCGTAATACCCTATGTATACTAAACCACACAGATCGTGCTGCAACAATTATCGAGGAGATAAAAAACAAGGCACTCGCAAGAAATTTCACGCATTTAACGGGGTATCATTATTAGATGCATATATTTTATTATGAAATATTTTGTTAATTTTTTAACATTATTATTCTAATCTTTTGCGAGTAACAATATTCGGAATTCAATTTATTTCTTGAAAATTTTCATATAATTTAGAACTTTTTTGTATCGATTCCCACACAAATAAACAACTGGCGTTGCAAATTGAATTTTTATTTCTCACAAATTATTAAAAAAATATATGCATTTTATTTTATTTTTTTTATATTGCTCGAAGCGGTACAACAAACGGAATTGCTTAAAACCATCTCTAAGATTCTATCATCCCCATCATCCCCGCCTTATCCAGCGTACGCTGCAACTAACTCATCTCAGTGTACGCTGCAACTAACCCCTCCTCCCTCCTCCCTCCCGCGTACACTGTTCGAAACAGTACGTTCCCTCCACCCCTCCCCCATCCCCCCTCCTCCTTCCTGCATATGTTGTCCCCTCCACCCCTCCCCCCTCTCCCCTCCTCCCTCCCACGTACGTTGTCCCTTCCACCCCTTCCCCTCCCACACACTTAATAACTGTTGAAGTTAATATATTTAAATGTTAAAGATAATATCGTAAATGTTGAAGTTACTAACTATCAACGCTTTCAATTCTGCTAATCATTTCAAATTTGGAAAGGAAAATAGATAACTGTTGAAGTTAATATATTTAAATGTTGAAGTTAATATATTTAAATGTTACAGTTATATATATTAACTTTAACAGTTACGATATTACCTTCAACATTTAAATATATTAACTTCAACATTTACGATATTAATTTCAACAGTTATCTATTTAATTTCAACAATTACGATATCATTCTGGTATTACTAGACTATCAAAAATCAACAGTTTAATTATCGTGGTTGATATCATGCATTTATATATACATTTTGGCCGGACTATGCACCTAAATCACTACTCAATTCATACAATTCACTGCGTTTTTATGTCATATTTGCTAGGATTTAGTACTGCCGCCACTTTTCATTCATTTCGTAGGTACTTGGTGGAAACGTCGCAACAATTGGATCTTTTTGGACAAACCACGCGAAGAGATCACTTGGATGCATGGAGACAGATCCCAATTGGCGTGCCCAAGCCTATTACAAGCCAGATGACTCATTCCTGGCCCGCATGACTCTCAGCCCGCACTGTTTACAGGCCATTCGGCCTACCATTCGGCTGGCCCTGGCCGAATGCCCGGCCGAACACCTCTGTTTTGGTAAGTTTCTACTATGGAAACTCGCCCCCTCTGCCCTAGCCGCCTCTGGACTGCCATATAATCTTCTCCCCTACCAGAGAGAAGGAATCCCACGTTTTTCTACCATAAACCCACCTGTTGAAGCCCTTTCCACCGCCGTTCTCGCGCCGAAAGGCGCGGGATTGCATATTTCCATCCTCACACAGCGAAGTTAAGTCCATAGCAGCAACCTTGAGGAGAAAAGTTGTGCGGCGAAAGCAGTACAGTTGATCTTCTCCATGATTCCACGAGTTCGAGCCATCAAGACGGAGGTTTACCTGGTGTATTCTTCCCTTTTTATGTTCTATTCGAAACTCATGGAATTTGTATCTTTTATTACAGCATTTATTGTTTGTTTTGCAATCATGTTAGGCTAGGTTTATTATATGTCTTAGGAATGTAGTAGTAGTCTATTGATTAGGGACGTTGTAGACTTGATTTGTGCTTTATATTATTGTGATTTGTTTGTTGGCATGCTTATTTGTTGTTATTTGCTTATTAATCAATATACACGACTTGATGAATGCGCACATTTAGTTGGGGTATTAAAATATTGAATTGATAGGTTAAATAATAGCAATATCACGAGATAGGTTAAAATCGAAAGATAACCAATCGAGTTTCATAACACGATTTCTAATTAACTAACCATTAATTAGTTATCTCACAGAACCACAACAAATAGACTTGGATATTCGACCAAACGAAAGTTAGGTTAGCGATTCAAGAGGCGTTAGGTTAGCATGGTATCAACCCTAATCCAAGGTGAAAATCAGAGGTTAGTAGGTTAGTTACTGTCACCAAACCCTTCACAACACGTAATATTAAGTATGGATCAGGAATACAACATTTATGTGGAGAATACGCTGTCCAGAGCAGCCATTCGACTGTCTGTTCGGCCTGTCCTGGCCGAATGGTAGGCCGAATGGTGTCTCTGTCCACCGTATTCGTCGATTCCAGCGATGAAAATCAAAGGATTGACACTCCATGACCTAATTATAGATGAAACTAATTTTCTAGGACATTACTTTGCTTATTTTATCATCAAAACACCCAAAAACACGTTACTTTATTGCATTTAGTTAGTTGTCTTTGTTTATTCCAAAAACACTAAAATTGCTTGTCTAGCTTTCGTGAGGAAATAAAGTCTCGTAATCAATTGTACCGTCCTTGTGGGTTCGACACCTTAGCTTTACTATAAACGACTAGTCAGGTAAACAAGGTTATTTATTTATTTGACCTAGGTTTTTGCCTCGATCAAATTGGCGCCGTTGCCGGGGACGGTGTTGATATTAGAATTTATTTTAGTAACGAGAGACTAGACATTGTATCTTTTATACTATTTATTTGTGTATTTATTTTATAAAAAAAAAAGGTTTCATTTGTATCACCATGTTTCACTCTTTTCAGGAGTTTGATCAAGATATGGAGGTTAATCGGAGCGACCACCATGACCCTTGCACTTACCAAATGGAATATGCACCATATGACATGATGGAATCCAATCTTCGCATGACTCGACTAAGACATCAAGTTGATGCGGTGAACAACATAATAAGGGCAGCACATAGTGAACTACAGCATGGCACGCGACATGCAAGCATTGGCACACCACCGGTTGTACGACAAAGGCACTTGGGCATGCATTCGGCCTCTCATTCGGCCAAATGGCAGGCTGAACGCCTTAGAACAAGACCTACACTTAGTGCATACAACTCTGGTTTGATGAATAAGTCTTATTTTTCTTGTTATAATGAAGGTTCAATGTCTCGACATGACTCTAGGTTGACTTTCTTTTCTGAAATTTATAATTCTCAATTACCTTTGCAAGTGTCAAATGATGAATCAATTTTTGAAAATTTTATCGTCAATCAAACAAAGATAAATGAGAAAATTCTTGGAAGATTGAATTCTCTATCATCAAAGTTCAACAATCTTGCTACATATACTACACGATTAGAAAAGATGCTTGAGACCGAAATCATCCAAGAAACATGTTCCTTATATAGATCACAAGATGAACAAAATGACAAAATGGCATTGCAAGGTAATGAAGGATTAGAAAGTTTTAGTTCTCTAAAAGAAATTGTAATTTGCTATGAGACTGATAGTGATGATGATACACAATTTGAAACAAATGAAAAACAAGAGAAAATTGAAAAACCAAAGTACGTAGCACCTCTGCCTATTGTCTTTCCAATTTTCATTCCACTTAGATTAAGTTACATTGATAAATCTAATGAGTTGGAATTGAAGGATCCTCCAATAGTTTTCATTGTTGATGAATCTGAAAAGAAGGAATATGGTGATAATCCTCTCAAAGTCGAGGCATCCGACGTGACAAATGGAAAGTTCACCAAACTCGACTTGAGTCCTCAACTTGAGAAATGTTTGGAGAACACCAAGCATATTTCAAGAATCTCGCTCAATCATTTTTGGGAGAACCACGATGCATTCACAGGGCGTAAAGTGAAGATAAGATGAATTTGAGAGGTGGTCAAGCTAGGGACCTTAAACAAGCGCTACTTGGGAGGCAACCCAAGGATTTCTCTCTCCTTAATTTCATTTTCATTTTATTTTACTTTGTTTATATTTTGTCATTTTATTTTTCTCTTAAAAGATAGAAAAGAAAAAAAAATAAAAAAATTATAAAAAATAAACATAAAACAATAAAAACAACAAAAATATTTTAATTAGAATTTTTTATTTTTTAGGATATTTATTTATTTATTTAGCATTGTTTGTTTGATGTTTGTAGGGACGCACATGGTTGATTCGTGCTAGAGCACCAAAAGGGACGTTAAAATCGTCATTACGCTCCCTCGCACGACCTCATGCGAATCAACCAACACAAACAGTAGAGGCAGGGCGTAGGGCAGCGATTGTTAGTCAATATCAATGGAGGAAATTCAAAATCGGAGGATGCATTGCAATTTTGGACCTGGACACGCACCATTCGGCCTGGTGTTTGGTCGAACAGAAGGGCGAATGCATCATATTTGGAGGCCCAGAGACATATTCTTTCAACTTTTACATCATATTTCGTATATAATTTGCCTTGGCCCACTGATAATTCATTTTCACTTGGTTTTAGGCCTATTTTACTTTCCATTCGGCTGACCCAAGGAGAACACATGGTCGAACAAGCCCAGAAAATGGAGGTACTAGCAGCCCCCCATACGTGTCTCCATTCAACCCTCAACAGCCACCATCATCTGGTGGGCCCTACGACCCCTTTCATTGCTTTTGATTTGGCATGTTCTCTTTTGTCATTTTTACTTTTATTTATTTAATAATGTGATGTGATAATGCATTGAGGACAATGACATGTTTCAAGTTTGGGGGGGTATTTAGGGAATTTTCACGCAAAAATGATAAATTTTTCTTGAATTCTGGTTGCTGTTTCTGTCCATTCGGCCCACCATTCGGCCGAATGACTGGCCGAACGACACTGTTCTGACACTGTTTCATGGTGAATTTTCAGGGAATTTAATTTATTGTGCTTTCTTGCTGTTATGAATGCTTATATGACATGTCAGGTCGAATTTCACATAAATTTGAAAATTGTTTAATGGTTATTTAGAAATATTTGGTAAATACGAGGATTAGAATTTGATTCCAATTGATTTTTATAACTTGAGGCCTTGATTGAAAAATTTTGAAGTTGATAAGGATCTGAATTTGGTTGCTTAAAATCATTAAACACTATTAGTCAACTTTCACAAATTTTTATCGAGTGAACTGATTCGTGTCTTGCAAACTTTTGTTCAAAAAGAGGTTTTATGAATTTTGAAAGTTATAAGGTGAATTGTCTCTGGTTGAAATTAATTTTAAATGCTTGAATCACCAACGAGCAAACTTAATGGGACAAAAATTTAAATAGTTGTGAAAACGAGGAGCGTTGAGACCTTTTTTTCCACCAACACAACCACTAAAATTGAGGGCGGAGCTAGTTGCAAGTTGTGCGTAAAAACCGGACCGACCTCCCTGGTGCGACATGTACCAGTAGCAAAACTTGGAGGGTGAAACTAGTTGCGAGTTGTCAGGAATCCGTACCTCAAAGCTCTCGAGGACGATTGGGTAGCTCCAACTAGTTTCATAGTGGATCGTAGCACAATCTGCATAAAAACTAGACCAAACTCACTGGTGCGACATGTACCAGTAGCATTTTTCAAGGCCAATGATACGCATCAAATCCTCTAGGGTGCAAAGCCCCACGACTCGACTTGCATAATTCAAATTGGTGAAAATCGAAATAGTTTTTGAGAATGATTCACTATAAATTTTTTGACTTTGATAAAACTTCTTTACAAATTTTTGCGAGACGTGGAAAAGAACGGACAAAAGACCTTGAATTTGCATGTTGATTAATGAAGAAAGGCTAGGATCCTTGCAATTAAAAAATTATGTCATTCGAGACCTTGAGTTATACATGTTGATTGAGATTGAATTTTGAATTTTGTATTGCGAAATATTTTTAAATAACCATTATCTTTTTCCTATATGTGACTTGAAAGCATGATTAATTAAATTTCTTGATTAAGCATAACGATTGAGTCAAGGATTAGGTATAGTCAATCTTCCTAAGTTTAGAGTATTGCTTGAGGACAAGCAAGGTTTAAGTTTGGGGGGATTTGATATCATGCATTTATATATACATTTTGGCCGGACTATGCACCTAAATCACTACTCAATTCATACAATTCACTGCGTTTTTATGTCATATTTGCTAGGATTTAGTACTGCCGCCACTTTTCATTCATTTCGTAGGTACTTGGTGGAAACGTCGCAACAATTGGATCTTTTTGGACAAACCACGCGAAGAGATCACTTGGATGCATGGAGACAGATCCCAATTGGCGTGCCCAAGCCTATTACAAGCCAGATGACTCATTCCTGGCCCGCATGACTCTCAGCCCGCACTGTTTACAGGCCATTCGGCCTACCATTCGGCTGGCCCTGGCCGAATGCCCGGCCGAACACCTCTGTTTTGGTAAGTTTCTACTATGGAAACTCGCCCCCTCTGCCCTAGCCGCCTCTGGACTGCCATATAATCTTCTCCCCTACCAGAGAGAAGGAATCCCACGTTTTTCTACCATAAACCCACCTGTTGAAGCCCTTTCCACCGCCGTTCTCGCGCCGAAAGGCGCGGGATTGCATATTTCCATCCTCACACAGCGAAGTTAAGTCCATAGCAGCAACCTTGAGGAGAAAAGTTGTGCGGCGAAAGCAGTACAGTTGATCTTCTCCATGATTCCACGAGTTCGAGCCATCAAGACGGAGGTTTACCTGGTGTATTCTTCCCTTTTTATGTTCTATTCGAAACTCATGGAATTTGTATCTTTTATTACAGCATTTATTGTTTGTTTTGCAATCATGTTAGGCTAGGTTTATTATATGTCTTAGGAATGTAGTAGTAGTCTATTGATTAGGGACGTTGTAGACTTGATTTGTGCTTTATATTATTGTGATTTGTTTGTTGGCATGCTTATTTGTTGTTATTTGCTTATTAATCAATATACACGACTTGATGAATGCGCACATTTAGTTGGGGTATTAAAATATTGAATTGATAGGTTAAATAATAGCAATATCACGAGATAGGTTAAAATCGAAAGATAACCAATCGAGTTTCATAACACGATTTCTAATTAACTAACCATTAATTAGTTATCTCACAGAACCACAACAAATAGACTTGGATATTCGACCAAACGAAAGTTAGGTTAGCGATTCAAGAGGCGTTAGGTTAGCATGGTATCAACCCTAATCCAAGGTGAAAATCAGAGGTTAGTAGGTTAGTTACTGTCACCAAACCCTTCACAACACGTAATATTAAGTATGGATCAGGAATACAACATTTATGTGGAGAATACGCTGTCCAGAGCAGCCATTCGACTGTCTGTTCGGCCTGTCCTGGCCGAATGGTAGGCCGAATGGTGTCTCTGTCCACCGTATTCGTCGATTCCAGCGATGAAAATCAAAGGATTGACACTCCATGACCTAATTATAGATGAAACTAATTTTCTAGGACATTACTTTGCTTATTTTATCATCAAAACACCCAAAAACACGTTACTTTATTGCATTTAGTTAGTTGTCTTTGTTTATTCCAAAAACACTAAAATTGCTTGTCTAGCTTTCGTGAGGAAATAAAGTCTCGTAATCAATTGTACCGTCCTTGTGGGTTCGACACCTTAGCTTTACTATAAACGACTAGTCAGGTAAACAAGGTTATTTATTTATTTGACCTAGGTTTTTGCCTCGATCAGTGGTAAATACTTTAAAATTCAACATGAATGAATTCTATGAAGATAAAGCCAACAAACAGAGATCCGATCAAAATACTAAAGGGTCAAAGGTAATGGTGGCCCTGCCCTGCTTCATCTTGTTCGCGAAAGATCAGGGTCAGATATGAAGAAGAGGAAAGAGAATAAAAGAATGATATAAGTGAAAGGCTGGAATCCAAGCTCCGCCCTCCGTGACGTCGCATATCTTGTTAATCCTAAGTAGCATGTAGCACGGCACCTGAATTCACTCCATGCCATCCATCATGACCGGGCCTCCCATGTGCCTCTTTCAGTGCGAAGGACTTTCGCTAGAAAGAACTTAAACTGTGATCGAGACAATTCAGGAGGAAGAGATGAAGCAATCGAACAAAATAAAGAAGGTGAATCTGACATATGGGTCAGCATTTACAAAAGTGATCCTTTCACTTCAACGGTTATATATATTAATTTCAACAGTTACAGTAATAATTTCAACAATTGTATGTATTAACTTCAACAATTACAACAGTTACGATAATAATTTCAAGAACTGTATATATTGACTTCAACAGTTATATATTTAAGTTCAACAATTACGATATTAACTTCAACATTTATGCATAATAATTTCAACGGTTATGAAGTGTGAGGGGGGGAGGGGGAGAGATGGGTGAGACATCGTACGTGGGATGGAGAGGGGGAGGGGGAAGGATGGGGGAGACAGCGTACGCGTACGCGAGAGGGAGGGAAGCAGAAGAGCGGCAAATGAGAGCGAAACGGAGGATGATAGCCAAAAATAAAAAACGCGTAGAGCTAAAAATAGAAAACGCGTTTAATAACTGATGGGAATGATAGGGATGGTGAATATCGGGATGATCCTTATCACCCCGGTACAACAAATAGTGTTTGGTAAGGTCTTGGCATATTTTGTCATTTTTCAGTTAATAGTTTCTGTCCTTTAATCCTTTTTTTTTTTTGAGTGTCAGGTGGCAATCACCACGCCCACGTTTCTGTCCTTTTACTGCATCGTAATTTGCGAGAGATTGTACGAGCATAAAAGAACTATATCTTTGCACATTTTACAACACATACAATTTCTAATTTATAGAGTTGCAATCATTAATACTATTTTTAATTTGATATATTTTGGATATAGAAGCTATTGCTTCGTTAATTCGAAAATTGTGCAGACTTTCTTTTAATTTTAATTGAGGGATGATCGAGATTTCCTCTTTCTTGCTTTTTGAACGAGAAAGTTTTATTTTCTTTCTCTTTTTTTTTTTTGGCAATTATTTTCTTTGTTTCATATTCATCAAATAATTTTATAAAAAATAAAAGTGGATATCTGGATGAATACTCGATGAACAGAACTTTGGCGGGCGACGATTTTCAGGCCCATTACATTGGATTAGGTATAGTATAGATCGCATTAATTTTCGAAGAACGGCTGGCAACTGGCATGGACTAGATATATACCCTACCCTTTGTATCTGGGTCTATTGTCATCCATGATACCATGTATATCTGAGCCTAAACAATGCATTGCGTATATTATTTTCCAATCTTTTGAAAACACATTATTTGATTTTTTTAAAACTTTAAAATGCAGCCGCACACATAATTTCTATTAATTATTTCTTCATGATTTTTTTAAACTTTAAACTCTGCTTGCACTGTTTAGTGTGGCTCGATCCCAAGTTCGAGTAAAAGGAGGAAAGTTGTGAGACTGACGAGCCAACGTAAAAAATCCAGCTATTTCTATGGAAATTTTATTGGGTTTCTTTTCTAGCCTATCACAATTTGTTTAAAATAAAAGACTTAGTTATTGTATACAAGAGAATGCTTGAATTATATTAGATGTTTAATTTTAAATATTGACATCATAAAATTTCTAATAAGTTTAAAATTCTCAAAATAAAAACTTTCTCATCAAAAGACAACTTAAATAGACCAAGACAACATGAGATTTTGATCCTAATTTTCAAGGTATCTGACATATGAAGGCACCTACAAATAGTGTTCTAAAAAAAATACGGCGTGTCTGAACACGGCATGACACGACACGGCACGGCATGGTATGGAGGTGGTACTACACGACAAGATACGAGAACTTTGTGTGGCGTGTCCTAAAGCGTTTCGTGTCCAACTTTGATGAAATAGGCACGATACAACAAGACACGCGAATTGTCCGGATACGACACGGCACAACACGTATTATAGACATGCCAAGTACGAAAAGAAGACCGCATTAAGTGTTATAGAAATACAATGGATTTCTCAATTATGTACATACTATTATATTTTTTCCATAAGTCTTGCCAAAGATACATTTAATCATAAATCAATGATTATTAATAGACTTATTTCCAAATAAAGCACTATATTTTTTTTCCATAAATCTTGCCAAAGATACATTTAATCATAAATCAATGATTATTAATAGACTTATTTCTAAATAAAGCACTTGTAAATCGTTAGAATTGGAAATCAAAAGATTACAATATAATTAAGGTGATTCAATAATTAAATCACAAACAAAAGTAGAAAGTTCCAGAGCCATGCGCAAATTAAAGATAGAAATCTATGTGTGATTTGTCTTAAAAAGAATCAAATAATTTTTGTCATATCTTGTATTGTTTTGGTAAGGATAGTATAAATTATTTATTGTCTCAAAAAAATTGAAATAATTTTTTACAGCTCTTGTACTTTTCAAATTTTCAATATTCATTTCTCTCCTCCTGTTTAAATGGATTGGAATAGCAACAATTTGGCGTTGAAATTTGCATAGGTTTGAGGATGCAATGGTAAAATACTTTGCTGATCGGTGTGTCCTCTTAAAAGACATTGAAAATAATTGTGTACCTTTTAATGAGTTTGAATTTTTTTAGTAAAATAATTATTTAAGTCCGATAAGAAGTTGTTCAAAATATTAATCCATTGTTAAAACTTAATTCATTTTTTAATTCAATGGTAAAGCACGCATACTTTCTTAATTTTTGACGTATTTTATTAAACATAATTTTTAAATTTCATAAACAAATTATATTAATGTCAAAAAATTAAATGTGTCTGAACACGTCACGACACGGCACGTCTAAAGAAGACACGACACACCACGACATGAGGATACGAGGCGTGGCTTGTCCTTAGGCGTGTCGTGTCCATCTCTTAAGATTTAGACACGGCACGACACGACACGTGAAATATTTAGACACGACACGACATGACACGAGAGATGATCCGGACACGACACGACACGGCACGTATTTAGAACACTACCTACAAAAATGAACATCTTAAGTTACCACCTCAATACCTCCTCTTTTGTTAATGTTCAATAAAAGAATTTATCAATAAACAACTAGATAGTCTGGAGCACTTATTGTTGAATTGTAGCTTTTCTTCTGCAAGGTGAATAATGATTTCGCCTCGACAATTATCAATTAACTAGGGGGAAAAAAATTCTAAGCAAGTCAAGTGTCATGCGGCTTTCTATTATGGGGAAAAGGTGCCAAAAGTTTTTTATAAAGAAAAATGGAAAAAAAAGAAGTTTATGATAGAGTTAATACAAAAATAAAGAATTGGTTATTTTCTCTACAATCTTATTGTCACCATCGACATCCGCTCTGTCATTTTTTTTTTAAATAAAACTTATGATTATGTTTTACCTTTTGTAACTTTCAACACTTTTTTGATGTCTTAATTAATGTATATTTAAGGGACGACCTCCATATATTTTCTGCTTTCTGAATGAAGAAGGTCAAAGATCTACTGCCTTCATCTTTCTTTTATAAAAAAAAAACTATTTTAATGAACTTATAGTTTTAGCTTTTATTAGAGTTACACATAGTATCTTACTTCTAATAGTCGATATAAAAATATTCAAATATAAAGATTTGATAGATAAATATTTGAATAGAAAAGATTTAATTAGAGGAAGCATGGATAATACCTTACTTTTAATCCTTCAATGTAGAAGTACCTAAATATCATTACTTCCTTGTAAAAACACTAATCTAATAAGAGTGTTAAACCTCTAGACCTAGCGTGCATGCACTTCTTTGTGTCATTTGATCAATTTGATTTGTGGTTAGATATCAATTAACAAATAAAAAAGGAATAATTAGATTTATGCCATTGTGAAATTTAACTAATTAGGGATATGCCATTGTTATATTGTAAATTAGATTTATGCCATCATCAAATTATATCAATTAGAAATATGTCATTATCTCATTCCAAAAAAGATTCAATTCCGAAAATACCATCCTAATTTCTCTCAATATATTTCAAAAATCCCAAATTGCCCTTGCTAATAAACCCCAAGTCAAAATAATGTAGGAATGACTAGAGTAATTCTAATAAATCCCAAATAGCCTTTAACAAGAAAATATTTCCGCTTATCATATATCCATATAAACTGGAACATAAAGTTTATACATCTATGTACGTATATGTTCTGATTTTAAATTATGTACGTATATGTGGTGAACTTATGTTTCTTTCTTTAGTTTTTTCTCTTTTTGACTAGCGAGGTATTTTAGGGAATTTGAAAAATAATGACAGATTAATGAGTGGCATATTTATAATTTACAATGATTTCGAAGAAGTTAATGGCATACAACTTATTTTGAAAATTTATAGTGGCATATTTAAAAAGATAAAATTGGAAACAATTTTTCAGTGGCAAAAAACTAATTTTTACTTTTTCATGGTGGCATAAAACTAATTTGTCATTTAGTGATGGCATTTTACTAATTTCAAATTTTCACAGTGGTATAAATCTAATTAACCCAATAAAAAAAATAATATATTTTGAATTTTTATCTTTAACGGAAACAAATTGAAATCTGGATTACTCGGTAAATAAACAATTTATTCACTTTTGGAAAGATATCTACCTGGAGATTGAACCACCTATATTTATTGCCTAACATATACCGCTCTATATAAAACAAAATTAATATTAATTATTTTATTTCTTTATTTGTTCACATAATGTGGATTTTTTTTTGACTGATAAATATTTAGAAGGAAATCATTTAACAAAGGTACATTAACATCCGATCATATATGTTAAAAAATCGGGAATGATAAGGATCATTCTCAAGATCTATCATTCCCGTCATCCCCAGTAACTCTTTTTTTATTTTTGGAAATCATCCCTCTGATGCGTTTTTTTTTCTGGAAATCCAACACTCATCCCTTCTTCCTGCGTACGCTATTCCCCACCCCCTCTCCCTCCCTCCCGCATACGCTATCCCCCTCCCCCTCTCCCCTCCCTCACACTTCATAACCGTTGGAATTACTATACATAAATGTTTGAAGTTAATATCGTAATTGTTGAAATTAAATAGATAATTGTTGAAGTTAATATCGTAATTGTTGAAATTAAATAGATAACTGTTAAAGTTAATATATACAATTGTTGAAGTTATTATAGTTATATATATTAACTTCAACAGTTACGATATTACCTTCAACATTTAAATATATTAACTTCAACAGTTACGATATTACCTTCAACATTTAAATATATTAACTTCAACAGTTACGATATTACCTTCAACATTTAAATATATTAACTTCAACAGTTATGAAGTGTGTAGGAGGGGAAGGGGGAGGGTGGGGGGAGGGGGGCAACGTATGTGGGAGGGAGGGAGGGAGGGGGGGGGGGGGAGGGGAGAGGGGGGGACAACTTACGTGGGAGGGAGAAGGGAGAGGGGGGACAGCGTACGTGGGAGGGGGGACAGCGTACGCGGGAGGGGGGAGGAGTTAGTTGCAGCGTACTTCAACATTTAATTTCGCACCTGCAATTACGTACGCGTACGCTGGATAACGCGGGGATGATGGCATGATAGAATCTAGAGTTTACCAAACGGGGCGGGCCGGGACGCGATGTTCCAACCCGCGGCGGTCCACGGGTTTAGGCGGGGCGGGTTAGAACGGTCCATCCTAAAAATCTTGATCCTAATCCTTCTTAAACCCGCTCCATGTAAACCCGCACGGGTTATGACGGTTCGGTCTGGTCTGCCGGTTTTTCATTTATTTTATTTTTATTTTTTTGAATTTTTCGTTAGTTATTTTTTCATTATGGTATATAAATAAATAAATGCACCCACGATATATATGTTATTTTTTCAATACGTTTTTTCGCATTTTTTTCAATATTTTTTTTTCTGTTTTGCGTTAATTATTTTTATTTTTTTACTTTTGCGTTTTTTATTATTTTTTACTTATCTTCTTTGTTTTAAATTTTTTTTGTTTTCTTATATTTGATTTGTAGTTTTTTATTAAATGAAAAGATTTGAATATAATTATATAAAGTTGCCCTTCTTTTTTTGGGTTTGGATGAGTTTAGTACGGGTTTAAGACGGGTTGATGGGGCGAGGCGGTCCGGTCCATGGATTAAGACGGGGCGGGTTAACGCGGGTTATTTTAGAAAAGGGCGGTCCAAACTCGCCGTAGACCCGTCCGGTCTAATTCTTCGGTCCATCGCGTTCATGGACGGTTCGGGGCGGTCTGCCCCATGGGGCGGGTTTGAGACGGGACGGGTCCGACCCAACAGATTTTTAGTAAATACTATTATAATCTTAGAGATGGTCCTAAACAATTCCGTTAAAAAATATATCCCTACTGTTTATAAAAAAAAGCATAAAAAAAAAACTATCTCCATCTCTTTTCCGCCAAATGGAGAGGAGCTGTGCCCAAAATAAAAAATGAAGGGAAAAAAAAGGGTGAATAGCTGATTCACCTCTTCGGCCTTCGCTACCGAAACAGAGAGTAGAAGACTAAACTTATTCGTGCCTCCCACGTCTTCCCAAACTACGGCCCGTTGATTAAACCCAAATCCTTAATTACCAACCTTGTCAGATCCTTAATTACCCGTTAATTAACGACCATGCTGACTCAAAACCCAACTGTTTTGGAGAAAAAAGAATTGGGGGAGAGGTCTGGTGTAGGATGGGAAGAGGTGGTGAGTAGATTGTCGGCTAAGGTTAGAACTGGAGATGAGTGTGAGATATCAGAAGAAACGATGGAAGACAACGATCGGAGGCAAGATGACGAGGTACTAGTTTTGGGTAATTGTTGTAGCTGTTTTTTTTTTTTTTGTGAAAGTTGTGTTCTTTTTATGAAAGTTGTGTTCTTTTCGTGACTCTCTTCTTAGGTGCTAGCATTGGAGGCAATATACCAAGATAATCTGGTCGTTTTGAATAACTCAGGGGGTTTAACATCTTTTCAGGTTCTTTCTAAACTTGGAATTTATTTTCTCCCTAAATTGGAATGAGAGCTGTGTACTAATCATACTATCTTCCATTACTAGCGATAATACTTTATACCATATTTCAATTTCTATGTTTTGTTATTATTGGTAAAGAGGGAATATAATTATGAAAGTCAGCTTATTGATTTTTGTGCCTTTTCTTGTAGAAGTAATTAATTTGATTGAGTAGTAGATTTTACATTAATATTCTTATACTTTGATGATGCAGATAGTTGTACAATTTGAAGCACCTGACAGCTTGTCTGTGTCAGCAAATTTTGACCCAATTACTGATATCTTAACACCTGGTACAAAAGAAGATGATGATGCCTCCGATGAAGGTTTCTTATATTCATTCAAGGTTCAATATTTGCCCCCAATAATTTTAACTTGTATATTACCCAAATCGTACCCAAGCCACCATGTCCCATGTTTCACAATTAGTGCACCATGGCTCAACAAATTACAAGTTTCATCCCTTTCAAAAGCGTTACACTCTATTTGGAGACGGCAAATAGGAGAGGAGGTAATATTCCAGTGGACTGAGTGGCTGCACAACTCATCTCTTGCACACCTGGGGTATGATGAGGGAGTTGTTTTGGCTGCACCGGATGATGAGATGTTCTGTACTGGAGTTGATCGTGTTATGCTAAGAAATGATGCACTGGAGAAAATCATCCACATTATGATGAGTTATAACGAGGAAAGGTGTCACAATGCTTTTCTCAATAATGCACACCAGTGTTTAATTTGTTACAACGAGTTTTCAGGTACTATTAGTAATTTCTAGTTCTTTTGACAATTAAGGATTTAAATAAATTGTTTATTAACTCAATATTTCTGTTTATCTGTAAAAGTTTTTAGTCTACATTGTGTGGCACCTATTCATTATGTAAATGACAAATTTTAGCATAATATGTATCAGGCTTGGAGTTCATCAAGCTGCCATGCCAGCACTTCTTTTGCTCCAAATGCATGGAGACATATGCCCAAATGCTTGTCAAAGAAGGCTCCGTGACCAAACTCTCATGCCCGTCAAGCAAGTGTGAGGGCCACATTTCCCCAATGTTGCTTAAGCGTCTTCTAGATGACCAAGATTATGAGAGGTGGGAATCACTACTCCTCCAGAGAACTCTAGATACCATGTCCGATGTGGTGTATTGCCCTAGATGCCAAACTGCTTGTCTTGAAGATTCCAATACTAAAGATGCACAATGCTCTGAGTGTCTCTTTAGCTTTTGCACACTTTGCAAGGAAAGGCGTCACTTGGGGGAGCAATGCATGGATATTGAAGCAAAGCTTCGTGCTCTTCAGGTAAGTTGTACAGATTTTTGGCCAACCAATGGACGTTTTTATGCCATCTGTTCTGGGAGCAAAATGGGGATATTGGGGTATATTACTATCATAAACCCTTTATATTTTTTGTTGGAATGTGATTTACTAGCTGATCTGGTGCTGCGTGCTCTGACTTTGTAAATATCATGGGTGAGGTGCATACTCCATAATAAATCAGTGGATTTTGTCATTGTTGGTACCAGCAAGATAGCGAGCATATACTAATTATGTGACAGTACATATGTACTGTACAAAAGTGCCATCGTATATCTTACTTCCAGGAAACAAAAGGTTTACATCCATTATAAAAAGCTATTTTTCTGTGGTTTTCCTTTTATTCTTATGATATCAAGGAACGCTCACAATCTAGCCATGGAAAGACGAAGGAGCAAATTCGGATGGAGCTTGAACTCATAAACGAAGCAAAAAGCATGAAAGAGGTGCAAAGGGTTTCCAAGCCATGCCCAAACTGCAAGATAATGATATCACATACAGGAGGTTGCAACAAGATGGTCTGTTCAAACTGTGGACAATTCTTCTGCTACAGGTGTAATAAATCCATCAAAGGCTATGGGCATTTCAGGTGGCTGCATCTCTCTCTGTCAGCTCTAATCGTGATTCTAAAATCATAACATTAGAAGAACTTCAATTTGCTTGGTTTCACCTAGGTAGAGGAAATAAAACCAGTTGTTCATTATATTGAAATAGGGATGGTGGATGTCAAATCTTTCCCAATCAAGCCTATGAGACCACAGTTGCGACGGGATGGGAGGTGCGCATGAATGACCGTCAAATGATCGCACAGATACAAGCTGAGAGGTCCCAAGCTCACAAGCATCCTTGTCCAAATTGCCTTCAGCTAAATATAAAGGTGATATTAGTCCTTGCTTATGTTGCAAACGAAGGACTAGAGAAACTTTTTTACTGAACTTGCTGGCATATCTTACTAGTTATTTCTATTAAAAAAATCAATATATTGTACTCAGGGAACTAGAAACAGTAATGGTTAGTGATATAGGTCCTAGCGACATTGCCTCCATATAAGTACAAGTGGACAGACATATTTGCCCCTATATTGGTGTCATTGGTTCTTTGACAGATGGGTCCCAGATTTACCCCTAAAAAAACTCCATGTCAGCCACTCGATGGCCTCTTGTGCAATTGTCAATTTTGGTATAGGAACCCATCTAATGGTATGGAATGATCGTATTATCACATTATCTTGTGTAAGCAAGAACTTCATTTTTTGATAATTAACAGAATTATATAAATGGGTAATTTTGGATTTGTTTGTACATTAACAGAAAAGGAAAAGTTCAAACTATAAGATCAAAACAGCACAACAATGCAAACCAGTAAACTTGTTAAAATTGTTTACCAACTCTGTTAGTTAGCTTCTGTTGGCATTTTCTTTAACAGGTAAACAACAACAACCACATATTTTGCTGGTCATGCCAATTACATTTCTGTGGGTTGTGCCGAAAAATGGTCAAGCGAAGCTCGGAGCACTTCAAACCTACTGGTTGTAAGCAACACACCCCAGATCCCTAAGAACTTCATACCCTCCTTTTCATTTTTACAATGCCAAAGAGTGATTTGACATCTCTATATGTTTTCTTACAATAAATCTCTGATCTAATTTCAGTTATTACTGTTGTTTCATGTTACTCTCAAACTTTTAGTGCTACGTGCAGTTCTGTATCAAGACCATTGCTAATTTCTTATTCCTGCGAATTTCATGCATTGGAGGGTTGTGAGCTTGTGATTCTGTAAGAACTGCTTTCATGTGTACATAAACTACCGTGGAGTTAGATAAGTGCCGCACATTGATCTTAAGATGCAAATCACTCTTTCTTCTTATTGTAATAGTTTAGTTACTTATGTTAATTTTTTTCTTACGAATCCTGAAAAACGTGTCGAATTATCAACGAATCCAAATCTCCTTTATTGATTTATTTTATTAGTTACTAGGTATAAGCTTTTAAAATGTAATAAATATTTGGTATAAACAAATTTTGTAATATTAAAATGAATAATTGAGATGCCACGAGTTCATAAAGTCTGCCATAATAGGTCCGGAAATTTGCATTTGAGGTTACCTGGAACTTTTCACAGAAACCTCTAAGCTCTGACAGCATGAAAGCTGCTAAAAAGGCGTTGATATTAACAATATCCGAGCAGTATATTTCCTGCTTTTATTTTGAAATGTTTGGTTACCTGTGGAGGATTCAAAATACGAATTAATAACCAAGTTTTGTGATCATTAGGGGTGAAAACAGTCACTGTTTCGACCGTCATTTCATTTCGTTTCGTTTCGTCCAAAACGAAACGAAACGGTTAACGAAAGCTTGAAATGGTTTCGTATATGTGTATTTTCATGGTTTCGACCGTTTCGTCTTGGTTAACGCAAATAAGTAGTCAATTTCGTTTTCAAAACGAAACGGTTAACAAAATCGACCGTTTTCGTGATCGTTTTAGATGTTATGCAGCCCTAGTGATCATCTAGTTGAATATATTGTGGGCCTAAAATTGAACTACACAGATCAAAATTGTTTCACTATAATATTTTAGAGAACCATATACCTACGAATTCAAAGGTCTCATTGCTGCTGATGTCACTACAGAATAGTTTCTGCTATTTGTCATCTAAGATTTGTGGGTGAGTCCATCGCAGTGGAGCAGAGACAACAAACATAAAGAAATATTCTGATGGAATCCGAGACAAAATAAATTTTTGAAAATCCATTTGTCAAAATCTGAGGAACTTTATCTGAGTCAAAACGGTCTACCAAATAATTTTACTTAGAAAATATCGTATTTTGCTTTTCGTAATGGTTATAGTTGACATCAAATTTGAAAAGAAAAATGTTAGTGTCTTATATATAGGACGGATGGGTCCATCCAATATGATCGTTTTTATGTTTTTAAATTTCAAATGATCGATTTCAATATGTTCTCCATATTGAAAACTTATAAGAAATCAATTTTTATTTTTTTTTTGAAATTTTTACTATTTTTTTGGTATTTTTGAAAATTCATGATATAAACATTATGGATCGTCCAATAACAACGATTTTTTAAAATACCAAAAAATAGTAAAAATTTTAAAAAAATGTAAAAATTGGTTTCTTATAATTTTTCAATATAGAGAACATATTGAACAATTCAGATCGGGTATTTGAAATTTAAAATATGAAAATGATCGTATTGGACGGAGTACATCCGTCTAATATATTGGACTCTAGCATTTCTCTTTTTATGACATCTTTACAATGGAAGGATATAGAGTTATCGTTTACGTTTTTCTAACCTATTGTTTTCATTACATGATATTTTGACTTTTATGTAAGATCCTAGAATAGATGGATATGCACCAAAAAATTTTTTTCCAAATAAAATTGAATCGCCAATTGTGTTGAAGCGATTTTACCACACAAAAAAGAAAAAAGACAATTCAAATAATGTTCTTAAGACGCATTTCGGCATTTGGTCCTTCCAAATCTTAATCCAAAATCTTCTTCTTCAACAGCCTGATTATACCAGAGCAACCACTAGAGTGTATATCCAATTAAAGTTTTTTTTTTTTTTTATTTGTGAATAGTTGATCTATCTTCATCTAAAAAATATGTTGAAGGAAAACATTGAAAAGTTTACTCACTGCTGCAGAAGTAAATTAAGCTAGCACTGTATGTATTGAGGTGTGGTGATCCATTGACAATAATTAACTTTAACAATATATTTTCAAATTAATTAAAAATTTTTAATACAGAACTTACAAAAAATATTGTTCGTCTTATATATCAGGATTCTTATTCAAAAGCTATTGAAATTGGATAATCAAAATATTTTGGATATAAGTAGTGAAGCATAATTTTGAATTGGAAATTTCAAATGTAAATTTTTTGACAATTATTAAAATTATTAAATTGATTCATTATTAAAAATTTCATTTATTTCAGGAATTATAAGTGCTATCGGCAAATATACCATCCCAGCCATCGCTAAATACAAAGTGAACATATACAGCAAATAAGATGAACATGTAGACAATCTAAGTGAACACTTACAAACAAATAAGTGTTGTCATCACTTGTTCAGAAGTTTACATGCATATTCAACTTATTTTCATTGAACTTATTTGTTTGTATGTGTTCACTTAGATCTTCTATATGTTCACTTTGTTTGCTGTATATGTTCACTTTATTTTTAGCGATGGCAGGGATGACAAAATTACAGATGACAGTAATCAATTTCCCATTTAAACTATTCATAAAGGAAATTGATTACTGCCATCGGCAAATATACCATCCCAGCCATCGCTCAATATAAAGTGAACATATACAGCAAACAAAGTGAACATATAGACGATCTAAGTGAACACATACAAACAAATAAGTTCAATAAAAATAAGTTGAATATACATATAAACTTCTGAACAAGTGATGACAACACTTATTTGTTTGTAAGTGTTCACTTAGATTATCTATATGTTCACTTTGTTTGGTGTATATGTTCACTTTGTATTTAGCGATTGAACATGATTGATACAAACAGCAGCAGAAGGCCCATTAGTATATTTGCCGATGACACTTATAATTCCTGATTCATAAAAAACCTTCGATTGAACATGATTGATACAAACAGCAGCAGAAGGCCCATTAGCCCATGGGCCAGCAGCCCAGCACCCTTGATTTCTATATCCGGGAGGAAGGAATAAGACTTGGGATTAATGCAATAATCAAAGTCAAAGTCTTCATTAACAAAAACAAAATTTAATTAGTTGTGGAAACCAATCACAAATCCCCCTTCCCCACTCGTTTCCTCGTTCGTCTCTCGGTCTCTCTCTTCTACGCTACCCACCTCTCGCTCTCTCTCTCTCGGATAGAAGCTTGATCTGAAGAGCAGCTCAGAACGATAGGCAAGGTGAGGGTTATCTTTTTACTCTACCTTTTTTCTGTTGTATCCTTATCCTTCAAAATTTCGCATAATTAGAGATTGATCTGGAGGAATTCGAGGGAATTTGTTAATGGTTTTACTGGTTGAAGCAAGCGCTTCTGATTTGGATTGGATATTTCCGACTTTTTCACATCGCCTAGCTGCAAGCAACTTATCTTGTGCTAATTGGGTTCTCAATTGCTGTCATGTTTTAATATTCAAATTGTTATTTTACTGTTATCTTCAGAAAAGTGGCACAGGGTTTCACTTACGGCGTTCTATTGAGAAATTTATACAAAGTTAGTTGTTTGGTTTAATAAATTTCCGTACTGGTACATTTGCATAATAGCTGGAGCATGTTGGGTACATTGTGGTACTCTTTAGTACCAGGTTAATTAACGTTTATTGAAATAAAATACGAATCAGACTGATGGAGGAGGAATAATGTCATATTTTCCATTGCAAAAACTCTGAAATGTCATATATACCCCTGCATGTCGCAAGGTCATATGTTGTTCTCCTAAAATAACTTCCCTGCATATCTTCCTATTTCGATATTGCCCACACTAGCCTGCAGTTCTTGGACATGCATGATGAGGTGAAGTGACGAACACGGCTAGTTGGGAAAATTTTGAAACTCATGGTGGGATGAAATTTTAGGATAAGTAGGGTATCGTTTGGTGTACACTTGTATATGATATGCTCCTTATGCTAGTTGGAATATGCTAGGGACGATTCTTTAGTTATTTTTATGTTGCAGGAAGGATTTTCTTTTTCTTTGTTATTAGGGAAAAGAATGCTAGTTTATAAATATCAGCAATAGATAAAGGATGTACTCAATTATTTCAATAAAATAAATCTCAATACGGAAATAACAAATATATTGGAAATATTTGCTTATTTATTAATGTTCTATTTTGCAGGAGTTTGTTTACAAAGATTGTATTATGCGGTTGTTAGCTTCCATAAAACAGGAGGCGAAAGGATGCACGGTGTTTATGTGTCAATAGCTGAGATATATTATTTTTGAAGCTTCTCATGTTAGACTCAAGCTCCAATTACTCTCCCACTATTGTATACCGGCCTATACGGCCTTCTGATCTTGATGTACTAGAACAGATCCATATTGCATTATTTCCTATAAGGTAGATTTAGTCTTACTATGTTTATTGATGTAGAAACATTATAAGAACTTTGAGTCAAATTAAGCAGTAACTCACCCTTAATAAATATAGCCTCAATTTAATTCATGTTTTCTCGAAGTAAAATCTTACCTGTTTACATATGCCTCAATCAACTAATAAGTTAGCTCCAATTGACCCGATATAATTATGTTAATACGGTGGTACCTGGAGTTGCAATTTTAGTAGCAAGCACCTGAGACAGGATTACAGCTCATAATATAGTGCCAAATAAATGCAATTATTTTGATAATTTTTGCTCCTCAATGGTACCTGACCTATAAGGACAATGTAAATTATAAAGAAAGAGCATACAGAAGACCCGATCAAAATTACAACAATAAACTGAACTGTGATAAGGACTACGATGGTTTTATATGGAGTAATCCACACTGCTATTTTCTCATGTGCTGATTGACCTGATTTGTGCTATGATAAATGGCAGAAGTGCTCTCAGTATACATACAGAAACATTTAAAAGAATGGAGCTGCTGTTGTACAAAGAGCAACAATCATGATTGCATATTTTTAATTATGAAAATTGGTTGGTTTTATTGTTTCACTTTTTTTGGTTCTGGTAATATTGAAGGTATGAGAGGGAGTTTTTCCTAGATGTGGTCCATGGCCGGGGCATAATATCCTGGGGTGCGGTTGACATAAACCGACCTGATGGCAGAGATGATGAGCTCATAGGTTTCGTCACCACTCGAATCAATGCTGGAAAAGATAGTGAGGTATTATCTTGTTATACCTATTATTTAATGCGACACATTGAAAAATATGAAGCTTTCAGTTTGATTCAACAGTTACAAAATTTGTCGCAGTAGCAAAACTGGAAATACTGTTCTTTGTATGCTGCTCTAAGGTTGTCATGATAAATATTTAAAAATAGTAGAGGATTCTGTAACCATTCTTGCATGCCCCTAACAATTTGTGTTGTGGTCCCTGATTTAGAAAGTTTTCAAGCTCAATTTGTTTTCAAGACATTCACATTTGTACTATTCATGGACAACAATTTTTACTCAAAAGCCTAGAAACTTTCCCTACTCTGAGCTGTCAATTGTCAGATTTCTATGATAATTTTGGTGGGATAGTTTTTCTGTCAAAGATTGGCTCAAACTTTGTCAAAATTGACTACAATTTCTGTTGACTTACTCTTGAAAGGTGAATGTACCACTGAAATGATAGATTGTACAGTTTACATGCAAAAGTGCTAACTTTTACTTACAGTGATCTTAACAGGAGTGGGTAATACTGGGACAGTGGGATCATTTATATTCTTTACAAAATGAAATTTTATCTGAAACCAGTGATGATCTTTTGTTTGTCACAGATTGAAGATTTGTTCAGATACAATGCATCAAGGAATGATCTGTGCCTTCTTTATATTCTAACTCTTGGTGTAGTCGAGGATTATAGATGTCTTGGAATAGGTTAATTCTCCTTGTCTCTCATAATTTTTATACCAGCATATATCAAGAATAAGTGGATTTTTTTTTTGTGATCATATTGAATTACCTAGCTTGTTCTTTTTCTATTTGTACTTTGTCTGTTTATTTTGGTTGTATATTAGGTCCGATGAATGAGTAGCTCGAACGTTCCTTAAAAGTATCATTTATGTCCCTGAAAAATTAGAAATATTAAATTTTCTCCTGTCAAACTTTCACATCATATGCCTCTATGCATATGAATTATCTCTTACGTTCTTTTCTTTTTGCTATTTGATCTAAAGAATGGGTAATGACTCCACATTCTTTTTCTGTCATTGCGATGATAAATTATTCACAGAAAAAGGTATTTAAATTATATTTATGATCTTTGGGTAGCCATTAGCTTTCTCACTTTTACTGGGTTGGATAATATTTTCTAGTTTATGACGAGAGATGCTCAGATGTATCAAACTTGTTTTGTTTTGCTTAGCTTACTCTTCTCATCTAGCTATTTGTTATTCCTTTACAGCTTCTTCCCTTGTACAAGAGGTGATAAAGTATGCCTCCAGCATAGCAAGTTGCAGGGGTGTGTACTTGCATGTAATTTCATACAACCAGCCTGCCATTAATTTCTATAAGAAGATGCTCTTTAGGCTTGTTAGAAGGCTATCTCATTTTTATTACATCAGAGGTCGCCACTACGACTCATACTTGTTTGTATACTATGTCAATGGAGGCCGGTCTCCCTGCTCACCATTGTATGTTTCTCTGTTCATGTAGTTCGTAAAATGAGTTACATTTTGAATTTTTGGAAATTTGGATTACTCGAACTGCTATCTTTGCTAATGTCACGTTAAATAGATAATCCAGTTCTATCATATTGATTCCGTCTGATTTCATTGGGGCATATGTATTGGGAAAGCAATAAAAATATATATGCATTGATAGGATGACCACTAAAATGAAGAACGGTGAACTGGTAGATTGAAAAAAGGAGAACTGAATCACCCCAAAGCATGAAATAATTGCTGCTGTAATCAAACTAGGATGAATGCCAAAATGAATTTGACAACTTCATTTGAAGATTTTTTTGGTTTCTACCAACTAGAAAATTTTTTCTTGGCTTGGAGTTCTAAATTTACCAAAACTATGGTTTTAGGAATTAATTACAGTAAATAATTTTGATGTGTTGCATGTATGAATCTGAAGAATTACTGAAAATTCATTCATAACATACTCAAGTAATTCGTTGATCTATTTTATTGGTGATTAAAATCATATGAATTTGTATCCACATTACCAATAAATGTGCCAAAAAAAATATGTTCATTGTTACTAACAATGCCTGGAATTACAAATTTGTTGTATTGAAGGACGTTTGAAATTCGCTGACGATTGTTTCCACTCTGTGAAAGCCTGAAAACCCATATGTCGGGGATCTAAATAGAAAAAAAAAGAATTAAATTCTAGATTTCTTTTTCATAGAATAGTACTATTTTCAAATGCAGGGAAATAGTGACTGCATTTCTCGTGCACTTCAGGGGCTTTTTGAGGATGCTTATCTCAAAATTGCAGCGAACTGAATCAAACAAGAATCTACCCAGATGGTACAGGTGCAAGGAGGCGAACTCCCTTATGGTGAACCAGAACAAAAGAATAATAAGTGCAGATGATACCACTTGTCAGCACGTTTGAAGGGGAAAAAGATATATTTACTTAGTTGAGTTATAGGGCAAGACATACGAAGACAGGCAGGTTCTGTACATGATTCATTTGTTCTTTTTCATAGGTAAATAGTTACAATTGTATAATTTTGTCAATATTGTATTTATTTTTCAATTAAAGATACAAGTTACATCCATTATGCTTCTTGCACTGAGTGTGAAGATACGGGATCTGCTGCAAATGACTTTTTCAGTGGTACTGTACCATAGAAAGTTTTTTTCTTTGTAAGTGGGACTATATAGGTTTTTCTGGATAAATAGTACTGTTTGGTTTCCAGGTAGTACTGTGTTGTGCATACTAAAGTGCTAACTGGACCATGCCTGAGCTATGTGCTAATCAGTTTTATTTTTCTAACCCCATTATGTCTGACCGAGGTCTTCTGTTTTTTAAATATATTCAGATAATTTCATACTACTATTCATGATATCGTGACAGAACAGGAATGTGAAGGCATGAAGTTTCTCTCGTTTGCAAATTATATGCTATTTGGAATACTTGGTATTGGTGCCTGTTGTGCTGCAATTGTTCTTTCGTCATATATAGATTGTCGTTTCCTTCACAGGTTCAGTGTAATCCATCCTCTGTTTCAGCTTGACGGCACAAGTAACAAGCAGGGCAGATAGCGATATTCCTTCTCAAAAGCTGTTGCTGAGGGGAGAAATAGAAAAAAATTCAGAGACGGTGGAATCTTTAATTTCCAAAGCCACGAGAAGGCACTGAACGGTCTGCCCGCAGTACCTAAAGCATCATAAACAGGGGCAACTGAGAAAATTCCATTAGAATTTTTTTTTTTTTTGAAATAAGTGGGTAATTCCCACCACTTCTCATTAACAGGTAATAGAGAAGTACAAAAACAGTTTAATGCATACAATCAAACCCAAAAACTGGCACTGGTACCTACCCCCAACTGGTACCAGTGCCACCCATCTTCTACATTATTATTAATCTTCTCAATCACATTCAAAGCAATCTTTATTACACCCAAAAAGAGAATATTCACATCAAATAACATGGACCAAAGGTAGAGCCCCTTCCTCAGCCATCCTTCCTGCAATCTGAGCCGACACAGGTTCCATGTGCTGAATCATGCCCATTATATCATCCTTTAAAGCTCCCTTCCATAAACTTGACCAGTAAATGAGTAATCCTTTTATATCTGATGCATATCTACTCAAAAACTACTCTCATTTTGCTGTTTCCAAATCACCCACAACACTGCAGCACAACAGTATCTTAAAGCTTGTGTCTTTCCTGCATTCTCAATTATATCAAACAAATCTTCTAACCTATGAGGCCTGGTCTCAATTTGTAATGAGTGTAAAAACCAGTCCCAGATTCTAGCAGTTTGATTACATCTAAACATTAAGTGATTGATCGTCTCTAAACTATAACAGTAGCAACATCGTGGGTCTCCCTCCCACCCCTTAAGTACCAATCCCACCCCATTAGAATTTCAATACCAATCCAGAGTGTAGCACCTGGAATTTGTTATTTGTACCAGCAGCAATGATGTAGTGCACGTCTCAAGTGGCATGGCCATAACATTACACAAAGCAGATATACTTCTTTTTGCAAAGAAGTACAGCGAATATTATATTTACTTCGCAAAAATGAGAGCTATGTATAGATAAAAGCTAAATTATTCAGTTGAATTTAAAAGTAATATGAATTAATGTAGCAAATAGTAATAATTCCACTTTTATCCTTCTACTTGGTTCTTTTGCTCTTTCAAGTACTTAGTTGTGGCATCTGCGATGGCTGCGACCACATCAGTTGAGATGAGAGAAGCATCTACTTGGCATTTGTCATCAACTTCATACTCAATGGTTGATCGGATTGTCGAAGAATTATTGTCTTTTGGTATGATCTCAATTCGAACTAAGTAGGAGGAAAAGCCGGCTTCTAAGGCGCCTCCTTCAAGACCAATTGCCTCTTTTATGTAATTTTCATTGTCTACCTTGATGAACTTCTCTTTATAGTATCCCGTCCCTTTCCCTGGTTAAAACAATAATATAAAAGAAGACTTTCACTTTAGTGTTCGACAACAAGTTTACGCAGTAATTTAGATGATCTATAAATTACAGCATAATTTAAAGACTAAAAACAAAGATAATGGTAAAGCTACAAACATATTTGTATGTTGAAAAAAGAATATAAGAAAAGATGAAGGATAAACGTTAGAAAGAATGCGCAAGGTAGGAAACTCCAAGGTTTTGAAAATCATTTAAAAGCCTAAACCTAAAGAGTGAATAGACTAAAATGAAATAATGATTGCATGCAATTGGTAACCAATGCAAATGCTTGGAGAATGAAAAATTTGAAGAATGAATAGAAGCTCAATAATTATCATTACTGGTAACCAACTCGAATTTTTTCTGAGATTGTCTCAAACTGATTCTTCACTTATGTCATAACTCATAAACCCATCAGAAAGCCCGGACAAGGAAGCAATATTTCTTCTGGTCACAAATTGGGAGATTAGGTCTTCTTAGACACAAATTCCCAACTTTGTTTCATTTGGTGGGTACTGTTCAATTTCACTTGCTGAAAAGAAGTTAACAAACAGTGATTCTTGTTAAAAAGTTTTAACTCATTTTTTACTTTCATTTTGTTTAATTTGACTCAACTCTCGAAGTCAATTTTCCAATTTTCATTTTTAATGGCTTTTCAATGCTTCAATAAAAACTCTTTGTACTTCTCCCGTTACTAATTTGAAAAGGGGTCAGACTGTAATTTTTCCAAAAGAAACTAAGATAACAACTTTTCTTATTAATTAATGTAAAATTATGAAATAATTACAAAAATATGTGAACTGAAAGTTGGAAGCCAGAAAAAACATTAAGTTCTTCAAGTAGAATGTGAAATAGACTCGTTATGTAGCTCTAATGTACATTGCCAATCTTAACAAAACAATTGTAGTGAAATAAAATCTTGCTAATTAGGTTTTCTATGAAGTTGCAAACAGAAAACGAACCAGAGGGGAAGGTGATACAAAGAATTGTACCGACGCCACCATCTCCCTCTACCACTTCAACTTTGTGGAATAAATGTGGGAGTAGTTGCTGTACCAGTTGTCCAACCCGAAGCGTACCGTAAACCTGCCAGACTTCCTCAGCTGGTATACCTGTCTCATATTCATGGCATAAGCTGCCTTTCATTTTGTCAGGAGTGGAATTAGGAACTAATGTGGCACCTAATTACGATGGAAACAATAGAAATGAAGATCCCCAGCAGCTCAGCTAAAGAAATAAAGGGTCAGATGACAGGTGGGCCCAATGTGGGAAAAAAAATCCGGAACTGTTGGATTATGAGTAGATCGTGAGATGTCATGTCTGCTAATTGAAGTAGTAAGAGACATAGTGATGAAGTTTATGATGCTGAGTGGATTGTAAAATAAAGTAGAAAGATACTGAGTGCAAATTGTAATCTTGTACTAGTTGAACCTGTTATATAGCAGAAAGCAAAACTGTTAAAAAGGATATGTTGAATGTTGAAAAAAATTGTTTCTAATTATTTCTTTCTGAATTTGCATCTCTCAACCTCAAATTCACCCCTTAATCTCTCAATTGAGCTCTCATCTCACGCCAGTGGTCAGTGGTGTGATACATTTTCTATTCCTTTTATGTTTTGGTCCCCGTTCTTTCTTAGTATATATGGATATACAATAGTTTGTTGCTTTCTTCTGGCTTATCTTAAAATATGGAGTTATATGGATCTTTCTTTGAAGTGATGAGAGTAGAATAGTTATAATGCATGGTAGGCGGTATCTTTCGAAGAGATTTTTATTTATGAAGTAGGTTCTAACAGACATCCTATGAAATCTGTGATGTCAGGCTGAAAGAAACATTTTTTTTTTTAAGTTGAAGGAATCCAACAAAACTTAATGAAAAAGGAATCTGAATGTAGACAAAGTATAATATCGAATATATTTATATTTTTTGTGTTTCCTACTTTCCTCAGAATTTATAAAAAAATAATAACAATATTCTTGTACTGAAAAGAATAACAAAATTATATTTGCGATCTGAGAATATTCAAACCAAATACATTTATTTCAGGATTTGTTTATTGGATTTGATTGTCCTTTAGCTAAACGCATGCCTTAAAATTTCAGCACAATTTCTCATTTCAAGACAATATCTAATTTCTATGAATTTCGTGATAGAAAATAAAAAAATAAATAATAGCTTGTATATCTAACTGTGAATCTTGGAAGAGTTGGTTGCACATCCCATACGTTCTCCCATGCCGAAGAATTTGTACAACGTTATTTCTGATAGACTTTTCTTTGTGAATATTATTATATTAAATGTATTATATTTGAATAAAAGCATTTATTATGACTATCTTTAATTGCATAAGGTAGGAATACGTCTACTTCAGGTTTGCCAACAAACAATACTATTGATTACTGAGCTTAAATCAATTTCAAATTCCACAAAGTGAAACTAGTTTCTCAAACTGTTGAATAATTAACGTTTTCCTGACTCAGGATTTGTTTTATCGTCGAATCAAATTTGGTTGATTGACAGCAGCTAAGTAGGTGAAAAGAAACGGTTGAATTTTCACTTCACAACTCACAACTCACAACGCTAAACCACAACTTGCTATTTTTGTTGTCATAGGCCCAAGGGGCATCTCTAGGCCTTGACACATTTGGTAAAAATCCAATTGAAGAGTAATAATTAACTAGGCTAGGCTCAATATATACAAGCCCATCTTGTGTAGGCCGTAACATCCAACTCAACTATTAACTAACACTTCCATTTTCTCTTCCATAGAAAAGGGGGATAAAAAGGAGGGAGTGAGAGCTTAGAAGGGTATTAATTTCCTTTGTCTTCTATTAAAAGAATCTTTGTTTAAACTAATAATTTTCAAAATTAATATATTTTCAAATTAAACAAAAAAATATGTTACTAGCAATCGTTTTCTTTGGTATTTACTTGGGTCATTATCCCAAGAGCAGTTAAAATGGTGGCTATTTTAAAAGAACTTGTAGATCTTTTAACAGTTCAGGTTTGAGAAATTAATGTTGCCATACACATAATTTTCACGATACAGTGCAATTTATTGGGTCGTCCCCTTTTTATTACGTTCATTATATTATTTTTGAAAAACAAAAAGGAAGAGACTTAACTGATGTCTTGTTACCTTAGTAGAACTATTGAGCTCCACTGTTTCATCAAGAAGCTGATCTCTTGTGTTGTGTGTAGATACCTAAAAGTCAACAGCTTGAACGATGTATCATTACAAATTAACAACCATATACTCATTCAGATAAAAGGAATTTATGTAAATTGTTTAGAACATAAAAATGTATCCATAAAGACAACAATTCACATTAAGCGAATTCATTTCTATTTTCCTCTTTTTAGTTTCATTTATCTTGTTTCATCTTGCTAATATGTACTGTTGTTGAAATATTATTTTAAAAGCTAAAATTAGTAGAAAATAAGTGTATTTTGGATGAGTATGTAGCGTCTAATATATTCCACATATGTGACCTTATAATGAATCTTTTATCGATGGAACAAATTAAATAAAAATATTTTAGTTTTTTTTATTTAACAAATAAAAAACAAAATCAAACGATTAATTAGTAAAGCATCAGTTTCACAACAGAGCAGCTAGAGTTATTGAAATAAAAACCTACGATGTAAACATACGATTAATTAGAGATCATACTGAGAGGATTGGATCGGCCATTTGAAATTTTAGTGGTCAACATTTGAATCGTGTTTGACATCCTATATGTTTGATTTTAGTGTTACTCAATAATAAGAGGGAGTGGCTAGTGTCAAATATATAGGACACAAGCACTTGTCCAACATGATAAAAATTAAATTTTTAAAATCAAAATGACTAATCCAAACTGCTCAAATTGTTCTACATTATAAAATCTCCGTGGGAATCAAATTTTATATTTTTTCAAAATTTATTACTATTTTTTTGAAATTTTTGAATATGATCAATTTAAAAAGTTATGAGCCGTCCAATTTTGAAAAATCGAAAAAGTAGTTAAAAAATTGAAAAAAATATAAAATTTGATTTTCAAGAATATTTTAATATAGAGAACATATTGAGCAGATTTGATCGGCCATTTGAAATTTTACATTTGACATTTTATATGTTTGATTTTAACGTTACTCGTAACAAGATGACAAACAGATTTCTCTCTCCCTCTTTATGTGCAATAAATTTGGGCACCTAAAGTCTTTCTCATCCATGTACCACTCACCGCTCTCTCTCTCTCCTCTCAAAGCTCCAACCCTCCGCGCTCAACTGTTTCTTCCTCCATTAATTTTCAATCTTAATTATCACCCCAATTCCTAATTTTTCGCGTCATCCCACCTGTTACAAAAGTAACAAACTTGTGATCTTTCATGACAAATCATTGCACATGTACAGGTAGACAATCAGTCTCGAACTCTTGTCTATTTCTATGATTAATACTCTCGGTACTTGAAAAATACAACCATTTTCAAAGGTATAAACGTAAAATATCCTCATATTGGAATGACTCAGAGAGACTTGTCAAGTTTGTCGGACAATTACATGTACTGTGCAATATTATATATATCAGAAACTTTGTGCTCTTGCTTTGGCAATGCTCTCTTAATTTTTGACTTCTCACCTTTTAATCGAAGCCAATGCTTTAATAACTAATTGAATGGTTTCCATCTAATTAAGACATTAAGTACTACTATCTTGATTCCCAAAAGAATTTGAAAACAATAATTAATGCTTCCACCTCGGAGGATTTTTGCTCAAAATGTATCTCTTTTGCTAAATCATTAAGTTTCAAGGAAATTAAGTTTAACTGGGATAAAGATTAATTAATTATTAGATACATATATATCAACGAAAACGATGGCCAAATTAAATCTAGTCGAGTACATTTGGGAAAGAGAGTACCAAATTTTCCAAAAAAATTCGAGATCTTTCTCGTGAGTATGATCACCTCTTTCTTTTGTAAATATATATAGCCCAATGTTTGTTAATTAATGAAGCTTAGATTTTTAATTTTAATCACTCGAAATTATTTAGTCAGTTGAATTTATATTTTACATAAAAGGACTTTAACGAACATCCCTAAATAATGATTTAAAATAAGATTTTATGTATATAGCCCACAGTTGGGGGAAAAACAAAGAGCTATATATACTGTAGGTTCATGTGTCGACGTGGTAAACATCAATAAAGTGTTTTAGGGCTTGATAACTAATTTATATAAACTCATTTTCTAAATACCATCATGAAATGTTTATGAATAGCAGTATGAATTTTTAATTATCTATTTGTTGTGCAATGTATATTAATTTGATTTGTATAAATGGCTTATTAATTTTAACCTAGTTGTTATTATGCACTATAATCAAGTGAAATCATATGTTGAAAATTGAAAACATTTCTCTTGAATGTTTGAAATCATTTTCTCGAATGTCCCAACATATAAACTTAGGAATTGTATAATGCACATTAGGCTATTTTTCAAGTTATCAAGTACATGTAGTTTGCTCCAGACTTCTACACTTGGTATATATTTGAGCAACCTAAAAATACACGCTACTGGGTGTACATATTTTGGGTGCCCTCAAATACTCAATTTTCACTCTTTCATTACTATTTTAAAATTTAATCTTAAACATCGAATTCAACACAGTTGATTTTTAATTTAACGAGTGATGTATTTTTATTATAAGTTTTGTAAATTTTAGGGTCAATTTTATACTCGATCGAAAGATGGAAAAAATTGAACAAACCTTGTTAAATATGATGAATTTATTATAATATCTTCATTTTGACGTTTGATCAAATATTAAATGAACTCCAAAATTTACAAAATCTATATGAAAATGCATTGCTCATTAAATTTAACAAATCAAGTTTAGATTCGACATATAAATTTTAAATTTTAAAGATCAGAATGTAGACATTTATGACATCTTAAATGTGAGCATTGGTACCTCCTTGTGTAATATGTACACGTTTATTGCAAAATAAACACTAGTCTATTTATTTTAAATAAAAAGATTGATAGAAAATAATTAGACAAAAGTTTTGGAACTGAGGACATACATAGAAAATAAATATAATATATATTCTTTTTTTTTTAAAAAATAATAGGCAAATGAGGCTTAATTAAAGAGTAGATTGTCTTGACAGAAAAGCGTTATATTAATAACATTTTTTTTTCTAAAAAGAACATCTTTGCCAACAACTTTTTTTTTTTTTTGAAATTAAAAATATATGCAGATTTAAATCCTCCACTTCTTTGAGACCAATTTATACTTTTATCACCGAATCACTAGACCACATGCAATAACAAAATTTGTTGTTTTAGCATCATAAATGACTAAATTTCACAAGAAACTGTTCATTTTACTTTAGCAATTAGTTGTATGTCGTTGTCTAGATAAAATGTTTCATATAGAGAGTGTATTCATGCTCGATGATTGAGACACTACTACAAAATAGGTTAGCAAAATTGTTATTATAAATTAATTACAGATGCTGATAAAAAGCAATGACATTTATGAAATTACGTTGAACTAGTTAGCTCCGTTTATTATCTTGCTATGTTTGACAATGAGACGAATTAGCTAATTCGCGAACTAGGCTAGTTCGGCGTTACTAAACATGATTCGAACTGGAACAAGACCTAATTCGTCTCCTTGTTCTAGTTCTACCAAAATCATAGAACTAGAACTAGAACTAAAATTAGAACAAACCTTGTTCTAGTTCACACCATTTGCCAAACATACCTTAAACAAGTAATTGAAAATCAGTAAAATAAAAGAACTAAAAAAACTGCATCCTTTGTATGCAGATTTTAAGTTATAAAAAAACTAATAGGGCTAGTTTGACAGGTAGTTCTAGAAAAAAAGAATTACTTAACACAATGAAGAATCCGTGCAATCAGCAATCAAGCGTCGGCGCCCCTCCTTTCCCTTCCTCCCTCTATTTGCACCCCCTCACCCCTCACCCTACCCTTTTGTCCACGCCCCCTCTCCCCTTATCCTTATGCTGTCACGCACGCTCCCTCTTTTCCTTCCTTCACGCACCTCCCTTCGCTCCCCTCTCTTCACCACTCTTCGCTAACGTCTCCCACCTCTAACTTCTCTCTCCCCTCCCTCTTCTTCTTCGTTCTCTCTGCTCCCTCTCTTTTTCCTTCTTATGAATTTCCTCCCTATTCCCCTCTCCTTCGTCCTAATAATTCTTCTCCTTTTTCTTAACCCTGCATCTTTTTTCATTTGACTCTACTCTCTCACTATCAATCCATCTCCCCTATGTTCAACACTATGAAGGTGGAGAAGGGGAGGAGAGATGAGGGGATGGGTGCACGTGCGGGTGGGAAAAGAAGATGAGAGAGGAGGGGAGGAATAGGCGCCGAGGAGGATGATGCGTGTTAGAAAATGCACAAATTTTAATTTTTGAGCTAATTACATTTAATTAACCACAATTAACATCCATGCAAAAGTAGATCTAGTGCAAAGGTCATTCAACACATAAGAGAAAGAGTACAGAAGGTTTCACCTCTTCTAGTGTCGTAACTAGAAGACTCGATCCTTGGCTTTGGAGTCGGTGGCATGCACGTATCCAACACCTCGTAGGAGTCACCTCCAGTCCACCTAGAGATTAACCAAGCTCCAGTCGATTCGTGCTAGCGAATCAAGGAGAGCAAAGCTAATCCAAGGTATTCTCTCTTCTTCCTTAATTAACAATTTAATATGTGGAGAGAATATACTCAACATATGAGCTAATGGAGAGAGGGAGAGAGAGGTGGCGGCTAGGGTTTTGGAAGAGAGAAGTCTCAATTTTGCATCTATACATCTCTATATATATTGCACAATTCCTACCTATCACCAACTATCTATTTACAAAATTGTCATCCCACCTACCTCATGTGGCTGACCTCTATTGGGCTCAAAATGGGCCTCTCAACTCTTTCAATTAAGCCTCCAATTCACTTAATTAAAAGCTACTCCAAATGCTCTTCAATTAGGCTATATATTTAATACATACATATTGGCCCAATAAATTTATATAACTATTTATATTAAATTGTGTTGAACTAAAATAATTATTAACTAAGTAATAATTATTTTAGGAGTAGCTAATACATTAATTTATTTCGATATGATACATTTGACTTAATTAATTATAACGGTATATAATTAATTAATCAATTTATCATATTTTCGCAATACGCACTATTGCGAATAAATAAATAATGCACTGTTTGGTTGAATCTCTATTTGTGTGACCCTTTGAGGATTTATGCTATGTTGGACATGGAAATAAATCTCCATTTATTCTCAATAATCATAAGCGGTATCTAGCAACATGTTATGATTTCCAATTCATATAAATAGTGTGCTGCTACAGTATTTAAATCCTGCATAAGAGAATAAAAGTAATTCTCTATTTTGATTCTTATGTCTCATGATATCATCGTATAATCCAAGATAGGAATGTGTCATTCTTGCAGATTATACGTTTCTTGATTTAGAGATAATTGTATAAGGTTGCATGCAAACAATCTATCTCCATCAAGGGGCCCAAACAGATATCGTCACTCACTAAGTTAATTAATGAGGAACATACGATTTTCTTGATGATTAGATTTTCCCCGCACAATTCAAGAGAACAGAAATAAAGTCCGTATAGCAGCTCTTGTTGGGAATTAGCGTTAGACGGTATTTATTGAACCTATCCTCATATGGAAAAGATAAACATCTCAAACTTAGAACCAAAATCATAACGAAATAAATAATGACACATAACACAATCCATATATTTATTTCGTTGGGTCATGTCCTGTACTATGTTCAACTAACATAAATATATGCAATTAAGTTGGTTACTTTTAACCTATGATTTATAGAACTTAATCATCACTTAACTTGCATACTAATCTTGTTGATAATTAATGTTCCCTGTTAATTATCAAAATTATGGACCTTTTAGATTTATTGTTGTCATTTACTACTAAATGAATTACAGAGATCTATAATTCAGATCCTCAACATGAATGATCTGTCAACAAATAAATCAAGGAACAAATGATATAAAATCATCAATAACATAAAACCATAAAAGTAGCCATATATGATTGGTTTCTAGAACATATCTCTAACAATGCGGTAGAGGTGAAGCGGTATGAGAGGGTGAGACGCTGGTAGGAAGAAAAAGGAACGAGAGGGAAAGGGAAGAGGCGGGCATGTGTGAGAACTCGAGACACACATAGGGGACGTGACGCGGACGTGGTTTCCATATTTGGTAGAGAGAAAATACATTTTTTTTTATTTTTAGAATTTTGATTAATTACTTGATTATTTTAGAGTTTGATTGCACTTATAAATTCCGAGAATAAAATTATAAAATATAGAATCCATATTTTTACAATACATAACTAAATAATAAACTTTTGTAGTTTTCAACTCAACATGTGGAATGTTTGTACAGACAATCACATAAAAACTCCGCTAGCTACGCATAAATATGAATGATTCGAAATAGCAACATACATTATCTTTTCCGATAACAAATCGAAGTATTGTATTGTATTGTAACAGTTGGGTTATCATAATTTTTTTATTCATTATTATAATTTACTTAACGTAAAATAAAAATCTATCTTCCATAAAATTGACTGAACGTGTAGACCCATGTCCAAAATAATTTGCTTAAAACTTTCGTTGCCTAACTAACTTTCATAGTTGAGAACCAGCTTTTGATCTAGTGATAAAGAGCAATGCATCTTGAGTGAAAGGTCGTAGGTTTGAAATCTGATTGGAGGGTCTTTCATAGACATTTAATTTAAAAATAAATTGAATGGCTTAGACGCAAATTTATCTTAAAAAAAAAATAATTTTCATACTTAATATCTTAGCTCTGCCGTCCACGAGTAGTCCCATTTTATTGAGCCTCACCAATAAACTACAATAATTTATATCCAACATTTACTTATTTCGTCTTATTATATCATAGTCCTCTTTGTTTCTTTTTTTGGAATTTTAAGGAAAAGGTTTGTAATTGCAGAATTCCGAAAATAATAAACTGGCTGGTTATTTTGATTTTTGAAAGATAGAGATCGAGCATTAAAGATAAAATAGTAAGTAAACGTATATATATTACTAGAATAGGAATTACTCTTTGATTAATTAGTAAAAGATAAAAGATAAAATATTTTTTGAGAAAGAATTCTTGTTTCTTTCCTGCCATAAATTCCAACAACCCTCCGTTCAATAACAGCTGAACAGGAACCTATATTTACCCAAATAGATTTAAGCGAATGGAAATTCGAGATGTAGAAAAGATAGTTATTCTGGTTTGTGTAAATATACTTGTTTCACTTTTTTTTTTGAAGTTGTTTGATATATATAAAAAATTAAATCAATTGATCATTCTAGATTTGAATTTAAGCTGTCTAAACTCTAGAGGGAGAGAAAGTAATCTTAAGAAATCAGTCGTAAGCAGATGTTAGTTTCGGTCTTCCGGAGGGCTTGTTAATGAAACTTGCGTAGTGACATTTATAGAAAAATATAGCAGCAAATTAAACGCATATTTTCTAATCTGGGTCTATCTGTTGTTTTCCCGGTACTAGCTAATTTCGTTTTTCCTTTTCTTCTCTTGTGATGCATGGTACAAGTTTGGGTAAAATAAAGTGTTCTTTGAATTTCAAATTTTCAATTTATCTTTTGTTACTTCCAATCCTTATCAAGAATCTTTTTATATACATTACGTAAACCAAAAGGATACGAAAAAATTAAATATATGTCTGCACTGCTGCATGGCAAAATTCCATATATATAATAGACAATTAGATTTCGTTCAACGTCTATGCTAACTACTGTATACATGTCCCTACTAAATTACAATGCTATAGTCAACCATTTGTTTAGCCACACTAATTGCACCTCTCTCTCTCTCTACCTTTTTCTTTTGCGCCTCTCTCCGTCACAGTCTAGCATCAATGCATTTCTCTTTCAGCCTGTTTCTGGCATTCACACAGTATGTACCTCAACTGAGCAGTATTTAAGACCATCTGCACTCCTGAAAGTTTGAAACCCTCTTGAGGGGAAAAATAAAAGCTAAATAAAAAGAAAAACCCCAACAAATAACAAAGAAAGAGGATGAGTTTTGTAGCGATCTCAGAGAGGAACCATGAAGGCCAAAATGGAGTCAGTGCAAATGGAAATGTAGACGAAAAGGAAAGCGATAAAAAGGCCCCGAAGGTACCGTTCCTCAAGCTCTTCTCTTTCGCCGACAAATGGGACTACCTTCTGATGGCATTGGGTTCAATCGGTGCATGCGCACATGGTGCCTCTGTTCCTGTCTTCTTTATATTCTTTGGGAAGCTCATTAACCTAATTGGGATTGCTTATCTCTTCCCTGCCTCAGTCTCTCACCGAGTCGCCAAGGTATTTGAACTTGGCATATTGATTACTAGAAAAAATCAGGGGTTTGTTGTTCTACTTTTACTAGAAACTAGAAACTGGTAAATCATGAGTGTTACAAAGAGGCTGGTAATGACTGCAGAAAAGATGGAGATACTAAGCATTCATCATTGATCTGGAATAAATACAGAATTACTGATTCCGAAGAGGGATTGTTGTTATAGTTTATTAACAAACACATTTTAGAAACAACTGATTGCCTCTAATTTTACAAGTTTAATTAATTTGATATTACATAACAGTTCCTATGTTTTTATTCCTCTCAGTTTACTTATTTGTTTATTTATTTATGATTATTTTTGCAGTATTCATTGGATTTCGTCTACCTGAGTATCGTTATTTTGTTCTCATCATGGACAGGTATGTATGGGGGGAAACAATGAGCTTAATTTACACAATAGTTAAAATGAAGCAAATTTATTTAACTTTATTTTGAAATCATTAAACAGCAGAATTACAAACCAACAATTTAATGTCATAGAACGAGCAATGCATACCGATTTGCTGCACTCTACTACTGCAAACCAGTACACCCAAGTTGAGACTTGAGACCTCTCCCAAATACCACCACATAAGTCTGAGATCACAATTCACAAAAAGGAAGGAGGTCTCACAAAAACTTTAAAATAACATATAAGTAAGGATTTGATAAAATGCACAAAAAACACACACAACCATCTCCTGCCCAAACCAGCATATGTGAAATAATCAAATTAATTTACTTATTTGTTTCTTGGTGAAACCTAGAGGTGGCATGCTGGATGTACACAGGAGAGAGACAAGCAGCAAAGATGCGTCTTGCTTATTTGAGATCGATGCTTGATCAAGATATCAGTGTGTTTGACACAGAGGCATCTACTGGTGAGGTCATAAATGCGATCACTAGTGATATAATTATAGTGCAAGATGCAATCTCAGAAAAGGTACGTAGAACATACATTTACTTTTTGTTTGATTTTGATTTTGTTGTCTTATTAATGAATTATTTTCCTTTTCTTTGGTTAATGCGTGTTTTAATTTGAGACCGTCACACTCTATTTTCCAAGAACTCACGAAAATATCATTTCACAAATAATTTTGAAAAGACGCATCACAATCTGTGGTTTACATAATGGGTTAAATCTCACAATATTTTCTAGAGTTAATGTAATTTAAATATTGGATATCCGTTTTATCAATTTGAAATTCATTGACAGAGGATGTATTTTTCACTTGTTTTCAAAAAAAAAAAAATACAATTCTTAGAAAATGTTGGGCCGAATGCATACTACAAAAAAAAAAAAAAATACAATTCTTAGAAAACAACGTTTCATAATTTATTAAACACAATCATTATTACAAAATTCATGCACGCTCCTAGTGCTTATGTAAGTGATAACTTCTACCATATAAGTCACATTCTTAGGAATAGCCCTTGTTTGCTTAAAATAGGTAGTAATAAGTAATAACCGAGCAGTTATAATAATTTATATACATAACTTGTCTAAAATATAGATAAGATGTGAATATGTGTTGCAAATTGATTGATTTTCAAATTGGCTTTTGTGGGTATCTAGCATTATTTGGGATAAGTGTGACCGGACCGGACAGGTAACGAGGGTAGTTGGAAGCATTTATTGTATAAGATGTTTATCGGGAGAAAATAAATCTTTGAATTTCGCCATATGCACACACATATGCAGCCAAAATTAAACAGTGTATTATGTGTATACTTCATAGTCATCTCATCTCTTTTGGCTCCCTTCATCATCATTTTTTTTCCTTCACGTCTTTTATTTCTTCCCCTCAAATCATGACACTTCGTATTTTATTTTAGTTAATCCTGTAATATATTTTCTTCATTTTAAATATTGTTTTCTTTTTCATTTCTTCTCTATGCACAAAAAAGTCAGGAGTTAAGAACCAATGGGTCAAATCAAATCAAGCTGCCGATTTTGCGTTTTCTATTATTAGACTATGTATTGAAATGCTTTACCTTATTCACTTATTAGTGTAACTTTAACACGGTTTAATGACGCAAAATGTTATATTATATAAGCTACTTTCAACTATTAAATTGAAAGCATATAGTATATTGTAACCTAGCTCGATCGATTAAAGTCAGCCAATATTAATTGCCAATTAAGAATCCTTGCCAGTTTGAATTTTTATTTTTTCCCCCTTTTTCAAAGAGGTTGTGTGGGCAAATCTTGACAAAATGTTATCTTTATTTAACATATAATTATTCAAAATTTCAAATCCTTCTTACAAATCGGATATTTGAAGGTGTTTAGGTAACCTATACCTTTCCTGGCTGTCACGATATTCTTATTACATTGAATGATCGATTATGGGATATTCTTGCAATTTTACCAAAAAAGTTTAACCTGCGTCAGCACTAACGCTAGCAGAATGCATGTTTGGTAAGTAAAATATAGTTAAAAGCAAAGTAGATGTTAATTCGTATATATAGTAAAATAAGTAGACGGACTAAAATTAAATAAAAAAAAATAAATTGTCCTCATGTAAATATAGTAAAAACTTTAATTAATGAAGAAAGTAGGTCCTCTTAAAGGAACAAATGAAATAGTAAGAATAAATGTCCAGATGTTAATTCTTAAAAGGGAAAAATGGAATAGTGAGAATAAATGTCAAATATGAAGAAACTTGGTGATTAGAGGGTGAAGTCACCTTACTTGACTTAACTCTATTGATGAGTAAAAAATTTCAGAAAAAGCCAAGAACAAAAATTAAGTATAAAAAAAGTTGCGCCTCTTAAATTTGACCTAAATAAAGAAAGGGTTTCAATACAAGGTGCCGCATTTAAGGGCACAGGTCCCACATGAGTTCTTTTTTTTTTTTTAATGTTTATGAGTTCGAATTGAACAACGGCTATAAATCTCCCATCTTACGGCCGGCTGTGACAGCAGGAACGCTTTAAATGAAGAAGTAGAACCCACTTCACCGATTTAACTGGTTCTTATTTATGTCAGTTTGTTTCTATCCTGTGGTCTTTGTATGGTCAAATTCATATGCATTCAATAGGAAGCATATTTAGTAGATAAAAAATATAGAATATTCTTGTGAAGATGGTCGATATATATATACTCTGGATCAAAGCGGTTCTATCTTAAACAAAAGGTACATAGTTTGAATAATTGTACATGTATACAAATTCATTTTTGTGGTGGTGATATCATGTAATTATATATGCATGAAAACCTAGTACTAATCCATATTAGTTCATAAGTTGCAAGTTCACATTCATATTAATGAATGTATCTAGTTGTATAATGATGCATTTAATCTGGATCAAATGAATTACTAAGAAAAAAAATGAAGTTTTATCATTTTAGTTATTGTTCTTAGTTACCGTTATAGTTGGATTGCAGAGTAGCTGCAATTGCTTCTTCTGTGCTTCACGCGCTAGAGAGAATATTTGCATGATCTCCGTGTAGTACGTAACATTCGTTAAGTTGTGACTTGTGACCAGTGACCACATCAATTCGATAGTAATTAATAGTCATGGAGGGATACAAATGCTATAGTTACAGCCATGCGTACCTTTAGGGCCCCACCTTTCCCTTTCTACTAATTTTCCCTTTCTTATTCAGGGAAGTTATCGTTCTTTTATGATTTTATCCTCCATTTGAAATCAATTGAAAAAAGGAGATTGTTTCGTATACTCAAATAAGATTCTTAACTAAAATTTTTTTCAAGAGACAGCTTTATTGATCGGACAAATTATGGAATGATGGCAAACGTTGTAGATCACTTAGCGGGCCTCACTAATGAAAAGGATTGAGTAATTTCAAAAAATAAGTTTCATTTCTTTTGAAATTATGCAGGAAAATTTAATTTGCATCTATACGTCATGAATGTGTTCCAGACTTCCGGTGTCCGATTTGCTTTAGGCATATACCCCGAGATGAACCTCAAAACATTCAAGTCATGTCCTTTTTCTTAACTCATCATAACATGTAACAGTCTAGTCCTAGATTGGGGTTGCAGCTTTTGCTGCCATGGCAAAGAAAAAATTAATCATTCCCGAAATAAAAAAAATAAAAAAACATAAAAGAAGTAACTTATTATTTCATTGTCCCTTTTCCACATAAAACAAGTAACTTTTTATTTCATTGTCCAAAAGTAGGTTTCTTCCTCACCCTCTCACCACTCTTTTTATGAGCCTTTAGAGTAGATGACTGAGAAAGTATGTCTCATAAATTGGCCACTATAAACATGTTGCTGTTAGGTGGATCCCTCATTCTCTTCCACATCGATTTCTTCTTTGTTATGTTTCTTCTTAATAAGAGGCACTTAAATAACAGGCCCACAACCAGCTCTGATGGTACTCCCCAAATCAAAGCAAGCTTTATCAACAGTACAAAATTGTGCAATAGGATAAGCACCATCTATGAAGTATATGTGGAAGCTTTTAATAGCACAAGAACAACACATATGGTACTGCAAAGAAAAAAATTATGTTCAAATTATTGTAGGACCCACTATCAGAAAAGAATAATACTCTGCTATTGCAAGGCACAATCATAATTTCAAGCAGAATAAGTTAAAAAAATGTTTAATGTTTTAGAACTTGAGTTTGCAACATTCAAAGAGATACTGTATTTTTATAATTTTATGATATCTTAATGCATTTCGTTATTTTGTTTTATTTGCCAATGTGGAAGTATCTCAGTTCAAAAATATTTCACTTCACATATACCACTAAATTAAATGTCCAAAATGAGATTAGAGGTGCTCCTATTTTCAATAGCAATTTTAATGATAACAACACTTGCAGTCTTATTAACAGTTTTACAATAACGACTGCTACTTTTTCCCTTATAGGTTGGGAACTTCATGCACTACATAAGCCGATTTATAGTAGGATTTGCAGTTGGATTTGCACGCGTCTGGCAAATCAGCTTGGTCACATTGTCAATCGTCCCACTCATTGCCATCGCTGGTGGCATATACGCTTATGTCACAATTGGACTCATGGCACGTGTTCGCAAGTCCTATGTTAAAGCTGGAGAAATAGCTGAAGAGGTGCCTTTCTAGCTATACTATTAAACAAAAATGCTAACAGGTTTTATGCAAAATTGATTCTATAATTCACCATATTTGCAAAGCAAAAAACACTAGCATATTCTCACAATTGGACCAAAAATTCTGAGCATTGGTGCCAAACTGCCAACAATTACAATCATGTTAAGCGAAAACTCTGGTTTTCCATATTGACAATAGAGCACAAAATTAACAATAGAAAGAAAAAGGTTGTTGGTCGTTATTTGCAAAAGTATACATTCATATGCAATCCCCTTATGATGACTTTTCAACCCAAGATTTTAATTGCAAGTCAATTAAGACAGGTGATAGGGAATGTGAGAACAGTGCATGCGTTTGTGGGGGAGGAGAAAGCAGTTAGAATGTACCGAAATGCATTGGAGAAAACATACAAGTATGGCAAAATGGGTGGCCTGGCTAAAGGGCTTGGTCTTGGGTCGGTGCATTGCGTACTATTTTGCTCATGGGCATTGCTTGTCTGGTTCACGGGAATTGTTGTGCACAAAAATATATCCAATGGTGGCGAGTCATTCACTACTATGCTGAATGTTGTCATTTCTGGATTGTAAGTACTCTCTGTCTTTCTCTGTATGAGTATTCTCATTACTTTGATGAAACTTCACTTTGATTAATCAAGTCTTTGTTGTGATTTCTGTTGCTTTGAAGGTCTCTAGGTCTGGCAGCACCAAACATCTCAACATTCCTCCGTGCAAGAGGTGCCGCATACCCGATATTTCAGATGATAGAGAGAAACACCATAAATAAGACAAGTACCAAGTCAGGAAAGACGCTGCCATCTGTTGAAGGCCGCATTGAGTTCCGCGCAGTCAAGTTCAGCTACCCTTCTCGGCCTGATGTTCTCATCTTCAATGGGCTGAACCTTGAAATACCTGCCGGAAAGATTGTTGCATTAGTAGGGGGGAGTGGGTAAGCTATTAGCCTACTAGTACAATTATCAGTAGAACTTAAGGTTTTAATATTTTATTCTGTTAACACCTTCCAAATTGGGTTTTCCCCTATCAATATTTACCTATATCAAAAGAAACTTTGTAAATACTCTTGGTAAAACTAGCAGAGGAATGCTTATGCATTCACCACAGTAAGTGTTTTAAGCTGTCATTGGTTTAAGCACGGACTTTGTCCAAGCTAGATTTATTGCAAACTTGAAGAAAGTGCAAAATGGAAAGCAAGACAGTCTAAAGGAAACAAAAGCAACAATTGTTACTAATGAACTGAATATAAAAAAAAGAATAATGAAATTAATTTGGCTCCTTGTATCACCAAGTATAATTTGTTTTATATTTTTCCAAATGGACAATAATGAATAGATTAGGACCTTCAGTTGCTCATTAAAGTATTTAAATCAACAAGAGAAGCAGGTCTAAATAAGCTCATTCTATTATAAACAGGTCCGGGAAGAGCACAGTGGTGTCACTGATCGAGCGATTTTACGAGCCATTGTCAGGGTCAATCTTGCTTGATGGACATGACATAAAGGGGCTTGATATTAAGTGGCTTAGAAGTCAGATCGGGCTTGTGAACCAGGAACCAGCACTCTTTGCGACCAGTATTCGTGAAAATATTTTGTATGGGAAGGATGATGCCACTATAGATGAAATAAACCATGCTGCCAAGCTCTCTGAAGCAATCACTTTCATCAATCACTTGCCTAATCGGTATGAGACACAGGTATGTGATGTTCATAACATTGATCAGGACTTGGTCACAACAAGTGATTGCTATGAGGTACATAAGTTTGCTGCTGAAAAACAAAGCTATCTTTAACGAAACAAATATTGAGCTAGCTCAACAATTAGGCAACAAAATCAGAGAATGTGATTATTAATGTTTACTCCTATAATTTTAAGGAAAGAATTTTGATATATCCACTTGATACTAGATCCTGACTATTGTAATGAAGGAAAAAAATAGTAATAATACTAAAAATAATATGCTAGACAAGAATATGCTAATTTATACAGAACCTGTAAGTTCACACCAGAATACTAATTTATTTGGCACCACCCATTATTAATATATTGTTAGATAAATATTTTTCATATAAAATGATAAATCAAACAGAATGTATGCCTATCACTTATAGCACAGAATTCATGATAGGTTGGAGAGCGTGGGATCCAGCTGTCAGGTGGCCAGAAGCAGCGAATCGCCATATCTCGAGCCATCCTCAAAAACCCTTCAATTCTCCTTCTAGATGAGGCAACAAGTGCACTTGATGCAGAGTCTGAGAAAAGCGTACAAGAGGCTCTTGACCGAGTGATGGTAGGTAGGACAACCGTTGTGATCGCTCACCGCTTATCAACAATTAGAAATGCAGATATGATTGCTGTTGTTCAAGAAGGCAAGATTGTGGAGACTGGGACCCATGATCAGCTGATGGCAACAGCAGGGAGTTCATATGCATCACTTGTACAGCTGCAAGAGGCTGCACAACTGAAGCAGCGTCCATCACTCTCTGAGAGTGCCAGCATTGGCCGACCTCTAAGGTAAGTGTACCAACCATGTTCATAGTACAAACTTGACATCATCTCATGGTGCTGGCCGCCAGGAAGTTTTCTCTATTCCTTGGTTTTACATTCATGTATTTCTATGTTTAGTAATGCAATTCAAATCCAGTTCCGAGTATCACAGAATGAAAATGCATTTTTATCACTAGCTTTTGCCCAAAAAAAAAAATCACTATATCTCTAGTTTGCAAAAATGATGATACGATTAAGAAATGAAGGATTGCATTCCTCTTAATTTAGTTTACTGTCCCCATAATAACTTTTACTGTTAAATTCAAATGACAAATACTGTCTATTATTCGAAAATCTTTTTATACCCTGAAATGAATATTTTGTGTGATCGTTTTCAACTATTGAAAACATAAATGAAGTCTTTTGTAACTCAATTTAAGTATAACTGGTGCTTCATCCCACAAAAACCATCATTACTTGTTTTTTTCCATCTTTAATTCATGATTTCTTATTTATTATTTTATCCAATAGTTCCAAGTATTCAAGGGAGCTATCAGGCCTATCGGGTCGGAGCTTGGGAGGTAGTTTTCGGGCAGAAAAGGACTCAATTAGCCGGTTCGCTGAGCCCAACTATGACATGTCCAGGTCTCGTCCTGTGTCTATGAGAAAACTATACGGGATGGTACGCCCTGATTGGATGTTCGGTGTGGTCGGTACACTTAGCTCATTTGTGACCGGATCACAGATGCCACTCTTTGCACTAGGTGTGACACAAGCACTAGTGTCATACTACATGGGATGGGAGGAGACGCAGAGGGAGGTGAAGAAAATTGCATTCCTCTTCTGTGGTGGTGCAGTCTTGACTGTTATATTTCACGTCTTGGTGCACCTTAACTTCGGTATCATGGGAGAGAGGCTTACTCTTAGGGTCAGGGAGAGAATGTTCGCTGGTAGGATGCATTTCCCCTCTCTCTATTTCTGATTTGTTTCCTTAGATACCGTTTCATTCTTATTTAAACAAAACAAACAAGACTTCATTTAATTCAATTTATGACACGTTGACAAGTACAAGACGAAGTATTTCTCCATTAAAAGATGCGAATTAGGCATATTCGATTTATTTTTTTAATTAAATACTTTTATCTCCAATTCAATATTCTTCATCTGTACAAAATTCTTTCTTAATTTGCAGCAATCCTAAAGAATGAGATAGGGTGGTTCGATGAAGCAAACAATGCAAGCTCAATGTTGTCCTCTCGGCTGGAGACAGATGCGACACTCCTGCGCACCATCGTCGTTGACCGGGCAACAATTCTGTTGCAGAATGTTGGCATGATTGTCACATCTCTGGTCATTGCCTTCATACTAAATTGGCGAATCACTCTTGTTGTTCTTGCCACTTACCCCTTAATGGTCAGCGGACATATCAGCGAGGTACTGTCTTTCAAGGGTTATCTTCCTGAATTGATTTCTTTTGTGTTTACCTACCCTCAAAAAGTTATTTTATTATCAAAGTTCTATGAATTCCAATTGGCACAAACAATTTTAGATATCTTGACAAATAGCAGAGAACTATTAAAAATCAAGCAGAAGAGGACTGATTTGCCATAAATTGGAATGCATAATTTATGCAAATTATTTGACACCTACCTTATACAAACATAATTCTGACAACTAGATTACATAGGTGTTAGTTGTAAATATGTGAACTAGTGTGAAGGGCTCTTGCTATATCTGTGACGCCTTAATGCAACACTTATACATCCCCTTCCTGACATAGATACGAAGCACAACAATAGAGGGGTCTCAGAGTTACGATGTACTACTTGTTTGATCAGAGTTTGTGTGATTGTTTGCAAAAGCATCGAGTTTCTGTGAAAATGGAAGAAGGCACATGTTTTATACCATATTTTTCTCAAAATAGTGTGTGCGGCGCTAAGTACTTATGTACAATTTGCAATGCTTGCACCAAATTGAAATTATGTTTGCACCAATACTAACAAATTTCTAAACAAACAAACAAACAGAAACTATTCATGAAAGGTTATGGAGTGGACATGGTGAAGACATACCTCAAGGCGAACATGTTGGCAGCTGAAGCCGTAAGCAACATTAGAACAGTGGCAGCATTTTGTTCTGAGGAGAAGGTGATAAAATTGTATGCTGATGAGTTAAGTGAACCAGCCAAACGCTCTTTTCGCCGGGGCCAGGCTGCAGGCATATTCTATGGTGTTTCCCAATTCTTCCTCTTCTCCTGTTATGGCCTTGCTCTATGGTAAGACCAAATTAAACTTTAGACTTCAAAATGAATGATTTCCTATTGGTAAAGCTCGCTACCAGTTTGGCTAGTTTGGCACAAACCAACATTGTCTAGAGAGTCTGGTATACAATCTGAAGCCATGCAGCAAAGCATTGGGTAAGACACATAAAGAGAGGAAAAAAGAAGAGAGACAAAAGCAATCGTGATCATATCCCAAATTATAGCCTGGATACAATACTAGGCCAGAATATACCTTATCCCAAAAAAAAACTCGGTTATTTACCTTTTCTCTCTGAATCATTATATCAAACACCTTATGTGCACAACTCACAGCTCCCATTAACCCAGGTATGGCTCCACTCTGATGGGGAAAGGAGAAGCAAGCTTCAAATCAATCATGAAGTCATTCATGGTTCTAATTGTAACTGCGCTTGCCATGGGAGAAACCCTGGCACTAGCGCCTGACATCATAAAAGGCAACCAAATGGCGGCCTCGGTCTTCGAGGTGCTCGACAGAAAGACCGAGGTGATGGCCGACAGTGGGGAGGAGGTGAACAGAGTAGATGGGGTGATTGAATTGAGAGGGGTCGAGTTCAGGTATCCAGCCCGGCCGGAGGTGGCAATTTTCAAAGATTTTAATTTGAAAATGAAGGCTGGGAAGAGCATGGCGCTGGTTGGAATGAGTGGTTCTGGTAAAAGTACTGTTCTGGCGTTGATTCTCAGGTTCTATGATCCCATTTCTGGCAAGGTTATGATTGATGGTATGTTTTGTTAATACCTTTTTAGAAGTTGAAATCTTAAAAGTTTGCAGAACACACAAAATGTGAAATACCAAATTCAATGCATCATAAAAAGGTGCCATAAAATGTACTAAATTAGAAAATAAGGTGTTTCCGTACCCTTTTTACAGTAAAAAGGTTGTCAAATTAAATGTTTTTAAATTGAAAATTATTTAATTATGATAAACAAAATGTGCAAAGAAAAGAAGGGTTTACGGATACAAAATGTTTTAGTTGTTTTATATTCCACAATTTTGTAATTTTAAATTTTAATTTCAAGGTTACGATGGATGTTTTAAATTTTGGGAGGATTGATTGTAATGTTAACAAAAAAATTAATGCACTTTGATATGTACCATTTTATTTCGTTTTTTAAGATACAGATTCAATTTCTTTTCTGAATTATCATAAATCCTCTATTGCAGGAAAGGATATCAAGAAGCTAAAACTGAAATCACTAAGAAGGAACATAGGCCTGGTCCAGCAAGAACCGGCACTCTTTGCAACCACAATATACGAGAACATTCTCTATGGCAAGGATGGAGCAACTGAAGCCGAGGTTATCGAGGCCGCAAAACTTGCAAATGCACATTCCTTCATCAGTGCCTTGCCAGAAGGCTACAACACGAAAGTCGGCGAGCGTGGAGTCCAACTGTCAGGTGGTCAGAAACAGCGCATCGCCATTGCGCGTGCAATTATAAAAGATCCTGCAATTTTGTTGTTAGATGAGGCAACCAGTGCGTTAGATGTGGAATCTGAGAGGGTGGTGCAACAGGCCCTAGATAGGGTCATGAAGAACCGCACCACTGTCATGGTGGCGCATCGGCTTTCGACAATTAAAAATGCCAATGTTATATCGGTGATACAAGACGGGAAGATTATCGAGCAAGGCAGTCATTCAAGTTTGGTTGAGAAGAAAGACGGAGCTTATTTTAAACTTATTAACTTGCAACAACAACAGCAGCAACAACAATAAAAGTAATAAAACAAACAATTGTGAGTTGAGAATTGTAACAATTTGTAGTCTGTTTCCCAAATCACGTAAGGGAAATCAGTTTGTTTAATGGTTCGTTTGTGTAGATGGGATATATATATAGGTTTGCAAAATTCGTTATTTTATTTTATTTTATTTTTTTACCCTTTAAGAACTTGCTAAAATGATTTTTTCATGTTATTGATGAGTATAAAGTGATTAAGAAAGGATTATTCTTTTGTTCTAGTGTAAATTGATGAATTAGTTTTGCTAGCATTATTTGGAATTTGTTTATTTCTTTACTAGTACTGTGCCCCTTTTGAATGTTATTGAAAATTGTGTCTAGTAGTAAACTTTGTCTAGCACAGTATGATGCGCTTATGGCCTATACTGATAACAGAAAATAACCCGTCCTTAAACAAAAGGGGAAAAAAAAAACAATTGTACTTATTTTTCTTTATTTTGTGGATAACCATAACTAAGTCGGACACTAGTATATATTGTCGTAGCTAACCATCATTACAATGATTTAAATTTGTTATCGCTTTTTGTCCAGGTTCAACCAAATAACGAACAAATAAAAAAAAAACAGAACCGACTCTTCATTAGCTTCTAGATTAATTAAGAGATAGATTAGCCAATTATCAGCCCAACAGTGATGCTTTGCTCCTATTTAATTGCTTGTATCCAAACTAATTGTTCTGAAAGTTTACTACATAAGGGGTCGACTGAGATATTTTGATGGGTACATTCATTGCATAAGCCTCTCATCTATGGTAGCAAGTACGTCTATTGGCTGCTGATATTAATTACTTTCTTGTATTACACTGGATAGAGTAAAAAATTTGTTCATGTTGCAATTCATAATAACAATGCTTAGCCAACTGAATTCAACTTGATGAAGATGATATAATTATGTGGCTTTCAAAACTTTTAGGAAGAAGACAAAATTAATGAAAAACTAAGTGTCACAAGTAATGACAAGTTGACAACAATTACATCGACAAATTGCAACTGATTCCCGACATAGCAGCCTCCTATGATGGCAGTAAAAAAAAAATAAAATAAAATAATAAAAAAGACAAGTGTTGCAACAAATCAATAGTATGCATTTGGTGGACGGTCCAAATATCGCAAATTAATTAATCATACGTGACTGATCATTAATTGGACCTTTTTCCTTCCTTGTAAAATTGTATATCTGTACATACAATTCTATCAATAAAATTTGCTGGTATGACACAAGAGTCTTTAAAAGAAAAAAATTAATAAAATTGTTTGTCAGCATGTCTGTCCACAGAGGTTGGCAGAATTCACGCAAGTGGTGGCTTTTGCACCTCGACGCCGTCCGATCATGTTTAAGATTTATGTAACTCAATCCGATTGTGGTTCCCCTTAGCAATGGCATTAGGTACTTGAATAAGCGTAACAAATTAACAATCATCACTGTCAGTACTCTTTATAAACACACAGATTTAAGAATATATTCAATTCTAAATTTAGCCTGTACTCACCTCTTATATGGTTGGTCTATTTAAGCTGTGGTTGAATATCCATTAGTAGTAGACGAAATAATATTAAGTTTTGATTTTACACCCAAAATAGAAAGACTCAAAGATCATTGATGAGGGAAAAAGAACACACATGAAAAACTTTTATCACCTTTAACTTTTCAAATATTTTTGTTATAAAGAAATGTATATTGTTATTAAATTATGTCTCCTACAGTGATTTTAATTTTTATTAAAATATGAATTTTGTAAATTTCTATTTACTTCTGGTATATCAAATGATAAATTGATATACCTTAATGGACCAATCGTGCGTCGACACATGGTATGGCACGAAAAAGTGTCCACGGTTCTGTACTACAGTGATGGTGCTTCCATACATGTAGGATGCATTTTACACTTTGTGTTACGACATCGGATTGTTCCAGTTGAGTCACAACATCTAGATATGTTGAACGAATGCCACAGCAAAGCCGAAGGAATGATTTTTTAAATTAATTGACTTGACGACATCGGTCCAGTGCTTGTACGATGTGTCCAGCGGAGATCTTTTGCGGATGCATCTGAAGACATGTATGTTGCACCTTTGCTAATCCAAGTATCCAACCTATCCTACACCTAGACGGCTACACCCTTTTTATTTGTTCTATAGTATTTATGATTTTTTTTATACACAAAAGGCCTATTTAAAAATATAAAAAAGGAGAGTGCACCTTTGTCCTTTCACAATTTTACAATAAAATAATTGTCATAGATTCAATTCTAAATAAAAAATATGTTGTTTACTTTTTTTAATATCAAATATATCGCAAACAGTGGCGAATCTAGGGAGGACCGTCAGGTCTCCCCCAATAATCATAATTTTTTTTATCTTGTTTTGGGAAATCAAAATAATCAATTTTCGTCATGGGTCTCCATTAATCTAAATCCAAATTAATTCTGGTCCCACTATTTTGCTGGATTGACTTCGCCACTGATCGCAAATATGGAAATTACTTCCTACCATCTATGGATTTACCATTTGTGTCATCCATCTTCTTCGCTCCCTCTCTCAGAATCTTCCTTTTCTTTCCACGTCTCTCTTCCCTTTATCCTAGCGCCTCATCTCTCTTTCTTAACTCCATTGTTTTCCTCTCCCAATGTTTCCTTCACCCTAACGTTCTCGTCACACTAGATCACCTTCCCTCCTTTCCTCTCTCTCCGCGCTTCCTTCTTCGACGCTCCATCTCCTTTTTCTTTCACTATTTTTCAATCGCTTCTCCTCAATTCGGTCATTCTTTTCATAATATTAGTTCAACATGTTTTATTTCTTTGTTAATTTTATTTGTTCATATTTTTTTTGTATTTTTTTAATTTGTTTAGTTTATTTGTTCAACTTATTTATATTATATTCAAATTATTTTTATTAAATTTTTTTATTGTATTTGATCAATTTATTTGTTAGTTATGTTCATCTTGTTTATTGTTTTTCTTCAACTTATTTTTTTTTATATCTGTATATCTTATTTTAGTGTTTTCTTAAAATTATTTATGGTATAGGTTCACTTGTTTATTTTATTTGCTCAATTTATTTGTTGTATCTATTTATATTATTTGTTATATGTTCGTTCAAATTATTATTTATTTTTTTCTCGAATTATTTATTGTATTTGTTCACTTTATTTATTATATTTTTTAAATTTGTTTAGTATATATGTGCAACTTATTTGTTGTATTCTGTTAACCTTATTTATTATAGAAATGTCTACAATAGTGTTTTTTTTTTGTGTGTATTCTTGTAAGCTTATTTGTAGGTAGATACTTTTCAAAAAAAAAAAAAAAAGCTTCCCACATCAAATTTAACTTAAATAGTTTGTTTTCTGACTATATTTAGTACCGATGTCAAAATACTGAAACACAAATTTTTTATAGATTAAAATTTCATTTTGCTACGTTAATGGTTTTTAAAAACAAAGACAAATTATGTCTTAACATGTAATATTTAAAAAAAATACTTAAATACTTTATATCAAACGACATGCCCAACAAAAAATATACTATCTGTATTATATATTCAGTTGAGCAAATAAAATAAACAAATAAATCTGTATTATTTTATTTGCTCAATTTATTTGTTGTATCTGTATTATTTTATATCTGCACATTTGTATTATTCAGTTAAGTTATTTGACCGCTAACAGTGGCATTATATTTACTATATAAAATAAATATGAAATCTAAGAATTTCGTCACGGAGTGTGGATTCGAACCTTAATAGCATTCAAATTTAACGTAATGTGGCCTCCACGCAGAGCAGAATTTATGGATTGTATTCGTTTGAGATAGGAAAATCGTGGAGATGCGAAAGGAAATTCCTATGGCATGGTAAATTAAATCCAAAAGCTGTAAACTTTCACGGCACGTATAATAAATTGCTTTTTAGTGCTCCTTTCCCTCATAATTTTTTTGAATTAAAACAAAAAGCAAATGATAGAGGAGAGGTAATTATGCTTTGATCCTCATACCATATGATTATTATTTTTGGCTGATCGTACGGATCATGAGCCCTTTGAAGTTTGAACATGGTCTGTGTGACACCCCGTCGAATACTGTAACTGGACAATACACGATGGAGTGCCCGCCGCGGATGCCTGCTGCACCCGCAAGGCTTACTAATACTTAATTTACCAATTAATATTGATTCTACTCAAATAATATACCGATAAATTAGAAATTCATAATTTATTTACTTAAATATAAAGTAAATCCTATAAAGGTCTGGTATATTTGGATTACTAACCACGATATCCAATGGTCTGCTACTCGTCTTGCAGTCCAGCACTTGATCTGAAACCTGGAACCCACAACCAATCGTGGAAACAATGCAAAAAGCACGGAATGAGATAAATAAAATTTATCTCAGTACGGTATTCAGTTCCAGCCACTTGAGTTTTGATTATCATGTGTTGGAACTAAATACAAGACTGAGTCAAATCAATTCCAAATCAAATTTCATTTCTTTTTATTTCAAATAACATTAAAACTAGACTTTCGATCAAGCAATGCAATTAGACAAATAAATTCAATACTCTTAAAAATCAATTTTCCTTTCTTTGAATTCAAAATATGACAATTATCATTTCAATTACTTGAACAAATAATTAATAACATATAATAACTAACGTGTAAATTAAAAGCAACCCTTACAATTTGTTTCCAATAGAAATAGCAAGGTCAAATCAATTCAATCAATGCAATATGAAATGTGAGCTCGGCATCAATTCCATAACAATTCAAATATCAATGTATAGCAAAAGCCGACTCATTTGGTTGGGCAATTACCTAATATGCAAGTCTGGTTTATCACAAGTCAATCATTTCAGTCATTTCCTTCAGATACCGCGAACCACCCTATAGATGGATGCCAACGGCCAATTCATTTCATACATAATTCAATCAATTAAATCATCAAAATGTACAAGCAAGCTGGGAACACTCACACTCCGGTCCATTCCAGACTAGACCTACTGAGTCCCGGTACATAAGCGCTTATTACACGGTGCTTGGTAGGATGGGTCATGACTCCACCTCCAAACATTACGAGTGTCTATCTCAACCACACAAGCTGTACTTACCTCAATCAATTCACATTTCAATCGGATTCCATTCAATATGCCACTTTCCAACATTTCAATCGGATACCATTCAATATGTCACTTTCCAATCATGCATCAATATACAATTTCACAAAATGATCTCATGAACAACATTCCAATTATGAATTCAGAATGCATAATGACAATGATAATAATAATAATAACAATAACAACAATCAAAACATATGTCACATATAATTAAAACTCAAGTGAAATCCGTACCTGATAACACAATAACATCAGCTAGCCAACAATAATCATACAGACCCTCAGTTGTACCAGCCATATCCGGCTCGAAAACCTGCCCAGACTCTACATTAACAATACTAGGCTAAGTCCTTATTTAAGCAAGCAAACAATAACAATTCACATTCAACAAATTCGTAGATAAAGTGACAGATTTGATTTGTTCCTTTGATTACCTCATACAATTATAGTACACCTTATTAGTTGTACTAGTAGATGATTTGAAACACTAAACAGTGGTTAACAACTCTAGAAATCAATACACAACGGTAAAACAATAGTGCTGGACAATTTTCTGGCACAACCCGTGAAGGGTATTTTCGACAGTTTACAAAATCCTTTTTATTTCAAGAACGGCTGAACGGAATCAAATGAAAATTTAACTGTGAATGAAACATAATAGGACTCATCTACTGTAAAAATTTCATGTTGTTTGGACATACAGATTAATTATAGTGAATTTTCGAAATCAGACAGAATCAGGTTTCAGAAAATCTGTTCCAGCAAATTGTGCCAGTAAATACGTCTGAAAGTTCCTGCCTTGAAACCCTTCAAATAAATCTCTAAAAATTTTGTAAAATTTACAGAAGCTGACTCTAGATGTCTAGTTTCATACTTAAAAGTTTCAAGTCCTAAATGCAAACAGAGAATAAATGAAAAATGAAAAACCACACTGGAGTCTGTCTGTTCCAGAAACTGATTTTCAAAAGAGGCCCTGGTTTAAAAAATCTTGTAAAAATACCAACCATTCTCAGAAAAATTCACTTTAGATACCAAAATTTTCATCTTGAAGTCTAGTTTCAAACAAAACTATTCTCTCATCCAAATTCGAAACAGAATAACAACAGTTACTTAAAGACTGATGCAAGGTCACAGCGGTACCAGAAAAACTGCAAATGACTTTATTCAATTTGACCCCTTCAAAATTAATTTGAGGAGTAACAAAAGGGTAGAAATCTAATACAACTCAACAAATTTACTTACTCAGTATGTGTAACGAATTAGAAGTTTGCTAGAAAAATCGGAAGAGACCTTCATGGATTTGATTTCCGCCACCGGGAGCACCAAAGTAGTTCACTCCAAAGAAAAATTCTGGTTTTTCTATGATCTTTACTTGAATTTTTCAGAAATGATTTGGTGTACGGCACAAGAGGGAGCAACTCAGTTTGAGAAGAGAGGAAATAAGCAAAATCGGAAATAGAGAGGATGGATGGTTGGGCAGACCAGATCCGAAATTTCAGGGAAAATGGTTGGACCCAAAGTCTGTTTTTTTTTTTTTTTTCCTTTTTAAAAGCTCATTTGGACATGGTGCACCATCAAATAATTAAACTATTGACTAAATTGATAAGTAGGCCATATATGTCATAAATATACAATGGAATGAACCAAAGTAAAGGAGCAAATGAGTTGTAATTGATTTTTCTCATCTCCTACAAATATCGGTCATGGAAGATAAATTTCATTTCCTTGTTTCAACTAATGGTTCCATGAATAATAATCCAAGTAACTGATTTTAATACAAATGAAAATTCTGAAAAAAAATCAACACAATTTATAGAATGCAGCAATAGAATTTCCAAAGATTTTAGAAATCAATTCTAATAAAGTAGACGATACATATAAACTTTTAAACTCTAGAAAATAAAATCGATCAAATTGGAAATTCAATCACCTAGTAAAATTTCACTAGAAATTCTGGGTATGACATTCCTCCCTCCTTAAATAAAAATTTCGACCTCGAAATTTATGCGTTTAGGAAATCAAAAGCTATTTAAAATATTTCGTTTGTACTCCAGTTTATGAGAATCAGCAATAAAATAGAACTATTTGGGGCAGATATGAAAATAAATATGCATCAGCATATTTCAATTGTAAATGCATAGCAATTATACAATAAATAATACCATTAGACGGTATAAACATATTATGCAGTAATTATTGAGGAATTACAAATTTATGCAATGCAAGTGAGTCCGACATTTTATTCAATCCAAAAATTCAAATACTAATGATAATACAAGAATGTCGGCCCAATCTCGGTACTTAAATGCAAGCATGACAATCATAAGTCACAATTACAGGTCAATTAATTCAAAGTAAGATATCGCGAGTCTCTTTCTCAGAGAGCAACCAACGATTACAGATATTCGGATACCGTGAATCACCTCTAAAGAGGGTTGCCAACGGTCAATCAATTCCCTTTACAATTCAGACAATTCCGTATTACATCATCATAACAATTCAAATAACAAATTACTACAAACAGAGAATACTACCACTCCTTACGTTATCATTTAAAAAAAAACAAAATTTTCAATTCTTGCAACTAGTAACATTTTGAAATGTCCAGTTCTTTTCTTATCTTTTAGGAAGCACGGTAATATCAAAATTATTCTTGGCTGCCTTGGTGATCAGTCAAGGAAGTAAGAATAATTCTGGTACTATTGAGATTCAATTAACAAGTCAGATGATCAGTCAGCTTGTTTGAGCCTTATGCCAACAAAAGATAAGAAGATCTTTACTCAAAAGTACAAAAGTTTCAAAATAACTGAAATTCTTGCTTTCTGTAGAAGACGTGACAAAAAAAAACTTCATGCAAAAAGTATCTTTACATCTTTCTCAATAGAAAAAAAATATATTTTTCAAAACATCAACAGATATCTTATGGAATCATATCATGAAAACTAAAATCTAAACAAACTCTGAATTTTCCATACTAGATCCTTAAGTTATCTCAATTCAAACTATGCACAATAAAACAATCGAAGAAAGTCTAATTTATGCTCCTTTTTGACTAAAATGAGTCACACTCGACAAACAATGTTCACCAAAGAGTATATTTAAATATAATAGAAAATATCATCTTGAGGTGTGACTTTAACTTGAAATTATAACATATCACACCAAATTTTAAGAACCGACATATACAGTCAAACTATCAAAGAGTTTCGAACTAGCTCATATAAAATATTAAACTATGAATTCATATATACTACAGCTTAAAACTATCCAATACAAGTATCAAACTTAATTCAATTGCTCAACACGCAAAAATAAGAACAATTATCAAAGAAAGTTTTTTAAGAATCCAATTTAGTTGCTAAAGTAAGCACTAGTTAAAGCACTAGAGCAACAGGGTAATCAAACATAAAGCAATCAATCAATATATATATATCATAGTTAAAAGTAAGTTAGACAAATACAAAATATTCTCACATGAGCAACCTTATCAACAAGTTAAACAAATTTTAAATCTACCGTCACAAATACTATGAAATAAAATCTACTTACAAGAACACCCATTAGACTTACCCCACTCACGTGTTCTATTGGTCTGGTTCAGTTGCTAAGCCATTCTCTGATACCATCTGTGACACCCCGTCGAATACTGTAACTGGACAATACACGATGGAGTGCCCGCCGCGGATGCCTGCTGCACCCGCAAGGCTTACTAATACTTAATTTACCAATTAATATTGATTCTACTCAAATAATATACCGATAAATTAGAAATTCATAATTTATTTACTTAAATATAAAGTAAATCCTATAAAGGTCTGGTATATTTGGATTACTAACCACGATATCCAATGGTCTGCTACTCGTCTTGCAGTCCAGCACTTGATCTGAAACCTGGAACCCACAACCAATCGTGGAAACAATGCAAAAAGCACGGAATGAGATAAATAAAATTTATCTCAGTACGGTATTCAGTTCCAGCCACTTGAGTTTTGATTATCATGTGTTGGAACTAAATACAAGACTGAGTCAAATCAATTCCAAATCAAATTTCATTTCTTTTTATTTCAAATAACATTAAAACTAGACTTTCGATCAAGCAATGCAATTAGACAAATAAATTCAATACTCTTAAAAATCAATTTTCCTTTCTTTGAATTCAAAATATGACAATTATCATTTCAATTACTTGAACAAATAATTAATAACATATAATAACTAACGTGTAAATTAAAAGCAACCCTTACAATTTGTTTCCAATAGAAATAGCAAGGTCAAATCAATTCAATCAATGCAATATGAAATGTGAGCTCGGCATCAATTCCATAACAATTCAAATATCAATGTATAGCAAAAGCCGACTCATTTGGTTGGGCAATTACCTAATATGCAAGTCTGGTTTATCACAAGTCAATCATTTCAGTCATTTCCTTCAGATACCGCGAACCACCCTATAGATGGATGCCAACGGCCAATTCATTTCATACATAATTCAATCAATTAAATCATCAAAATGTACAAGCAAGCTGGGAACACTCACACTCCGGTCCATTCCAGACTAGACCTACTGAGTCCCGGTACATAAGCGCTTATTACACGGTGCTTGGTAGGATGGGTCATGACTCCACCTCCAAACATTACGAGTGTCTATCTCAACCACACAAGCTGTACTTACCTCAATCAATTCACATTTCAATCGGATTCCATTCAATATGCCACTTTCCAACATTTCAATCGGATACCATTCAATATGTCACTTTCCAATCATGCATCAATATACAATTTCACAAAATGATCTCATGAACAACATTCCAATTATGAATTCAGAATGCATAATGACAATGATAATAATAATAATAACAATAACAACAATCAAAACATATGTCACATATAATTAAAACTCAAGTGAAATCCGTACCTGATAACACAATAACATCAGCTAGCCAACAATAATCATACAGACCCTCAGTTGTACCAGCCATATCCGGCTCGAAAACCTGCCCAGACTCTACATTAACAATACTAGGCTAAGTCCTTATTTAAGCAAGCAAACAATAACAATTCACATTCAACAAATTCGTAGATAAAGTGACAGATTTGATTTGTTCCTTTGATTACCTCATACAATTATAGTACACCTTATTAGTTGTACTAGTAGATGATTTGAAACACTAAACAGTGGTTAACAACTCTAGAAATCAATACACAACGGTAAAACAATAGTGCTGGACAATTTTCTGGCACAACCCGTGAAGGGTATTTTCGACAGTTTACAAAATCCTTTTTATTTCAAGAACGGCTGAACGGAATCAAATGAAAATTTAACTGTGAATGAAACATAATAGGACTCATCTACTGTAAAAATTTCATGTTGTTTGGACATACAGATTAATTATAGTGAATTTTCGAAATCAGACAGAATCAGGTTTCAGAAAATCTGTTCCAGCAAATTGTGCCAGTAAATACGTCTGAAAGTTCCTGCCTTGAAACCCTTCAAATAAATCTCTAAAAATTTTGTAAAATTTACAGAAGCTGACTCTAGATGTCTAGTTTCATACTTAAAAGTTTCAAGTCCTAAATGCAAACAGAGAATAAATGAAAAATGAAAAACCACACTGGAGTCTGTCTGTTCCAGAAACTGATTTTCAAAAGAGGCCCTGGTTTAAAAAATCTTGTAAAAATACCAACCATTCTCAGAAAAATTCACTTTAGATACCAAAATTTTCATCTTGAAGTCTAGTTTCAAACAAAACTATTCTCTCATCCAAATTCGAAACAGAATAACAACAGTTACTTAAAGACTGATGCAAGGTCACAGCGGTACCAGAAAAACTGCAAATGACTTTATTCAATTTGACCCCTTCAAAATTAATTTGAGGAGTAACAAAAGGGTAGAAATCTAATACAACTCAACAAATTTACTTACTCAGTATGTGTAACGAATTAGAAGTTTGCTAGAAAAATCGGAAGAGACCTTCATGGATTTGATTTCCGCCACCGGGAGCACCAAAGTAGTTCACTCCAAAGAAAAATTCTGGTTTTTCTATGATCTTTACTTGAATTTTTCAGAAATGATTTGGTGTACGGCACAAGAGGGAGCAACTCAGTTTGAGAAGAGAGGAAATAAGCAAAATCGGAAATAGAGAGGATGGATGGTTGGGCAGACCAGATCCGAAATTTCAGGGAAAATGGTTGGACCCAAAGTCTGTTTTTTTTTTTTTTTTTCCTTTTTAAAAGCTCATTTGGACATGGTGCACCATCAAATAATTAAACTATTGACTAAATTGATAAGTAGGCCATATATGTCATAAATATACAATGGAATGAACCAAAGTAAAGGAGCAAATGAGTTGTAATTGATTTTTCTCATCTCCTACAAATATCGGTCATGGAAGATAAATTTCATTTCCTTGTTTCAACTAATGGTTCCATGAATAATAATCCAAGTAACTGATTTTAATACAAATGAAAATTCTGAAAAAAAATCAACACAATTTATAGAATGCAGCAATAGAATTTCCAAAGATTTTAGAAATCAATTCTAATAAAGTAGACGATACATATAAACTTTTAAACTCTAGAAAATAAAATCGATCAAATTGGAAATTCAATCACCTAGTAAAATTTCACTAGAAATTCTGGGTATGACAGTCTGGTGATCTGGTCCAAAGGTTCCTTGATTTAATTTTTCATTGAAACATGCATAGATCACGCAGTCAGTGTTTTGAGATGAAGATTTCTTAGAAAAGTAGAAAACCTTATATCAATCGAACAAATGAATATAAAAATATAGAATTAATTAGAAATTGTTTGGCTTTTGATTTCTTAATTTTGTTCAAATGATGTGTTTTGACTGTGACTAGGACCTTCTAATCAATTTTAGTTAATTGGTGCAATTGACCGTCAAACCCAACTTGTTTGATTAATATTAGATGTGATCTCATACGGAGTATTAACTGCTCTCAACTAGAGGCATAATAATGAATGCCAATTTCATGAGACGATTGCGTGTACATAGCATCTTGCAGAGGTTAATTTAGTTATGCTGCGCCAACTATTATATATCTATAACTTATTCATGTATGAATGTCAACATTCCGGCGTATGTTTGACCCCTAGAATCCCTGTTCCTAGGTTTTGCAAACTGTAGTACATTACTTAGTAGTTATTTGTATATGAGTATATGACATTATGACCTGAAAATGGCGGTGGGCTTGCACTATTTTTATTCAAGAGCGCATCAATTAGTCCTAAATTATATAGTTCTGGTGAAGATTTTTTTGAAAATGTGCCAGCATATACACAAATTAGAGCTAATATTTTTTTTTATTGGTGAATTTAAAAAATATATAGAAAAGCATCGTTATTACTTATTAGCCTTTACTATGAAATTTGCGGTTCTCAGTGAAGAAGCTTTTTTTTTTTTTTTGAATTGTAAACCAGGCCCATGGGCCTAATAATATGAACTTGATGAGGCAATTATGTTACTAGCCTAATAGCCTTTACTCTTGACGAGAAATTTTCCTTTTATACAATATAAGGATTTTTTTTGTTGAAGATAAATTGGAGGTCTAAACCACCCAATTTATTTTTAAATTAAATGTTTATGAAAGATCCCCCAGTCGGATTTCCAACCTGCAACCTTTCACTTAAGGAGTCAGGTGCATTGTTTTTTACCACTAGATCAAGAACTGGTTCTCACAATATAAGCATTTGGTTTGCTTTCTCAGCAATTATACCAATATTTTCTTACAATTTTTGGCAAAACTGGAGGCAGTTTCCGCACATACACAGTCTCTCTACTCGGCTCTTATATTGTTGTTTCACTTGTTTGCATGCCGTGTTGTTATGCAATTTGTACTTTAAAAAAGGTGATAATGGTTAGCAGATGACACTATAAAGTCACCCAGTTCTAAGCCCACATTACTTCAAACAAAGGAAACAAAAAACACAACAACTACTAGCTACATCTTGACCATACATGGGGAAGGCGCCCTGTTGTGATGGAGAAGAAGTGAAAAGAGGACCATGGACCCAAGAGGAGGATGAGAAATTGAAAGAGTACATGGACAAACATGGTCCTGGGAATTGGCGTAATCTGCCAAAGAAGGCTGGGTTGAACAGATGTGGAAAGAGCTGCCGCCTCAGGTGGACCAACTATCTCCGGCCGAATATTAAGCGTGGCAAATTCTCTGATGAAGAAGAGCGTCTCATCATCCAACTTCATTCAATTCTTGGAAACAAGTAATTGTTTTGTTTTTTTTCTTATCCTCTTTCTTCTCCCTATAATTTCTCTAATTACAAGTATTTACTTATACGTGCATCACATCTTCTGAACAGAAATTGTTGTTTCTGGCAGAGAACAATAAGAGCATTACTCCCCTTTGGTCCAAATATGATCTTTTAATAAGGGCAAAAAGATAAACAATAAAAATGATGACGCCCATCATGAATTGTTGCGACCAATAGATTTTTCAAATTAACTGGAAATGAATTAGATTGTGTGCTTTCCTAATTCCATATAATTCTCTCTTTTGTGAAGATGGTCAGCAATGGCAGCACGTCTTCCTGGCCGGACTGATAACGAAATAAAGAACTACTGGAACACACACGTAAGAAAGAAGCTCCTTAAGATGGGAATTGATCCTGTCACACATCGTCGCAGCATGGATCTTGATGCCCTTCAGCAGCTTCCCAACCTTTTAGCAGCTGCTGCTAGTGTCAATTTTGGGAATATGTTGATGCCAGACCCGGTCAGTAGCTACCTCAAACTAACTGCAGATGTGACTCAGCTTGCAAAAATACAACTTCTACAAAACCTACTCCAATCCATCAAACCTAATCTTTTCCATTCAGATTTGCATACGGCTGCACTAGGCTCTCAAATGGCCAGCCAATTTGGCAACGTGTCGCAACCAAGTCTTTCTGCCAACATGGGGATGAATGTCAGGGGAGCATCAGAATTTCAAAATACAAACACTTTTGATCCAAACTTGATCCTTCCAATGCTGAACCAACCTTACTGTTTAACCACCGGAAGCAACCTTGATGGTCTTGTTGGGGATAAACAGTTAGGATCCTCTTGTGTGCCAAGTGACTATGTTATCCCTCCACTTGTACCAGTCTCGTCTTGCAACGCAACTAAGACTCAAATGGATCCATCTGTGAGCTACTCAACCATATCAGCAGTAACCTCAAGCTCGTCAGCAATGAACTCGATTGCATCTAGCCCATGTGAGCCCTGGGATGTCAAGCATTTCTTAGAATTGGACAACGATAATATTGGCTGGAAAGAAATCCTAGAGTATGACATTTTTTCTTTACAGTAATTTTGTCACTTCTCAAAATCAAAGGCTAACTTTCCAAAGTTTAATACAAAATATTTACCATTTGGAAACTTTGCAGATGTATGGCGTCATCATGCACAAGCAGTACTCTTCCAATTCATCATGCACAAGCAGTAATTTCAAGAGAAGGAGATGCTGAGGGAACCAAATAGGCGTAGGAGCATGTACTCTTCCAAGTCATATGTTGCACTCATACTTCATTAATGATACAGTTATATTTTGTACAAATTTGCTAGAATTTATCTAGCACGAATTTGTGATCCTTTGCTGAGTGTATTCACCTAGATATGTTTTATTTTAGGATCATTGGCATAAGTTTGTTAACTTATTAGAATGAGATATATATAGTTCAGCCTTTAAAATTTTCACTTCCAAGAAATTTATATTCCATCAAAATAAATGACTACCTATATAGCACACATATTATCGTATATGACGTTTAAGATATTTTTAAGGACCACACTTTTATCATATTTATCTGTCTTAAGTATAAATGCATCAAAGAATGAATATTTCCTCGTGCATTTGTGGACCGGTCTTGGACAATATATTTGTTACTTCAAATGAGTTAATTATTTATAAGCAAAGCTTTTTTTTTTTATATTTGCAATGCTAGAAATACTGGAGTTAAAGATCCTCTGGGGTATTATAAGAAATAGAGTGCGCAAGCACAACAATCTGAATTCAGTGCTGTTGTATATATATTCTTAATTAAACCTTCTGTTTCTGCTTAAGTGCTTCTTTGAATTTTGTGATGACCTGATTCTTGGATAAGGATCAACTAAGCAAGTCATACACATTCACTGTTCCTGTTTTCCTTCACTACCAGTAGGGAATACTGCTATTAATGACCAACCCTGTCACCAGTCGCTCCTTAGTTATGAGTCCCTAGGCAAAAAACAGGGAGTGACAGCAGCAGTACTGAAACTATTCCTGACAGAGACTTGGCCAAATGTTTCTAGTCAGCCTTTTTCTAGCCCACCACATCAGCTACTGCTATTGCCTGCTGCCACATCATCCATCAATACGCTGATGCATTTCAGTCAGGAGAAGTTATTTTCACCCAGAGTCCCTATGGTATCTTGCAAATTTACTCACAAATTTAAATTTACAAATACTTATGAATATTAGCAAACTATAACAAACAAAACATGAAGGTGAATCGACAGTCAGTGTGGGCTGTCAGCAATACTATTTTTACTTGTACTGTTTTCGGCCTTTGTGTACTACTGAATTATAATTTATAGTAAGGTCACAAACTTATTATAAGATATATGTATGTACATTTTAATCGAGTTCAACACGCATTAAATGTACACTGTTTTCAGTCCAGTACTCCACTGCATACAAATGGCCACTAAAAACATTTTATATAAGAAACAGAGCAAAAAAAAAAAAAAAAAGGAAAATCCTCAAGTGCAGGTCTCAAAAGTTGGTACCCAAAGAAAACAGGTAAATAAAGACGACTGCAAATTTCTAACAGATTCTGAAAAGCAGAGGAGAGACAGAGGAATTAGCAGCCATGGAGATGGTTAAAATTTCACACCAGTATACCAGTGATGGAAGAAACAATTCTGTTACCACTGTTTGCCTATCAATAGCAACCTCCGCAGCAACAATACTGTCAGTCCATATACTGTCCGTATCTCGTACAAGTTGGCAACTTATCAGCTAGTTAGAGGATGCTAAATTGATAGTTATATATACTTTTTCTTAAATTAATTACTATATATGATTTACAATTCTACATTGATATTTTCTCTACTGAAACTCATATAACCTCATCCTATTAACGTTTGGGAGAAAGTTTAATATGTACTATAATGCATAGGATTTTCTATGCATCGCGGATTTTTTCGGTGGTATTTTTATAAATTGACAAATCTAATTTAACCAATCTAATCTACATACTTAAAATCTCATAACAAACCAAATTTTACAATTTTTTAGATTTTATTACTTTTTTTTCGAATTTTTTAAAACATGATATTTTTGGAATATTGTAAATAGTATAACATTCCAAAAATGATATGTTTTTTTAAAAAAAAAATAGTAATAAAATCTCAAAAATTGTAAAATTTGATTTGCTATAAGATTTCAACATGTAGAATAGATTGATTAAATTAGATTTGTTAATTTACAAAAATACATCCGAAAAAGTCGGTGATGCATAGAAAGCCTATGCACTATTTTGCATATTAAACTTTCTCTAATGTTTTGATATAGGTTCATCACAATTCTTTTCGTAGATCTTAATGATTGCAAAATGTGTAACACATACAGAATGGCTATTACAAAAAAAAAAAATACTAATAATAAATAAATAAAAATATTGACATTTAGTTAGGTTTGTGAGGTTTCAAAATATAAATTTAAGACCTTATCCGCGATATTGACCCAGTATATCTTTAGGAAACACCCTATCATTTCTGATTCGATATAGATCAGATCTATTCGGATCCAGCTCAGGACTGGGTAGATGCCTAATAATTATGAAAAGCAGCACCCCAGAGTAACAAACCTATATTGATCTTTTTAACTGTGCTTACCTTCTTTGACTGAAGAAATTTTATCAATATTATACATGAGGTCTCAATAATAAAATATTTTAATTGGAGGAGCTTTCTGATGATGAGTGCATTGAGCATTTGAACAGAGGAAAAAAGGAAAGAAATAAAGAAACACCATCAAAGTGGAACCAAGTTGCAGATACATCTCAACTTACTGTAGCCAAATTGAAGAAGTAAGTTCAACTTACATAATAAATACTACAAGCTATAGGATGATCTGAATGTATTTAGCACATAAATAAAATACTCGGTAATTTGTTTACACTAAAATTCATTACCTGTTTAAAATTAGTTCAATAACTGGACAGTTGTTAGATTACTTAATTTTCAGTTTGCAACCCTAGATTGACAAATCAGAATGGTTTTCCTAAATAGTAAATACAAAAAGAGATATAAAAATAGTTTGTTACATGCCGTACCTAATGTCATGGTCTACCTATAATTATTTTGTAAAAAGTTTAATCATGAGGAGTACCACATAATACTGAACCTAACGAAATAGTTTCAAGTCACATTTGTCAGAGAAAGCAACATATTAGAGGATCAAGAAAATTACCTCAAACACTCTAGTAAAATCACTAGCATCTGTAAAAACAGCAAAAAGAAAGAAAAAATGGTAAATTGATATGCAATAACCTCATCTCACATATTTCACACCATCGTCCAGTTCTAAAGAACTAATTAAGTCATCTATGTACATCCTACTTTACCAGTTTACTGGTATGTACAATACCAGTCAAGGTAGTACGTCATCTCAGCAAACAGTATCAGCACAGAGACTTTGCATAATTCATGTATCAAATATTATTTGCGGGCAAATCCAACTTATTACAGAGTTAATCAGGGTACTTTTTTTTGCAACAAAAAACAATGCGCATCAGCGAGTACCAGTAGTAGGGTTTGTCCAGAAAAAATGAAGCCACCAGAGCAAAGATCTTCTGTTGCTGTAGCAGAAAACGAGCAAATTGAGACTTCTATGAAAGATTCTGAAAATCTTAATTTCTATATAGCCCTTGAGACACTTGTACAATCAGGAAAGGCTGCTCATCAATTAGAAAAAACTATTTATAACATTTGCAAAGGATCCAAGGATGTGTCAGTGCTGTGCAACTATACTGCCTGCCTACAAGTTAATAAGGACCAGATTTCCAATTAACTGATGCAATTATGTTACTTCGCCAGATAGCAAACACAATTATTTATTGTTTAATTAGTTTAGTTTCGTCGTAGAATTATTATTGTGTACAGTTGAGAGATGCTAAGACTTTTCCTGTACACACTCCAATTAAGACAGATTTCATTTTAAAATTAAATAACTATTAGATCTAGTCAAAAAGCATATGTATCATACAGGTTTAAAGAATGACAAATGCATTAAGCTAGAAATGTAAAAAGAAACAATCAAAATAACTACCCCAAATTGTACAAAAATAACTTTCTTCAAGTATATATCTAAGCAGCTTGGACAATTAAATTACGGTTCAATAGCTAGTTGACAGTCATAAATACTTGGCACTAGTGAGAGAAATGTCTTTCTTTTATTCCTTTACCCTTTTTCTGTTTACTGTTGTTGCGTTTTAACACTCCTTAAAATTGCCAAACACCCATTAGATCACTAGAAAATATATACCCGGTAGTGGCCCACTTCTATAAGCATCCTGCATCCGGCATTTTTATTTTTAACTCATTATTACAGGCCTAGCAAGCCCAGTTTGTTATTCTAGTATTCTCTCGTTATCCCAGACTCCAGACTCCAGTTGGGACTTGGGAGAAATCTAGAATAATCAAATGTTTAAATAAGTTGGTTAGTTATCTACTATTACTATAAGTCTGCTTCTGGGTATTGGCACTAATGAGAGAAATGTCTTTCTTTTTTTTAAATTTACTCATATTTCTCATTGATTGACTTTTAATATTGTATTATTTTTCTTTTTCGTTTTTTCTCCTAAACCTTTTATTAATTGAGAGGAAAGGATGAATGTATACGCAGTACCAATGTACCATTGGCTCCGTTTGGATAGGTGTGGGAAGAAGAGAAGAAGGGAAGAAGTGGGAAGAAATCTTGGAAAGTGTGTAACTTTGTGAAGAGTTTGGATTGTTTATAATTTTTTTCTTCTTCTTCTTCCTTTTTCTTCTTCTTTCTTCCAACGATCCAAACGCACCCATTAAGAAAAGGAACGTTAAATTCAACATAGATTGTTAGTATTTTAACTGGACATAAGTTCGGTTCCGCGGAACGAAATGGAAGAATAAATTGCCATGATACCGACCCTGTCCTAAATAAATAAAAAAAACAGAATAAAAAGAAAAAAAAACCCTTATATAGATATAAAAAAGAAAATAAAACTTAAGCATAACTGCATGGGCAATATATGAGCGTAGGCGTTGCCAGCTAGGAGAAGCCTCATATGCATGTGTTCAAAATTCTCTCCAATAAAATTCCAGATTTGCATAAACACTTGACGATTTAATATTTCCTATTCATGTACCTAGACAATTTTTCTTTTTTCTTTTTCACCCTTAATGTCCTTTTCCTTTTCGTAACACAAGACTAGACGCTCTGGTTTTTTTTTAAAAAAAAAATGATATTTGCATTTGATGCAGATTAAGTAATTCAAGTTGAGAAAGAGGCTCCAAAAGTTGAAAACCCATCCATAAAATAAGTGCTTTATGCATCAGTCAAGTTGCACAGAATTGCCACAAGTTTCAGAGTAGCTTAGGACATCAAAAGGAAAATAGTTGGTCTCTCCCATAAATTTAATTAGAAATAAGAAGGAAGAAAATACAACCAGGAAAGTGATCAACAAAAAAATAACTACATCAAAAGGAAAATAATTGGTCCTACCTATAAAGTTTAGAAATAAGAAGAAATAAAATGCAACCAGGAAAGTGGTCAACAAACAAAAATAAGGACATAAAAGGAAAATAGTTGGTCTTCCCATAAATCTAGAAATAGGGAAGAAAAGACAACCAGGAAAGTGGTCAACAAACAAATAAGAAAATGATCAGCTTATCACTATCTCTTCTTTTGAAACAAGAAAATAACCAAATCAAGTGTTGATCAACTTGTTCATTAATTTAAATTGTTCAAAAAGTGATCCCTGCGAAATTGCTAAGAATTTGAAAATAAATAACCATTACTCTGTCTTTTGTGCTTGTTTTGTTGCAGGAGTAAGAGAAAAATCTTCTCCACACATTCATACAATCAAAAAAGGAGATTAGCTGGCTCATTTGTTCAACAAACGGAAGCCATCAAACTTGGAAATAACCTCCTTTTAGCTTTATCTTCCTTTAACAAAACCATAGAAAGACTATCCCATTGTCTTGGTACCTAATTTATTTTACAAATTTAATCTAGCTAAATTATCTATGTGACATTGTCTACTTACGAAGGGGGGGGGGAATCTTGTTTCATCTCCTATATATATATATATATTCGTTATGTGCGCAAATTAATTAAAGTCAACCCATAGCAACAGATATTTTATTTCCTTCAATTTCTACTAGTAAATATTCCGCCTTTTTATGCGTCTTACTTAGAAAAAGGCATTCAACTTTAGACAATTAATTAAACGATCGATCTCTACATATTTGCCTAAGGTGGACGTCTCAAAGAAATACCAACAAATTTACCGAATCACAACAATATATGCTTAAATCATCACTTAACTACTTTATATTATATTTCTATTGTGATGCCCTCATTTGAAAATAAATGAGGAGCTTTTAGATTGCCAGTTTCAAAAGTTGAACTAGATTAATTAATTACGGTAATAGAGCAAAGGTCAATTTGACAGGCACCTGTCTCTATTTGACTTCAGTAAGAAGAAACAAGTAATCAAGGTTTTTAAGTTTTCAGTGATTGCAGATACCTAATCAATTTTACCAATGGTAGGACCTCTTTAGGAGTTTAAATAGCAGAAGCAATGATTCTGTATGAAGGGTCCTAACTTGAAAAGTGATTTCCTGGAAATTAAGGAGCAACATTGATTAATTGTGATCGATAAACGGTGTTGACAATACATTTATTTGATAATTAATCGTGATAATTGTCAAAAAAAAAATTATAGAGAAATGCTAAATGTATATCTGTTAATATGTATTATATATATATGGATGTATATATTCGACACAACTTAATTAGTTATTTTAAATTTGATTGAAGAATAAATATTTTCCTTTGATGCAAATATATATTACAATATATATACTATAGTTTTGGCGCTCGCTGTCTCCGTTTTTTTTTTTTTGGCAGAAAATTAGGCCTCTGATTGTCTCCTTTTGTTTATTTTGTCGATTATCATTTAAATGGGACTGCCATTTTTTTAAATTTTGAGTATATATATATATATAAAGGATCAGTTTCTTCTTGTCATATATATTTCTTATTAGATGGTGTTGGATATGGAAGCTGGGATCTTTAATTTACACCCGGAATAGTTGTGTGAGACTTTTTTTTTTTTTTAGTCGATCCCTTGTCCCTACATTTTTGCCTTTAATTTATGATGTAGGAGTTGATGAGTGGATTTTATATGCATATTCAGATACCATTTTGTCTCCAAACTAAACCAATTGCCTTGAGTTTACATAGTTTACATAGTTTAGATGAGTTTAGGTTAGTTTAATTAGAGTTTTGTGTCAAGAATGAGTTACTACCATAGTTTCTAATTTTATTGCAGATTCTGGATAAAAAATGACTTGGATGAGTCCATAAAATTGAAGAGCTCGTTCTAAGCTTTCCAACGGATCTTGAATCACCTCAAACGGAGTTCGGATGAAGGAGATATGCCCAAAATACTGACAGGACGCAGTTCTGACATTTTCCTGCGACCCGCTGAAAGGCCCAGCGGCCCGCAGGCCTGGAACTGCCAAATTTAGCAGAATCGCCCGATTTAGCATTTCTATATTTGGATGGCGGTTTCTACCGACTCCAGGTGCATCCAGAGCACGTCTTCAGTTATTTCCAGCGTTTCTAGACGTTCCCAAGGTCTATTAAAGACCTGTTTGAGGAGGTTTTGAGGGAGAACAAGAAGGAGACCAAATCCAAGGTCAAGTTAGGGTTAGAATAGAGTTATTTGAGAGTAAAGTCTCAAGTCCAGATCGAGGCAGCGCCAAGCAGGTCATTTGCGACAGCAAGAGACGTGTTTGATAGGAGATTTCGACACACGCAAGAGCAATTGGTTGTAATCTTTCCTTATTCTCATTTTCTCTTGTGTTTGTATGATGTCTTTTAGTTGTTGATTGTTTGTTTTAGGGCTATGGTTGTAAACTCGAATTCTTAGTTGTTGATTGCATGTTTATTTAGTTTATTTGATATCTTTGTGTTTTATACCTTGCTTGAATTGCTTGAATTGATTATGCCATGATTGTTTAAGTAGATTTGTTTACACCCGTTAAGTAGAGCTCGCTTAATTGCTAGGTGGTTAAGTCCAAATAAACTTAGATTATTAGGCATGATTATGATTAACATGAAGGTTGTAAACTGAAAGGTTAAACCAGGACTAGTTAACGAGAGTTAAGTCCTTTCTAAGAGTGAAAACACAAGGATTTCATAGGTTAGAAAGGTATAAACTTGTAGAAACTAGACCAAGAAACGATAGTTGAAATCTAGATTCTATACGAGGGAAATTGAGTTAATTAATTGATAACCAGACCTAAACGAGAGTTTGATCTAGGGACCTTAATTAAGCCATTATTCCTGCACAATTATCAACTGAATTAAGTCAATTTGCAACCACATCGCTAATCCTAGCGGGCCGCTGAGTGAATCAGCGAGGTTGTCTATGCCCGCCAAGTAGCCAGCGACCAGTCTAATAGATCAGCGACCTAAGTTCTTTTAGCGGGCCGCTACGAGAGTCAGCGGGCCGCTGGAACTGGGACTAAGAAGAAGTGTTAGCAACCAGAAACCCTAGAATTTCGTGACTTGTTGAATCTCTCTCATTAATTCTTGTTTTGACCTTGTAACTAGACTTAGGATTTAGGCTCACCTGCAACCCTTAATTTACAAAAGAGTTGAACCATCTAGCTAGTTTAGTAAAGTAAAAGACTAATATTCCAACACCGTCCCTGTGGATTCGACCCTCAAGCTGTTCTACAAACGATTAGATCGGCAGACACGAGGTTTTTATTTTGAGACTTGGTTCCCCATCGATCAAAATTGGCGCCGTTGCCGGGGACGGTTTGCTCGAATATTGGTATTTTGCTTTAGTAATTTAGTGTAGACACCCTTGTATCCTTGTATCTTACTTATTTTGTCTTATCTTAAAAAAAAAACCAAAAAAAAATTCTATCACCATGTTTCCTTCATTTCAGGTACGTGAGCAAGAGACGGAGGATAATTGGAAGGAAATCAACCACATGAATAGACAATTTGGACTTAATGCGAACATGAGTGAATTTGAGCGTGCTTTTCACAACGTGCAAAACACGATCAATATTGCATGTGGAGACAACCAGAACTTCAGCAACCTCATCGGATTCAACGAACCTTTTGACTGTCAAACAAACCGTTCGAGATTCGTATGGAGGGAACCTGAAGCACAAAACATGACTGCTAGTTTTAGCGACCCGCTGGGAGATCCTGCGACCCGCTGGAACCTCAACAGACAGACATGCGATTCTGGTTTGAATGATTTTCCTTCTTTTGCTTTGAACAATGATGGTTTAGTGTCTCAACCATACCATAAGTCTACTTTTTTTTCTAGTTTTGATAATTTCCGACCATCTACGCAAATGTCAAGTGTTGAATCAAGGTTTGAGGAATTTAAAATGAACCAAATCGAATTTAATGAGAAACTTTTGAAAGAAATGAAATCCATATCATCTTCTCTCAATACTCTCATTACAAATCATCAAAGGATGTTAGAGACTAATAATTCTTCATATAGACCACACAATGAACAAAACAATGAATTGGCTTTGCATAGTGATTGTGAATTTGAAAACTCTAGTTCCAAGAAGACCCAAATTTGGTTAGATACCAACAAAACTGAAAGCAAACAAGTTGAGAATAGGGAGGTACAAGAGGAATTTGATGAACCAAAGTACATACCACCTCCTCCCTATATCCCTCCAATTCCATTTCCACAAAGATTGTTTAGGGCTAAAATTGTCAAATCTAATGAGTTGGAATTTAAGCATCCTCCAATTGAGAACATGAATGATAAACTTGAAGAGAAGAAAGATGGTGACACTACTCTCAAAGTCGATGCATCCGACAACACAAATGAGAAGTTCAACCAATTCGACTTGAGCACTCTTAGAAGATGTTTGGAGAAACTTGATGTGATGGAAGACAACAAATCGCAAATCAAGTATCACATCATAATTGAGCCAAGGAAGATGACATCTAAAGAAGAACACTCCAAGCATGTTTCAAAGGACCCGCTCAATCACTTTTGGGAGAACTATGATGCGTGGAGAGGGAGAAAAGTGAAGATAAGATGAGTAAATGCAAGGTGGTCAAGCTAGTGACCCAAAACAAGCGCTTCTTGGGAGGCAACCCAAGGCTCAAAAATTTTATTTTCTCTCATTTAGATTAATTTAGGTTTAGTTGTTTTAGTTAGTTATAACTTATCAATTGTTGTTGTTGGTTTTAGGTTTGAAGAAAGGTGACAAATCAGCTTTTGGAAGCACCATTACACGAATTGTATGCAAGAGCTCAAACTTGGGGGATACACCATGAAGGAGCATACAAGCCGTTTTGCAAGTCGCACCAACCCCTATGCGAACTTCACAACCACTACAATAATTCGATGAGTTTCCTTTCCTTTCTCTCTTTTAAGTTATGTTTTCCTTGCATTGAGGACAGTGCAATGTTTTAAACTTGGGGGGAGAGAATAGGAGTTGTATCTAGGTTTGCATCATGCATATTAGGTGTTAATTTTGTATCTGTCCCAGTATCAGCGACCCGCTGAGATTTTTGGCGGCCCGCTGAGTGTATCGGCGACCCGCTGAGATTTTCGATGGGTAGCTTAAACTGGAACTGACAGGTATAATTGTGCATTTCATTTAGGAATTGTCTCTATTGCGTGATAATTTCATATAGATTGCATTTAGATAAGTTAGGAAGATACTTAACAAGTTTCGATATCGTGAATTGAATGAATTATTTAGGGAGTTTTAGAAAAAATTTCGATTTGAATTGTGGGTCATCTAATTGATCGACTAGCCCCTGTGACCTTAGGAAATGAGTAGGTATTATATCATAATTTATCTTGATTGAGACTTAAATTTGATGATTTGATAAGTAGTATGAATGACTTGACCAATTAGAAATCGGTAACCAAGACAACCACCAATTCAATTAATTTCCAAATTTTGTCAAGATCGATTCTACCGACCCAAATGCATGTCAACTAAGAAAATAAACACTAAGTCTAGAGTCAAACAACCGTTGTTTTCAAGTTTATTAAAAGTCGAAGATGTAAATACACACCCTTGTATATAAAAAAAAGAGAAAAAGTAAATAAAAAGGGGAACTAAAAAGCGTGCAATGCCATGGACATTGCGGGAAGCTATAGGTTATGGTGGATAGAAGAACTTCCATAAATCATGAGTAAAAACAGAAAGGCTCATGATGTAAAAAAAAGAAAAAAAAACGAGAAAAATCTCGAAAATAAATCCACCGTAATTTGGCTAACCTCTCCACCGCGGGAAAACCTCCTAGCCCCGGGTGAAAAATTAAAAAGTCCAACCCAAAAACTTTGGAATAGAATGGGTGAGGAGTTGTACCCTTTTTTCCGTCTCACTTTAGTTCGATTTCCAATGCGTTTTCGAAAATCAATATAGCGGTTTAAGTACTTGAAGACTTGGTTGTGAAATAAATTGATATGGCATGTTATTTGTGTTGGTAGGGTGTGATCCCGAGTCTCTTTGCAAAGTCAATTGTCAAATTTTGAAAAATCAATAAGTTTAGGAATTGAACAAGATAAGTTATGGGCAATAGTTACAAACATCCTAAGTGTTTCACATGTGGGGTAAGCGTAGGTCGTTTGGGACAACTCAATTCGATTTGAAAAAGCTTGTAAAATTGTGTAAATAATTCAATCAAATCACGATATTAGTGCATGTTAATAATCTTCATAACTTGTAAGTCTCAAGTCATTGTTTTAGTTTAGAGCCAAACCATCCTTTTAAGATAGATATTTGCTTGGGGACAAGCAAAGGTTAAACTTGGGGGGATTTGATGAGTGGATTTTATATGCATATTCAGATACCATTTTGTCTCCAAACTAAACCAATTGCCTTGAGTTTACATAGTTTACATAGTTTAGATGAGTTTAGGTTAGTTTAATTAGAGTTTTGTGTCAAGAATGAGTTACTACCATAGTTTCTAATTTTATTGCAGATTCTGGATAAAAAATGACTTGGATGAGTCCATAAAGTTGAAGAGCTCGTTCTAAGCTTTCCAACGGATCTTGAATCACCTCAAACGGAGTTCGGATGAAGGAGATATGCCCAAAATACTGACAGGACGCAGTTCTGACATTTTCCAGCGACCCGCTGAAAGGCCCAGCGGCCCGCAGGCCTGGAACTGCCAGATTTAGCAGAATCGCCCGATTTAGCATTTCTATATTTGGATGGCGGTTTCTACCGACTCCAGGTGCATCCAGAGCACGTCTTCAGTTATTTCCAGCGTTTCTAGACGTTCCCAAGGCCTATTAAAGACCTGTTTGAGGAGGTTTTGAGGGAGAACAAGAGGGAGACCAAATCCAAGGTCAAGTTAGGGTTAGAATAGAGTTATTTGAGAGTAAAGTCTCAAGTCCAGATCGAGGCAGCGCCAAGCAGGTCATTTGCGACAGCAAGAGACGTGTTTGATAGGAGATTTCGACACACGCAAGAGCAATTGGTTGTAATCTTTCCTTATTCTCATTTTCTCTTGTGTTTGTATGATGTCTTTTAGTTGTTGATTGTTTGTTTTAGGGCTATGGTTGTAAACTCGAATTCTTAGTTGTTGATTGCATGTTTATTTAGTTTATTTGATATCTTTGTGTTTTATACCTTGCTTGAATTGCTTGAATTGATTATGCCATGATTGTTTAAGTAGATTTGTTTACACCCGTTAAGTAGAGCTCGCTTAATTGCTAGGTGGTTAAGTCCAAATAAACTTAGATTATTAGGCATGATTATGATTAACATGAAGGTTGTAAACTGAAAGGTTAAACCAGGACTAGTTAACGAGAGTTAAGTCCTTTCTAAGAGTGAAAACTCAAGGATTTCATAGGTTAGAAAGGTATAAACTTGTAGAAACTAGACCAAGAAACGATAGTTGAAATCTAGATTCTATACGAGGGAAATTGAGTTAATTAATTGATAACCAGACCTAAACGAGAGTTTGATCTAGGGACCTTAATTAAGCCATTATCCCTGCACAATTATCAACTGAATTAAGTCAATTTGCAACCACATCGCTAATCCTAGCGGGCCGCTGAGTGAATCAGCGAGGTTGTCTATGCCCGCCAAGTAGCCAGCGACCAGTCTAATAGATCAGCGACCTAAGTTCTTTTAGCGGGCCGCTACGAGAGTCAGCGGGCCGCTGGAACTGGGACTAAGAAGAAGTGTTAGCAACCAGAAACCCTAGAATTTCGTGACTTGTTGAATCTCTCTCATTAATTCTTGTTTTGACCTTGTAACTAGACTTAGGATTTAGGCTCACCTGCAACCCTTAATTTACAAAAGAGTTGAACCATCTAGCTAGTTTAGTAAAGTAAAAGACTAATATTCCAACACCGTCCCTGTGGATTCGACCCTCAAGCTGTTCTACAAACGATTAGATCGGCAGACACGAGGTTTTTATTTTGAGACTTGGTTCCCCATCGATCAGGAGTACGTACATGCATGCATATATATGTCCTGTAATTTCTACGTACGTTATTTCTATACGTGCATGGTACACGCATGCAGTTGTATATACAAACTGATGCTTCAGGAAGCTGTTTACTTATAGCTCCGTTTGGATAGGTGTGGGAAGAAGGGAAGAAGTGGAAAGAAGTCACTACGCGAAATTTCGACTTCTGTAACAGTTAATAAAAGTCATTTGTAACGGTACACGTAACGTTACAGTAGCCCCCGTTACAGAATGTCTAATAACCGTTACAGATCTATAACGGTTATTATCTAATAACCGTTACAGAAGCCAGTCTTCTGTAACGGTTATTATCTAATAACCGTTATGGTATTGTGGACGGAAATGTGGTTACGGTTTTATGGAGAACATTTGTAACGGTTAATAGATAATAACCGTTATAGAAGCCAGTCTTCTGTAACGGTTATAACCTAATAACCGTTGTTAAATAATAACCGTTATCCTATTATTGACGGAAATTACATTTACTACTTTTTTAGATCCAGTGTAACGGTTATAACCTAATAACCGTTACAGAATCCAGTCTTCTGTAACGGTTATTAAGGAATAACCGTTACAGATATTGTTGATATAAAAAATGAAATTATGAATTCTGTAACGGTTATTCCTTAATAACCGTTACAGAAGACCTTCTTTTTTTTTTTGGATTTCGCCTGTTTTATTGGCTAGAGCAATTTTGCTAGCCGAATTGGTACCAAATTGGTACCCAATTTACATCATACAATCCAACATGCAGCAGACAAACATATATCATGCATATATCAGATGTCACATATATATACCAAGCACAAAACATATATCAATATGTAGCAAAAATTAACAAAGTAACTATACATAGAGTTAACACCAAATCAAGTCAAAATTCTCCTAAAATAATACCCCATACATAAAGTCCATAACCTCCGAAACGACTGCATCAACGTCTTCGTTTTTATATGGTTGTCCAACCGGCTCGATATACTGCAATTTGATCATTAACAATTGATAAAGTCAAATAATTTTGTAAACCCTAAGTCCTAAACCAATAAAAATATGAAATTCTAAAATAATAAATCGGCTTAACATTACCTCGGGGAATTCTCCGACCGTAGTCCAACTACTTAATATTGCCCTCATGTTGAGCATTGTGAAATATCCACACTCTGTGCCGCCCCTTTGTATCGGTCCCTAATTAAGATTCCAACAAAAGAAACACAATCTTTTTTAGTTAATTTCAATTTCACAAACAAATAATATCTTAAACTGATAAGTTCTGTACCTTAATTCGGTACCAATCAAATCCCGTCCTGCTCTTTTGGCTATATCTTCCGGCTTCCACTAAATACCGCTTGTATACCCTGCATGCAATATCATTTAAAACAACAAAATCTAATATTTTTTAATTTGAAATATCTCATCATGCCTTAACTTAATTCAGAAATGAAAACTTACGAAGATATGAATGGCTTAATATATAACTTTGGATTCTTGCGTTCCAGAGAATCAACAAAGTGAACGGTGCGCTTCTCGACATTAATAACAAGGACAACCCAATGAAACCTGTAATTAATAGAGATTTATTATTTTGGTGGAATTAAAGGAAACTACAAAATTCTTTCATTAGTAGCCATATTGGTTATATTTCTTACTGCTGATTATACGGCAAAACAAGATAGGAGGATGGATTCTCCATGAATGCTCTCGTTAGGTAATTCACCGCACCTAGTTCTTCGTGTTTGAATTTCCACTCAGCCAATAACTCTGGATCCAGTACGGTGATGTTCTTGGAGAACTCATTCTCTTCTTGACCTGTTGAAAGTTCTTCCATCCAAAACCTGCAAACATGAATATCAAAGTTCAACAATTTCAATTTTGAATGAATTGAATGAAGAAAAAAATAAACATTAAAGTTGAAAAATTCAAACCAGCAGTAAAATTTCACAATCGATTGAGATAACTCCTCCCTTTTAAAACATTCGACAATATCGTCGACATTAACGTTGAACTTAACATCGCCATCGTGCGTACCCCAAGGATTGCAATTAGGCAGCTCAAAGTTCTTATCTTCTTCTGGTTGGAGCATCAACAGTTTGTATACTGCTTGTTCGGATGGGCTCAGCCTGTCAATAATATCCTTTGGGAGGAGTGGATCACGAGTAACAAACGACCCCGCACTTGGGACCTTTGGACTCTCCTCCACATTCTTCGCCGCCTCCTTCGCCTTTGGCTTCTTTTTGGCCGGCTTCTTTTTTGTCAAACTCTGCATTCAATGCCATCTTATTAATAAGTCATTAGGAGAAATGTATGAAACAGATTGTCATAATTAAATAAAACGATACCTTGTGGCCTATCTCCACCAAAAATGACGGCCATGGGAATCGGCCCCCTATATTATTTCCCAATAGCTCATCTGACCTACCAGGGACTTGCCATTCACGAAATTCATCGCCTACTCGGAGAAGATGGACATACAATTGTTGATCAGTTAGAGGCACGCCGTGTACGATCTGACCAACAACACTCGGAATAATATTTCCTTCGGCCACCTTAATCCTCTGGTTGTTGTGATCAAGAGAAAAGAGATCGCACGGCATTTCTTCCTGAAATTCAGTTCAATCAGAAACCCTAATGCTGCCAAAAATAAATCTAAAATAATTAAAAAAGAAAAAATGATCAATATGAACCTGAACAACGCTTCTCGGATCCGGAGGCATATAGCTTGAGGCAACCGTTCGGAATAACTCTTCGTTTGGCATTCCTGAGTCTACCTCAGCTTCAACGAATGGCTGATACGGCGTCACAAATTGCTGTGGTGCTTGAATCTGCAATCCGCTATTGGCCAACCATTGTTTCACGTCCTGAAAATTATGAAGCAACTGGATGATGAAGAATAGTTTTCATTCATTTTGATTACATTTTGATTGTCAAAAAGGATTACCTGAAAAGCTTGTTGTCTCGCCGCATTCATTATCTCCTCAGAGTGAATCAAGTCCCTTTTGGTTTTCTCAGCGGCTTCAGCTGCGACCCTGCTCATTAATTCTTCAATCTGGTCTGGTGTCATCCATCCTTCATGCGCATCCTTTCTAGATTTTCTTTTATACACATCTTCCTTCTTGGTCCATAAAGGATATCCCCTGATTCTTCCTGGATGTTCCGGCCTGTCAACCGCCCGATTTAAGACTTCTTGTTCCGGTATTGATCCGGAATTGATTTCACCAGACATGGCACTCAACCGACTGAATGCCTCAATAGTCGACGAATCAGAGCTATGGAACGTGTAAGTATCTAACAAGCAACAAACAAATCTTATTAATAATCACAAAACAGAATTTGAAGTTAGCATATATAACAAGTCTTTACATGTGTAAGTACCTTTATCCTTCGTAGCCACAGTCCTTCCCATAAAATACCTTTGACTTCTCGGTTCCAAATCGCCGATTGTAATGCTCGTGGAACCGGCCCCTTCAGAATTAGCACATATATGTTAAATTTCACCAATTAATGACTTGCAAAAAATAAAAATAAAAATAAAACTATTAATATATATAACAATTTAGCACATATATGTTAAGAATAATTTATATTAGTTTTTTTAACTCACATGTTATTATGTAGCTACTTTCTTTTTTTTCCTTCGCGTGTCGACCCACACGCCTTCGGTGTTATCTGTACGCCTACAACTGATCGATACTGGCTGTGATCAGTGTTTACCAAACGGGGCGGGGCGGGGCGGGGCGGTCAAACCCGCGGCGGTCCACGGTTTAGGACGGGGCGGGTTAGGACGGTTCACGGGTTAAGACGGGGCGGGTTAGGACGGTCCATCTTAGAAATCTTGGCCCTAACCCTTCTTAAACCCGCCCCATGTAACCCGCACGGGTTATGACGGTCCGGTCCGGTCCGCGGGTTCTTATTTATTTTATTATTATTATTTTTTTATTTTTCTTTAGTATTAAACTACATATATAATCACTATAATGTTTTTTTTGCTGTTTTTTTTGTGTGTTATTTTTTCAATACTTTTTTTGTTTTTTCAATATTTTTTTCTGTCTTTTATTTTTCGTTAATTACTTTTATTTTTTACTTTTACGTTTTTTCTTTATTTTTTTACTTATATTTTCTGTTTTTTTGTTTTATAAGTAATTTTTTTATTAGATGAAAAAATTTGAATATAATTATATAAATTTACCCTCCTTTTTTCGGGATTAGCACGGGTTTTGGACGGGTTGACGGGGCGGGGCGGTTCGGTCCACGGGTTAAGACGGGACGGGTTAACACGGGTAGTTTTAGAAAGGGCGACCCAAACCCGTCGAAGACCCGCCCCGTTCTAACCCTTCGGTCCATCGCGGTTCATGGACGGTCCGGGGCGGTCCGGTCCATGGGGCGGGTTTGGGGCGGGGCGGGTTCGACCCGGCGGGTTTTTGGTAAACACTAGCTGTGATGTATCGTCGATACCGATAGAAAAAGGAGGTATTTCCTCGAAGTGGTCGTATGCTTCTTCATCTACGACATCACCAACGCCGACAATACGTCTTTTTCCTGAAAGTGGCAAGTAATAAATAAGATGAACATTTGTACTCAATAAGGTGAACATTTGTACTTAAATAAGATGAACATTTACCTTGAAGCAAAACATGTCTTTTCTTATCCGCCGGATCTTGAATGTAAAAAACTTGCATTGCTTGCTTATTTGCAAGTATAAAGGGATCGTCTCGATAAGCCCTTTTAATGAAGTCAACAGTTACAAACCCCATCTTGTCTTTTTTAACTCCACCGTGACCGTTGTCGATCCATGCACACTTGAATAAGGGTATCTTAAATTTCAGGTAATCTAGTTCCCAAATCTCCTCGATCCACCCATAATAAGTAGCCGGCCTAACATTATCAGGTGAACATTGGAAGTTAATATATAACATTTTCCTTCAAGTCTACCCTCATGTCGAGACTTTGGAAGACCGATTATGCTTCCTTCTGCAAATAATCGGTGTAGTACTCAATAACCTCCTCGGCCACATATCCTTCCACTATGCTTCCTTCTGGTTTAGATCGGCTACGAACAAGCCCCTTCAATTGACCCATGGCTCTTTCGAAAGGATACATGTATCGTAGAAATACAGGACCACACATTTTTATCTCTCTAACTAAATGAATGGTCAAATGCACCATGGAGTCAAAAAACGATGGCGGAAAGTACATTTCCAGCTCACATAGGGTTAGTACAACACCTTCTTGTAACTTGTCCAAACTATTCGGATCAATCACTTTAGAGCAAATGGAATTAAAGAAAAAACACAACTTAGTGATGGTTTTCCTCACTTCTTCTCTTAGAATTCCTCGAATTGCGACCGGAAGTAACTGGGTCAGTAGAACGTGATAATCATGTGACTTCATACCAAGTAATTTGTTGTCCTTAATAGAAACCTTTCTTGATATATTCGAGGAATAACCAGTAGGAACCTTAATAGATTTTAGGCATTCTAATAAGTTTTTTTTCTCTTGCTTTGATAAATTAAATTGTGCTGCAGGCAGCCAAGTTCGACTTTTTCCCTTATCTTGTGCCGCTAGTTCTTGCCGGATCCCCATTTCAATCATGTCCTTCCTCGCATTTACGCCATCTTTAGTTTTCCCTTGAATTTCCAACATGCAACCGATCAAAACTTCACATATGTTCTTTATTATGTGCATCGCATCTAAGCAATGCCTAATCTCCAAACTCTGCCAATATTCAAGATTCCAGAATATAGACTTCTTCTTCCATATCCCCTTGGGTATCTCATTTGCAAATTTCTTACCAAATTTTACATTAATGTCATTCACCTGTCGATACACCCCTGAACCGGATAACGGTATTGGGGCCTTGTCTTTTTCTACAGTACCGTCAAACCTTTCCTTGTCTCGACGGTAAGGGTGATTGCGGTTCTTAATAAACCTCCGGTGTCCCAAGTAAACATTTTTTCTGGAGTTTTTCAGGTACATAGAATGGGTGTTTTCCATGCAAATAGGACACGCTTTCGCTCCTTTATTCCTATACCCTAACAGGTTTCCGTATGCAGGAAAATCATTGATTGTGCAAAATATCATGGCACGGAGGTTAAACTCACTTCTAGAGTGTGCATCATATATTTTCACTCCATTCTGCCACAATTCACCAAGGTCATCTATTAATGGAGCCAAGTACACATCTATATCATTACCTGGTTGCTTGGGACCAGAAATCAACAAGGGCATCATCATGTATCTCCTTTTCATGCATAGCCAGGGAGGAAGATTGTAAATACACAACAAGACCGGTCACGTAGTCTGCCGGCTACTCATGTTGCCGTAAGGATTCATCCCGTCTGTACATAAACCCAATCTCAAATTTCTAGGTTCACTGCCGAAATCTTCAAATTCCCTATCTATATTTATCCAATCTGGAGAGTCTGCTGGGTGTCTGAGCATGCCATCGCCTTTTTTCCTGCAGTCTGCGTGCCATCTTAACAATTTGGCATCCTTCGCGTTAGAGAAAAGCCGCTGGAATCTTGATATTATTGGTAGATAAAACACCACTTTTGCAGCCGGTCCCTTACTACCTTCATCTTCAATTTGATCGTCCCTCGGTTTATACCGTGACGCATTACACTTTGGACATTTATGCAAGTCTCCGTACTCATTCCGGAATAATATGCAGTCATTTGGATATGCATGAATTCTCTCAACTCCAATTTTTAAAGGACATAACATCTTTTTAGCCTTATAAATTGAATCTGGCAACTGGTTATCTTTTGGAAGAAATTCTTTATGTAATAGTTTGAGCAAAGATGTGAAACTTGCATCACTCCATCCATTTTTGGCTTTAAGATTGAACAGTTTGAAAACATCATTAAGTTTTGACAATTCACAACCAGGATATAAAGCTATTTTATCTTCTTCACGTAACATACCAAAATTTTCAACATTATCAACAAAATTTTCATCCACATTGTTCACAATTTCATCTAAATCGGCATTAAATTCTGAGTTATCTACATTTCTATCATCATCTACATTCTCATCATCAAATACATTGACATCATCAATTTCATCATCCAATGATACATTTTCTTCCTCATACACAGAATCCAATACATTTGTACTAGTATTATCCTTCCCATTCTCTCCATGGAGTGTCCACCGACTATAATCCGGTTGAAATCCATTTATAATCAAATGAGCCTTCACTTCTTCAAAATTAGACCACTTCAACAAATTCTGACAAACACGACAAGGACAATACATTTTATCATCTTCTTTCATTTTCAAATTCTCTTTAGCACAAACCATAAATTCTTCAAGTCCTCTCAAAAATGTAGACGAGCATCGATTACTTGAGTACATCCACGTCCGATTCATCTGAACAATAAAATTTATGCAAATTATTAGGGTTTCGGACCAATTTGTCATATTAGGTTTTCGGACCGGTCACCATCCTAGCCCGCTCTTTGGATACTCTGTCTCATTAGCGAGCGTACGTTAGATGCAATGTGCTATCTGAGAAAAATTCGGCAGCATTTCCCTTTATGTTCCCTGAATATGCCAACACACGATTGCTCGTGCGTACGTATCCGTGGGAACACAAGGGAAATGCCGCCGAATTTTTCTCAGACAACACATTGCATCTAACGTACAACTCGCTGTCCTAAATGAGACAGATCGTATCCAAAGAGCAGTACTCCCGACCGGGAGTACTATCTGAGATTAATCCCTAATGGATTAATCTCGGACGGGCAATGACCTAAATTCAGTTGAGTTCCGGTATTTGGTTCCTATATGACAATACGAAATTCATGCCTATATATATATATATATATGCAAATTATTAACGAAATGCAAATAATTTAAAAAAAGAGAAGTTCATGAAAATATACTTTCAATTGTGTGCCTTCCGATCCGTTGAATCGTGCGACTTATCCGGCCGATGTAAGATCTTCTCCTATTCAATGAGATCTTAAAATATATAAAAAAACAAAAATAACCATGAATTAATGAAAAAATCGAAATAAATAAGAAAAAAAATGTAAAAATAAAAAATACGGGTCAAAATTAATTTTTTTTAACTTAAATCTGCTCTCCTTCTTATTCTCTTTCTAATTATTATTTTTTCAGAATTTTTAGAAAATTTTTGCTATTTTTTTGGAGTGAAGTGGACACCACAAATCGCAATAAATGAGAAGATCAGAAAAGAGTTAAGTGCGGCGCTAGCTGTGAGTTTGTTGGGATGGGGAAGAAGACCTAATTAAATACAGAACTTTTCTGTAACGGTTATTACAAAATAACCGTTACAGAATCATAAAAAAATAAAAAAAAAGCCGTTACAGAATCATAAAATAATTAATAAAATTCGTCCCATATCAGTAACGGTTTTGTAGTAAATAACCGTTACAGAATCAATAATAAAAAAAAACGTTAACCTTCTGTAACGGTTATTTACTAATAACCGTTACAGAAGATGGTTGATATTTATATATTTCTTTTTTCATATCTGTAACGGTTGTTGGATAATAACCGTTACAGAATATAATAAATCTGTAACGTTTATTATCCAAAAACCGTTACAGAAGGTTGATGCATTTTTTTCCTGACCATGACGGAAAATGTTATTACGGTTGTTTCATAATAACCGTTACAGATTTGTGGCGCCAATTTTTCCGCCTAATGCCTCACTATTCTGTAACGGTTATTTCAAAAACCGTTACAGAAGTGCCGTTACAGAAGATCATTTTTCCCGTAGTGAGTATTGGGAAGTGTGTAACTTTGTGAAGAGTTTGGATTGTTTATAATTTTTTTTCTTTTCTTCTTCCTTTTTCCTACTTCTTCTCAACGCATCCAAACGGAGGCTATAATAGAAAAAATAATTGATAGATCCAGGTTACGTAAGAATTAATATATTAAACAGCAATGTATAGTTTTATCCCACTGGTATTACGAACTTCTAAACAGATATGTAACATAATACGAACTTCTTACCCTTAAAATTAAAAAAATATTAATAGGACCTGTTAAAATCGTTGATGTTTCTCTACAAAATTTGAATTTCCATAGGATGAAGCTGTCAACATCAATTGGTTAAATGTTAGTTATATTTTGATAGCAACCAAGATACTAGTATATTATGCTTTAGCATCTATATATATTTCAATCTTGAGGAGACCTCAATCTTATTGACGCTTTCTGCACAATGTCTAATATCTTACCTCATTAAGTTGAACTAGCTAGTTAGTTTCATGCAGTAATTTAATTTATTTGTTATTCTTAATTTCTTCCTCTTTTTTTTTCCCCCTTTCTTTAGTTTTGATAAAACATACATATTATAATAATCTAATGTATATACTTAAGGAATAATTGGCAGATATTTAGTAATGTTGGATTATTGCTTTTTAGTTTTTACCATGCCTTCACGTGATTGACCTTGTAATTTGAAGTGTGTTTTCTTAGATGTCTTTATTTATTCAATATTATATTAATATAATAAATTGAAAGTGATTGAAACGATCGAATATGATCATTTATTAAACATGACCCTATCTTATTAATTAGTTTTCTAAAGTTTTAAATTCTAATATATGATATCTCAAATTATCAAAAATAATATTCTTGAGTCAATTTCGTGCATGTGTTAGCTCATTTATCAATATTTTCCGGAATGGAGTTCTGATGTCATTGCTGAATAAGAGAAGTCTCATTATACTCGATAATTTCAACGTGTCCTTTTTGTTCCGTCAGTTACGTACCTCGTCATATTTGAATATATATATATATATATATATATATATATATATATATATAGTAAATCGTGAATCATGATGCATAGAGCGCTCCGTGCACCACGATCGTTTGATCGGTGATTTTGCAAATTGACAAATCTAAATTAACCAATCTATATATTGAAATTTCATAGAAAATAAAATTTCACAATTTTTGAAATTTTTTTACTATTTTTCAAATTTTTTAAAACTTGTCATTTTTTGCTTACAAATTAGTGTATTTATAGCAAAAAATGGCAAGCTTTAAAAAATTCGAAAAAACTAGTAAAAAAATTTTAAAAATTGTAAAATTTTGTTTGTCATGAGATTTCAATATATAGATTGGGTTGGTTAAAATAAATTTGACAATTTGTAAAACCACCATCCAAAACGGTCATGATGCACGAAAGTTTATATGAACCATGGTTCACAATAGATTTACTCTATATATATATATATATATATAGGACAAATTTTCACAGTTATACAAACCAATTCGCCACAAAGAGAATTCGTTTTTTACTTTTTGTTTAAAGTAAATCATAATTAATCTAGCTATTCTAATCTATATATATTTTAGTGAATCACATTGGTTGGATTGATATAGTCCTCTAGTCAAGACCAATAATGGATATTTCTCCCTATTAACACTCAAATGATGTAACTAAAGATAGAACTTATGGCCCAAAGTTTATATTCTATGACGTGATAGAGGGTAGGTACTCTTGTACTTTTCTATAGGCCGCCAAGGCTTTACCTACCCGAAGGCTTTCACCCCAAAGGAAAGCTTGCTTCTTTGGATGGGGGCACTGTACTTGGTCGGAAATAACTTGTGCTTTTGTCTTGTATCAATTTGCTAATGATGTGTCCTTTAACGAGAGCGACAACAAAATTATGAAAAATATTAGATTTAAAAAAAACAGATTTTTTTTTCCTTTTTTTTTATTGAAAAACATCGGATTTGTTGCGAATAAATTCTTGAGATAACGGATATTTAATTTGTGACCGCTATCAGCTAATTACAATAGCAGTTATAATTGTCTAAGGAAATTGATTACTGCCATCTGCAGTTTTGTCATCCCTGTCATCGTTAAATATAAAGTGAACATATAGAGCAAACAAAATGAACATATAGACGATCTTAGTGAACACATACAAACAAATAAGTTCAATGAAAATTAGTTGAATATACATGTAAATTTCTGAACAAGTAATGACAACACTTATTTGTTTGTAAGTGTTCACTTAGATCATCTATATGTTCACCTTATTTGCTGTATATGTTCACTTTGTATTTCGCGATGGCTGGGATGGTATATTTGTCGATGACACTTATAATTCTTGATTATCTAATTCGCTATATTTTAAAAAATTTTAAATATATATTCAACAAAAAGAATTCTCGAAAGCACAAAGTTATATTCAAATAAAGTTTACTAAGAGCAAGCGAATAGAAGTTTTGCAAATTAAAGCAATTACAAACACGAAGCAGCATGCATGTTAAAATAAAGTTTTTTGTTTTTATCTTTCTCTTCTTTTTTTTTTACCTTCAAAATAAGTATTGGATTTTAAAAAAAGAAATTAATATAATCACTTTCTTTATTCTGTTTCGTTTTTTTTTCCTCATTTTGTCGCTATTAATGTTGTATCCTCTCATTTCTTCCTACCTCATTGATCGATCTCTCTTGCAGTTTTTTGTCAGATTTATCTCTCCTCTACCAAATTCTTTGTTTTGAATCATTAATCTCTCCCACCACTGCGGCCATTAGGATCCCCTCCTATACCCCTCTATAATTTATCAATTTTCTGAGTACTTTTCAATTCGCAAACAGTTATATTGCTTAATTTTGCAACTGAATTTTGTGATTAGACATGCCCAATGAGATTTATATTGAATAGCTAAAACACACTGCAAGTTTCTAGTTTTTTTTTAAGATAAATCGGAAGTCAAGTCTCCGAAATTATTTTAAAATTAAATGTCTATAAAAAACTTCTGCTAAATTTTGAACCTACGATATCTTATAGTACTCAAGATGCATTACTTTTTGTCATGAGATCAAGACTTGGTTTTCTCACACTGCAAGTTATTATTCGAATTGTTGTAAAATGTTATGCACATATATTAAAATTGTTAATAGAATGCTAGTTGTTATACACATTATTAAAGCTATTATTCAAATTATTAAAATAAATTGAAAATAATCTATGAGACGGCCAGCAAAACAAGATGCAAGTGCAATGGTATCATCCAGAATGCGAAAGAACATGTTCGAGTGGTAGGGCATCTAGGCCGGTCAAACGTGGTAAAAAGAAACAGAACATGCTATTCTATTTGTCGTTCCGTTAAAAAAAATGGTACAACATTTAATTTCGTTAACCGTTTCGTTTTAAAAATGAAACAGAATTTTATTGTTGAAAATGAGGCTTAACAGTTCGAAAACATACTTATTCGTTCCGTTTCAAATAATACACATATTTTGTTGAAAACGAGGCTTAACGGTTCAAAAATGGTACAATTTTATATTTAGTATGTCGTTTCATTATTGAACCGAAACAAAAATCCGTGCCACGACTAATTGTTCCGTTTCGGCTAAACATAATTGAACTGCGTAAGGGTAAACGCTGAACCGACAACTCTATGACTATGGCTCTATGCAGGCCTGCAGGGAGTCATTGGTTCGTACTGTTGGAGTCAGGTGTTAACTTGTCAACGAGAGAGCGTCATTGGTTCATATTCATAAATTGCACCAGATAGGATATGTTGATACAATTTAGGAGTCATTTAATCAAATGCCAGTAAAATTAAATCGTTAATATTTTAATTTATTTGGTGGATACCAAATCAATTTCTAAAATGCACGAATCGAATTTGATATGAAATATGTCTAAATTCATATAAAAATTTTATTTATTTGTTCTTTATTTTAAATTTTTTATAATAGTTCAACCGGTCAAATGTTATGGATGTAAAAACAAATTATCATTACTATATAAGTAACCAATCCGATGTAAAACAAGAAACTGTTGTTTTCAGATGTAGACAAAAGGGTTACTGCCTTACTGCTATATAAATATAGGAACCTTTGCAAATTGCAATTAAACTGTGGCGACAAAAAAATAATATTCATTATAATTAATGACTATGCATGCAGCCAATGGGTCTTTTTCTACGGACCCACAAATTATAACTACTCATGCTTTCATTGGTAGGATATGCATCTATTAATGTGGCAGGTACGGAGTACTACATGCGCAGTGAATCACCAATGTTATATCCAGAAATATATATAAGCGTTACATTGTTATTTTTTTTCAGTCACTCGAACATCGGCGGGTCCACACCAATGACCTGTTAAAGGCTAGCTTGTTAATTATATAGGTAAAATCAATCATTATTTCTTTCCAGTTTCAAATTTCTATTTAATATCTTTGATCACATAATGTTACATGGAGCAAATACAATTGAGGATAGGTGAAGTAGCATTATTTAAAAATTAAAAATAATAATAACTTAAATTCATTTTTATGTATTATAATTTATGATTATAGATAATGAAGATAATGGTGGCCTTATTTTTTATTGAAAAAAACTTACCGCGTCAATCTCATTAATTATTTCGTTTATTTGGTATATCTTTGTCCAATTGTAATAGGTAGAGATATATTGAGAAAACATTGAGGCACTTGCCATCTATCTAAAAACAAAATGACAAGCGTATTGTCGTCATAAAAATGAAATTGATTTTCTATTGACCATCAATTAATTAGTGTTCCCAATGATGGGTCTAATTAGATGACTCGAGTGGGAAAGCAGAGGTGGAATTCAGGTGATGTAAACAGATCAAACATTATTAATTATCTTAGGCAAACAGATCATAACCTTATTAGGATGACATACAAGATCATTGTATTTGTGTAAAATAAAACGCGGCAGTGGATTGCTCATGCAAGCATACACTTGTACGCTGACTATTCTAACAGTCAATGACTTGAACCAAAAGGAAAAGGCATTACCTAATTACTAACTAATTATGCGACTTCTACAACTGTGAGGAACACAAAAAAGGCACCAACTCCCCACCCCGGAACCCCGAACCCAAAAAAAAAAGGGGATGAAAATCGAATTAAAGCAGCACAATAACATAAAGGAAGAAAAAAGAAAATGGAATTCCATTCTCGTAATTAGTGTTTGCATCATTTAAATAAGTAAATTAAATAATCATGATAATTAAACTAAATAAACGGATAACAATTCTTAAAACTAAACAATCAAGATATTGGTGTTTTGATGACAACAAACTAACATTGACTTAGATCTTAGAACAAAATAATAGCACTAGCTAGATAAAAAAAAATTAAACAATATATATAATAACGAAGGTAACAATCGTATTTATTATCCAGATATTTTTCTTCAAGATTATGCTTCTTGTTTTTTTTAGCTTAACATTAAATACCAATAAATTAGTAAAACGTACGTAGTACTGCGAATGCTATTTCCTTTTGGACACTTTAATTAAAATTGAGAGGACATGTTATTTGCATTACTGAGCAAACTAATTAATGTGTTTGAGTCTTATTGATGTACACATTACTCGTCAAAGCATAGCTATACTATATATTGCTGAACTTTTATATAAATTAACTAGACATGCGGCTTTGCTGCACTATATTTTTTTTAGATTGAGAATAATCTAAATTTCGTCAAACTTGCCAAAAATTTTTATGTAAAATATAAAAAAAAATCTGCTGTAAAAATCTTACCAAACTTTCTATATAAAAATTTGTAAATTCAAAATTAGTAATTTCTGCCATATAAACTTGGCATAAATTTCCTGCCCAATAAGAACTTGCAAAAGTAACTTCTAAAAAGGTTAATTAAGAAGGATAAACTTTTGACATAAATTCAGATCGATCAATCAGCAAAATTAAAGGGCTCAGATCGCATATCGTAGGAGGGGATAATGTGGACCATGTTTTTTTAATTAATACTATAGATTATGCATTGAACCACCTTAGATTTATAAATATATTTAATTCTTAAATTAAATAATGATTGGTACGACTATTTTTAATATATTTAACAAAAAAAATATTTTTAATTATATAAAAAAATACAGTCACATATTTTAATTAATAGTATAGATTAGGCATTGACTACCCTTAGATTTCCAAATATATTTAATTTTAATTAAATTAAATAATTATTGGTACAACTATTTTAATTTGTTTAACAAAAATAAAAAAACTATTTTTAATTATAGAAAATACAAAAAAATATTTTTAGCAATAAAATAAAAATGCAATGCGGTCACAAGATTTAATATATATTATATATTATAGATTAAAGATTATAGATATAGATTTATTGAAGAATAAAGGAGCAATATATAGTAGAGTAATGATATGAACAATGAGAAAGTTATAAACAAAAAATATATATCCTATATATAGAGCAGTAATCTAATAAAAATAGGATCACTTTGAATTAATACACTTGGGCATGCAGTTTCCGGTATAATCCCTTTCTTTTATCCTATCTTTTCATATTAGTACCTTTTATGTATAATGCAAATTAGATCCTTATGGTTCACAATAAAGAATCTTCCAATCAAGAAAAAAGTCATACTCAGCCCTCGATCGTTATCTCATCCCACAAGAAACAATTTAACTTGTCCAATTAAACAAATTTAATTAGTGCATAGTCAATATTGCTGGACTGAATGTTTTAATCTCGCAAAAAGTACGCTAACACGTTGAAACAGAGAGAAAGCAAAATTCAAAGCAGTTGAGAATGAATACATCATTACATCTATATATACATACAAAAAGTTAAAAACATATCTTTGAGATAGCTAATTAAACAAATAATGGAAGTTCTTTTTACACGAAATGTTTCCTAAAATCATGCCTCTTTTCTTATTGCATCTCTAATCACTCAAGACATTAAAATACTTTTCCATCTTCCCTCCTGCACCTAAGAGTTTGTAGTACTGCATCATGATAATTGGCTGCAAATATTGGGAAAAAATATTTAGATACTTAAAATAAGGTAATTATTGAGAGATTATGAGAAAACCAATCAACAAAGGATACTTACTCTAAAATGTCCTTCCAACCAAAGCTTTCGTCGACTAAATCAGATAGATTAAGTTGCTCTGATGCCTCAGACAAGTTTGATAAATTTGAATATGTACTCAGGCTCACGGTCGGCTGAGCCATTTCCTCAGGTGAAGCCGCAACCAATGGAGGGGCTTCAGAGGTATTAAACACCAAGGAACCATCGGTACTACATGGAATGTTTCTGTCACTTCCCAAATTGCATATTTGGTCCTCATATGAAACATCAAATCCTTGATTCAAAGTATTTGAACTAAAGACATTTGAATTTGAGAAATTTGGCAGAAAAATATTGCTAACTAGACCGGTCTGAAGGGCATTGATACCCAAAATAGAACTCAATGAATCAAAATTTTCCAAGAGAGGGCCTTGACTGATGGCTTGAAGCAGGACGTTGTTTAGTTGCATCTTCGCTAGGTTTGCGACATCTTGTAGCCTTAGTGCACTCTCAAAGGGGTTTGTAATATTGTTTCCAAGATTCAATCCATTGGTGACAGTAATAAGGTTAGGTATGTCGAGATCAGTGCGTTGGCGGTGAGTTACTGGATCGATTCCCATCATGAGAAGCTTCTTTCGGATGTGAGTGTTCCAATAGTTCTTGATCTCATTGTCGGTGCGTCCAGCCAATTTTGTAGCAATCATAGACCACCTTCAAAAAATTTAGTCGATCAATTAGATGATTAATCATAGCGTCTAATTTGTTTTTCTAAACAAAACAGTATGCTTCTGGTGTAAGTTCTAGTTGAAAGTAGCAAATTAGCCATACTAAAAGAAAAATACTAAAACAAATTAACGCTTCTTTTTAAATGAGAAATCCATAAACTTTCATAGGCTATGTAAAGGCACAGACCTATGTAAGTTCACATGTGCACATATTTGTGTATGCAAGGATGAGAGAGATAGAGAGAGAGGTCATACTTGTTGCCATGGAGCGAGTGGAGGTGAATGATGAGGCGCTCCTCATCATCAGTGAACTTTCCACGCTTGATGTCAGGTCGCAGATAGTTGGTCCATCTTAGGCGGCAGCTCTTCCCACACCTGTTCAACCCAGCCTTTGTTGGAAGGTTACGCCAGTTTCCGGGACCATGTTTTTCTATGTATTCCTTGAGTATCTCATCCTCCTCCGTAGTCCATGGACCCTTCTTCACCGTTGCCTCATCGCAACACGGTGCTCTCACCATTTAGTTGGTTGTAGTGCTTGTTCTCTTGGAAGATCGAGCTAGTGTACCTATATGCAATGAAAGTTTATTTATTTTATGGAACAAATATTAAGTATATATATTTAGATGTAACACTACTAAATGATGTAAAAAGCTACAGTTTGGAAGGGACAGATTCTTAAGGTACGTAGGTAATATAAATAACAATGTTCGTACAAGAATATTTAGTAAGTGCAAGATCAGAGGAAGAGAGATGGGAGAGGGGATGTACTTGAGGAGGAGATCCAGCTAAAATGCGGTGGTCTGGGAAATGATTTAAGTTAGACGACAGTGGAGACTTAAACGAGGTTTTATAGAGTAGCAGGTTGACCAGCTGGTCCCTTTTTTTATTTTTTTTTCTTTTATGTACAAGGAGTAAAGGATAATATCTAACTATCTAAGTAAGGGCTTGAGTCGGACACGCAAAGATCTTAGGGATACTAATAATGCTACCTTTTTCTATTCATAATGGAAATTTAATCATGCTGGATCTTCTGTAACTTGGTCATGCACCACGTGTGCCTCTGTTATTTTAGAACTGAAGGGTTTTTTTGGGGGTAAATAAAAACAGTCTACTTCATGTACATAATAAACTAGTGAAACTCTAGTTCATTTAATTTGTCTTATTTTAACCATAGGATATCAAATTTTCAGTAAAATCGCTGTAAAATTATAAAATTGAAGACTATATTTTGATGAAATCACCACAGCAACCGAGTCGCAAGCTAATGGATGTTTGCTAAAATAAAGCAGGACCAAAATAGAAATTCAAAGGAATTAATGTCATATGTGCGAGTTGACCAACTTAATTTGTGCTTCTTTTGGAGAAAATAAAAGAAACAAAGTGGCTTTTTCCACAATTGTTTTTATTAGTTTCCAAAGACAATTTTTTCTTCCACGAGAAAAAAAAATTAATACTCTTTCCAAAGTACAATATCAGTTGCTAATTCATCCAAATCTAGTAAATTTTACAATCATATTTGTTATGCTGCATATTATATATAACAGTACTATATTTCGAGCATCTTGCTTAATTACACGGAAATTATTTAGAGCACATAAATAACAAATTTCATGTATGATGGACATACTATAGAAAACCTAAATCCAAATGTTCCATGTGCAATAAGGCTTCTTATATAGGGATAAAATTTTACTTTGGATGCTCAAATAGAACACTACTAGAATTCTAGAATAAGCTTTCAAATATCTTACCAATTCTACTTTCAGATTATTTATAGCTTAGTAAAAATGTATATATATCTTAATTATTTGCAGAAGCATTTCCAAACTAAAAGAGGTACAGGTAGGGGTGTCAATATCCATCCGTTTCGTACGTTTTCATTCCGTTCCGTCCGGAACGGAGCGGAAACGGAAGAATTTTTAGTTACGTTTCAGCATACGGAACAGAAACAGAATGGAATGCTGTTTCGTTCAGATGGACGGAACAGAAACGAAACAACCCATTTACGTTTCGTTAATTAACGTTATTCCGTTCAGCCCATAAAATTTTCGGCCCATTTCCTCTCGGAGTCTCTCTCGCGTGCATAACCTAAGCGAGCGCGGAACCAGATCCTCTGGTCGGCAGACCACCTGGTCGTTTTAGATCTGGGCCGTCTGATTTAATCTTAATGGCTATGGATGCCCCGTGCTAGTACCACGATTGATAGGCCCGAAAAAATATTAACCGTTGAGATTAAATCAGACGGTCCAGATCGAAAACGACCAGGTGGTCGTTTGTAAAAAACGACCAGAGGATCCGACTCCAAGGGAGCGCCGCTCATCTCTCTCTCTTTTCTCTCGCGATTTGCATCTCCCTCGATTGCATCTCCTTCAGGTGCCGAAAGCCATGGCTTCAAGGTCTGGTCTCTCCACATCTCTCCTCCTGCTCTCATCTCTATAGCCTACCTCCTCCTTCTCACTCGAGCTCCATCTGAACCCCACCAAGAACTCCACCGAGAGAAACCCCATCTCACTCTCCTCTCCGATGGCCTCCCTCAACCCCACAATTTTCTATCTCTCTCTCTCTCTCACCAGACCACCAGACCTCCTCCTCCTCCTCTCTCTCTCTCTCTCTTTCAAGTTCACCAGAGCACCAGACCTCCTCCTCCTCTCTCTCGCTCAAGTTCACCAAAGCACTAGTACTCATCCTCTACTCTCGCACCAGATCACCAGACCTCCTTGTACCTCTACCTCGAGCAACAAAGCTCAGCCACGATAGAGCTCAGGTGGCGGCCCCGAGCAACAGACTCCGCCTCCTTGTACCTCCTCTACCTCTACCTGGACAGAGCTCAGCCGTGTCGCCTATCAACAGAGTTCAGGTTGGAGCAATTTTGGGTTTACTGATTTTGAGCAGCTTTTTACTAGTTTTTTTTTTCTCTAATTTTTTACTGATTATTTCTTTATTTTTTTTTTTGCAGTTTGTGAACTTGTAAACTTGTAATTTTCTTGGCTGGTACGAACTGGCTATTGATTTTTCTTTGATGAATGTTTGGTATTAAGCGAAGTACAGTCACTTAGACTGTCACTGGTAAAGTACCAGTAAATGATACAAAACTTCACTGGCGCCTCAGAGTGTAAAGAAAAGATAGAGAGAAGAGACTGGATATGCAATTCGTTTTGAAGATCAAGCAAAATCAGTAGGAAATTCTTACTTCTTGCAGTAGCCCTTTGTAATTTGGTGAAATGAAAACTTTTCTAGGGGCTTTTATGAAATCATAAATTTTTATGCATGGCCTTGTAATGTTACAAATATTTCTGTCGTTTGTTGAAACAAACTCGATTGTTAATTTTCTGCATGTGTGTTTGTGATATTTGCTGTTTTCATGAGTACAATTGAGATAATTGAGAAATAATTTTTGCAACTTGATATTGTTTGTTTGTGCTCTGACTTCCTGTAATAATTGAGATATATTTTCAGTTTTCCTTTACTATGAATTTCTTTCACATTTTTTTTCAATTTTTATTATTATTCTGAAAATTATAACGCATGCATTTTTTGGCTAATTTTTGGATTATTAACGTTTTTAACGTTTGTTCCGTTTAATTTCACGGAACATTAAACGAAAAAAATTTTAATTACGTTTTGAGAACGTAACATAAACAGAACTTAATATGGTTACGTTATAATGAACGGAACGTACACGGAAGTTACTATTTCCGTGTACGTTCTGCACGTTTGACAGCCCTAAGGTACAGGCAAAATCTGAGCAATCAACTATATTCTATGCTTGGTATCTTTTATCGAATTGTAGATCACAGAAGATCCACTCTAGCAAGTAGCAATAACATAGGAAGGTGGGGTACATACTATACATAGGACCATGCACGTTATAAACGTCAGGCATGAATTAATTAATGCATTAATTCCATCTGGCCAATCAAAAGTTGAACTTCTATAGACGTCGATGCATGTTTCCTGCCTGTTTGCAGTCAAATATTATACAAGAATTTTTGCAATTTGGTATAAGGAAATCTAGGTTAGAGGTGGATTAGGTTTTTGATTCTCCCAATGGGTTACTATTAAATAATCCTTAATGTTCTAATATTTTGAACATTTGTATGTAAAATCATATATATTATAAAAATTAACCCGTGACAATTTCAAATGTGTAGCATTCACTATGGGTGTGTTTGGATGAGTATGGAATAAGAAATAAGAATAAGAAATTTCGATATGCGTGCTTATTCTTATTCTTGTGCAATTCAAACAACACAAGAATAAGGAATTTGGGCCCTTATTCCTATACTAACAAAACCATGATATAAGAATAAGGAATTTGGATAAGCACGCATACCGAAATTCCTTATTCTTATTCCTTATTCCATGATCATCCAAACACACCCAATGAAAGACACGCGATCCAATAAGTAATTTTTAGTACGCATCTTCCAAACTTTTTAGTAGGGCAAACAACTTCGGCGTAATCAAGGAAATGCAAATCAAGAAGAGTCATGTGGATATATATATGTGAACATATGTTAAAAATACATTATTATTTTTCTGCGTATAGTAATAGTTTTTTTTATCTGTATTTATATTTACTTATGATATATATTGATTTATTGTGTTAACAAAATATTTTTTTTACTATTTTAATTTTTAACATAAAATAGATTGTCTAATTTAATAACTACTTAATTTCTAATAGGATATTATGAATAAAAATGACATGCCATGTGTAACAAAAATATTGTACCCATTTAACTACACAGTTTCACCACATACAAATTAAAGATTCTGCCAAAATTAGACAATTGCTTTTTGCCCAAATTATGTACTATACATCACCAAGGAGTGTACCTTATGTATGGCTTGAGATCGTGTCGTCATTTTTTTTTCTTTTGTTATTTGTTCGTTTGCATCTATTGTATTGTTTAAGACTAGTACATTTGAGATTTTCTTTTCCCAACTGCTGTTATTGGCAGCCCTACAAGCGTCAACAACAACAACAACAACAACAACAACAACTAAGCCTTTTGTCCCAAACAAGTTGGGGTAGGCTAGAAAGAAACCCAATAAGAGAACACATCGAAAAAAAAAAAAAAAAATAAAAAAAAAAATAAAAAAAAAAAATAAAAAATAAAAAAAAAATAAAAAATAAAAAAAAAAATAAAAAAAATACTAATAGTAAGACTAGCCATACTAATAATAATACCTCTAATAATAATAGTAATAGTAGAAACCTAGACCTCGACCGTGACCTAATAGAGGGACCTACAAACCTATGACATCGCTCCTACCCCTAAGTTCCTACGTCATGGCTCCGGTACATGAATTGCTAACTTCCAAGCGCTCCTATCGATCGCCAACTCCTTGGAGACGTTCCATTCTTTAAGGTCTCTTTTCACCGCTTCTTCCCATGTCAATCTTGGTCTCCCTCTCCCCCTCCGGGTGTTCTCGAAATGATTAAGAATTCCGATACGTACCGGTGCCTCTGGAGGTCTGCGTTGGATATGTCCAAACCATCTCAAACGATGTTGGATCAACTTCTCCTCTATTGGTGCGACCCCAACCATATCTCGTATGTCATCATTTCTAATCCGATCTTTCCTCGTGTGACCGCAGATCCACCTCAACATACGCATCTCAGCTACACTCATCTTCTGGACATGTCGTCTTTTAGTAGCCCAACATTCTGCGCCATACAACATCGCAGGTCTAATCGCTGTCCTGTAGAACTTGCCTTTTAGCTTCTGCGGGACTTTCTTATCGCATAGGACGCCTGATGCTTGTCGCCATTTCACCCACCCCGCTCTTATCCTGTGACTAACATCTTCATCTATCTCGCCATCGCTCTGCAGCATCGACCCTAAATATCGAAAAGTATCTTTCGTAGGTACTACCTGCCCGTCTAGACAGACATCTCCGTCCACTGGTCGTATCCCACTAAACTCGCACCCCATATACTCCGTCTTAGTTCTACTAAGCCTAAACCCTTTGGACTCTAGAGTTCGTCTCCACAATTCCAATTTCCTATCGACCTCCGTCCTACTCTCATCGACTAACACCACATCGTCCGCAAAGAGCATACACCAAGGAATCTCTCCCTGTATATCCTTCGTGATCTCATCCATCACTAAGGCAAAAATATACGGGCTCAAAGCTGATCCCTGATGTAGTCCTATTTTAATAGGAAAGTCACTAGTTACACTATCACATGTCCTGATGCAAGTAACGGCACCATCATACATGTCTTGGATGAGGGTAACATACTTTGTGGGGACTTTCTTCTTTTCTAGTGCCCACCACATAACTTTCCTTGGCACTTTGTCGTATGCTTTCTCCAAATCAATGAAAACCATATGTAGATCCTTCTTTCGCTCCCGATATCTCTCCATCAATTGCCTTATTAGGAAGATGGCCTCCATGGTTGACCTCCCAGGCATAAAACCAAATTGGTTTTTCGAAACGTTTGTCATCCGTCTCAAACGATGTTCTATCACTCTCTCCCAAAGCTTCATTGTATGACTCATAAGCTTAATTCCTCTATAGTTTGTACAGCTTTGAGCATCCCCTTTATTCTTGAAGATTGGTACTAGAGTGCTTCTCCTCCACGCATCTGGCATCCTATTTGATCGGAAAATGCTATTGAATAGTTTGGTTAACCAAACTACAGCCACATCTCCGAGGCACCTCCATACTTCGATTGGTATGTTATCAGGTCCTAGAGCCTTACCTACTTTCATTCGTTTTAAGGCTTCTTTCACCTCGGACTCTTGAATTCTCCTAACAAAACGTCTATTGGAGTCATCAAAGGAGTCGTTCAACACAATTCCTAAGTCGTCATCCTCTCCATTGAATAACTTGTTGAAGTAATCCCTCCACCTATTATTGATCTCGTCGTCCCTCACTAAAAGCCTATCAGTCTCGTCCTTGATGCACTTCACTTGGTTTAAGTCTCTCGTCTTCCTATCTCGAAGCTTGGCTATCTTATACACGTCCTTCTCACCCTCCTTCGTACTCAGCTTCTGGTATAGATCCTCATAAGCCCGACCTCTTGCTTCGCTCACAGCTTTCTTTGCATTCTTCTTGGCCAATTTGTACTTCTGCGCATTGTCGTCGGTCTTGTCATGGTGCAAGCGTTTGTAGCATTCTTTCTTTTCTTTAATAGCTTTCTGCACTTCGTCGTTCCACCACCACGTATCTTTGGGTTCGCGGTTGCTTCCTCTAGTAACTCCAAGCACTTCCGTAGCTACCTTTTGAATGCTAGCTGACATATCTTCCCACATCTTGTTTGCTTCTTCATCTGCTTTCCACGGACCTTCTTCAATCATTCTGCCCCTAAAAGTATGAGACACGTCTCCTTTGAGCTTCCACCACTTCGTCTTCACAACTCGAGCACCTCTACCTACTCTAGAACGCAGCGAAAAGCGAAAATCAGCCACCACAAGTTTGTGTTGTGAGACGACACATTCCCCAGGTATAACCTTGCAATCCATGCAGGCTCGTCTGTCCTCTCTCCTAGCAAGAACAAAATCAATCTGAGAAAAGTGTTGGGCACTACTAAAGGTAACTAAGTGGGATTGTCTTTTTCTAAAGAAGGTGTTAGCTATCATGAGGTCGTAAGCTATGGCCAAGTTCAAGAAGTCCTCACCTTCTTGGTTCCTATCGCCATACCCAAAACCCCCATGCACCCTCTCAAACCCTCCACTAGTTTCACCTACATGTCCATTGAAGTCTCCTCCGATGAAGAGCTTTTCAGTGGTTGGCACACTTCTAATCATACCATCTAAATCTTTCCAGAATTGGATTTTGATGGATTCACTTAGTCCTACTTGTGGTGCATAAGCACTAATGACGTTCAAAACTAAGTCCCCCAAAACTAGCTTCACTAGAATGATCCTATCCCCTTGTCTCCGCACGTCGACAACTCCACTCTTAAGGCTCTTGTCGATTAAGATACCTACTCCATTCCTGCCCCGTTCTTTTCCAGTGTACCACAGCTTGAAACCGGTGTTCTCCACTTCCTTTGCTTTTTGGCCCGTCCACTTTGTCTCTTGTACGCACAAGATGTTCACACGCCTCCTGATCGCCGTATCCACTAACTCTCTTAACTTTCCTGTTAGAGACCCTACATTCCAACTACCTAAACGAATCCTACTCTCACTGACTATCTTCCTTGCCCCCCGCACCCGTCGTGAAAAGTGCGAAGACCCTTGCTTACTTGCCACTACATCCGGGCGCTGATGTAGCGCGCCACTAAGGGAGTGACGATCCGGCCCTTGCTCACTTATCACCTTATCCGGGTTCCGATAAGGCGCGCCACTAAAGGGGTGGTGACCCGGCCCTTGCTCATTTATCATCTCATCCGGGTTCCGATAAGACGCGTCGCTAAGAGGGTTACGCCCCAACGAAAAGTAATTGGGTTTCATTTCCATAGAGATGACTGGGATTTTTACGTTGGCTCGCCTAGCCTATCACAACCCTCCTCCTTTTACCCGGGCTTGGGACCGGGCTATACTAAACAATGCAACCAAAGCTTAGTATAGGCGGAGTTCAGCCCTACAAGCGTCAGCTTAGTAATTTTCAATTTCCTAATTAATATTAGCTGTGGCCCGATGACCAACGAGTATATTTTATGTATGGATTTAGATTGTGCCTTTGTTTTTCTTTTATCTGTTCGTTGAATATTGTATATTGTTTAAGACTACTAGTACGTTTTATGATTAGTTTTAAGATTTTCTTTTTTCCAAACTGCTGTCGTTAGCAGCCCTACAAACGTCAGCTTAGTTAGTAATTTCTCATTTTCCAATATTAGCTGAGATTAGAGGGATAATATTATATACATACAGCTAGCTGGAAGGAAGCAACCTCATATTTTGGAAAATAAGATCTTGTACTAAATATCCTATATCGCTAGCTAACTATACGGCTATACCATAAGCAATGGCCTCACTCTGGCCTATCTATGTCTTAGTACGAAACTAAGAATCCTTTTCATACAAGGTCGGCCCCAAGTAAAACCGCGGCGAATGCACTTGAAACGTTGTTTCGATGAAAGAGGGGAAAATGTAATAAAAAAATCGAAAAATCCCTCTTGTTTAATTATTATTATTACGAGTTTTAACGTTTGAGAATTATGAGCGGTTGAGCGCGCGCGCGCGCGCACACACACATACGTCTATGACTACATCAAAAAATAAATTAAGCTATATGCTACCGTACTGTACAAAATTAAGAAAATGCTGATCCCGCCAACAAATTCAAATTGTTCAATACAATTGTATGCCTTGATATTTTATCGAAAATAAATTAGTGAAATTTATATAGACATTGTAACACAAATTTAGGGGTGGCAAAAAAATCATGTGGCTCGTGGCTCGCTCGAGACTGATTCGACTTTTATTCGAAATTGGCTCGATTTATTTGGGCTCCAAACAAATTCGACTCATTCGAATTTAACTCAAAATTTGCTCGATATACAATATTATTAACTATTTTATTATAAATTTAGTACCTAATTTGATATATACTATATTTGTTTCTTACATATAAATACTATATTCTTTAAAATCTTTTTATAAAATGAATAAAATATTAGTTTATAAATAAAAATAACAAAAGACTTAATTAAACATTAATTGCTTCAAATGTATATAAAAAGTATTATAAATTCATATCGATGAGTTCGTTATGAAACTCGATACTAACTATATTCAATTCGATAAAACTCGAATTAATTTCAAATCAAGTTTGAACTAAGGTCAGATCGATGTTTCATTTGATTGAAAAAGTTGATTTCTTTTGATATAGTCAGTGTAACTCGTGCGCTTTCGATCAAAATTTGTTGCTGACGTTTCATTTGATTGAAAAACTTGATTTCTTTTGATATAGTCAGTGTAAGTCTTGCGCTTTCGACCAAAGTTTGTTGCTCTAAGAATAAGTTTATAATAAGCTCTGATTACACATCGGAAACCTTTTTTTTTTACATTTTTTGTGATTTTCTTTTATTTATGCAGAAAATCACTGTTATTGAACGATTTCAAAATCCTTTAGACAAGGAATATTATGTTTTTGAAAAAAACACCAAGATTTGTTTTTCATAAAATTTTAATATGTAAATCATGTTGATCTGATAAGTCACAAGAAACAAGTAATCATGAGCCACAGAAGATCCTCACCTCAGCGTATTAAACATTAGCTGCAGTGTATTAACAGACTCTCTTAATTACCCTCATTACTCTGTAACAGAAGGTAATTGATTAGAGCTAACCACTCAAGGGAATTATTGTAAATTAGATACAAGCGATAGAATAGATATAAAAAATAGCTGTACTCTTCCTTGTAAAGTGACAGAATCAAGATTCACAATATACAATGAATTTCTTCTCTCTTCTGTTCTTCTTTCTCTCACTGATAATGCTATAGCCTTTATGGTATCAAAGCCTATAATGGCGTCAGACAATCCTACACCAACCAATACCAATTCCTCTTCTTCCTCCGATACTACTCACAACTCAAACTCTCCTTCCTCAATTAGATCTGCTATGGATCAAATTGTATCCCTCAATCTCCCAATTAACACAAAATTAAATGAAACAAACTTCCTTTCTTGGAAATCTCAGCTTCTTCCTTTGATCCATGGCTATGATTTAGCCAAATACCTTGATTCTCCTCCACCTGAGCCAACAAGACGATCCACTGCTGGTCAAATCGAGATAAACCCTAATTATCTCCCCTGGCATCGGCAAGATCAACTGCTCCTTGGTTGGATCAGATCCTCTCTGACAGAAGTTGTGCTGGCTCAAGTTGTCTCGTGCAATACCACAAGAGACCTCTGGAACATGCTACAACAACATTATGCATCTGCTTCTCGATCTCGTCTTCTTGATCTCAAGCGCCAGATCCAAACGGCTCAGAAAGGTGATGCCACTTGCACTGAATATCTTCAGAAGTTGAAGCGTGCAGCTGATGAACTAGCCTTTATCGGAGCTCCAATCTCTGATGATGAACTGGTTACCTATACTATCAATGGATTGGGTACTGATTACAATCCGATAGTTGCTGCAGTTACTACAGCCAGCCATTACAATCCCTTCTCGTTTTCTAATCTTCAAGGAATCTTACTTGGCCATGAGGCTTTGCTGAAAAGTCAATATGCTGCTCCTGCTGCATTCTTTGCTGGTAGAGGAGGTGGAGGAAATCGCTATCGGGCCCCAAACCCAAATTCATACCAGAATCAGTACCAACAACAAACCCCATATCAGTATCAACCAAGATCAACTCCTCCAAACAACTCCAGACCTCCTCTAATACCCAATTCTCCACTGCCTCCACACAACTTCTCTACTTCTGTCTCTAACACCTCTGGCAGCAAACCTACTTGTCAGATATGTTCTAAGTATGGCCACCCTGCAAAATTATGTTACAAAAGATATGATCATGACCCAGACTGGAGGCCAAATCCCAAGTTTCAAGCAATGGTGGTTCAGGCTCAACCTCCCAGCAACAGCAACACTGACTGGATCATAGACTCAGGAGCTAACAGCCATGTTACAAGTGACATAAACAAATTGTCCTCTTTCTTTTCTTACACTGGAGGTGACACCCTACAAATTGGTAATGGCCTTGGTCTTTCTATAGCTCATACTGGTTTTACTTCACTTACTGTTTCTGACTAGAACATACTATTGTTTGATGTATTACATGTACCAAGTTTTTCAACTAATTTGATAAGTTTAAATAAATTGCTTCATGACAATCCATTTCTCTCTATTGAATTCTCTTCATCTCATTGTTTTTTAAAGGACCTCCACACCAAGAAAACAATCCTTCAAATACCTAGCATCAATGGTCTCTACACTCTCAAATTGAAGTCCCAACCTCAAGCCTTTCTTGGTATGCAAACCTCCTCAAGTATATGACATGCCAGATTTGGACATCCCTCAAACTCAACCACTACTCAAGTGTTAAATACTTACAATCTACCTTGTAATAGGAATAAATTGCCTTTTTGTACTGACTGTGCACAAGCAAAGGCACATGTCCTATAATAATATAATTATTTGTAAAGTACGTACCATGCATAGGGCTACTACGTACTCATAAACTTATGCTACAGCATGACGTCAAAATACAAATTAAATATGTATAAAACAACGACACCTAGACAAAAATATATATACATGTGTTCTAGTTCTAGGCTGTGAAATTTTCGTAAAGATCGAAAACTACATATACAACTTTACTAGCCATGGGCAACGCCCCCGTAAAAGAATTAAAAAAAACAATAGGCTTTATTCGAAAAGAGAAAGGAGCAAATAAATAACTAATTGATTGGTTTTTAACGGGATTATTTAATTAATGACATATTTATATATTCGGTACAATAATTTGTGAATATTATTTCAATAAATTCTATGTATACTTTCCACTAGGATTCGTCGCGCTGTTTATTCTTCATTTTGATTAAATATGAAATATTATGTATTCATTAACTTTTTATATATATATATATATATGCTCTCATTTTATTTTCATTTGATAATTCATTGCTGAAATTTATTATGAATTTATCACATATATATGATACAATATTCGGTAGATCCAACCAAGCATGTCGTTATATTTATATATCTACTTGCAAAGTTGCCCCAATACGTTGGCAAATTAATAAAGAAAAAATAATTGATAGCATGTTTTTAATTTAAAGATATTGTAAAATGATGAAAGCAATGATTTTGGTCTTTCCATTTTAAATAAAGAGTCGATTTTTTCACCTGAGGTTACCATCCATACCACCCATCAAATCATATTTTAAGAATCAATGGACCATATTTGTCCTAGTCTGAAATTTTTTACACCCCTCTTTTTATTATTTATACATTTGGATTGGTGCTTTTATAAGTTGTAGGGATAGTGATTATTAATTAACCCGCTTTTTTTAACGGCTTAGATTAAAAAAAATATTATATAAATCCGCAATTTCCACAAAAACATTAAGATTTTGATGACGGAAGTACGCCGGATGCATGTAATTAAATACTTCACACATGCCATACTGACGTCTCCCTTACAGAAACAGAACTAATCCAAAAAATTGACTATGTATGCCAATTCAATGCTTTAGAGAAACCAATTGAACATTTTTACTTTTTACGGAAGCAAGAGAGAAACAATTGAGTTGACACATCAGAAATGGAAAATCTCTTTCAATTCAATGACAAATAGTCAAATGAGGATCCAAGTGGGTGTCATCATATCACAGGCTTATGCCAATGCGTGGAAGATTCATCCGTTTAAGAATTTTTCGCTTATGCCCCTAGAATAATGCAGAATTGTATTTAAGTGAGACCCTCCATTTTGGAAATTTCCAAAAATAGTCAAATTGAAACGTTTGCTTCATTAACTTTTCAAACAGAAAAAATATTATACATGCTGGTATCCATACAAGTACCATATAAGTACGTGAATGCTTCATATTGTATTTATTAATTCCGTTGTTAATTTTGTTGCAACCAATTCTAAGTTGTCTTCTATCAACTTGCTCCTTTTCAAAAATGTTTATGGATAAACAAAAGCTAATTGACACACCTAATTTAACTGAAATGTATTTTAAGCAACTGAATAATTTGGAACGTGTAAGGGGTATATGTATAGATAATTGCGTGTGTGTCGATGCTAATTAAGGTAGGATTAGTAAAACATAATCCAGTGGTTTATTTAAAAAGAGCCAACTGCCAATTCGATACCTTAAATATGTTGCATACAAAGGAGGTCTTATCTGACCATGTGAATTATCAACTTAGCCAATTGTTATAACTACCTAAGAAAAAATATTCTTTTTGGAAAGAAAAAATGGCATGAATCACACGACTACAAGTAAAAATTCATCTAAAAATTTTAGATTTGTTAGCTGTGTCGCATGAATTATTGGATCCTAGGCAAATAATCATCGTGAGCGTGGCTTGCTGGTGCCAATGTCTCGATGCATGGAATAGTGTACCTGCTTTCATTTCTTTTTTCTTTCCTTCGTTTTCCTCAGTCCACTATATCCTTGTTCTCTCTTCTCTGGTCATGTGTCAAAGAAATTATTTCCAATTAATGGTATAGTCCGTTAACATATTACATTAAATCAATTTCAACAAAAACCTAATATATACTCAGCATCTACGTCGGTTTATATGTGGAAATGGTGCAAGTTTATATAGTACATACATTAAAGGCCCGGTTACAAGTTAATGCAATCTTTTTTAAGATTTGCATTTTGTCCTGAATCCTCCTTTTTGTTACAAGTGCACGCATTAATTCCTAGCATATTGATCATATATAACATGTTATTAAATGCCCCAGTTTTAATTAAGCTTGCTTGAATATAAAACGATGAAGTAGTAACATTTAGACCAGATTTACCATGTAGAATTACAGTATTTTATATACTAGTGGGGGCGTCGCGCGTTGCGCGACCTATTTTTACCACATATAGCTATTGTGAACATGTCTCTTACAATAGAAGTAAAATTTGTTATATAAGAAAATTATGTCTGAAAAAAATAAATTTTAAAAATAATATTTTTACATGATGCGATACAATTATTTATTTTTTTCAGACACAATTTATAAATCAAATTTGGGTTGTCCATATTATTTTAAATTCAAATCTAACTTGAGTCAATTTATAATTATAGAAAATTATGTAGAACTTCTCCTACTAATGAATTAAAAAGTTCCTCACCGAAACATGATTTTGCTGTTGCCCAGAATTCAATATTACACTATTATTGCATGAAAATTGAATTTTGCATCAACTTCATCTGACTTCCAATATCTGTCAACGCAATGTGCCTTAAGAAACCTAACATGGCTGAAGTTAGATAAAACTTTAGTTCATTGCATATAACTAAAATATGTTAAATAAATACAGGACTCGCTTTTTGTCCAAAATGCCATTAGTCATGCAGTTGACATTTTTATGAAAAAATCATCTCAAAGATGAGCATTTCAGAGTACTGTTGAGAATAATTTGAAGCATTAACACTAAAGAAAGGGCAAAATTGCCAAACTAAAATAGTAACCTTGGCGTTACCATAGAAATCGTTGTTGCCAGTTGACAGTATACCAGTGAAATAAATGTCTTCCAACCTATATGAAATGGAAATATTACAAAATCAAATCGATCTAAGAATTATCTGAGAAAAAATAATTTAGTACAAAAGAGTGAAAGATCATGTAATAGTTTATGTATTAGTTTTTTTAGATCCCTTTACTGATATGTTTGTGATTGAAAGCAAAAGATTTTAGTGAGACAGTTAATTTTTTTTAATCAATGTATCTGATTATCTAATTAAAGCATTGAACTTTACAAAGGCTAAAATAGAAGTAAAATACAGAAATATATAATTATCTTATATTAAGGCTGAACTAATGATTTCCCAAAACCACCATTTGTGTCAATTTTATACCAGTAAGAAACACCAATAAAATTCTAAAGCAATCTTTTGAAACCAACAATCTGCAAATTACCAAGAAGACAATGTAAATGTAATATAAATACATAAAAGAACCCTACCAAACAACAAACATAAAAAAAAGAAAGAAGGTATTACTCACAGGAGGAAACATATAGAAGTGAGAGAGAGGAGAGGAGATCACAGCGCGGCAGAAGCAAATAAAAGGGATATGCGACACGAAAGACCTGCTGGCAAAACCCTACAATAAAAAATTGAGTGAGCAGTAAGTAAAAACTGGAAATTATGAAACAACATGACAGGAAAAACCTCATGACAGTAAACAGCACAACACTGATTTCTCAAAACCACTATTTGTGTGGTCCCCAGCAGACACTCATCTCCTTGTTGAATACATTTTTTTGGCCATGATTTGAGCTTCCTATTTTCTGTCCAATTGTGCAGTGTTGCATTGAGCACTAAACAATAAACTTATCTATTTTTCAGCACCAACCAAACACATGCAGTCGACACAATAAATGAGGGAAAGACATAAGAAAACTAACTGAATGAAATTAGAGCCATGACTGACTGTATCGTTTTTTTACCAACCTAAGAAAATACAATAGGACTGTGCAATTTTAGCAGATTACTACCTTTCAATTTCTAAGGAAAATGAGAAAAGAAACAATGGAAATCCCAAGGCTTCTATAGATTAGAAAGCGAGCCAAAATTAGAGAAAGGGCACTGGCTGAAAAGAAACAACAGGAAATTATTACCTCCCATTTTTAGCACCCAATGACAGAAAATGAAATGAGGAAAGGTCTTTAACAATAAAATTCCTGAAATTAGAAAGTTGTTTGTGCTAAAAAAATCATTAAATCCTTAAGTACCTTATTTCACTGCGCTTTGCTCCTCTGTCGTGATGTTGTTCTCTTGATCAAGTCCAACGAAAAATAGATCAAGTACTTGAAAATAGAAGCAATAATTGCTGATTGTGAAAGGAAGAATATCAGCGTACCCAAAACAGGAAAAGCAAGAAGAAAAAAGTGAAAAGGAAAATACTAACCTTCTTACCAATACTCAAATATATCCAAATTAATTCAAATCTCAATATGATAAGAGATCAGCAACTCACCATTGGTATTTGAGCCTGTGAGGTTTTGTGAATCATGGTCGATTAAGCCAACCTTTAAACTCAGCTGGGGTCTGTGCTCGTTGAGGCTACCATGAGATCAATTTAGTGTCAGTAAACGTTTCCCTAGCTCCATAATCATGCAACAAATATGTCTGTCATTAAAAAATTATTTGCCAGAAAACAAAGTAGTAGACTCATGAATTGATTGAAACAAAAGTAGGGAAAAAAAAAGCCTTTCTAGAAGATCTTTCGAAAAGGATAATACCTTAAATCTTTTGATTGTTTCCTTTCAAACCATAGCAGAAAATTACAGTATTTTGACTTATACAACCTACATGGCATAATGATTGCAATTTTTTAAAAGAAATAGATATTACTCTTTTGGTTCCACGATCGCCAGAAACAGAAGGAGAAAAAATATGAAAAGATGAAACTCTATAGAAATTATCAATTGAAAATTACCAATATATAGGAGGCTTCTCGCATTTTGTTCTTCACTCAGGATCTACCGTTGAGTTAATACAGTAAAAGAAGTATTCCATGTACTCTTTTTTTTTCTATCTAATTACTGATATTATTGCAGAAAAAACAAAATAATACTTGAGCCACAGGTCAAATAACTGTTTCATTCCATGTATAATCAAATTTATAAAATCAAATTTATATAGTTGAAAAGACTGAATACGAACAAAATGGTACAATTTTCCAGTATATTTTGTACTACACTAAATATTAAATAATTTCAAGAAATTACATTAGATATTTATGATCAAAAGGAAGAAGCAAAAATTAAGAATACAAAACGTTAGGGAGGATCATACATGAAAATATATATATATATATATATATATATAGGTTTGAATGTTACCTGATTAAGTCAAGAAGCACTACTCCATGGGCTAAACCTAAAATAGCCAAGGATGGTACAGATTAACATAAAAAAAATAACAAACTTCAGGTGACAAATTTATCTCCAAAACCTAAACGAACAATTCAAAATCGAATCCTCACAAATACAACGAATCAAACAGGGCCAGTGTGTAGTTACCAAGCTAGATAGGTGAGAGGACTCCACGTTAATGGTAGTATGCGCAACATTAAAAGGAGAGACAAAAAAAAACTGAGAAAGAGAGGAGATGACTCCAGAGTCTAGACCAGGAGAGAGAGAGAGAGGCACAGATTACATGGATGCCATCAGATGAAATTGGGTAAAAAAGAAAAAAGTAATGATAGACTCAGAGCACGGAGGGCCATCAGAAAATCGAGCAAGACCAAATCGCTGGCGCATAAAGCCTCGCGCAGAGAGAGAGAGCCGAATATCAAAGCAACATACCGCAAATGAGGAAAGGGAGTACCCAGGCAGGACTGTGGCAGCCAGTTGAACCCTAGACGTAGCATACGAAAGCAGTGAAGAAGAAAGAGGTGAAAAGAACGAAGGGCTTATGGAACCAAGAGCAGCCACGGAAGGGCCTCCGTACTCGACCACATGGGCGATACCATCCGACCGGTCCGTCACGAGTATCTGCGAGAGAGGAGAGAGAGCGTGCTTAAAAGAGGAAATGGAGAGCACAGGATCGGAAGACTCGAAGAGCATCGAACGAACAGATGTGAGCGGATAGAAATCAACGGATAGGATCAGTTACTGTTTGGAGAACTGTTCGCGAATAGTGTTCGGAGTCGGATCTAATTCTCCGCATTAATATATGTTTTGATGATTTTTAATAAAATCAAGATTGTTTACTGAATATTACATTTATACAGAGTATAGCTTATTGACTATAAAATTTGAGAATAACTGAAATAATAGTTGGAAACGGCACCTTCAAAGAAATTAAAATTAAAAGTTATGAAATGGATGGGGCTCCAGAAACTAGTTGGGGATGAAAAAAATACTATTACCCGAATAAAGCTCATTTTTATCATCAACTGCTTCTAGATTACACCAAAGAAAGGAGGAATGCCAACTGCTACTGTACTTTGTTTGGCAGCAATAATTACATTTTAAAGCTTTTCATGAAGAATTTTTTTCCACTGCTGTACTTTTGGGGGGAGCTTAATTATGTTAAGAACGTCTTGGTATATAAGCTTTTTGTTTTGATTACTTCTTAGTATTCAACAGTTATATATTGCCCAATATTCTGGTTGTTTTATATACTAATTGTTTTATTGCTTTTGATTTTATCGTTTTCATTATCATCACCACCGCCATCATTATCAGTAATTAACGCCTTTTAAATAGTTGTATTTTTTAAAGATTTGTATGGCCCAACCATTTGCATTTCTAAATTTGATATATTGTCCGATTGCTGCTCCGTCTTTGGGATCAATAAAAATTTGCTGCTCTTGATCTGATCTAAGGCCCAATATGGAAAGTGGCCCAAATCTGAGATACCATAGCATTTGCAGTCTTTGAACTGGAAAGAATTGCAAAATGGTATCTCAGATGATATATCTGCTTACACTTATTGCAAGATACAGCATACTTCTATCAACCATTTTAAGAACCATTTGCAAAATACAGTATACTTGTATCAACCATTTGCATATCAGCATATATGATATATCTGCTTAATTACACTTACCTTTTTTAATAAGAATCATTTTTATTAAAAGATTTCCTAAGAATCACTTTTTATTTGTTTAATAAGAACCATGGAATATAACTGCTGTATTAGAAATAGCTCAGTATAACAGTATTATTTTATTAAAAAATTTTAAAATATATATTTGAGCCAATGTTGATGCAAATAGAGACCAAGGCCCAATTAATACTGATTGCCTTGGATCTTGAGTGGCTCAAATCGTGGGCTTCCACAACATTTTTGAACTGGAAATAATAGTAGAGACCAGATTCTTAATTAGGTGCTACGACCATTTGCGCATCTGCTTTCACTTATTTGTGCTCAATGCAGGCAACCCCCCCCCCCCCCCCCCCCCCCCCGAGTAGGCTGACAAAAAATATCCATGAAAACTGAAAAGCATATTTCTTTGCTTGAGTTAAGTATATTAATTATTATTTAATAAGGGTGTATGCAAATTAATTTATTTAAAAATGAAGTGAAAGTATACTGTATACATGTAAATAGCAATATATTTTTGGAGTTAAGAGGCAGGCCTCACTCTGCCCCTTTAAATCTTTCTATAATTATATTATTTTTTTACTTTATTAAATTTTTGCACTTGATCTCAGGTCACAGATAGTTGGTCTATCGACGCGATAGCTGTTCCTACTCATGTTCAACGCGGCTCCAGCCATGGTTACGCCAGTTTCCAGGGCTGTGTTTCTCTATGCATTCCTTCAGCATCACATCCCTCTGTAGTCCATCAAGTCATCAATCCTTTTTCTGTTCTTCACCATTACATTGTCGCAATACGGTGCTCTTACCATATATTTGGTCGTAATGTTTGTTCTCTTGGAAGGGCTGGTGTGCCTATATTCAATAAAAGTTTATTTGTTTATGTCACGGAACAAACATTATATATGTATAGATGTAACACTACGGTATGATGTAAAAGCCTAGAGTTAGGAAGTAAAAGATTCTTAAAGCGCATATTAACAATTTTTCTACAAGAAAATTTAGTGCGTACAAGATCAGAAGAAGAGATATGGGAGAGGGGATGTACCTGAGGGGAGATCCAATTTAAAATTCCTAATTAGTTGCAACCAATTCAAAGTTGTCTTCTATCAACTTGCCCCTTTTCAAATTACCTGAAATGTATTTTAGGCAACTCATTGATTTATAATGTGTAAATGTAATACATATTGTGTGATGTCGATGCTAATTAGTAAGGCAGGCTTAGCAAACATAATCCAATGGTTCATTACAAAAGAGCCAACAGCCAATTTGATACCTTAATTAAATTGTTGTATAGAAATTAAGAGGGTCGTGAGTTATCACACTTGTCAAATAAATTGTTGTATAGAAAGAGGGTCGTGAGTTATGACGCTTGTCAAATTTTATACCTACCTAAGAAAAAATATTATTTTTGAAATAAAATAATGGCTCCGTTTGGATAGGTGTGGGAAGAAGGGAAGAAGTATTGGAAAGTGTGTAACTTTGTGAAGAGTTTGGATTGTTTATAATTTTTTTTCTTCCTTATTCCTTCTTCTTCTTCCTTCTTCCTATATCCAAACACAGCCAATATGAATCGCACGTTATTGGAACCTAGGCAAACATTCATGAGCGTGGCTTGCTAGTGCTGATGTCTCGATGCATGGAATAGTGTACCTGTTATCATTTCTTTTTTTGTTCTTTCGTATTCCATGGTCTTCCTCTATATCCTAGTTCTTTGGTCATGACTCATGACTCATGTGCAAAAATTTTATTACCAGTTGTGTATTCCGTTACCATATGACATTAATTTAAATCACTTTCATTGAAACACGTTAAGAAATACCAATTAACATTATGGAAATGATGCAACCACAAATTAAGTAATACCCCGACATAATCCTCTTTTTTTTTTAAGGTGACGCATGCAATTGATTCTTACTGTTATCATAGCATGCTAAAATGCTATCAAATGCAATAATTTTTCTACTGTAAGCTTGCTTGAATATATCAACAGGGCGGCAGAGAAAGGAGTAACATTTGGACCAGTTTACATCATTACATGTATACAAAATCGAAGAATGTATTATATATTTATAAACTAAGGTTGTTTTGATATAAATAGCGATTAAGCTTAAGTATAAACTATATAATGAAATTAAATGAAACAGTTGGAAACGCCACCTTCAAATTAAAGAAATTAAAAAAAAAGGGAAGTTCTGAAATGGATCAAACTCCAGAAACTAGTTGGGGATAAAATAAAACTTCACCCAAATAAAAATTTCAATATGACCTTAAAAATTGGTTCATATTAAGCATAATACTAACAAGGCACTTGTCCGTCATGCTATTAACAAGTCTAGATGTCATATAATTACAGCTGTCGAAAGTTCTTATATTCATCAAATGCTTCTAGATTATATAAGTCAATGAAAGGAGGAATGCCAACTGCTATATATCGTTCTTTTGTTTGGCTGAGCCAATTGAATCTTAGAGCTTTTCAAGAAGCAAATTATTTTCCACTGTTGTACTTTATGGATATTAAATTATTTTTAATAGCTTCTCAGTAGGTCTTTTGTTGTTACTCATTGCATTTAACATTCTATATTTCCAATTAGTATAGATTCAGCAGGTTTTTGATGAAGAGATGTCTATATTCTTTGTGGTTGTTGTTGGTATTTCATAATCATCGACATCATTATCAGTAATTAGCGTCTGTTAATAGTTTGCACTTCTAAAATTAGTAGGCCAACCATTTGTATTTCTAAAGTTGATCTATTGTCTCTTTGGGATGGAAAGCAGTTCAGGGCGAAGGCCCAGTTCTGATAAAGAGATCAGAGTCTGAACTGTGAAGTCTATCATCCATTTGCATATCTGCTTACATTTTATAATGTGATCAAAGCAGGCATCCGGGCCACTTGGTCCACTAAAAACAGTAGCTATAGATTGATAAAGAAAATAATCAAAATATAAATAAAGACCATATTTACTTTTCTTGAATTAAGAAAATCGTTATTTAATAAGAGTGCATATTATATAGCTAGTTTATTTATGAAGGAAAGGAAGTATACATGCATGTAAATAATAATATTTTTGCAGCAAAGGGGCCATGCAGGCCCCTCCCTGCACCGCCCCTCAGAACCTTCCTGATTATATTAGTTATAATGTTTTCCATAATAAACTTTTGCGCTTGATATCGGGTCACAGATATTTGGTCCAGCTGAGCCAGCCGCTCTTCTCACTCATGTTCAACCCAGCCTTTTTTGGGAGACCACCAGTTCCTGATGTTGTGTTTTTTCTGTATTCCATGGACCTTTCTTCACCTTTACCTTGTCACAACACGGTATTGCACAATCTATTTGGTCATAGTGCTTGTTCTCTTGGAAGAGCTGGTGTATATGCAATAGAAGTTAATTTGTTTATGTTATGCAGCAAATCCTTTGTATTGATGTAAAGAAGTAAAGAACCGTATGATGTAATATAAAAAGCTAGAGTTAGGAAGGGAAAGATTCTTGAAGCACACAACAACAATTTTCTACAACAATATTTAGTACGTGCAAGATCAGAGGAATAGATATGGGAGAGAGGATGTACTGAGGAAAGATCCAATTTATAATTCCGTTTTAAATTAGTGCAACCAATTATTCAAAGTTGTCTTCTATCAACTTGGCCCTTTTCAAAATTGTTTACTAACAAACAAAAATTTAATTGACGCACCTAATTTAACTGAATTGTATTCTTGAGGCAACTGACTGATTTATAATGTGCAAGTGCATATAGATAATTATGTGATGTCGAAACTAATTAAGGCAGCTTAGCTAACGTAATCTAGTGGTTTATTTAAAAAGAGCCAACTGCCTATGTGATACCTTGAAAATGTTGCACACAAAGGAAGTCTTATCTGACTAAAGAGGGGAGTTATCACACTTGTCAAATGTTATAACTACCTAAGAAAATAAATATTCTTTTAGAAAGTGAAAAGCATGAATCACACGACGACTACAAGTAGAAAATCATCTTAGTTTTAGATTTGGTAGCATTGTCGCATGAATTATTGGATCCAAGGCAAATAACCATCACGAGCGTGACTTGCTGGTGCTAAATGTATGGATGCAGGAATTTTTACCTGCTTTCATTGTTTTTTCGTTCTTTCATTTTCCTTAGTCCTCTATATCCTGGTTCTTTGGTGATGTGTCAAATTAATTATTTACGGTGGTAGTCAATTACCATATTAATTATAAAAAAAAAACTATTTCGACAAAACACTGTAAGATATATCTATAGGGTGCGTTTGGATCGTTGGAAGAAAAAAGAAGAAGAAGAAGGAAGAAGAAAAAAAAATTATAAACAATCCAAACTCTTCACAAAGTTACACACTTCCCAATACTTCTTCTCACTTTTCCCTTCTTCCCACACCTATCCAAACGCACCCATATTGAATTATTGACTTGTATATGAAATTGATGCAACTACAAATTAAGTAATATCCCGTTACTGAATTAATCCTCCTTTTAGTTACAACTTAATTACAAGTGCACGAATGTAATTGGTAGAATCATAGCATGCTATGATGCCACAGTTTTTCTATTGTAAGCTTGGTTGATTATATCTACTGAGCGACTAATTAAGGAGTAAGACTGGTACGAATTTTACCTGTAAAATATCAATGACAATCTATATATTTTTCATTTTTTCAAGTTATAAGGTTGTTTTGGTGAAAATTACAAATTATAGTCAAGTATAAACTATTCAAATAAAAGAAGCAGTTGGAAACTGCACCTTCAAAGAAATTAAAGAAATAAAAGTTTTGATATGGATCAGACTCGAGAAACTAGCTAGTAGGGGATAAAAAATGATTTACCCGAATAAAGATTGCTATGTGACCTTAGAGGTGGTTCACAGTAAGCATAATATAATGAACTTGTCCAACACGTACGGTGCTAAAAATTCTAGATGTCATAAAATTAATTACAGCTGTGACAAGTTTTTCTATTTATCAACTGCTTCTATATTAATTAATCAATGAAAAAGAGGAAAGTCAATTGCCATTGTTCTTTGCTTGGCTGATATAATTACATTTCTAGGGTTATTCATGAAGCAAATTATGGTTGTCTTTTGGACAAATCTTAAATTATTTTTAAGAACATATAAATTGGATTCTTTTATGTTGTTACCCGTCTCATTGGACATTGTCAAATATTATGGTTGTCTTATGATAGTTCCAATTTCATGTTACTAATAAAGAGGCGCGGGTCTATTTTCACTGTTTAAATTGTTTTTCTTCTTCTTCTTCTTCTTCTTCTTCTTCTTCTTCTATGTTATGGTAGTCATTTAGGGGTGCATAACGTGTAAAACGATCACGCAAATGGATTGTTGCGTTGATCGTTGCGTTTTGGACACGAAACTTATTATCATTTGCCTTAATCGTTTCGTTTTGAACGAAACGATCGAAATCACGAAAATACCACGAAAAAATACATAGACGAAACCATTTCATACTTGCGTTGACCGTTTCGTTTTTAAAACGCAACCAAAATCTTTAACCGTTTTGTTTCGTTTTAGATGAAACGAAACGAAAAGACAATCGAAACGGTTGCCGTTTTCAGACCTATCGTCATTGCCGTCAGTAATAAACATATGTAAATACTTTGCATTTTTGTAAAAAAATTAGTAGGCCAACCATTTGCATTTCTAAAATGAATCTTTTGTCCGGTTGGGATGGAAAGGGGCTGCCTTCTTCAGTTTCTATTAGTAGGCCCGTTACTCAACCCAATTGAAGATCTCTACTGTCACAAGTCTTGGACAGTTGGACTGTATAGTTCGTCTTGTTTCTCTTTGACCCTGAAAGTAGTGTTTTTCAAAATGACACAACACGAACGTGTTGGTACGACACGCACGTGTGTTGACACGATACGACACGTGTGTGTTAGTGTGTCGAGTCAAAATTGTGTCGTGTTGGAGATTTCAAACATTGACATGTTTTAACATGATACGAGTTGACACGATAAAAATTATTATTATTTAGAATTTATTAAATTATATTGAGTTTATATTATGAATTTAATAATTTTTATTCATATTTGATTCATCATTAATTTTTATTTTAATATATGAAATTTCAATAATTTATTATATCTTTCTATTTTAAAAGTTATTGAAATATTTTTAATGACTAAAATATGCATAAATTATAATATAACTTGATACGTTTAACACGTCGTGTTAGACGTGTCATGTCATTACGCGTGTCGTGTTAACCAATTCCTTCATTTGACACAACACGACACATTGAAAATATTAACTCGTGTCAACACGACACGGCACGAGCTCTAACACACGCGTGTTTGACACGACACGACACGTTTGCAATACACTACCTGAAAGGAATTGCAAGATGAAAAGATCAGATTCTAAGGACTGAGGTATAAATCGGAATTAGTCGCGCAATCACATAATCAGAGAGAGGAGCGTGCCACCTTTCTACTCCTCCCTCTGATCGCGTTCCCTCTCCTCACCTTACCCCTTTTTACTCACCCTACCCCTCTGTCTCTTCGTCTCTCCCCTCATTAACCCTACACATTTCTTATCTATCTCCTTGCTCTCTCCCTTGATTTGGATATCATCCCTATTTACTCATTTTCTTCGATAATTCACACATTTTCTCCAAAATTTCACACATATCCATCCCTATCCCACCAACAGCAAGGCACGACACTCAAGCCTCTCGCGACCTCGATCCTCACTATGTAAGGCCCCTTCCATTCTTCCTTCTCGTCCTCTCTCCCTCATCTCTCCCTTCTAATTTTTTTTTCCTCACATGTATTTTTTTCATTTATTTGTTCTAGAAATATATAATTTGTGGTAAGAGAGTAAATAACAAGCATTAATGAAATAAATAATAAGTATTAAGGGAGGACCAATTTGCTCTAGAAGTATATAATTTCTGATAAGTGAGTAAATAATAAGCATTAAGGATGTAAATAATAGGTACTAAGGGAGAACATAATAATTGTAAATACGTGGTTGATTTACACTTTTTAATTTAAAAAATATAAAAGAGTTAATAATTAGCATAAGCGAGTAAATAATAAACAACAAAGGAGTAATTGCCATGTATAATCCAATCCTTTTGAATTTTTGAGATCATAAACTCATTCTCCACTGTATAAAGAGCTTAAATATAGATTATAGTGATCAAATGGTTTGAAATGAATGCACAATCACGTGAAATGCTCCAATTCTGTCCAGAACGCTCATTATTTGCACTTTATGTGCGTCATTGCCATGTATAATCCAATCCTGTTGAATTTTCAAGATTATAAACTTATTCTCCACTATGTAAAGAGTCTAAATATTGATTTTAGTGATCAAATGACTTTAATGCAATGCACAATCACTTGAAATTCTCTAATTCTGTCCAGAACGCACATTATTTGCACTTTATATGCGTAATTGCCCTTTATAATCCATTCCTTTTGAATTTTTCAGATAATAAACTCATTTTTCACTTTATAAAGAGTTTAAATATAGATTTATAGTGATCAAATGAATTGAAATGAATGCACGATCACTTGAAATTCTCAAATTCTATCCAGAACGCAAATTATTTGCACTATATGAGCGTAATTGCCATAATGTATAATCCAATCATTTTGAATTTTTAAGATCATAAACTCATTCTCCACTGTATAAAGAGCTTTGATTTAGATTATGATGATCAAATGACTTGAAATGAATGCACAATCGCGTGAAATGCTCTAATTCTGTCAAGAACGCTCATTGTTTGCAATTTATACGTGTAATTGTCATTTATAATCCAATCTTTTTTTTACTTTTAGGAATATAAACTTATTCTCCACTGTATAAAGAGTTTAAATATAGATCACTGTGATCAAATGTCTTGAAATAAAAGAACAATCGCGTGAAATGCTCCAATTCATTTCAAAACGCTCAGTATTTGCAAGTTATGCTCGTAACTGCCATGTATAATCTCATTTTAAATTTTTTAAATTATAAACTTATTCTCCACTGTATAAAGAGCTTTAATTTAGATTATTATGATCAAATGACTTAAAATGAATGCACAATCGCGTGAAATGCTCCAATTCTGTCAAGAACGCTCATTATTTGCAACTTATACGCATAATTGCCATTTATAATCCAATCTTGTTTTATTTTTAGGATTATAAACTTATTCTCCATTGTATAAAGAGTTTAAATATATATTACTGTGATCAAATGGGTTGAAATGAATGCACAATCGCTTGAAATGCTCCAATTCTGTCTAGAACGCACATTATTTGCAATTTATACGCGTAATTGCCATTTATAATCCAATCCTTTTTTATGTTTAGGATTATAAAATTATTCTAAATTGTATAAAGAGCTTAAATATTTATTACTGTCATCAAATGACTTGAAATGAATGCACAATCTTTTGAAATGCTCCAATTCTGTCCAGAACGCTCATTATTTGCAATTTATACGCTTAATTGGCTTCTATAATCCAATACATTTGGATTTTCAAGATTAAAAACTCATTCTCCACTGTATAAAAAGATTAAATATAGATTATTATTATCGAATGACTTGAAATGAATATACAATTGCGTGAAAGGCTCTAATTCTGTCAAGAACGCTCTTGATTTGCAATGTACGTGCGTAATTGCCTTGTATAATTCAACCCTTTTAAATTTATACGATCGTAAACTCATTCCCCACTGTATAAAGAGCATATATATTAATTATTGTGAACAAATGACTTGAAATGAATGCACAAATGCGTGAAATTGTCCAATTCTGTCCAGAACGCTAATTACTTGTACTTTATATGCGTAATTGCTTTTTATAATCCAATTGTTTTGAATTTTTCTGTTCGTAAACTCATTCTCCACTATATATAAAGAGCTTAAATATAGATTATTGTGATCACATGAGTTCAAATGAATACACAATCGGGTGACATGCTCCAATTCTGTCCAGAACGCTCATTATTTGCACTTTATGCATGTAATTGCCTTGTATAATCAAATCCTTTAAAATTTGTAAGATTATAAACTAATTATCCACTGTATAAAGGGCTTATATATAGATTATAGAGATCATATGACATGAAATGAATGCACAATCGCTTGAAATTCTTAAATTCTGACCAGAACTCACATTATTTACACTATATGTGCGTAATTGCCATCTATAATCCAATCCTTTTGAATTTTTAAGATCATAAACTTATTTTCCACTGTTATAGATTATTGTGATCAAATGACTTGAAATGAATACACAATCGCATGAAAAACTCCAATTCAGTCCAGAACGCTCATTATTTGCATTTTATGCGTGTAATTGCCATGTATAATCAATCCTTTTGAATTTTTCAGATTATAAACTTATTCACCACTATATAAAGAATGAATGCACAATGGCTTGAAATTATCCAATTCTTTTAAAAAGGCACATTATTTGCACTTTATGCGCATAATTGCCATGTATAATCAAATCCTTTTGAATTTTTCAGATTATGAATTTATTCACCTGTGTATAAAAAGCTTAAATATAGATTATAGTGATCAAATGCCTTGAAATAAATGCACAATCACTTGAAATTCTGGAATTCTATTAGAAACACACATTATTTGCACTATATGTGCGTAATTGCCATGTATAATCCAATGCTTTTGAACTTTTTAGGATCATAAACTCATTCTCCACTGTATAAACAGGTTAAATATAGATTACCGTTATCAAATGACTTGAAATGAATTTACAGTCGCTTGAAATGCTCCAATTCTGTCCAGAACGCTCATTATTAGCACTTTATGTGCGTAATTTCCATGTATAATTCGATTCTTTTGAAAAATTAAGATTATAAACTTATTATCAACAGTATGAAGGACTTAAATATAGATTACTGAGATCATATGACTTCAAATAAATGCACAATTGCATGAAATGATCAAATTCTGTCCAGAACACTCTGTATTAGCATTTTATGAGTGTAATTGCAATGTATAATTCGATCCTATTGAATTTTTAAGATTATAAACATATTACCCACTGTATAAAGGGCATAAATATAGATTATTGAGATCATATGATTTCAAATGAATGCACAATGGCTTGAAATTATCCAATTCTTTTAAAAAGAAACATTATTTGCAATTTATGCGCATAATTGCCATGTATAATCCATTCCATTTGAATTTTGAAGATTATAAATTTATTCTCCGCTGTATAAAAAGCTTAAATATAGATTATACTGATCAAATGTCTTCAAATGATTGCACAATCGCTTGAAATGCTCCAATTGGGTCCATAACATTCATTATTTGCACTATATGTGCGTAATTGCCATGTATAATCCTATCTTTTTGAATTTGTAAGATCATAAACTCATTCTCCACTGTATAAAGATCTTAAATATAGATTATAGTGATCAAATGACTTGAAATGAATGTACAATCGTTTGAAATTCTCTAATCCTTTCCAGAACGCACATTATTTGCACTATATGAGTGTAATTGCCATGTATAATCCTATCCTTTTGAACTTTTAGGATAATAAACTCATTCTCCACTGTATCTCCACTGTATAAAGAGATTAAATTTAGATTATTGTTTGGAAATGTGTTGAAAGGAATGCACAATCGACTGAAATTCTCCAATTCTGTCCAGACGCACATTACTCGCATTTTATGTGCGTAATTGCCATGTATAATCCATTCTTTTTTATTTTTTCTGATCATAAACTCAACTGTATAAAGAGCTTAAATATAGACTATTGTGATCACATGAATTGAAATGAATGCACAATCGCGTGGAATGCTCCAATTCTGTTCGGAACGCTCATTATTTGCACTTTCTGTGCGTAATTGCCATGTATAATCAAATCCTTTTGAATTTTTCAGATTATAAACTTATTCACCACTGTATAAAGAGCTTAAATATAGATTATAGTGATCATATGCCTTGGAATGAATGCACAATCGCTTGAAATTCTCTAATTCTGTTAAAAACGCACATTATTTGCACTATATGTGCGTAATTGCTATGTATAATCCAATCCTTTTGAATTTTTGGAATCATAAACACATTCTCCACTGTTTAAAAAGCTTAAATATAGATTATAGTGATCAAGTGAGTTAAAATGAATGCACAATGGGATGAAATTCTGCAATTCTGTCCAAAATGCATATTATTTGCACTATATGAGAGTAATTGCAATATATAATCCTATCCTTTTTAAGATCATGAAATTATTATCCACTGCATAAAGAGTTTAAATATAGATTATTGCTATCATATGACTTGAAATGAGTGCAGAATCGCGTGAAATGCACCAATTATGTCCAGAATGCTAATTATTTGCACATTATGTGCATAATTGCCATGTATAGTCCAATCCTTTTGAATTTTTAAGATCATAAACTCATTCTATATTGTATTGAGAGCTTAAATATAGATTATTGTGATCAAATTACTGAAAATGAATCCACAATCGGGTGAAATGCTGCAATTCAGTCCAGAATGCACATTATTTGCACTTTATGTGCGTAATTGCCATGTATAATCTAATTCTTTTGAATTTTTAAGATTATAAACTTATTCTCAACCGTATAAATAGCTTAAATATAGATTACAGTGATCAAATGCCTAGAAATGAATGCACAATTGCGTGAAATGCTCCAATTCTGTCCATAACGCACATTATTTGCATTTATATGACTGTAATTGCCATGTATAATCCTATCCTTTTGAATTTTTAATATCATAAACTCATTTTCCACTGTATAAATAGTTTAAATATAGATTATTGTTATCAAATGACTTGAAATGAATGCCAAATTGCATGAAATGCTCCAATTCTATCCAGAACACACATTATTTTGCACTACATGTGTGTAATTGTCATGTATAATAGAATCCTTTTGAATTTTTAAGATCATAAACTCATTCTCCACAGTATAAAGAGCTTAAATATAGATTATTGTGATTACATCAATTGATCTGAATGCACAATCGCGTGAACTGCTCCAATTCTGTCAAAAACGCTAATTATTTGCACTTTATGTGCGTAATTGCCATTTATAATCCAATCCTTTTGAATTCTTAAGATTATAATCTTATTCTCCACTGTATAAAGAGTTTAAATATAGATTATTGTTTTCAAATGACTTGAAATGAGTGCACAATTGCGTGAAATACTCCAATTCTGTCCAGAACGCTCTTGATTTGCACTTTCTGTGCGTAATTGGCATGTTTAATCCAACCCTCTTGAAATTTAAGATCATAAACTCATTGTCCACTGTATAAAGGGCTTAAATATTGATTATTGTGAACAGTTGATGTGATACTAGGAAATTTCTGTTGTTTTGAAATCTTCGACATCTCTGTCTATTTTTTATATATTTGAGTAATTTCTCCCATGGAAGTAAATTTTTATTTCTATATTCACTGTTCTTTAGAAGTACAATCTAGACATGTTGCATGATAAAAAGTATCTGTTCTCTACTACTTTTCGTAAATTTTGTTTAGTATGCAAGAAGCAGTTATTTGAATTTATTTTGTGAAAAAAAAGTAATATTTGGAATAAGGAAACTATTTAAATGTTTGTTTAGAACTTAAATTCAATATAACATAATATTGCTGATTATTATTGCATAAACTGTAGGTAATGCTTTCATAATTATTTTCAGTTTTATTTCAAAATATGTCACTAGTAAGAATATTTTGGTTCCTTGTAAATATTTAAAAGTTCGAACTATAAATAAAATTTTATAGTTGCTTTTAGTTTCTTTTTATTTTTATTCATTTAAAATTTTTTTTTGAGAGAGGTATAATTCTTATAAGTTTCAAGGGTCATTTAACAAATGTTTCATCCTTATCCTTCTTTTTGCTTCCTGTCTAAGACCATTCTCCCACTCTAGTATCGCCTCTAGGTTTTCACCCTCCTTTTCTCTCTTGACGGCCAACTCGCCACGACCTCCCATGCTCTCAAACTTAGAATAACCTGGCCTTTCCTCTTCACAACAACAAATCACATCATTTCCATTTTCTTTGGGTGATATCACGCTGCCCTAAATATGTAGAAAGAAGAGGATGAAAAGCTGATGTTGGTTGCTTTCATTTCTTAATTTTGGTATTACTCTTTTTTCAATTTCTTCTTTGATTTGGTATTTTCCACTTTCTTTATGTCCTAATTTAATGATTTAGATGACAAAAGAAAAATCTGTGGTTCAGGTTCAAATGAAATAAGAAAAAAAAAAGAAAAGAAAAGAAGGAGATTAGATTTAATTGTGATTTGCACCAAGTACTAAACCGGTGCACTTGCAAATTCAGATTTCAGACTAAAAAGAAAACTATTTATATTAGCATATGCTAGTTACCACAAAATTAATTTTGAAATGGTTTTGTTGAAAGTAAGGTTTGCTACAGAAATTTTAAGTAAGGTCGTCAATTCTATCAAACCAGTTTATTGATAGTTGAAATTCTTCAAACCAGTTTTATAAATCGAATTCAGAGTGTCAGGAAGCTTTACAGATACATTTAATTTCTGTTTTCTCTTTTGTAAACTGAATTGTTTTTCTGTAATTTCTTGTATTATGGTGGAGATATTAATAGTTTTCAACCTAAATGCTCATTTGAATTCTTTAAATTCTTATTTTCCTGAGTATACAAACCAGCCATAGTAAATTGGTTAATATAGATAATTTGATGTGTAAATTGTGTAGTTAAGGGTTATCTTGTCTAAACTGAGTTGGTACAATTTGGTTACCATATATAAGTTAATTATTTATGTTTCTTTTTCTCTTTCTTATCAAACCAGGCTCTATTTTTTTTGTGAACAGATTTTGAATTAAAATTTATCATCAGCTTGTACATGTTAAACATTAAAATTGGTATATTTAGACCTTTATATCTAGACCTTACAGAGGGAACCAGTACTAGTACAAGACCTTACCAGTTCTGGTCAACATTTTGGTATGACACTCTAGAAGTTAGTAGCTGCTAGTGTCATTGTTTCACCATTTGGAGTACTACTGTTTGGTACTAATAACTATTGTTTAGCCTTTAAAATCACCAATTATCAATAGACATATAAAATTGATCTCTATTAATATTATCTAGTTTGAACTTAGAATACATTAAATTGATGTTAAGCAAGGTCTATATATTTACATACTTTGGTTATCTTGGACAATAATAATTATTAAATTAGGGACAGTTTTAAATGTAAAAGTGAATTTATTTGAGACTTGAAATTTAAAAAGGAAATTTGTGTTGTTTTAGAGTCAGATGGTTATGAATCGAAATTTAAGAGCAGCTAACAGGACTGAGACACTATACAATTAGTTGATTGCTTGCTTTTTCTTTGGTTTTTGCTGCTGTTTAAGGTACGGATTCCACTTGAGTTTTAATTTTGTTTATATACAGATTTAAAGACATAATTAACATCTTGCATGTTGTGTTCATAAATTGTTGCATTCATGAAATTTTGTGTATGTACAAAGTAGGCATGATTGTAAAATAGCATGTTGAATTGTATTCAATTGAATGGTGTTCTGAATGAGTTAAGTAAATGAGTTAAGTACAGCTTGTGTGGTTGAGATAGACACTCGTAATGTTTGGAGGTGGAGTCATGACCCATCCTACCAAGCACCGTGTAATAAGCGCTTATGTACCGGGACTCAGTAGGTCCAGTCTAGAATGGTCCGGAGTGTGAGTGTTCCCAGCTTGCTTGTACGTTTGGATGTTTATTGATCGAATTATATCTGAATTGAATTGGCCATTGGTAGCTCTCAGAGGAGGCTCGTGGCATATCTGATTGGTTGTTGGTGGCCCTCAGAGAAGGTGCCTCGCGACATATTTGACTTTGCTATTGACATATGAAACCAGGCTTGCATATAAGATAAATGTCCAATCTATTGAGCTGGTATTTGTTATACTTGGAATCTGAATTGATATTGAATTGGTGCCGAGCTCACATGTCATATTGCATTAACTAGTTTAATCTTGCCTTGTTGTTCCTATTTGAAATTTGAAATAAAGGTAAATGTTTATTTACTTGATTTGTAAATTGTATTTTAACTCAGAAATGTATTTAGTCCCGAAACTTGTATTTAAAACTCAAGTGGCTGGAACTAAATACCGTACTGAGATAAATTTTATTTATCTCATTCTTTCACTTTTTGTGGGTTCCAGGGTTAGCGAGCGGGGTCAGAGTCGAAAAGGATTAAGCCCTTTATTATCCCTTGGTGAGCATCATGTGAACTCCAATTATTGCATTTTAGTTTTGAAACCAAACTTGTATATTAACAGTTGTTAAATATATATGACTGGATATTTCTTGAATATTAAGCTAGTAAGCTTATACTCTTGTATGTCATATATAACTTCTATGTTTTAAACTGTGCAAACTCTCATATGTTGTGATGGCAGTGCAGTTAGCTCATGCTCAGTAGTACATGTAGATATGTAATATATGCATAAATGCTTATGTCAACTTTGTTCTTGCATTTAGGTGTGATGCTTATATCATAAACACTAGTCTGCAAGTTTCAGGGCTATTAAATGCACACTTGCATTTATGTTTTCTTAGAATATAAATTTCACCTTATTTATGTGAATAATCGATATGTGTACTTTTGGATAAAGCATTTAGGTACATCTAGTTTGTACGTTCTGGAGAAATGGTGTTGTTATTTGATTCTTGGCTAGTTAGCTGCAACTTACTATCTTAAATTACACTTGAGAACTATTTTTATCTCATAATAGTAGAGAATTGAAATTGTTATGTCTAGTGCTTTGGTATTACTTTCTTAATCAATTTGTAAATTTCATGTCTAAGTTATATGTGTACTTGTATTTTGTATTTTGAGAGATCTTATCTCTCGTTTTTAATTGCATTATCTTTTATTTAGAACAGTAGTTCTATTTGGATGCTAAGGAAAAAAAAACATTTATATTTTTGTAACAATGTAGAGATATAAAATGTCATGCACATTTGGAAAGTTGGATAGTTAGTCTTTGCTCAGGTGCTTGATCCCACGTATATGAATTGCTTAACTAGGTATATATACAATTTGAACTATATCTTTTGAAAATGTACATGGATTTCTCTTACTATCTATGTAGTTTGTTACATGATTATATATATGGATATGGAATCGCATAGTTTCTATAAATAAAATGCTTAAATTGAAAAGATGCTCATCTAGATTTATACTTTTACATATAAATTTAGGTGTTTACCTATGATCAAACATTGCATATTTTATAGTAAATTCATATACTTCCATGTGTGCTGCTTTGATCACTTGAATCATAAACTATTATAGTAAGCCTTGCAAGTGAACGAAGATAAGCGTGCACTTGCGGCGGCTGTGGTACCCTCGGTACTGGGGTGTCACAGTTTAAATGGTATCAGAGCATGGTTTAACAATTGAACCAGACCGATAGATTGCGTGAGCGGGGTAGATCTACAGGGTTGCTTGACTATGTTGATTTGAATTCCTAATATTTATCCAAATATAGCCTCTCTCATGAAGTTTTGGTATAATCATTAATCTTAGAAGTTTTATCTGCATTACAGGTTTGTTAAAAACTAGTATGGTACTTGTTTTACAGTAGTAGAATTATTGAGATTTTTTGTAGTGTTGCTAAACATATAATTTTTTATATATATAGAAATTCTGTGTGCAAACTGATTTATGCTATAATTCTTTCCTTGATACATGTAAGTTAGGTAAATTTTAGACATAAATGTTTATTTATGATAAACTCATGTCTCAGAATTAGAATTTGTAAGTAATGAATTTTATAAAGTTATATATATAGGGTCATGAAGACAATTAGTTATAGATGGATTTGTTGGATAAATATAGATATAAACTATAGTAATTTGTTATTTTATCTGCTTTTATTAGAGTATGTAATATTGTTTGAAGTTAACAAAAGTCATTACATTGTGGGTTTGATTAATTACTATAATTAGAAATCAAAGTGGATGATTGATGTTTGTGTTGTTTTTAATTGTTGTGTTGTTATGTTGATCAAAAAATCAATTTTACTGTAAAAATAGTGGTTCCATGTAGGCATCAGAATGATTTGTTTAAATGTTGGATGCAAAATCAATTTATGGTAAAATAGATGTTGAGAGGGCATCATGTTTTCCTATTTAACATTTAAATGAATTTTTGACATAATTACTGTTTTTGTTTGTCCATTACTTTCAACAGTTCTATCTAATTTGCAAGTTTGTTGAGAAATGTTATGATAGTCTAGTCCGGTATACTAGTGATATTATTAAGGTTTCTCAATTATTTCTAAATATAAAACTACTCTTGAGATTTGTGTGCAAATTAGTTTATAGCATTGACTCTATTATTGATGCATGTAAGATAGTTAATTTATTTGATGAATACTGAAATTCTAAGCTGATTGTTGAATTTGAAGTGTTTTTAGTTAGTTTGGAATTTGAGACATTCTTTGCGTGTTTCTCAAGCTTGTATACGTAATTCAAATTTTTATTGCTCACAATTTAAAATGGATGATTCTGTTGTTTATTTATACCTGCTTGAAATATATATTTATTTATAAAATTTTATGGTCTGAAGCCTAATACAAAGTAGTTTAGTTATTAGAAGCATTACTTGTTCACATTGAGGCTGTAAATAAAAGATTGAAATTAAAATAGTTATATTTACAAATAAATTTTTGGTCAAATTTATTTTCAAAGGAAGTTTGCACTTAATATTATTCTAAATCATGTTCTTTCTTGATGGCGCATGTGTTATATATTAGTTGTTCTCAAGTCTCTTTGGATAATATCAATATACTAGTGCTTGCTTATAAAATAAACTCGCATTGTCATAATCTAGCTTTTATGGTTAATTTTATGTAAAGGTGTTCCTTTAAATAATGTACTTGTACTTTTATTAAGTACAAGAATCAGGCAAAACTGACTAGTCACCAGTTTTGAAAACTGATTCTTAGTAATGTAAGGAGATTTTGTTTCTTCTTTGACTGACTATCAAAGAACCAACAAATAAGTTCTTACCATACAGTACTTAGTAGAATATTTAATATTGGTACGATTTAAAACTTTTGGATTTTCTACTAGCATGAATTTCGAGGACGAAATTATTTAAGGGGGGAGGAATGTGATACTAGGAAATTTCTGTTGTTTTGAAATCTTCGACATCTCTGTCTATTTTTTATATATTTGAGTAATTTCTCCCATGGAAGTAAATTTTTATTTCTATATTCACTGTTCTTTAGAAGTACAATCTAGACATGTTGCATGATAAAAAGAATCTGTTCTCTACTACTTTTCGTAAATTTTGTTTAGTATGCAAGAAGCAGTTATTTGAATTTATTTTGTGAAAAAAAAAGTAATATTTGGAATAAGGAAACTATTTAAATGTTTGTTTAGAACTTAAATTCAATATAACATAATATTGCTGATTATTATTGCATAAACTGTAGGTAATGCTTTCATAATTATTTTCAGTTTTATTTCAAAATATGTCACTAGTAAGAATATTTTGGTTCCTTGTAAATATTTAAAAGTTCGAACTATAAATAAAATTTTATAGTTGCTTTTAGTTTCTTTTTATTTTTATTCATTTAAAATTTTTTTTTGAGAGAGGTATAATTCTTATAAGTTTCAAGGGTCATTTAACAAATGTTTCATCCTTATCCTTCTTTTTGCTTCCTGTCTAAGACCATTCTCCCACTCTAGTATCGCCTCTAGGTTTTCACCCTCCTTTTCTCTCTTGACGGCCAACTCGCCACGACCTCCCATGCTCTCAAACTTAGAATAACCTGGCCTTTCCTCTTCACAACAACAAATCACATCATTTCCATTTTCTTTGGGTGATATCACGCTGCCCTAAATATGTAGAAAGAAGAGGATGAAAAGCTGATGTTGGTTGCTTTCATTTCTTAATTTTGGTATTACTCTTTTTTCAATTTCTTCTTTGATTTGGTATTTTCCACTTTCTTTATGTCCTAATTTAATGATTTAGATGACAAAAGAAAAATCTGTGGTTCAGGTTCAAATGAAATAAGAAAAAAAAAAGAAAAGAAAAGAAGGAGATTAGATTTAATTGTGATTTGCACCAAGTACTAAACCGGTGCACTTGCAAATTCAGATTTCAGACTAAAAAGAAAACTATTTATATTAGCATATGCTAGTTACCACAAAATTAATTTTGAAATGGTTTTGTTGAAAGTAAGGTTTGCTACAGAAATTTTAAGTAAGGTCGTCAATTCTATCAAACCAGTTTATTGATAGTTGAAATTCTTCAAACCAGTTTTATAAATCGAATTCAGAGTGTCAGGAAGCTTTACAGATACATTTAATTTCTGTTTTCTCTTTTGTAAACTGAATTGTTTTTCTGTAATTTCTTGTATTATGGTGGAGATATTAATAGTTTTCAACCTAAATGCTCATTTGAATTCTTTAAATTCTTATTTTCCTGAGTATACAAACCAGCCATAGTAAATTGGTTAATATAGATAATTTGATGTGTAAATTGTGTAGTTAAGGGTTATCTTGTCTAAACTGAGTTGGTACAATTTGGTTACCATATATAAGTTAATTATTTATGTTTCTTTTTCTCTTTCTTATCAAACCAGGCTCTATTTTTTTTGTGAACAGATTTTGAATTAAAATTTATCATCAGCTTGTACATGTTAAACATTAAAATTGGTATATTTAGACCTTTATATCTAGACCTTACAGAGGGAACCAGTACTAGTACAAGACCTTACCAGTTCTGGTCAACATTTTGGTATGACACTCTAGAAGTTAGTAGCTGCTAGTGTCATTGTTTCACCATTTGGAGTACTACTGTTTGGTACTAATAACTATTGTTTAGCCTTTAAAATCACCAATTATCAATAGACATATAAAATTGATCTCTATTAATATTATCTAGTTTGAACTTAGAATACATTAAATTGATGTTAAGCAAGGTCTATATATTTACATACTTTGGTTATCTTGGACAATAATAATTATTAAATTAGGGACAGTTTTAAATGTAAAAGTGAATTTATTTGAGACTTGAAATTTAAAAAGGAAATTTGTGTTGTTTTAGAGTCAGATGGTTATGAATCGAAATTTAAGAGCAGCTAACAGGACTGAGACACTATACAATTAGTTGATTGCTTGCTTTTTCTTTGGTTTTTGCTGCTGTTTAAGGTACGGATTCCACTTGAGTTTTAATTTTGTTTATATACAGATTTAAAGACATAATTAACATCTTGCATGTTGTGTTCATAAATTGTTGCATTCATGAAATTTTGTGTATGTACAAAGTAGGCATGATTGTAAAATAGCATGTTGAATTGTATTCAATTGAATGGTGTTCTGAATGAGTTAAGTAAATGAGTTAAGTACAGCTTGTGTGGTTGAGATAGACACTCGTAATGTTTGGAGGTGGAGTCATGACCCATCCTACCAAGCACCGTGTAATAAGCGCTTATGTACCGGGACTCAGTAGGTCCAGTCTAGAATGGTCCGGAGTGTGAGTGTTCCCAGCTTGCTTGTACGTTTGGATGTTTATTGATCGAATTATATCTGAATTGAATTGGCCATTGGTAGCTCTCAGAGGAGGCTCGTGGCATATCTGATTGGTTGTTGGTGGCCCTCAGAGAAGGTGCCTCGCGACATATTTGACTTTGCTATTGACATATGAAACCAGGCTTGCATATAAGATAAATGTCCAATCTATTGAGCTGGTATTTGTTATACTTGGAATCTGAATTGATATTGAATTGGTGCCGAGCTCACATGTCATATTGCATTAACTAGTTTAATCTTGCCTTGTTGTTCCTATTTGAAATTTGAAATAAAGGTAAATGTTTATTTACTTGATTTGTAAATTGTATTTTAACTCAGAAATGTATTTAGTCCCGAAACTTGTATTTAAAACTCAAGTGGCTGGAACTAAATACCGTACTGAGATAAATTTTATTTATCTCATTCTTTCACTTTTTGTGGGTTCCAGGGTTAGCGAGCGGGGTCAGAGTCGAAAAGGATTAAGCCCTTTATTATCCCTTGGTGAGCATCATGTGAACTCCAATTATTGCATTTTAGTTTTGAAACCAAACTTGTATATTAACAGTTGTTAAATATATATGACTGGATATTTCTTGAATATTAAGCTAGTAAGCTTATACTCTTGTATGTCATATATAACTTCTATGTTTTAAACTGTGCAAACTCTCATATGTTGTGATGGCAGTGCAGTTAGCTCATGCTCAGTAGTACATGTAGATATGTAATATATATGCATAAATGCTTATGTCAACTTTGTTCTTGCATTTAGGTGTGATGCTTATATCATAAACACTAGTCTGCAAGTTTCAGGGCTATTAAATGCACACTTGCATTTATGTTTTCTTAGAATATAAATTTCACCTTATTTATGTGAATAATCGATATGTGTACTTTTGGATAAAGCATTTAGGTACATCTAGTTTGTACGTTCTGGAGAAATGGTGTTGTTATTTGATTCTTGGCTAGTTAGCTGCAACTTACTATCTTAAATTACACTTGAGAACTATTTTTATCTCATAATAGTAGAGAATTGAAATTGTTATGTCTAGTGCTTTGGTATTACTTTCTTAATCAATTTGTAAATTTCATGTCTAAGTTATATGTGTACTTGTATTTTGTATTTTGAGAGATCTTATCTCTCGTTTTTAATTGCATTATCTTTTATTTAGAACAGTAGTTCTATTTGGATGCTAAGGAAAAAAAAACATTTATATTTTTGTAACAATGTAGAGATATAAAATGTCATGCACATTTGGAAAGTTGGATAGTTAGTCTTTGCTCAGGTGCTTGATCCCACGTATATGAATTGCTTAACTAGGTATATATACAATTTGAACTATATCTTTTGAAAATGTACATGGATTTCTCTTACTATCTATGTAGTTTGTTACATGATTATATATATGGATATGGAATCGCATAGTTTCTATAAATAAAATGCTTAAATTGAAAAGATGCTCATCTAGATTTATACTTTTACATATAAATTTAGGTGTTTACCTATGATCAAACATTGCATATTTTATAGTAAATTCATATACTTCCATGTGTGCTGCTTTGATCACTTGAATCATAAACTATTATAGTAAGCCTTGCAAGTGAACGAAGATAAGCGTGCACTTGCGGCGGCTGTGGTACCCTCGGTACTGGGGTGTCACAGTTGACTTGAAATGAATGCACAATCGCGTGAAATTGTACAATTCTGTCAAGAACGCTAATTATTTGCACTGTGTGTGTAATTGCCTTGTATAATCCATTCCTTTTGAATTGTTATAATCATAAACTCATTCTCCACTGTATAAAGAGCTTAAATATAGATTATTGTGATCAAATATCTTGAAGTTAAAGCACAATCATGTGAAATTCTCCAATTCTTTCCAGAACCATCAGTATTTGCAATCTATGCGCGTCATTGTCATGTATAATACAATCATTTGGAATTTTTAAGATGATAAACTTATTTTCCATTGTATAAAGAGTTTTAATTTAAATTATTGTGATCAAATGACTTGTAATGAATGCTCAATCGCGTGAAATTCTCCAATTTTTTCCATCACGCACATTATTTGTACTATATGTGCGTAATTGCCATGTATAATCCAATCCTTTTGAATTTTTAAGATTATAATCTTATTCTCCACTGTATATAAAAACTAAATATAGATTATTGTAATGAAATGACTTGAAATGAATGCACAATTGCGGGAAATGCTAAAATTCTGTCCAGAGCGCTCTTGATTTGCACTTTATGTAATGTAATTGCCATGTATAATCTAACCCTATCGAATTTTAAAGATCATAAACTCATTCTCCATACTAAGAGCTTAAATATAGATTATTGTTATCAAATGAATTGAAATGAATGCACAATCACGTGAAATGCACCAATTCTGTCCAGAACGCTCATTATTTGCATTTTATGCCCGTAATTGTCATGTATAATCAAATACTTTTGAATTTTTAAGATTATAAAATTATTTTTCTCTGTATAAAGAGTTTAAATATAAATTATAATGATCAAATGCCATGAAATGAATGCACAATCGCTTGGAATTCTTGAATTCTGTCCAGAACGCTCGTTATTTGCACTTTAAATTGCCATGTATAATCTAACCCTATTGAATTTTTAAGATCATAAACTCATTCTCCACAGTATAAAGAGCTTAAAATATAGATTATTGTTATCACATGAATTGAAATGAATGCACAATCATGTGAAATGCTCCAATTCTTACCAGAACGCTCATTATTTGCACTTTATGCACGTAATTTCCATGTATGTGTTGGCACGTAATTGCCAACACATACACGCAACTCCACTTTAATTGCTACAGCAGTTTGGGGCTTATGGCTTGAAAGAAATGGCAGGATTTTCAGAGATAAGAAGAGAAGTATGCAAGCCGTGCATGACTGGATAGTACAAGAGGCCACCCTTTTTATGAAATCAGTTTGATCTTTTTGTTAGCTCTTGGCCTTAGTTTTTTCTTCTTTTTTCTTTGTTTCCTTTTCTTTTCCTAGATAACCTCTATCTAGCTTGTCTTAAAAAAAAAAAACTTATTCTCTTCTGTATAAAGAGTTTAAATATAAATTATAATGATCAAATGCCTTGAAATGAATGCACAATCGCTTGGAATTCTCAAATTCTGTCCAGAACGCACATTATTTTGCACTACATGTGCGTAATTGTCATGTATAATCCAATCCTTTTGAATTTTTAAGATCATAAACTCATTCTCCACTGTATAAAGAGCTTAATTATAGATTATTGTGATTAAATGAATTGAAATGAATACATAATCGTGTGAAGTGCTCCAATTCTGTCAAGAACGCTCATTATTTGCACTTTATGCGCGTAATTGCCATGTACAGTCCAATCCTTTTGGATTTTTAAGATCATAAGCTCATTCTAAATTGTATTAAGAGCATAAATATAGATTATTGTGATCAATTTACAGAAAATGAATCCAAAATCGGGTGAAAAGCTCCAATTCAGTCCAGAATGCACATTATTTGCACTTTATGTGCGTAATTTCCATTTATAATCCAATTCTTTTGAATTTTTGAGATTATAAACTTATTCGCAACTGTATAATGAGCTTAAATATAGATTACATTGATCAAATGCCTTGAAATGAATGCACAATTGCGTAAAATGCTCCAATTCTGTCAAGAACGCACATTATTTGTACTATATGAGTGTAATTGCCATGTATAATCCTATCCTTTTGAATTTTTAATATTATAAACTCATTCTCCACTGTATAAATAGTTTAAATATAGATTGTTGTTATCAAATGACTTGAAATAAATGCCAAATTTCGTGAAATGTTCCTATTCTCTCCAGAACGCACATTATTTTGCACTACATGTGTGTAATTGTCATGTATAATAGAATCCTTTTGAATTTCTAAGATCATAAACTCATTCTCCACAGTATAAAGAGCTTCAATATAGATTATTGTGATTACATGAATTGATATGGATGCACAATCGTGTGAAATGCTCCAATTCTGACAAGAACTCTCATTATTTGAACTTGATGCGCTTAATTGCCAAGTATAATCCAATCCTTTTGAATTTTTAAGATTATAAACCTATTCTCCTCTGTATAACGAGTTTAAATATAGATTATTGTTGTCAAATAGTTTGAAATGAATGCTCAATTGCGTGAAATGCACCAATTCTGTCCAGAACGCTCTTTATTTGCACTTTATGTGCGTAATTGCCAAGTATAATCCAACCCTTTTGAATTTTAAGACCATAAACTCATTCTCCCATGTATAAAGTTCTTAAATATTGATCATTGTGAACAACTGACTTGAAATGAATGCACAATCGCATGAAATTGTACAATTCTGTCCAGAACGCTAGTTATTTGCACTTTGTGTGCGTAATTGCCTTGTATAATCCATTCCTTTTCAATTGTTATAATCATAAACTCATTCTCCATTGTATAAAGAGCTTAAAAATAGATTATTGTGATCAAATGTCTTGAAGTGAAAGCACAATCGCGTGAAATGCTCCAATTTTTTCCAAAACCCTCAGCTTTTGCAACTTATACGCCTAATTGCCATGTATAATACAATCATTTTGAATTTTTAAGATGATAATCTTATTCTCTTCGGCATAAAGAGTTTAAATATAAGTTATAATGATCAAATGCCTTGAATTGAATGCACAATCGCTAGGAATTCTCCAATTCTTTCCGGAACGAACATTATTTTGCACTACATGTGCGTAATTGTCATGTATAATCCAATCCTTTTGAATTTTTAAGATCATAAACTCAATATCCACTGTATAAAGAGCTTAAATATAGATTATTGTGATCAAATGTCTTGAAGTGAAAGCACAATCGCGTGAAATGCTCCAATTCATTCCAGAACCCTCAGTATTTGCAATTTATGTGCGTAATTGCCATGTATGATACATTACATGCATTGAAATGAATACACAATCGTGTGAAATGAATACACAATTGTGTGCGTAATTGCCATGTATAGATTATCGCAATTACATGCATTGAAATGAATACACAATCATGTGAAATGCTCCAATTCTGTCCACAACGCACATTATTTTGCACTACATGTGCGTAATTGTCATGTATAATCCAATCCTTTTGAATTGTTGTGATCATAAACTCATTCTCCACTGTATAAAGAGCTTAGATATAGATTATTGTGATCAATGTCTTGAATTGAAAGGACAATCGCGTGCAATGCTCCAATTCATTCCAGAACCCTCAGTATTTGCAATTTATGCTCGTAATTGCCTTGTATGATACAATCATTTTGAATTTTTAAGAGCTTTAATTTAGATTATTGTGATCAAATAACTTGTAATGAATGCTCAATCACGCGAAATTCTCCAATTCTGTCAAGAACGCTCATTATTTGCACTTTATGCGCTTAATTGCCTTGTATAATACAAGCCTTTTGAATTTTTAATATCATAAACTTATTCTCCACTGTATAAAGAACATGAATATAGATTATAGCTATCAAATGACTAGAAATGAATGCACAATCGCTCGAAATTCTCCATTTTTTCAATATCACACATTATTTGCACTATATATGCGTAATTGCCATGTATAATCCAATCCTTCTGAATTTTAAAGATTATAATCTTATTCTCCTCTGTATAAAAAACTTAAATATAGAATATTGTTATGAAATAACTTGAAATGAATGCACAATTGCGGAAAATGCTAAAATTCTGTCCAGAACGCTCTTTATTTGCATTTTTTGTATGTAATTGTCATGTATAATCTAACCCTATTAAAATTTTAACATCATAAACTCATTCTCCACAGTATAAAGAGCTTAAATATAGATTATTGTTATCACATGAATTGAAATGATTGCACAATAGCGCGAAATGCTCCAATTCTGTCCAGAATGCTCATTATTTGCATTTTATGCGCGTAATTGTCATGTATAAACAAATACTTTTGAATTTTTAAGATTTTAAAATTATTCTCCTCTGTATAAAGAGTTTAAATATAAATTAAAATGATCAAATGCCTTGAAATGAATGCACAATCGCTTGGAATTCTCGAATTCTGTCCAGAACGCTCGTTATTTGCACTTTATTTATGTAATTGCCATGTATAATCTAACCCTATTGAATTTTTAAGATCATAAACTCATTCTCCACAGTATAAAGAGCATAAATATAGATTATTGTTATCACATGAATTGAAATGAATGTACAATCGCGTGAAATGCTCCAATTCTTACCAGAACGCTCATTATTTGCACTTTATGCGCGTAATTGCCACGTATAATCAAATATTTTTGAATTTTTAAGATTATAAATTTATTCTCTTCTGTATAAAGAGTTTAAATATAAATTATAATGATCAAATGCCTTGAAATGAATGCACTATCGCTTGGAATTCTCAAATTCTGTCCAGAACGCACATTATTTTGCACTACATGTGCGTAATTGTCATGTATAATCCAATCCTTTTGAATTTTTAAGATCATAAACTCATTCTCCACTGTATAAAGAGCTTAAATATAGATTATTGTAATTAAATAAATTGAAATGAATACATAATCGTGTGAAATGCTCCAATTCTGTCCAGAACGCTCATTATTTGCACTTTATGCGCGTAATAGCTATGTATAGTCCAATCCTTTTGAATTTTTCATATCATAAGCTCATTCTAAATTGTATTAAGAGCATAAATATAGATTATTGTGATCAATTTACAGAAATTAATCCAAAATCGGGTGAAAAGCTCCAATTCAGTCCAGAATGCACATTATTTGCACTTTATGTGAGTAATTACCATTTATAATCCAATTCTTTTGAATTTTTGAGATTATAAACTTATTCGCAACTGCATAATGAGCTTAAATATAGATTACAGTGATCAAATGACTTGAAATGAATGCATAATTGCGTAAAATGCTCCAATTCTGTCCAGAACGCACATTATTTGCAATATATGAGTGTAATTGCCATGTATAATCCTATCCTTTTGAACTTTTAATATCATAAACTCATTCTCCACTGTATAAATAGTTTAAATATAGATTGTTGTTATCAAATGACTTGAAATAAATGACAAATTTCGTGAAATGTTCCAACTCTCTCCAGAACGCACATTATTTTGCACTACATGTGTGTAATTGTCATGTACAATACAATCCTTTTGAATTTCTAAGATCATAAACTCATTCTCCACAGTATAAAAATCTTAAATATAGATTATTGTGATTACATGAATTGACATGGATGCACAATCGCGTGAAATGCTCCAATTCTGTCAAGAACGATCATTATTTGCACTTTATGCGCTTAATTGCCAAGTATAATCCAATCCTTTTGAATTTTTAAGATTATAAACTTATTATCCACTGTATAAAGAGTTTAAATATAGATTATTGTTGTCAAATAGTTTGAAATGAATGCACAATTGCGTGAAATGCTCCAATTCTGTCCAGAACGCTCTTGATTTGCACTTTATGTGCGTAGTTGCCAAGTATAATCCAACCCTTTTGAATTTTAAGATAATAAACTCATTCTCCGCTGTATAAAGGGCTTAAATATTGATTATTGTGAAGAACTGACTTGAAATGAGTGCACAATCACGTGAAATTGAACAATTCTGTCCAGAACGATAATTACTCACACTTTGTGTGCGTAATTGCCATGTATAATCCAATCCTTTTGAATTGTTATGATCATAAACTCATTCTCCACTGTATAAAGAGGTTAAATATAGATTATTGTGATCAAATGTCTTGAAGTGAAAGCACAATCACGTGAAATGCTCCAATTTTTTCCAAAACCCTCAGCTTTTGCAATTTATGCGCCTAATTGCCATGTATAATACAATCATTTTGAATTTTTAAGATGATAATATTGTTCTCTTCTGCATAAAGAGTTTAAATATAAGTTATAATGATCAAATGCCTTGAATTGAATGCACAATCGCTATGAATTCTCCAATTCTTTCCCGAACGAACATTATTTTGCACTACATGTTCGTAATTGTCATGTATAATCCAATCCTTTTGAATTTTTAAGATCATAAACTCAATATCCACTGTATAAAGAGCTTAAATATAGATTATTGTGATCAAATGTCTTGAAGTGAAAGCACAATCACGTGAAATGCTGCAAATCATTCCAGAACCCTCAGTATTTGCAATTTATGGCGCTGTTTGGTTTCCCCATGAAATTTGGGGAATTTCATCTTCCTACCATAAATTTATTATAAACAATCCATACTCTTCACAAAGTTACACACTTCCCAATAAATTTATTCCTAGAAATTGCAACTTCCCCAAATTCTCCAAATTCCTAAGCGATCCAAACGGCCCCTATGAGCGTAACTGCCATGTATGATACAATCATTTTGAATTTCTAAGATGCAATTACATGCATAGAAATGAATACACAATTACATGCAATGAAATGAATATACAACTGTGTGCGTAATTGCCATGTATAAATTATTGCAATTACATGCATTGAAATGAATACACAATCGTGTGAAATGCTCCCATTCTGTCCACAACGCACATTATTTTGCACTACATGTGCGTAATTGTCATGTATAATCCAATCCTTTTGAATTGTTGTGATCATAAACTCATTCTCCACTGTATAAAGAGCTTAAATATATATTATTGTGATCAAATGTCTTGAAGTGAAAGCACAATCGCGTGAAATGCTCCAATTCATTCCAGAACCCTCAGTATTTGCAATTTATGCGCGTAATTGCCATGTATGATACAATCATTTTGAATTTTTAAGATGATAAAATATTTTCCATTGTATAAAGAGTTTTAATTTAGATTATTGTGATCAAATAACTTGTTATGAATGCTCAATCGCGCGAAATTCTCCAATTCTGTCAAGAACGCTCATTATTTGCACTTTATGCGCTTAATTGCCAAGTATAATCCAATCCTTTTGAAATTTTAAGATTATAAACTTATTCTCCACAGTGTAAAGAGTTTAAATATAGATTATTGTTATCAAATAGCTTGAAATGAATGCACAATCGCGTGAAATGCTCCAATCCTGTCAAGAACGCTCATTATTTGCACTTTATGCACTTAATTGCCAAGTATAATCCAATCCTTTTGAATTGTTATGATCATAAACTCATTCTCCACTGTATAAAGAGCTTAAATATAGATTATTGTTATCACATGAATTGAAATGAAAGCACAATCGTGTGAAATGCTCCAATTCTGTCCAGAACGCTCATTATTTGCACTTTATGCGTGTAATGCCATGTATAATCAAATACTTTTGAATTTTTAAGATTATAAACTTATTTCTTCTGCATAAAGAGTTTAAATATAAATTATAATGATCAAATGCCTTGAATTGAATGCATAATCGCTTGGAATTCTCCAATTCTGTCCTGAACGCACATTATTTTGCATTACATGTGCGTAATTGTCATGTATAATCCAATCCTTTTGAATTTTTAAGATCATAAACCCATTCTCCACTGTATAAAGAGCTTAAATATAGATTATTGTAATTACATTAATTGAAATGAATACACAATCGTGTGAAATGCTCCAATTCAATCAAGAATGCTCATTATTTGCACTTTATGCACGTAATTGCCATGTATAGTCTAATCCTTTGCAATTTTTAATATCATAAGCTCATTCTAAATTGTATTAAGAGCTTAAATATAGATTATTGTGATCAATTTACTGAAAATAAATCCACAATCGGGTGAAAAGCTCCAATTCAGTCCAGAATGCACATTATTTGCACTTTATGTACGTAATTGCCATTTATAATCGAATTCTTTTGAATTTTAGAGATTATAAACTTATTCGCAACTGTATAATGAGCTTAAATATAGATTACAGTGATCAAATGCCTTGAAATGATTGCACAATTGCGTAAAATGAACCAATTCTGTCCAGAACGCACATTATTTGTAATATATGAGTGTAATTGGCATGTATAATCCTTACCTTTTGAATTTTTAATATCATAAACTCATTCTCCACTGTATAAATAGTTTAAATATAGATTGTTGTTATCAAATGACTTAAAATAAATGCCAAATTACGTGAAATGTTCCAATTCTGTCCAGATCGCACATTATTTTGCACTACATGTACAATACAATCCTTTTGAATTTCTAAGATCATAAACTCATTCTCCACAGTATAAAGAGCTTAAATATAGATTATTGTGATAACATGAATTGATATAAATGCACAATCGCGTGAAATGCTCTAATTCTGTAAAGAACGCTCATTATTTGCACTTTATGCGCTTAATTGCCAAGTATAATCCAATCCTATTGAAATTTTAAGATTATAAACTAATTCTCCACTGTATAAAGAGTTTAAATATAGATTATTGTTATCAAATAGCTTGAAATGAATGCACAATCGCGTGAAATGCTCCAATCCTGTCAAGAACGCTCATTATTTGCACTTTATGCACTTAATTGCCAAGTATAATCCAATCCTTTTGAATTGTTATGATCATAAACTCATTCTCCACTGTATAAAGAGCTTAAATATAGATTATTGTGATCAAATATCTTGAAGTGAAAGCACAATATCGTGAAATGCTCCAATTTTGTCCAGAACGCTCATTATTTGCACTTTATGCGCTTAATTGCCATGTATAATACAATTCTTTTGAATTTTTAAGATCATAAACTTATTCTCCACTATATAAAGAACTTGAATATAGATTATAGCTATCAAATGACTTGAAATTAAAGCACAATTGCTCGAAATTCTCCAATTCTTTCCATAACGCACATTATTTGCACTATATATGCGTAATTGCCATGTATAATCCAATCTTTTTGAATTTTTAAGCTTATAATCTTATTCTCCACTGTATAAAAAAATTAAATATAGAATATTGTTATGAAATGACTTTAAATGAATGCACAATTGCGGAAAATGCTAAAATTCTGCCCAGAACGCTTTTGATTTGCACTTTATCTATGTAATTGCCTTGTATAATCTAACCCTATTGAATTTTTAAGATCATAAACTCATTCTCCACCGTATATAGAGCTTAAATATAGATTATTGTTATCACATGAATTGAAATGAATGCACAATCGCGTGAAATGCTCCAATTCTGTCCAGAACGCTCATTATTTGCACTTTATGCGCATAATTGCCATTTATAATCAAATACTTTTGAATTTTTAAGATTATAAAATTATTCTCTTCTGCATAAAGAGTTTAAATATAAATTATAATGATCAAATGCCTTGAATTGAATGCACAATCGCGTGGAATTCTCCAATTCTGTGAAAAACGCACATTATTTTGCACTACATGTGCGTAATTGTCATGTATAATCCAATCCTTTGAATTTTTAAGATCATAAATTCATTCTCCACAGTATAAAGAGCTTAAATATAGACTATTGTTATCACATGAATTGAAATGAATGCACAATCGCGTGAAATGCTCCAATTCTGTCCAGAACGCTCATTATTTGCAATTTATGCGCGTAATTGGCATGTATAATCAAATACTTTTGAATTTTTAAGATTATAAAATTATTCTCCTCTGGATAAAGAGTTTAAATATAAATTATAATGATCAAATGCCTTGAAATGAATGCATAATCGCTTGGAATTCTTGAATTCTGTCCAGAACGCACATTATTTTGCACTACATGTGCACAATTGTCATGTATAATCCAATCCTTTTAAATTTTTAAGATCATAAACTAATTCTCCACTATATAAAGTGCTTAAATATAGATTATTGTAATTACATGCATTGAAATGAATACACAATCGTGTGAAATGCTCCAATTCTGTCGAGAACGCACATTATTTTGCACTACATGCGCGTAATTATCATGTATAACCCAATTCTTTTGAATTTTTAAGAGCATAAACTCATTCTCCACTGTATAAAGGCTTAAATATAGATTATTTTAATTACATGAATTGAAATGAATACACAATCGTGTGAAATGCTGCAATTCTGTCAAGAATGCTCATTATTTGCACTTTATGCGCGTAATTGCCATGTATAATCTAATCCTTTTGAATTTTTCAGATCGTAAACTCATTCTCCACTGTATAAAGAGATTATATAGATTATTGTGATCACATGACTTGAAATGAATGCATAATCGCGTGGAATGCTCCAATTCTGTCAAGAACGCTCATTATTTGGACTTTCTGTGCGTAATTGCCATGTATAATAAAATCCTTTTGAATTTTTCAGATTATAAACTTATTCACCACTGTATAAAGAGCTTAAATATAGATTATTGTGATCAAATGCCTTGAAATGAATGGACAATCGTTTGAAATTCTCCAATTCTGTTAAAAACACACATTATTTGCATTATATGTGCGTAATTGCTATGTATAATCCAATTCTTTTGAATTTTTGGAATCATAAACTCATTTTCCACTTCATAAAGAGCTTAAATATAGATTATAGTGATCAAGTGAGTTGAAATGAATGCACAATCGTTTGAAATTCTGCAATTTTGTCCAGAACGCATATTATTTGCACTATCTGAGCGTAATTGCAATATATAATCCTATCCTTTTTAAATTTTAGGATCATGAAATTATTATCCAATATATAAGGAGTTTAAATATAGATTATTGCTATCAAATGTCTTGAAATGATTGCAGAATCGCGTGAAATGCTTCAATTATGTTCAGAACGCTAATTATTTGCACATTATGTGCGTAATTGCCATGTATAGTCCAATCATTTTAAATTTTTATGATCATAAGCTCATTCTACATTGTATTAAGACCTTAAATATAAATTATTGTGATCAAATTACTGAAAATGAATCCACAATCGGGTGAAATGCTCCAATTCGGTCCATAATGCTCAATATTTGCATTTTATGTGCGTAATTGTCATGTATAATCCAATTCTTTTGAATTTTTAAGATTATAAACTTATTCTCGGCCAGAATTGGGTTTGATTTGGGTCTTCTCTGTGGGGCCCACTCAACCATTCTCTTGTGCCAAAAACCATGTGAGCAGATTCTGGAGGTCAAATTTAGTTTGTCTGTCTTTTATTTCGGCCTGGAGCTTCCTGTTTGGTTGTGAGAGGCAACGAGGCATCGAGGGTGTACTTTAAGCATTTTGTTTAAATTTCAAATTGCATGTAAGTGGATTTTCAGCAAGAGAACTTGCATTGATGCCCAATTTAGCTTCATTTAAACTTGTTTTATGTGTCCAAATCAATACTTGTTTTATGTGTCCAAATCAATATATAGGTTATAAGACCAAGGCATTTAGCATTTAGCACAACTTTCAATTTTTACATTTGAGCAATTTTGCTACTATTTTGGAGCAATTTTTATTTGAGTTGCTTAATTGCTGAAAAGTGAGTTACCGTAGTAATAATATACTGTAAGAAGTGCATCTCAACAGTCCAGAGCCTCTTTTGATATTTTTTTGAAAAATTCATATATTTATGAAGTTTCTGTCCTTTTGAGAAAACAACATTTTGTACTTATCCAGAGATTTTGAGAATTTATAACACCTTTTTAATATGTTTTACAAACTTTTCATGCATGTATTTCTGCAGAGAGGTCCAGAGTTTTGGAAAATGTCAATTTATTTGATGAGATACCCCTGCTGTTCCTTTTTGACATATGTGAAATTCTTTGTAAAATTCTGAAATCATGGAATTTGGTGCGTTGCAAATGGGTTTCAAGATGTGAATTTAACGACATAAACCTTCAGGCCTGGGACCCATGTGTCACCTCAAGCAAATCATTTCATTTTCATTTATTTTTTTATATTATATTATGATGATAATAATTTTTTTTGAAAAATCTGTTTTCAAGATGAACTAAAATGCAACTAATGCCAACAAGATTTTTTTTTTAAAAAAAACTCATTCTTTTATTATTATTTATTATTATTTTTATGCAAATTCATTTGTAAAACATAAGGACAGCTATGCAATTTTTATCTACTATCATCATTTTATGTCCTAAGCATGAGACAATAAACAAGTATGATTCTATAAATGCACAACAATCTTATGCAGACCCACTGTTTCATAACATTTTTTTTTCTTGCAGATTTGATACCTATGATAATATATATATATATATATATATATATATATATATATAGAGAGAGAGAGAGAGAGAGATAGGCTAAATTAGACTCCAGCACATAGAAAGTCTGTGTGCTTCAATTTTTTAGCCGTCGGATCTAAAATCGGAAGGCTCAGATTCTATCGCTGGATAAGAGATGAAGTCCCGTTTTCTGCGTGTACTTCCGTTATTTCTCCACGTGTTAGCTCTTAAATCGGAAATAAAGAAAAAAAAACAAAGAGAACCCTCCGTCTCTCTCTCTCTCTCTCTCTCGCAGTGGAGAAGAGAGAACCTAAATCTCCTTCCCGATGGAAATCAAGCCAGGATAGATCGCTGAGGGGAAATAACGAAGCCGCATTTTCTCTCCCGCTGCGCGCCTCTCACATGGTGGTGGCTTCAGAGTAAACACCATTCTCTTCGTTCTGAGTAAACACTAGCTTTTCTTTGATCCGCCTAAACCCTAGCTTCTCTCTTCGATCTGCCTCTAGTTTGCTCGTTTAATATTTTTTCTATTCTTAGTTAAATAGGTTTAATTTGATCCCTAATTTGATTTATACCAATCTATTTTATAAGGACCAATCTGAAAAATGGGATTCGGATCTGTTTTGGTTTATCCTCTATATAATTCTAAGTCTCGTAAATGGAATTCCAAAATTTATTTTCCATTTCTTTAATCCTAGAGTGTATCACGCAATTTTTTTTGAACCAGATCGCAACTAACCTTAGGCTGTGCTCCAGATTGACGAAGACGGAGTAAGGGGAGGGGTGGGGAGATTAGGGGTGACCGGATCTGTGAATCCCCAAAATCGGGGTGAATCGGAGCGGGATTAACTCTTCGTGGATTTAGTCAGTCTCTCACCTCGTCGCCTCCTCCTTCATCCCCTTTCATTCCCGATCTGGAGCGAGTAACAACTCACGGGCAGCTTAAAAGTTTATTCTGGCTTGTCTCCTCATCCCCTCTCCCCTTATAAATCTCGTTCTGGAGCACAGCCTTAGTTTCCTTAATTCAAAATTCAAACAGTAACCAATTAGGTATGTGTATTGTACCAGTAAGTAAATTAGGTATCATATGATAGTAGTGTATACTGATCAAGTAGTGTAACTAACCGTAAGGTTAAGCTCGGGTCATTACCTGACGATGGTGGTGTGTGCTAGTTATGATTTAGTATAGATTAACAAAAATTAATCTATAGAACCAAAAATGGTGCTCGTGTTTAAGATATTGTAGTTCTAGTAAAGCAAACTTACTAAAGGTGGCGTGTGCTAGTTATGATTTAGTGTTATCATTTTCTGTTTATAATTTGCTGGTTCCATCTTACTAACATCATTTCCAGTTTACATCATTATAGGTTTTCAGGTTAATTTATTTTACTATTTATTAAAGTTCATGTTAATTTTCAGATGAGGAAGGAAGGAAATAGCAAGAAAAGAAGAAGATGATGATGATGACATGAAAAAGGAGGAATCAGATGGTACCTATGAATATGAAGACCTGTCAATTCAAGTTGAGATAATATGGTTATAGTATTGTTGGTTATATCTTGGTATAGAATGGCTATAGAATCAGTGAAAACTCTGATTGGTATAGAATTGTTATAGTGTGGCTATATTTTGGTATAGAATGGGTATAGAATGGTCACATTTTGGAAAGAATTCATATTTTGTTATTTAGTCAAATATTGTTCCTGTATTTAAAAAATCTTATCCTATGTTAAATCCTATATTTTGGGCGCACGAGTGTTTGTTAAGATCATTTGATTTTGTTTTGCAATTTTTCTCTTTTTAGTTACTGGATAATAGTTACTAGCTATTTTTGTGTTGTAGTTATACACATGGTACCACTGTACCATTAAAGAGATAGTAGCACATATGCTACAACTAAAGAGAGATCGCACATAACTACTAAATATGTGGTACCTGGGCATGACTATCAGATTTTGATTAGAAAGGACATTAACTCATAAGTAGATGTTATAAACATGTGCCTGACTTTTAGTTTCTTTTCTCTATTCTTGTTGCTTGTTTGTACCAAGTGTACCAGCCTACCAGGGCATGGCTATCAAGTGTACCAAGTGTACTTGTGCTTCTATGGGTATGCTTTTCTATACTGGCCCTGGGTATGAATATCAAGTGCTGTTTGTTTTGGTCTTTTATATACACAGTTTAAAGTACAATAATGTTAATGTCCTGACTTACAAAACATTTTAGTTGAGTATTCTGAGTTTCAGTTCCTATCACATTTTTGCGTTTTGATTAGCAGTTAATTTCTATATTCTTGTTTGCGTGTTTAAAGACTTAGACCAGATTAACTACTGCACAGAAGATAGAATGTCATTTATTTAAGAAATTTTACAAAGAAACTTACTCCAATAAAATTAAAAAAAAACTTAATAATCCCACTGATATAAATTTCAAAAGATGACTGTATAACAATGTGGAGCATTTAAGAACTACAAATTTTTAAACGCAGCAATTGAAGCACGGAAATCCAGCAACTGAAAATGAGTGCTCTATTAATTAAAAAAAAAAAACACAGAGACAACAAATATAACCATGCTATCTCAAAATATAACAATTCTATAACCATTCTTCATATTCATATGCACCATCCGATTCCATGTCTTCAACTTCTTGTGCACTATTTAACACCATCTTATTTTTCTCTTTTGTTACTTTTTCCTTGCTTCTTCAGCTGAAAATAAAAAATCAAATTATAATAAACCAGTATTCCTTGTTTCTAAAAATGATGAAGTTTCTTTAATAAACCAGTATGCATTGAAATGAAACCTGACTGGCCTGACCCAATTAAGCCAATCCGGATTCGCTGTTGCGCTACACCGCGTGTCGCGCACTACGAGCCGTCTGATCTTGATCGGACGGTTCATTTTTTACGGGCCTACCAATCTAGGTTACATGCACGGGGCTCCCTTGTCCATTGGATCTTAATCAAACGGCCAGCATACCGCGCGACACGCTGTGTCGCGCGGCAGCGGATCTCAATTTCAATTAAGCCACCTTTTTTGGATAATGGGACTTAATCTTTTTTCTGACACAACCAACTTTACAGTTTACACCCGCAAAACTAGTACAAATATATGCACCTTTTTCTGACAAGGAATTTGAGCAAATTAGCACACTTAATAATTTTTAGCAAGCACCACATATTTCCACAAAAGTAAATCAGTTGATCATTGCCCAAATCACGGACTTAGATAACTAAAATTTAGTAATTTACAGTTCCAATTTGGTACCTTTGAGCAGAATTGCAGAAATATCAGATGCAAGAAGAGTTGCTCGAGTAATGTGATGGAAACTTCATAGAGATAAGCGGCCGGCTTCTCTCGAGTGAGAAAGGGGCGAGTGTAAGAGTGTGACAGAAAGCATCGAGCTTTAGAGCTCGAGAAAGATGCCCGGAGGCGGAGCGTGAGTCGAGGAGAGAAAGGGGATGAAAATGGGAGCTGGAGTTTGGTCGTTTAAGAGATAAAGAAAGGCAGCGAGAAGGGGAGAAGCGAGCTAGGTTTTTTCTTCTTTGCGTGAGAGAGACGAAGAGAAGCAGGAGACTCTTGGTGTTTCTTTTTATTTTATTTTCTTTCCGATCTATTAGCAAACGGAGAAGGGAGAAGGGTTGACAGAAATTTCAGTAGAGAGGGACTTCCATCTCTACTCCAGCGCCTAAATTTGGACCCTTAGATTTCAGATCGGACGGTTATAAAACTGAAGCATACAAGACTCCTATATGCTGGAGTCTAATTTAGCCTATCTCTATATATATATATATATATATTTAAATGCAAATGCGCTATATGGCCCCTGAAAATCTACCAACATATGAAAACCTAAACTTTTTATTACAGATTTTTGAAAACCATTTTTTTGTTTTGCCCCTGAAAATTACTATAATATGAAAACCTTATTTATTATTTTTTTTTCAAATGCCTATTTGCTACATATATGTATATATTCCTGAAAATTACTAAAGTGTGAAAAACATTTTTGTTTTGTGACAGATTTTAGAAATTCATGTCAACTTCTAATAGAACTTATATGCAATTTTTTTGAAAAATCATTTAAACATGATGAAATTACTGTTTTATAATACGTTTTTCTTTATTAATTAATTGTTTGCTTGAGGTGACACATAGACCTTGCGCACAGGCTAGGAATCCATGTGTGGTTTGATTCACAACACGAGCACCATTTACAATGCCAAATACCGGACACGTTTTATTTCCCGAGGCCAAATACCGGGCTATTTTATCAAGACCAAATACCGGGTCTGCTATACCATGCCAAATACCAGGCAATTAATCAAGAGAAACCAGAAAGAAACAAAAAATTTGCATGAAAAACGACTAAACCCGAGCACACCATGGATTGGTGGCCGGGCAAGACTAAACAAGCTTCAAAACAGCAAATTAAAGGGTAAAATTTCTTTATTGCAATGTGAAACAGTGTATTTACAAGGTTTGGATTACCTAAAGCCTTTCTTATCTAAACGAGTTTCTTGATCTAATCTTGAGAAGAGAGAAAGTGTAATGCAATAGAGAAGTAGTTTAGAAAATGAATGAGTTGTGATTTCATTACACCATTTCAGTACAGGGGTTGGTCTATTTATAGACCTGAGTCTTTTGTCTAATTCTAACTAGGCGTTACACCTAAAATACATTACATCATGTTTTAATCACTGATCACCATCTAATTACACTAGCACTTAATAGGCTCATCTAATTCTGTTACACTTACACTCCCCCCGCAAGCTGAAGGAGAGTCTGCTACTAACAGCTTGGATCGCAGGTGAAGAAAACGTGCAGTGGATAATGGCTTAGTCAACACATCTGCTATTTGATCTTGAGAACTCAGGAACCGAACAAATAATTCTTTGGACATAATCCGCTCGCGTACGGAATGATAATCAATCTCGATATGCTTCGTGCGGGCATGAAACATGGGATTGGAAGCTAAAAATGTCGCGCCGATATTGTCACACCAAATTGTAGGAGGGCCGACTTGGGGAATGTGAAGCTCATGTATCAAGTATTGGACCCAAAGTAATTCGGCACACGTGATTGCAAGAGCTCTATATTCGGCTTTGGTACTCGATCGTGAGACGGTAGCTTGCTTCTTCGCACTCCAAGACACAAGGTTTCCTCCTAAGAAAATAGCAAACCCCGTTGTAGAACGACGATCATCGGGACACCCGGCCCAATCGGCATCACAATATGCATCAAGTTTGAGAGTAGAGTTATAGTGGAATGAGAGACCATGAGAAATAGAACCACAAAGATAGCGTAGAATACGCTTGACGGCCGCCCAATGATTAATAGTAGGTTCATGCATGAATTGGGATACCCGATTGACCGCAAAGGAAATGTCGGGACGAGTCAAAGTAGCATATTGAAGTGCCCCGATAACACTCCGATAGAGTTGTGGATTGTCAAAGACCACACTATCATTCCTTGAGAGAGAGGGTGAAGTGGCCATGGGAGTAGGTGCCGGTTTGGCATGCACCATATTAGCACGGGATAGAATGTCTAATATGTATTTTGATTGAGAGAGATGTAACCCGTTGGAAAGAGTAGATATCTCAATACCCAAGAAGTAGTGAATCGGACCAAGGTCTTTAAGTGAAAACCGAGAGTGAAGAAGCTTAATAAAATCGGTTATGAAAGAAGGATTTGACCCGGTGATAAGAATGTCATCAACATAAACTAGAATGATTGTGAAGTGTTGGGAGGTTTTAGAGAGGAAAAGAGAGGGGTCATATTGAGATTCAACGAACCCAAGATCAAGAAGTGTAGAACTTAACTTAGAAAACCAAGCTCGAGGGGATTGTTTAAGACCATAAAGAGACTTTGAGAGGAGACAAACATGGTTTGGTCGTGAAGAATCAATGAACCCGGGAGGTTGTTCCATGTAGACCCGTTCGGCGAGATCACCATGAAGAAATGCATTGTTGACATCTAGTTGGCGAATGGTCCATTGTTGAGAGATGGCAAGAGAAAGAATGATTCGAATGGTGGTTGGTCGAACCACCGGACTAAAAGTGTCAAAATAATCGACACCTTCTTGTTGATGATATCCCTTCGCAACTAGACGTGCTTTGTATCGCTCAATAGAACCATCGGAATGTCGTTTTATTTTGTATACCCATTTGCATCCAATCATGCGACCATCGGAAGGAGGAGGAACAAGAATCCATGTATTGTTAAGAGCTAAGGCATGTATTTCGGATTGCATTGCCTCGCGCCATTTGGGAAGAGGATTAGCTTTAGAGAAGGTGGTAGGTTCCTTTTCTAATGTAGTAAGGTAGGCTACATGATTAGGAAAATAACGTGGCTTTCGAGTATTGTCCCGGTTTCGAGTTATCATGGGATGTTGTACTGGACAAGTGTTGGTTTGTAATGTAGTTGTATTGTCAGAGGAGGTTGATAGTGTAGGAGAAGTGGGAGATTGAGAAGTGGGGTCTGGATTATTTGAATTTAAAAGTGGTACTGGAAAGGAGAGGTTACGTGTAGGTGAAAGAACGGCAGCTGTTGACTCAGAGCCAACAGATGAAATATTGGGCTGAACCACCTCGCGTGGCTGTTGGGCATGATGGAGCGTATTTGATGGGCTAAGAACAGGCCCCTGAGGCGTAGGAATAGAGTGTAATATGGGCCTTCCAATATTAGTTTGCTGGACCTGTGAATTATGCAACAAAAAAAGAGGTGTGTTTTCCGAAATAGATTCAGAGCAGATACAGGAATGGCCAGGGCTGGTTGTCATGTCTTTGAATGGAAATTTCGATTCATCAAAACAAACATGACGCGAGACATAGACCTTGTTGGTTGGTAAATGTAGACATCTATAACCTTTTTGTAAAGTGGCATATCCTAAAAACACACATGGTAATGATCTAGGTTCAAGTTTATGAGAGGTATAAGGTCGAGTATATGGAAAACATAAACAACCAAGTATACGTAATAGAGAGTAATCCGGTGATTTTTTGTACAATACGGTATAAGGAATGGTAGAATCAAAATTTGGTAATCTATTGATAAGATAAACCACACTTGAAAAAATTTCGTCCCAAAAACATTGAGGTATTGAGGCATGAGTCATGATGGCAAGGGAAAGTTCAATAATATGGCGATGTTTCTTTTCGGAAATGCCATTTTGCTCGGGTGTGTAGGGGCAAGAAGTTTGATGAACAATTTGAGGAAATTGTTTGGCAATAGGCTTATACTCGGTGCCACCATCGGTACGCAAGGTTTTAATAGTACAATTAAAGAGATTCTCAACTTGAGCTTTAAAACGAGTAAAAATAGTCAAGACGTCACTTTTATTAGCCATATAAAAGATCCAAGTAAATCTAGAGAAGTCATCCACAAAGGTTATGTAATAACGAAAGCTATTGCTTGATACAATTGGAGAAGGTCCCCATACATCGGAATGTACAATCTCTAAAGGAGAAGAAGTACAAGAGGTAGAAGAAGAGAACGGGAGTTTATGGGCTTTAGCAATCATACAATCACTACAAATATCCAAGCTAAAATTTGTACAAGGCAAATCAAACATTTTCAATAGCTTTATCGTTGTAGAATTTGAAGGGTGACCAAGTCTATCATGCCAAGTGGAAGCGGTGGTGCGAACACCAACCAAAGCTTGAGGGAAAACACAAGAAGAGGGAATTTGAATATGATAAAGCCCATGATCACAAGGAACCTCAAGTAGAACCATCTTGGTGCGGTGGTCCTTAAAGATACAAAGAGAATTGGAAAACATAACAATTAATGATGGATTGTCTAGAAGTAACTTGGATAGGCTAATCAAATTTCTTGAAAAATTAGAAACATGAAGCACATTAGTAAGATGCAAAGATACGTTGGATAAAGTGAGAGTAGAATTACCAATATGGTCAATAGAGAGACCGGACCCATCACCTATTTGTAGATTGTCGGAGCCGGTGTAGTTGAAGAAGGAAGACATGTTGTTGATATCATTTGTGACATGATGCGAAGCCCCCGAATCGAGTATCCACTCGGTTGTTGTCGGTGCACTGGACGGTTGAGCCATGAAAGCTTGACAATTGGATGAACCATTACCTGACATGCGCTGCTTGTAAGAAGGATCAGGTGTATAACGGAAACGACAGAACTTGGCCGTGTGGTTAGGTTTTTTGCAAATCTGACACAGGGAAGCTTGAGCAGAACTGACAGAAGTTGTGTTCGACTGAGAATTGTTGGACGGCCCAGCTGTAGAGTTTTGCATATTGGGCTTAGGTAGAGAGAGAATTGGACCTTTGTTAGAAGGAGGAAGAGAATTGGTATTCTTGCCCTTCCAATTCGGATTGTAGCCATTAGAGTTGCGATTGGGATTTGAGTAGAAGGCACTGGGAAGAGACGAGGCAGAGGCAAGCTGAGACTTGATTAAGGCCTCGTGAGACAACAACATGCCGTGAATGTCAGAAAGAGATAGAACTTCATTTCGATTTGTCGCAGTTATGGCTGCCACAAATGCATTGTAATCAGGTCCCAAACCATTGATGAGTGTTAGCACAAGATCATCCTCTGATGGCGAAGCTCCAATGGAGGCTAATTTATCCGAAATTTGGCGGATTTGTAACAAGAATTCAGTGCAAGAATTAGTACCCTTGGTTGCCGATTGGAGTTGTCTTTTAAGGTCAAGAAGACGAGCTCGAGAATTTGTGGCAAATTGTTGTTGAATTGAGGTCCAGAGGGAAGCGGAAGATGTACAAGACACAAAATGAGCTTGTATTGGCTCAGACAAGGAGGCACGGAGCCAGCCCAGCACTAGTTGATCTTGGCGACTCCAAGGAAGAAATTCTTGGTTGAACTCAACTTGGCCGTCAGTTGTTTGTCGAGTAGGCTGAGGTGGAGGTGAGTTGAGGTATTTCACCAGATTATACCCATTGATTATCGGCAAGACTTGTGCTTTCCAGGTCAGAAAATTAGTCTGGTTCAATTTAATGGGTGTTGGTACATTGATCGGGAAAATCTGGTCGAAGTTTGGTGGAGAAGGAGAGAAATAGTTGAAGAAAGTTGGAGAAGGGTTTGGAGGAGGCGGGGGTTGTAGATTGGGTTGTTGCAGTGGCGGTTGCGGCGGCGGTGGTGGAGGAATGGAGGTGGTGTCGGAGGTGAGCGGCAGAGTACTGGTGGTCGCCATTGAAATGGCTCTTGATACCATAAACGAGTTTCTTGATCTAATCTTGAGAAGAGAGAAAGTGTAATGCAATAGAGAAGTAGTTTAGAAAATGAATGAGTTGTGATTTCATTACACCATTTCAGTACAGGGGTTGGTCTATTTATAGACCTGAGTCTTTTGTCTAATTCTAACTAGGCGTTACACCTAAAATACATTACATCATGTTTTAATCACTGATCACCATCTAATTACACTAGCACTTAATAAGCTCATCTAATTCTGTTACACTTACATTCTCCCGGCTTAATTCTAATCCCTAACAGGTGTTTGTAGAAATGCCCTGATTGAAACCCTCCTCTAACCTAGCACCAAATACAAATTCTATCCTAACCAGACTTGGCCAGCCTCAGACAGAGAGAGAAAGAAAAAGAGGCGGCCCCGTTTGCTTCGAATTGATGGCTTATATAGGCATTGGATTAGGGCACCACTTCTTAGCCGTGAGCAATCTCCATCTTCTGATTTCGATACAAGGGCCGTCATAATTGCGTCAGAGTTAAGTCGCCTTTGTTTTGTCTGGTGCGAAAGGAGGTCACGTCTCATGGTAATTTCGCAGAGAAAGCGCCTTCTTCCCTTTTTTTTTTTTTTTACTGTTTCACCATGACCGAAATTGTCCTCTTTTTTTACCCAGCGATTTTTGCTTTTCACCTGTTGGAGAGGGAGGCTCTTCATATGGGGCCCACATGTAAGGTTTAATGAGATAGGACAAGATGGGTGCACAAGGTTCACGGTACACCAATCTTTGTTTTGAATTTCTGTTCACGGTGTATAAGAAACGAGTGCAGGGGATATTTTAAATGAGGATGGTAATTTTTATTGGCAGCGCCCCTTCTCACTCTCCCCTGGATCCGCTCCAACGGATGCACCCGACAAATCCTTTCCATTTTTCTGTGAATTTAGTTCAATTCCCTTGATTAAACACATGTTTTCTTGATATCAATCCTAAATAAATTGTTTGAAGGCCTTCCCTTGGATATTTTCGCATGAACTTTTATGGGTGAACTCAGAATAATATAAGGAATTTAATAGCTCAAAGGGTTTCGTAAACTTCCTCTCAGATAGTTTTGGTAATTTTGTATATTTTTGGGGTTTCTTTGTAAAATTTGGGAATATGGTTGATATTTTTGGGGTTTAAAAATTATGATAATTTATCATAATTCATAAGAAATTTTTGGGTAAATTTTGAAAATGTTTAGAGTTGTTTGTTATTTTCTCAATTTAAACTTTATATTTTTGCAATTTGGATTTTGGTTTTCGCAACTTGAACTTGGGTTTTTCGCAATTTGAACTTTGATTTTCAGTGTCTAATTTTTAAGGTTCAACAGTACTGAGCTCATAAGAGCCTGTTTGGAGGCTGTGGATGCTAAAAGAGGGAATTCTATATAACAATTCTCACCCCAAGCGATATACAGAATACAAAAAAAAAACATCCAAGCATCCAACAGACCAGGGAGCCATAAATGGGCTTAAAAATTCAGATTTCCGCGTGCTGACGTCAGCAAGATGCGTGATGATGCCAGCAATTTTTTTTGACAAAATTCTGAAATTTTTTTTGTGCTGGCGTCATCAAATATACTTGTTGTACTAAACGTCTCCAGGTTTGTCGATTACAAAACAATATCATTAAGCATTTAATAATCTTCTTTGAGTTTTATAGGAAGAAGGTGCAAAGTTTGAAGACTTGAATAAAAACTATGTTCAAGATCAAGATCAAGTCTTTAGAGAGGTTATAGGCTAGTTTAGACTTTAATAGAAGGTTTACTTTAGTCCTTTTATCCTTGAAATGGTCTAGTTAGCAGAAAACTCAAGAACTCAGTATTTTCCTCAGTTTCAGACCCAGTGCGTCGTGTAACGCAATATTGGGTTGTACAACGCACCAGCTTTGTGTAGTTTTTTTCTCAATTTCAGATCCAGTGCGTCGTGTAACGCAATATTGGGTTGTACAACGCACCAATGAGTTGTGTAACGCAATATTGGGTCACACAACGCACCAGTTTGTGCAGTTTTTCTCCTTTCACAGAAACAGTGCGTTACACAACGCAACAGAAGGTCGTGTAACGCACCAGCTGCATCATACAACGTAATTTGCGCATCGTGCAATGCAATTTTCTCTAGTCAGGCCAGAACGTTGTATAACGCACTGAAACGTAGTACAACATTCCTTTGGTTTTTCTCTGGCCTTTTTCACTCACTTTTCCTGATCCTTTAATGTCATTTAATGTTGTGTTGCACAACGGGTGGTCTGCGTTGTATAACGCACCTGACAACTCAAACGGCTAGCTTAACTGTTCTGTTTTATTATAACGGTCGTCTGTGGGTTGTACAACGCAATATTGGGTCGTGTAACGCACTAGCAATGGATAGCTTATTTTCTCTGTTTTATTATAACGGCTATCTGTGGGTCGTGTAACGCAATATTGCGTTGTGTAACGCACAACAACATTTTGAGCTGTTTTGCAGCTTTTGACGAGCTATATTTATATCCACCCCTTGTTCTCTCTAAAAGAGAGCTTTTGCTTTGCAAAATTTGATCAGAATAGAGCCTTTGAGCATAGGGATACTCTCCCACTTGAGTTTTTCGTAGCTAGACCATTTTGAGAGATTTAGTAGCCTCAAACACCACCGTCCCGACATTGTCGTTAGGTGTAGGTTGGAATAGGTTGAGAGCTCTTCTCCTTTGAGGCCGTTGTGCCATTTGAGTTAGGCCGATCCACTTCGAGTGTCATTGTGACGAGCTGATTCGGTTCGAAATTGTAGACCCGTTCTTATTGAAATTGAACGGAGCTCGTCCTTTGGTGGTAGCGAAACTCCCGGAGACGTACGACTAAGACTAGCTTTTTCTAGCGGGTCGGAACTCCGTAATCATACCGAGTGTTCAATTTCTCTCTCTCTTTCTCTCTTTATTATCTTACTATACTTGAATTGTTTGTGTGCTTGCTTGTATTGGGTACCAATTGAATTGTGTTAGGGTAGTCCTTTCCAAACCGGTCTAAAACCTTAATTGCTTCCGCTAAACCTTTAATAAGCTGCCTCCTTTAGGGACAACATACCTAAAAAAAACTACAAAATGAATAAGAGAGAATAACCAAGAGTAGAAATAAAGGTGTAATGGATACCTCCTTTATTTGTTGAAATGGAGATGTGTAGCAATGAGGTAAAATGATTTGGATGAGGTGAAATAAATGAAAATGAAAAGGTGCGCTGTTAAAAAAAAATGATGATGAAATATGTTGCGCAAGAGAAAAAAAGAAGGCCCAGTAAAATTTGGTAAAAAGCAAAAATAATAGAGAGTTGTAATATGTCAAAGAGAAGCCCATGCAGAGACATGTTTGCATCTCTACTACCTTGTTTTGATTTCTACCAAAGTGATGCTGCCACATCATCCTACTATAAGTACTAATGATCATGTTCTAATAACTGTCAAGAATTGAAACCAAGCAAGAAAAGTATGCTAGGTCAGATGTCTCCCGCCCATTATTTTTCATGACTACCTTTTGAAAAACGGAAGCCAGAAGCCCTTTAAATACCCATCAAAGAAGAGATACCAGGAGGGAAAAAAAAAGAAAAAAAGAAAAGAAGGGGAGATCTGCACGGAAGAAAAGGAAGAGGCATCTGTTGAAAGAGAGCTTGCGCAAAAAAAAAAAAAAAAAAAAAAAGAGTGAACCAGAGAAAAATTTAATCCTTTTCAATTTTCTTTCTTTTTCCAAAAAGCAATTGTAAGAGAGAAAGAGAGAGAGAGGAGCAGTTCTGTTCTTGATTTGATTGTGTCTTGTAAAGAAACAATAAGTAAAGGTAGTAATTAAAAGAGATATTTGCTTTCTTATGTTGTTAATTTCTTTTCTGCAATCTAAAAGATCATTTGTGTGATTCAATCATGTCTCCATGACTAACTTAGCACAGCTTTGTGAGTCTACGGAGATTAATTAAAGGAATATATCAAATTAAATGACTTGAGTCCTTAGCAAAGCTTTGGATTCTTTTAATAAAATTCTGGTTCGTTCAGATGAAGCATTGTACAACTTTAGTCCCTCTCGACCAAGTTCTGAGTAAGTTATGATAAGTTTATATTTGTTTACAATCTGCTTGTATTTGTGCTTCGGCTTAGCACAGCTTTGAAGAAGTATAGAATAACAAACTGATTGTGTTGAGATGAAATAAAAAGGGATCTTAGCACAGCTTTGGTCCCTGTATGATATTCCAACTTGATTAAAAGATGCCGTAGCACAGCTTTGGTTTTTTTTCTTTTTCTCAAGGCTGATCCTTGATCAATTTTTCTATGCATTAAGCCATCCACTAAACATGGTTTAATTGCAAAGGAAGGTTAATCAAAATGACAGAAAAAATCTGGTGATGATCATGAAAGAAATGATATGCTGTCAAAATTTACTCAGAAATTGATCGTTCATCAATTGAATAGCAATAGTTTCCAACAACAAAAAAGCTCCGAAGTCCCATGATGAAGATTAGGTGCTTACTGGTAAAAAATGATGAGTATTGCAAAATGACAAATATTAAAACTGAACTCTGCACAGTTTCTGGTACCATCAAAGTGCGTTTTGGACAGTTTACAAAATCTTTTTTATCTCGAAAACGGTTAAACAGAACCAATTGAAATTTTTCCTGTAGATGAAAAATGACATGAAACACCATCTGTAAAAGTTTCAGGATTTTTGGATGTACAGTTTAATTACAATGAATTTTTGAAATCAGACAAAAACTGAGTTTCAGAAAACTGTACCAGCAAATGTGTCTGACGGTTCATGCCTTGAAACATTTGAAATAGTTCTCTAAAAATTCTGTAAAAATTACACCAAGTCCCTCTGGATGTATATTTTCAAATCTGAAAGTTTCATGTCATAACTACCAATAGAGAGCTAATGAAAATTCAAAAACCGATCTGATGTCTGTCTGTCTGTCTCAGGAATCTGATTTCAGAAACTTGCCCTGAATAAACAAATCGTGTAAAAATAACAAATCAAGTCAGAAAAATTCATACTAGATACCAAAATTTTTCTCTTGAAGTCTAGTTTCAAATAAAATAAACCTCATATTAAAATTCGAATTAGAACAACAACAGTCATTGAAATAGTGACCAAAGGTCGTGTTAAGTGACAAAATGTATTTCAGAAAATGACCTTGAGAGATCAAGCCCAAAGCCCAATGAAACAAATTCCAAAAATTATGTAAATATAATATTAAAAATACTCTCTGAGTCTTCTTTCAATTGAATTGGGTTTCAGTATTTTTGATGAACCAGAGAGACTCTTTTTCAATTTTCAGTATGCTCAGTCCAGAAAATTCCCAAACTTGTCAAGATGTCAAAATTCATTAAATTCACAAGAAACTCGATAAATCTCAAATGAAATGCACAAAAACTCAGAAAATTCTAAGGATTTCAGTTTCACTGGTCATTTGATGTCAAAATCATCTAAAGATTGGTTAAACCCGACTTTGATTATTTTCATCATAATGCATCACGTGAAATTCAAATTAAATTGAAATTTCTTTAGAAATTCTAAAAGTCCACAAAACAAAATGAAATTGTGCGACTTCATTGTTTGAAATTTGTGGTAAAATTCTAATTTGAGTTTAAATTAACTCAAATTGACACAAATGCAAAACAAACCAAACTAAATTTCGATTTGAGTCTAAATTGACTAGAATTGTGTCAAATCCAAATCAAAAGTAACTTGAGTATCAAATACACTCAAGTTATAAAAAATTTAGTTTGAGGCCCCAAATAGTCTCGAACTAACACAATTTGAATCCAAATTGATTCAAATTAACAAAAGTGAAACCAAATTATAATTTGAGTTCAAATTAACTCAAGTTATACCCAATAAATGCCAAATAAAATCAAAAGCGGTCTAACTGGACCAAAGCCCCAGTTTGATCATAAGTTTCCCTCGTCACCTGAATCAGCGACCCGCTTTGTATTCAGTGACAATTTGCAAAGTTATTATGCCTGAGTGGCCAGTGTGGCTTACACTCTTGATCCTAACTTTGTGAAGTCCTTGTTTCCGAGTCAACAATATGTTCTGTACTTAGAACCTAGTACTTCACAAGATTCGAGAACAAAAGTTACATTTACAACGGCAGTTCATTCCTCTGTTAAATCTCAGGCTTTATAGTTAGTAAAAAGCAGTTATTTCCTCGTTAGTAGTTCTCCACTAGCTTTTCCTGATTGCATGAATTCCGAACTTTCTATTCCGCGGAGCCGAAAAAGAACAAACTGAGCTAACTAGGCATTCCAGGGAGCCTCAAAAGAATGAATGAACAGGCACTACTAGAATCCGACTTATCTGCTACCCAAATTCGCGTCCCTATTCCGACACGATAAGCCCATCGCGTCTACTTAGCGACGCAACCATAGGGACTCTGATACCCTAGCCGCAAATACTCAACATCTGGGTCGCATGGACGCGAATTAGATTACCGCGTCCTTAATTATGATCTGTGCTGCGTCAACCATAGGGACCCCGATACCCTCCTTGGACAGCTCATTCGATTCTTACTGCGTCCCTATTTGGAAACAACGTTGTCGATACGGCGACGCCTTCCCTTAGCGACCCAGATAAAACAATGTGAGGAAATACGGGACCCACTTTGTCAGAATACGGGACCCACATTGTCAGAATATAGCGGGACCCACATTGTCAGAATACGGGACCCACATTGTCAGAATATAGCGGGGCCCACATTGTCAGAATATGGGACCCACATTGTCAGAATATAGCGGGACCCACTTTGTCAGATCGTGGCGGGACCCACGTTGTCAGAAATCGGGACCCATGTTGTCAGAAAGTAGCGGGACCCACCTTGTCATAAAACGGGACCCACCTTGTCAGAACAAGGGTCCTACATTGTCAGAATAAGGGACCCACGTTGTCAGAACGTGGCAGGTCCTGTGTTGTCAGAATTCGAGACCCACGTTGTCAGAACGTGGTGGGACCCACGTTGTCAGAACAAATGCGTCGGTATTCCAATTTATTTGGGTAGGGCCTTTTCAGCTTTTAGCCGGGCCCGCTTTCAGATTTGAAGTCAGTATAGCGACGCATTTGTTTCTATCTATTTCAAATACATTTATACGGCCATTCATTTCTGCCCGGTACCAATTTGGTACCACCACTATTGAACGGCCATTCATCTCTGCCCGGTACCAATTTGGTACCACCACTATTGTATTCTATAGTAGCCCAGTACTATACCAAAACTATAACAGAAAGTAAAATGACATTCACACAAACATGAGACACAAATTGTAAATTTCAATGAACATTAAATAGCATTCTTACCAGAATTCAAATTAAAATGACATTCAAGCAAAAATTCAAAGTAAAATAGCATATGTTATGTCAATCCGTCTAAACAAAATACTTTAGAACCTACAAACACAAGTTTAGCTAAAGTTTTCATAACCATTGACATATCCATGGTCGCCTTGCTCCTGCGATCCAAGTAAGGCAGTGAATCCTCCCATAGTATTTGAAGTGTTTGCCGATGGTACACCTAGGTACTCTCCATTTATGGGCTCTTTTGAAGTGTTGCTGCAGACAAGTGGAGGTGCAAAATTCCTATGTTGCTGAAATATCAAGATTGAGAATGAGTTAGCAATCACTAACAAAACCTACCCTATATTGGCAATTGCTATATACTGCATTTACTGGGGGAACCTATTTGTTCATAGCAAGGCTTAAAGTTGTACATTAACATTCCACTAGGCAAAACATACAAGCATGTACAGCTAAAGCAAGTCAACTAGGTACCAATTTCTATGAGAAAAAATAATTTGGCAGTACCAATTTGTTCATAGCAAGGCTTAAAGCTGTACATTAACATTCCACTAGCCAAAACATACAATGTATAGAAAAAGCAAGTCAACTAGGAAGGCGACTGTAGAGAAGGAAGGCGACAAACCTCAGGTTCTTCTGCGACTGTAGAGAAGGAAGGCGACAAACCCTAGCTCGATACACAGGTACCAAATAATTCTCTCTTTTTACCAAACCCTAGCTTCAGATCGATGTTCTTCTGTTTACAAATTATGTGCTGTCGAAATAGAAATTCCATGCCTTTCTGAAATTCTCTTAGGAAATATAAATTCTGTTACTCCTTTCTGAAATTCTCTATCCTTTTGTACATAGTTTGTAAATAAGAGTTCTGTAATAAACCATAATATTGATTTTCTTGTAAAGTGGCTCATTGGCCAAATGACGACATGATCTATTGTCCAGGAAGAGCTAGGGTTTAGTTAAAATACATAATTAAAAATTCACTTACTGTTTTGTACATTATTTACTGCATTTTTTCACTGATTACTGCATGCAATTAAATTTACTGTTTGGTACATTATTTACTGTATTATTTACCCAACCTTCCTTGTATTATTGACTGCATGCAATGGATTTTTCTGTTTGGTACCAAATAATTTGGTACAAAATGAAATTCACTTGCTATATGGTACCAAATAAAAATTTAGTTTTCGAAGGAAGTTCAGTTTTGACATATTTAACTTCAGTTTTATGTGTTAATTGATGATTGCAGATAAAAGGAGGATAGAGCATTGTTCTGACAATCCCTCTCTCTTTGTCTCTCCTGTTTGTGGGACCTCAGAGAAGCCGAGTCGACAAACCTAGCTTGAGAAGCGACATTGCCAAGCGATTTCACTCTGGGAGGCGACAAACCTCAGGTTCTTCTCTCTTCTTCTCTTATCTTCTCTTCTCTTCGCTGTTGTCATTCTCTAGGGTTTACTTTTTGTTTTCAGTAATTTGGTGCTAAACTTAAAACCCTTAATGTTAATAGAACTTAATTCCTTTTTGTTTTCAGTAATTTGGTGCTAAACTTAAACCCTAAAAGTAAACTTCTATTGTGAAATGAATATAAGAGAAAATCAATAGAAATTCTGAACTGTATAAATCAATATAAAACCTAAATAAATATGTACATAAGTCATCAGATTTAAAATAGTGCAGAACTACTTGCCCTATTGAATGGCTTGTTTTGGGTTTATACAATACCAGATTCAGGCCCAATGGGTTAGATTTCTCCTGGGTAGCTTACTTGTTCTGAGATAATGATAGTGTTTTTTCACTGTTTATCTATTTGCTCCTGATTTATTAGCAAGGGAATGGAGAAATAAAATTGTGTTGACTCTTTATCAACATATGACAGATAAAATGCCCAGGCTAAAAGAACAAGCAATGAAGAAGGTAAATGATCTGACTTTCTATGCACGCACAAATAGTAAGATGAGGACGAAACCGAGTGTTACATCATCTGACAGAAGGGTACACACTCGTTCCATGACGAAGAAGGGAGAGGCAGTGCCACCGATGAATCAGGTTGTTCGAAAGCAGCCACCCAAGGCAGTGCCACCGATGAAGAAGGTTGTTCCAAATCAGCCACCCGAGACCGGCAGAGGAGACGGTTCTGGGAACCCAACCGGCGAGACAGAGGTGATAGGCACTCCTTCACCGATGAAGAAGGTTGTTCCAAATCAGCCACCCGAGACCGGCACAGGAGACGGTTCTGGGAACCATACCGGCGAGACAGAGGTGATAGCCACTCCTCCAACTGGAGATATGCCAAGGCCAGATGAGGTAGAGGCGACAGAGACTCAATTTGTAGAACAGCCAGCCCCTAACCATGAATCCGAGCCCGACAATAGAGAGGCAGACCCAACAGGAAATCCAATTGGAGATAAGGCAAGGAATCCAACTGGAGATGAGGTAGAGGCGACGGAGACTCATAGTGAAGAACAGCCAGCCCCTAACCATGAATCTGAGCCCGACAATAGAGAGGCAGACCCAACAGGGAATCCAATTGGAGATGAAGATGAGATATGTAAAGCAATTCTTGAATGGGATAATGGACATAAGAGGGTGCGGCTTACGCACAAGCTCAGCATGAGGTACCCAAATGACAAAGTAAGGGAGGACGAGGAGGATGAGGAGGATGATGAAGCTGAGGATGAGGTTGAGGGTCTACAAGAATGTAGCGATGACGAGGAGGAGGATGAAATACCTATCGACCAGTTATTGAGGGTTAGAAAAAGAAAGAGGGAGGTTGCTGCTGATGTGAAGGGGAAAAAAGGGAATAAAAGTCGAGGTCCGAGCAAGCCGAGGGCTTCTGCACATCGTGAGCACCGACCGAGGCTTAAGGTGGTCGGCGATGGAGAGTTTGAAGCCACCCCCCCATGCACCAAAATTCATACTACACTAAGAAATCTGTTATTTGAGCACATGCCATTCCCAGCCCGCACCTATAACATTTTCCCATCTGAGGTCAGGTTAAAGGTGTTGAAAAAATTCTTGAAAGTATATAGTTGGGAATCTGATCAGTGGCGCCACCGATGCATAGATGTTTAGGAGAATGTTGCTGCAGACGTTTACAAGGAGGCGCTTGTTCGGTTGCGGAGGCAATATGGTAAGAAATTTGGTGCAGACCCATCATTGTGGAAAGCTCATCCTCCGCAGTGGTGTATGAAGAAGGTTGGGGTGTGGCAAGGTCTTTGCGAACTATATCAGAAGGAGGGATGGAAGGGCCTAAGCAAAACTAATAGTGCGAACAAAGCTCTAGACGATGGTGTAGCCCACCATGTGGCAGGAACTCGTAGCAAACACCAAGTAGAGCAACAATTGGTTAGTTTAACTTCTCTACACTTGTACTTCTTAATCATTTGAATTGGTCTGTGACACAGAAATAGATGATTCAATTAATTGGTCTACAAGCACATCTGACTTGTGAAATTTATTGAAATGTATGACAGCTGAAAGAAAATTCACAGCGTGTTGTGACCTCAAAAGATGTTTTCGATAAAATGCACAAGAGGGTGATGCCAAATGGTACTTCTGTGTATGCGAATGCCAAGCTAGCAGATGTAGCGGTAATGTATCTATACTTGATTCTGACATGCTTTTGTACTCTTGTTGTATGGTAATTCCATTAAAACCAGGACCATATTGTAAAAAGACATATTGAATGCAACTGTTTAAATTATGGAAGTAAAGTTCTCTAATCATTTTGTTGATTGCATATGTAGGAAACGTATGACTTTTTAAAGGCTCTTCCAGAGTTAGAGGGCATTAAAGATCACCTAATATGGAAGGAAGCTTCTGGTAAAGAAACCAGGAAGGGAGTCTTCGGGTTTGGTTACCGATCGATCACAACAGAGTCTCCTGTGCAGTTGATGGAATCGATGACCACCCATTCCACCAAAAGCAATGAAGCTAGTTCATCTAGAGAGATAGAAAGGGAGAAGGAAATAAATGCAAGGTTTGTTGAAATGGAAAGGAAGCACAAGGAAGATATGAGCGAGGTGCTGGAACGTTGTGCTAGGTTGGAGGCACTTCTTAAAAATTCCCAGAAAGATGCCTAATCTTTGTTTGTTGTAATCTATGTCATGATACTGAGAACCCCCTAACTGATGCTTACTGCTTGCATGTTGGTGAATTTTGGCTGAATCCATTGCAATGCATGGAATTCTCCTATTATTAGTAGTTTATATTATATTTTTAATGCACTGTTTGTTTAGGAGTCTTGAAATTTATCAATATGAACTGCTTATTATTTGAGTGTTTGTTGAAATGCTATTAACTGCTTATAATTTGAGTGTTATTGTTATTGTTATTGTTATTGTTTGTTGAAATGCTATCAAATGGTTATAATCTGATACTGAGCAGTCATATTATCAATTATAACAACATGTCATTGTTATTGCCCATACATATTTATAACCAACCATTAGTTGGTTTATTGACCTAATTGCAGTTCTTTTATCATAGCCACGTTGCATATCATTAATATTGTGTGTTTGACAAAATTACAGTTTGAAAATGATAATGATTTCAACCTTACACAGAATTAAACATACCATTAATATTGTGTGTTCTTCTTATTGATGTTACATAGAAAAAATTGCCAAAAGAAATATTCAAATTGAAGAATCGAACTCTGTATCTACCTACCTCTCTGAGAAACTTAGATCCTGTTCTCCTTACCACCATACTAATACAATGACTTGATAAAATTTTGTTTCTCCTTTGATATATTCCATCAATACTGTACCACACTAAAATAACTCGATTTTTTGGCTCTATTTCTCCTTTCTTCTTTCCCGCTGACACATCTCTATTCTCCCTTCTTTTTCTTCCTTATTTTCCTCTCGCAAATTCTCTCTCTGAGACAGGATTGTACCAAGGTAATTCTCTCCCTCTTCCTCTCTGTAATTCTCTCTCGCATATTCTCCTTTCTCTCGCAAATTTTCAGGGTAATACTCTTTCTCTCTCTCAGGTGTGGAGGTCTTCTCTCTCTCAGGGTAATTAATTCTCTGTACAGAAATTGTCTTCTCTCTCTCTCACCAAGGTAATTAATTCTCTTTTCTTGCTTTGCTTAATTGCACATGATTACTTTGAGCATCAATTATACCAATTGTACAAATTGAGCACCAATTGTACCGATTGTCTATGGCATGGCTCAATTACGTACCAATTGTACCAATTGAGCACCAATTGTACAGATTGAGCACCAATTCCACATAGGCACCAAGCAAGAGAAGTCAGGACCTGTACCAGTTTAGAAGGAAATATAGTTTTAATTGCAGAAAACAAGTCTTTTTACCTTCATTTTTGAATATTATACAGTTGGTAATTTTTCCTTTCAGCAGATCAAGTTCCATTTCAAATGTATATTTTTAAATTAAAGTTCAAAATATACCTTCAATCTTTTTTGTCTCTTTTAAATACTGTAGTGGAAAGATAGAACAAAAGCAAAAGCTTCTATCTTCATTCTAATATATGAGGTCAATATATGATCTTATTGCTTCTCTTTAGGTATTTTGTAAAAAGTTGTAAATTGATATGCACACAACCTACAATGTTTATTATGGGTCCTGTGTCTTTAGGGGACAAGTAAATTAATGTTTTTGGGCCTATTTTTTTTAACAGTGATTAATTTTATTTATTTATATGTTGGTGCTTTGGTCAGTTGCAAGCAAATTCTGAGACATCCTCTCACAATCAAAGAGCAAGCTATTCTGAGAACCCCCCTCTCTCACACCAAGGTATACTTAGTTGGATGTTAGATTCTAAACATAGTATTAGGTAGCTATCAATGCAGGCCCTGAATTTGTAGGTTTTGATTTCTCTTTTCACAGAACATGGCCGAGGATCGTAGTTGGATGTACCGTAGAGTTCTTGATGGCAACGAGGCAAATCTAGATTATGTGTATGGAGTGAAGAATTTTCTTAATATTGCATTCAACAATCAAAGTGTAGCTTCCAAGAGGAATGGCACTGTAACTATACCTTGTCCCTGCATAAACTGCAAAAATCGAAAAGTGTACAACCGCAAAGCTGTCAGCGATCACTTGTTGAAGAAGGGTTTTATGCCAGGTTATGAGCGGTGGTACAGACATGGAGAGAATGTTCAAAATGAGGCAGCAGGTGATGAATATCGTAATTCGACTGATATTCAATTGGAGGAGATGGTATTCAATGCTGCAGGCCCTGAATTTGATTGGGAAAGAAGGGATGATCTCGAACAACCTAATGCAGCAGCAAGGGACTTCTTCAACATGCTTGATGCATTGCAGTCTCCATTGTGGGAAGTAGAGTTCAAAGGTGAATCTAACATTAAATGCGACCAACATTCTGTGCTCTCTGCCGTTACCCAACTGCTAGCTGCAAAAGCAGATTTTGGTTTAAGCGTGGCGGGTTTCGATCGCATTCTCTCGATTGTGAAGGGTATGCTTCCTTCGAAGAATGGGTTGCCAGAGAACTTCTATCGGACAAAAAGAATGGTAAAGGGCTTGGGGTTGGATTATAAAAAATATGATGCATGTCCAAAAAATTGTATGCTCTACTACAAACCATAGGATAAGTTGAAGGACAAGTGTGATATATGTGGTGAGCCACGATACACACAACCAACAAAGGAGAACAGTAAGCCAATTGCGCGGAAGGCCTTGCGCTATTTGCCTATCACCCCGAGATTGCAAAGGTTATACATGACCCGTGCAACTGCAGAGAAGATGCGGTGGCACAAAGAAGGTGCTCGGGAGAAACCTGGACTTATGTACCATCCTTCGGATGCGGAGGCTTGGCAAAAATTTGATGAGGCCCACCCCGCGTTTGCTATGGAGCCTCGAAATGTTCGTTTGGGATTGGCAACCGATGGCTTTGCTCCGTTCAACATGGGTGGAACCTCATACACTTGTTGGCCAGTGGTTTGTTATCTTTTGAATCTCCCGCCCGATACAGTCATGAAGCGAGAGAATATGTTCTTAACCCTTGTGATACCTGGACCAGATCGCCCGGGTCGAGACATAGATGTATTTCTTCAGCCCTTGATTGATGAATTGAAAGAGTTGTGGTCAACTGGAATTGACACGTATGATGTGTCCTTGAAGGAGAACTTCATATTGAAGGCGACTCTAACATGGACGGTCAATGATTTTCCGGCGCATTCGGTGCTGTCTGGGTGGAGCACATGTGGTGCACTAGCCTGTCCGTGTTGTATGGAAAACACTAAGGCATTCTGGCTACCAAAGGGAAATAAACATAGCTGGTTCGACAGTCATAGGAAGTTTTTGCCCCAAGGCCATCCATTTCGAGCTGACAAGAAACAATTCTATAAAGGTAGAGTTATGCGAGATCCAATTCCAACCCTTCTTCTAGAGGGGTCCGATGTACGCAGGATGGTGGAAATGCTTCCAGCTTTCACATTGGGAAAGGATACACCCTTAGACCAACTTCCAGGGTACAAAGTACATCATAATTAGCAAAAGAAATCTATCTTCTGGGAATTAAACTATTGGCAGGATAATTTGATAAGACACAACATTGATGTGATGCATTGGGAGAACAATGTTGGTGGAAATGTTGTATAAACCGTGTTTGATGTTGCAACTAAAACAAAGGATAATGCAAATGCCCGTAGAGACTTGGAACTTTTCTGTAATCGTCCCGAGCTACATCTCATTGGAGAAAAGAATAAACCAAGGGCGAAATTTGCATTGGATCGTGCACACAAGCTAGAGATTCTCAAATGGCTGAAAGAAAAAGTCAAGTTCCCTAATGGATATGCATCTAATTTGTCCAAATGTGTTAACCTCACCACTTGCACTTTCAATGGGCTGAAAAGTCACGACATGCACATCTTGGTGGAGCGTATACTCCCGGTTGCACTTCGCGACTACATACCTGATTCTATGTGGGAGGCTTTCACAGATTTATCAAATTTCTGTAAGGAGATTTGTGCAAAAGAGTTGGACCCTGTACGCCTCAAACAGCTAGAAAAAGATGCAGTTGTTATTTTGTGCAAACTTGAAAGGTTTCTTCCACCAAGCTTTTTTGACCGTATGGAGCATCTCATTCTTCATGTTCCATACGAGACTAGAGTGGGTGGCCCGGTTAATTGTCGGTGGATGTATCCCGTCGAAAGGTATGCTCTGTATCTATTAACTTTGCATAAATTAATCGATTAGATCTCGTCTAAGTTGACACCTGTCAAATATAATCTTCTACAGGCGTATCAAAGAGGCGAGGAAAAGAGTTACCAATAAGGCACGCGTAGAGGGGTCAATTGCCGAGTCCTACCTAACACAGGAGGTATCTGATTATTGTAAGTCGTATTTTGCTCATGATTCTAGCTCAAGTGTTGTGAATGACCAAAATGGAAATGGTGACTGCCCTATGAATATCGATGGCCCTACGGAAGATCAGCTGTCTGTCTTCAACTATCCAGGGCGTGCTCTTAGTCGAGGTGAAAAGAAAACATTAAACCTCCAGAACTTTCGCAAGGCAAAACTTTGCGTCCTCTACAATTGTCCTGAGATTAAGCCTTATCTAGAGTATAATCCTTATTTTAACTCAATATTCATATCTAAGTTAAGATTCTCGGTACTTGTAGCTAACATTTCTTATAATATTTCACAGGACATATACCGAACAAATCAAAAGGACACGACGGCCAACAAATGATGGGGTTCTACAATCTATTCTAGATATGGAGTTTCCAAATTGGTTGAAAACAACCGTTGAGGGCGAGCCTAATCCTAATCCTGGCATTAAAAGTCTCAGTCTTGGACCAAGTAGAGAATATCTATCTTATGGAGCATATGAAGTTAACGGATTTGTTTTTCATACCAAAACCCATGGGAAAAATAAATCGACAGATAATACCGGAGTATGCATCAAAGGAGAGTCAAATGGTGGGGGAGAACTTGATTATTATGGAATTTTAGAGGATATTGTTGAACTGAAATATCCTGGAGTTAACCATAAAGTTGTCATTTTCAATTGCCATTGGTTTGATGTAACAAATGGTGTCAAGATAGATAAGAAACATGGCTTGGTCGAAGTCAAACACAAATCTAAGCTCTTGCCTGATGAACCGTTTGGATTAGCAGCCCAAGCATCTCAAGTGTATTACCTTTCATATCCATCAAAGAAGAGAAGTGACTGGTGGGTTGTACACAAGTGCAATAGAAAGAGACAGTTCTATTCTGGTGTTAGCAATCAAACAGAAGATGATTTTTTTCAAGAAGACACAACTAATGAGTTTGATGGTTCATTCGACGAAGGATTGGACGTGCCAGATTTTTTGGCTTAACCAGGTATTATGGACCAAGTGGACCCCGCTGAGCTCTCCAGCAACTCAAACCGCCAATCATCACAGATAGATGATCATGACATTTCAAGTGAGTATGAGGAGGACGATCCTGATACAAATTCAGATGACGTACTAGATGAATGGTATATTTCTTTATATCATATTAATTACATTAGCAAAATCATACACCTTGTCTGTTTTTTCTATTTGTTCTATTTTGACCAATAGCCTAATCAGCTTCATTGTGTGTTATTATGCTTGATTTTCTAATTTACAAAAATTGCCCCTGCCCAAAATAAAAAAAATGTACTATGGTTGCACAAGCATGGCATCATTTAGCTGATTTACATGAAGAGTTCATGTTTTCTTACTTTTCTGTTAGGCCAGGAAAGACACTTTAGCAACTCTCACCTATTAGTTATACTTGCATCTAACTTTGTATACAAACATGAATTGCATCTTATTTTGTATATCTTTGTAATAAAGTAAAAGTCTATGGACTTGTTAGTAAAATTTCTAACTACAATTGTCAGACCCTACATGTGCATATCTTACTAGTTTGTAAGAATTGTCAGACACTAACTAGAATTGTATACAAACAGAATTCCTAACTAGAATTGTCAGACCCTAATATTCCTATTAGTTTATAAGAATTTCCTTGTAAACATCTCTTACTGTGATATCCTACTAGTTTGGTATATAATATTTAATGCACTTTATTTTTCGGGATATATGCAGGTAATGGTGATTTACAAGAGTATCGAACTCAATTGAGGCCTTCTGCTATATTTTGAGAAAAAAATCTAGTGTGGAAAATGAGTATGTTTGAACTTTCTTAATCCTTGATGTGTATTGATACATAAATATTAACTTCATTCATGAATGTAATGTATGAACTGTTTAGCGTAAAAGTGTCTATTGTTTACTTTTTAATGGATTTGGGTTTTGGGTTGCTATATATACAATGAATGCATTATTAGTATTGAAACTGGTACACATCAGAAAACGAAGTGTTGTTCATCAAATATAGATCCATATATGCGTCAGTATACAGACACATTATAACCAAGTAAATTTAATTTTTATAATTAATTAATTTGTTAATAAGATCCAGTGTTTATTTGTGTCAACTAGCGACTCCAATTATGTGCGCCTGTAAGAAAAACAATTTGCGTCTCTAACAAAAAGAGTTATGCGACCTAACTAATACGCGTCTCTGTTCATGTGTGTCGGCATACCGACGCGAATTACAGTCAGCATATTCGCGTCTCTACACAGAACAAGAGCGCGTCTCTATTTAAAAGCCTGTTGCGTCTTAACTAATATCCGTCGGCCTAACGACGCGATTTAAAAGTCCTCTAGCGCACTTTTCCCTTTTCGCGTCTCTATTTAATTAAGGGACGCGAACACGTTGGTGCTGCGACGCAATAAAACGAAATTCTGGTAGTGAGGAGTGGAGATACAAGGCTCGTCAGAGCAAATTAAAGCTGCACAGGGACTCATCCATGCATACATGGCACAGCCGAATGCTCCTCCGTCTGAGGCCCCGTAAAATCCCTGGCTCCTTATACCCGGATTTGAAAGCTCTTTCTAGCTCTCTTTTGTGGCCAGTGAGTAACTACTAATGTTATGAACCAAAGAACGGTCTGTGGTCTATGTTATTTATCTGGAATCCTAAATCAAATGTCAAAAACGAGAATAAAAATCTCAACTCCAAAACAAAGCGGTATTTGATCGACTAATGGACTAGTCGGTAATTTACCATTATGGTTCAAGTTAGATTAAAAATTAAAAATCTTAACTTACCATAAAAAACTCATAAACATATGTCACATGCATAACCACCCAATAACTTCATTTCACAACTCTTTTAGCCTAGACATATAATTCTTCGTATCCCTTAATCAGAAGTTCTCGCGATTCTTCCCGAGGTAATTAACAGCCGGGGTTTGCGCCTGCTGGAAAGAAAGGACTCACAAAATAATAAACCTTCGCGTGAATATAAATTCATATGAGTTCTTCTCTCTTCATTAAGAAAGGACTTATGTCGAATTGTGACGCGCGGAGAGTATCTGGATAGATCTTTCCTTTCTCGCGGATATTTCAGTTTATCTTTCCGCGGCGATAAAAAGGTCCAGACAATACTAATTTAAGGGTTCAGTTAAATATTTTAAGGGATGAACTATAGTGTGTAAGTGTTCAGTTAGATGCATCAATAATTTGAATTTTTTGTTTTTGGGTTCAGTTAAATATCTTAAGGGCTTATTTAAAAGTTTGTATGTGTTCAGTTAGATGCACCAATAATTTGGAATCTTAGTTTTTTGTGTTCAGTTAAATAAGTTAAGGGATGAAATTAAAGTATCTATGTGTTCAGTTAATTGCAACAGAAATTTGATTTTGTAGTTTTTGTGTTTTGTTAAACTATTTAAGGGATCAATTAAAATTGTTTATGTGTTCAGTTAGATGCACTTGTAATATGACGTTTTAATAACCATACAATAAAGTAAACAATGATCATTTATTAAGAATAATATCCATTATTTTACAAAATGAACAACTCTTATAATAATAACACAAATCCTAAATAATTTAACCACTACAAACTAAACACACTTCATCTACTCTTCTTTCAATTTCTTCTGCACAACTCTTCTCATCATGTCTTGTAATTCTTACACAAACAAAACAAAATACAATTAAGTGCGATTACTAATAAAGTGCTCTTATAATATTTAATCCTTTCAGGTCATGCGAGTTTTAAAAAATATATGTAATGAAACAAAATGATCCCTTAGAAATACTAGTTTAATCCATAGTGAAACAAGATGATCCCTTAGAGAACTGAACAATATAATATAACAAGATGATCCCTTACGGTCGCAGATACTAAGTTAACGCATGATGAAACAAGATGCTCCCTTAAAGAACTGAACAATTAGAGATAGTAAAACTACGTAATGAACAATCAGATCATGTGAAGTTTTAAAAAAAATACATAATGAAATAAAATGATCCCTTAGAGATACTAACTTAACTTATATGAAAACTAACTAATCCATTAGAAAAACTGCACAATTAATTAGTATATCTAGATCAGATTAAAAAAAAATAAAATTTGAAATTGAACCTGAAATTCAAAATGCGTTTAAAATTCACAATTCAATAACCAAAATAAAAATGAAATTGAACAACTTAGAATCGATGAAACTCAAAACCCAAAAGGAAATCATTTCATTAAATTCAATTAAGTCCATTTAGTATCAATGAAACTCAAAATTTAGAATCGAAATAACCTGTGAGACATCTTTGGCGATGAGAAATCCAAGATTAGACTCAGACCCCATGGAATGGCACTAATCGGAGAGGAGAAGATGCGATCTGGTTGCAGGCGACTAGGGTTTGATATGGTCGTAGTCGAGTGAGGGGAGGAGACGGCGGATCTGATCTGGTTGGTGGCGACAGAGGATATCTAATATGATGCTAGGAGGTGATCTGAGGCCAGACGACAAAACGGCCGCCGTCACATCCATAGGCGCATGAGGAGACACGAAAATGAGGCGCACAGAGAACAATTGAGGCTCGAGAGATCCGAAACCCATGGCGAGAGGCGGCTGGATCGAAGAGGAGAGGAGAGATGAGGAGAAAGATTTGTTCTGGTCGGAGAAGAGAGAAAAGGAAAAATGACGGCTAGGGTTTGGGGTGAGAGGTGAGAGAGAAAGTTTAAATAGACTAGGCCAGTACTGAGCCCATAAGAGCCTGTTTGGAAATTGTGGATGCTCTAGATGCTAAAAGAGGGGATGCTATGTAACAATTCTCTTATTTATTTATTTCTTATGCTTGTTAGCAAGTTATTAAATGGAAGAATCATCCAATTAGGCCGGGAGTGTCATCTAGAGTAAGAATTTATCATTGTTAAATATATTCTACTTAATTGTTCCCAGACACCTATTATCACATTTTTTTGGTTTGAAAGACTAGTTATTTAGAAATATATAGTCTAATAAGTAATATTTTTATTTCTTTTTTCTTTTAATAAGATTTGAATTTATTTTTTTAGAAAAAATGACGAAATTGCTGACTATTTATACGAGATTTTGGTCCTGATCAAAATTCCATTTTTTTTAACATGAAATTTCATTTCATTTCGTTGGAACATTTGTGATCAAAATAGATGGATTTGGTGTTATTTAATTGGTACATCATAATACATCATAAACATTCTCCCACGTTCTTCCAGCTAATGCAAAATGGTACAGAGTTGCATCCTGGGCCCACCCCAAAAAGCTCAAATCCTTTTTCTCTCAAACCAAAAAAAAAGAAAAAAAGAAAAAGGAAAATCTGCATTTTGGATCCTGGCATCTTGCAATAACAAAATAGTATACAGCCTTATATACAGGTGGATGATGACGATAAATGATTAAGTTGATTCTCTCTTTTAAGAGACCGAGTCAGATGACTTGTATGACATATATTATAAATATAATTTTTAGTGCGATTATTTTATTCCTAATTAGCATTTTATTTAACTTTAAAGTTTCAAATTATTTTTTATGTGCTATACGGTAAAGATTTATTCAATTATCTTTTAATTTCTTTCCTCCTAAATATTGGTCCGTCAGGTAGTGATTTTTTTTTTAATATATATATAGAACTATATTCCTATGTCAAGAAAACTGCAGGAGTTTTGAATAAAGTATAATTCAAAGGTTCAGAAATATATATATATTTTTACCAAATTAAATTTTGCGTTACTTGTTTTATTTATTAGATTTGAAGTTTACAATTTAAATGTATTTGTTTACTTATTATGGAGGCTCTATAAATTAATAAATATCTTGGATGCTCCGAAGTGATTAATTTGATAAAATAGCTATAATTAATTAGAAATCTATTATTAAGGTAAATAAAGTTTGTTTATATGAAAATATCCACGCAAATATAAATTTGAAGATTTAGTATCTGAAATAAATGAATGAATATTAATTTATAAAGTGAACCCACTAAACCTCGCCGTCTTCACTATCAGATTGTCACAAATCTAGTTCACTAGATCAAGCAAAGTTCAAAGTTTTTTTAGAAAAGCTAGATAGCGACTATCTAGTGTAACCTATAAATAGATATAATCTAATTAGAAATGCATTTCTTTTACTTACAGATGCTCTGTAATTAAAAAATATATATCTTGGATGCTCCAAAGTGATTTGATTTAATATATATAATTTAATAATTTAATTAGAAATTTATTATTAAGGTAATTAAAATTTGTTTATATGAAAGCATTATGGAAATATAAATTGGAAGATTTAATTTAATATCGGAAATAAATCAATGATTACTGAATTATAAATTGAAAACTAGACCTCACCTTCTTCATTATCAGATTATAACAAATCTAGTTAACTAGATAAGTTGACGGTCCAAATTAAGTTCAAAGTCTTTATCCCAAACAAATATAAATGAAAAATGACATTATTCATGAATACACATTGAATGAAACGTATGAAATTTCGGGGTTGGAAATAGTTAATTTGTGTGCATCAAACGTAAGTAGATTTCAATTTCCGAGTTGGAAATAGTTAATTTGAACAGTTTATTGTATTTTTCAAGTTGAAATTTTATAGGAAGCTAAATTTTTGGGGCCGTTTGGATCGCTTAGGAATTTAAGGAATTTGGGGAAGTTGCAATTCCTAGAAATAAATTTATTAGGAAGTATGTAATTTTGTGAAGAGTTTGAATTGTTTATAATAAATTTATGGTAGAAAGATGAAATTCCCCAAAATCCTATGGGGATCCAAACGGCCCCTTGTCTGGAGTTCACAACAAATTTGTTGAAGGAACCAAGGAAAATAGACAAAAGAAACATTTACCTTTTGGAAAGGCACGGTAAAAAATGAGTTTTTTTTTTCCCTCACATTCAAGTTAATGGGTTGGCAGGAAATTATGTCAGAATTCTTGGTTTTAATCAATTACTTTATATCGTGAAGTAGTAAAGTGCAACTCACAATTCAGTCCAAGATAAATATCATCAGATCTCTGTAGCAAACAAAAACAGCCCAACAAGATAGCTGTTATTGGATGAGCATGGAACAAGGAATAAGAATAAGGAATTTCGGTATGCGTGCTTATTTTTATTTTTGTGCAACCCAAACAACACAAGAATAAGAAATTTGGGTTCTTATTTCTATACTAACAAAACCATAGTATAAAAATAAGAAATTTAGATAAGCACGCATATCGAAATTTCTTATTCTTATTTCTTATTCCATATTCATCATAAAAAAAGATAAAAAGGTGAAAAAGTGAGAAAGGAAGCTCAACTGAAAGTCTGAAAACACACGTCTATACGCAAGGAATGCATTTTTTAGTAAATAAACAAAAGTTTGGTAACAAATCTCCAACTTACCTTTTCTAGCGTACCGTAATTATTGCTCTTAAAAAAGAACAAGGGAAAAAGTAAAAAAAGAAAAAGGAAAAAGGAAAGAAAAACAAAATAAAACAAAATATTCACCCGCTGAGGACAAGTCGAAGATCCTCGTAGCGTAATCGCTAACGGCCAACTAGGAATCTTCGTAGCACCTTCCTTCCCAACTATTTCAGATCCATTGTGTCTTTATCCATATAAATGTTGGTGTAATATGACGTGCAAATAGAGTGGTGAATGACTCGCTATATTAGATACTGCATAGGAGGTGTCACATTTGTAACTAGTACCCCGTAGCATGTTCTGAAACAAACCACTATGCCTTTCTTAAAAAAAAAGCAAAAGGTAAAATTACCAAAAGGTGTAACGGCTTCATCATTCATTAATTACTAAAAGAAGCGCCTAATAATTTACAATTGCAGGATTTAACGTATCTGATAGATATTTACCAAATATAACATAAATATATGGAAACATAGTAAGATTAAAATAATTAAATAGCGAAAATATTTAAAAAATATAAAAAAATCAAGTAATAACAAAGTATTCCTGTTCCATATAGTCCATACCAATACCATACCTCCTTCCTAGAGCTGCCGACGGTATAGCGTTTACCGTTTGCCGTCGACGTTCCGTGCAGACGGAACGAGTGGTGGAATGGAAATGTGTTACGTGGTATGATACGGAACGTTCCACGGTATGTTGTCCTGTAACGTTGGAAGTAGCGGAACGACAAACGAAATGGTGCGTACAGTTCACGTGTGAAATTCGTTCCGTTCCAAATTCTATGTGTATACAATTATATTATAGCAGGGGAAGGGAGCTGGGAATTGGGATGATTTAAGTCGATATCTCGACACCCAGCTGAGCTGAGCCTAGGGTTCTCCGCCTCCTTTTTTCCCTCTTTTCCTCCCTCTTTCGTTCCTCATTGCCCCGCTCCAGGCCCCAGTGGTCATTCCTTCTTAATTGCGCCGAATAACCTCGATTCTCTCCTCTATTAGCTGACCTCACTCAGTCTCTTACTCTCTCAGTGTCTCTATCTCTCCTCCTTGCACAGTGGCACGCGTAGTACTGTTGTCTGTTGTTTCCTTCTCTCGAAACCGAATGATTATCTCTAAAACTCTGATCTCACTTCAGTACCATTAAATCCCTAGGTTTTGTGGCTGTCGAGGCTTTTGACTGTCGATCTGTCGCAACTTTCCACCAAACTAAAACGTATATAATTAGATCTGAGAGGATTGGTACCTACTGGTGTGAGACGGTGACTGATCCGATGGCCAAGCCGGCACATCCACAGCTAGCAGCTAGGGTTTGGGTCAGTGAAATGATTAGACTTTTGCTTATATGTTGGCTATTTCAAAGAAAGAGACTGAGAGTCTGAGACTAAGAGAAGAGAGAAAAAGGAAAAAATAAAGGTAATTTTTCTGTTCATTTTTCCTTTATTTTTTGTTGATTAAATTGAGTAGTTAATTTTTGTTGTACTCTACTCGTCTCATACTTTTTTTGCTTCTTTTTTTGTGAATTTGAAGTTTCTGAAGGGTTTGAGGTTGCAATAATGACAGAAGCACAAGTATCTGAGCCAGACATGTCAAGTGATGCTGATGAGTATGATTTATAAACTCTTAACTTTGGTCGAGATGATTTATGAAAATACTTCTTAATTGTTAACTGTTTGAAATGCATTTAATGCTCGTCTCTGAGACAATTTAATTTGATGTTGGTGAATGGTGATGAATCCTTTTAATTTGCTGCTGATGATTGGAATTTAATGTGTCTGAAACTTAAATGTTTGATTTAATGTGTCTGATGATTGGAATTTAATGCTTTTAATTTTCTGACAATTTAATTTGCTGCTGCTGAAGTGCTGATGAATGCTTTTAATTTGCTGCTTTTAATTTTGACCCAATGATTGAAAACGTGTAATGCATTAATTGTGCAATTAGTTTTTAAGAATAAAACTTGTGTTATATTTTTGAAACTAATTAATTTTTGTACAACTTTTATCTCTGGTTTTTCATTTTAAAATATTATTTCTGCAATATATTTAATGCTAAATTATTTATAGCGTGTTTTCTGTTTTTATTTTCATATCTGCATGCATGTAAATATGTAATGCATTTAATGATTAATTCTATCTGATTTTGTATCATATATGCATGCATGTAATGCAAATTAATGTCTAATGCTATCTGATATATATGTAATACATATATGCATGCATGTAATGCATTTAATGATTAAGGAGCTTGGGATATTAGAATGGAGCTGATATATATATGTAATATCTTTTGTTTCATATTAGAATGGAGCTTGGGATGCATGGTGAAACCCAAGAACAAATACAACAAATACAAATTGATGCTCAAGGAGGAGATGCTCAAACTCAACCTCCTCCTACTGAAGTACCTGAACAAACCATTAACAAGAAGAAGACCAAGGAAAATTTAAAAGCTTCAGTGTGGGCTCATTTTAAAAGGGGTGTTGTACAAGACGATGGTAGTTATACTGCCACTTGCAACTATTGTGGCCTTGTGTATCCTATGGGTAACCAAAGGGGTACCGGCAACATGAGAAATCATGTTAAGAGGGGTTGTCAGAAAATACCTCCAGCAAAAAGGCACAAGCCAGATGCTTTACAAAGACTCTTGCAAGCTGGCAGAGATGAAGGTATATTTGTACTTAATTTTAATAAGTTAATTTGTTTAATTAGTTAACTCTGCTTTTATTGACATTGACATGTTAAAATTATTAGGTGGCCAACCAACAATTACACCTTGGGTGTTTGACCAGAGAAGGTGCAGAAAAAGCTTTGCTAAGTGTGTTGTTGCACATGAGTATCCTTTCAATTGTGCAAATTATCACTTCTTGAAGGTATTCTTAAGTGATGTATGTCCTAGTTTTAAGTTACCATCAAGGAGTACAATTAGGCTTGATTGTCTCAAAATTTATGAGGAAGAGAGATTAGACTTGTATGAATTGTTGGGTAAGCTTGATTGTAAGGTGAGCTTCACAAGTGATTTATGGAGTTCCAAAGGCAGCGATAGGGGTTTCATGTGTTTGACATGTCATTATATAGATGATAGTTGGGTGCTAAGAAAAAGAGTTTTAAATTTCATAGCCTTACCATCTCCCCATACTGGAAGGCATATTTCTCAGGCCATTTATGGGAAATTAGTTGATTGGAACCTGGATAAGAGAATATTTTGTCTTGTGTTGGATAATTCGACTGCCAATAATGTGTGTGTGAGAGATCTGTTGAGCACAACACCAATTAAAGATGTGTTGCCGGTAGATGGTCAAATTTTTCATATGAGGTGTGGATGCCATATTTTAAATCTCATAGTGCAAGATGGCTTGGAAGTTTTGTCAAATGAGATAACAAAAATAAGGGAGACTATGAAATACATAAGGCATTCACAAGCAAGGATGGAGAAATTTACCTTGGCTGCATCTCAGGTTCATTTATCTTCGTCAATTATTTATCATTGTTATTTATTTCAATCATTTGGATGCATCTTAGGTTAATTATAATATAAAATTCTTTCATTTCAGGTTCAAGCTCCTAACAAAAAGCCAGCCTGGGATGTGCAAACAAGATGAAATTCGACCTACTTGATGCTTGCTCTTTCCTTGAAATTAAAGCAAGCTATTAGTAGGTATGCCTTGCTTGATCTTAACTCTGCATTGTATCCAAAAGATAAGGATTGGGAGCATGTAGAAGCATTGGTGTGCCATTTGAAAGTATTCTATGATGTGATAAATAAATTGAGTGGCACAAAATACCCCACATTGAATATGTTCTTTCCTGAATATTGTGAGGTGTATCTTACTCTCATTAAAATGTCCACCAGTCCTTATGCTTTTATTGTTAATATGAGTCATGAAATGCTAAAGAAATGGGACAAGTATTGGAAGGCTGGAAATGTGGCATTGGCAATTGCTTGTGTTCTGAACCCTAGGTGTAAACTCGATGTAGTTGAGTACTACTTTAAGATGTTGCATCCAGATGAATGCCCTAGGTTCATGGATAACCTAAGGGCTTGCTTAACTCAATTGTTCAAAGAGTACTTTGATGCACACTCCAAAGACACTCAGAACCAAGCTAGTACATCGACAACCTCATCTGCACAAATGAGGTAAAATCTTAAACCTAGTGAAATTTAACATTTCATTTTATTTTTTACTTGTTTAAATATATGATCAAGTGAATCAAGCTAACATTTCATTTGATAGGTCAAGTGACATTAGTGATACAAGGGCTGGTTTACAAAGTTTTTTAAGTGGGAAGAGAAATGTTGACCCGACAAAAACTGAGTTAGAAGAGTATCTATCTGATGCACTAGATGGAACAAGTTTGGATGAAGATTTTGACATCCTAGCATGGTGGAAGCTAAAGGCCCCTAAGTATCCTATAATGGCTCGATTGACAAGGGATATCTTAGCTGTGCCTATTTCAACGATGGCCTCAGAGTCTACATTTAGCACAGCTGGTAGAACTCTAAGTCCAACTAGAAGCTCTCTAAATGACGAGAGTTTAGAAGCTCTTATATGTGCACAGGACTGGTTGAAGGCCTCAGTTACAGGTATATACTTTTGTTATATGCCTTCATATACACTTAAATTATTATATACTTTTGTTACATGACTTGTTATACACTTTAATTGTTAATGCAGAAAGTGGTGGATCCTTTGGAGATGTCGTTTGGTCAAGTGAGCCCTCTGAATCTGATGACACTATTTATGGCAACCAACCATGAGGTTGTGTGGCCTTGTTACTTGCTTAATCTGTTTGGCAGTGAGCCCTCTCAAACACTACCTATTAAGTTTTATGTATTCTTTGCTTTTTTTGTTGGCTGGCAGTGGCAGACTGGCAGTGTAGCACAAAGTGTTGCCTCATTTTGTGATATGTGTTGTCTTATTTTGAGTGTGTATGTGTTGCCTACTTGCCTCTGTAGACTGTTGAAATGTTGTTTATGCGTTGCTATTACACTTGTGCATGTTGTGTATGTGTGGCTATTACACTTGGCGCCTTGGATCCCAACAAATGAGTTTCTATGATGATACATCATACTTATACATGTATTCATTCTAGCTTTAATGGCTGAGAAGGGTTTATGAATTCTGAGAAACTTAAATCTAATCCAAGTGGGTCAGTGTAATAGCCACACAAACACATATATGCACAAGTGTAATGGTTGTAACTTCTTTGGTTGTAATACTTGTGTTAGTGTAAGACTTCTCAATTTGTTGTATCTTGTATGAGTACTTTTATTTGGCTGTAATACTTGTGTGGCTATTAATACTTGTTGTATGAATGCTTATGTTAGTTGTGTAATATTTTTTCTCTGCAAAATTTCTAGTTTTTTGAGGTATTATGTATATCATATGTTACAACGTTCATGAACGTTAACGTTCATTGAACGAAACGTTAACGGAATATTTTGGGATGCCGTTTCTAGAACAGAACGTCCAACGTAAAAGACATCAAGTATCGTTCATTAAACGGAACGGCAAATGGTCCATTCCGTTGCCGTTGTGCACGTTAACCAGGTCTACTCCTTCCCAATCCCACGCTTCTCCACGCTTGCACTTTTCTCTCTCTTCAAAGAAGTTGGTACGCTCGCACTCTTGCATTCTCTCTCTCTCTCTCTGTCGCATTTGTTTAGTTTGACATGCTACATTGCATCTGAGTTAATCCAACGGCGCAGATTTAGACGAAGCGGGTGCCATCTCTCCTGTACGAACAAAATGGAGGCATCGCCGCTGAAGGGGAGGAGCAGGAGGAGAACGACGACGGCGAGTGGAATGGAGGCCGAGACGTCGCCTTAGAAACTGCCGATACCTTTGACATTCCTCCCAAAGGTGCCTCCATTGAAAGGCTGCGCCGATGGAGAGTAAGTCTTTTTGGCTTTTCTTTTTTTGGGTTTTATCAAAGGCGCTTGCGCTTGTTTCTTTGTTGTTTTTTTCTTCTGGGAATTTGGATTTGAATTTTGAAATGTGGGTCAATTGTGGCTCCTCTTGACTTGCTTTTAAGAGCGCATATTGTTTTGTTTGAAGAAATAGAGCGCGTTTATTTTCTACATTGCATAATTTGCAGTTTTAACGATATTTTGAGAAAAAAAACATTTGTTTGCTTGATTTAGAATTATGAAATTTTTTATGCTGTTTGGTTACGTTAGTTTGTTAGATCAAGATAATTTGTTACATAATGGTTATTCTGAGTCTCAATCTGAAAAACATTGCAATCTATCTTGATTTTTTATTAAATAATATATATTTTTGGTATTTTGTAAATTTTATTCTGATAATTGTGTTGTATAGAATATAGATGTATTTGGAACATGGATGTGTCTATGATTAATTGAATATTTTGTTAGTTTTTAGAAATTGCATGGGTTTTCTCTCAATTTCTTAATTAAGAGAGCCCCGTATCATCTATATATATGAATATAGTGTGAAATTATTGAAATGCTGAACTACTGTTGATTTGTTTTCCCCTTTTTCAGTTGCACACATCTATAATCTAAATTTTCTGATCGAAAATGTTTTTTTTTTTTTCAGCAAGCGGTGCTAGTTCTTAATGTCTCAAGGAGGTTTAGATATACATTGGACTTGAAACAGGAGGAAGAAAAGGAGAGAATTAGGAGGAAAATTCGTGCGCATGCTCAAGTTATACGGGTATGTTGTTCTATGTTATATAATTTTTATGGGAATTGGTGATCAGGTAAAGTGAAGGAAACTTTTCTATGGGAATTCATTTGGGAAAGAACTATTTGTTTAGCAGCACAGCTTACTGGACTTGTTTGTCAGGGTCCCTGCTGATGGTTTGTTAATTAGTGGCCAATCACTTGCCATTGATGAATCTAGTATGACAGGAGAGAGCAAAATTGTAAGTTGCATCAACAGAGATTAACAATTACTTGCGATTATTTCATAGCTTCTTTGGCCTTTAATTGCATATTTTGGGGTTTAATCACTGCAAATTGCATAACTTTGGGAATTATAGGCTATCATTTTCCATCAATCATGATATAATTTATCATTACTAAGAAAGTGATAATTTAATGCAGGTTCCTAAAGATCAGAAATCTCCATTCTTGATGTCAGGGTGTAAAGTTGCCGATGGTTATGGTACTATGTTGGTATGTTGTTTCACAGAGCATTTGCAGTTAGCTTAAATGACAAACATAATGCGTGCATGCTTTTTGTGTGCGTTTCTGTTGAATTGTTTGCGAGAATTTTAAGTTTTTTATCCCATTAAAATAGCTTACTGCTTGCTAAGGTATGTGTTTTTTCTCTTTTCAGGTAACAGCTGTTGGGATGAATACTGAATGGGGTTTGCTCATGGCCACACCCCTTCAGGTTTGGCATTCTACTTCATTAATCTGTGGCCAATGTGCCCCGTAGCAGGACTTTTTTTTCTTGTTGTATGGTAGTAGTGGCACAGTACAATCAGAAGTTGTCATTTAAATTAAGCTTGAATTATTGGCCATAAAATTGACCATCAACCCTTAAAGGTTCCTTATAGTTGTGTTTCACCTCTACCAGTTAGACTTGTTTAGGAATTAGATACTCTCATCCTTGCCCTATCTGATAGATACATTTCAAAAAGGAGACCGTAGTGGTACAATAGCAGGATGTGTTTTAGATATATCATTGGACTTAAAAAAGATGTGATTTGTATGTGGCAGGTGCGTTTGAATGGTGTTGCCACTATGATCGGAATGGTTGGTCTGCTGTTGCTGGTGCAGTGCTAGTTGTTCTTATGGCAAGGTGTGTTCTCAATTTTATCCTTTGATCATTTTCTTTCAAAATATGGACCTCTATATTGCCCCAAAAGCAAAATGTTAAGTGAACCGCTATAAAATGGAAAATACATTCTGCAACCTACAGGTTACAGTAGAATTATTCCTATGATACATTCTGGAATTTTGTTTAATAATACCTTAACTACCCTTTCTTTTCTTAATTTATATTTAAGATTGGTAGGAAGAAGTAGAGATTCTGGGATCTTGAGGGGCCGTAGTTGATCTCATTCATTTACTCATTACTTTGTTTTTTATGCTAATCATCAAAATTAACACTCTTTACAAGATTCAGCTCTTCAATGTTCTTGATTTCTGTTTCACTATTTATGTCTGCAAACATCCTTCTAGATATTTTACTGGAAAAACAACCAATGCTGATGGCACAGTGCAATACATAAAAGGACAAACGAGTGTGAAGTCTGCCATTGATGGTGTCATCAAAATTTTTACTGTTGCGGTAAACTTTGTGCATTTAAAGTTGCTTCTCTAGGGTTTCATTTTTCAGTTCTTCATGTTAAATTTTGAATCATAACATGCTAGGTGACTATCGTTGTTGTTGCTGTGCCTGAAGGCCTTCCTTTGGCTGTGACCCTAACGTAAGTCTCACTTTTCTCTTTTCTACAAGAAACTTTCATTTGGTCATTGTATATCTAACCATACTCCACAAAGTTCCAGTTGAAAATCTTGATGAATTTTATTCAATGCAAATTAAATTATGAGACCTGCTCGTTTGAAATTATCATTGGAAGCTAAGGGTTGAACGAAAAAAATGACTCCCATCATTCCTGGTCCCGTTTTTATGGAACTTACTCTGTCTTTGGAATTTTGCTATTTTTAGTCTGGCTTGCTCGATGCGCAAGATGATGGCAGATAAGGCTCTGGTTAGTGTCTTGCAATATGTTTTGGTCTTTGGGAAGTTCATTTTTCTTTATCTTACTTTATGATATTTTATGAAATTCTTAAAGAACCATTATATTGAAAAGTCCTCCTATGATAAGTTTGTCATTTTTTGATCAGGTGAGGCGGCTTTCAGCATGTGAAACAATGGGGTCAGCTACAACCATATGTAGTGATAAGACTGGCACTAACACTAAATCAGGTGAGGCACTGTATACCAAGTTGACCATACCATAAGCTGGTATGGTTAAATGTCAAATGCAACCACACCAATTTCAGTTTAGATTTCGTTATTGATAAATAATTTCATTACTGTCTAGTTTGATTTGATGCTGCAGTCTACTCCTTGGAGAAATACGGTGTTGGTGCTTATTTCATTTTCTTTACTGTGACTTGCACAAAATCGCCAAGTAATCAGTATTCACAAAAGCACCCTGAGGCCTTAACTAAAGTTAATATTAACCGGGCCTTAATAAATGACTACTTTTTCTCTAGGCTTAGTAATCCTGACATCTTTTATTAAATTTAGACCTGTATTTTAAAATGATTTTCTCTCCTAATATGACTTCTCTCCTTGCACTTCTTTCTATTCTGATGATCCTTATCATTTACAAATTCAGGCGTCACAAGGTTGTTTCTATTCTAATTTTGTCTCTCTGAAATATGATTTTCAGATCCAATTAAATTTCTCTTATTCAATTCTGTGGAATACTATGCCTAGTTTTAGGAGATAAAGTTTCAAGTAACTATGCTTGTTTGAAAGGTGCTGTTGTTAAAAAAAAAAATCTAGAACAATCCGTTTGATATTACTTGATTAAACATTTAAACTTGGGCTGTTGGCAAAATGCCATCCTATTGATTTTTTTTTTGTCCTTCGTTTTTTTCCCCTGCTGCAAAATGGTCCTTTCTCTGTCCATCTCCCTCCCTCCCTCTCTCTCTCTCTCTCTCTCTCTCTCACATCGCTCTTTTGGGTTTTTCGCAGCCTCTTTTCTGTTTAGTTCTTTCTAAAACGTAAAAGTGCTAGAAAGGTACTTGATTAGCAGCATGTTTGCTTTTGCCGTGAACTTTTTCCCTGAAATTAATATAAATTGTGCATGTACAGATGACTGTGGTTTGAAGCATATGTTGGTGAAAAGAATGTAGCTGGTGCAAGTAATGCTGATTCCCTTTCACGCACTGTAAATTCACTTCTAGTAGAGGGAATTGCACAGAATTCTACTGGGAGTGTTTACGAGCCTGAGGTAACATTCAACCTCCTTGTTTGTTTTGATTTTTGTATGAGAGAATGAGATTTAATTGAATAAATGTTATCTTGGTACTGCATAATTTTATCATTTAAATGTCTGTCTGATTTTTGCAAACTAATACAGAATTATTGGCCCTATTTAATAAGGTCTACTGCTAAAATACCCTTGCTGGCTTGTTTTGGCAATGTTTAGAAGCCAACACTTGACTTTCTCTCTCTTTATTTTACCTTGGCATGTTGATACTAAATAAGGATGTTTTGCCTAATTAGATAGATTATTTTATTTATTTTAGAAATTAATATTGGAATTGCTTCCCTTGATTATTTTAACTTGAGAAACAATCTTATTGTCAGAATGGTGGAGCTATTGAGATAACGGGATCACCTACTGAGAAAGCTATACTTGGCTGGGGTGTTGAGGTATATTTCCTTCTCATATGATTTCCTTAAATTTCATTTTTACCTTTTTGTCTTGCGATATGCACCATTTTTTGTAAATATATCTTTCTACAATGACTGAATATCTATGATAGCAGTTCTATTAGAAGCATCCAAAGAAAAATTTTTAAGCTGAAAAATGCTAAAAGAGTGGCCTTTTGCTGATGTAGTAGTGATCTAGAATTATATACTCCTGCTGGCTTTACAACAACAACAACAACTAAGCCTTTTGTCCCAAATAAATTGAGGTAGGCTAGAAATGAAAACTAGCAAGAAGAAGATCACCAAAAAATAAAAATATAATTGAAAATAATAATAATATTTTAAATTTGGGTTATTCCTGCTGGATTTAATATTTTAAATTTTAATTATTGCAGTTAAAAATGAGATCTAATGAGGTTAGATCAAAATCTTCGATTATTCATGCCTCCCCTTTCAACTCAGAAAAGAAGTGTGGTGGTGTGGCCGTTAGCATGGTAAGCCTCTGCTGCTTTGTCTTTGTTCTGTCTTTTTTTCTACAAACATTAGGATAATCTGCAGAGACTATTTAGATGAGGTTTTGGTTTGTGCATTGGATCTGTATATGCAGGCTTTCATCCATGCCTCCTGTTTGGTACTGTTGGATCTGACATGGTTTGAGACTAACCAAACACCAGTAAAAAGCATCCAATTTTGAGACTTGGTTAGTCGAGTTGAGTTTAGCGGGTTTTATCAAACAAAAAATAGTATTTGTGTGAAAAAGAGATGTTCAAGACATTAACATGCTCTAATGAACAAAAATGTGCAGTGTTATTTATATTTATATATCACCTACAAATCATCTTAAGAAACGTATTGCATTCGGGTTGGTTTTACTATAATGTTTTTCGAAATCCATATTGAAAATAGCTTTGTCGCTGATCAAAAGGCAATCTGTACCTAACTAATCAGATTCTAATTCCATAATTTTTCAGGTTGTGTGGGCCCGATCAGTTGGGTTGGTTGGACCGTTTCGGTCATACGCACAAACTGTAATTTGCATTCTTATATATTGCTAAAATGCTATGCATAGTACGGATGGCCTTCGTGCTACGGATTCGTTCTTGAATTTCATGTTTCAAACAACCGATCCAAACCGTTTATTATCTTCTTCATATTGAAATCTCATTAGAAACCAAATTTTATATTTTTTTTTGAATTTTTTTTACTATTTTTTTCAGAATTTTGAAAATACTTAATCTAATAAATTCTGGACCCTTCAATAATAGTGATTTTCAAATATCTGAGAAAAATAGTAAAATATTTTAAAAAAATGTAAAATTTGGTTTCTAATGAGATTTCAATATGAAGAAGATAATGAACGGTTTGGATCGGTTATTTGAAGAATGAAATTCAAAAACGAATTCGTAGCACGAAGGTCATCCATGCTATGCATAGTATTTTAGCAATCCTCTCTCTCTATATATATATATTTGCCTCTCTTTGTGTGCCGACTCACTTCAAATTAATGTAGGGTGATTCAGATGTAGTGTGCATTGGAAAGGAGCAGCCGAGATTATACTGGATCTATGTACCAGTTGGATCGATTCAAGTGGTGCCAAACATGAAATGACTCCTCACGTGGTATGTCTTGCTTGTGGCTAGTATTCATGTACAGCTGCTCTGGCCATGGCATGGTATCAGTCAGGCTGGCAAATGTCGGTTTTTTTTAACATCCCTTTTGAAAAGCAAGTCATGCTTTACAGTACAAATAAATCATGCTCTCTTGATTACTTCTCTCGTCCAAAAATAAATTTACATTCCAAGTTAAGCCCCAAATCTCCATTCTTTTTGACTACTTGAGTTGACCAAAAGGATAAATAATTAACTGGAAAAAAAATCCGATACTTCCAGACCTGTTAGGACAATAGTCTCTATGTCTGTGTTTTCTTTTTCTTTTATACAAGTTTTTGTGTTATTAGGAGAAATTTAAGAAACAGATAGAAGACATGGCGGCTAAGAGTCTGAGATGTGTGGCTCTAGCATACAAGCCTTTAGATCTAAAAGAAGTCCCGAATGAAGAAGAAAGAGACAATTGGTCTTTACCTGATAATGACCTAATTCTTCTTGCTATTGTGGGTATGAAGGTAAAGTTTTAATCCCAAATTATTGAATTTTGTTAAATCAACCATTTTTCTTTTTTCTTCGAAATTGACAAGAAGTCTTGAGGTATTACTGTAAGTTGCCAAATGACACAATAAATTAGAAACAGTACTATAAGCTAAAGTGAGTGTTTTCAATATTTCAGTATTGCTTGAATGTTTAATTTCATGAAAAGGCTTATCATTGGCTGTAGTTCGTTTATCGTGTTTCAAAGTTGGGGGCTTGGTGGTGTGATATTCCAAAGTAATTTCAAAATTTAGTAGATACATAATACAGTTTTGCACACTGGAAATGGTTCTTGTTCTTACCATTTAAGGGGCTGTATAATGATGTGATATTTAATTTTGAAAGATTTAAAATAAGAAAACAAGATAAAGAAATTAAAATTCAAATCCATGACCTATTAACTTCTAGCTAGATTTGCTGTTGACAGTCGCTGTCAACATTTCAAAAAACTTCTAGCTAGCTTTGTGCTGACAGTTTTTAAACCATTTCCATACAAATTTTGTAGGATCCATGCTGTCCTGGCGTGAAAGATGCTGTTTTTAATCTATATTCTTTTTAAATGTTCATTTTCTGTGTTCTATAAGTGCAAACTCGTTTTTTGTTTGTTATGTTTGATTTGTAGGTGCGCATGGTGACAGGAGACAACCTTCAAACTGCGAAAGCCATTGCCTTAGAGTGTGGTATACTTTCAGAAAATGAGAGAGCTGATGACTTCATTATTGAGGGGATGGTTTTTCGTGCCTTGACCGATGAACAGAAAGAGCAAGCAGCAGAAAAAAATCAAGGTAAGTGGTAGCAATTAATCTTCTGTATGGTTTCCCCAAAGAAAAATGCATGTATTCCAAAACCACACATCAGAAAATCATGTACACTCTGGCAACAAGAAGTATCTAATTACCTTATGTCTCCTTACGGATATTGCATAAATATCACGTAAGCTCCTCTCATTTCTGTTAAAGCACCAAAATTACCATAACTTTTTAATTACATTACAAGTACAATAAATAACAAGAAGGACACTTAGGGCATGTTCACAGTTACTGGGGAAGAGAAGTTACCGAGGATGATGTTTATCTGATCTAACTTTTGGCACCATGGGTCCTGGCCTTGACTTAATTGACCTGTGAGAAGGCTCGTGGTTTTGGTCCAGCATATTGTGGTTTGATCAAACCAGACCTGCTTTCAGACTATCACTTTCATCAGAACTTTTGAATAGCTCAAGATTGTATCTGGTCTAACCTGATTTTTCTGTTTCAATAAGATGTCATGGATCATAAATACTGTTGTCAGTTTTAACTAATTGTCTTTCGAAGCCTATAGATAAAATTTTTAGCTTCCGAAGCCTTTTTTGTGCTTGAAATGTTGAGAAACCTAGAAGTACTAACATGCAATGGAAAATGGTTAGGTGACGGCAAGGTCTTCTCCAACTGACAAGTTGCAGCTTGTAAAAGCATTGAAAAAGAGAGGTCATGTAGTAGCTGTCACTGGAGATAGCACCAATGATGCTCCCGCTTTGCATGAGGTTGGTTTTGTCTTTTCTTTCTCTCTTAGATGGAATAACTGATACACTAAATAGTTTAGTTTTCTATGTGGGGCATATCATGGATACTCCAGAACTTTGGATTATCAGATTTCCTCCTATTGCTATTACATTCAAAAGAGATATGCAAATTACCTTTCACACTTTTCGCTAGAAATAAGGGTTGGTGGTTGCAATACATTTTAAAGAAAAATGAGACGTATATCTGTTATTTGATAATTTCCAGACGTGTTTGCATGATATTTGAGGTTTTGTATAAGCCCACAATGTTTCTCCTTTCAATTGAACAAAATATTATTTTCTCAAATATTCAGGCAAATATAGGTCTAGCTATGGGGATTCAAGGAACTGAAGTGGCCAAAGAAAGCTCAGACATAATTATCCTTGATGACAACTTTGCTTCTGTCGTCAAGGTACAATTGCACTATTTTATTTTACTTTTTTTTATTATTGTTGATTTCATAATTTGTTAAATAAAATGCAGATCTTGTACTCCCTAGACCTGCAATTAAGTACGAAGCCAAAAAGAAAGAGTCGTGATCAGTATTTTTGATACTATGATCTAGGAACTTATTTGTTTTACTATTTTGTTCTTTTTATATAGGTGGTAAGGTGGGGCCGATCGGTTTATGCAAATATACAGAAATTCATTCAATTTCAGCTGACAGTGAATGTAGCGGCTCTTATTATTAATGTGGTTGCTGCTGTTTCTTCTGGAAATGTCCCTCTTAATGCTGTCCAGGTAATAAATTCAGCTTCCACAAAATTATAGAGAAGAAAAACAGCCAATCAAGCATGTGGCTATCAAATTGGGAAGGGAATTATATAATTGGGATCAAGTCACGTCAGGCTTGATTGTAGAGGCCATTTGTGGAATTATATAACAATTATAGAGCTGTTAACCACAAATGGTCTTGGATCAGTAACTTCATGACTCATGGACCACACAAAGCAATCCCCTTAGGTGGAAATGCAGACTTTAATTTACAGCAGGATCGAAAAATTACCTATAAGTGGTTCTTCAAAGGTTTATCAAGGGGACAAAGCTGCCCCACCTTAATAACTATTTCCTTGTAGCATCATTAGACTGAATCTCTCATCCTCTCTCTCTCTCTCTCTCTCTCTCTCTCTCGGTGTATTGAGTCTTGACTTCAACTACTTAAAATGCCAACTGGACTGGATCTGTTTGTAGAAAGTTATATTTGGTTTTTCACTTTTATTAATACTGTTAACTCAATTATTTTTAGTTGCTATGGGTGAATCTAATAATGGACACGCTTGGTGCTCTTGCATTGGCAACTGAACCACCAACTGACAGCCTCATGAAGAGGGCGCCTGTTGGCCGCAGGTTAAACTCCAACAATCCTGAATAAAAAGCTACAATTATTATTCCTTGTGAAATTGTTCACATGCTAAGTTACATGAACTAGTTAAAATGTTATTGTTCACATACTAAGTTGCATGAACTAGTTAAAATGTTACAGAAAATTAGTCATGTTCTGCTTTATGAAACCTTGTCCAAATAGTTCAATGTTAGTTAAAATGGTTTATTCAAGAGAAAACTATCAGCTAACAAAGCCTTTTTGCAGGGAACCTCTAATCACAAACATAATGTGGAGGAATTTAGTAATTCAGGTAATTATTCAATTGAAGTAGTTACCTCTGAAGAAATATCATAAATCAGAAAAAAAAATAATAATTTTCTTGATTTGTGTTAAACTAGGCTCTCTTTCAAGTGGCGGTTCTCTTGACGCTAAACTTTAATGGAAGGAGCCTTCTTCAACTGAACAATTATCCAATGACTAAGGCGAACAAAATAAAGAACACATTTATTTTCAATGCCTTTGTTCTCTGCCAAGTACTTCTTTTCTCCTTCATAACTACACCCGCTTTGATTTTCTTTATTTTTATGTTATATAGCTGTTCTCTAATGTTTAATATTATCTGTAGTTAAGCACATTCAGTTCTCAATTGCACCCAAATTCTTAGGCTGCATTTCTTTTCAAGGAAGCTGGTGAAAGACATATTCCCAAAACAGAATTACCAGGTACTCTTTCAACCTATGAAGAAGTAAAAAAAAAAAGACAGCAATGTTCTTCCCAAACAGAGGTGCTAAATAATATGTATGCCCCTCCAATATTGCAAACAATATGTGCATATCCCTATTCCCTAAAGCCAAGGAATGTATCCTGATGTCCTGCATGTCCATCTTTTCCATTTACTTGGACACAACTTAGAGGAATCACTTTTTCATTACTTGCGTTTTCATTAAGTAAAGAAGATACTAGGTGAATTTTTGGCATTTTTGAAGAAAATAAAATACAACTGCATTGGTATAAGGGCATATATAATATAATATATATGGTTTCCCGAGATATGCATTGGTATAAGGGCATATATAGTATATCTGGTTTTCAGATATATGCATGTATCCTGAATTCCTGATGTTTTTGTATAGAGACATGAGTGACCCCAAATAAAGATGTAAAATGAAATAGAAAATATTATATTAGCTGTGACCAACTGAATATCAAGATATCTTAGCTACCAAAGATGAGATTGAAAATGAACGAAGATGATTTTTGATAATAATGGTGAAGTTCAAATATGTGCTGTTTTTCTAATTTGTTATTCTTATATTATTCCTCTATTCTATGAAGCTGTCCTGCCCTGCGGTTTTGGGATTGGAGATGAACATTTGACATCTATGACAAGGGATCATAACTATTCTGCTTTGCAAGACTATGGAGGGGCAAGTACAATTTCAAATTTTTTTAAGGGGGAGGCTTATTCTTAAATTTAACCCTTCAAAACCTTAAAATATCATATGTACTCTTATAAAAAAAGATAATATTGTATGCATTAGTCTTATGCGCCTCTCTAAAGCATTACATGTCTCCTCCCTTATGACCCTGATCCCTAATTTCTTTTCCCTAAATGAAACTCAAATTATTTATCATATTTTCTTTATTAAGGAGGTCTAGTTTTTTTTTTTTCCTTTTTTTGGAAGAATGAAAGTGTGTTGTGCATACTTTGTATTATCTCTAGATTTATAGAAGGGTTTCATTAATTTTTCTTAGATTAGATGTCCTTTTAGTATCCATTCTAGAAGCATCAAACTATTTTTTCCCTTTTCAGGTAAAAGGTGTTGCTAATTTGCTAAAAACAAACATAGACAAGGGCATCACTGGAGATGATGCTGACTTAGTTAGTAGGCGTAATGCATTTGGATCAAATACATATCCTCACAAGAAAGGAAAGAGCTTTTGGGTATGTTTCTTTTTACCTTTTCTTTATCAGCTTTTAATTTCTATTAATGGTTGATCAATGTACATGGACCATGTTCATCATACCAATTTCCATTTCACTGTCTGTTTAATGACTCTTGACCAGATTTTTCATTATATCCTATAAATCAATTTCTCCCCCATATTTCTCTTTGTTGCTGACTAGTATTATTTTTATTGGAGCAAATGGACTATGTTCGTCTTTTGTCATCTCCAAGCTGTATGTTTGACCAAATCTTGTTGCAGCTGTTGGCTAATTCACGAAAGATAATATTACTTTTGTGGATTTTCTGTTTACTGTTGGTAATAAAAATGAACATGGTTATCGTTCTTTGCTTATTTGTTTGACTCTTGTGGGAACGCCAACTAGTTGGTGCATACAGGTCAGGTCAGTACCTGACTGATGCATCTACTTCTATCGATGTAATATATATATACACAAGAAGTATGTGTCACATCCATTGTTAATTGTTAATCGTGTGTGCTGAAAAGGTTTTTCTCTGGGAGGCATGTCAAGATTTAACACTAATTATACTTATGGTGGCTGCTGCTTTGTCTCTTGCTCTTGGTATCAAGACTGAGGTAGTTATTTTATCATATAAATTCTTCCAATTTTATGCCCCGTTGCTAGATTTTCTTAAGGATAAAGTTACTCTTTAATTCATTTGTGAAAGACTGAAAGTATATATGTTTCATGTAGGGCATCAAAGAGGTATGGTATGACGGAGGAAGCATAGCCTGTGCGGTTTTCCTTGTTATAGTTGTGACTGGTATGACATTCCTATTGTTTTCTGTTATCTACTTAGGCTGTGCTCCAACCATATAGAGAGGGGGAACTTAGGGTTAGGGAAGGCTAGGGAGATTAATAAAAAAATTTACTCAGGCTAAACCCCAATTTTGGGCAGACAAAATTTGTACAATGTGGGATTAACTCTTTACCTAGGTTAACCGTCTTTCCCATCTTAACAGCAAGAACTATAAATTTGTTTATCTTACCCTAACCTCCCCCATTGTCACCCCTATTTTAAACTTCTGGAGCACAGCCTTAGCAAGAACTATAAATTTGTTTAGTGCTGTAGAGAACTATTGCTGACTTATTGTTTTGGATGGATCCATGCCTTAACTTGTTTATTTAATAAACATTTTTTTCTTTTTTATTGATGCTAAGATAACTCAATTCTATGCTAGTATGTTGTGAAGTGTACCTATTGAAACTCAGTAAATTTTTTTTTACTGATTACTAACTATTTTGGTAATGCTTTCTTATAGCTACAAGTGATTACAAACAATCTCTCCAATTCAAGCACCTAAATGTGGAGAAGCAAAACATCCACGTGGATGTTTTATTTTTTAACTAACTGTTTATTATTTATTATTTGACATACATCAGCAAAATTTTTCTCAATAACCTAGACAGAATCAATAAAGTAAAATAAAGGGAGCTGTTGGTTAAAGTTCCTTGCTGCGTGCGAATGGCATCTGCTTTCCATCAAGCCATTTAACCTGAAATATTCTCTCTCCCCTTCTGTGAAATTTTATATATAAGGTTATCAGAAGTGGCAAAAGATTATCCGTATCAATATTTGATCTAGTGGTGGGTGATGCGGTCCCTCTCAAAATTGGTGATCAGGTAAAGTGAAGGAAACTTTTCTATCACCTGTAAATATTAAATATTTATTTTGGTTAGCAGCAAAGCTTACTGGACTTGTTTGTCAGGTCCCTGCTGATGGTTTGTTAATTAGTGGCCAATCACTTGCCATTGATGAATCTAGTATGACAGGAGAGAGCAAAATTGTAAGTTGTGTCAACAGAGAATTAACAATTACTTGCGATTATTTCATAGTTTCTTTGGCCTTTAATTGCATATTTTGGCGTTTAATCACTGCAAATTGCATTACTATGGGAATTATAGGCTATCATTTTCCATCAATCATGATATAATTTATCATTACTAAGAAAGTGATAATTTAATGCAGGTTCGTAAAGATCAGAAATCTCCATTCTTGATGTCAGGGTGTAAAGTTGCCGATTGTTATGGTACTATGTTGGTATGTTGTTTCACAGAGCATTTGCAGTTAGCTTAAATGACAAACATAATGTGTGCATGTTTTTTGTATGCGTCTCTTTCTGTTGAATTGTTTGCTAGAATTTAAATTTTTTATCCCATTAAAATAGCTTACTGCTTACTAAGCTATGTGTTTTTTCTCTTTTCAGGTAACAGCTGTTGGGATGAATACTGAATGAGGTTTGCTCATGGCCACCATCTCAGAGGATAATGGAGAAGAAACACCCCTTCAGGTTTGGCATTCTACTTCATTATCTGTGGTCAATGTGCCCCGTAGCTGGATTTTTTCTTGTTATATGGTAAAAGTGATACACTACACTCAGAAGTTGTCATTTAAATTAAGCTTGAATTATTAGCCATAAAATTGATCATCAACCCTTAAAGGTTCCTTATAAGTTGTGTTTCACCTCTACCAGTTAAACTTGTTTAGGAATTAGATACTCTCATCCTTGCCCTATCAGATAGCTACATTTCAAAAAGGAGACCATAGTGGTACAATAGCAGGATGTGTTTTAGATATATCATTCGACTTAAAAAAAAGATGTGATTGGTTTGTGGCAGGTGCGTTTGAATGGTGTGAATGGACCCTTTCGGTCATATGCACAAACCCTAATTTGCATTCTTATATATATATTTTTCGCCTCCCTTTGTGGCCGACTCACTTCAAATTAATGTGGGGTGATTCAGATGTACGCGTGCATTGGAAAGGAGCAGCCGAGATTATACTGGATCTATGTACCAGTTGGATCGATGCAAGTGGCGTCAAACATGACATGACTCCTCATGTGGTATGTCTTGCTTGTGGTTAGTATTCATGTACAGCTGCTCTGGCCATAGCATGGTATCAGTCAGGCTGGGAAATGTCGGTTTTCTTTAACATCCCTTTTGAAAAGCAAGTCATGCTTTACAGTACAAATAAATCATGCTCTTTGATTACTTCTCTCGTCCAAAAATAAATTTACACTCCAAGTTAAGTCCCAAATCTCCATTTTTTGAACTTGAGTTGACCAAAAGGATAAATAATTAACTGGACAAAAAAAAAATCCATACTTCCAGACCTGTTAGGACTATAGTCTCAAATCTCAATGTCTATGTTTTCTTTTTCTTTTATACAAGTTTGTGTGTTATTAGGAGAAATTTAAGAAACAAATAGAAGACATGGCAGCTAAGAGTCTGAGATGTGTGGCTCTAGCATACAAGCCTTTAGATCTAAAAGAAGTCCCGAATGAAGAAGAAAGAGACAATTGGTCTTTACCTGATAATGACCTAATTCTTCTTGCTATTGTGGGTATGAAGGTAAAGTTTTAATCCCAAATTATTGAATTTTGTTAAATCAACCATTTTTCTTTTTTCTTCTAAATTAACAAGAAGTCCTGAGGCATTACCGTAAGTTGCCAAATGACACAATAAATTAGAAAAGTACTATAACCTAAAGTGAGTGTTTTCAATATTTCAGTATTTCTTGAATGTTTAATTTCGTGAAAAGGCTTATCATTGGCTATAGTTCGTTTATCGTGTTTCAATTGATGGTACCGAACCTAATTAACGGGACCCAATTGAGGACATTTAAATATTTAATGATGATTTTTTTTTTATTTGGACTTTTAGCTTGAGAAAGGGGTTGATTTTGTTTTTCGTATTGAGACTTGATTTATTGCTTAAGATCAGTTTTTTTTTTTTTAATTTAGACTTTAACTTGGTTTAAAATTTAAAATTGTTTAAGGTCGTTTAATGTGGTTTAAAGTTGTTTTGTTTTATTTGATGCCTTCTTGTGGGACCTGGTTGATGCCTTCTCGCGGGGCGCTTGATGCCTTCTTGTCGGAGCTGGTTTTGTTACAACACTCGGGGTCCTTGGGTAACCTTCTTACTTAGAGTTTGTTCTCTTACAACCCTAGGGACCTCTTAGGCGGTTTTCTTAATAAGAGTCGGTTCTCGGGATATCTTAAACGGTCTTCTTGTGAGAACAAGGGAAACTTTACAACTCGCGGGGCGTTTAATGCCTTCTTGTGGGAGCTGGTTTTTTTACGACCCTAGAAACCTCTTAGGCGGTCTTCTTAATAAGAGTCGGTTCTCGGGACCTCTTGAACGGTCTTCTTGTGAGAACAAGGGAAATTTTACAACTCGCGGGGCGCTTGATGCCTTCTTGTGGGAGTTGATTTTTTACAACCCTTAGGACGTTTGGTGCCTCCTTGTAAAGTTGGTTCTCGGGCCACTTGACGGCTTCTTGTGAGAATTTGTTTGATATTTAAAATGTTTGATATTTAACATTTTTCTTCTTAAACCATTTTATTTTAGAAATTTCTTGAATTTCATATTTTGAGAATTTGTTTGAGAAGGGTTTTTATGAGCTTTTACATCATTTTGAAATTTTATAAAATTATTTAATATCATTTTAACATTTCTTTACTATTGGAAATCCTTCAAAAAAGATACAAAAGATCAATGATTTGGCAAATTTTATAACAAAATATTTGTGATTTTAGCTTATTTGGATTTTTAGAAATTTATAGATATTTTTATTTGACCTTTTCTGAATTATTTATCATTATTTTAGAATTTCATGAAATTTATTTGATTTTGGAAACATTTCAAAAATGGAAAAGATCATTAAAATGACATATTTTCATTTCAAAATATTAGTGAATTTGGTTTGTTTATAAATTTAGAATTTTATGGATATTTTATTTGAATTTTTCTGATATTTCTACTATTTTTAATTAATTTTTGAAGTTTTCTGGTTATTTGTCATTTTGTGATTGGTCCGGGGAAGTTAAGCTGGCTGCTGCGTGGCTCTGACGTGGAGCTGACAAGGCACCGAGTGGGCCTGCTGATATGTCGATGCGCTTGGTTTGCGTAGCGGGTATCTGACTCAATGGTGACCCGGTTCACGAGATTTGGCCACAGAAGATCATACCACACACGGGTTTGAACCCGTCTCTCCCGGCAGAGGTGGTTTTTATGCAATTTAGCCCCTCAACTTTTCTCCGACCATTCAAACTCTTAAGTGTTGCTTGGTATCTCATAAAAAACATGGGGCGTTACAAATAATTATGGCTGCATAACGTCTAAAACGACCACGAAAACGGTCGATTTCGTTAACCGTTTCGTTTTAAAACGAAATTGATCATCCATTTGCGTTAACCGTTTCGTCCAAACGAAAATACTATGAAAATACACATGGACGAAACTGTTCTAAGCTTTCGTTAACCGTTTCGTTTATAAAACGCAACAAAAAATCTTAACCGAAACGAAAGGACGGTCGAAACGGTGACCGTTTTCACCCCTACAAATAATGTTCAATATATTTAATAAACTATAAAAATTACACTAAATTCTAATTCAATTTTTGTGCACGATATATGCATATATAACTTTTGAGCACGCTTTAAGCATGGGATATTAAAATGTATTAATTAATTTGTAATTTCTTTGAATTGGTATTATGAAATATAAATATATAATTGAAATATCGAGAATTTTTCCAATAAATAGTCAAGATAATCCGTAGCCACTGGATGTCCAGCCTAACTTAAAAAAAAAAAATCCTTTTCATTAAAATGTGATAACAATATTTGTACTCAACTACAAAAGTATGAGCTGCTCTAGATATGACTCGCATTAAATTAAAACAAATATTTTTAGACAATAGGACTCATTTGGCAACAAATAAATTTTATAATTGGTCTTTAAGAGTACTATAAATTGTTTATAATTTTTGTTTTTACATATTTTGATTTTCATTGAATTCTTTAATATCACCCATTAATAAAAAAATTATCTATGGTGATATTATATTTTAACAATCTAATCAAATAATAATGTGAAAACTATTATAGTTATATATGTCATCATATATCAATTAAATCAATACTAGCATTAATTTGTATGTCACAATAATGTCAAAATATTGCTTTAGGACGAAAAGGCTGAAGCACAGGACAGCACATCAGGACCTCAAATGCTGTGCAAGTGCAATAGTCTTTTCAATTGGGATCCGCTGCCGCGCGACACATGGTGTAGCGCGGCTTGTTGGCCGTCTAATCAAGATCTAATGGACAAGGGAGCCCCGTGCATATAACCTAGATTGATAGGCCCGTAAAAAGTGAACCGTTCGATCAAGATCAGACGGCTCGTAGTGCGCTACACCGCATGTCGCGCAACAGCGAATCCGGATTGTAGTCTTTTGTTCTGAAGAAACGGAATGACCGCCGAAAAAATCAGGTCTAAATTTACCTTTTTTTTCCCTCCATATAATAAAGGCTAATGTTTTTTTTTTTTAACGATAAGGTTCTCTGAACTGTTTGTTTCCTTGCATTAATTCATGCCGATGTTAACACATTTTTTCTTGGTTCAGGAATCTCAAGCTCAATTTTGATAGCTTCTCGGGCATGTTAATCTATTGTTCCTATATAAAAGTAACAAACCTAGGAAAATAGGTCCTAACTCTTCTTTTTCTATTTTATATTTTTCATGAACATGTCATAATGTCTTTTTTCACTGTTCAAGCAATAAATCAATTTCTTGTGTTTGTGTTCAGCTCCACCTGAAAAGATAAAAATAAAGTTTTTGTTCAATGATGCCCACGCCACTCATTGGCTTCTATGGGTGTGCTTGCGCCATTGCTAGTGGTACCGTCGTATTACGTGCAACATATTGATATGAGCCTGCATTATATTTGCCATTATTTATCTTAAGGTTTTGTAACTTACAGTTATTGATTCAAAGCAACAAAATAAAACAAAAAGTAATTTAAAAAAAAAAATGTTGGACATAGGTTTTGGCTAGTCACTAGTTAGTAGTCAGTACGAAATGATAATCTGATCAATTGCCGCGGTGGCTATACTTGATACTAAATTGCAAAATTACCTTTGTGTTTTATCCTCAATGGTTCGATTTGATGATGTGATTTTCTAATAAGTTTTGTTGTCATCATTTATTTTGTTTTGGTCAAATGTTGCTGACTAGTACCTTCTTCCGAAAAAAATGTGTATAGCAGCGATGTATCACTATTTCATCAATTAAGAAAAACAAACAAGCAAATACAATTCCTAATTTAATGAAATGGTCTAATCTATCTAAATCTACTAACAAAAGAACTCCCATACACCAGCAGCATCCGTCTACTAGTCCAGTTAAAAAAAAATTTATATTGTTATTGTTATAACTATATATATTGTTTCTGATATTGTTATAACTATATCTACTTGTCCTGTTAAGTTATAACTATATATATTGTTTCTGATATTGATTCCTCTTAACAGATATGAAATACCCGTTGACAATTGTGGATTTGTAATCAGTACTTCTGGCCCAGTAATTTACTTCTGGATTTGTAATCAATACCCGTTGCGAGAAGACCGACAATATTTTGTAAGGTAGTGTGCTTTCCACGCGAACAACGTGTGTACTTTCTTAGGTTCTTATGCTATTATGTTTTGTTTTTTGTTATTGTTATAAAAAAAAAACAAAATGTATATATGAAAATCGACCTAATAAAAAATAGAAAATAAACCTTTGCGCATATTTTCTCCTGACCTCTGTTTCACGATCTATTGTATTCCTGAAAATATTCAGTAGTTGAATTGCACGTAATCAATATGTGAGCTAATTTAAATTATCACCGTCTTGGTCGGTCAACTTACATCGTTAGCAATTGGCACTGTAGCTAAATAAAAAAAATAAAGGGTTAATTAGATTTATGTCAATATGAAAAATTGAAATTAGCAAAATGTCATCACTAAATGACAAATTAGTTTTATGCCATTATAAAATAGTAGAAATTAGTTTTATGCCATTGCCACCATCAAATTGATTTGCCAATTTTATCCTTTTAAATATGCCACTACAAAATTTTTAAATTAGAAAAAATGTCATTACTAAATGACCAATTAGTTTTATACAACTACAAAAAGTTGAAATTAAAAAAAAATGTCATCACTAAATGAATAATAGTAATGAAAGGTAATTTATAGATTTTTTCAGCAATTTGATCCGTCTTTGTATCCAATTGGTTCCTAAAGATAATTTATTAAAAGTATTTTGTATCTCCTGGACAAACGCCTTCTTTGTTTTCCGTTTGGATGCAAGAAGAAGAAGAGGAAGAAGGAAGAAGGGAAGAAAAAAAAATATAAATAATTCAAACTCTTTACAAAATTACACACTTTCCAATACTTCTTCCCACTTCTGCCCTTCTTCTTACACCTATCCAAACGGAGCCTTAGAAATTAGGATGAAAAGTGGCCTTAGACCGAAATGTAATGGTGACGACTCCATGTTCGATAAAGATTGTGTGATAGTTGGAGGCTTGGAGCTATTTGACCTGTTGTGTCTGGCTGAGTCCCCCCTCTACTAGGGAACTATCAAGACATTATAGCTCTGATCCAACCCTTCAACGCCCTAACTGGTACAGAGGGTCATAGTGGTACTGTACTGGAATTATATCAGACAAGTAAAAGAATGGGACGTAAAGAAAATGGGAGCCATAATGAAAAGACTTGAAAAATATCGAAACTGATCCAGCACGTGTGCCTCTTCTATGTATTTTTTATGATGACATTTTTAGAAATAAGGGCAGTTTAGGAAATTTTAGAAATATTGAGAGATTTCATGATGACATTTTTAGAATTAAATCTTTTTTGGAATAAAATAATGACATATATCTAATTTAAACAATTTGATAATGATATAAATCTAATTTACAATCTAACAATGGTATATTTCAAATTAACTATCTTTTAGGATGGCATAAAACCAATTAATCAAAAAATAAAAGATATTTCAAAAAGGTATGGGTAGCAAACAAATTTTGTATTAACTTAGATTTGCTAAAAATTTTCACAGAAATTATGTCGTGAAGGACAACATAGGTCTGCTGTGGCGACATATTTTATTAAAATTTAAAAATTTTAAAAAATGCTAAATTTAAACCGTTGATCTTATTTAATTTTACGAGCGATGTGTTTTTATATAAGTTTTTGATGAGATACGAGCAACTCTTTAAATTGTATGAAAATTTTTAACTTTATTGTTTTAAAAGTTAACTTAATGAAGAGTATTATCAATAACTCAATTAACGTGAAAAATCTAGGAAAATAGATTCTACTCTCAAATAATATTTGTGCCGAAAAATTTATAACTAACATTACTGTTCACTCGAATTTCGATAATAACAGTTAAAAATTCGAAATTTTAAAAATAATATCGCTGGATCGTTATCCGGATTGACGAAATCGCAAAACCCTTGGATCGTCAACTGGGATGACGACCCAAGCTTGGATCGTCATTCCAATTGACGACCAAATATTTTATGATTAAATTATGAAAGTTTTATATCAAACTTCTATTATAAAAATATGTAAAAATATGTTGCCAAAATTTTTTTGTTTGGATCGACAATTGGGATGCCGATCCAAACAAAAAATTGTTTTATATTTTTTAATATGAAATTTTCTTTTTAGCCCCTAAAATTTTTATTATTATAAAATATATAATTTGTGATTAGAAATTAATAATAATTAAAACATCTATTATAAAAATATAAGTATATAATAAAATTATACATGTTAAATACACAATATTATATGTGTATAATACTTATTTATATATATTATGTATTATATATTTTATATATTAAATAATATTAATATCTACATTTAATGTGTAGCAAATTTTTTTATTGGACTATATTGTAAAGATAATAATTTTAGGGTCATCGACGAATAAATTCAATCAAATATATTTAATTTTATTCGCCGATGACCCTAAAATTATTATTTTTACAATATAGTCCAATAAATTTTTTTATTATACATTAAATGTTAATATAAATAAATATATATAATTAAATATAATTTATATCGTGACATGTGTATTACTATCATTCATATTTAATTTTACATGTACATATTTCGGATGACGATCCAAGGGTTTTGCGATTTCGTCAATCCGGATGACGATCCAGCGACGTTATTTTTAAAATTTCGAATTTTTAACTGTTATTATCGAAATTCGAGTGAACAGTAATGTTATTATAATTTTTTCGGTACATTTGTGCAACACACATTGAAAAATATATATTGTCACTGTATAAAAGCCATAAACCTAGGAAAATAGATCCTACTCTCCTTTCTCTATTTATATTTTCCAAGAACGTGGCAATATGTTCTTTTTACTTCAAGCAATAAATCAAGTAACTTCTATTGTTTGTGTTGAGCTCCGTCTCAAAGACATAAAAATAAGAAATAAAGGTTTTTTCAGTGATGACCGCGCCACTCCCACGGGCTTTTGTGTGTGCATCTGCGCCATTGCCAATGGCGTTGTTAGAGCTTGGGCAGTATATCTGCGCCCTGACATATTTGATTTTCAAATTTCAAAAGTCAAAGGTTTGGTATTTAAAATTTATTTTTTATTATTTAGATTAAAGAAATGGTGACGCCTAATATTGTCAATGAAATCCTACAGGCATATATATATTATGGTGTCATATAATTATAATATCAGATAAAAATTCTAAAGTAAGAGGGAGTTTGGCAACACCACAAATTAGTGGAATCCAGAATTAAAGTTTGTACTTTATATATTTGTAGGTTAACAAAATGAGCTTACTTTTGGCGTGCATGATGAGAAAATATCACATTAATATAGTAAATATTAGTTTTAGAAGTCCTTATTTGCAAGAAATATGTATTTTTTTTTATTGATTGGAAGCAAATATCACATTATTCTTTATTTTGCATAATGAGAAAATATTACATTCTTTTAATGTTATACCACCAGATTGGTATGATACTTAAATGAATATAACTCTCTTCATAATTCATTTTCATGAACGATGGAATTTTAAAGCATAAGAGAGCATAGAATGATAAATTTCAATATCCTTATTCCTACCGATCATGTGATGTTGGAAAAAAAAATAAAATTGTAGAACACTAAAAGTCTAAAACTTATGTTTCAGTTTAATTTAGAAAAATATTGATTTTAAAAGTCCTTATTTGCAAGAATTATATGTTCTTTAATTTTATTGATCGGAAGCAAATATCACACTCTTTTTATTTTGCATAATGAGAAAATATCACATTCTTTTAATGTTATACCACCAAAAAAGTATGATGCTTGAATAAAGATAACTCCCTTCAAAATTCATTTTCATGGAAGATGAAATTTTAAAACATAAGCGTGCATAGAATGATAAATATCAATATCCATATGCCAACCGATCATGTGATGTTGGAGGAAATTAAAATTCTAAAACATAAAAAAAAATTACGTTTTACTTTAATTTATAAAATATTGATTGTTTTAGTTTAATTTATAAAATATTGATTTTAAAAGTCTTTATTGGCAAGAATTATATATATTCTTTAATTTTATTGATTGGAAGCAAATATCACACTATTAGTCAAATTAGTCAACATGTCGTACAAATCAGCCAAATTCATTGCTTGTTTAATGAATTCTTCTGTTGGGGTGACAATATCTTCACATGCTCTAGATATGGTGTTTAGTTCATTGGTGTTTATTGAAACTGGGGCTATTGTGCAATTTTTCATTGGTCTCGTTGACCAATGATGTTCCAAATATGTATTTTAGCACGTACATATCATGGAAATATTTTAGATCGATGAATTTGGGCCTAAGGTGGGGGAGGAAATGAGGTCCAATGGCAAATTCTCTGTACTGCCTGCAGTTTGGTGTGTGGCGAGCGGTGGAGCAAATTGTGTGTGTTTTTTGCAATTAGTTTGGCCACGTCATTGTACAAATTGGCCAAGTGATGCACCTGCATCATTAATTGCATTCTTACAGTGTAATTAATTTCAGTGTTTTGATTCAATATAGTATTTTAGACGAATTTCAGTGCTTTGATATTTTAGACGAACTTCAGTCAGTCCTTACTCAGTATAGTATACATCTCTAAGTATTTCATATACTTATGGAAGATTAATGATTAACGGTTAACTTACATATAGAAAAGCTTGAAATAAATTAAAATATCATGAGAGTTACAGATGAAGGAATTAAATTCTAGTACCAAATAAAATTTGTATACCTAGATCTAACCTCATTAATCGTTTGTAGTTTAATTCTAGGGTCGAACCCAAAGGACTGATTAACGAATACCGGACTTGTTCTTTTTCGGAAGCTAGACAATTAAAAGGAGTGAAGTTGATTATAAAATAAACTAAATAGATAAACATGCAATAAGATAAGTATTTTTGGGTGTTTTTGTAAATTGAAATAATTAAGAAATTTAAAAGATTGTTTTTGGGTTTTCAAATGATATAAAGACGTCTTAGGGATCAGGTTTCGTTTTAGTTTGGACTTATAAAACTCAAAGTTCAACACTTTTCATGCAAACACCTAAGTTTTAAAAGCAACAGTGTCTCAACTCGGTTCGAGTTGTGTCCATCTCGGTCCGAGTTGAAAACTGAGGTGGCTCGACTTGACTTGGTTTGGTCTGTTATGAATCATGCAAGGATTGGTTGGCTAAACCTAGACTTACTAACCCTCAACGTTCGCTTTTTGGGCTAGGGAATGGTTTAATAACAACCGCTTCTAATCAAACTAATTAACCCACAACTTTTGGTATAGGAAAGACAATTAGCTTGAACTTGTTTAATGGTTTTCGTAAGGATATTTAGAAGTCTTTTGCACTATCTAAAAATAACACTTTTGGTGTTAATTAATCTCCCCTTTCGGATCTACGATTTATCCCATGTACTTGACTTAAACTTAATCTTGTTTATCCTAACTTAGGCTTAACTAAACGTAGCCATTCATTTAGAAGTTAATTAAGAAATCACAAGCAGTTCAAACAAGCAATTAAAGACTACTCATTAAACAAATCACAAGTCATAACAAAACATCACAAGTCAAATATCGCCATCCAAACTTCAACTACTTCCTTACTCCTAAGACCACTCAAACTTAGCCTAACATAGTGCTAGAACAAACAACAACAAGAGTATAAATAACAAGATACAAGCCCATCAAAAATAGAGAAGAAAATATAGGAAGAATAAACTGAATACTCCCTCTATGCTTCAACACCGTCTTTTAGGACAGTGGGGTGATGCAAGATGAATTCTGAACCTTCTTCTCGCTGCCATCGCTTAGAGATTAGGGTTCCTTAGGGTTTCTGTGGCTAACAAAGCTTGGAAATGAGAAATTACAATTGTGGAGGCTTAGATCACTTCTCAGGCAGAGGGAGAGCTTTTTATAATGGTATGGTTAAATGTCAAATGCAACCACACCAATTTCAGTTTAGATTTCGTTATTGATAAGTAATTTCATTACTGTCTAGTTAGATTTGATGCTGCAGTCTACTCCTTGGAGAAATACGGTGTTGGTGCTTATTTCATTTTCTTTACTGTGACTTGCACAAAATCGCCAAGTAATCAGTATTCACAAAAGCACCCTGAGGCCTTAACTAAAGTTAATATTAACCGGGCCTTAATAAATGACTACTTTTTCTCTAGGCTTAGTAATCCTGACATCTTTTATTAAATTTAGACCTGTATTTTAAAATGATATTCTCTCCTAATATGACTTCTCTCCTTGCACTTCTTTCTATTCTGATGATCCTTATCATTTACAAATTCAGGCGTCACAAGGTTGTTTCTATTCTAATTTTGTCTCTCTGAAATATGATTTTCAGATCCAATTAAATTTCTCTTATTCAATTCTGTGGAATACTATGCCTAGTTTTAGAAGATAAAGTTTCAAGTAACTATGCTTGTTTGAAAGGTGCTGTTGTTAAAAAAAAAAAATCTAGAACAATCCGTTTGATATTACTTGATTAAACATTTAACCTTGTACTTATTTTTCTTTAGGGTATTGGTTTACAGATACAAATTTTGTCATGGTATAGTGTATGCTCATGGATTGACTAGGTTCTATCTGGAAGATTGTGTTATTTTTGAGTGAAATTAATTATTGTCTTTGTTTTTAACCACAACAATGCAGCACTGAAACGAACAAGCTGTCCAATAGGGAATTTGACGACATTTATCATCTCAACCGTGGAATTTTTTCTCTCTATCGGCAACGATCTCATCAACATGTAAAGTTATTAATAAACTACTTAATATTATGAATTTTTCATCCACTAAATTGATAATTATTAAAAAAAATGCAAATTGTAATTCTGTAGATACCTACAGATAAGTGATCCAATTGAAGAGAATATGCAGCATATATTCAATTTCTTCAGCATGTTATTTAGTGTGATAGCCAGCTATTGGTTCCCATACTCGGAAGTGGAAAGCAATTGGGATCTGATCAAGTTTACTGCCGGATCCTTCATGGCTATGCTTGGACCCACTGTGGATGTGATAGTGCATTGGGAATATAATGCATGGGTATCCACTTCAAACTTTCCAATATTTTGATTCTTATAAAAATACCTACTGCATTTGTTGATAGTATAACAAAATTGATTATTAATTCTTATGCTCGTTTTTTTTATTTCAGCTATTTGTACCTGTTGCGGGTGTAGAGTTTTTTTCATTGTGTCCATTTTTGTTATGAAGAATACGAGATTGGCAGCTATTTCGCCTTTCATACCCAAAGTATTCGACCTGATAAGAGTAATTGTTCCCATTGCTGGGTTCTTTATCTTCAGTCATTGAACGTACAATCAGTTGGGGATCTATAATGTCTTTTTGGGCGCAACCTGCAATTTCTGTTGGATTGCTAATTCAAGCGGGAAAACTTTAGACTTGGTAAGTCTTTAACAGATTAATCATATTGGTTGTTTCTTTCTTTTTATTTTTTACGGTTCCGGAGAATCAAGTCGAGGAACATACCCGACCCACTATGACATTCAACAGTTTTAATTGAGTCCCTCAACTTTTACTGGCATTATACATAGGTCCCTGGAATTTTACAAGGTTATGAATCAGTCTTTAAACTTCACAAAACAGTCCCTGAAACTCAAGTTCTTGTACCAGAGCCACATCCTCACCATACTAGACTGGTACAAGTATCATACCACACCTCTAGTACATCCATAATGCAACATAGAGAAGGGAATAGATGTTCAAAGGTGTATAGGCTGGTGTTGGGTGGTACAAACTTAGCATTCCCAATTAGATCGGTTTCAAGTACCGACACCATAATCACCCTAAGGTAAATCACAAAGTAGGAGCAGAAATGACAGCCACAGTCCTCAATCAAGTTCGAGAGAGTAAGAAAAGTAGGCTATGAATCAATCATATCCATTCACCATTTGATGAATGGTCTAAAGTAAAAACGCCCAAAAAATAAGTAAATCTCCAGTTGTAAATGCAACAAAGTTACACAGGCACATCCTCATCCATTATATCAGTGCTTGTACTGGCATCTTGGTGCACTAAATTCTCTCCAGTTGATAGGATTTATATTTTATTTATTTATTTTAATTTATATGCAGGTCTTGATTTACACTGTCAGTTGTGCCTAGTGTTCTCCAATCGTGCGTGTCGTGTCGTATCGTGTCAAACACGATCGTGTTAGAGTCTCGTGTCGTGTCGTGTTGACACGAATTACTTTTTTAATTGTGTCGTGCTTAGTGGTGAGAAGAGGCAACACGACACGACTGACACGATCGTGTCGTGTCGTGTTGAAACGTCGTGTTAGTCGTGTCAAATCGTGTCATATTATTTTATTATTTTTTAAACTAAAAAATTATTAAAAATATTAAAAATAAGAGAAAAATTACTAAACATAATAATTTATTATTTGATTAAGTTTAAACTTTTTATTAATATTTTCTATACAAAATAATAATTAGATTAGAACACTATTATGATTTAAATGATGGTAAATAATATGAAATAGTATTACAAATTGAAATTAAATTATTAATTTTGCTTAAATAATCAATATTAATAATTAAATTTGTGTTGAGGTGTCGTGTTAATTCGTGTTCGTGTCGTGTTGCGTGTCGAATCGTGTCGTGTTGAATCGTGTCAAACTTACTAATGTTCCAACACGACACGATTATGACATAGCACGATCGTGTCGTGCTCGTGCCAATTTTGTATTCGTGTCGTGTCAACACGCACATCGTGTCGTGCTAACACGATCGTGTCGTGTCATTTTTGAAAACACTAGTTGTGCCAGGGTGATTTATGGAATGTTGATATTTTATCGCTACTTTGGTGCTTAGGCTAGAAAGAATTTGGTAGACAAAGTTAGTAGATTTTATCTGGTCACATTGCAAAAAAGTCAAGGAACTTATCTAACAAGAAGAGGAAAGAAACAACTGAACCCACAGAAGGCCAACTGCAAATTTCAGTCTGATCAACTTCACTTTTAAGTTTTAACCTTGCTTTTACGTTAGTTCTCTCTTTTCTGTTGACTCTATAATCAAAATTTGATTCTACCTATCAAATAATAGAATCCTAACTTTGTTTTTTCTTTATTTATTAAGAACCTTAATTGGTAAATCTGGTGGTTCGAGTTTCATGAAATCTCGCATAATGAGTTTATCAGGGTGTGAACCAAATCTGTAATTGACTCATATGTCCATAACTAAAAGAGTAATTTGCATACCTATAGAGATCAGTTCCCTGCCCACGAAAAGGAGGATATGGCTGCTGCTCCTTTTCTTGCAAATTCTTCAAGATCAGCTTCTCAGCTTTTTTTGTGCTAATTATAAAACGTGTTAAAAGTTTTAAGGTCAAACAAACTTCTTCGGATAGTAGAATTAAGTGTGTTCAGTGAAGTATGGTAATCAACATTTTTCAGATTATTGACACCTGCTGCAAACATTTGTTTAAACATGTTAAAATTAAAACTTCTGAGGTGAAACATACTTCTTCAGTTAGTAGAATAGGTAGGTTTAGTGGAGTAGCGGTGAATCCACCTGTGAACCCAGATCAAATTAGGGAATAAATGGGAGTATATCATCAAACATAAGTTATCTTAGATATTTGTTTAAAATAGAAAACTATGAAAGTTAGCAAACTACTAAAAATTTGCAGTCAATAAATGAATGATGCGTCCTTACCCATTTTCTTTCAGTTTTTCTAAACAAAATCATCTGGTGTCAATACCAAACTTGATAACAGGTACAGAAGCCCAGAGGTTTTCATACCTTTCCTATGAGCATGTGTCAAGTCTTTCGCCGTCATGGCAATTTGATCAAAGTTCTATGTTGCACGATGCCTTATAGAAGAAAAATAAATTAATAAACCAAGTGAACTGCCAACAATAAACTAAAATGTTTTCAAATATATAAGAATATTAAACGATCTTAACTTCAAGAAAAACTGAAAAAAAAAAGAGTTCCACATTGCTATAAACATAAAACTAATAAAATAACTTGTCATATCAATTGAAAATTGCAGAACATCTAAGAACAAAATCAAAATGCATGCATTAAAAGAAAGGTTAATTAACAAATATGCAATGGAAAAATTAATTCACTGGCATAGGAGAAGAATAAATCAAAGAATTTCAAGGAGAGAACATGAGATGCATGTTGTTCACATTGCCGAAATTTTAAAAAATAATATTAAAATAATATAATCCAATAAAATTAATATCAATTTAATCAGTTTAATATAAATAGTATCGCAAGATCGGAATCCTGGATTCCGAACGTTAGATCGGATTCCTGGATTCCGATCTAACGTTAGATCGGAATCCAGGATTCCGATCTAACGTTAGATCGGAATCCAGGATTCCGATCTAACCTTTATATATATAATGGGTTTCCGATCTGATTTCGCTGCCGCTCTCGCTCTCTCGGACGCACCTCTGAGAACACAGTAAGTTTTTTTTTTATTTAATTATTTATTAATTTAGTTTATTAGTTTATAATTTAGTTAATTAAATAAAAAAATAGGAAAATATTGGAAAAATATTCAAAAAATCTGAAAAAATCAGAAAAAAATCAGAAAAAATTTGTATGTAATTTATTAATTATATTGGATATATTTTTTGTCTTTTTATTTGTTTATTCAGTACTTAATTAATTAGAAAAATAGATAATAAATTGTAAAATTATTTTAAAAATACCGAAAAATAAGAAAAATTCATATGAAAATTTATATGTAATTAATTTAATTTGTTTATTTTTTTTGCTTTTAATAATTAAGATTTTGATAATTAAATATGGGGAAAATTAGAAAAATGATAATAATTGATGGTATTAATTTAAAATGTAGGTAAAAAATTGTTTAGAAGAGAGTCAATTCCTTTCTACTTCAGGTTAGCTTTTTTATATGTTTATTTTATTATTGTTTGAATAAAATTGTTTGTGAATTGCTTGTAGATTGATTGATGGATTGTAAAATTGTGAAATGCAATGATTGTAAAATTGTGAAATGCAATAATTGAATTATTGATTCATTGATACTTGTGAAATGGTTTGTGAAATGCAATGATTGTAAAATTGGAATGATTTATTCAAATTGGGTTGGGTTGGGTTCAAATTGGAATGAAATTGGGTTGGGTTGGGTTGGGTTCAAATTGGGTTAAAATTGGTTTGTAATTGGGGTATGATTTTTTGGAAAACTCTCCCGGTACAGGGGAGATGCTGCCGAAATTTTTATAGATTTTATACTTTATTAAATTTTAATTGCAGTAACAGTCGAAATGCCACCGCGAAGAAGAATACCAGAGGATCCACGTCGATCCACGAGGCGTCGAGGAGATCCTGGCGCATCTACATCAGGAGGAGATCCTGGCGCATCTTCATCTGCCCCCCCTGCATCAGGAGGAGATCCTGGCGCATCTTCATCTGCCCCCCCTGCTGCCCCCCCCGTTCCTCCTCCTGCTGATCAGCTTCTGCATCTCAGTCAGTCTGAGCTTCGAGGCGTACGAGTAAGTTTTTTTTTATTTATATAGTTAATTCTTTTTTATATATATATATTTTAATAATATATATAGGAAATAATTTATTTTTTAAATTATTTAGGGTATAGGGTTTAGGGTTTAAGGAAATAATAAAATTTTTTAATTTATGTAGTTAATTTTTGTATATAGTGAATAGTATATATAGTTAATAATATGTTTTTTAACTTATTTAGGCGTGGACGCCCGAAATGCATAAGGCAAAAATGATACGAACCGAGGAGGTGGACCAGCGTCTTGTGACATTGGGCCTTATTCATTTCGTTGAGTTAGGTCACATGCCATTGGATCGTTCCATGATACAGGGTCTAGCCATGTTCTGGAGGCCCGAGACCCACACGTTCCACTTTCCCCGTGTAGGCGAGATGACCGTTACTCTTGAGGTATTATTTTTTCCAAGTTCTGTTGGTAGCTATTTATTTATTTATTGTTTTTTTGGTTGTTTAATAAAAAATGTAAATAAAATTTGCAGGATGTCGCCTTCATTTTTGGCTTGCCTACGACTGGACGACCGGTGACCGGTCGTACTGATTACGACGATGTGCAGAAGCTAGCCGACTTTGCATTGCCACGGGACACTCCTATGGAGGATGTTCTAGATTGCTTTAGAGAGAGGGCGACTGATCGACGTGCTGGGAGGTAACAAACGTTTTAAAATTTAATTTAAATTTTGAGATATGCTGCAATATATATATATATATATATATATATATGTGTATATATATATGTGTGTGTGTAATGTTTATGTAATGCAGGAAACTTCACGCAGTACAGTTTGGGAAACTGCGTGATATGTGGGCACACGGGCCCTGGTGTTGGAGTTGATGGGTTGCGAGATGTTTCCAGATACCACAGGAGATTCTGTTCCTTGTTTTTATCTGGAGTTACTTCGGGTTAGTAATTTTAAATATTAAGAACATCTCTTACATTAGTACTAACTTGGATAATTTAGTTTGCAACTAACGAAAAAATTTTTTTCTTATTTGCAGGATGTTCATGCATCGGATTCAGTTAGATATAACTGGGGTGCGGCCACACTTGCTATGTTATACCGCGGCCTGGACTTGGCAGTCCTGGCAAATGGCGCTCAGAAGGTTCCTGCTCCGTGGCTACTGCTTCAGTTGTGGTCGTACACCCGGTTATTGCTTTGTCGCCCGTCCGTTACGAAAAGTTTCCAAGGTTGGGGGAAGCCGTCAGTTGAGAGATGTCCGCCGTATGGGAGGTATAATATTTTTTTAAAATAAAATAAATGAAATATTGTAATATAACATCAATTTGTTTGTTTAAAAATTTTGGTAAAAAAATTTGATAATTGAAATCATGATAATTGTAATGTTTTGGCAGGCAATGGACGACACGGCTGAGGTCGAAAAGGGTGAAAGGTCCCGTTCGCAGCGGTATTGAGTACGCTCGAGACGTACTAATGAAGATGGAGCATGCACACGTGGTGTGGCGGCCATACGAGGATGAGCTCAGACAGGTGGTCATGCCTCCTTATGCCCGCTACGAGCAGAGGTACTACCGGCTCCGCGTTCCATGCATCCATTTCTGGGTCGTGGCGTGGCACTATGCCGATCGGGTGATGCATCAGTTCATGCTGTTCCAGACTGTTCCGCCTCCTCTTCCTACGGTACGTTATTCTTTTCACCTTCGTGATTTAAATTGAAATATTTATAATACGTGAATTAAATATGACCTAAAAAACAGACTTGGAGAAGGATGGAGGCTTTGTTACAGTACCGGCACAACACATTTCGTCAGAGGGATTTGCAGGACCTTTTCTCAGTAGAGGTCGCGATGTGGGCCGACACGACGCAGGTCGAGGTGACAGAGGCGCGGCCATGGAGTGACGATATTTTGCCCGTGTACGATAGATGGATGCGGATACATGGAGGTGCTCATCTTGTCCCCATTCCGGGAGTGGCACAGCAGATTCCAGCTAGCCGGATGACCTATCTAGAGGATGCGCCCGAGCGGGTGTCTATGGTAAGTTTTTTACTCAATTAAAATGAATTGATTTGTATTTTGGTCACTAACAACAAATAAACAGGTCAAGCACATATTGACGCAAGCTCTGCGAGCATGTGCATGGGCGGTGAAGAAAGGATTCAGACGGGCTGGGAAGGAGATGCTGAAGGGCTGCAGGACGCAGTTGGAGCTCGTTGGGGAGCCGCATCAGTTACCTCATCTTTTAGAGTCGAAGGGTCTAGCTACAGACATAGACTCCATACCTGATTCGCCTGAGGAGGATCACGCGCCAGAGCCTGCATTTGAGGAGCAGCAGTTTATGACGGTGACAAAAAATTTGTAATATTATTATTTTTTTTATTCTGTTATTGATAATATTAATATTATTTGTAATATCATTGTATGTAACAGCCATCTGGGTATACTTTACACGACTGGGACACATATTTTGATCAGCCGAGACCCAGCCAGCCTATTGTGCGGAGCAGACGGACGGAGAGTCAGCCATCCACACAGCCGCCCATCCACCCATTTACACAGCCACCCATATCCACTGGCGAGTTACCGACACCACCAGGCCCACCTCCTGGTCCATATCCAGACCCACCTACCCATTATGAGTACCAGACCCAGTACCCACCATACCAGACACAGTATCCACCTGGACCACCACCATATTCTCAGGGCGAGCCTATCTTGAGCCCGGGTGACGCTTTTTTGTCATCCATTGGGGTACATTTGGACGAGCCGTACACACCTCCAGTTCATCCATCTCCTTTCGGTCAGAGCTATGGTCCATTTGGTCAGACATATGGCGGAGCCTCTTCTTCTAGTGCACCGCCTCGTCATTCCACTCCTCAGATGGCTCCTCGTCCACCACATGTCGGACTTGCTCGCGGACGAGACCCCCGTCAGCCGCCAGGTCCTCCGTATATTTGGTCCCCTAGTGAGGGGAGGTGGATCCACCGTACTGGACATATTTAGGATTTATTTGTATTTTATATTTTATTTACTTATGTATGACTTATATATTTATGAGTTCTATATTTATGACTTTTATATTTATGAGTTCTAATTTGGACCAATCACAACGAGAACGAAACACCTAAGTACGACAAACGCTTTGAAAAATATGAAGTTTGGCGCTATCACACCTAAGTACGAGATAGTCACACATTCGAAAAGTTTGGAGGTAGAAAAATATAAAATACGTTCTGAAAAATTCTAACAAAAATACTGAGCTGTTAATTGGCGGACGAATTTTACTAAACTTAAATTCCAAAATTTTTAGACGTACCATTTGTTCAAAACAAAAATGACAAAGGACCAAGATAGTCACACTTTGAACTGAAAAAACAGCTCTACATTCGAAAAGTTTGGCGCTACAAAAATATGAAATACGCTCTGAAAAATTCTAACAAAAATACTGAGCTGTTAATTGGCGGACGAATTTTCGTAAACTTAAATTTCAAAATTTTTAGGCATACCATTTGTTCAAAACAAAAATGACAAAGGACCAAGATAGTCACACTTTGAACTGAAAAAACAGCTCTACATTCGAAAAGTTTGGCGCTACAAAAATATGAAATACGCTCTGAAAAATTCTAACAAAAATACTGAGCTGTTAATTGGCGGACGAATTTTCGTAAACTTAAATTTCAAAAATTTTAGGCGTACCATTTGTTCAAAACAAAAATGACAAAGGACCAAGATAGTCACACAATCAAATCGATATTTTTTTTTTGTTAATGTTTTCAATTTAAGTAAATTAATAATTATATTTTAATTAAAATTGTAAAATTAAATTAATAATTTATATTATTTTGTAAATTAAATTAAAGTAGTTAAAAAAATAATAGCTCAATAAATTATATTAACTAAATGAAATTAAATTAAATTAAGTCAAATTATTAAATAATGTTTAATGTCATTAAATTATATTAACTAAATAAAATTAAATTAAATTAAATTAATTTTTAATGTCATTAATGTCATTAATTTTTATTGTCATTAATTTTTAATGTCATTAAATTAAATTAATTTTTAATGTCATTAATTTAGGGTCTGGAAAAGAACTGCAAAAGGACAGGCGTGCTCTGATAAAAGCTCAAAAGTATACTGATGCCTACCTAAGCACTGCAAAAGGACAAGCGTGCTCTGATAAAAGCTCAAAAGTATACTGATGCCTACCTAAGCAAAGCAAAAAGGACAAACGTATTCTGATAAAGTCTGAAAAGTATACTGTTGCCTACCTAAGCTATGCAAAATGACAAACGTATTCTGATAAAGTCTGAAAAGATATGACATTATATTTATTAATTTTAAATAATTGCAACTCTAAAATGATCTATAAAATTATCCTTCCTCAGCCAAAATATGTCACACCTACTCAATCCTTCTTTCTTAAACATTCACTACCATGGAGAAAGGAAATACCTCCAACAGTGAAGTGCCGGAATGGCTATCTACTCGACATGAGTACTGGCCAAATTACGAACATTCCCTTGCCAATCCAAATGAGATCGAAAAAGGAGATTATCATGCGATATGTAATAAATGTTATCGCAATTTCGACTACAATATCTATACACGAAATGGTGGCGAGTGGCCATTATACACCCATTATCAGTGGCACATTCATGGTGGCCCAGAAAGAGACCGCAGGGAGAGATTGCGACATTACCTTACTAAACCTGAGTCGAGCAACTCTGAACTCTATAAAAAGTACTACACAGAACCTGAACCGATGCCGGAACTCAAACCGTGGAAACCAGATCCTACACCCATGATTGTTTACGAAAGCATATACGATTTTCGTGGAGACCACACAGTGAGTTGTACAAAGTGTGGTCAGGTTTTCAATTTCAAAGATACCATTTTGCGTGACCACTACGATGAACACAAGAAACAAGAAGAGAGGGATGAAATTGTAAAGAGATTCAGAGTGAAAGAACAATGGTTCGAAAGGAGAAGAATGGAAGAAAAGGCCGCCGAAGAGAGCCGGAGGTTGCAACAAGAAAAAATTGGAAAAAAAATTAAGGAGAGCCTAATCAAGATCAAGAAGAGAGATGAACAACGCAAAATTGCAGTAGCTAGAATGGCTGAGATTGAGCAACAAGAAGCCGAGGCAGCTTTCTGGAACGAAGCCGCTCAATTCGCAGACAACCCGGCTGCGAATAATCAACAAGAAAATGATGAGGCTTTTTGGAACGAAGCAGCTCAACTCGCCGACAACCATGGTGCCAGTAATCAACAAGAAATTAATGTGGAAGAAGATCAACCCTGGTGGGAGGAAATTCTGCAACATGTAGATGATCAAGATCTCTAAGTTTATTTATTACTTTGTTTTTAAGTACCCTGGTGTGTTCATTTATTTTAGTGTGCTAAATTATATTATGATTTTCATGTATTTTTCCCTTTCTTTTATTTTAGTGTGCTAATCTATATTATGGTTACAAAATTCAATTCTTCTTCTAATGGTGAACATATACATAAAACAAAGTGAACATATAAACGATCTAAGTGAACACATACAAATAAATAAGTTCTATAAAAATAAATTATTATTATGAATTAAATGAAATAAATCTAATATTTAATTATAAGTTTATATAATAATTATTACCATAAATAAATTATTACATAATTGAAATAAATTATTAAATGAAATAAATCTAATATATTATGTACTTATTATGTACAATATTTAACATAATTGAAAATTTTTAATATTAAAAATAAAACCATCCATATCAAATTAATATCAAAACATTAAATATTAAAATATTATTCATAAAATAGAATTATATTATACTAACATTCTTCAAAATATATATTTAATTAATGTTTATAATATATTAATTTAATATTAAATTTTTATAATATATTAATTTAATATTACAATTTTATATATTTAATTAATGTTTATAATAGAAGTAAAATAAAATATATTAATTTAATATCTTATCTTCAAAATATATTACTAAAATTTCATAATATATTAATTTAATATTAAAATTTCATATATTAAATTAATTTTTATAATAGAATTACAATAAAACCATGAAAAAGGCAATTTTGAGCAGTTACAGCACTGTTCGGAATCCCAGATTCTGATCTAACGTTAGATCGGAATCCGAGAATCCGATCTAACGTTAGATCGGAATCCAGGAATCCGATCTAACGTTCGGAATCCAGGATTCCGATCTTACGATACTATTTTTATTAAACTGATTAAATTGATATTAATTTTATTGGATTACATTATTTTAATATTATTTTTTAAAATTTCGGTTCACATTGGGCATTTCAAATTATGGCAGGGTGGGCTAGAGGCGGGTAATGAAGTTTAATTAAACCTAAATATGTGCTAAAGCACAAATTAATAATATCACAGTGTACAATACAAATTAAACCTAAATTAGACAATTAGTAGACTTCAATACTTACAATTTCGAAAAAAATTGACCCCTCAGCGGAAAGAAGTGGCAAGACTAAAACAAAATAGGAATCCAAATTACACATATTACAGTAACCAAAATCACAGATTTTGAGTTGTGGAAAAGAGATCCGGCAGCCATGCAAATTACAAATTTTGCTACAACTTGCTTGAATACCAAAGGAAGAAAAAGAAATATTGCAATAAAGTTATGACATTTACCTGCAGCCATGAAGATGGTGTTGTAATATCATGACATTTCAGTAACTAACACCGCATATCAGTTGCTAGGAGATGCATATCACTAAATATTACTTTATCTCGAGTAAAGAGAAAATTATCAATAGACAACAATAAATAAAAGCTACAAAATTTCCTCATCATCAATAATTCCCTGCATTACAAATATGATTAAGGAGCTCAACACCAGTAGCATGCAGCATAACAATTACAAAGCGAGTTTTTGTGACCGCCACTTAAAGATCAAAATTAAAGACAACAAAACAGTAAAACAAGAACTTTAATCCTTAACATAATTGACATAGCTAACTACAAAATAGTAAAACAATTTAAAAAAAATATTTTGGGACCTCTTAGATCTAGTATCTGAGCTATTTAAGAAGTGAATCCATAAAAGCTTACCCACACAGCCGAAAATTTAAAAAATAATATTAAATTAATATAATATATTAAAAATAATATCAATATAATAATATTTTTTTTAAATAGGATCACAAGATCGAAAACCTAGATTCCGACTGCAAGATCAGAATCGCGGATTCCGACCTTAGCTAAGATCGGAATTCCGGATTCCGATCTTAGCTTTTTGCGTGCAAATTGCTTTGGCCCATTCAATTCCATCAGGTATTATAATATTGATCGATAAGTACAGCCATAGTAGGAATATATTACCCTTCGGAACTACATATTGCTATACAAGAATAAGAATAAGCACGCATACCGAAATTTGTAGTTATCGATGCAGCAATATGTAGTTCCGAAGGGTAATATATTCCTACTATATTCTTATCCAAACACACCCGGTGCAGCAATATGTAGTTCCGAAGGGTAATATATTCCTACTATGGCTGTATTATCGATCAATATTATAATAACTGATGGAATTGAATGGGCCAAAGCAATTTGCACGCAAAAAGCTAAGATCGGAATCTCAGATTCCGATCTTAGCTAAGGTCGGATTTTCGGATTCCGATCTTGCAGTCGGAATCTAGGTTTCCGATCTTGTGATACTATTTAAAAAAATGTTATTATATTGATATTATTTTTAATATATTATATTAATTTAATATTATTTTTTAAATTTTCGGCCCAGACACAGTAGACGACAAAAAAGTAAGGCCTATAGGCTATAGGAAGTTCATGCCATAAGCCACTATATGCAATAAATTCTCCAAGCAAAGCATACAGGGCCACAAATCTAACAGCAAAGAAAAGCCTGCATGTAACAGCAAAAAAATGTAGGTCGATGGAAAATCTGAAAATGATATTAAGAGCAACTTTGAATAACGTATTATCTAATAGATGTACAAATTGAAAGCCTCATCTAATAATACAATAATAAACCATATAGCTCTCCAGAAACCACTTTGCTAATCATAAGCCAACTCAAATATAGCAGTTTTAGTTAATCCCTATAATAAGGAATTCAATCAAATACAGTTCATCTAATTTAATCCAAAAACTGAAAGTTAGTGAGCATCATAATCTGACAACATACATCAATAATTTGCATCAAATTCAGAATTATCTAGTTCTATTTATGAAGTATAATCCAATACAACAACATAAAAAATTTGCATCAAATCAAATTCAAAAGCAGAACATGTGGATTCGAGCGCAATCAATAGGTAAAGATGGTGTAGTTGAGTTGGAATTTTAAAATTATAATTCCAAAGAAAAAATTTATATATCTATAATCTTTGCCATGTAATGCCAACGGGAATGAACAGTGAATGAACAGTAAATGAACAGTGATTTGCAAAATTTTCAGCCGCTGGATCTTAATCGAACAGACGTAGAGCTCTCACAATGAGATCTGTATTTGTGTTGCATGATATAATGTAGTGGGTTGTATTGCATTCAAATAAATTCGATTGAAAAGGCCACACGAAATACTCCTCATGTTAGGCCATAAAACGCGTCGTTTGAGAATGTGGAGCCCGCTACTATCAAAGCATTTCGGCCTATTGGACTGTGAGCTTGGTATGTCGAATTTTTTATGCACCACTATTTGCATTAATCAGAAGGTTCCTTTCTAGATATTTCTGTCCTTGTATTTAAATACGAACCAAGTGTATGCATAGAAACAAAATCATATTTTATTTTTTCTCTCTCCAGAGTTTGCGTCTCTCTCTTTCCCATCGTGCTAAGCGACAGTTCCTTTGGAATATGTTTCTATGCATACGAAGAGCTCAGTTCCTTTGGATGACTACGGAACTCGATCTGTTCTCCTCGACATGGACAGCCCATAGAGACCCCTTTCGAATATGTTTCACTTACTGTCGATCGACCTTCTGCCAACACTCTTTGACTTCGTTTGGATTTGATTGTTTTTGTACCAATAGTATTGGCATTAGGTACCAAATTCGATCTATTCCTAAGTAAATCTAGAGAGGCTGGAGGTGTCAGCAACAGTAGAGGAACCTGGCGACGCTGAGGCGTCTGCATTGTTGTTAGAAAATCGAGTGAAACAGGGCGAGGATGCTTAGTGCCCGGTTGTTCTCCTAGGAATAAGATATGTGGGTCAATGCTTGCCAAAATTGATTTCAAGTCATACTTGCCCCTAGGGGTGCAAACGGTATACCGTGTACCGTTTTTCGTGCACGTTCCGTCCAAACGGAACGGTAAACGAATCCAAAATTTCAATACGTTTCAGTAACGAAACGGTAAACGGAACGTGTTTCGTCATTCGTTTGGGTGAAATACAGTGTAAATATACACGTTCCGTGACGTTCCGTCCAAACGGAACGGTTAACGAATCAACTGGTACATACCGTTACCAGAAACGGAACGGCAAACGAAATGCACCATTCCGTTTCCGTTTGGCACGTTGTGCAGGCCTACTTGCCCCAGTAGTGAAGCACCTATGGATAAATAAGGAAATATATATATATATATATATATATATGTAAGTTACAAATTCTTTAAAAGGTTTTTAATCAGTAAAGATACTACAGCTTCCAAATTAGATTGTGCACTACTGGCGTAATCAACTAATTACATCATAAGGATGAAATTAGCATATATGCAATTGAAAGTTACGGTAAAATAATTATGGTTTAACATAGAATCTTTCTCGATAGCTTTTAAATCTTAGTTGCATGTAAAATTCACATTTGGATAAAATAAATAAGGAAGAAAGCATGAAGACTCGGTTGCAGATGAAATTTTTTAAAATATCCTCAAATAACAAAGTTTATTGAAAGCAACCTCTTGATAAAGATCTAGATAGAAGAGAAAGAAGCACAAGGCTTTGATCAAAATGATTTTCACGCGGGATTCCATTTCATTATAATTTATTTCTCGGGATTTCGTTGGGTTTAATAACATGCAAATTCGGATCAAATGAAATTAAATTCGTTTATTTGGTAAAAAAGTATTTATAATGAAATGAGACGATATGAAATTCTATGTGTAAAAAGATAGATTTTATTCAGAACCTAAGAGTGTGACCGCTAGGCGAGAGGGAAGGAGGAGCATATTACATTTATCAATTACCCTTGAAAGTAGGCTCATGTTCCCATTAACTATATATGATTTACTTTCTAAGAGAAATTATTTTCATAATGAAGTCTACTATGTTTTACTTTCACTTTCATAATAATCATCATTAATAACGATCAGATTAAGAACAAGAGCATGTACGAGTAGGTAACCAGTGGAGACTTCATTTAGTTATATTGTTTATGAAAAAGGGGAAAAAACAATATTCTGATATACCAATGTAAACTCTAAATGAAAAAAAGGTGCAATTAAGTGTAAAAAACGACTTCATCAAATAAAAGATTTAAGTTTATTAGCTTGCATTTTTAGTCATTTATACTAACTAGATATGACTAGAACAATTTTTCTCCCTCTCTCTCTCTTTTTTAATCCAGATTACTATTTTTCAACAAATAGAAGTGTTATCCTATCATTTCATTTCATGCTACAATAAAAAATTAGTAACTAATGGAGAAAATAAAAAATGATATTTCACCAAATAGAAGTGTTATCCTATCATTTCATTTCATGCTATAATAAAAAATTATTAACCGATGGAGAAAAAAAAATGGTATTTCACATTACATGAGTACAAATTTTTTTTAATAGCTGTTTGATTGAGCCAATTTATTGTCCGATGTCATAGAAAGAACAATGAGAGAGCTTATCACTTCATTTATAAACATTTCATTTCATTACATATGAGAGCATAACATTTTATTTCATACTTTTATCAATCTCACTTACTTTAGATTAAAAAATTATGCTATTTTGGCTTTTACTTTTGTTTAAGAACAAATAGAGAAATGCTAGGCAAGGAAGGGCTTGGCATGGTGACAGATAGGTGCTGTGGTGATTGGTTGGACTAAGGGAATGAGAAGGGGAAGGCTGGTGTTTTAGCATTTGGAAACAAGGATGTGATTTCTTTCACGGGAAAAATACCTTAAAAATTGGGTTACTATTCTCTTCACATCAATATAGCACAAGTTGCAACTTATAATAATATGTTGTCAGATGCGCTTACTCATTACCAAAGCTACATTATGGTGTGTGATTATTTGAAAGGAAGATCAATTGTTCATGTGTGATCGTTATAGAACACATGCCACTAATTAAAAATTATAAAGCTAGTCAGATTATCTTGGTGATGCTTGGTGTGCTCATTTTATTATTTTAATTTAGTTGATGCCCAAGTAAGTGAACAACAAGTAATTAATATGAAGAAAGGTAAGGAGGGGTGATTGATTGGATGGTTAGTTTATACTGACAATAATGAACTTGCCACGCGAATAATAAAGTGAGATGAGAAATCAACGAAGCTGAGTAGTCTATTGATTTACATACTGATATAGGAACATTGTTACCTTTTTAGTAAGTCTTGAAAGGTTAACATCTACCCCAGATGTTCCTAGCAAATTAGTAACATAATGGATTGAAATCCTTAATTATATTGTTATATTTATTGGATGCCTTACATAATTAAATCACAAAATGATGTTGGTAACAAAGGATTGGAGTGGGTCGATAAGCAAGTGAAAGTCGACATTCCTAGATTTATGGATATACCAAAAAATCGTGAAGGTACCAACTTGGCTCTAATATGCTCTTTTGGTAAAAAAAAAAATTCCATCAATTTTGGATTTGGATCATAATACTAAACCTGAGTTGGTACTGGCTGGTATAGTCAATGCAATAATTTTTTTTAAAAAAAATTTAAGAGCTAAGGCTATTATGTAATATCAGAGATCCTTCTATATGAGGATAGCAATTAAATTAATTATGATCGAAATTTAACCATCGATCAATAAGACTAAAAAAATAGAGTCATTTGTAAGTTGATTTCCTGGTATTTTTCTCTATCAATGTTTTTATCTTGAAAATATCAAGCTCAAAAAAGACAAAAAGACTGCATCTCACGGAGTCAGATACTGTTTGGTACCTGTACACATTTCTTCGCGTGGGAAATATAAATTAATATACAGCTGCAGTCTTACAGATAAAAATGTGACTCTTTACTGTTATTTTTGCAAAGTATGAAAAGATATAAGATAAATATGTTATCGGTTTTGATCTAAAATGTCTAATTATAGAGATTATAATCTCCACCAGGAGAGGTAAAACGTGTAGTTTTATTTGTCCTCTGTGCCAGTAGATAACCTGAGAATGAGAATTTCAATGCAATCTTATGATACAATACCTTTGAGTGTTGATGATAGCTGATTTATTTGACATACATCTTATAATTTTTTAAACTCATTCCCAATTCTTTTACTACTCGGAGAATTTTCAACAACATAGACGATCAGGGCAATTTGTTCCGGCGGAGCCGGAATGAGTCCATCTAGTTGGATCAAAACTTAACAGCCTATCTGGGTCGATCAAATAAGTAAGAGTCACATGAAGTGTACCGACGTACCGTGAGTTTCCTGTTTGATAAAAGGTTCCTGCAATGTATCCATTATCTCGTCAATATTTTCTTCCAGTCTGTAATGAAGAATATATAAACTCGAGTTGTTTCATACTGCTAATTGCCTCACTTGGGATTTTATTAAACTGGTAGGGAAAATTACTGTGGTATTAAAGCCAGCCGCAGCAGCATGGCAACCCAAATTAAAATATTGACCTGAATAATTCAATTATGAAACTATCGCATGGTATTTTGCTATCTAAATTCCTAATTAAAAAACAACCAAAAAAGGGAAAACTTGTAGAAAATATTGATGCAAAATGAAAGCCAATTTAGGCCGATGGCGAGATCTTCAGAACAGCCTCAGCTGAGAACGAGGGCGAGCAAATAAGCCAACTAGAAGGACCACAACTTGGCCCGTTGTACTACAATTCACTCCTCGACGCGAAGAGAACGCGATGTTATAACTATTTTTTGCCAATTCTTAGACGAAGGTGGAATAAGAGCAAAACTTCGGAGACAATTTTGAATTTTCGAAACTCGAAAAGGAACAAAAATATATAAGAGGCGAACTGTGAGAGGACCGACAATTTGTTGTAAGGTAGCGTACTTTCCAAGCGAACAACGCGAGTACTTTCTTATGCTATTATGTTTTGTTTTTTTGTTATTATTATGGGACAAAAAACAAAATGTATATATGAAAATCGACCTAATAAAAAATAAAAAACTTTGTGCATATTTTCTCCTAAGTTCTGTTTCGCAATCTATTATATTCCTGAAAATACTTTGTGCATATTTTTTTGTGAGTATATAAAAAATTAAGCTTAAATAAAAGGTATCTGCAAAAGAGGTATGTAGTAGTAAATGAAATTGAACAGCTACTAATCCACAAAGAGTCGCAATTAAGGCCAGTCAAGCATACAGATGAGTTGATCTTCTTTTCTTAGGAAATTAGATTTATGTCACTTTAAAGTTCGTAAATTAGAATTTTGCCGCTCTAAAATTGAATCTTTGAAAATTGTCATGCTAAATCCAATTTAATTATAAAACTAGTGGGTGCATCGCGGGTTGCGCGACCTATACAGAAAATAAGAGTTTCTCAAAGTTTCATGCTAGATAGGATATCGAATTTTGCTTGATACATGAGTTGCAACAAAATTTTACATTCAATATTTTTTTATAATTTATACATATGGGATATATAATTATTTCTTATTTTTACAAACTTTATGATTATACTTTTCACATATGTACAATTTGATAATTTAATTTTATTTTGTAATTGATATATTATTCTTGTTCATCATATAAAAATGCTAAGGTTGTCCGATGAATTTATTTCGTTACTATAGTCTAAGAGTCCTTTTTATCTTTGGTAGCATTTCATTAGGTGTCATCTAATTTATTTTGCAACCCAATGCATTAATACTAAGCAGCCCAACGCACAATGCTTTTTTCTTTTATATAATTTCATCCAATGCACAATGCACAATGAGTAGCGTAAACTAATGCACTCATTAACACCTACGGAGAATGGCTAAAAACCGGCACAGTCCCGTAGGGCACGCGAACAAAGACGCAGCAGAATTAGACATTGAATCATCTGTGACCATCCTGGCTTATTTATTTTTGGATACACAACCACATACTAAACAATTGTAACAAACGATCCGGTCCAAAATACGGTCGGAAAAACTGTTCGCCAACAATTCCGAATTTAATTGTGAGAATTAATACATGTTTTGATTGTCACTTTTCTTGTATAAATCATTCCTTATCGTATCTAATTTTTCGTATTGATCAAAATATCCATCTCTCATCCACTGTCTCCCTCGTTTTGCTCCTGGCCATGGCAGGTCCGGCAAAAATTGTATCAATTTTCATATTAGCCGATTTTTTATGGTTGTTTATTTCTTAATTTCTTGATTGAGCGTATTTGAAAGTTATGCCGAATGCAACTTTTCTAATTATGAAGTTAGAAGTTAGAACATATAATTTATCATGGAAAATTAAGCAGGAATGAGATGCATAGCTTGCACAACTGACAGGATCATTTGTCTGTCGCAACTAATTTATTTTATCCATTATTCTTATTCTTTTGTAAACCTATCAAATATGCCCGGTCAAAACTTATCCAAAATAAAATATGCCTAAACATTTATTATTGGTGTGTGGCAGATCATACCTAGTGTTCTCCAAAATATAATACGATACGGTCATATTGGCATGACATATCTGTTCGTATGACATGAGATATGACACATTTAAAAAATTAGCAAAACGAGCCCATCCGATTGTGTGGGAATAAGAAAGGAAATTTGAGACGATTTTTGTATGATGAGAGAGGGTTGATTTATTTTTTCTCTTTCCTTTACTATGCGCACAAATTAAGAAATCTTTACTACTTATAAAAGCACCAGTCCAAAGGTCTATCCAAAATTTGAACCCAAAGGAGCAAACAATTGTTTACCCAATGCAATATGGACCGTCTATTTTTACGATTTGATCATATCAGTGGTGTAGATTTACTGTTGAAATAAAAGAGTTAAACCTTTCGCTTAGACCTGTTAACATTCGCTGAGCGGAATTGCTGTCGCTTAAATTAGCGGTACACTAGCGCTACACAGGTTCGATCCTCTGTTCCCTTTCTTTTTTTTTCTTTTCATTTTTGCATTAAAATCTCCCGTAACAACTCCTCTCCCCCACAAATCGCGGCGTACAACAAAAGTATTTCGCTGGTCCTAAAAAAAAATTTCACATATCGTCCCCCTCCGATGATTAGATATATTTCCTCTTTTGCGTCCCCTCTTGGGTTTTGACACTGTAGAGATGATTTCTTTCGCTAATTTTCTTCTATTTTTGAACGCAATTTTAGGAATTTATTAAATCATTTTAATTTTTTGTTAATCCTTTCCTTTAATTTATCGGTTTCCTTCTATTTTGTGTTGCATATATATATATACTAAATATTCATCTCTTCTGTGTTATATTAAAAACCCTAGATCTAAGCACGTGACAAGAAGAAGAGGCGGCAATGGAGCACAAGAAAATCACGATAATGAAGGAGGAAGAACTCATCATTGTCGCGGTTGTAGACTTGGTCACAGGTGGCAGCAAAAGGGCTTGCCGTGGAGAAGATCCATGGAGATATGGTGGTCTGAAATCGTTCCCAACCTTGATGAAGTAAAGAGAGGGTTGCAAATCATGGCGAGTTAATCTCAATAAGGCCCTTGTCTGCCTCAAAATCAGCAAATCCCAGGTTCAGCTTTCGATTCTCTTTCTATCATTCTTTCTCATCCTAATTTCTGATTTTGATTTTCTGATTTGACTAACAAAACCTCTCCAACCAATTTGTTCGACCCATCACAGTTGAGCCATGGTTCAGAAGCACCAAGTATTACTGAGTGGGGCCTGGCAATCAGGTATGGCCTGATTAAAAGAAGACTATGTTACTTGAACCTTATTTTTCTTCCTTTATGATTGATCTTTGATTACAATTTTGACACCTATTAGTAAAATATTAATGCTTGATATAAATATATATATATATATATATATATATATATATCAAAGCGAGAGGAAAATATTAATTTAGAAAATGCAAGCTGATATGTTTCACAATGATTAGCTATTTAATTGGTTCGGTGGTATTCTTAATCTGCATATGCTACCATAAAAAGCAATGGTACTCCTATTGTCATACATAGTGCCCATCCAATAAAGATCAAAAGCTCCATACCACACTTTGATTTCCTTTCTCTACATGTATCTGACTGTATATAAAAGTTTTAATTTTGTGATTGTCTTGATTGTAATTAATGCAGAGAGCAAGGACCAATTAGTAACTGTCATGAATGGAAATTTCAAAATTCAAGTACTAAGTTAAATTTGGCGTTGTGCCTCCATTTTCACTATGGTTTGTTTCTCCTTCTAACTATGCTATTCTCACTGTTGTTTGTTTTTCTTTAATTTCTTCACAATTTTGCTCTCTTTTATTTCTATTTCTTGGATAAACGATCCAGGTTCTATGTTTATCTTCTCTTCTCATTATCTTTTTCTATTTTCTTTGCTTTCTATACGTTTTTCCTCTTATTGATTGATGAATCTTCATTTTCTATCTTATTTCATATTCTTAGGTTAGCAATTAACAATTAACAATTACCAATTAACAATTAGCAATGGACACAAGATGATAAAGACGGATCATTACAAGTAGTAATGGACACAAGATGATAAAAATGAACTATGTATTATACGCACGACATTTCTTGTTTCGAAGTCCATCTACCCTTTTGATAGGTGCACAGCTATGATCTACTGAACAAAGGGGTTGGGGTTGACATTTATTTTTTTTTTCTCTTTGCTTGGGTTGTGTTCAATTGCCGTGTCAAATTGTATATGTAATGGGGAGTCAAATACATTAATGCAAAGAGTTAAGTGCCAGTGTTTACTCCATAAAAATTGGTTATGCTCCCCTGCCATATACTAGATACCTTTCATTTTTATAAAGGAATTTTATAGGTGGATAATTGGTAATCCTATTAGATAGCTTAATATAGGTAGCTCAATTATACTATAGGTAGCTTAATATTTTTTTAGTCTTTTTACATCATTATTTCTTACCAATTAGCTTCCTACTATTTCGTGATCATTTCCAAATTAAATTATGTTTCTCTTAGCAGTGCATCATTTATATCATATCCAATATATTTTGCCATTCAAATGATGTTCTATATATTTTCCTTCTATCAATTAAATAATTTTTGCATTGAGGTACTCATTTTGGAGAATTTAAGGGAAATATTAAGCGGATATAATGAGAAACTACACTGAATAAGGAAAATAATTTGCCATTTATAAAAGAAATAACTCTTTACACAGTTTGGAGTTAATATGGGAAAATTTTTTTCCATTTATAAAAGATTTTTTTTTGTATATTCTGTAATCAAAAGATTGAGAATGTTGATACATATTTACAAGCTTAGTGGACCAAAAAATGTTCTACAAAACAAGTTTACAATACAGATCAACGAAAAATATATAAGCTTAATGAAAATCTATAAACGCAGCTATACTTCTGAAATAACACTAATATTGAATTTTACATACGTAAGCAAATCTGCACTCTTAAATTTACAAGTACAATAAAGTTTCTAATTCCACAGGGGATTAGATGCACTTGCTAATAAAAATTCAGTCGTTTATTTTAAATTTAAGTTAAATTGTCTTGATGTCCGTTCATAAAAAATATAACAATATTTTTTAATAAATATATCTGCCCATCCTATTTCCATTAATAAACCATACAGATAGATATAAATAAATTTCTATCCATCTTATTTCCATTCCCTTCCCTTTTATATTTTTCTTTTCTTTCCATTCTCTTTCTGAAAACCCAACACAGTGTAAAAGTCCTTATAAGATTATGTGTTTCCCAATTTATTTTCTTATGGTACTTCCCATAGATTCTATTTAAGATGGATATTTTACGATGCAAATGTATCTAAATTGAAAATGCTCAAAAGTTTAGGTACTAAGAAAAACAAGATAGATTGATTTAATTTTTTTTCCAACAAAAATACTCAGTGACATATGCTTGTTTTAATTAATCTTGACAATTTTTATGATTTAAATTAAGGTCAAATTCAAAAAGAGAAAATAAGTAATTCAAACTACAAATTATATCGGTGTAGCATGGAAATTTTGATAAAAAGGCCACACCGTTAATATAGTTTCGTGCAAATTATATTATTTGGATATAATAACAAAAATTTATAGACATCTACGATGACATAATATGTTCTACAAATTTTGATATGCATGGCAGCAAAATAATTAAAAAAAATGCAAAAACTGTAAAATGCTGGAATTTTACCATAACAAGAAAATGAGAAGTCCTTATAAGATTATGTGTTTCCCAATTTATTTTCGTATGGTACTTCCCATAGATTCTTTTGTGAAAGTATTCCCATAGATTCTTTGGTGAGACATACTTTCAGAATTGGTATGTATCTCTGGTTTAAGATGGATGTAAGAAACAAAATTTTTTTTTTTGTATATATACCGCTAACAGCTTTCTTATGTATGCACTCTTCTCATGCACAATTTATACAATTATCAATTATATTCATGTTAAAATATATTTTTTTTGTGTGTTTGAAGTATGCCCACACATTGAGTGGGCGTATATGCTAGTAATAGGAAATGAAACAAACATCTGAGCAGATGTTAACACGGTCTAAACAAAATGTTTAAATGTTTTATCTCATTATTAAATCTACACCACTGATATGATCAAATCACAAAAATGGACGGTCCATATTGCATTGGGTAAATAATTGTTTGCTCCTTTGGATTCAAATTTTGGATAGACCTTTGGATTGGTGCTTTTATAAGTAGTATAAGTAAAGATAAAGATAAAAACAATATTATAGTGTCAATGTATCACGTTGGATACTTTTGAACATTGACATGTTTTAACACGACGCGGAATTAGTGCATTAAACGATGCAACATGTGACACGAGCTAATAGGACAAAAATTAATTATTATTTATGTTGTTCGGTATATTTAGAATTCATAAGTTAAATGGAGTTTATATTATTAATTTAATGATACGAATTCATTATTTTTTTATTTAATCATTAATCTTTATTATAATCTACCAGGCTAAAATAACTTTTCGATAATTTGCTATATTTTCCATTTAAATTTTTTTAAAAATATTTTGGATAAATTTTTAGTTAAAATAAGTTTTAACATAGTTTGACACATTTAACAAGTCTTGTTAACACTACTTGACATGTCATGTCATAATGTTTGTCACGTTTGTTAATTTCTTCACTCAACATGACACGACACATTCAAAAAATATTAACATCTGTCAACACAACACGAAACGAACTCCAACATGTACTTATTTGACACGACATGTTTACAATTTACATCGATTCTCATAATTTCAGGCATAATTTTGAGTTCTCATCACTTATTGAAGTTATCTTGTGAATTTTTATAATATTTGAAGTTATCTTGTTAAATTTTTTTTAATTTTTGAGTTCTCATCATTCATGATTTTTATAATATTTAAAGTTATCTTGTTAATTAATTATAATTTTTGAGTTCTCATCGTTCATGATTTTTATAATATTTTTAATTATCTTGTTAATTTTTTATTTATATATACCCTCGGTCTATGATATCTTGTCACATAAAAAAAATTATAAGAGGTGTGATATTCCAACTATACCGTGCATAAATTGAAATAATCATAGTAATATTTCAAAAAATCTGAGTTACCAAAAACAAAATTCTTCAGCTGGGACCTAAAACTAAAAGAGTTCTATAAGAAAGGAGGTTTATAATGCTCACATTTTTTAGTGCTCCGAATGCTCCTAAATTCACTTTACTATTACTTTTCTCAAATATAAAATTCAAACCCCTGATATTATTTAATTTGATGATTTAATTTGATGAGCGATGTGTTTCCATATAAATTTTATAAATTTTGAAGTTATTTGATACTCGATCAAGAGATTGAACAATTAACGAATCTAGTTAAATATGATAGATTAATTCTAATATGTGTATATTTTAACTCTTGATCAAGTATCAAATAAATTCTAAAATTTATAAAACATATATAAAAATCCATCGCTTGCTATATCGAATGAGATCAACCGTTTAGATTCGAAGTTTAAATTTTATATTTTGAAAAAAATAATAAAAAATGAGTTTTGGAATATTCAAATTGTGAACGCTACTGGACCTCCTCATCGGAAAAATAAAGAAAGGGCAGTAAAATGTTTATTGTTTGACAACCACTGATCAGTGGACCCCATGTAACAGCACCATTTCTAAGTTCTCAAGCTCTAACCAGTTTCCTAAAACCCTTCTCTTCCCACCAGTTGGTGCCGCTCTCTCCCTCTTCCTAAAACCCTTGCGCCATGGCGACTCCTCCATACTCTTTCCTTCCCAAGAGGAGCTACCGCTGTACTGCTTCTCTACAGCAGTTCTACTCAGGTGGTCCATAAGCCGTCTCCTCCGACGGCTCGTTCCTCGCCTGCGCGTGCGGAGACGAGGTCAAAATCGTCTCCGCAGGTGACGCCTCTGTCAGAGCTACCCTCTCTGGCGACCCTGACGCAGTCGTGACCGAGCTCGCGCTTGGACCCAGCGATCGTCTCCTCTTTACGGCTTCTCACAGTGGGCTCATTAGGGTTTGGGATGTTTCTTCCCTTCAGTGTATCCGTTCATGGAAGGTCAATTATTTGATTTTTAACGGTTTTGCTTTTTATTTATTTTTTTTAAGCTAGCAGTAATACAAGTTGACTGCTTTTAAAAGATCATTTGTGTGATTGTTGGGTTAAAGAGTGATGGCATTGAACCATTAACAAAAGCATCCTTGATACAATGTTACCTGTAACAGTTCTCTTTTTGTATTCTTTAGTAAATATCCATCAATACTGTTCCTTTTTTACCATTTCACAATTAGTTCATGAGCATTAATATTGTTTAAGATTGGGTATATATCAGAAGTATCATTGGCTGATTGTAAAATTTAGAGTCATGCTTTTGCATTTGATGAGCCTGAATATTTTTCACAACTAGTTCACGAGTCTTGCATTTCAACTTACCGTCTGCAAATCGCATTCAACAAAGACGACAAAGGAATTGGGTATTATTAGTAGCCTCAGTGGCTGATTGCAAACAAGAGGACAAAGGCCTGAATTTTACATTTCTCACATGTTAGCTTAAAAATTGTATTTATATTTTTTGTTTTCCATATTGGAAATGTGGAGGAGGGGCATGATGGTCAGTTAGTTAAATATAAATGTTTAGTTAGTTGCAACAAGAAATATAACTGTTATAAGAAAAAAAAACTAAACGAAGGGGTCACGAATCGGACAAAAAACACATGAAAAAAATTAGAAGGGGTCATGAACCAATCAGGTTCAAATTATTTTTTTTTCGACTCTACCCTTGTCTTCTAGCGCACCTCTTGACCCACGCGCGACTCTGACTCTGGCGTGACTCTAACGCATTTAATTGAACACTTCTTCTTATTAAAATTGAACATTTGTAACATACAGCAGCGACGGCCGCGATGGTTTATTAAGTGATGGCAGTTATAATAGCGGGTGGTTTATTATTGAACGGGGTGTGCAAATCAATTTCCAATGTGTGATATAGCTGTGCGTGCACTTATAAAAGGTTCCTAAACACCAGCATTAGTGTAGCAGCATTAATTAAAATTAGCTTAAGATGCACTCATATGTGCGCAAACAAATAAACAAAATAATATTAGATAATAAAAATATATTGCTCAATCTAGCATCGAAACAAATAGATATGTTATTTAATTTATTTTTTTAGTAGACAGAAAATCAAAATATATTATTATTTCGTACAGCGATTAATTTCCAACCACCGATCAAATCGATCGAACGACATAAACATTTGTTTACATGCTAGATCTAACGTGTAATATCTCTACAGTCTGTGTTTATAAATAGTAGAGATCACTAACTAACCGTGTTAAAAATTTATAGAAAAGAACATGGACGAGAGCAATATATCAGATTAGATTTAGATGAGACTAATATAGTAAAATTTGAACTTTTAGGAAATGCCATACATAGAAGGACCCTACATAGAATAATCTTCGGATGCATCCCAATAAAATTCTCAAATCTTTCATTCAATTTAATGGCTGATTTGCTAATAATGGAGTAATTTCAGAAGTTTTAGGGATGCCAAACATAGCGATATACAGAAAAGAGGAAAACAAAATATTAGACTTCTAAAAACAATAAACTCAGTTTGGAAATTGAAACGCTACCATAGCTGATGAGCGGGTCCCACGCTGGTTCTGAAGAACATTACAATGAAATAGGCGAGGCAACAGTAATGGTTGCAAATTCCTTAGTAACAGAGGACCAGACAGAGCCGAAGTTTCTCATATTACCACTTTTACTTTTTTTTTCCTTTTTCTTTATTATTGGAATAAGAATTAGAAACCGCAACCTTCTGCATCCCTCTCCCTCTCTCTCTCTCTCTCTCTCTCTCTCTCTCTCTCTCATTCCCTCCCTTTAGATCTTCCGACCTAAATCTCAAAATTCGACAATTCGTTTAATCTAGACCTCCTTCGTGCAAGTTTCACAAATATGGCAGAGAAAAATACCGAAATGTAAGTGTGTTTTATATGTCGATTTCTACAACTTTTGTGTACTTTTCAATTTACAAGTTCGAATTCCAGCTAACGAGTGTTTGCTTTTTGTTTCCCCAATTTTCTGTCTTACTCGCTCTATTCTCTGCCGTACCAGAATTCAACTTTCTCAGGTACAATTCTTTGCCAGATTTTGCTTTCTTTCTTTCCATAGTTTTTTTATTTTTTATTTTGCCCATTTATTTATTTATTTTGTGTTTATTTTGTGTTTTGCTCACGCCTGTAAAAGAGAGTTCCTCAAAATGTCAATAATTGAACCGTAAACGAGCAATTTAATTATTAACGGAACATTAAATTCAATTGTGTCCGATTTGCAGCATAGCTGCATGTGCTGATAGCCTGATATAGATAATTTACTTTAGAAATTTTATCTGATATTATAATTGTAACAATGAAACAACTTTAGAAATTTACTTTAGATAATTCACAATTGCAACAACTTTATATGTTATCAATATTTTAATTTTTTTAAATTCAAACAATGAATTTCAACCGTTGATCTTGTTCAATTTAACGAACGATGTGTTTCCAGATAAGTTTTATAAAATTTAGAGTCGGTTTGATAATCGATCAAGCGATCATGTTTAGATTCAGCATTTGAATTTTAAAAATTTTAAATATTGATAAAATATGAAGTTGTTGCCAAAGCGTTGCTCTATAATTGTATGACATGATAATATATATATCTGCGTGTAGGATTTCATTAACAAGATCGATGTAGGCGCTGGATCAGATGGCGTGGCCAACCAGCAACAACAATGGTACCGAATGCAAAAACTTTCACACTGCAGCTAGCACTTAGAAAATGCTAAATAATAATAATAATAATAAATTCGTGCGTGTCTATACATGGATTAGTACAAATGTCCCGAATTGAACGCTTCTAGCATAATTTGTTTTTATTGAAACTTCATATCTGCATCTCTATGTCTCTAATTAACAAGTTCTTTGTTTTGATTTTTTGTTTCTGATTGATGTGGATGAATTGCTCAGCCTTGACGTGGCTGGCCAAGAGGTATGACTTATGAGCCTTCATTATATTTGCCATTATTTATCTTAAGATTTTGTAAGTTAAAAGTTATAGATTCAAATCAACAAAATAAAACAAAGTAATTTTTAAAAACAAAAAAAACAAGAAGAGTTTGCACAGATAGTCACTGTACAAATGATAATATATAACTGTCGACCGATTGCTTTGTATACCTTTTGTAGACATGCATGTACAATCAATAGGTCGCCTAACTAAATTGCCAATGTTGCTTTTCAACTAGCATATTGGTTCCAACCAGCATATAAGAAATTGACAAATTGTCATGATAGGGCCGGCCTGATAAAGCTCGGCCCGAATAGAAGGATACGGGACCCAACCCAAAAGAGGCCTGCAATGGAGGTAAAGAAGCGGGAAATGCTGAATTAAACAGCGTGCCCCAAATGAAGTCGGGGGAGACAGGCCGTAACAAACTCATGCGGAGCACCTCACCGAACACAAGTCGGGAGAATCTAGAGGCATCTAGTAGGCTAACGGTTGTCGGGTGACGTCAGCGTTCTGTTATGAAAAATAGGCCTATAAATAGAAGGGGTAGATCATTGTAATAAGGGTTGGCATTTTTGTAGAGAAGAGCGCCTGTATTAGGCAGATTGTAAACAGATTGTAATCCCCAAAAATAATCAATAAAGTTCATTTTCCACTCATTCTCATCTCTAAATTCTCATACGTTGTTAATCTCTACCAAAACTGAGCTTATCAACTGGCGCCCACCTGAATTCGACCATTGGCAATTCAAAGTTGCATTTGGTATCCTGAGAAATGGATGAGAATAGGAGTGCGATTCAACCCAGGCGATTGGATCTGGAGTTTGCTACTGATAAGCTAAACAAGGAGAAACATCGCGTTCTTCCGGGAGCTAGATCTGAATCTCAAACGCAGATCGAGCTCTCCACACCTCAGGCACCAGGCGATGCAGTTCATCCATCACAACCAGATCTGATGAATGCTGAGATTAAAAACAAGCAAAACGCTGAAACTTCAAAAACACAAACAGTGGTCGGCGATTCAACTACACGACCAGTCAACCCCGAACAGCCAGACAACGATACACCATTAGATCTGGGATCGACAAGAGCAATGCCAGTTGTGATACACCCGATCTTGCAAGCTGTACAATCTCGCGAAGAGTCAGCGAGAACAGCACCAGTTGTACTGCACCCGATTTTGCAAGCTATTCAACAACCTCGCGAAGAGCCAAGATTGGAAAGACCCGAAACATCTACAGCAAAACAGAGAAGCACCACCAATTCAGAGAACCAACGCTCTCTCTCTCAAGCAGATCTCACAAACCTTGTAGAGCAAACACTGCAAGCAGCCTTCACATCTGTTACTCCAACTCCAACAGTTCAGTTCAATCCACCAAGACCGGAGACCCAGGATCTGCGACAGATGCCAAGCGTAACACAACCTCCTCAGGGTTACGGATATGTCGCTGATCCTCGCCAAAGCGTAGCATGGAGAGCAGGAACACCACAAATGTACAATGTCGGACAAACTCCACATATGTTCCAATGGCATCCTACGGGATATGTTCAACACACAATACCACAAGCCCACATGATAGACTGGTATCCTCCCCAAAATACTTATGGTTTCCCTAGACCAGAGGCTCCATCCACCTATTTCCCTTGGGGCCATCCAGCTCAGTGGGGCGCACATAATTCGTGGAACACCCCTAATCCTTACTCATGGACACGACCACCTCAACAACCCGAACATCCTAGGCCACAAACTATTCCAAGGCCTCCCGAAAACATCATTCCAACAAACCCAAGTCCATCTCTTGCGGTTCCTGTACCGACATTACCTGCCCCACAAGTGAATCAAGAGCCCTTAGGATCTCGAGTGGAAAGAACAAGGGCACCACAAACGGGTGAAGACAGAGAGGTAATGTCGGGAAGGAATTTGAATAATGAAAGAAGGGAGCGCGAAGAGAAAAGATCCCCTAGAGGCCGTGCGAAAACAAGGCAACGCCGCGAACACAGTTCAGATAGTGCGCGTGAATCAGAAGGATCAGGATCACCACCTGTTGGGGCCCTAGCGAGAAGGTTATACCAAGGAGCGCGGATTGACATGAAAAATTACCCCCATCTTGATAGATATCCGGGAGGAGAAGCTAAAGATGCTCAAGTTTTCGTGAATAGCTTTCGAGCAATGATGGTCATCACACATGCATCTGACAGGGTGATGTGTTTAGTTTTTCCGACAAGGCTTACAGAGAGTGCATGGGAATGGTATTCGCGACTACCCCGAGGGTCAATCCATAATTTTGATGACCTAACTGACAAGTTTTTGGGAAGATTCGGAGGATTAAGAGCACCAACCATCAAGTGCACGAGCCTCATGACCCTAAAGCAAGAACCATATGAATCATCACGAGCATATCTCGCGAGATTCTCGGAAGAGGCATACAAAGTTTCCGATTTTGATGAGAAACTGGTGCTGGCAGCAGTATTACAAGGTATTCGGAGTAAAAATCTGAGATATGAGCTAATAAAAAAAGATTGTGGATCTTTTCGAGAATTCAGGGAGTGTGCACAACAAGTGATACAGGCAGAGGAAGATGCAGAACGAATGGGTTGGCAAGATGTCACGGAGCGACAAATTCACGGAGCTAATAAAAATCTCTGAATGATGTTGGGGCAATCGCTTCGACCAAGCACCTCATGATCAAATTCCCCACTAGACTGGGAGTAGGTGTGGTAAAAGGTGACCAGCAAAAGGCCAGAGAATATTACCAGGCAGCAGTGATAGATCAAGTAACACAAATAGAGAAGGGAAATGTTGAGAAGAAAGTGCGCGTGCCCTGTTCGGGCGCTCCGGGGGAAGATGTGGAAGAAGTAGAGCTGAGTGAGGGAATAATCACTAAACTGGGGACAGCGCTCGGGGCCAAGGATAGAGAATTGGTGAAGGACTGTCTTAAAAGAAACCAAGAGATTTTTGTCGCTGAAGGAGGGCAAATGCCGGGTATTAAGAGGGAGATTGCGGAACACAAAATCAAGCTCTTCCCACATGCCAGACCAGTGCATCAAAAGAAAAGGAAGTTCGGACCCGAACGTAGAACGATAATTGAGGAGGAGGTGCAAAGGTTACTCGCAGCTGGGTTTATTCGCGAGGTCAAATGCCCTGCTTGGCTAGCCAATCCAGTGGTGGTTCCGAAACCTAACAACAAGTGGAGAGTATGCATTGATCTCACTGACCTCATCAAAGAATACTTAGCCACACCACCGACAATCAGTAGACCTGTGAAAGGGAAACTCTCTATCTTTATGTGGCGACTTCCGAAACGGCTGTGAGCGCAGCTCTCATCAGGATTGAAGAAAACCAACAAAAACCTGTCTATTTCGTGTCTCGCATTCTGCGAGATGCTGAGATAAGATACCCTGCTATTGAAAAAGTGGCGTTCGCGGTCATGATAGCATCCAGGAAACTCAAACCGTATTTTCAGGCACACCCCATCAAAGTGCTCACCGACATGCCTCTTCGAAAAGCTTTGGGACAACTTGATGTAGCAGGGCGGATGTTAAAATGGGCAGTAGAGTTGTCCGAATATGATGTGAGTTTCGAACCAAGGACAGCATACAAAGGACAAATTCTTGCCGACTTCATAGTTGAGTGCACAGCTAGGCAAACTGAAAATCCCAAGGAAGAAGTGTGGGAAGTGTTCGTGGATGGGGCAGCTTCGGAGAAGAGTTCGGGTGTTGGCGTTGAAATAAAAGGACCGAAAGGCGAGAAATTTCATTATGCGATACATCTGACGTTCGAGGTATCCAACAATGTCGCAGAATATGAAGCGTTGTTGGCAGGTATGCGCCTTATGGAGGCAATCGGGGCCAAAAGTGTGCGTTTCTACATGGATTCTCAGCTGGTGGTAAACCAAATCAAAGGAGAATATGCAGCAATAAATGAAAGGCTAGCCCTATATTTGGAGAAAGTGAAAACAGTGTTAGCTGCCTTTGAAAGTGCTTCTGTAGAGTACGTACCACGAACTCAAAATGAAACGGCAGATGCTCTGTCTAAAATTGCTAAAGAAAGCGATTTAGATCGGGAAAAACCCATTGTTATGTTGGAAGTACCACACCCCAGCATTGATGTTCTCGCATTCGAAGTAAATATATCGTTGAGGCAGGAAAGGAGTGGTATGCTTTGTTGTGGAATTTCCTCAAAGAAGGAAAACTCCCGAAAAGTCAAGCGGTGGGCTCTCGAATTTACTATCCGAGATGGTCTACTATTGAAAAAAGGATATGGAATACCCTGGCTCACATGTGTGGGAAGAGCAAAAGCGGACGAAATTATTGCAGAAGTGCATGAAGGGATATGCGGTAGCCACCAAGGAATAACTTCGCTAGGAAGGAGGATCGTTAGAGCAGGGTTTTACTGGCCTTCCTTGAAAAAAGATGTGGAGACATACGTTCGCAGATGCGAAAAATGTCAGTTCCACGCCCGCATTCCAAGACAATCACCTCATCCGATGCAATCCATCTCCAGTTCATGGCCGTTCGATGTGTGGGGGTTAGATTTGTTGGGGCCTTTCCCTCAAGGACAAGGAAATGTTAAATTCTTAGTGGTGGCTGTGGAATATTTCACCAAATGGATTGAAGCCAAACCCCTGGCAACCATCACATCGCAAAAGATATTGGATTTCGCGAGACACCAGATCGTGTATAGATATGGGATCCCACATACCTTCATCTCCGACAATGGCACGCAGTTTACTGGTGCCCCATTCCAGGATTTTTGCAAGGGACTGGGTATCCGGTCGTGCACCTCTTCGGTCTGTCATCCCCAATCTAATGATTTAGCTGAAGTATCCAACCGAACTATATTGGAAGGACTGAAGAGGAAAATCGAAGGCAGTAAGAATACTTGGCCCGAATATCTCGATGAAATCTTATGGGCCTATCGTACCACACCTCGCTCTTCCACAGGCCGTTCGCCTTTTTCCATGATTTATGGAATGGAAGCTGTCCCTCCTCGAGAGAATTCTCGGAGTAAGCGCATGAAAAAATAAAGTCGTGACCCTCCTCGAGAGAATTCTCGGAGTAAGCGCATGAAAAAATAAAGTCGTGACCCTCCTCGAGAGAATTCTCGGAGTAAGCGCATGAAAAAATAAAGTCGTGACCCTCCTCGAGAGAATTCTCGGAGTAAGCGCATGAAAAAATAAAGTCGTGACCCTCCTCGAGAGAATTCTCGGAGTAAGCGTATGAAAAAATAAAGTCGGGAAAAGCTGACAACTAACTGTACTTTGATAGTACTTGGAAATAAAGACAAAACTGGGCAAATCTGACAATAAATGCTGACATTTAATACAGTTAGTTGGCAGTTAGCTGAAAAAAAAACTATAAATAGAACCCATCGTCTTCCCTAAAGAAGGCACCAGAACACGTTCTAAGCTTGAAGTCAACAATGGCGAAAAGAAAGAAAAAAAAAATAAAATATATTCCACTAAGATAAAAGGAAATTTAGGAGGATAGCTGAGAAGGAATCGGAGATTTAGGTGGATAGCTGATGTAAAGCAAAATACTCGCATCAGATATTCACCAATCTTCGGTTCCGAACATCCCCGAAACACCTGAATCCAGCGAATTCAGGAGCGGCTTTGTTATCTCAGTCGTTTCGAATCCAATGGATCGAGTTTGTTTCGGGTGATGGAAGTCTCCCCAGACTTAGGAGATTGGTTCCTAAGGCTGGGAAGATTTATTAACTAGCCCGGGGTTGTTAGTGTTAGATGACCAGAATAACTTCTTTCTGAGGATTGTCCGCGAGTTTATACAGAAAGAGAGTCAAGAAGAATTATCCTCGGTGCAGTTAGCAGTAGAAGAATTATCCTCGGTTCCGAACATCCCCGAAACACCCGAAGTAAAACATTCCTGAGAACTGACGCCGACTGCATTCCAGCAGCCCTTTTGAAAGCACGAGAACGAAGGAAAGAAGGGAGAAGTTCATCAAAAATCTTATACTTGTCATCTTGAGACAACTCGGCCGCCCCAGCAAGAAGAGAATTCTCCACTGATAGTCTTGTCACTTCATCCTTGAGTATCTCCGAGATGTTCTCGGACTTCTGCCTCCTACTTGTCTCTTCTGCCAAATCCTTCCGAGTAGTATTCAGAAGACCTACGACTTGGTCTTTCTGTCTCAAAGATGAATCCAATTTTAAAAGCAGTAAATGCCTCAGCCGCTCGAAATCCTCCAATTTCTTGGCCTGCTCGGTATTTTCTTTCAGAAGATTCTGAGCGAATAGTACAATGAATTTGTTAGAGTCAACATAGTTGTGAGTCATAGAATGTCAGTCCTTATAATGCTGGTCGTGTTCAACATGTAAATTTTGTACCTTTGACTTCTCCTTCGCCAACTCTACTTCCAAAGAAGCAATGCGAGCTTCTTGAGCAGAAAAGATCGCTCGAAGCTCTGCCAGGCAATGAGTTAATTGAGAAGATGAAGGAGAGACAGGGTTCAGAGTAACGACAGCTGCATCCAGGTGAGATCTCAGAGAACTCGCAGGCATTTGAAGAGGAGTCGAAGCAGAATGCATCAGGTCTTCATCCTCCAAAGGAAGAGATCGGGCAGGAGTTGGAGGACAAGAACGAGCTGAACCCTCCGAAATCTGATGAGAGGGAACAGGTTCTGGAATGACCTCAAGAACAAATTCTGGAGTAGGCTCCGAAGCAGGGGGAATCACGACTGTGGATGAACTAGGTCTTGGCAAACGAGGGGGAACCACGAACAACTCATCGTCGGAAACATCAACAGTTGTTCTTTCTGGAGGAGGGTGAGAAGATGCCTCCAGGGAAGGTCGGGTGTGAGAAGGACCCTTTTCACTAGTACTCCTAGCCCCTTTCAGCGAGATTCCTGCTTCTGACACTGCAGGATGTGACACTTTGGCAGGCCCAGCATCTCGTCGCGCTTTCTTCTGGCGACGCTCAGAAGCAGTAGTAGAAGCAACCCCCCTTTTTAAGACCTTCGGTGGGGCTGCGGGGGGAATAACAGGTTCAGCTCCGAGATGTATTGGAGATTCCTCCTCTAAAGAAGTCTCATTGAAAACCAAGCGAATTGGACCTTCGGTTTTGATGACCGAGTCCAATTTAAGAAGAAAAGCGTATTCTTCTACAGTGGGAGGATCAATAGAGACACCATTGAAGCTATCAGTGTCTTTATTCCACTTTTTTGTAATCCCGAATACATCCAGATAAGGCTGGCGAAGGTAACAGAAGTGAGTCTCCCAATTGTCGAGTTTCTTGACCTTCCCGAACAAAACCATGTTCACTTTGTTCCGAACAGTACACAGATCCCCAGCTTTTGAAAACCCAAAGTAATGCCCGAACATCCGTAAGGAAGCTGTCATTCCTTCAAAACCCATAGCCAAAGAAAATAAAGTTACCACAGTCTCGAAGGATCTAATGATGCACTAGGCATTGGGGTGGAGTTGTCCAGGGGCGATCTCGAGAAGCGAGAGAATGTCGGTCACGAATTGTGTAAGAGGGACCTTGAAGCCACACCTTGACAAGGGTTTGAAGAGAACTGCCCCCTTTTCTTCATCGTAAGGTCGATCATCTGGGGCAGCAGCTTCTAAGGCATCCTTCTCGGTGAGACCAATCTGACAAGAGAAGTCGTACAAAGACTTCTCACTCCAGGTTTGCGATTGAAAGGTAGGCGTCTTCTTGAATACTTCATCAAGAGGGCGAGAGGAGCGACGAAAAACCTCCTTTCTGGGAGCCACTCGACCTTTCCCCTTTTCAGGATCCCGAACAGGTGAAGAATTATCGACTTCCAAGTTTCCCCCAGTTGAAGGGTGAACGACCATCTGTCGCTCTGAATTGGTGGACCTTTCTGAGACATCCGAAGATGGAACTTGCGGCTTAGAACTACTTGAAGCCATAGAAACTGGAAAACAAAGCACATAAGTATAATGCTCAAGGATAGATCATGGCACTAGCGAAAAGATTTCGGATGCAAGTAGAATAGGGACTGGTAATAATGCACGGGATCACCATAGAACAGATACTAACAGTATAATGGGAATAACTAGTACCTCTTATACTTTTACTTTTTAGACCAGTCAATACAAAGATAAGGTATATACCATACCTAAAAAGATGAAGCAAGAAACAACATAGAACCGTTTGCTAACTACAGGAAAGACAGATAGGAGACAATTCCGTGATAAGAAAATGAAACTTAGAACAAAAAGGAGAGAGAGGAGGGAAGATACCTGAAGAGAAGGGAACTGGTCGGAGAAAACTCGCCGGAGAGGGAGAGAGGCTCGTCGGAGGATGAGGAGAGGAGCTCGCCGGAGAGAAGGACGAACGATCGTTTGAGAGTAACAAGGGAAAGCTCGTCAGAAAAGAAAGAGGAGAAAGAGAGCTGAAATGATAAATGAGAGAAGAAGAGAGAAAAATGGAAGTATAAAAGGCTGGGAGTTGAAGGGACAGCAGTGAAGGCGGTATTAACTTTCACAGATCACGAGGCGAAGATGGAAGGGTTGGCGTGTGGACCAAGGTGCATACCAAGCGACAGCTAACTTGACCGCCTGACCGTTTCATGTGTTCGGGACTCAAGGGCTTCACCACCTCGTGTTTCACCCCAGAGTCATGTGTTCGGGACTCAAGGGCTTCACCACTTCGTGTTTCACCCCAGAGTCATGTGTTCGGGACTCAAGGGCTTCACCACTTCATGCTTCACCCAAGAGTCATGTGTTCGGGACTCAAGGGCTTCACCACTTCGTGCTTCACCCAAGAGTCATGTGTTTGGGACTCAAGGGCTTCACCACTTCGTGCTTCACCCAAGAGTCATGTGTTCGAGACTCAAGGGCTTCACCACTTCGTGTTTCACCCAAGAGTCATGTGTTCGGGACTCAAGGGCTTCACCATTTCGTGCCCCACTTAAGTCCTGAACTTCGCGACTTGATTTTCAACTTGCGATGAATACTCATCCCAAGTTCAAGGGCTTATGATAGGGCCGGCCTGATAAAGCTCGGCCCGAATAGAAGGATACGGGACCCAACCCAAAAGAGGCCTGCAATGGAGGTAAAGAAGCGGGAAAGGCTGAATTAAACAGCGTGCCCCAAATGAAGTCGGGGGAGACAGGCCGTAACAAACTCATGCGGAGCACCTCACCGAACACAAGTCGGGAGAATCTAGAGGCATCTAGTAGGCTAACGGCTGTCGGGTGACGTCAGCGTTCTGTTATGAAAAATAGGCCTATAAATAGAAGGGGTAGATCATTGTAATAAGGGTTGGCATTTTTGTAGAGAAGAGCGCCTGTATTAGGCAGATTGTAAACAGATTGTAATCCCCAAAAATAATCAATAAAGTTCATTTTCTACTCATTCTCATCTCTAAATTCTCATACGTTGTTAATCTCTACCAAAACTGAGCTTATCATGTCATATATGTTAATTTTGTGGTACTTGGTCCATTGTTGACAAAGCCGCATGGTAACTTGTTGATCTTCCTCTGCGAACAATATAGAACATGGACTTGCAAACAGCGAAACAACAGGTGCAAGTGCAACAACATACACAAGGAGATGCCTCGATTCCCTTTTCAGCCCCGTCCTTCCCCGGCGAGCAAAAGATCGGTGATCCAAATGCCGTGCTTGACCCGGTTAAAGCAGAAGCTGAAAGGCGATGGCGCCAAAAAGCTTTTATATTATTAGGAGATGTGCTGGATGGAACAGTCATGGGAAGTAAACACCAGGAGTTTGAAGACCTGTTCAACCAACTGATAAGTAAAAACAAGGAGATTCAAGACCGGTGCAACCAACTTTTAGAGGAGAAAAGACGTTGGACATAGGTTTTGGCTTGTCAGTGCGGAATGATAATCTGATCAATTGCCGCGGTGGCTATAACTAAATTGCAAAATTACCAAAGACTCGACTTTGGTTTGACAAATTTCTAATTTTCAAATTTTGGAGTGGTATAAATCTATTTTTTTCCGAAGTTAAATGTAGAACTAATTCTTCAGCCTCTTCTAATAACAAATACACGATTCCACGAACTGCATATTATATATATATAAGTATATATTCTTATTCCCTTCGGGTGTGTTTGGATTGTTGGAAGAAAGAAGAAGAAGAAGGAAGAAGGAAAAAAAAAATTATAAACAATCCAAACTCTTCACAAAATTACACATTTCCCAATACTTCTTTCCATTTCTTCCCTTTTTTTCTTCTTCCCACACCCATCCAAACGCACCCTTCAATAAGCATGCAACAGTGCAACATCATATATACTCGAAATTTGTTAAATATTAAAGCATGTTGTCTATTTAATTTTAATAAATTTATTAAATTACGTGACAATAAAAATTGAAAATCAATCAACACAATAAATTTACTCGATTTTAGAGATTGGTTCAAAACAAAGACCCAGCATAATCCCAACAAAAGAGAACAAATTAAAATATTCCATTTTACAATTTTGAATATATTTACCTAACAAAGCGATGTATTTAAATAACTGACTTCGCCTGTGGTTTGTATAAATGGAAGAAATTTAGTTGTGCACTTATTTTAATTTTAATATTTTATAAATCATATTTAATATAATTAAACAACAAACATAACAAGGATCTCGTGGAATGATATATTTAATGTAAAGGAGTGAGAAAAAAGTTTTTATCTATTTTTGTATCGTGACGTGCTCTCCAACACCTCCTACTCCTTGTTCTTGAGTCCACCAAAAGGATTAACTAAACCCTAATAATTTGTGCTAGCAAATTTTAGAATGAAGCAAATACTTATTTTCTTCTTCGATTAATCGACAATTAATAAGAAGAAATTATTGCCCAACACATAAACACCTAAATGAACTTGAGAAAAAAACAATTACATTGGGAGAGGAAGAGAGGAGGAGAAAGTGAAGAGTCATGTCCCTTTATTTCTTCTTGAATCCCTTCATATAACCCACTAATGTGTCCTTTCAATTAACCAATGATTAATGGACAATTTTGCACCTCTAAAGAATGAGGAATAAGCCCCTTATTTCTTATTAGAAATGTGGACTTTAGACTTTAGTACGAGATTTTTATTTATTGGAAATGTTCTAACTTGTTTGGGAATAGCCTCATGTAAGACTTTAGTACGAGATTTTTTGTATGACTTAGAAAGTTAGAAGTTAGAACATATAATTTTGTGATGGAAAGCAGCAATGAGATGCATAGCTTGCACAACTGACGGGATCAATTCTGTCGCAACTGATTTATTTTAATTTTTATCCATTATTCTTAATCTTTTGTAAAACCTATCAAATATCTCCAGTCAAAAATTATCCGAAATAAAATATACCTAAACATCTAATGGCGTGCGACAGATCATAAAATAGTGCTCTCCAAAAATCATACAGTACAGTCATGTTAGTATGACAAGACACGACGCGTTTAAAAAATAAGACAACATTACCGTGTCAATGTATCGAGTTGGATATTTTTTAAAATTGACACGTTTTAACATGACACGAAATTGGCGTATGAATGATGCAACACGCGACACTAGTTAACAATACAAAAAATAATTTTATTTATGTTTTTCGGTATATTTAGAATTCAAAAGTTAAATGGTGTTTATATTATAAATTTAATGATGCGAATTCTTGATTTTTTTTATCTAATCATTATTTTTTTAATAATCTACCAGGCTGAAATAAGTTTTTGATAATTTGCTATATTTTTTCCAATTTAAAATTTTTAACAAATTTTTAGTAAAATATTAAAGTAAGTTTTAACATGGTTTAATTGGCATATTTAACAAGTCTTGTTAACACTACATGACACGGTTTAATTGGCATATTTAATTTCTCATCATTCTTCTTTTTTTTTTATAATTATAATAATTAATAAATTTACTTGATTTTTATATGTTTGAAGTTATCTTGATAATTTTTTTATTTATATATACCCTCGGTCTATGGTATGTTGTCACATAAAAAAATTTTATGGGAGATACCGAGCATAAATTGAAATAATCATAGTAATATTTAAAAAAAAATTTGAGTTACCAAAAAAAAACTCTTCTTCAGCTGGGATCTAAAACTAAAAGTGTTCTATCGAAAAAGAGGTGGTTCCAATGTTCACATTTTAAATGCTCTAAAGGCTCCCAAATTCATTTTTCTATTATATTTTTAAAATATAAAATTCAAATATCGAATCCAAACAGTCAATCTTATTCAATATGATGAGCGATGTGTTTCCACATAAATTTTATAAATTTTTAAGTTTATTTGATACTTGATCAAGAGATTGAATAATGAACTAATATAGTTAAATATGATAGATTAATTCTAATATGTTCATATTTTTAACTCCTTGATCGAGTATCAAATAAATTTTGAAAATTTACAAAACTTATATAGAAATGCATCGCTCGCAATATCGAATAAGATCAACCGTTTAGATTTGAAATTTAAATTTTATATTTAAAAAAAATGAGTTTTGGAATATTTATGGACATTCAAATTCTTCAAATTGTGAACACTATTAGACCTCATCGGAAAAATAGAGAAAGGGCAATAAAATATCAGAACCACTGACCAGTGGACCCCATGTAACAGCACCATTTCTAAGTTCTAACCCGTTTTCCTAAAACCCTTCTCTTCCCACCAGTTGGCGCCGCTCTCTCCCTCTTCCTAAAACCCTTGCGCCATGGCGACTCCTCCATCCTCTTTCCTTCCCAAGAGGAGCTACCGCTGTACTGCTTCTCTACAGCAGTTCTACTCCGGCGGTCCATACGCCGTCTCCTCCGACGGCTCCTTCCTCGCCTGCGCGTGCGGAGACGAGGTCAAAATTGTGTCCGCCACCGACGCCTCTGTCAGAGCTACCCTCTCTGGCGACCCTGACGCAGCCGTGACAGCGCTCGCGCTTGGACCCGGCGACCGTCTCCTCTTTACGGCTTCTCATAGTAGGCTCATTAGGGTTTGGGATGTTTCTTCCCTTCAGTGTATCCGTTCATGGAAGGTAATTTATTTGATTTTTAACGGTTTTGCTTTTTATTCATTTTTTTAAAGCTAGCAGTAATACAAATTGAATGCTTTTAAAAGATCGTTTTGTGAGATTGTTGGGTTAAAGAGTGATGGCATTGAACCATTAACAAAAGCATCCTTGATACAATCTTACCTGCAACAGTTCTCTTTCTCTATTCTTTATTTTCACAATATCCATCAATACTATTGCTTCTTACCATTTCACATGCTTTGGACTTTCACAATTAGTTTATGAGCATTAATACTGCTTAAGATTGGGTAATATATCAGAAGTTCCAGTGGCTGATTGTAAAATTTAGAGTCACACTTTGTATTTTGATGAGCCTGAATATTTTTCACAAATAGTTCATGAGCATTGTATTTCAACTCACTGTCTGCAAAGCACATTCAACAAAAGAGGACAAAGGCATTGGGTATTATTAGTTGCTTCACTGGCTGATAGCAAATTTAGAGGTTTAGGCCTGAATTTTACATTTCTCACATGTTAGCTTAAAAATCGTATTTATATTTTTTGTTTTCCATATTGGAAATGTGGAGCAGGGGCATGATGGTCCAGTTATGGCAATGGCATGCCATTCATCTGGTGGTTTGCTAGCAACAGCTGGTGCAGATAAAAAGGTATTGGTGTGGGATGTTGACGGTGGCTTTTGCACCCATTTCTTCAGAGGTCATGGCGGAGTTGTCACCACCGTCCTTTTTCATACTGATCCCAACAAGTTACTGGTATCCTTTTGATATATATATTTTTTTTTTGGCCTTTACTTTTTGTGTGTTTTCAATCAAAATACAAAGTTGTGTGGCATGGATTATTAAATCCCAATCTGAAGGCAGGTTTGTAGTTTCTGGTGATTCTGATCTATATATGGTGGGATAAAATGCACCCTTAAAATTTAAATGTAAGCACTGATTTGTCATCAATCATGAAATATTTATGGACATTGAAAAGGATTAAAGATACATGACTAGATGTGCTCATGTACTATTTAAAAGAAAGATACAAACCTTTATGTGATCATGATTTGTTGCATCTTTTCAGCTCTTCTCAGGGGGTGATGATGGAAGTGTCAGAATTTGGAATTTGGAGAGCAAAAAGTGTGTCGCGACAATGGAAAAACATTTTTCGACTGTGACATCACTGTCTTTGTCCCAAGATGGGAATATGTTACTCAGCTCAGGAAGAGATAAGGTACTTCTCTCAAGCCTCATTTTTATGTTCTATAATGAGCTCTCACAAAAGATGCATGCCTTTTGAAAAATCTTTTTATAATGGTTAAACACTTGTAGAAAGACACTCATTTTCTGATACGGAAAGCACCTTCTATTAATGAAAATTTTTAGCTGGATGTTGATCAGAGAACAACTTCTAGTGATACTTCTCGCATATCATGCAACACTTGTTATTAGTGCATTTCTTACATTCTGTTTATAAAAAAATTAAAATAAAAAATCTTCATTCTATATGTATCATGCTGCATAATACAAATGAAATAATAATTGGTCTGAAATCAGTTATTGGTACCCTAATATCCTTCAATTAGCGACTGGTTTAGAAGCAGTTTTTTTTTTTTTTTGTTATTTTGAAGGCTAGGAGAAATATGGTGCTTTTGTCTTGGTGAATTGATCATCAAAAAAAAAAAAAAAGTGCTGTACTTAATATTCTGTGCACCGCAAGATACTTTTCAGTGTTTTTGATGAAGAGGCAGGTCGTTCTTTCTTCTTTGCAAGTTCCTGTTATATTTTTTCCTTTTTCCTTATGTCTTTATGAGTTACCGGATCTCTACAGGTGGTTAATGTATGGGATGCATTGAAATGCACTTTCAAAATGACAGTGCCGACCTATGAGATGGTAGAAACTGTATGCATGATTGAGCCAGACCACAATATTTTTGCTTGTTTGGGTGTAGAAGAAAAGAAGAAACTTAAGGGGAAGAAAAAAGCTGACTCACCATCTTCACAAGTTTATTTTCTAACTGTGGGTGAACGGGGTATTGTACGCATATGGTGCTCTGATGGGTATGTTTTTTTCTTATTTAACAATGTCAAATTACTGTTTAACCAGATGTGTTTTCTTTTCTTTTCTAAAAGAATCTTTTCTAGTTAGATCATATTAAGGTTATCAAGTATACTTTAAAACATTTTCTTAAAGAATATGCACAAGGTTGTCTTTTTTCTTTCTATAATACTAATACATTAGGATGATTATGGTCCGTACTTTATCAAAACAGCCTAACACCCTCGGAGAACAAACAGTGAAGAGGACAAGAGGGACTCAGGGATATCCCTAAGGAGAAGCACTTTGGGTTTTTTTTTTCAGGGGGGGGGGATCCTTCAAACTTGTTGAACTACAATATTATCACCTAAGCCCAGATCAACAGATTTGTATCTGTAATTTTGACTAATGAATACTAAGCCATGCATTTTACTTCTATCACTTCTTTTTCTACAAGCTGAGCTATCCTGATGAAGAGCCTATAAGTTTCTTGACCACCATTGCATAAAATGTCTATTTCCTATAATGATAAATTATACTTCACTTCTACAAATTTTGCACTAGGCATAGGAGATTGCTTTATTTTTGTTGTATTCTTTTGATTACCCTTTTTGACTTTAGGTTAAAAATTCATTTTGTGTGCACTCATTGCAAACAGTTACATAGGACCCCTAGAACTGCATTTTTTATGTGGCTACAATTTTAATAAATATGCTTAACACAGTCAGGAACGGCTCCTATTGAAAGCCTGCTGAGCTACAACTATTATTGTTTTTACCATTTATTTGATGTGTTTTTTTCTCGATATTTCAACAGATCTACTTGTATATTCGAACAGCACAGTTCTGATGTAATCATTACATCTGACAAAGAAGATTCTGGAAGGGGTTTCTTGTCTGCGATCATTTTACCTGCTGACCAGGGGCTTCTCTGTGTCACTGCAGATCAGCAGTTTTTGTTGTACCGCCCTATTAAATCTGATAAAGGTGAATTTGACCTTGATCTTTATAAGCGCCTTGTCGGTTACAATGAGGAGATTCTTGACATGAGGTTCATTGGAGAAGATGAGAAATACCTCGCTGTGGCTACTAACTTGGAACAGGTCTTATTGTTGACTTGTTAAACAAAATTATACTGGCAAGCTTGTTCTGGTTCCAAACTGTAATTGTGAATACTTTTTTTCCTGATATTACAAAATTATTGACAAACCAAATAGCTTATTATCTATTGTATAGGTCTCTATATCTTATTGTTTGTCATTTTTTATTTGAAAATATTTACAGGTGAGAGTGTATGATGTTGCTACAATGTCATGTGAGTATGTGTTATCAGGTCACACTGAAATTGTTGTATGCCTTGACACTTGTGTTGCTAGCTCAGGGCATACTCTCTTGGTGACAGGAAGCAAAGACAACACAGTAAGTTGTGTAATTGTTTTCAGTTATCTGGATCTAAATAATGCTACAGCTTGTATTTAACTTCCTGACCGAGGGTTTTTTTTTGTGTTACTTAAGGTGAGACTTTGGGATACTGAAAGTAGGAACTGTCTTGGAATAGGTACAGGCCACTTGGGGGCTATTGGTGCTGTGGCTTTTTCGAAGAAGTCCAAAAACTTTTTTGTTAGTGGTAGTTCGTAAGTACCTTACATTCTTTTTAGACCATCTTTCTTCATTTTTAGTGATATGTTTTAATTTCCAATTGAACTGCATCCATTTTAAGAAAGGAGGAGGTTTTCTAACAGCCATGTATTCTATTTAGAAATTTTTTCTTAATAAAATCCATTTTTTAATGTTTGAATTTTGAATCAGCTGCATTAGAAAAAAGGTTTATTTGCTATCAAGAACAATGATGATGTACTGATATTTTGTAAACCATGCATTTATTAAAGGGACCGCACAATTAAGGTGTGGAGCTTTGATTCGACACTAGAAGGAAATGACCAGGATCATGCACTAAAAGCAAGAGCTGTGGTAGCAGCACATGACAAGGATATAAACTCCCTTGCTGTCTCTCCCAATGATAGTCTTGTTTGTAGTGGCTCAGAGGTAATTTTTAGTTATGCAGAATTATCTTGCTTATCATGTAATGAATAAGGAAATTTGCTGAAATTTAACCTTCGAACTTTTGTCTTTTCTTGATTAACCCAAGGGAAGTGGGGTGTTAGCCAAAAAGAAAACTAAACATGTGACATCTTATTGCAAATACTCATAATCTTAGGTTTCAGGCGATGATCATTTGTGGCAAGGACCATGGTAGTTTCTTTTTTCCTGTGTTGTCTTGAACAAAATGAAAATTATGCAAGCCCTAGTAAACATTGCAAATACCACATTCTCCCTTACAAAATGCTTAGGACGTTCTACACATTTTTAGGGACTGATTACATGAAATATATTATTTAGGATAGGACAGCATGTATATGGAAGCTGCCAGACCTAGTGTCAACAGTTACACTTAGAGGTCACAAGAGGGGAGTGTGGTCAGTTGAGTTCTCTCCAGTCGAGCAATGTGTATTGACTTCATCCGGTGACAGAACAGTCAAAATTTGGTCTATTTCAGACGGCTCATGCCTTAAAACATTTGAAGGACATACCTCAAGTGTACTCCGTGCCTCTTTCCTGTCACGTGGGACCCAGTTCATCTCTTGTGGTAAAAATTCTTGCAATTTTTCATTCACTAATATTTTTCAATTCGTCAAGCATTTTGATGGCTGTCCTGTTGCCACTAGTGCATTAAGATAAATTGAGAGGCACTGTACAATTGAAGGACAACCCTCAGTTGCAGCTGAGGAATGCTTCTTGCTTGGCCATTAACAACTTCTACTAGGAAATTATTTGACTTTTCCTTATCTATTATCTATTACATACCTCATCAACCTGTATCATTAAATATGTTGTACTTGACCTTATCAATGTGGAAGTATCACATGTATTGCTGCAAGATTAATGGACTTCATATATTTGGAACTATAATGACAGTTCCCTAGGTTTATATTGCTGTATTTCAGTATTTGACGTTTATTGTGTTGACTGGTTTTGTATAGTATTTTGATATGTAGGCTGGGATTGAAAACTTTGTCCTGCAAATTATTTTGTCAATTAATATAGTGAATGGTTTTGCAGGTGGTGATGGTTTGGTGAAGTTATGGGCAGTCAAAACAAATGAATGTATAGCTACTTATGATCAGCATGAAGGAAAGGTATACAAAGGGTGTCACTGCCTTTTAGTTGCTAGATTGAATAAAGTTTTTGTCACTGAACAGTAAATAAAGGTTCAAAATCCAATTCTATTGTTTTGGAATAATCCATCCTTGAGATTTTGAAGCTTCTTAACTAAATTTTGTTCTGTAAAGAGCAGTCTGGTACCACTTCAATGAAACACAATAGTTAATACTTGCAAAGAACATGAGGAAAGAGACGAAAAATTGATTCGCCTCTGCTCTACTGGTCCTATACCTGATCAAGACTGGATGTTTATTTAAGATGTCTTAATAAAAAATGTACACAAATTGTTGCAGGTATGGGCAATGGCAGTTGGAAAGAAAACAGAAATGCTAGCAACAGGTGGTACTGATGCCATGCTCAACTTGTGGTTTGATTGTACCGCTGAAGATAAGGAAGAAGCCTTCCGCAAAGAGGTAATTCAAAAGTTTCACTTCTTTTCCTTTGTTTTTCATTTTTAGGTTTTGTTTAGTTAAATGTGCATTTATGATTTTTCCATCACACTTTGATGCTGTCCTGTTGTTATCGAACCATATTGGTCCCAAATAAGCTTAAATATTGTGATAAAACAGCAAAAAGCACAAAAATGATGAAGTAAATGAGCTATCCTTTTCGCTGGTGCTTTTTTCTTTTGGCAATGGGATTTATTTTGTTCCGATAAAGTGAGTATATATGTAAAGTTACATACGGTGTTGATATTACCACAGGAGGAAGCATTAGTAAGAGGGCAAGAATTGGAAAATGCTGTGTCAGATTCAGATTATACAAAAGCAATACAACTTGCTTTTGAGCTTCGGAGACCCCATCGGCTTTTAGACTTATTCTCTCTCCTCTGTAGGTATGTTTCTCTTCTTTCCTTTCTCCTTTTGTTCTGATTTGTTAGTTTTTGAAGTTACGCATGCATTATTATTTTCTTAGAATCACATTCTGGCTCTTTATAAGTAAAATGGAAATAATAATGGTGCTTGAGGATTACTGTACCAGACTATGGTCCCGTGGAGATAAGGTATGTTTTGGCCTATTAGGTGTGTTATGGCACTAGTTATAATACTAGTTTGGCCATTTCTTTGCCATCTTTAGTTATAAGTTATAAAAAGGACACAAAATGTGCACATTCGTTTTTTCTCTGAAAGAAATTAAAAGTTGGTTGAGTTTGACATTTATTGGGTTTTCAGGAGAGGAGATGCAGAGGTACCAATAGAGAAAGCACTTCAAAATCTCAGCAATGAAGAATTACGGGTGCTTCTGGAGTATATTCGCGAATGGAATACCAAGCCCAAGTTATGCCATGTTGCACATTTTGTGTTATTCCGTATATTGAAGATCTTTCCGCCAACTGTAATCATGGAGGTGTGACTTTCTTGCCTTTGCATACTTTCAGATGAGCTGTTTTGATGTATTATAAATTGTCGATAACCAAAATGAGAAACAAGTCTGCTTCAGAAGTTTGATTTTGCAAATGGCTTTGGTTGTAATCGTGTATTTGAGGGTGCATTAAGGCCAAATGAAGAATCAATTGTCATGATCCTAATGGGGTTTAATTAAGGTATATTGAAGCAAAGTTAGCTTAGTGGAGGTTCAATTAGGCTCAATCAGCTGTGTTCTCTATGATGAAAATAATTTACAAGTTCACATCAATAATCAGTAAATTATTTTTTCAGATAAAGGGTATCAGTGAGCTGCTAGAGGGGCTGATACCATATTCTCAGAGGCATTTCAATAGAATAGACCGGCTTGTCAGAAGCACCTTCTTGTTGGATTATACCCTGACCCGCATGTCAGTTCTGGACCCTGATAGTGATTCACTCTCTACCGTAGAAGACCCCATATTTTCGGACAACAAAACCCTTTCTCTTAATGATGATCAAAATCACCAAAATAACATCCAAGAAGAAACATTGACTTCTAAGAAGAGAAAATCTAACAAGTCAAAAAAGAGGCTGGAGAAGAAAGCTAAGTTTCTTGTTTCCAACTGAGGCATAGTTGCCTGGAAGAGGTCTTTCATTTCTCTCTCTATTTTTTTTTTTTTTTGTAATCTATTTTTGGATATACTTTGGTCTGGAGACCATATTATAATTTTGTAGCATAGTGCTGTTGTTCATTAGTGCTGAGTTGTATTATTCGTTTATGTTTAACATTTGATACCTTTGATTGTGTTTGTAAAACAGCTCACTGCTAAGTTCATCAGTTTTGTTAGTCAGTGCTTAGATGATGTTTTTCTTATGTTTTTTAGTCTTGCTTTTTTGTAAATTTAGCCAGCCTTACTCTAAAACAGCAGCCCAATTTCTAGAACATGTAAAATATGTTTCAAATCTGGACAAGTTACATTTGGTTTTATTTTGGTACAGATTCAGATGGTGGTAATTAAAAGGTCAGATAGATCCTTATGATGTGAATTTGATATCATAGGCACCCCCTTTGGAATCCGTTGTCCTTTTCCTCAATTAATCCTTTGAAAGTCAAAACTGACTAGGACGGTACAGGCAAGGACTTATCTGTACTTAATATCAAAAGTCGTGTAAAATTTGTCCAAAAAAATTGCCATGTGAAAGTTGTGGATGATTATTTTATAGTTAGCGATAGAATTATAGCTAGTTAGGCGTTACTATAATTATTACTGAAAAGGCCGGTTTCCTTTATTCGAATGGCATATAAAATGGAAGTTCCGCTGCTGATTTCTGTCAATATGCATTAATTAATATGACTTTGATTTTTCTTCCTTTCCCTCTCTTTAATCAGTCTTTACGTCAAAGAAAATACTAAGCTATATATATAAATTGTACAATTATCATCGGTCTGAGATTAGGTTCCTGGTTATATTATAATGACTAAATTAGATAACATGACTGCAAGATGAAGTTTGGTAAAAATTTCAACTGAAAACGTAAATTCGTAGTTACACGTCTAGACTGCTTGCTTCGAGGTAAATAGATGTTTTAAAAATAAATATTCGTTAATGTGACAGTGCAAAGACCTTACAAGTGACTTTCAGTGAAATCCATACTTCCAGTATTCTTTGAGTAATGCTAGAGTCAAATATGTTTGACATTTGGTCCGTCAAACATGATCAGATCTCAATTTTTGAGATTAGCACGGCCGATCCAAACTACTCAATTTGTTCTCCATAATGAAATATCCTAGGAGATCAAATTTTATATTTTTTAGAATTTTTTTACTATTTATTTTGTATTTTAGAAAATCTTCAATCTAATTAATTTTAGACCCTTCAATTTTAAAAAATCTAAAAAAAATAGTTAAAAATTTCAGAAAAATATAAAATTTGGTCTGTAAGAATATTTCAATATGAAGATCATATTGAACGGTTTATATCGGTAATTGAAATTTCAATAATTGAGTCTAGAATCGTGTTTGACGTTAAACGCGTTTGATTCTAGCATTACTCGTATTCTTTTTAAGAGAAAATTTTCTCTGATGAGCTAATCGCCCTTTCATATATTGGACCAAAGAAAGTTATAACACCATATATTAGACTTAACAAGTTTTTAAAGTGGAATTGGGAATAAAATATGGTTATTACGACAACTTTTGTCTTTGATTGCATGTGGTCTAGTGTCTCATGGTAAGAGTACTAGGCTTACTTCTTTGAGGTCAAAGGTTCAAATTCCGTATGTATTTTTAATTTCAAAAGAAATTAGATGGCAAAGACGTTTTTTTTTTCCAAAAAAAAAAAGAGAGAAAAAATTTACTTCTGAAAAAACAGTTTTCAAACAATTTTAAGTCAGAGGGAGACGGAGATACTTATTTATGTTTCAGCTCCAAAACCATATAAAAGGCAAGCGACAAGTAATCATAATAGGGATCTTTTTCAGGGGTCACTGATGGTGAACGAAAGATGCTTTTTTACTTCGATGAAGCATATTATTACATGATTCCACGGGGAACGCGTATTGCTTCTAATCTAAGGCGACTCACAATAATCATAGCTGAGAGATTTTGAGAGACAACGACCGTCAATAATCTCTAAACAAAAGCTGGACTGAGTGATGGGTACGTAATGAAGATACTGTACTTCTAGAATGGCTGTCGCATGCAAAGAAATTAGAAATGGTAAACGAATCAAAAAGTGTGATTACATTTCAACAATAAATAAATAAATAAATAAAATATAAAAAAATAAAACAAAATCTTGACTGTGGTGCCCAAATTCGTTTAGACACTTCACATACTACGATTTTGATGTTTAAAATTCGATTGGCAAAAATTAACAGTATGTCAAGACAATTTTTTATTATTTTCATGTCAAGGACAAATTAATTTTAAAAACATAGAATCCATTTCTTAAAGAACAACTTTTACGCCATCCATAAAATAAAATTAAATAAATGAATATGTTGTGATAATGGCCCAAAAAATCATATCGTTTTTGTCTTTATACTGATAGGCACCAGTAGCCCGAAACGTCAATAAGCAATAATAACATTATAACAATCAATTTTGTTCAACCTATCTGTTGTCACTAAAATAACATGGAATACGTAATTTATTTGGATGCAAATAATTAAGATAATTTTAATTCGTCGGCTGTGATTAAGATATATTATTTGAAAATCAAACTAAATTAACGCCACATTGCCTCCTCAAAGGTTATAGTTAACTGTAGCGGCTAAAATTTTGTTCTCAATAATATATCTGAGAACTATGTTCCTTTAGCATACGTGCATAACCTCATCTTCGTTTCTAAGTTCTAACTAATAAAGGTTAAAACCATAAAAAAAATTATAAAATTAAAATTAAAAGGTTATGTTTGTCTGTTTGCAGTTTTGCTGGAACTTGAACTCTGACGACCATTAAAAGTGGATCACTTGTGAAAGAAAATAAAAATGTGAAATTATAGCCACTACAGGGATATGGTGTATTTAAAAAAATAGCCACCATGTGATAACTACATTGGAACCATTTACTTATTGAAGATAAGAACAAATGAAGTTTGCTATCTTTATTTTGGATTTTCTATAACAGAAGAATCGCTTACTGCGACTTTGCAAAAGAAGAGGTGCCGACCTGTATAGCACTCTTGTCCTCTTGTGAATTTATGGATTCATATTGTAAGGTATTAATTATTGCAAACTATCATAAAGATCCTTAACGATTGTCACTAAGTTGCTTTGAATGCTCTACAAATATGCATCAAATAAAACCACATCAAAAGGGAATGAGGATCACACATTTCCTAGGCCTCCACTGTTGATATAAATGCAATATGAGGCGATGGCTATTCTAATATTATTATGATCTTTATATATGTTATATGTGTTTCTCTTAGAACTTGATAACAAAATTTTTTAAAAAAAAATAGATTTAATAGTGCTGGGTTTTGTGCCGAAAAATTTAAAAATAGTATTAAATTAATATAATATATTAAAAATAATATCAATATAATAATATTTTTTTAAATAGTATCACGAGATCGGAATCCTAGATTCCGAATGCAAGATCGGATTCCTGGATTCCGATCTTAGCTTTTTAATTTTTTTATATATTATTTATTTATTTATTTAATTTATTAATTAGTTAAATAATTAGAAAAATATATAATATATTGTAAAAATATTGAAAAAATATGGAAAAAATCAGGAATAATTAAATTAAATTTTATATGTAATTTAGTATTTTTTGGGTCTGAAAATTAACCGAAACTACGAATCAAAAAGAATCGCAAAGAATCGAAATTAAACCTTCTTGAAGAAGGCAGCTGAGCTCATCGAATCCTTCGATGCAGACCCAAGCATGACATTGCTTTAGAATGATCAATTGCAGGGATAAATTTTAATGGAGAAATCTTGTTTTCGTTTGGGGCGTAATTGCTGCTGGCTATGCTGTACAGTCATTAAATACATTAGGATCCTAATAATTCAAAATAATAATAATAATAATTGGAAAAAATCAGGAATAATTAAAATATAAATTTTTATAACTTATTTAATTAAATGAATTGTACCATTTAGAAAGGATTATAAATTTTCAGAATTTGCAGGGATACAAAAGCGTAATTCTTTCAGAATGATCAAAGTTTTATTAATCCTTTCGGCATTTGCAGGGATACAAAGACATAACTTGAACATTAAAACTTTAAACAGGCATAACTTTTGATAGGAAGGTCCGTTTGGCGCAAACGAGGACATTCCGGAAAGCTGGCGACGAGATCTACACATGTTACCGGGGTGAAACCCGTAACGACCATTTTCGAAGCCAAAAAACGCTCTCTGGACCTCCAAAATCCACTTTGAAAGTTTGCAAACCTAAAAACCACTCTAAACTACTAAAAAAGTTTTTAAAATCATAAATTAATCATTAAAAAGAGAAATGCAGTAAATCAAGTGAATTTAGTTTTTCTTCTCCGTCTCAGTAAAACATCAATCTCGTGTGATTCCTTTCTAATGCAATCCAGAAAGTGCTTCCTTGATCATGAGACTCGATATGATTGTTTAATATATAATATGAAAATAATATATACAGAGGACGACATTCGGGACGCATATCAAATGGTTGTTTAAAAATTTATAATTTTAATTTAAAAATTAAAAATTTATACTTAATTAAATAAATTAATTAAAAGGAAAATAAATTTAATTTTCCAAAAAAAATACTAAATTACATATAAAATTTCGTTTAATTATTCCTGATTTTTTTATATTTTTTCAATATTTTTAGAATATATTATCTATTTTTCTAATTAATTAACTAATTAATAAACTAATAAAAAGGAAAAAAATTCCCAAAAAATACTAAATTACATATAAAATTTAGTTTAATTATTCCTGATTTTTTTCCATATTTGTTCAATATTTTTACAATATATTATCTATTTTTCTAATTATTTAACTAATTAATAAATTAAATAAATAAATAAATAATATATAAAAAAATTAAAAAGCTAAGATCGAAATCTCGGATTTCGATCTTAGCTAAGGTCGGAATCCGGGATTCCGATGTTAGCTAAGATCGGAATCCGGGAATCCGATCTTACGTTCGGAATCTAGGATTCCGATCTCGTGATACTATTTAAAAAAATATTATTATATTGATATTATTTTTAATATATTATATTAATTTAATACTATTTTTTAATTTTTCGGGGTTTTGTGCTCCAAAGTGGGCTGCCCAGTTTGTAACATGTGTGGCAGGTAGAAATAAATCTCACCTCGTTCTGCTTTCAACTATTGTGTGGGTGTGGTATCTAGATAGCCACTATCTAGCATTCTCTAAAAAAAACTATTGTGTGGTGTGGACAGTGTGGTTAGGGGTGTCTAACGTTTACAACGGCAACGGAATGAGCCATTCCGTTTGCCGTTCCGTTTCAGTAAACGGTATGCTATTCCATTTCATATTCCGTTCCGATTCAATAAACGGTATGAAATTTCATTCCGTTATTCGTTTCGATTGGACGGAATGGGACAGAACAACGTATATTTACACTGTAAACAGATGTATTTTTCGAAACGAAAGCGAAATGATTCGTTCCGTTTACCATTCCGTTTCAACAACAGTATGCCCTATTATTCCGTTTACCGTTCCGCTTCTGGAAACAAAATGCAAATTCGTACCGTTATCCGTTTCGTTGGAACGGTTCGGAACGAAAAACAGCGAAACGGTATATCGTTGACAGCTCTAAGTGTGGTGGCTCATTTCTTGCTTATGTGAGACAGTGAGAGTGATTAAAGAGACAAATAAAAGACACTACGTAGATAGGAGAGAATTCTTCGTGAGCTTGAGAGATTTGAGTAGTAGTTTGTATACGACGATAATATACTTAGATCTTGCGATGCCATGGCTTATAGGCTCCGTTTGGATGGTGTGGAAATAAGAGGAATAAAAAAAGAAATATTGGAAAGTGTGTAACTTTGTGAAGAATTTGAATTATTTATAATACATTTACTTCTTTATTCTCTTATTTTTAGAGCTCATCCAAATGGAGCCACAGTGAAATTTGTTGGTTCATGGTCTCAGCCATACTTCTTTTTTTAAAAAAAGAAAACAAAATGAATTGTCGTATTATCTATTTTTTTTTTAAAACGAAACATGTAAGACACTTGAATTTTTGTCCTCTTGGAATCGAACTAGTGCTCTTATCATAAAACTACTATACCACATATATTTAGTCGTACTACTTAAAATTACTGGTGTGAGTGGTGTCCTTTAAATTTAACTTGATTTAACCAGCAGTAATATTTTTTATAACCGAATTATAGAATTTTCAGAATATTATCGTATGAAAAAATGAATCAATTTTTTACATAAAAAAAATTGCTTGTTTAAAATCCCAAAAAAGAAAACCATTTGCACATTACTAGATTTCGTATACTTTCTTTTTTTTTCTTGTCAGTTTTAAATGGTCTTCAGCGATCTAATTTGCATCAGTCGCACATTGGATATGTAGATTTATTTAGAATAATTAATTTTTGCTTATTTTGAATTTTCTTATTAATCTTGGTGTCATTTTCATTGTAGCTTCCGCAAATTCATAAATATATTCTACCGAACCATATCAATTAGTTAATTATTTAGACATGTAACATGATAGAAAACAACAAAACGTAGAACAAAATTAAATAACGCTTATTGTCCTGTGCTTGAATATATTCTACCGAACCATAACAATTCCAGTTTATACCGTTAGATTTTAAATAAACGAATCAGATAGATCATGTTAAAAAGTTCTTCCAAACAATATTAGTCAATCCGATTTGACACGCCTGCGTCGCGTTCTAACTCTGTAAAAGTAATTAATTAATCAGATAAATTAGTCCCATCAAAAGAAGTTATCACTAAATCAATATCATTGATTAAATGGAGAATTAACAGTTCACCTCGTGTTGACCGATCTAACCAACCTTGTACCATGTGCAACTTATTGTTACCGAGTCTTTCCTTTTCTTTGGAATTGACAATGCGGCAGAATTTTTTTAAAAGAATTCACAAGTATCTCCACCGTCCATTGTTGTTGTACATCACGTGTGAATTTTTCTCGTCCGAACTAAATATCTTTGTTGTTTCAATTTCTTATGTTTATTTATTTATTTTGTTATCTTTTGTGGCCGACAAGTGGGGCACTATGCTCAATATATATATTTTGTATGCATTGAAAGCTTCCCGTAACTTAGTGCTAGTGTCTAGTGCCAAACTGAATTGATGACATGAAGCACTTGGAATGTATCGAAAAAGTATAACACTTGTACTTATATTACAAAATATATTCAATTTGACCCGTTTAAAGCAATAAATTGATTTTTTCTTTATTTTAACGAAATGCCTTTTAAAGTAACTTGAAAATTATAAAAAGTCTAAGTTGTATAAATATAACAGTTTATGAAAGCCAGCTCTTTAATTTGGGATTGTTTTTTTTTTTCTTAAAGTCATATAATTTGATGCGTTACGTAAAAAGCACGCGCTGACGTAGGAATAGTACAAAAGATAATAATATTGGGCCTGATTAACTGTCATGGTACTCAACTATTCAACTCGTGTATCTTGAGACGAAAATCAGATTGTACAAACGTAAAAGGAAAAATTGAAGAAAGAACACGTGGATGAAGCAATTTGACACCTGTTCCTTCCCTTTTTTTGGAATAATACACCTGTTCCTTCCCTGATGACACTTGTTTTCTCTCCGCTTACGTGTCTTCTCATAATAAATGTGCTGACTCTCTCTCTCTTCTTCCTTTGGGGTCCGTTTGGATCGTTTAGGAATTTAGGGGCCGTTTGGATGTTGTAGGAATTTGAGGAATTTGCAATTCTAGGCATAAATTTATTGGGAAGTGTGTAACTTTGTGAAGAGTTTGGATTATTTATAATAAATTTGGCATATGAAATTCCGGGAATTTGCAATTCCCTCTTATTCCAACCTCATCCAAACGCCTAGGGAATTTGGGGAAGTTGCAATTCCTAGGAATAAATTTATTGGGAAGTGTGTAATTTTGTGAAGAGTTTGGATTGTTTATAATAAATTTATGGTAGGAAGATGAAATTCCCCAAATTCCTTGGGCGATCCAAACGGCCCCTTGGAATCATTTCAATATTTCATTGATGATGACAACTTCTGTTGTGTAATTGTTTGTTTTTAACGTATACGGGGAAAAAATTGATGATAAATTTTGTATTAACGTACCATCGATGTCTTAGGTAAAATAAGTATAATATTATGCTTCATTCTAAATTTTACTCCACATATCTTATTACATTTTGTAGCTCGACACAGTTTGTCCTCAAGTTGTTCGAACTACTAATCTCACTTGCAATAATTGTGAATAATGTGTATAATAAATGTTGTAATTTCACGAGTATTTTTCCCACAAATATGTTACCACAAACTCTATTTTTAATTAATATTTGAAAACTAAAAATTAAAATTATAACATATTATTAATTTGGTAGATTATTTTTAATATTTTTATTTTTAATCTCTCGACAGAGTATCAAACAAACTCTAAATTTATAAAAATTATAGTAACACATCACTCGTTAAAAGGAATAATATCAAATATTCAAAAAAAATAATATTTGAATTTAAAAATTTTTAAATATTAAAAAATGAAAGATTATGACAATTTGTGACATTGAGACACTCCTGATGGTCGGATACACCCAAGTCGTACCGTAGATCATTATCGGCACGAAGCACCCCCAAAATTTAATGAGTTTGCTATACAACTAGAGCAAGAGGTTAGAAAGCCTATTTTACGCTGTACTTTGTTTAATTGTATCCGGTGGTTCATATAATATTGCTGTATATAAGAAAAGTGATGGTAAGGTTATAGGTGGATTATTAGAACATCAATGATTTTGTCTATGCTAAGCAAATAAGCTTGTTTGATACGGCGCTCTTTGTTGCGATGATAATATATTTACTATGCTCAAAATAATTCTTTAAAAAAAATTTCTGCACCAACATATATATTTGGTACTCTGGTTTTTTTTTATCCGGAAGCTCCCCAAGCAGGGGAACTAAAATCCATTATCAAATAAGGTTTTTTCATACAATATCCAATGCCAACAACTGAAGGATCTTTAAGAGATACCTTCAGACCTAACAAGTTTAATTACACACAATATCCAACATCAATGGACTTTAGGAGTTATATTGATCTAACAAGTTTTCATGTTGGAGTTATGTCCTAGAAGTCAATAATTGATGACTTAAATATTAGTTTATATTATGGATGATATATTATCATATGTTCCTAGGTTTATTATTGACAGATTATTCAGGTTGAGGATCTGAATTGTAGATCTCTGTGGATCATTCTTTAGAATGACAATAATAAATCTAAACGGTCCATAATCTTGATAATTAACAAGGAACATTAATTATCATATAAGATTAGTATGCAAGTTAAGTGATGATTAAGTTCTACAAATCATAGGTAAAGAGTTACCAACTTAATTGCATATGTGTATGTTATGGAACATAGTCCAGGATTTGACCCAGCGAAATAAACACATGGATTGTGTTATGTGTCATTGTTTATTTCGTTATGATTTTGGTTTTAAGTTTGAGATGTTTATCTTTTCCACATGAGGATAGGTTCAATAAATATTGTCTACCGCTGATTCCCGATAAGGGCTGCTATACGGACTTTATTTATGTTCTCTTGAATTGTGCGGGGAAAAGCTAATCATCAAGAAAACCGTATGTCCCTCATTAATTCACTTAGTGAGTGACGATATCTGTTTGGGCCCCTTGATGGAGTTGGATCGTATGCGCGCAACTAAACGATCAACTCTAGATCAAGTAACGTATAATCTGCAAGAATGACACATTCCTATCTTGGATTATACGATGATATCGTGTGACATAAGAATCAAAATAGAGAAATACTTTTATTCTCTCATGCAGGATTTAAATACTGTAGCAGTACATTATTTATGCGAATTGGGAATCATAACGTGTTGCTAGATACCGCTTATGATTATTGGAATTAAATAGCGATTTAATTCCATGTCCAACATAGCATAAATCCTCAAAATGTCACACATAATAAGGTGTTTAACCATACGTGCATTATTTATTTATTTGCAACAGTGAGTATTGCAAAATATGATAAGTTGATTAATTAATTAAATAACGTTATGGACCGTTATAATTAATTAAATCAAATGGATCATATAGAAATAAATTAATGCATTATCTAATCTCTAAATAATTATTATTAAGTTAATAATTATTTATAAACAACACACTTAATTTAAATTAAGTTAATTGGGCTTTAATTTATTGGTAAATTAAATGTCCAATTTAAGTAGCAATTGAATGGGTCTTTAATTATTTGAATTGAGGCACTAAAGAGAAGAGTTAGTGGCCCATCTAGGCCCACTAATGAGGCCGGCCCTATTATGGTGGTAGGTGGGGTGGCACACTTGTAATTAGTATGAACTTTGTGCTAGGGTTTGGAGGCTATATAAGGACCTACATGGAGGCTCCTTGGATGGCTCTCTCTTCCCTTCCCTAGCCGCCCCTCTTCTCCCCTCATAGGCGCCTCCCTCCCTCTCTCTTCTCCCCATTCTATTGCTCATGTGTTGAGCTTCCTCTTCCACAAATCAATTGGTGAATTATTTGCAAGAAGGGGAAAGCTTTGGGATTAGACTTGTTATTCTCATCGCTAGCACGATTCGAGAATAACTTGGTTAATACCTTAGTGGACTCGAGGCGGGCAATTTGGAGGCGTTTGAAGAGCAACCCCGTCGATTTCTAAGCCGTAGGATTGAGCCTCTTGATTACAATATCAAGAGAGGTATAAATTTCCCACCTATCTCTTTGTGTTGAATTGGACTTGAGTACTAGATCTACTTTGCTCTTGGTTTAATTGAATTAATTAAGTGTAATTAATCACAAAATTAAATTAGAGCGATTTCCTAACATTTTAGACTGAAACAAACAACAAATAACAAACCATCCTGACATCAAAAACAAAAAAAGGAGCAAGAGCAGTTAAGTAGAAGAAGTGTTGTCAGAGCTGCTGCTCTTATTTGCTGCCTTCTGCTTCTTTGCCAGGTCTAGAAAGCTTCTTTCCATATCTGTTGTCAGTCCAGTCCAGTTAGTAAATAAATTTAAGATATTGTTGTAAAGAGTGTAAAAGGAAGCTATGTCTTTGTTACCAAAGATAATATTATTTCTCTCATTCCATATTACCCAACACCAAGCAGCTAGTTATTTGAGTTTAAGTTGTTTATAGTTGTCCACAAGGAGTGTATGCTAGTGCAATCTAAGCAGATATTTTTGTGATTAAAAAGGTTGAAACCTGACTAGAAACCCTTAGCTACTGTGCAAGTTAGGAAGAGGTGCTCAATTGTTTCATAGTTGTTGCAGAAAACACATTTATTTGGCCCCTGCCAACCTTTCTTTTGCAGATTGTCAAAGGTTAGACTTTTGTTGTTAAGTATAAGCCATAGGAGAAGTTTATCCTTAAGAGGTGCCTTGATGGGCCACACAGTTTTGTTTAAATCAGTTTGAACTCCTCCATTGTTAAGGAGTGAGTAAAAAGAACTTACTGTAAAAATACCCTTGCTATCAAGGTTCCATCTAGCAGAATCATTTAAATCTGTTAAAGTTAGGTTCTTTACAAGGGCCAAAATATTTTCCTTTTGCGTTCTAATGATTATAGTAACCCCCCTACTCAAGGAGAGCTTTGTTTGTCCATTGTTAGCCACTTAAAAGATAGAGGCTTGAGGGTTTTTAGTCTTATCAAAGAGTTCTGGATATATCTTGAATAGAGGGAGTTTATCATGCCAGATATCCTTCCAGAATCTGATTGTTGTTCCATTTCCTATTATTCTCTGTATTCCTATGTTATAAATGGGAAGGATCTTTGCCAGAACTTTCCACATATAAGAGGCCCTTTCTTTGTTGAAGGTGCCCTTATATTTCTCTGTGACTACCTCTTTCCAGATTGAATTGTGTTCTCTGAAATGGAATTTCCAAATCTATTTTTTCAAGAGAACAATATTCATATGTTGGAGGTTAATGATCCCCCATCCTCCAAATTCTTTCCTTCTGCTAAGGTTGCTCCAGCTGACAAGGCTTAACTTTCTTTTGTCAGCTTGATAGCTTCCCCAAAGGAAGTTTCTTCTAATGTAGTCGATTTTGGAGATAACCCATTTTGGACACTTGTAGATAGAGAAATAGTAGAGGGGGGAGGCAGTGAGCACAGAGTTAAGTAGAACAAGTCTCCCTCCGATAGAGAGCATGTTCCCTTTCCATCTGGAGAGTTTGTTTTTAATTTTACTAATGATTAATAATGACTAAGAAATTGATCACAGTCATTTCAATTTTGTCATTGTTTGAACAAAGTGAATACATAAAATAGACAAGATAAACATATAAATGATCAAAATGAACACATACAAACAAATAAGTTCAATAAAATTAAGTTAAATATACATATAAAAATCTAAACAAGAAATGATAAAACTTATTTGACTGTATGTGTTTATTTTTATCATCTATATATTTACTTTGTATGTTTTATGTATTCACTTTGTTCAAGTGGTGACAAAACTATAATTGACAATTATCATTTGTCTAAAGATAAAGGTCTTTGAGTGAAAGTTATTTTTATATAGGCTTGGCTGTGGCTGCCAAGAAGATTGAGTGAAAGTAGTAAATTTGAAATCCAACTGAAATTTTCTAAATATTTTAAACTTCAGAGGTCTGATTTGCACCCAAAATGCATATTGAAACATTATTTGCTATATGCTCCATCAGCAGTAAAGAATCAATTCTCCGAATTTCAACGAGGAGAATCTCAAAGGCTGGGATTAGTCAACCGTTTGATGCCGAGGTTCACATGTGTCTAGGTATTTTTGCAAGTTGGAAAATGGCTAAAAAAAATGATGTCCAAGAAAAAAAGATGCCTGTTTCCGAATTGCCTAATGTGGTCCAACTTTTTTTTTGTTTTCTGATTTCACTTTTTGAACTTTTTGACTGTCTATTTTAGGTTTATAGGACCCACTGGATATGCACGCTTTTGAGTAACACAACTCTTCGCAACCGCAAGTGCTGGTTCTTCAATTAGTGCGTTTGGATAGTTGGAAGAAAGAAGAAGAAAAAAAAAAAAAGAAAAAAAATTATAAATAATTCAAACTCTTCACAAAATTACACACTTCTCAATACTTATTTTCACTTCTTCTCTTCTTCCCTTCTTCCCACACCTATCCAAACGCACCCTTAGAGATTGAAAATAAATTGAATTCAAGCGGGTCGATGTTAATTTAAATTGATTGATTTGAATTTAGGTGAAAATTAATCAAATATTGAATTTAAAATAATTCAAACTAAAACCAAGCACAAACTCTAAACAAGCTCAACAAAATTTTTTAATATTATTCTTGTAATGTTTTATACACAAAAGTGTAAAATAACTAATAGTCTTATTGTTATAGATGAAATTCATTTAGTTTTTAGTATTTGTTAACTCCTGATAAAATTTGAAAATTTTCTATTCATGTTTTAAATTCGAAAGTAATACAATAAATGAGAATTTCGAGCACTCGATAGAACTATGTATAACATGGGGAAAGACAGAGAGAGATTTGATTGGTTGAACCACATATAATACATGACGAATCAAAACAAAAATTTGCTCAGTTCTTTATACAAATCATGTATTTACATGACGATGTTTATTCCAATAAATATCTGGATCAAAAGATGCGACAAACTATTATAACTGAACTCCAAACGAACTCATTGTTGAATTTAAAAAAGCACGCTTCTGTGCGCACCAGCATCCTCAGCAGTCAAAAAAAGGACTGCTCCAAGCAGTCCTTTTTATTTTTTTAAATTTTTTTAAATTTTAAAATTCAAATGGAGAATCCAAACCGTTGATCTTGTTAAGTTATATCGGCGATGCATTTTCATATAAGTTTTATAAAATTTGAAGTTGATTTGATACTTGATTAAGTGACCAAATTATGAACGTATTAGAATTAATCAAACCAGGTTCGTTCATTTGTTGACCACTTAATCAAGTATCAAATCAACTTCAAATTTTATAAAACTTATATGAAAATGCATCGCCGATAAAACTTAACAAGGTCAACGGTTTGGATTCTCCATTTGAATTTTAAAATTAAAAAAAATTAAGAAAAATAAAAAGGACTGCTTGGAGCAGTCCTTTTTTTGACTGCTGAGGATGCGGACGCGCTTCTGTGCAGTCTATATTATATAGACATCAGACAAGTTGCAATATTATAAAAATAAAGATTCTTTAACCGAATCATAAGTATCTTTATTAATAATTAGTAATTACCAATTACATCAGTTCGGATAGTTTTAAAACCATCAACTTACATGTTTTAAATATTCACAAGATTATATTTGTGTAGCAATTTGTAGTCAGAAGTGTTTTTAATTTTTATGCATTTTTGGTTTTCTTTGTTTGAGTTTAAATTTATTATTTCAAGAATGGACAGACGTCCGTGATTATTTTACTCGGGAATATGACGAGGTTTGGTTGCAAGTTCAAAGCAATTTTGTGAACCGTGAATCACATTATTTTGTACTTTGTAGTCTGTACTGTGGTACACTTTAAAAATCATCGAATAAATTTGTTGAGTGCAAATGAGTGTTATGCAGTAAAACTGTAAAAGTTTTTTTTTTATTCCATGGTCAGCTGTAAAGGATTAATTTGTGCTAAATTAAATACAAGTAAATAGTCATGGTATATTCTATGTAGAATGCAATTAATCAATTCCATTTCAAATTTATAATTGTCTGATTCTATTTTCTGTACGATCGAAAAACTAAACATTGTTGAAAAACGAACCCAGCATAATTAAACTTATAATATGTTTAGCATTTTAATCGTGTGTAAATAAAATAAATTTTTACAAATTCAGAACGCGAACGTATTAGTTCTCAAGCAAATCGAGCGACATTTTGAAATTTGAATATATGCTGTGGAACCTAGAGATATTTTCTTATCAGGAATTATAAGTGCCATCGGCAAATATACCATCCCAGCCATCGCTAAATATAAAGTGAACATATACAACAAATAAGGTGAACATATAGGCGATATATGTGAACACTTACAAACAAATAAGTGTTGTCATCACTTGTTCAGCAGTTTACATGCATATTCAACTTATTTTCATTGAACTTATTCATATATATGTGTTCACTTAGATCATCTATATGTTCACTTTATTTGTTGTATATGTTCACTTTATATTAAGCGATGACAGGAATGGCAAAACTGCAGATGGCAGTAATCAATTTCCTTTTCTTATATATTAACCTAATAAACTGACAAGTACAGAACACTTCAATTGGATATTACCAATCCAAATCAAGCCCATCTCTAATTGATTAAAAAAAATAATAAGAAACAGATTTGGTCAATTTTAGTAGAGTGATTGTTTTGACAAACGTGATAAAAAAGAAAACTAAGGTAACGATATATATATGCTAATACGTGGCAAGGGAAACTAAGCACTTTCCATTAATTACTATTTAAGTATATTTTATGTATGAAGAAAATCATATCCTGCCGGGCGTTTCTATTTTATGGTTTCAGTAGTTTATTTTTTTTAGGTGTAATCATTGGAAGTTTAGTATTTTGATTCATCTCCTGATTTAAAGAAGAAAAGTCTATACTTAAAAGGTGATTTAGATTTATGTCACTATACATATTTGAAATTGGAAATATGCAATCACTAAACGACAAATTATTTTTTTGCCACTATAAAATTATAAAAATTAGTTTTTTACCATCAGATAATGATTTGTCAATTTTACCCTTTTAAATATGCCACTATAAAAACTTAAAAATTAGTGCTATGCCATCGCAAAAGATATAATTAGTTTTATACCATTAAAAATCATTAACAATTAGTTTTATCAACTTAATACAAATCCTAATTAGTAATATATTATTAGTTTTTATGTGAAAGAAATAAATAAGTATTTTATTATAGTGATGTTATGTTTTTTTTTTTTATAATTAAAGTGACTATCTGTAACGTACATATATGCATTCCAATATAAGAATTCATTAGGATTCATACAAATTTGAAACGAGCAAGAAAGGAAACTTTTTATCAAATTTAATTTGGTAAACATGAACGTCCGTTTATTTTTAATGAGGGTTAATTTGGTCATTGAAAAAAATTAATGACAAATTTGGTAATGGTATTTTAATAATTTAATATAATTTTGGAGAAATAGTGGCATAGAACTAATTTTAGCGATTCTATAATGACATAAATTTAATTAGCAATTTAAAAATATCAATCCCCTAATTAACAAGATTCACAATGGCATAAAACTAATTATCTCTACTTAAAATGTCTAGTCTAAATTCTCACGCAATGGCGCATTGACGCAATCCAAATATAGTAAAATATAATGGAAAATGAGATACATCTATACATGTAGGTCCCTTATCTGGTGATCTTAGTAATAATGACTAGGAAATTTAAGCATTGATTGAAATGTTTTCCTTCTTGACAAAATCCTAATTAATTTTTCACAACGAATTTACCAAAAAAAAAAAACAAAAATGGAGAAAAAAGAGGAAACTTATGCTTCAACTATTCTACTTTTATTTTCCTGACACGTCGGTGGGAAACTTAGAATCCAATCTAACTAAAGCCTAAATACTTAATTAATCTAATCTCAATTAAGAAAGAGAATAATAATTAAATAAAACAAACCCAGGACATGTAAATGCAGTCTAATTACCTTCTCATCAGATCATAATCATACCAATATACCATACCAGCTAAAACCGGAATAAACTAATCCGGAATTGCGCGACCGTTTTAGGAATAGTGGCAATTTTATTTTGTTTATTTATTTATTTTTATCCGTTTAATACCAAACACTATTCGAATATTCGTCTCTTTAAATCCCTCCGAAAAAGCAACCCAAGAGAGAAGCGAGAGAAAGGCGAGAGAAAATATAAAAGGAAAGCCAAAGATAGAGAGAAAAAGCAAACAAGCAAAGAACTCGGAGGAGAGAAGAGAAAGCTCGAATTTAGCTATTCTTCTTCTCTCTTTTGTGAATTGCTTGATTGGTTTTCTCGCCTTTCTCTCCCACTTCGCTCCTAGATCCCTATTCTCTGGTTAAAGGAGAGAATTGTAGGTGGAGAGATGGGGAAAGCGAGCAACTTCCCGCTTTCTTCGACTGAGGTGGCCATGGTGTTTGCGTTGATTGGGATTTTTGCGGTGGGGCTTTCTGGGGTGTATTTATCGATGCCAGCCGAGGATTATAGCTTTCTCAAGCTGCCTCGCACTTTGGAAGAGCTCAAGATACTTAGGTAATTGATTAACTGCTTTTTGTTCAATTCAATTGATTTTGTTATGGTGGTTTGTGGATCTGGTAGGTGGTTTTTTTGTTATTTAGAGATGAGTTGAGTTTATTAGGCCATGGAATAGTGTTACAACTTACAAGTACTGTTGGAACTTTGCAAATTGGGGGATTTCTGGTGTTTTTGTTTAATTTATCTTTCACGCTTTAGTCTCGTACAGAAATCTGGGATTTTTTTTTCTGTTCTTCTTTTTTTGTTTCACAATGCTGCTTTTTGTTTGCTAGTAGACAGAACAGTAGTCGTGAGGTTAGAAATTATGTTTAAATTAGGAAAATTTTGCTGATAGAATTGTGTCTGTGTGTGACCAGTTGATTTGGTTTTGTCTTCCTGCTTAATTTTTTGTTTAAATTGGCAACACCCAAGCACATTTAGCTGCTCCAATTTTTTTTTTATGTATTTTCGTTTCTAATTTCACACTATGCATTAAAAGAGGCATGGTTACAGATTTGACAGTCAAAAGTACATCTTTAAATAGCAGCAACCATTTATCAACTGTTTCTCGAATTGTCCTTGGATAATAACTTGGTGTGTTATAAATGAATCTGTGAAATGCCAGTGAAGAATTAATTTGTTACAAAAAGACAGTCCCTATGGTATCATTCTCTAGGTTCCTCTGGACTGGGGGTCCCACTTGCAGTTGGTTTGAGCACCATATTTCTACCTGACCCACTAGTGGTAGCACTACCAGCCAATTCTGAGTCAGCTCTGAATAGATAATGAGAATTTGTCTGCCTGTTTGTTTTGTTGTATATTTTTCTATTCCTTTATAATTCTACACAAAAATGGACCCCAACTGACTATCAAATGCCAAAAATGTATAGGAGCTCTTTTAAATTTGTTTTTTACTCTAATTATTTTGCTACATCACAAAGAAGAAATCTAGTTTGTGGATTTGGCATTTTGGCATCTTGTACAGTAGCTTCTCTTTCACTAAATTACATACATTTAGCCCCACATATGTAATTTCCTGGGATATAAAGTATCACATTTTTTCCTGATTCATTCCTAAATTCAGGATCCCCGATCCCCTTATTGTCCTTGCGCTCTATGCCAATTAAGTTGCATTTGATTAAAGAAAACTAAATATGGGTCCTTTTCATGTATGCATATAGCACAAATGTTGCATGCATATATTTGTTTATAAGTCTTCAGTTTCGAACCTTTAGAGCTCCGAGTGCATTTACTCAACAAAGAAATTCTAGAATAAAAAAAATTCTGATTTTAATTTTTTTCCGTTGCTTCTTTTAGGGACAACTTAGAGAGCTACAGTAGTGATTACACTATCCAAGTGCTGGTGAGTTACTGCATGGTGTACATATTCATGCAGACTTTTATGATTCCTGGTACCATATTCATGTCCCTGCTTGCCGGGGCCCTCTTTGGTGTCATACGTGGTGTGGCCTTGGTTGTTTTTGCTGCCACGGCTGGTGCCTCTTCATGCTATTTCCTCTCTTATCTAGTTGGGAGGCCTCTCGCTGTCTCTCTCTGGCCTGACAAACTTACTTTCTTCCAAGCTCAGGTATTGTGATGTTCTTTTATAATATAACCTGGTCATTTCTGATTTTTTAAATCACATTGTATCATTTTGGATTTTTAACTATTGTGTGTTGATTGTGAAAACAATTATTTCAAGGGCTTTATTTGCTCCATAAGGCGTCTATCACATCATGCACACTCATCTTGAAATGAAATTGTAAGCCGCTTGGGGAAGCGAGGAAATGTTCAGATTCACTTTTCAAAATTTGCAGAAAAAATATGAGTACCCTTTGTTTCATAATTTTATCCTAACTCCTAAGATGTTTGCAAAAGCCCCTCTTCTTTGATGCCTGCCTATGTATGCTAGAACAAAAGAGGTGCTTCCTGTGTTTTTTATTAGGAGAAAACACTGTTTCTGAGGAGGGGGGTTGAGGGGGAATGGGTGGTACTTATGTCATTTTATTGATGCGGCACATAAGATAATTTTTTTATTATGATTGCACTCATATTGAATGCGTATTATAATTCTATGAAAATAAAGATGGGTGAATATTTATTAGTCTATATATTGGGGAAAGGAAGTTTGCCTGAATAAAAGTTCACTTCCAAACTCAAAACATTTCTGAAGGGGCAAACTGACAACTGTTCCTTTGCTAATTATTCCAAATTTCCAATCATTCCCTTTGGTCTCATTTCTCCCATTCTTTTTTCCCTTTTTGTTTTGTCTGTTGCCGTACTCTCAACTTATTTCTACCTAAACCAAATTTGCTTGGATGATGATGGTCTTATAATTCAATCTTTTGGGAGATATTTTTAATATTTTATAATTTTCATGTTTAGCTGAAAGTAACCTTGCATATTTTCTAGTCTGTGTTGTCCCATGCAACAGGAGGTGTCCTTAGTCTACAACTAACTTGTACTATATAATTCCTGATTATTTCTTTCTCTCTTTATTTTCAAGGGACCTGGTACAATTATTACTGACGGCCATGTTTTCTATTTACTTTTCAGGTGGCAAAGAGGAGACAAAAGTTACTTAATTACATGCTTTTCCTAAGAGTGACTCCCACATTGCCCAACACATTTATAAACTTTGCCTCTCCTATAGTTGATGTGCCTTACCACATTTTCTTCTTTGCCACTTTAGTTGGCTTAATTCCAGCTGCTTATGTCACTGTTCGGGTATTGTCTTAACTTTCAAATATTTGTTTATTATGCTGTCAAGCACCCAAGTTTAACCAATGAAATGTTCTTTGATGTAATGGAGCTTTGGTTCATACAAGTTGCAAATATACCCAAATTTAACACTTATTGTTTAAATAAGAAATGACGGCACAAATGGATACTGATATCCAGTGTCCAAACAAAGTTTTTCTTATCTTAGCCTGAAGAAGATGTTTGTTAATCTTTGGATATTACAAAATAAATTTCAGGCTGGAATTGCATTGGGAGAGTTGCGCTCTTTGGGAGATCTCTATGATTTTCAATCTATTGCAACGTTTTTCTTCATTGGCATAGTCTCGGTGACACCTACACTTCTAAGCAAGAACCAGTCTGAAGAAGAAAGCAATAATAGATCTGAGCCGTTGATCAAAAGCAATTGATATCGGACTCCTAATCTCATGCCTAGTGTTCTCCTGTACATACCAAAAGCTTGGCATGACTTAGAGCCAGCAAAAAAAAAAAATGGAAAAATAAATGGAGGAAACGGGATGAAATTCTTTAGATACTATCCAGGACCATGTGTTGGTTCTGTGATGATTAAAAGATGTCGTTAGTTGGGGAAAAAAGTTGGAAATCTGGAAGTGATTTAGTTCAATTTTTAGATCTGTTGGTAGGACTGCTTCAAATATTTGTAACTGGAGATGTTTCAATCAATTTAAATGAATGATCCAAGAATGTTGTTGTTGTCCTTGGAATGAAGTGAAAACGTTGGGAGGAAATTGCACGGGTGATCATTGCGTCAGCCTTTTCCTTTTTGTGCTAAACCTTAAAATTGCAAGTTCCTATCTCGGTCTATACAGTTATCAATTTGTATCGAGTTCTAAATTCTTATGGTTTTATGATGATGTGGACACCAACATCAATGTCCGTATCACCAATACCTGGCGTAGTGTAAATCCGGAAAGGTCAAATTAATGACAAAAAAGTTTTAATCTAGTTTGATAAAAATGCAAGAAATAACATAGTCAAATATTGATGTTTGAAGAGGAATAAATGTTTTTTTTTTTTTTTTGGTGTCTCTATCATGCCTCTGAAATCTTTGGTAACAAAATATAATAGCTATTTTTCTGTACATGCATAAAAAGTTCGCAAAATTTTGACTTAGTTTTGATGGGAATTAATACTTTAAAAACGAACAACGATCCATAAGTGCATTTTGAAAAGCTTTTACTGCCAATCAAAAAAAGTTGAAATGTCGTAAGTTTCTTACGTGTAAATAGAAAGAAAGATATAAAGCATATTTAATTGTTTTATTTAGTACTCTACTACTCTAGGATGGAGATAAAAAGAATAATGAAAGTTGATTCAAGTTTTTATTGTTTACCAAAATGCTTGAACGCTGCATCCGTCTAGTGTCCGATGAAACATTAAATAACACTGAAATTGCATGAAAATTATTACATAACCAATGTACAACGTCACTAATAATGTCTATTAAGTTTTTCTTCTCTAAAATTTCCTAAACTAATCCAAGGAATATTACCAAAATTGTTAATTTAACTATTATCAATTAATTTAAATAAATATAAACTTGATAACATTTTCTAACTTCGTGACCATCCGTAATTTTCTATTTAAAGTTAATATCTCCCATATATTTCAAGATCTACTTGTGATAGATATAAGACAACAAACTATCTTTGACAGGCAACTAGGAATATTATATTTACGTTCAATTCCTCATTTCATAATCACCGTCAAATATTTATTGTCCAATTATCTGGAAAAAAAAAAGAACATGTGTGTACCGATTATTTAAGCGAAAAAATTGCATTAGCATAATACGTAAGTGTGCATTATACAATAATTAATGTGCACTATGAGGGTGTGAAAAAAAAAAAACTTACATCATATTTTGATATTAGAATTCGGAGCAAAAAAAAAATGTATATTCAACAAATTCTTAAGAGCATATACGGATATTGTTGTACAATCAACATAAAATAGCCAACATCATGTTGTTTTTACGAAGCCAAAAAGTTAAAAGGATTAAAAAGTTAAGTTGAATAGAAATTTTTTTAATTTCTGTTATGGCTTTTTTCGAATAAAAACTGTCCAATTGTACGAAGAAAGCAATGCATGAGAACTATACTTTTATTTTTCTGATAATTATACCAGCATCAAATAATTTTCCGAAATCTTTTAAAGGTTTAAATAGCGGATAGCGGGTTGGTAGCGGATAACTTCATGTCATAGCGGATAGCGGGTAGCGATCATTTAGTGACCTCTATGGGATCATAACGGGCATGTACAAATATATTTATTTATTACATCATATACATATTTTTAATTAAAAATTAAATATCATATTACATTATATGCATGTTATGATAGTTAAATTTAACATATACACTTTAAAATCCATTATTGCAATAGACAAATCTCATTGTACTTAATATTATATCAAGTTAGTCAGAGTTTATATGTCAAAGATATGTTTGTAATAATGATTCTATATTAGCAAGTAATAAATTGTGTCGCTATATTTCTCTAAAATACCATTATAATGTATCTATATGTTGCTAATTTTTACCATTATAGCCACCATAAGAAACAAAAAACCAAAAATAAATATAATTTTAAGTAATATTATTATATACCAATGAACACCGCTATAGCGGCACTTTTAGTTTAGCACCGTAGCGGTCTACCAAATCGTACCGCTATAGCGGGGCTATTGCGGTTTATAGCAGCGCTATTTAAATCACTCAATCTTTTGTTATACAAGATATCGATGCAGATTGTGAAGATAAAAGAGTTAAGAAAGTGTCTGTTTCACGAAAAGAAGATGAAACCATTTTTTTTCGTCTGAATTTTTTTTTTAGGCGAGATGAAACAATTTCGGTCCACATTAATTCGGAGCCTCATAAAATCCTCTGTGTTTCCATTAATAACCGTTATCAGTTAGTTTTTTCAAAAACAATTAGTAACATTATCTAGAACAATTAGTATTTTTTTTCTAACATAATTATTTTTTGCAAAATAACTAGAACAATTAGCATTTCTTCCACCACAACTATTTTTTTTCAAAACAACTAGAATAATTAGCTTACCAACTAAAACAATTAGCATTTTTTTCCACCACAACTTTGATGCACATTAATTCGGAGCCTCATAAAATCCTCTCTATTTCCATTAATAACCGCCATATGCACAACTAAAACAGTTAGTTTTTTCGAGAACAGTTAGTAACATTAACTGAACAATTAGTATTTTTTTTCCAACACAATTATTTTTTTCCAAAACAATAAGAACAATTTGAAGGATTTCATGATGCGAATCGGATAATTTAAAATTTTTATTAACCGATAACATCTAAGGTCGTTCTTATTATCGCTAACTTTCCTATATTATATTTGCATCACAATCATATATATTCCTATAAGAAGGATTGTGGAGCCATACCTATGGTCTCTAACGAAATTTTATTCCTCTTCGGTTCACCTTGAATCCGAAACAAGAATGACAGTTGAATCCGTGCTAGCGAACTCCCCGTCAACACCTAGCTCCGCCACCCGTGTCTTGAACGATTGCTTAATCGATAGAATATTTTAACAAATATTTAGAGGATGAGAAATCCAAAGCTTCAACACATGAAGACTTACTTGTGTTCTAATTTTTCTGATCTGTTTTACTTTTAAAACATCGGAATAAACCTTTCAAATTCGTATAGCATTTAAAACCACTAATCAGAAATTAAAACAGCACTTTAATTTCTGACGTTGCAGCACTAAAACATTGATAACTCTCTGTAGGAAACTCCAAACGATATGAAACTTGAATCATTGGATTCTACACTTCCAGGGCTACAATTTTCATATATCATTTGTCCAATTTAGTTATCATTTGCTATACTAATTGTCATTTTAAAATTGACTTAAGTTCTGACCCGAATTTAAAGTCTTCTTTCTCTCTTCATTTGTTAAAATAATTGGGCTTGGGCTTTAAATAAATTTATGCACTCTATAATGATATTCATATATTATTATAGTATGTGAAACACATATTATACTCATAATATTCACATATCAATAAATTTATTCCTTGGTAGTTAACCACGTCATGTGATATAATTTTCTATTTGTACACTTCATACAACATGAAATCTTGTACATAGAAAATATATTTCTTGTTTCCCATTCAGTTGGTGTGACCTATATTGAGGATCCATATTATGTTGGCAATGGAATAAAATATTTTATTCCATAAACTGTAAGCGGTACTCTAGCATACATTACAGCTACCTAAATAATATAGATGTTTAGCAAATCCTTTTACGAAACACGATCCTTCTAGTCATGCTATTAACATTACTTGTGTCTATTCCTTGCCATATGATATTATCATTATTATACAAAGTAGGGCTGTGTCATCTTCGTATTATAATCTTTTCTTGGTCTCCAATAAGTAGGATTATATAATTATAACTGCACTTCAGTTATATTGGATCCATTTATAATCTTACTTTACCAAGGGGCCCTTTATAATATCATTCCTCAATTCATGAGTGGCAATTAGCTATTGACATATATATATTTCCCTCCTACACAAGTTATATACAAAGAACTATTACTTTTATCATCACAAGCTTCAAATGGCTTTAAATAATAATCACGTTGCATATTCCTTATGTGAAAATATATCATATCAATCTTAGAATTAATGACACGATAAAAATATCAATGACACAAACACAATCCATATAATATTTTTATCAATTAGGTCTGTTCAATATATGAAACTTTTCATATACTCGTGTTATTAAATGATAATCCTTTATCAGCGTTTACAGAACTACAACGTACTTTTAATCAACACGACAGTCTTGTATGGCATATCAGTGTTCCTGCTAATATCCAAGACCTGTGAACATTTTAGAGATATATATTCATTTTATTTAGAGTTCTGCGGTTCAAGACCAAGAGCATCTTCTTGAACACTTCTAAATACAAATATAAACTCATGGAACAAAATGTAATAACATCCAATTCATAAATATAACATATAAAAGTAATCACCATAAGATAACTTTTAGAACACAATTCCAACACAATTAGCATTTTTTCCACCACAACTATTTTTTTCAGAACAAGTAGAACAATTAGTTTACCAACTAGAACAATTACTTTACCAAATAGAACAATTAGCATTTTTTTTCCTGCCCAATTATTTTTTTTCTAGAACAACTAGAACAATTATTTAAGATTCCAAATAACTGTTCTAGTTGGCCTGTAGATACTAGAAAAATTTTTCACCTGTAAAAAAAAAATATCTCTGGAAGGAAAGCGGGGATGAGGATTAATTGCATTCCCGAAAAAAAAGAAGAAGGGATGAGAATTAATTACATAAATTGCATTTCGAAAAAGAAAAGAGGGGATGAGGATAATGGGATGATTTTATCATTCCCTAGACTTCTCTATTAATGAGGCCGCGTTAATTTAATGAAGTCCTGGGAGATGGGATGATGGAATCTATGGGTTATGGAAAGCAATTCCGATTTCTTTAATATGATAAAAATTAATAATAATAATAATAATAATAATAATAATAATAATTTGATTTAATTTTTAAAAATTGTTATTTGTCGTAATTAGAGCGGCATATTTGATTTACAACAACAACAACAACAACTAAGTCTTTTGTCCCAAACAAATTGGGAAGCAGCATATTTGATTTAATTTTTAAAATAGTTATTCATCGTAATTAGAGCGGCATGGGTTGGTGTCATTTATCTTTTCCAATAGCACCTTTTTTTAGTCTAAAATAAGTAATTTTTATTTTCTTCTCTCTTTTTTTCTTCGATGTAGTTCACTTGCTCCACAATTACATGACCAATATATTGAAAAAGCTTGACATGCTCATACCAATTTCATTCTAAGCCTTCATGCAAATTGTTACACAAACAAATAAGAATATATTGCAAATGTTAAAAATATGAGATGTAAACTAACACAAAAACTTGGTGACTTCGAATTGAGTGCAAACCCATAATTTATGACTTTAAACAATACGTTTTAGTCTATGTAAATATCTAAAGTTAAACTCATTTTGTCTCAATGGAAAAAAAAATGGTGAATTTAAATTATATCATATGGATTTGTGTTTTTTTTTTAGCTTTTCTACGCTAAGATGTTAGAGAAAATTAATAAAACATGACATCGTCTATTTTATTTCTTCCATTTTAGAAGAAATCTAATTATGAAATTTTTATCATATTATTTTGATAGTTTATTAGGAGTTGTTTGGACTATTCAAATACATAATTGGACTTAGTGATCCCACATGTATCCAACTATATTAAAATTAATAAAAAAATATTTTATAACAGAAATTTATTTGGGACGTCCAAAGTGCGTGTATGTACATTATATCTAGTCCGATCTTCTAAAAGAAATGCAGGGCAAGCCATCACTTGTGCCTTCTAAAATGAGTTGAATGGCAAAAGGTGCCTCCAAGTTATTTTTTTTTCTAGTTTTTTATCTGGTGCTGAATTAATTGATTTTAGTTTAGGTTTATTTTCCTAGTTTTTTACCTGGTGCTGAATTAATTGATTTTAGTTTAGGTTTATTTTGCTTTTGCAAACTGTTGTGTATTTTTTTTTGTCTCTTTAGTTGTCTTTCTCATGTAAGGTTGAGTATGTTGTTAGGTTTGTTCAGTAAGTTCTTGCACCAGGTTTTTTATTTGTACTAATTTGGGGTTGATGTTTGTTGTACTGTTACTGTTTTTTAATGCATTGAAGCCTATGGGTGTTTATCAAAAAAAAAAAGGGAGAAATGAGTTGAATGATTGATGTCTAGTCTACTAGTAGGTTTTTTTTAAGGCAGTAATTACAAAGCACAACTTGAGGATTGGTACAAACATAGAAGGTAAACAAAATCCAGGCCAAGGTGAAAATAGCAAATATCTTCAATCATTATTGTGTCACAGTGTATGATATATTTTTCATTTTATACATGACTTGCATATTTATCTATATGGATCCCTAAAAGATAAATGACCGCCATCAAAATCACTAGTTTTTAGAAAATATTATAAATTTGTATATCAACAATAATAATATATGAAGTGCATAATGTGTTTACATTTGACGTGTTTTCATTGGATCACGGCGACATCATGGTATAAATTAGGTTTAAAAAGAAATCAGAAGGGAAATGGTGCATCTTTTGATCTTTTCTAATCGCAGTGCCCAAGAAACACAAACCATTTTTTTTTTCTTTTTTGCGTGTCATTGTCTATACACTCATATGTGAGACTGAAAAAAAATATTTGAAATACACTGACAGCAGTACAAAATTTATCAGACGGGGAGACACGAACAAATGAGATCTATGCGAATTTCATAAATTAACACATTTCCTTGAATTCCTTCACTACAAAATTATAATTGTCCATTTCTTTTAATATTGACTCCGGGATAAAAGATAAAAACTTTGCTGATAATTTTTCTTACACCATACAATAACATTTTGAAAATGTGTTCGCAAAATTTAAATTAACTTCAGTACACAAACAAATCTACAAAAATTACGGTTGTTGAATATGTTTTATTAATTTAGACCCCACCCAATTTTACATTGTACCCATAACCCATCAAAATATAAATATTACATGTTTTGAAGACTCATTCATTTGTTTATCAGTTCAGTTTTTCGAACTCATAATTGCTAAGCCTAAGCTCATCAAAAAGAACGTGGAAACAAAAATAGATAGAATAGGTAAAACATTTAGATTGGGCCATTTAAGCCCAAAAGTATTTGTTGAGATAAGAACCTTACCGATGCATGAACATCCTGCAAATAAGAAAAAATAATTTTCGTTAGTACTTTGAACTGACAAATGACCAGCAAGTGTGGCCGCACTCCAGTTATATCTCACTGACTCCGATGCATGAACATCCTGCAAATAAGAAAAAATAATTTTAGTTAGTTGCTCCACATTTTAAACTAAGTTATCCAAGTTAGTACTAATGTAAGAGATGTTCTTAATATTTACAATTACTAACCCGAAGTAACTCCAGATAAAAACAAGGAACAGAATCTCCTGTGGTATCTGGAAACATCTCGCAACCCATCAACTCCAACACCAGGGCCCGTGTGTATCTATCGATCCTATCTGCGTCCTCTGACCCAGGTCCCTGTGCCCACATATCACGTAGTTTCCCAAACTGTACTGCGTGAAGTTTCCTGCATTACATAAACATTACACACACACACACACACACACACACACACACACACACACACATATATATATATATATATATATATATATATATATATATTGAAGCATATCTCAAAATTTTAATTAAATTTTAAAACGTTTGTTACCTCCCAGCACGTCGGTCAGTCACCCTCTCTCTGAAGCAATTTAGAACATCCTCCATAGGAGTGTCCCATGGCAATGCAAAGTCGGCTAGCTTCTGCACATCGTCGTAATCAGTACGACCGGTCACCGGTCGTCCAGTCGTAGGCAAGCCAAAAATGAAGGCGACATCCTGCAAATTTTATTTACATTTTTTTATTAAACAACAAAAAAAAAACAATAAATAAATAAATAGGTACCAACAGAACTTGAAAAAAAATAATACCTCAAGAGTAACGGTCATCTCGCCTACGCGGGGAAAGTGGAACGTGTGGGTCTCGGGCCTCCAGAACATGGCTAGACCCTGTATCATGGAACGATCCAATGGCATGTGACCTAACTCAACGAAATGAATAAGGCCTAATGTCACAAGACGCTGGTCCACCTCCTCGGTTCGTATCATTTTTGCCTTATGCATTTCGGGCGTCCACGCCTAAATAAGTTAAAAAACATATTATTTACTATATATACTATTAACTATATACAAAAATTAACTATATAAATAAAAAAATTTATTATTTCCTTAAACCCTAAACCCTATACCCTAAATAATTTAAAAAATAAATTATTTCCTATATATACTATTAAAATATATATAAAAAAGAATTAACTATATAAATAAAAAAAAAACTTACTCGTACGCCTCGAAGCTCAGACTGACTGAGATGCAGAAGCTGATCAGCAGGAGGAGGAACGGGGGGGGGGGGGGCAGATGAAGAAGCGCCAGGATCTCCTCCTGATGTAGATGCGCCAGGATCTCCTCGACGCCTCGTGGATCGACGTGGATCCTCTGGTCTTCTTCTTCGCGGTGGCATTTCGACTGTTACTGCAATTAAAATTTAATAAAGTATAAAATCTACCAAAATTTCGGCAACATCTCCCTTGTACCGGGAGAGTTTTCCAAAAAAATCTGAACCCAATTACAACCCAATTTCAACCCAATTTGAACCCAACCCAACCCAATTTCATTCCAATTTGAACCCAACCCAACCCAATTTGAATAAATCATTGAAATTTTACAATCATTGCATTTCACAAACCATTTCACAAGTATCAATGAATCAATAATTCAAACATTGCATTTCACAAGCATTTCACAATTTTACAATCATTGTATTTCACAATTTATAATCAATCAATCAATCTACAAGCAATTCACAAATATTTCTATTCAAACAATAATAAAATAAACATATAAAAAAGCTAACCTGGAGTAGAAAGGAATTGACTCTCTTCTAAACAATTTTTTTCCTACATTTTTAATTAATACCATCAATTATTATCATTTTTTCCAATTTTTTCCATATTTAATTATCAAAATCTTAATTATTAAAAGCAAAAAAAAATTACACATAAATTTTCATATGATTTTTTCTTATTTTTTCATATTTTTAAAATATTTTTACAATTTATTATCTATTTTCCTAATTAATTAAGTAGTGAATAAACAAATAAAAAGACAAAAAAAAAATCCAATATAATTAATAAATCACATATAAATTTACATTTTATTTTTCCTGATTTTTCCAGATTTTTTTAAATATTTTTTCAATATTTTTCCTATTTTTAAATTTAATTAACTAAATTAAAAACTAATAAACTAAATAAATAAAAAAATTAAATAAAAAAAAAACTCACTGTTCTCGCACGGAAAGGGAGCGTCCAAGTGAGCGAAGGCAGCGTCTCCTTAGATCGGAAACCCATATATATAAAGTAAAGGTTAGATCGGAATCCAGGATTCCGATCTCGTGATACTATTTATATTAAACTGGATTCCGATCTAACGTTCGGAATCCAGGATTCCGATCTCGTGATACTATTTATATTAAACTTATTATATTGATATTAATTTTAATGGATTATATTATTTTAGTATTATTTTTTAAAAATACGGAACCTTACCACTTAAAGCCCATATCGTCTCCGCTGAAGACTGAAGTACTCAAGAACACAGACTCTCGTCTCTCATTAAAATTCTTTGAAAGCTCACTATTCACTAAGCGAGAGAGTCGAGTAGCGGACATGAGGCGCGCTCTGGCCAAGCAGCTCACGCGCACTACACGTGCCCACTCAAGGGCCACCGACTTCTCCGCTTTTCCCTCCTCCTCTCTCTCGCACCAAGTAAGTGCCTTTCTTCTTCTACTCGTAACCTTATCACAACAACGCGGAACTAATATGCTCACTTTGTTGATCCCCTGAAATTGCTTTCTTGCACTAATAAATATATAAATGGTTCTCGGACCAAAATTAAATACATGTTGTTCTGATGAAAATTGTGTAAAGATGATGTTGGAATTTCAAGTTGGTGTCAATTTTCTTAGGCTCCATGGATATGTAGGGAAAACTGAAGCACAGTAATGAACTACAAATATTATCCTCTGTAATTTTGAGTCCAAATTGGTGCTAACATTTGCTTAGCCAATCTGGGCCTCTTGGGTTCCTTTTTTGTTTTCAAATCACATCCAATTATATTCATATTTTCAAATAACACTGACAAGTTCTAAAAATTCATATTCCCTCTGCATATTTAGTGTTTTTGCCATTGGCTAGTGTGCTTCAGCCTTTTTTTAGGTTGGATACGAATACATGGTTAACAACAGTTTAAGTTTATGGATTAAAGTGTTTTTCTTTTCTTTTATTTTTGTTGGTTGCTCTATGAAGAACGCGCATTTGGTGCCTTATGCTGACGGGGGATGTTTTGTCAAAGCGTACCAATGCCATACTGACAGGTACATACTGGTGTTCTTAGATTCTAGAGAGAAACTTATGTGACTATCTTTTATGTTTTACAGAGAGGCTGATGGATCTTCATACGGTCTCAATTGGGCATTGGCCTGTAGAGGCGTTATTGTCAAAGACAAGGCTTTCTACAATATGACGTCTCTAGAGCTTAAGAAACGTGGTACCATAGAAGCTGGTAATCTCGCCTTGTTCATTATGAGATATTAATTATTTTTTTTTACTTCTCGTGTTTGATCCATAATTCCATATTAAGTACATTTTTCTTTCCATGCACATTATAGAGCAATGGTCAGGCGTACCACTTCATGTGAGAGGAAATGTTGCCGGTGGGACCCCCAACATTTCAAGGGCCCAATTTTCAAAGCTTCTTGATCTGGTATGTGTATTGGCATAGAAATCTGTGATTATGTTGCAAATGGGATGTCACAGAGTGTTAATTGGGCTAAATGGTGGATTGACAAACATATCTGCTTACTGGTTCAAAGCCAAAAAGGTAAAAAAGAAAGGAAATATTGTAATAGTACGAGCTGCATGCAACAGAAAGGGAGGGCTAGTTTCATGTATATCCTTGAAAAATGTTAAAATATCATGTATAAACCTGCCAAATTAAAAATATTACGGTCTTATATTATGCACAATTTGAGTAGGCATGCTGCAAAAACATGGAAACCAAGAGATGCAACAAATTCTCCCTTCCTCTTTGATTTATCCGGAAGCAAAGTAGGATGATTTGTGGATTTTGTAGAGTTCTAAATTCTAATAGAAGTAGTCCTTGTGAAAATTTCCTTTTTTCTTAGAGCAGCGTGATAGTCTTCTTGTCTTGTAGTGTGCATTGAAACAAAATAGTATAGGTTGCTGACGGGCCTGTCCTGGTACCAGACTTAAAGAGTTTTTTTCTTGATTACTTGTACAGGTGTCAACTCATCTGTCATCAGTACAAAATTTATATGTGCAAGATGGTGCAGTTGGTTCTTCTCCACAATGTGATGCAAAAGTGCGAGTAATCGCTGACAGTCCCTCTGCAATTCTATCTCTTAATAATATCCTTTGGAAAAGACCTTACCGTGCAATTTCACATGACTCTTGCCCGTTAACTGTCTATGTTGCTAGCTCTATCAAGTATAAACTTTAGTTTAAATTGTTCTTTTTTGCTTTTGCCCTTTTTTCCTACTCATGCGGTCATGCCCCTAAAGAACCTAGAATCTTGTATACCACTGCAAATTGGAAAGGTCTCCTTTTTAGCTGTGAAAAATGGGAAATATATCAAATTGCATCCTCTGATTGTTTTAATCATTCATGGAGTCAATTATCTATTAAAAAAAAGTTGAACGGGATAGGTCATATTGACAACTGATTTTCTTTGGCAACCGATAAAACAGTTATCAAAATTTAAAAAGTAAACTTGTGGATATCTTCTTTATTGCTTAGATAGGTTGTGTATCAAATTTGGTTCAATTTCATTTATGATTGGTCATCATCAAGCAATTTGGTAAATTAATAGATCAGATCTGTTGGAACTTGATTGATTATCAAATGACTTTCAAATTGTAGCAAATTGGATACATATCTAAATTAAAAAGAACATATGCACAATTTGACTTCTCATATTTTGATAACTGTTTCATTGGTTGTTGCAGTTGTCAGTCGCTTTCCCCTTATCAATTGCTCATTTTGCAGTGGTATGCAAAATTTAGCATTGTGGTGCGTCCATCTTTTTTTTAGGTTGGATTTTCTATTTTCCTTTTTTTCTATTTTGTGCTGGCTAACTTATCTTTATACCACACTATCAGCCAAGAGCAAGTGAAAATTTAGCATAGACATACAGGGGATGATATTCCCAACACACCTTATCTATAGACAAAATATTGCAATTGTAATTTTTCACTTTGCACAGTACAAATGTGAAGGAAATACTAGGCAAAGCATCAGGCCAGGCTTCAGTTGGATTAGCTATGGCAGATATTGAGCGGTCATCTCTGATCCTTTGTGGCAAAGCCTTTGCATCTTCTGGTGTCATAAAGGATGCACTGTGTGCTTTGGCTGCACCTGTGTTGTCTGCTAGGGCTGGTATTCCTCTCTCTGGCAGGTATAATATAATTATGAGCATTCTTTTCTTCTGTCTGCCAGGTATAATATTTTTTAACATTCTTTTCTTCACTAATACTAGATATGAATTTCATTTTCTATTTGTTAGTGTTTGGATGGAAAAGTTGACTGAGTGACCAAAATTTGATAATTATTGAAGTTTCATGACTATAAACAGATAATTCAAAGTTCAGTCATCAAAAATGTATTTCAGATCAAGTTTCAAAAGACCTCTTACAAAATTAACTGAACAGTTTGAATATGCTCAGAGACAATCGAAGCAATATTAAACCTTGGTTCTAAGCATATCTAAGTTGAATATAGTATCAGTATTCAAGTGAACTCCTCAAAAAAAAAAAAAAAAGGGTAGAACCGTAGAACAAAGTGCCCTAATTAAACCAGTGTATTTATTTTTTTATTAACATATAATTTTTTTTTTAACTTGTAAGGCTTCTGGTTTTGCATGATTCGGTGAATCTGTTTTTTGCACCTGAAGAGATAATAAAGAGCCTTGGAGGTATCCAGGAAAACCTAATTTCAAATGATACAGGAACAGTGATATTTTCTGATGGGTCAGCCCCATTTTTTGCTTCCAAATGTAGCATCCCACCTAGAATCTTAAAGAAGCCGGCCTCTGTGATACTTGTTTCTTCTGACAGGTAATAATAATGCAATTCAATCCACCTTGATTGTGCAACCTACGTTGGTTGATACAACCTTAATCAATCTGAAAAATTAAGCTTTTAATGATCCAATCCAGCCTCATTTCAATTGTTCAAATAAGCCTTTATGTACCAATCTGATGTCCATTTACTTACAACTATGCAAGAAACAATGAAACATTTAAAGCCAAATGAATCTTCAAGCCTCATTTAACGTAATTATGCCTTAATTGACTATTGATACTCAAGCACGCAACTAAGCTCTAATCATCTCAATTCAGCAGATGTCCTACCATTTAAAGTAAATAAGCCTAAATAAAACTTAAATTAACTTTGATTTGCCCTTAACAAAACATTCAGCTAACAAAAAAAAGGTGGACAAGAAGTGATTCATCCTTAAATGCAACCTAGTTAAGTTTATTTTCTCATCCTCTGCTACTTCCAAATCCAATACATTCATGAAGTTGAACTTACTAGTGTTACCGTCCTTTAAGGAAATAATAGATTATAATTTATATTCTAGTTTCCATTAAAAATAGATTTATTAGATATAATTTGATATTATGTATCTTTCCTTATTATGCATCTTTCCCTAGTTTACAATTGTTGTTGTATTCTAAGTTATTTCCATATTAGAAATGCTCTATATATTGAGCTGAAGTATTGTATGAGAAATTAAGCAGAAATCAATAACAAATAGTCTTTCTCTTATCTCTCTGTCTCTCTTCTTCCTTCTACTCCCAACCAAAGCTCGTAACAATTTGGTATCAGAGACCAAAACGATCCAAACCAATCAACATGTCCAATGACAAGATCCCACCCTTCGATGTCGTTGCCGCCTTTCAACAGCTTCTTCAGGGCCATAACGAGATCATGTGTCTCGTGAGTAAAGTTGAAGGTCGTTTGCTCGCATTGGAGAACCCTTCTAAAATCAGTGAGAACCATCATCCACAATCTTGTGCCACTGGGTCAACACAGATGCACGTTTCCACCGCTAATTTGGTTTCTCCAGCTCAACAGATGGATGTTTCCATTGCTGATTTGGTTACTCCAACTCAAAAGATGCACGTCTTCACCGCTGGTCTCTTCGATTTTCTTCGCGCCGATGTCGAGTTACATAAACCTTTTGGCGTGCAACATGACATGAGCTTATCCCGCACGACCCCTATCACTAGTGTTCTTCCTAAATCTCCTAAAATGCTTGTGATACTTTCACTATCAGGATCTGGACCTATTCAACGTTCTTTATGCCACCTCAATCCAACTGAGATGGCTGAGAGACAACAACAGAAGGGCTTGTGCTTCAATTGTGATGATCAATACACAAAGAAGCTGCTATTCTTTCTACTAGTCATGAACGATGATGAATATGAGAATTCATCATTGTTGACTATCCAAGGAGCGCCTGGATAATATTTGCATTTTTTTCAGCTTGAGGACAAGCTGATTCTCATGGACGGGGGAAATGTTACCGTCCTTTAAGGAAATAATAGATTATAATTTATATTCTAGTTTCCATTAAAAATAGATTTATTAGATATAATTTGATATTATGTATCTTTCCTTATTATGCATCTTTCCCTAGTTTACAATTGTTGTTGTATTCTAAGTTATTTCCATATTAGAAATGCTCTATATATTGAGCTGAAGTATTGTATGAGAAATTAAGCAGAAATCAATAACAAATAGTCTTTCTCTTATCTCTCTGTCTCTCTTCTTCCTTCTACTCCCAACCAAAGCTCGTAACAACTAGTGCTTTGCTTTTGTTGAATATGCAAATCAATATAGCACCACGGCTCTGCCGTTGGTTTCACAGATCTCTCCTGGTCAGGCTGCTTACCACTTCTTGGCTGGTTATAACGATGGCAAATTTGTTCCCGCCTACAACAGGGCCCCTTCTGCTGTTGATCCTCTTGCACTTGCAAATTCCCTAATCTTTGAGGTCAGTTTGCCAAAAATAACATTTTTTTCTCTTATTAGTTTTCACTATGGTTATGTTTCTGAGCTGAGAATGTCTTTTTGCAATCGAACCATAATTCCTAAACATTTGCAAACTCCTACCTATTCTTGGTAGAGATTGCCAAATCTGACACAACCCGAAGGACTTACCTGATCCAGCCTGATTTTTCTTTAGAGTCAATGACCTTAGAATGATTGAATTAACCCCAATAAACTGCAACATAGAGCTGAATGGAATTAAACTGAGGTAATCAAAGACCCCAGCTGCTTGAACCTGACAGGACATGAACCTCACCAGCATGACATGACACAACCTCACCAGCATGACATGACACCTCAATATGTCAAGCCTGCCAGCTCCAGTTAACCCAACACGATGATTCTCTATCACAGTTGAGCCAACACTCAAAACCCTCAGATGGTCTGAACTTCGGAGAAAGAAAACCAATGCCAACCAGAACACTGACCCAACAGACTCGAGACCAAAATGACCCCACCCATTGCTGCGCTGATTATTGCAGTATGTTTACATATAACATACTGAAATTTAAGTTCCTCAGTATGCTAACAGTTTCCCTAATCATGCTGAGGCATTCTTCTTTCTTTTAGTCGTACAATCATGCCTAGCTGATATAAAGAAAAAGGGTTAGGTGAAGAAGTATGGCTAGAAGTCTTATATTGTATGCTATTTGCATGAGCAAGATTTTTGCCATTTAAAAGATGGGTAAATTTCTCTGGAGTTCGCTATGTGATGTTGTTTTTAATGTTTCACTCCACTAACTTTGTCCGTAAGAAGCCATTGAACTCTTAATTTGTTCCAATAGAGCCACTTCATTAAGTTTTCTATCCAAAAGCTAATAGATTGCTAACACCATTGTCCAGTCAGCAAAATTCCATGCTTATTCTGCAAAAAAGTGAATGTACATCAGCAACTATGTCCCTACCATCATTTAATTAGTTTTATCAGGATTCAGGATAGATTGGCCTGATTGGATTAAATTGGGAGTTTAGTGGCTTGTAGAGGATAAGTCACATTTTAGGAAGCAAATTGTCACCATGGTCAAAGTCTAGTGGCCTCCGAAGAATTTTACCCTTATAAACAAGGTCTTTTAGTGTTAGGTGCTGTTGCAAAAGCAATCCTACAATAAGCTTCTAAACAAAGGGTTTAACTTTTCAGTTGAAAGAGAGCAATACTCCATGCTTCCTGATCAATGCTAATGATGGTGGTAAACTCATCAGCTGTAAGTAAAATGGACTTGTTTGGTTGATTGTTATGGGCTTAATGGCTGTATTATTGAGCTACAAAGAAGTTTGTCTGTTGGGATTTCTAATTTGTAGGTGCAGAGCTCATTAAGCTTGTGAAATCAGCCTTGGCCAATAAATTGCCGGAGAGGAAAGCCGCTCCTGATCCTATAGGTATTTTCTGACAATGTTATCTTTTATTGGTTTGGATCTTTTAAATGAAATAACTCGATAATCATGATAAGATTTGTCAAGATGAGTGTTTCAATGCCACATAATGCCACAATCTGTCTTTTCATTTGTATTTTCGAATTTAAAACTTATTATATATAAATCCAAATTTTGAGAGCTCGAGAATAGTTTCATAATGCATCAAGGGTCGTTAAATTCATATAATTGAAAATTTTGAATCATTTGATAAATGATAAACATGCACCAAATTTCATCATTTGTATATGTATGATAGGCACACTAAGTATATTACATTTAAAATGTTTGAAATCAAATGTGAAGTTTATTTATAACAATTTTGAAGAGTGTCAAGTTACATGATTTTTAGTGGATCTTAATATTTTTTACTGTCCTATCATTTCTCGTTTTATTTATTACTTTTAAATTCCTTGGTGTGATACAGTTGGAGATCTAAAGAGAAAGTACAAGAGCTTTTTGTTGGGTAAATTTTTAAAATTACCCGAGGAGTTCACTTTTTAAGTCGATTTTTTTTTAAGTATGTTTCGTTTCTGTTAAATTCCCCGAAATGCACTCTTGTGACAAATTAGAAGTAGGTGCTTATACTGTAATTACAAGCGTTGTCGCTTTCTCCATTTCTTTTTTTTTTTATGGGTTATCTGGGGCAATAGATACTTTGTGTCTATCCATCCACGGTTCGGAACTTGATGTTGCGACCATTAGCATTGTAACATTAGCTGTAAAATATTTACTAGTTACTTAAAAAAAAAAAAATTCTTCCGATATTCAATAGTGATAAAATAACAAGGTTGTGATGGAAAGGAACATTCGTATTTTAATATGTTATATACTGTAGTAAAATTGTTTAACCTATTCAATGTGGGGCGCTTGCGCTGTTACCACATGGACTAATTGCATAATTAACATTTTACCTCAGCATGAATTATAAGATCTAACGAAAAAGGAGGATTGAAATCAACTGGAAATATGCTGGAGCGAAATGTTTTTCCTGATGCTATACCATATATAATATAAGAGAAAGGTTCTAGTGCCACCACTTTTGGTTGCCACAAGTTATCACAATTTTATATTTTATCAATGTTTAAAAATTTTAAAATCCAAATGTCAAATCTAAACCGTTGATCTTGTTAAATACAATGAGCGATGCATTTCTATTTAAGTTTTATAAATTTTGGAGTTGATTTGATATTCGATCGTGTGGTCAACAAATAAACGAATCTGGTTAACTATGGCTGATTAATTTTAATACGTTCATTATTTAATCACTTGATCGAGTATCAAATCAACTCTAAATTTTATAAATCTTATATAAAAATGCATCGCTCGTTAAATTGAACAAGATCAACGGCTTGGATTCGATGTTTGAATTTTTAAATTTTTAAATAATGATTAAATATGAGTTGTGGCAACTTGTGGCAACAAAAAGTGGTGGCACTAGAACCTTGCTCGTAATATAACATGTACTGTTTTTTGACTTTTTCATAGTTAAACCCAGAAAAGATGAATAATTTTTGGTACCTCCGAACTGGAAATCATGAGCTTCAAAAGTACGACCTTAATTATGTAATACCCAATTATTAAACCGTCATCTCATGTTCCCAACCGTAACAGCACGTGATCCAGATCATGGATGTTAATTACTAGGTACGTCATGCGTGTTAATTATTACTAGGTAGGTCATGAATGTTAATTACTAACTAATCCGAAACGTACATCCAAATCGACATGTTGAAAAATTTCATTCCGAGAAAAGAAAGGACACTAAATTTGGGGCGTGCATAGTTTAAAGCTCCATCTATCAACTTTTATTATCACTGTTTTAAGTGAAGTTATAATTTAGAAATCAGCTGTCAAACAGACCAACCAATTAATGTCTAACACCTTGATGTGATGTTTGATTAGATAGATTTAGAGAAAAAAAAAATTAGGAAGAAAATAAGAAAGTCACACCGACAGCTAATACTGTTGACAGGACCAGAAAACATTATATATGAATCAATATCCCTATACTCGGATATAGGGTTAGTTCAAGTATTCACCTCCTAAAACGCTCTTTTCACTTAGTTTAATTATTTGTTAAAAAAATTCAAATGCATTATGTGTATTGGAAACATTATTTTGAGTATTTATTTGCTCAATATTTAAGTGTGAATTAGCACTATGATATAGCTAAGTATGTATTTTACATATTTTGAAAATTAGTTTGGAATATCAAATATGTTATTTAATAGGTGTTATTTAGGTGTTCAGAATCGGGATGTAGCTGTAAACAGTCATATTCTACTTAAATAAGGATTCAGGAAAATGATTTTTTTTGTTGGTCCGAATAAAGATATAAATCTATATTAACGTAGAGTATAGTTCTAGTACCATCATTTTATGGTGCCATTAAATGACACAAATGTTTTATTAATATTTTATAATTTTAAAATTCAGACGAAAAATCTAAACCATTGATCTTATTCAATTTAACAAGCAATATGTTTTCATATAAATTTTGTAAATTTTAGAATTCATGTGATACTTTTTCTAGATGCAAAAAAATGAACAAATTTTGTTAACTGTGACAGATTAATTCTAATGTGTTTATATTTTGACATCTTGATCGAGTATCAAATGAACTCCAAATTTTATAAAATTTATATGGAAATGTATCTCTTGTAAATTGAACAAGATCAACAGTTTGAATATATCGTATAAAATTTTAAATTATATAATATTAATAAAAAAAAAGAAAATTGTTGCATTTAGCGCTACCATAAAATGGTGGCACTAGAACCTCCTCATCAACATAATAGGCAAGTATGATCAATATAATAACTACGTTTGTATCGACATAATGCATAATTATTCATGAACTTAATAAACAAGTGCATTATAATTTATAAAGTTTTTGAAAATTTCATAACGGGTACTTGGGGGTGAGTTTACGGGGGTGGTTATCAAACCGGGTCCAATATATTACACGAAGAAATAGTCATGTAGAAATAGCAAGCTGTGACTGTTCAGCAACGATAACATTTATTAAATTAACGTAAAGACTAAAGACAAGTGGGTGATTTAAAGCACGAGAAAAAAGCTGTCTTTTTCCTATTTTGGATGAATAAATGATTAAAGATAACTATGCAAGGATGGGAGAAAAAAAAACTATTGGAATGTGTTAATTCATTGCTTGTGTGGGCTGCTTAAAAATTAATTTTATTCACAGGAATAATTTTTTTCCGATGATTGTTATCCAAAAATAAATTGTAGGCGAATTAGGGGAATAATTTGGTAATCATTCTGCTATCTTAGTTGTGCAAACATTCTCTCTCATAAAACATTATTTGTTTGGAAGAATGCACTAAGGCATCTGATACTTTTGTTTTTTTGTGTGGTAACCGACTCCCGTTCTCTCTAACTATCAGATTAAAAAATAAAAAAATGTACAATCAAAGTCCTTAAGTCCACCATTTTGGGTGTGAGGTATGTTTCATGGAATAATGCTTTGCCAACTCCCAATGCATCTCTGTGAAAAGAAAAATAAATAAATAAATAGTCCCTAATGCATAAGGACATGCTAAAGATGTTTAAATAAAATAAATAGTGTTGTAGAGTAATGTTTGTCGCTGGAATTCACATGGTATTGGCTGATAGAAATACAACAACCAACGTGAGAGGGATGCTTCTCTTCTGTTATTAGCCGGAATTGCAAAATTCTGCATTGCAAATTGGGCTATTAGCCAAAAATGTTGCATGCTCAACAAGCTTTAACAATTATATTCCAAAACATCTACAAGTGTCCATGAGGGAATATATAATGAAATTAATAACTTTTTCCAGTAATAAAATAAACTCTATTTTAATTTTTTAGCATTTTCAATGACCCTAAAAAAACAAACTACTAATAGCTTATTTAAAATCAGTAAATGTGTTTCCTCCAACTATAATACTTAAAATACAATTTTCTTACTATTACAGTTGTATGATTTAGATTACTTAACTATGTGATACAATAGTCATTAATTACTTTATAATTTAACTAATATATTTAATTATATATTAGACTTGTTTCGATAAAACATTCACAGTTTTCGCTTTAAGTTTCTATATTATATGCCATTTTTTTTTTGTAAGATAGAATTGCACTCGTTCGCAATTGTGCAAAATAACAGATGAAACGATATAAGAGGATGGAGATGTCAAAAGACATAAAGGAGACCAAGCATATGCAAAAATAAGAGAGACAACTGTGCTATGCATTCTTTTCTTATGCTTTTAGCTTCTCGATCAAAATATTTGTCCTGTCTTCCTTTCTTAAAAGAAATACTTAAATACGCCGGGCCTAAAAAAATTTCACTAAATTATGGTCGGTTTCTGATGGTATGTGACCATAACTGTGTTTGATTAAACGTAGTTACTGAGGGCTGAATTCACACCCAGTAGTTAAATCTGAATAACTCAGCATGGATTTTAAAGCTGTCCATTCCCTTGAAATTACTACTTAAATTATATCAAACGGTCTAGCTAAATCATCGTAGTTATCTGCTCCACAATGTGTTACTATAGAGAATGCATGCTCCTAATTGCTATGCCATGTACACTATCAGGACGATTTATTGCATATTTTGTAGTACTACAATCAAAATTCTAATTTTAACATCTTAGGCTCCGTTTGGATAGGTGTGGGAAGAAAGGAAGAAGGGAAGAAGTGGGAAGAAGTATTGAAAAGTGTGTAACTTTGTGAAGAGTTTGAATTATTTATAATTTTTTTTCTTCCCTTCTTCCTTCTTCCTACATCTTCTCAACGCATCCAAACATAAACTTAGTTCAGTTGGTTCCTAAATATTTAGGATAATTACAAATGCCCTGATAAACTCGCATGAACAAGTTTCACAAACAAAAATTTTATTTTATATAAAACAAATTATAAGTATTCAATTTCAAAGCTTCATTTTACTGTAGAAAGAAATCGAATCGCAACGGTTCTCTTTACTGTTCAGTCTACGATGGATTAAATCTGATCCCTCCGTCTCCGCAATCTCTTTCCTGCACCTGCTCCTTCCGCTTTTCTGTTGCCATCTCTTTGTTTTTTTTCGTGTGTTCCTTTCTTCTCTTCTTCGCGCATGCCTGCCCTTCTCCTTTCCTGCCGTATCTGATCAAACCTAACCCTTTTCCGGACAGGGGCGATGGGCTGCCTATACTTTCTCCGCATCGTGCGCACTATAGCATGGATCTCTCGAAACTTCTGTCTTCCTCTCCGCAGTAAAACCCTACATTGCTGTTGTTCAGCTTCTCCTCCTTGCTTGATTCGTACAAGATCGACGACCAGGCGATGCGGAGGTCAATCCAGGCAGTTACCAAGCTCCTTCTTTGCTCCTCCTCTTGGTGATTTCAGTGCCTTTGGCTATTACTGAAACAAGGAAGTCAATCCCTCTGTGTAACTGGATTGATTCCCAAGCTCCTCCTCTTCCTCTCCAGTGACACAGGTTTTACTCTCTTTCCAGTTCTCCTTTTTTTCTAATTGCTCTATGTCACATCTTGGAGGTGCTTTTGATTTGGTCTATGTGTCGCTATTGATTTGATCTGCAGGTGCTTTTGTTTTCATCTATGTGTTTACAAGTATCAGGTGCTTTTGCTTTTGATTTGCTCTAGATCACGTTTTTGTAAATCATTCTATTCTACTGGCTATATACCATAGATCAAATGAAATTGCTTGTAGGCACTTAGATCAATTGAAATTTAGTTTCATGTTCTATTTTTACTTTCTTGATTTCCAGAAAAAGAGGATTACATTTGGTTCAAAAGCATCGCTGCTCTTTTTAAATTTGCTGCCATGCCTAGCAGATTGAGTGGCCCCAAAAAAGGTTTCTTCTTATATTTTAATCTATGTTTTTCTTGGTTAATTATTTGTGTTTGTTTTCTTATTCATGTAAGAAGAATGACGGTATCAACAAGGTGAGTTTGTTTGATTCTATCTTTTTCCTGTTATTAAATGAGGCCATGTGCTGCTATTTTCTCAATAAGCTATGAATTTAACAATTATGTTGATTAAGAACACAATTTAGTTATGTTATACTTATAGAAAGATAAATTTATATTTGTAATAAGTAGATTTCTGATATCTTTCGTCGTGCTAAATTGTTACTGTGCTTTCATGCTTGCACGGTGGTGCTAACTAAATTCGGTGTCAATCTAAAAATTATGCTATTCTTGCAGGTCAGCAGATCCGTTCTATGGTGCTTTTAGATATGTCTGTTTTGGATCCTTATTATGGTGCTTATTTCAACTGAATCTGTTTTCGCATTAGCTCCATGTTTTTTATTGCATTTATACATTAATAGGTCAATAGTCTGGACGTTTCTGTTCATGGATGCATGGCAAGATAGTTGCTTTGTTGGCTACATTTTTTTTTCTTTTTCTGATTTAGTTCATGGTTCATTTATGTATGGATTGGAATTGGTTTGATAAGTGATTCTACTAAAAAACAAAATTAATTTTAGTTTGCTTCTAGACTATTCTATCATAATATCATCATCAGATATCTAACACTAAGAACCATACTTTATTTACACTTATCGGAACTAAGTGCTAATGTGAGTTACCTAATATTAGTATGGTTTGTACAGGGACAAGAAAAGTGAAGATGAGGTGATTGGCGGAGAGAGTTTGGTTTGAGACTATACAAGGCATGTGGTGGTATTTTGCAAAGGAATGAGCATGATAATCTGCTGTTTGACCATCAAGTGAAGTCGAACAAGTTGATGGTAAAGCCCATATAGATAAGTTATGTATTCAGGATTATAAGAAGAGGCAAAACCACAAGCTGTTTTGAGATTGTCTGATTTAGTAGAACTGATTAGTATATTAAGCACAACTTAAAGTACAATATTACATAACATTGGTTTAGGTGTATAGCTTCAATAATATAGTAGTTTTACTAGAAAATCAGTGCAGGTCACGGTTATTTGAATTTACCATCTGAAAACAGATCGTGCTTCTTTGATGCATAATTTAAATTGATAAATAATTTTAATCCACTTTGTATAGGTCGATGGTGAAAGCTGATTATTTCAAGGAAAAAAATATTATTGCAATTCAGTTTTTTTGGATCTCTTTAACTGGCATTGGTAGAACATTTGTTTCAGTTTTAAAATTTTTACTGCAATTAGTTTGTGCAGAGTTGTTCTTATGCTCGAGTTGTTATACTAAATAGTTGTTGTATTTTTACAGAGTACTACTTCGTGGTAACAGCAGTATCAAGGATCAGTGAATAGAGAGTACGTATGTAGTAGTATCGGATAAACCAAATAGAAGGAATGTATGTGGTACACGCTTAGATCTGTGTTTGTTTTCGGATTAAAATCTATTCGTAAGAGATCCCTTTAGGCTTCCTATACAGATCTCACAAAAAAGACTTTTTTATAGCTTACATCACACATCTATCTAATCAGTTCGAGTCTGTTTCATTTTCAAGAAAAATGACGAGTATAAACACCATTTGTTTGCCGACACTATTGAATTTTAAGCTTAAATGTCTTGCATACCAAGTGGTGATTATTTTGATATATTGCATAGTTTCGGTATTAGGACGTAAGTTGTAGCTATCATGTTACCAAGTATGCATTTATTGTTAATCTTCCTTTTTGGAATTGTTTGAATCTAAATAATCTTATGTTACGAAACAATTACAAATTGAAACTTCATCGTGCAGGATAATCAACTAAAATGAAGTCTGATAGTCTTCGTTATTTTTCTAATCTATTGCTTCGTATAATTCTTATTGTTCACTTTTCTTGCATAGCTTACAAGATGAAATTCAAAGTATAGAAGATGAGAAGTGCTCTTGGCCATTAAATGAGGTACTTGCGGCACCGATGGTTTTATTTTGGATAAAAGTCAAATCGAGCAGCAATTATTAATTGCACATTTTCCTTTTTTTTTGCTTCAGTTGAGCTAGGGACTATGGAAATAGAAGGCTTTCTTTGACTAGCAAGTTCTCTCTCATCAGTGCCGGCAATGCTAGGTTGTGCCACCTACTGCAGGTGATTTATCAGTGATTAGCAGTTTTATATTTTTCCTTTTACCATTTTTGTCGATTTACATGAGTATTATGCCTTCTGTCCTTCAAAAGTATTTTTGGTAGAAGGTATGTCTTATTTTTATATTTTCAATGTGTTCTTGAGTGCTTCAGAATTCCTCCGTAGCTTTTAGTTTCACAATATAGCGTAATTATTCAGGATTGATGTTTAATTTATTTATTTTTTTGTTGGTGACATGTGTAACTTCTGTTGTTTTTTGTTCACAGAATGAAGGTTTGTATCTGGTACCCGAAACTTCAACAAGCTTTTATTGGCTACTTTTCAATTAAAGTTGCAAAGCTTTATGTACTCATCTTACAATTAGGAGTGCAATTACGATGGTCAGAGGAACATCTTTTCCTTATTTTTTCGTAATATTTCCAAATCATAAAAAAGAAAGATTTTTTATCTAAAACCAAAGAGGAAGGGGACTGTACCTTTAATTTGATCCTCATGTACCATTGGTTACATAGTCTCTTCTTATTAGTGTATCTAGAGAGATCAATGATGCAACGATGTTGTGTACCTTATTATAAAATACAAGGGACCAAATCAGAAATAAGCAACTAAAGATCTGACAGCTACGAAAATGAATTGAAAACACTTTTATCAAATTATATTAGCTCCGATGTTAGGACTCGGTTGTTGATCTAGCGAGTTAGCCCAGATCAAACTCTCTTCTTTTGTTCTATCTGAAATCGGAATTTTTGTGTTGCTTTTCCTTTTCTTTTTTTAAACAAATTTGGCTAAAAAGAATAGTTTTTGGAGGTTACAAAAATCTACTTATTTGACAGCTCATTAATGGCTTTATCAAAACTTATTAGCCCTGCCGGTACTTATTCTGTGAGGTACTTTTGATTTTTTTTCCTTATCTGATAGCAAATTTATTGAGTCGTGCTAATCATTTTCATTGCTTTTCTTATTCATTACTGTGGATCCAAAGAGTATATGTGATAAATGACAGTACCGAGAGTTTCGGAGCTAAGCTGAGAGAAAGACATGGTAATTGGTCTCCTTCTGTTCTGCCGTTCTTGCTTCCATATCAAAGTTATTAGCTAATTTGCATGTTCATGTTTTATCAGCACAAACCAGCATAATTTTGGTTATGTATTCCTCTATTGGGGTCTTTGATGTATTTCGATAATATCCAGTGTGAATGTATTTGGCTATGTAGATTAAGATCCTTAAATGAAGTATTGACTCTGGACATGACCTTCAAATAACAGAACATTAAATTTCTAAGAGAAATTTTACAATTGTTATGATAACATTGTTTCTATAGCTAAACTTCACAACATTATTTCACAAATTCTTTAATTTTCTTTTGGTAGACTGACAGCAAGAGTAAGAGGGTCAGCAGGGATAGAGAGCCTACTATGCACCATTGCATGCCAAACCTATTGCCTGCAAGAAGCGGCTCCTTCTGTTGCTTTAGGGCTCGGGATCTTTGAAGGGATGACTGGTAATGGACACGGGTACAATATACTAACAACTGAAAAACTTAATTAGCTTTCCTGTGAGCCACTAATGGGATGTGCTTCACCTTTCCAGTGAACTTTGTTATTGATTGATATCAAGTAGAAATCTAAATCAACTGCTCATGCTTTTGGCAGAAATTATTTCTAGGAACATGCCTGAAATAAATGCTCAATTGGTTGCAATTTAAACATGATTTGGCTCAATACAAAATCTATTTATGTAGCTCTTTCATCTTACCAGTGATACTATATCACGACTGATTATACATTTTTTTCTCTTACATATTGTGTCTATTTAGATTAAATTTAGGGAAGGTCAAAAATTTTATTTTGAGGTAATACTTACTTTAGACATTTTGAGGAATGGAGAACTGTCTAGGTTTCATTTTAACTCGTGAAATAGTAAGGGAGTTGCATTTGGATAACATCTTTTGATAACAAGGGCAAATCGGGGATAAACTAGACAGTACTGTGAGAGTGCAACAGAAGCACTGAGAGAACGATATCCTCATTGCTTCAGCTAAAATGCTTTCAGTTTGTAGGAGCTGCTTAAGGATAAGCAGCTCTATTTTTTAGGCTTGTCTCAATATGCGCCGGCCAAGTCTCATACTGGTATTATGTTTCTATATGTTCTAATTGTTTCACAAAATTTTGTTTTGGCATCCATTTGAGCTGATGGATCGTTTATGGTCTCATTGATTGAAAATTTTGCTCTCTTTGGGTATCACAGGGTTTGGGAATTGATAGATTTAGCAATTGTTTCATCAGATAAAATAACAACCAACCGTGAAGTTAAACTAAATTCAGGATGACTTGAATGGAAAGGACAAAAACCAAAATTAAGGATAGAACTTAGACGATAAAAGGTAGTATAATTTGCTTATACATATTGAATCTCTTTTATACAGCAGCTTCATTTATTTTGGTTAGTTTCATCATTTTTTTTTTTACTATATGTCAAGTTTCATTCAATTTGTTGTTTCGTCTATGCATGATTAAAGAGCTTCAGACTCGGCGTAAGTGCAGAAACTTGGTCATGTTTAGCAGTACATCTTTTTCCTGTGATACAATTGCAAAGAACAACCTGACGCCCATATAAAGTATTGTATAATATTTGAGATATCTAATCATTTGGTTCAATGTTGTCATCAGATTTGATATTTGGCTTAAAAATGCTCCTAATTTTTTTCTTATAAGATAATTCCTTAAATCTACTTTTGACATATGATATCCAGGAACCAGATATGGAAACTATGCCAGCATCATTACAGTGATGAAAGGACAAGAATTCTCAAAAAATGAAAGGACAAGAATTCTCAAGATTTGATCATTACAGTGATGAAAGGACAAGAATTCTCAAGAACAAGAATTCTCAAGATTTGATCATTACACTTTTTGATAATGGCTTAATATCCAACCGCAAAAATTCTCATGATTCTTATTTAAGGATTATAACAGCTGCATTACTGGAGCACCAGTTAACAGTATACCTTATAATGGCTTAATATCCAACCGCAAAAATTTGAAAACTATACTACCACACTAAAATATTCTTGTCCTTGCATGGACAAATTTCGGAGCTTTACAGTACTGAATTCGTTTTTTTTTGTTTGTGTCCAAGATGTTTTCCAGGATTACTAAATATTTTAGTGTGTGATATTCAAAGCAAGAATATTTTAGTGTGGTAGTATAGTTTTCAAATTTTTGCGGTTGGATATTAAGCCATTATAAGGTATACTGTTAACTGGTGCTCCAGTAATGCAGCTGTTATAATCCTTAAATAGACGCTCTTAGAAAACTAAGAAACTATGTTAGTTGTGGCTAACATAATGCTGATATACAATTATACATTGTGATATCTGGTAAGTTTTTTTTTGGGTTCTATGATGAAATATCTTTCTTTTTAAAATAAATGTCAGATTGAAACAATATAAAATTTTTTCCTTAAAAAAAAAAGAAGTGTACTAAACCAGACAATATAATATCACTGCAGATTAATCTTACATCGCGCGAAGCGCGATGCCGTAGCTAGTTTAAAATTAAATTTTATGAAAAAAATTTACAAAAATATGTCTGATGACGGGTGCATTGACTTGTCATTCAAGAAATAGAGAGAGAAAGAGAGAGGTTGTTAGGTGGGCCAAAGAATAGAGGGGGAGTGTGTGTGGGGTGTGCGGTACTGCGGTGTGTTTGTGCTATTGCCAGCTTAACATGAACTGTTAACAATGATCATCCAACCACCAAATTGAGTTGTTCAAAATGTTAATTATTATGCATCCAAAGTGCAATCATAGTATGCTAGTTTTTGCACACATTGTTCGGTGATCACCAATTCACCACTCCTTGGTCGCATGCTAAGTATGCAGAAGCAATTCTTCATCACACCCCCAAAAAATAATAATAATAATAAATTGGATAAAGAGGAAACAGATACCACGCCAATAATTTAAAAGATCTCCTTTCCAACAAGTGCATCCAATAAAGGGCATTATATCAGTACTGACCGGTACGGCGGTACCGATATCTATCATTGTTTGAGCCTAATAAGTAACAAGAGTTTTTGTTGTAACCTGGGGAATTTAGTACCCAAGGAATCTTTTTCTGATAAAAATTACATTTGAAAGTGTCTAGTAAAAGACATTTGAAAATGAAATGAGACAAGATAGAACAAAATTGACAAGTGCCCCACCTCCAAAACTAACATTAACAACAAAATTTAATATTTGCCCTTCCAGAGCTAAAATTAAATAATGATAACACACTACAGTATTCCATGTCGAAATATTACAGAAGAGAGAAGACCTTTTATAAAATATATATTTCAAAATAAAGAGAATAAACAACAAAACAAAAGGCAGCCTAATTACATACACAAACCATCTTCCTTCAAATCTTCACACACCCCCATCAAAACAACAAACTATTTGTGAAATCACAAATCAGTTGTTGTTTTTCTTTTTGAGAAAACCACCAAATTTCTTCATAAAAGGCTTCTTCTTCTGGGGGTCAATTTTCTTCCCATTTTCAGTACCTTTTTCACTTGCATCGTCATCCAAATTTGAATCCAAATCATCCCCATCCAATCCATTTTCTTCCTTCCCATTCGACAAATCCCACATTTTGGCCTCAACCACCACCCCCTCCTCTTCCGAATTGCCTTTTCCGTTCTCTTCTAACTTTGAATTATCATTCTTATGACCATTCTCAAGTTCTTCAACTTTCTCCAATGCAATCTTTTCTTGGCTTTTTCTCTCTTCATTTTTTTGGGCAATTACCTCCATCTCCCTTTCTTTCTCCACTAATCTCTTCTTTAAATTTGCACTCTCCTCCTGAGCTTCTACCAATGCCTTTTCTAATTCACTTATTTTAAGCTCCACCTCTCGACATTCACTTTGTAATTTCTCATTTTCAGCCTTCTCAGTATCCAGTTTGCTCTGAGCCTCCTTTAATGATTCTACTACGTCATCTCTCTCTAATTTAATCTTAACAATTTCTTCCTCTGATTTTTGTACCGACTCCATGAAGCCCTTTTCTTTTTCAAACCATTCGTCACTCGACCCCCTCGTCTCATTTTCCAATTTCTCGACTGTTTTCTGTAAACAAACCCTTTCATAATTTGCTTCATCCAACATAACCTCATAGCTCTCCTTTGTATTCTTCAAATTCAAATTTAATTCTTCAATTTCAGAGCGAGCTTTATCAAGTTCCTCACTTTTATTTATAAAATTTTCTCGTGCCTCCCTTGCCTCAGCTGACACCTCATGTAATGCTGAGGCCAAATCATCCATCGCTTTCTTAACCTTCTCCAATTCGTCTCTACTAACCTCCAATTCTTCAATTAGCTCATTTCTCTCTCTAGAAATTGTCTCAATTCTGGCACTAGCATCCTTTTCTTTTTCAATTGCCTCAGATTTGGCCTCCTCTACAGTCTGTAATTTCAATTTCAAATCACCAATTTGTGATCTCAGCGCAAATGCCTCTTTCTCTACTTCTAAAAGTGTTTGGCTAGAGATGTCAACTTCACCCTTATATTTATCCAATTCAACCTCCAGTGAACCTATTTTGTCCTTAACTAAAGAGGCCTCGACCTCTTTTTCTCTTAATATGGCAGTTTTCTGCTCCAATTCTCTAATGGTCAAGTTCAGAGATTCTTCTTTTGACTTGTTACAATCTTCGGACTCAGCTAACTTAATTTGCAAAGCTTCGGCTTTTTCCCTCCATTCAGCGAGCATGTTTTTCAAATCTGCCTCTGAATTTTTCAAACTGGAAATCTCATCCTTCATCCCTTGGATCATAATTTCAAACTCGGCTAGCTTTTCCTCAGTTCCTTTGCCTTTCTCAACCTCACTCTTAAGCACCGCAATTTCTTTGCTCAACTCATTTTTCATCTCTTCTTTCTCTCTCTCTTTGCTCATCATCTCCTTATCAAAAGCTTCCTGTATCCTCTCCATTTCCCTCGTAAGAATCGACACCTTTTCAATATTGACCTCAGCAATTTTCTCAGAATCCTCTGCATGGGAAATTGCCATTTCTTTTGCATCTAAAGCCCTCAGAAGTTCCAGTTTTACCTTTTCAACTTCTTTTGTGGCCTCCACCAGAGAGACCTTGTCTCTTTCCTGCTGGTTTTTAATTTCCTCATATTTTCTCCTCCATTCTGCTTCTCTCTTTTTTACATGTTCGAGGGTTGATTGCTCCAGCTCAATGGCCCGAGATTTCTCAACTTCAGTGGCCTCTTCAGATGTTTTTTGAGCTAAAAGAGCCTCCTTGAGCTTCTCTTTTGCTTCTTCTGTTTCATTCTTGGATTGGTTTAGCTCATCGAGGGCTTTGTTTTTCTCATTCTCAACTAAAATGAGTTGCTCTTTGGTTTTATTTAATTCCTCTTGGAGGGATGACAACTGGGATTGAAGCTCTGATTGTTTCACAGAAGCTGGTTTTTTCTGTCAAAAATGAAAAACTTCAGAAATTTACATTTAAAATCAGTATTAGGTTTTGTTTTGTCTATACTGACAAATGCAGTATCATTACATGGTACTACAATCCTTAATGCCAATTGTTAGAGTACGAGGTTCATTAATTTGCTTGAATATCACACAAAAAGGAACATCCTATTCAGGTTGTAGAAGGTTAAGAGTAATGAAAATTCTACATATAAAATTAAACAAATAAAACTTGACAAAAATGCCAACCAGTAAACTTCAAGATCTCATATATTCCACTAGACACCAGTCTCAGGTATAAAATTGCATCAAACAAAACAGTATATCTTTTGAAATGTTCATTAGATCGAAAATTTTTCAGACTGTACACATCTTACACAAACGCACAAAAATATAAGAGAAACTTGAATTTACCTCTGGTGGAGTGTTAATCCGAGAGCCAGTCTTCAGTGACCTATTGATCGGGGGTTTCGACTCATTCGAACCAGGTGATTTGGTCTGAACTGGAGAGGCCGATTTCGGGCTCAATTTATTGGATACAACTGGCTTTGGGCTTAGTTTGTTCGATTCAAGTGGCTTTGTGCTCGATTTGGTGCTGCTTTTTTTAGTTGGAGGTGTTGATTTATTGTTCGATGCGTCAGTTAAGCCAGATCTGCCATTTAAACATCTAATTTGTCAGAATTTATATGATATAAATTTGATGCCACATTCCTTAAAATTGCAAAAGATCAGCCAAACAAATTGCAAATTGAAAGCAATGCAGTGTGAAAGAAAGCAAAACTGCTTACAAAATACGCTGAATCTACAGTAAGGTAACTGGAGATCTGAGGTTATCTTTTACATATTTTCCTTACCCGTGAAAGAGAAAAAAAAAAAAAAAACAGAAAATAAACTTAACAAGCATAATTTTTTTCTTACATTTAGAAAACCCACAAAAAGTACCATTAAATTGAAATCATTGCCAAAATTGTGAAGGATCAAAACAAAACAAGAACTCTAATTGGAGAATCGAACCCAGACAGAAAGAACACTAGCGATCACAGTATCGACACTAAATTTTCTTAAAAAAAAAAAAAAAAAAAAACCCAGAACACAAGATCCCTCTCTCGTTTCCAACGGAGAAGATTGAGAGTATTAGATCAAATCGACACAATCAAACCTAGAGGAAATAGATTTCATGTAAGACAAATAGATTAGAGAGTGGCACTACTCACTTGGATTTGGACGCCATTGAACGATGAGAGAAGAAGCGAGTGCCAATGGAGCAGATTCTCTCTCTCTTTCTCTTTCTGTGTCTCTTTGTCGAAGTGAACACGAAAAAGGAGTGAAACTGCTTCTAAAGTATAAGATCTGTCATGATTGCATACTTAGCTTCAATTAGCAGTTGCTACTTGCAAGCATTACAACCTACTTAACACAACTTCCTTTTTTTATTATTATTAAATACAGTAAGATTTATTTATATCACACCCGACTTTTTTTACTGCAAATCTGCAATGATAACCAGCAACAAGTTGTACCCTATTGCATTTAATTTGTAAAAGGTAATATTAATCAATGCATGAAATATTTCTCATTTAAAAATTATGAAATAAATTACTATACTATATTATATGATGTTATTTGAATTTTAAGTTTACAATTGGATAGCCTCTATTTTATTTTATTTTATGAACTTCATTCTTTTTTCGATACTGTTTCGTTTATCGGATCAAAGCTCGGAAAATGGTCTTGATGTGTTTGGTTGGAGTGGGAATAAGGAATAAGCCTCTTATTTTTTATTCCGGTGAAAACTAAATAACTAAGGAATAGGAAATTTGGACTTATTCCGGCCCTTATCCATATTCTAACAAAACCAAGAAAACCAAGTTTACAGGTATGAACGAAGAAATATGACACATGGCACATTAGAATTAAGGCTTAATTTTTTGTATGCCCTCTAACTCTTTCCTATTTATTTATTTCTCCCTCTACTCTTGTGTATTTCTTGTTTGCCACTAAACTCTTCTAGATGATTTCTTATTTACCCTTCAACTTAACCACACATAATAAACTATAATTATCTTATAAAAAAATTGAAAAGTAATTTTGAATAAACCGATATGACAAAAATGGCCCTTGAACATTCTTCCCGCACTGATTGGATTCGAAATTGTATCGAGCCCCAAGTTTGTTGGTTGGATTGTTACGGTTAATTAAAGATAAACGACACTTGAATGGTGTTATCTCTGATCCAGCACTACTCAAATCCATTTGCACAAAATGACCTGAAACATAGGTATTGCTAATTGGACTTGGGCTGGTGTCCAATTTGGCATATATTATCTCACTAAAGTCAAGCTTGTCACAACCGGATTTATTAGATTCAACTTTGCAAATGATACATGAGATTTCGTCAGCTTTGGATGGGCGGGTCGCCATAAAGGAATGGTAAAATGCGGTACCAAATATTAGTATGGATAATAACGAGTGTTTCAGAAGAATGTTCAACCACTGCGGGACGAATGTTCAAGGGTATTTTTGTCATACCAGTTTAATTCAAAATTAATTTTCAGTTTTCTTATAAGATAATCATAGTTTATTATGTGTGGTTAAGTTGAAGGATAAATAAGAAATCATTTAGAAGAGTTTAGTGGCAAATAATAAATACATAAGAGTAGAGGGAGAAATAAATAAATAGAAAAGAGTTGGAGGGTATACAAAAAATTAAGCCTAGAATTAGTGGATGACCTGGATTGAAAATTTTTCAAATAACGATCATTAACCTTCTAAAATTTTATATTTCCGCCGCCACCATTTTTTTTGCCACAAGTGCGGCAACTTCAAATTTTATCAATACTTAATTTTTTAAAATTCAAACGCTAAATCCAAACCGTTGATGTTGTTCAATTTAACGAGCGATGCATTTCTATATAAGTTTTATAAAATTTTATGTCAGTTTGATACTCGATCAAGTGGTCAACAAATGAATGAATCTAGTTAATTATGACAGATTGATTTTAATACGTTCATCATTTGGTCACTTGATCGATTGTCAAACCGACTTCGAATTTTACAAAACTTATAAAGAAATGCATCGCTCGTTAAATTGAACAAGATCAACGGTTTGAATTCAGCATTTGAATTTTAAAATTTTCAAATATTGACAAATATATGAAGTTGTGGCAACTAAAACTGATGGTAGCGGGACGCTGCTATCATGCGATTCCATTAAACAATTAAGATTTTTTTTTGCGCTAAGAACCCTATAAAATAAAATAAATTTTGAAATACTGAGAAATTAATAACCTACCATATGTAAGATGTATAATTCCAAGTTAAAAAAATTTAGCGAGGCATGCTAAGTTTGTCTGAAAACACTTATCTACCAATATCGCTCAATTATGCTGATTTAACTTCAAATTCTGAAAAGGAATGACATAATATATATAAAATCAATATCAATAAAGTATACAAGAGTTCATGTACCATTCCTAGCTACTAAAATGCTAGTTTAAATATACTTAGGTGTGAAGGTAAACAGCACCACATCAGTGTTAATGTTTGAAAATGAGAAGAGATCACATAGTCACTTTTCTGGCGCTCTGTCATACAATATTAAATCATTAATTTTGTTGCATACCACACGTAAGGTGTTTATGTAAATTATCAAAAACGTAAAGCCTGTTTTGCATACGATTGACAAGTTAGAAAATAATTAACGGTTTAATACTTAAAAATTTCAATCGTTTGATCTTTTGCAAAATAAAATATAAATTGTAAATACATTGTTTGTATGGAGTTAGGAGATTACTCAAATGGGACTGATAATGATCATCCCATCATCCTCCCACGTATTTTTTTTTTTTTGGATGAGAGGATGACGCATTTTTCTTTTTTGGATAAGGGAATGAGGGAGAGGGAGAGATGAGCGACACAGAAATGGGAAGGGAGGTATGAGCGACACAGATAAGAAGGAGGGAGCGACACAGACTCGGAGAAAAGAAAGCAACTGTTCTAGTTAATATATACAATAGTTCTAGTTATACATATATTAACTGTTCTAGTTAATATAACTAGAATAGTAACAGTTACGATATTAATTAGGCCAGTTATATATTAACTAGGACAGTTAGTTCTAGTTAATGTATATAACTAGAACAATTGTATCTAACTGTTCTAATTAATATATATAAAATGTTCTAGTTAATATATATAACTGTTCTAGTTAAATATATAACTAGAACAGTTATATACATCTCTTTCCTCCCCTCTTCCTTCTCCTTTCCCTGCATCTCTGATTTGCTCTGCTTTACTCTCTGGACTCCCCTTTTATCTCTCTCTGTTTCGCTCCCTCTCCCCTTTCCTCCCTCTCTATTTTCTCATCTCTGGACATCCGAAAATAAAAAATGTGTTTTCTAAAAATAAAAGGAGATGATGAGATAATAGAATAAGAGAGAAAAGAAAAGCAATTCCGATTACCCAAATATTTTTATTTCAGCCAAATCACAAATAGTCCGAGTCACGATTTTTACGTCCTAACGGTAGATCCCCAATACGTCTATTGCGTTTTCCATGCGGAAATCTTATAAAGTGCTAAATTAATTGTAGTATTTTTAATCTGAAAAAGGACCACATTTGACGTGCAAATGTTTCAATGTTTTATTATTAATATAGGGTCATCTTTCAAATGTCTGAAAAAAGTTCACAAAAATAAAGTATGAAAATTATATTGAACACATTAGATTAACTGTTCGGATATAATCACATCATTATTATAATTTGTAAATTTGAATTTTGAATTATTAATGATAGAATTGGACACGCAAAAAGTTTTATGGACTTCGATACCTCTAATGAAGAACTATGTAGGAATTAACCGGTCAATATTGTAACTTACATTTGCTATAAATTTGTCCTTATTAGGCGATCTTTTTTAAGAGAATTTCTTTAGAACAACAGGGAGAAAATTACGCAAAAGTCTCCACATTTAAACATGAGACTTATTAGCACTTATGTTATTCCAGGATAATATTTTTTTAAAATATGAACAAAGTAGAAAGTTTCAAAGTATTTTAATTTGATACCCTACCAAACTAATAATATATAAAGAGAAAGTTTAATATGCACTATAGTGCATAGGGCATTTTGTGCATCGCTGACTTTTTCGGAGATATTTTTGTAAATTGACAAATCTAATCTAAATATTGAAATCTCATAGAAAACCAAATTTTACAATTTTTGAGATTTTATTACCATTTTTTTCAATTTTTTTAAGACATGTCATTTTTGAAAAATTGAAAATAGAGAAAGTTTAATATGCACCACAGTGCATAGGGCATAGCAAATTAAAATATTGTGAAACATCATACCAAACCAATTTAACCAATCTAATCTACATATGCTAAAATTAATACATAGCAAAACTCAACATCATCTATCGAACGTTTAACGAATTTCAAATCCACTTCGGCTAAATCCAAATGTGATCCAATAAATTAGGCAATTTTATCTGCATATTCAATAAGTTATCGATAATTTTTTTAAAATGTAAGTACGTATATTATATAAATTTACCGATAAATGTAAGTTACCGATAATTTTTTTAAATGTACGTACGCAAAATTTTTTAAAATGTAAGTTACCGATAAATTTTTAAAACGTACGTACGTATATTATATATTTATTATGCAACTCGAATAGAATTAGTCAACTCTAACCATCCAGTACAATCCTTTCATGAGCTACCGACACTTATTACACTTATTAAGCAATAATACGTGGAATTGAAAATAATAAATTTTAAACAAAAGGCTTGCGTTGTCCGGTTGGTAGTTGGTACTTGTTTCCTGGTAATTGAGCATATATATAACTCTTACGAAATTTGTCGAGACATCATCTACCGCGAAATTAGTACATAAAGTCAAACAAAATTTGGAGTACGTACGTACTCCTTTTTTTAAAAAAAAAAATTAGCAGGTATTTTTTGACAATTCAACTAAAAAGCAGGACAGCTGCATAAAATAATTATAGAGAATTTGAAGAATAGTGCTTCCAAGAAGAAGTAAAAAAATTAACTCGGCGGTGTATCAAGCGTTGTGTTTAAATAATATTTTTTGTCGTTTTGCGTTGCCTGATGCATCATGCCATGCAAGTCAGCAGCTTGTGCGAAAACCAGGTTGACTGACACATGCTACTTCCCAAGCGCGGATTAAAGCCAAGCAAGTAAATTCGAGATTGTATATTATCCGTTGAAAGTACTGTTGTACATTTAGTCAAAGATAAAAATACGTTGCAAAATCTACGGTCAGTAGACAGTAAGAAAGAGGCAAAAATATTAAAGCAAAATAATAATAATAATAATAATAATAATTAAACAATGGTTACCAATATAATTGTCGCACTTTATCCAAAAAACATTAGAGTAATTCTAGAATCAAACATGTTTGACGTCAAATATGATCTAATAGTTAACTATTAAAATTTCAAATAATCAATCCAAACTGCTCAATGTGATTCTTATATTAAAATTTCTTTAAAATATTTTTGTAATTTTTCTGAGTTTTTAACTATTTTTTAATTAAAAAATTGGAGGGCCCATAACTAATTAGATTGAGAATTTTTTAAATTTCTAAAAACAATAGTAAAAAATATAAAATTCTGTCTCTATGAAGATTTCAATACGAAAAACACATTGAGCGTTTTGGATCGACTGTTGTAATCTCAATTTTTGAAATTTGACATGACGAGTGTACATCTGAAAAGTTTTAAAGCATGTTCCTGTTGTCGGTTTATTCAGTAATAGTTTGCAAAAATAAGTAGATGATCAAGAGAGATTCATCAACATATCTATTGTTTTGGAGATGAATTAATTGGAAACGGAAGTTATTTCTAATATCTGTTATTTTTTACTGTGTTTTGTCAGCAACTAAATTGTGTCTATTTGTTTGTTTAGCCATTGAGAAATATTATTTAGATATAATAAGTACTTTTTGTTATTTCGGTCTACGGTCACGACTCACGAGGCATTGCGATTTTCATGTTAAATTGAGATGCGTTTTATTATCATGAAGCGTTGGCCACAATTTTCAAGCGATGTTTTAACTACTTGACTTATGAGTGCACACTTCCAAAACTAGACTAATTGGAGCTCGATTTGACACCCACGGCAGGAAAAACATTAAGCGGGAGTAATTTACAAGACTTCAACCTCATTTATCAAAATTGAAAGAAAATTTCATTGGATTATAAAACTAGAATATATCTCACTTACAAAAACTACGTCATGTCCTTCTAAAACATATGGTTACAGCCACATATGCATCTAATTTCTGTAAGTCCAAACATATCCACTAGACCACTACCATCCTCTCAAAAATAGAAGCACGAGGGTAAATTTGTAGGTGTTTAACAATTTATGCATTATGACCTGCTCCTCCGCATATGCACAATGACTCTTTTGCAGGCATTATGTGGGCATCCCAAATGGAATACATACAATTGATACATTAGCATTTTGTTTTTTGGTTAAAAAAATGGCAACTCCTAACCACAATCAAAGAACTCGCTGCCGCTTGGCAGTATCAGAGGAAGGGGGCAGACACTGGAGGAGTTCATTTCTTCTCCTGCTGCTTCCTATCAAGCTCAGCGACCTCTTCACACTCTTATCTACTGTTTTTTCAGTAGGCTTTGCAGGATGAGAGAGATTAACTGGTGGGGCCGGAGATGCATTTTCTTTCTCTAATTTCTCTTCACTTATTCTGTTAGGTTTCTTCCCTTTTATTGTTCCCATCAGGGCTTGGGGTACAAATTGTGCCTCTTCTTTGTCCTCTGCAAAGAACAAATAACCCAAAGTTGAGTACATTTAAGAAATTAATAATTGCCTAAAAAGATTTCAGTACAGTGCTAATCAGGTTTAGACCAGCTTTATTGGTCCACTTTATTATTTTTAATTCTGCTTTAATCAGTTTTTTTTTTCTAATAGGATTTATTCTTTCACATGTAAGCAATGCCCAGGTGCTAGTCAGGTCTGGTGCTCAGGTGCTACTTTCATCCACTAATTTCTGTATAAATGCACCACTGCTTACCAGGAAGGTCCTCTATATCAAAAAGTCCAGCCAGATTAGTAATAACAGGTCGAGGTGGTGTACAGGGCCTGGGTACGCTAGGTTCATCATCCTTCTCTGTCACATGCAGAATAGGAGTCACCTTACTGCCAACAGGACTGAGCTCCTCGTCAGAGGGAGAAGGCTGGTCCTGCCCAATGCTCTGGAGCACAGAAATTGGAGAGTTTTCCGAGGTTTCGTCTACTAATCTTAGTGATTCTGTTTCTTTAATTAAGGTAGAGAACCATGGCGAAGTTCCTTTCTTAATGTAGAAGAGGACGTAAGCTGTTTGTTTTAATGCATCAGTCTCAGAGATAGAGGTAACCTGGCACAAGAAAAATATATAAGACTAAAAGGTTCAAAGTATAAACTTTTGACTTTTGAGGGCCTTTATGGCAAATAAAACTGAAAGAGGGTTAATTTTGCAAAAGACACCAGAGTTCTTCTTTTGGAAAAGAAACCCAGTTTTAAACGGACAATAGATTATTTTACAAAATATCCATCTCCCTCATAGTTGAAGAGCTTTTCCGAGATCAATTTGCCTCTTTCATTACATTAGAATAGAGGTGACAATTAGTCAGGTTGGCATCAGGCTCAGGTCCTAGTGGGTTTCAGGATGAGCGGGACAAGACTAGGTCAGGTGAACCAGTTCAGGCCTGGTCACATACAGATCAGCTGGCTTTCAGGATGAGTTTGGAAAACAAGGACTTGACAAATAAAAAATATATATATAAATAAATAAAGCATGTTAGGTCATGTTGGGTCAGATTTAGCAGCATCTACCTAAGCATAAGAAAAATAACTGTTCACTTTCATGACCTGACCAAACATAATTTTTTTATTTATTTTAACTTTTTAAAGTATGACAGGATGACAAATTAGGCACAAAGTGACCATCCTTTAAAAACTATTAACCCACCCATTTTATGCCAGTATTAATTATAGTATTTTTCAAACTTCTCCAAAGAAAATAAATCACAAGTGTTTTTTAAAATGCTAGTAAACAATGTACATCTTTTACAGATAAATAAAAATTATGGAAACCTCTTTTTACAAAAAAAAGGAAGTAAGATATAGACTTACGCTAGAGTCATCAAAAAGGTGCCAAGAAGTAGGAGAAGAACGAACATGGCACACATAATGACCACCATAGTAGAATGAGCCTTTGTGCTCCACCATACCATATAGTTCGTATATCATCTCCTCCTGTCAAGAAAGAAAGATTAATAGTTTATGAGTAAATAAAACTATAATGATGGTTCAGACGTGCATGGCCTTATGCAACCCACTGTCTTCCCTTTTTTCTTATTACCAGAACAGAAAAGAATAATACGCAGGAAATACAAGTAGCTGACCTGCATCAGAATGACTGAACTAAATAAAAAACTACTAAAAGCACCAATAAATAATTAAAGGGCAAACTTCAAATTTAGCCATGCAAAAACTCATTGCTCAAGTTTTGTTGTTTATTTGTTTTTTACCTTGGGATACTCAGGTACGAAGAAAAAATTATAGTTTTCATGCTTCAATAGATTATCCATGATATTTCTCATTTTACAAGAGTACCATTGAGCTCTGAGGTTTCCTATAGCAACAGATGAAAGTTAAAAAATGCCGCTTTAGGAATAACCAACAACAAAGAGAACTCACATTCTCAGTGCCACTCAGGAAGGGTTTCAAATCAAGCTCGATAGGGTACTGGACAAACTTGTCAATCTTTTCAATTGACACACCGTCATTCTTAAACCTCTTGAGGTGGAACGCTAGCACCTGTGGTGGTTCATGTAACTTAAGCTGTTTCTCCATAGTCACCTGGGCCTTGCACCCTTCACATGTGAACTTGACATCAGGATCCTCTATGGCTTCCACTTTTGTGAATGAGTATAGAGCATCACAGAGGGTTTCAACAGAGTCGCTGTTGATTTCGAGGCTGAGGTCAAGGAATGGCTCGAATGTGTCTGAGCAATGGCCGCATGCACAGCATCTTAGCTGAAAAGTATGGCCTGCTAGCTTAGTACTAGGAACAATTGTGAGGTAGTTGCAATGCAAGGTTGCACATGACTACAACAATTAGTACCAGCCAGTTCCCTAACCTATTGGCTGAGTATTCTTTGGGCCCTTTTGCTTATTTCTCTTTGATTTTTTCTTACTTATTTCCATCCATATTATATATGTACAGTAATTGAAGCTAAATTGCACAGTTGCAGCATAATTCAGGGATGAATGGTGAAGTTGAGCCTTAACTGCATGAGTTTAGTTTACAGAGCTTTATTGGTTAAATTGAACTACACATTACAGGGCTAATAAAGCTTGATTGCAGAGTTAAAGGTACACAGAAACCTTAGTTGAGCTAAATTGAGCTCTAGCAGATTTCTGAGGTTCATCAGGATGGAAACTCGATTAAAGTTTGTTTATATAATCATAATTTACTGAGCTTAAAATTGATGCAATTTTTTACAAATAAATATGTTTATACCTGACTCCTGAGGCGGCCTTCAAACACCTGTTTGACAATGCTCTTTTCGTCATTGGATGGTTTACTATTTCCCCTTAATACAGGATTTAGAGAACTGCTATCTAAATTATCCAAGAAACAGCGTAGAAATTCATGTGCATCAGCTTGTTCACCCGCCACAAAATCAGATGATATTTCTATTAACCCCAGTTAAGGATTCACACTTACAAAAGAAAAGAGAACTCAACTTTGTTAAGAAACAAAAAGAAAGGTATTGCAACTTTTTCTAACTATGAACTTCAGGTTAGTCACTATGTTTGCATAAATAATAATTTCACATCTACCCTACAATACCTACGGATTTCACATATAGCCCTTTAGAATGAGAAACAGTATAAAATGCCTTTTTCTTCTTTTTTTAAAAAATAGGAATAAAGTAACCCAATTCCTCATGGTTTCTTTACCTAAACATGCAAGTCAAAGGGTATTTGGGTACTACAGAGTACAGATATATTTCAGGTGCACATGAGTTTTGTTTTATAGGGGGTTTATATATGGTCACACTGCAAACAAGTCCAACAATGAATCATAATTTAGAAATGCAAGGATACTGCTCAGGTTGTCTTTAAATTTTTCAGGCCAAAGAACTGAGCCAGAGCCCTTAATAGATTCCTCAATATGCTCTTTGAATGCACAGAAAGAACAGAATCCCTCATCACCGTCAGCTCCTGCACAGGGATACAAATATATAGCCAAGGGTCAATAAGCCATAGCTTTTTTTTTAAGTTCAAAAAAGAACTATAGTAGATTTACTTTGTTCAATAACTTGTTGTTTCCAGAATTCTGATCTGAAATTTATCAGTTTCGATATCTGAATCATATTTGTAGTAATTATTTCTAATATTCAAACCATATTCTTGTTATAACTCACCTGTGCTCTTGTTACAATATAAACTAACACAATCCCACACACAGGCACTTGTGCACATGGATGTGCTTGTACAAATGACTCAACTTCTGCTGTTGTCTCCAAACCAGATCACTGGACCCTACTTTTATGGTTTGGACAGTCATGATCTAAAATGAACCACTAAATTGACCAGCTGACATCATAAAAACCCCACCCCTAAATGACAGGGGCACCCCAATCTGACACATTTGTTTCAAATCAGACAATATGGACCTAAAAAGCAGTGATCTGCAATCCAGTTTGAGAATAATAGCATATACGCACTCTTGTACAGATATTGCCTTGACTACTATACTGCAATTTCACCCCTACCTTGGCACAACTTTACAAGGACTCACTAAAATGGCAGCATCTGAACCATTCATTATGAAACTACCCATATGTGGAATGAAATCTACCCATGTACTTGACATGATCACCTTGGTAGAATTAGGTGTATTTAACGAGTAGAGAATTCCTAGGACAAATACAGTTCATCTGACTTTCGACAAAAATAATTTCCAAAGCGCAACAAATCTGCATACTTACGGGGGCATGGGAGAGAATGTTTGGCCGAAAAAATCTTCTCTGCCAGTGGTACGGTATGGGTAATACATTGAAGCACTGCATTTAGAAAGCATGTATTTCCCAAATTTTGAAGAGCAGCACCCTTCACATGTCCAAAAAATAATTAATTAAATTCCCAAACTAATAATTAAAAGTCAAAATCAAAACATTTATTTTGACAACAATTATCCATAAATAAAACCCCACCCTAGAAAATTAGGACACAGAGAACCATAGTTAGTATAATTTTCTTACCACTCTGGTAATCATCTTACGCCGAGAGAAGAATGAGAAGCTGTTCCATCTGTTTTTGATCCTCTGATCTAACTCAGCCTGGTAAGGTAAAACAAAAAAGAAGTCAAGACATAATGAAAAGGACTTCAGATCTTATCCGTTCATACAGTAACAGCACACAAATCAGCACCAAGACTAACGAAATCAAGATCAGCAATCAAGAAGGTCGTTCAGACCAGCAATCAATAAATCATGCAAAATCTAAAAAAAAATCAACTACAAATACCGCCAGAATTGATGAAATGTAAAACAAAACGAGATTTCTCTACAACAACCCCGATCTATTGGCTAGACTTCCAATCGGACCCCAAACTGAACTAAAATTAACACAAATAAATAGTATTCGACTTACGGATGGGGCGACAGAGGGGAGAAGTGGCTCCTCCATGGATCTAAAATCGGAGGTTTTTCTAGGGTTCTGAAAGGAAATTTACTATCGGGAGGGAAACTTGGCGAAAGAGGCTTTTAACCTAATCGTATAAGAAAGGAATTAGAGAAGAGGAGGGAAATTTCGTGGAATTTGAAAACATTTGGATGGCGCCTGAATTTCACTATTAACTATTAAGTAAAGGGAAGGGAAGCGGGGATTCGGTTTCCCTCCGCCCCAAAATTTTTGTCGCCGATATTTTCAATTAGCCCTTGCTATTTCTTTATTCTTGCTGCCAACCCTCCAGCGCAACTGCGCAAGGCGGCGCTCCACGCGGTGGTTTGTTGACTGGGATCCTCTGCGATGGTTGTAGCGTCAGGAGAATTTTTATCCGTTGGATTGTTTTCTGTTATCCCTGGAATAAATCATGAATGAGTACTTGTACTGTGCATTGCACGGTGCATGAAATAGAATTTGAGTTCGGAATGGACCGTGTTATTCAATTTAATTCATTTTACGTGCCTAAAGAAACTGCCACGTATCGACAATATTTTGATATAAATAACAGCTCGAAAATAGACTCCTTAAAATCAGTATAATTTTCAGAAGTATTTGGTGATGATCAATATAGAATCTGAATAATATAATTTTTGTATGTGTCATAAAAAGGGTAGCCGGACTTGCATCTAATAATTCTTATTTAAATGGTAAAAAATAGAGAGGTCTAATGAAAATATCAAAATAATGCTCTTTGAACTTTTCTTTTTAAAGAAGTTGTCTCTGAATATTTATTTAGGACCAGAGGATTAAATGCCGAACCATGCCAATAATTAATATTTCAATGTGTAAATTTAGACTATAATAAATGTTTGTAAATGTCCTAAAAGTACTAATAAATTTAATTTAAATCTTAATGTTCTAAAAGATAACTGTTGGTGAAAAATTTGGTAAGTTCTAAAATAAATAATTTCTATAATAAAAATATTGCATTCGGTTCGTTTTGAGCAATGATAATTTTTTTAAGAGCATCATTCCGCTGCCATAGTTTTGTTTTTGTGCCACAAGTTACCACAATTTCATATTTTATCAATATTTAAAAAAATTAAAATTCAAATGCTGAATCTAAACCGTTGATCTTATTCAATTTAACGAGCGATGTGTTTCTATATAAGTTTTATAAAATTTGGAGTCAGTTTGATACTCGGTCAAGTTATCAACAAATGAACGGATCTAGTTAATTATGACAGATTAATTCTAATACGTTCATCATCTGATCAGTTGATCGATTATCAAAGCGACTTTAAATTTTATAAAACTTATATAGAAACACATCGCTCATTAAATTGAACAAGATCAACAATTTAGATTCAGCGTTTGAATTTTTTAATTTTTAAATATCGATAAAATATGAAGTTGTGGTATCAAAAAACTATGGCAGCGGAAAACGCTGCTCTTTTTTAAAATAATATAACAAATCACACAGAAATTTATAAAGAGAGCAATAAAATTAATAATTTAATCAAAATTTTATCTGATGCGCATTAGAGAGCTTGGCAGCGGCCGTCAAGGAAGACATCTCCTGATTTTGAATTATCTTTTGTTAACAACTTAATAATAACATTGCCTTATAGAACCACTGGTCTTTCCACAATCCAAATATTTCATCCTAGTTTCGAAGAAACATCTATTACTTTATGACACGTATTTATTCTCGTCGCGGCGATCAATTCTTATTTGTTCCTTGTATATGTTGTGTAGCAGAAACCTTAATAAAAAGTATGAATTCACTACCTAGGTATAAAACCTACGGATTCATATTAATCATAAATTATTGACCTAGATTGACCTATCATTACGTATTAATAAAAAAATGTCATATTTACCTACAGCTAGATTGACCTAGCATTACGAAACAGCCTATCGTTATTAGTTCCTTGTATTTGTTGTGTAACAGAAGCCTTAAAAAGTGTTAATTCACTACAAAGGTATAAAACCTGGGGATTCAAATTAATCATAAACTAGACATCGTTGTCGCGGCTACGAAAAATTTTTTTTTTCTTTGCTCATGTAATTTTTCAATTTGTTTTAAAATATTTACAATTTCTTATAGCATAAGTTCATTCGCAAACCATCTCGATATTGTACTATAATATTATCTGCGCAAATTGTTGTACATTATGTTTTCAGAAATAAAGATACGCATTAATTGTTTGTTTAAAATAGAGTTAAGAAACGATTATTTGATTATCGCAACTGTTATTGTTGGGTATTTATTTCCTGCACAAAAATTAATTAATTTATAGCGCAAATTAAATATAATGCACTTTTAAATTAATATTTACGGAACAAAAAAATCAATGATTACTCGTTAACTTTTTTTATTTATTAAAACATACATCAATTGTTATATTGTGAAAGCCGATTATAAATTAATACTTAGAATAATCAATGTAATATTACACTACAACTTTTTAGTCAATGAATTTAAATTTATTGCAATACATAATTTTAACTTTTTATTATACATTATTTTTAAAATTTTTATTCGAACGTAAAATACTTATTTTTCGCTCGAAAAAAAAACATCATTTTTTTTCATTTTTTATTATTGATTTTATAATTTTTTTTATCCCTATCATCCTATAAAACACATTCGCGTTATTTTATTTATAAGAAATACAGAACAAAGTACATGCAATAAATTTGCGCACTTTTTGTTTCATCATTGTTGCGGAAAATTCGTTCACTACTGTTTTTCTTTTAACAAGTATTCTATATAAATATGGGAGTGGCTAGTGTCAAACATATAGGACACGTACACTTGTCCAACGCGATAAAATTTTAATTTTTAAAATTGGAATGGCCGATCCAAACCGTTCAAATTATTCTATATTATAAAATCTTCATGGAAACCAAATTTTATATTTTTAAATTTTTTTTTACTATTTTGTTAGAATTTTTCAATATGCTCAATCTAAAAAGTTCTGAACCCTTCAATTTTGAAAATTTGAAAAAAATAGTTAGAAAATATGAAAAAATATAAAATTTGATTATCAAGGATATTTTAATATAGAGATCATATTGAGCGGTTTGGATCGACCGTTCGAAATTTTAATGTGCGACGTTTGCATCGTGTTTGACGTCCTATATGTTTGATTCTAGCATTACTCTATAAATATTCATTTGATGTGACATTTCCTAAAATATATTACTTTACTCGTTTTGTTGATCATGATTACGATAATCTAATGTTTTAAATTCATTTATGCCGTTTCATTTTTTTTTCTGGATTATTGTTTCGCATAAAAGTGCGTTCACATTATAACTAATCTATACTACATATAAAAGCATCCATAAAAATGGTCATAACAATTTCATGGTCTAAACAATTGTTATATCAATTGTTAATTTCAGATAAAAAGTCAGATTCTTTGACAGAAAAGAGTCTGGTGGTGTTAACAATTTATTTTTTGAAAAAAATATCCAGTATCTAGAAAATTCAACAAGATAATTTTATATTTTCTAATTTTTTATTTGCCCATATTTCATAAATTGTAAATTTATTCGAAATTTGAACATCATACAAAAATTTTAAAAAATTACGGGTTGTTTTCAATAAACAAAAATAAAAAATGATCGGTCAATGCGTGATATTAAGTCTAGTATCTAATTAATGCATGCATTTAAATTGGGATCCAAAAAAAAATTTAATCGATCAATGCGTGATATTAAGTCTAGTATACAATTAATGCATGCATTTAAATTGGGATCCAAATTTTTTTTTAACCAGGAACAATTATAATATAATAAAATTTAAAAAATAAAATAAATAATAAATTTAATAACTAAAGTCATTCTAAATATATATAACTGAAGTATTACAAAATACATCATCTTTTTAATAAATCTAATTAATTTTTTATGATCTTTAGTTCTCTATCAGTCGCCAAAAAAAAAAATTAAAACAACATATTATTTTTAGGCATGTCCAATATTTTCTGAATTTTTGTCTGGGCACTATGATATTTCAAACCCGGACACCTATCAAATCCTATTATCTGGTCCTTAATTTTTCAAAAAAGATCCCAAACAAGTGCCTGTGGTCGCTTGTACGCTTGTATTTGACAGGGGCGGATCCAGAAAATTTTTTAACCATGCACAATTATAATATAATAAAATTTTAAAAATAAAATAAATAATAAATTTAATAAATAAAGTCATTTTGAACATATATAATTGAAATATTACAAAATACATCATCTTTTTCATGACCTTTTCTTCTCTGTCACTCACCAAAAAATACAAAAAGAAAAGTTAAAACAACACATTATTTTTAGACATAACCAATATTTTCTGAATTTTTGTCTAGGCAATATGATTTTTGAAACCCGGACACCTATCAATCCTACTATCCGGGTCCTTAATTTTTCAAAAACGACCCCAAGCAAATGAATTAAAGACCCGTTCTGAATTAAGAACCCGGATAATAGTAAAGATCATGAAAAATTTATTAGATTTATTAAAAAATGATGCATTTTGTAATATTCAAGGTTTTAAAATGCGTTTTGTGCGATTTAACGGTTCGGAGTTGATTTAACGATGCAGAGTTTTATCAGTGATAAAACGGCCGATAAAACGGTGTGTATGACAAATAGAATTGTCACTCTATTATTAGTGTTATGATTAATATTATGATTTATAAATTATAATTAGTTAAATACCGGTATGAAATATGAATAAATTGCAAAGCACGTGTAACAGAATAACATTTAATTTGCATAATTAAGCGAAGAGTAAAAAAATGAAAGAAAATAAAATAAAAAATACTGGATATAACCCGGGGAAATTTTATTATATTTTTCTTGTACTCTTTCTTACTGTATAATACATATCCTATAATATATATATAGTTATATACCTTTTATAAGGGAAAGTTTTAGGAAAATATAAGGAAATTGTAGAAATAGTTATAATATAGAGGACCAAAGTTTCAGACCAAGAACTTGAAAAAGGAGCAACAGTTTTAATATGACGCAGAAATCAGAATCCAACTAAGTTTCCTTCTCTTTGAAGAGAGAGGAGCGAATTGACTTATGAGCAGAACCTACGGAGCCAGCAGGTTGCAAGCGGGAAGGAGGAGCGGCGATGGGGCAGAGCCAGGGAGGAGGAATAGCGGAGCAATCGGTGGAGAAGGTGAACAGTAGGTTGCGAAATCGACGGAGAAGATGGTGAGTGGCGGTGGGGGGAGGAGGAACGACAACAGAGGTGAAGCAGGGAAGAGAAGAACGACGATGAGAAGAGAGAAATTGAGAATTAGGAGTTGGGTTTGGATACGGAGAAATTAGGGGTGACTTTGGGATTAGGTCATGTCGTTTCCGTTTTTTCTCCGTGAAAACGAATTTCTTTAACGAATAAACGGCGCTAATTGCGTATTATCGATACACCGCATTTTCAAAGAATGAGTTCAATGTTATCGTGCACTCAGCTTCTCAAAACCGATAAATCCGCTAAAACGGCGCATTTTAAAAGCTTGACTAATATTTCAATTATATATATTTAGAATGATTTTATTTATTAAATTTATTATTTATTTTATTTTTTTTAATTTTTATTATATTATAATTGTGTCTGGTTAATTTTTTTTTTTGGATCCCCAATTTAAATGCATGCATTAATTATATACTAGACTTAATATTGCCCGTTGCACGATCATTTTTTATTTTTGTTTATTGAAAACAATACGTAATTTTTTTATTTTTTGTAGAATGTTCAAATTTCGAACAATTTTTTTTGAAAGCATGCATGTATTTTATTTTTATAAAACTTAATACAAATTTTTAAAAAACTATTAATAAAATACGCTCATCTAATATTATATGAGAGACATATGTATATAATCATAAAAAAAAGTATGATGCAACCCCATTCGTGCACATCCCAACCTTTCACCGGGAAAAAAGAAAGCCTACGGGGACATTAGCATTGCCGTATAGTCACTTATAGCGGCAATTTCATTACCGTTATAAGGCTGGCATAGCGATAATATTATTGTCGCTATAGCTGTGCTCAATTTAAAATTGGTAGTTCTGCTCTTTTTTTTTAAATTATTAAGGATATTTTTGTCTTTATAAAAATTTTCTGAGAAAAACAAAGAGAGAGAAGAGCGAAGATTAATTGCGGGATAGTGATCACAGAGTGAAAATTACGTGTGTATGAAGCGGACAATACTGTGCATCCTACCTGCCTCCCGTACACGATCGTAATTGCGAGAAAGATGAGAGAGCAGAGAATCAGCGAATAAATCTCTGCAGAAAGAATAGATCCAACAAAAGAAAAATGACGAAATCGGACGGCTGACATTTCGCACGGATCCGATCTAATTTTTCATGATTAATATAGTTTCCAATTTCCGATTTCCCCATTTCCGATTCGGATTCCGATTCCGATCTGTACTAGTGGGTCATGTCGTGCAAAATATTATTGTTTCAATGTGGGCAAGGCATACTGGTCCGAAATTATTTTATATAAGAATTTAGACGCAAAAAATTTTAATAGAAAAAATTATTATTATTATTTTTTAATAAGAAGAAAGTTCAAACTTGTTTTATAAAAGCGTACAGTCACTCTCCTTCCTATCCGTTTATAAAACGCGCTCGAAGGCTTCGAACGCGTTTTATAAACGGGTAAGAAGGGGAATAAATTCACCGCTTCAGTTACACCTCAAAAGGCTGGTCAGACTTTCGTACCCGTTTATAAAACGCGTTCGGAGCCTTCGAGCATGTTTTATAAACGGATAGGAAGGCGTAAATTTTTCGAAATGGAGTTATTACCGTTTTTTTTTTCAAAATTAATAGGAGAATTAATGTGAAAATTTAGGTTACATTTATTTTTAAGGTTAAATTTACAATTTTTAAAATATCACATTTAATTTCATATTAATTTTATTTAAAAATGACATTCGAATATTAATTTTGACATTAATATCATTTTGTTTGAATAACTATCAAGAAAGTCACTTGATTTACTGCATTCCTCTTTTTAATGATTAATTTATGATTTTAAAAACTTTTTTAGTAGTTTAGAGTGGTTTCAGGTTTGCAAACTTTCACAGTGGATTTTAGAGGTCTATAGAGTGTTTTTTGGCTCCGAAAATGGTCGTTACGGGGTTGTAAAACGTGTAGATCTCGTCGTCAGCTTTCCGGAATGTGCTTGTTTGCCCCAAACGGACCTTCCTATCAAAAGTTATGCTTGTTTAAAGTTTTAATATTCAAAATTTTTTAATTAAAAATTTATATTTCAATTATTTCCATATTATATATTATTTGATTATATATGGCTAACATAAAATAAAAAAAAAGAAGAGACTACAATGCAAAAGATAAGTTTGTAGAATTAAATAGTAAAAATACAGGGTCATCGGCAAATAATTATTCAAACAAAATGATATTATCACATGTTCAAAAAAAAATGTGCAATTAAATGCATATAAAATATGTGTGATATATTTGTTATATCTATTTAATACATCTTTAATTGGAAATTAAATTTTGAGAATTTTATAAATATGAAACATGCAGGGATCTTGTTGCAAAATATTGTTTTTAATAAGTTAAATGTTGCGGCTTGAATGAAAAATATGAAAAACTAATAACACGTTTATAAAACGCGCTCGAAGGCTCCGAACGCGTTTTATAAACGAGTATGAAGGTCTGACCAGCCTTTTGAGGCGTAACTGAAGCGGTGAATTTATTCCCCTTCTTACCCGTTTATAAAACGCGTTCGAAGTCTTCGAGCGCGTTTTATAAACGAGTAGGAAGGAGAGAGACTGTACGCTTTTATAAAATACGTTCGAACTTTCTTCTTATTAATAATAATAATAATAATTATTTCTATTAAATTTTTTTGCTTCTGAATTTCTATATAAAATAATTTCGGCATACTGACTGTCATGCCTCCCACGTGTGCTTTCAATCTCTAGTTAGACTTATTCGAGATATATTCAGCAAAACAAACATGACAAAAAAAGTTTAGAAAAAAAAATGACGGGGAACTTATATATTGTGAAAAATTTAGAAATACACGGAATTTTACATCTTACGAACAAGTCCGACTCAAATGCAATTATGCAAAGGCTATATATATTAGTTTTGTTATGGTGAGTTTCTAACTCACCAAAATGTCGGTAAGTTGCTATCAAAATACTTAGATCTAGTTCAAAATGATCGATCCAAATCGTTCAATATGATCTCCCTATTGAAATTTCCATGCTAATCAAATTTTATATTTTTTTTTAGATTTTTAAGTATTTTTTTCGGATTTTTAAAAACTGCTATTTTTGGACGGTTCATAACTAATTAGATTAACGATTTTCTAAAATAAAAAAATATTTAAAAATTTTGAAAAATTGTAAAATTTGATATGCGTAAAGATTTCAATAGAGAGATAATATTCGGTTTGGATCGGTTATTTTGAACTAGATTTGAATGTTTTTATCGCAACTCACTCTAGTAAATCTGTATATATCTATATGTCGGTTATTTCAATAGGGAGATTATATTTTTATTGTTTGCACAAGCTGGTTCCTTGGGCGATATAATTTATATTCATAAATTATAACCACCATCGCTAAAATTACCATCGCTACCCTCTGTTCCCTTCCGCGCGCTCTGTTCTGCATCTCTCTACTATCGCTAACCTCAATTTTCCTCTCGCGCGCTCCCCTCCTCTTCAGATGCGCTCTCCTCCCCTTCTCTCTGGTGTGCGCTCTCCGCCCCTCTGATCATCTCTCCTACTCCCGACGCTCCCTTTTCTGTCTCCTTTAGACCTTGCCTTCCTTTTTCGTCTCCCTTGGACCTCGCCTCACAGCAAAACAAATTGAACACACAAAAGTAACAAGTTGAACATATGAATGAACAAAGTGAACATATACACCAACAAAGTGAGACATATAAAATAAGCACAGAAGTCTGATGAGCGGCAAAACAAATTAAACACACAAAAGTAACAAATTGAACATATGAATGAACAAAGTGAACATATACACAAACAAAGTGAGACATATAAAATAAGCACAGAAGTCTGACGAGAAGCAAAACAAATTGAACACACAAAAGTAACAAATTTAACATATGAATGAACAAAGTGAACATATACACCAACAAAGTGAGACAAAAAAAATAAACACTGACGCACAGTAAAACAAATTGAACACATAAAGTAGCAAAGTGAACATATGAATGAACAAAGTGAACATATACACTAACAAAGTGAGACAAAATAAACATTGACGCACAGTAAAATAAACTGAACACATAAAAGTAACAAATTGAACATATGAAAGAACAAAGTAAATGATAGGCGGGTTTCACATCGAAATATTCAACCCTTTTAGGCCTTAATTTCAATTAAATATTTGTGTTTTAGTTAGATTTAATGCAATTTAGGTTAGAAATATGGTACTGCTATTTGCCCTTGTCTAATTTCAGGTTCAGTGATGATTTGGAGCAAAATTGGGCCCAAGGCAGTGTTCAAGCGGAGCAAATCAGAGTCCAAGCGACTGGAGCAAAGGAACAGGGTCAAACCAGACAAGTCCCCTGTTCTGGCGACCCGCCAGGATTTCTGTCGACCCGCCAGGAATTCAAGCGACCCGCCAGGATTCCTGTCGACCCCGCCAGACATAAACCGACCTGCCCAATTTGGAGAGATATTTCTGGCAGAGCACTTTCTCTATTCTTGGACGAGCCAGACATGATCTCCACCTATGGAAACCGCCTTTGAGAGCTATTTAAACATAGGAAGAGCTCCAGAAAAGGAAGTGAGTTTAGAGAGAGAGAAATCGAGAGAAGATAGCAGAATTTCCACCCAGCTGCTTCATGTCGACCCGCCAGGATCTCAGGAGACCCGCCAGAAGACAGGCTGAGAGTTGTTTGCTGTTGTTTCTTGTTGTAAACTTTCTATATTTTCTGTCTTTTGATGTTTAGTTTGCTAAAACCTTTTATCTTTATGTTTAGTATGACTTTTAGTGAGTAGTTTAGTTTAGGGGCAATTGTAGGGAACCATGACTTGGTAGATTAATGAAGTTTGATTTAGTTTTCTAATTTTTCTAAGTTGCTTTGCTTTACTTAAGATTATTTGCTGAAATTGTGAATTGAATTGAATTGATTTGAAGGTTTGCTCACTTGGTTAGGCCTGACCTCGTAGATAAGCAAATAGAACCCTAATTTCAAAACAATTTGTGTTCTCAAACCATAGGATAGTTAGTATACCCAAAAGGTGAAACCGGAACTTAGCCGAGAGATTTATTCCCTCCTAAGATCGAGAGATCTAGGATATCCTACCTGTCGCGGCTTTTTCGTCATTATTCCCCTCGAAGGAATTTCTCGAAGAACAATGGGAACATAGCCTTAGATTCACCTCCCTTAAGGTTTCGATCTCTTTAGCGAACATCTCTCAACACGAGAGAATCCTATAAAGAGTCGCTACTTAAAGGAGTTTCTTAATTTAGCGGGTCCTTTCTTTCCAGTAGGCGCAAGCCCCTACTGTTAATTACCCCGTAGTTGCCTACGAGAACCTCTGATTTGTGAGATACGACAGTTTTGGCCCATGACCAGACAGTGTTTTGGCCATGTCAAGCGTGGACAGCAGCGGCGCTTGTCACGCAGTGTTGACGGTTGGCCACGAAACAGCCTTGCATGTGTTGTAAAGCATCTCATGCATCATGTAAATAGGCAAATTGGCATTGAAAATGACTTGTAACAGGGACCCAAAGTATGGCCGTTGGATAGACCAAAGCGTGTTGCATTGGCTGCCGGTTAGCAACCGTAAGCCAGAACGGTGTTTAGGCCGCTTCCCCAAGTGTGTATTGTGTACTTAGCATTTTGGGCAGCATGTAATGGACGTGTCCAGTGCATAGGATTAATGGAGATGTTCAGTTGGATGGTCTAACATGCCTTTGACCAGCCCCTACTTTATTGACACCTAGCAGCTGCTTGGGCCAGCAAATAGATGGGTTGTTGACACCTGTTCTCCCACCTCTTGAGCTGTCCCTCCCCAGCCATAAGCCCCTCACCTTGGAAAATTTCGTATAGGCCATTACCAGCCCCAAAACTGACCATCTATAGTGCTGTTTGAGTGTGTTTGACGGTGAAACAACTAGCCGGGACTATAGCAGGATAGCTGGGGCAGTCGAGAGCAAGGTACAGTGCATGGTTTAGCATGTAAACCACTCAAACCAGGCCAAGGAAAGTGGCGGGGGCTGCTGCCAAGTCGAGTTCATGGCTGCCATACCAAACCAGTCCCTAACGGTGTTGTTGCGTGGTAGGCCAGCGATGTTGCGGTGTCAACTAGTGTTCTGTAACCATGTCTTAACAGGCCACATGCATGTAGAGAGCATGAGCATGGTAGGACAGTAGCATGGCCAAGAGACGGTATAGTTGTGTGAGCAACGTTAGACCGTGCGGTGCTAGGAACGGTGTTATCACCGCAAACCAGCCATGTAGCGGTGTCATGTCTGGTGAGTTGCCCATGAAACAGCATGAATTAGGTGCTGGTTATGCACGGTTGTAACCCACGGGTTTTGTGTATGTGAACCAGACTTCGCAGGACACGAAGCGGGGGACCCGAGCGGTGAGGCAACGGCAACGCCTAAGCGACGGCGGGTCGGTTAATAGGTGTAAAGGTGCGGATTCCACCTGAGCCCGAAATCTCATGTTTCTGGAAGTAAAGTATATATATGTATGCATGTTGTATGACTGGTTGTGCATGATTTGCATGTAATTTGCATATATGAATTGCTATATTACATGACTATGGACAGGAAAGGAATTGGTAAGTAAATGACATGCATATTGGATGGTTTCCGTATTGGATGGCTGAATTGGAATGGAAAGGAAATGGTAAGGATGTACTATTGTGTGATGAATGGCATTTGCATCTTTGGAAAGCGGCGTCATGAACCGTTGTTCCAAGGGCCGTGAGATAAGCGCTTATGTTCCGGGACTCATGATTGAGGGGGTAAATGTCCTCAGCATTAGTACAAGTTTGTTGGATCGTTTGGTAAGGCCGTTGGCAAACCCCGGCGTGGGTAAATCGCGGTCTATGGTATTGGAATGACTTGCAAGATGAATTGATATAGAACCAGACTTGTAGAGTGCATGGTTAGGAACCAAATTATGGCTGGCTTTTGTGTATTCTTATGTTATTTGATTTCCTAACCTTAATTGGCTGGCTATGCATTTCATGATGTTTCAAATGATTTTATTGGCTGAAACTTATATTATGTAAAGCTATTTTCTTATGTATTTCGGTTGCGTATTTAGTTCCGCAACATGAAGCTTCGGGTTCATGCGTGGCTGGAACTAAATACCGCACTGAGAAATGGTTCCCTTTCTCACGTTTCCATGTTTTCATGGGTTCCAGGTTGGAGGCCGGGTGGAGTGCAAGGAAAGGATAAGCCTAAGTAACGGCCATGTTTTGCTATGCTTTTGAGCGTGTTGTATAATTGTTTTGCCATGTAGTTGTGCTTGTATATTATGTAAATGCTTGACTTGTGTGTTTGCCATGATTAATCTGTTATGTGCATGGGTTGTGACTTGATAAACTGAAGGGAACGGGTGCCTTTATGGTTGGATGCTTGTAAATACAAGAAAGGGCATGTCGAAATTTTCATTTACATGATGTACAAGCAGTGTTTGTTGGTCCTGGGACAGTGTTGCTGCCATAAGTATAGTAAATACATGGTAAATTGTGCTGGAAATAGGATGGTAAGCCTTGCGGCTGCACGCGGCGCGTGTAGTCGCGGCGGGATCTGTCATGCCTGGGGCAGCGGGGTGTGACAGGTTCTAAAGTGGTATCAGAGCAAAGTCAAGACCCCAACCAGACCTCAATAGGTTGTGTGAGTGGGGCTATGTCTAAGGGCTGTTGTTGTTGGTCGGGTTGTTTTCTTTTGCGTGTTTGCTAACGCTTACGACTTGAGCTGTGGACAGGTTGAGAATGGAAGGTGATAGAATGGAAGGAGCTGGGCAGCCAAGGGAAAATGTGCGTGGGCGTGAGCAACCCCGTGGTGCGGAGACTGAACGGCAAGAGCCGGTTATGAGTCAGCAAGCTGCTATGGATGCTAGGCTCATTGCTGCCTATGAGCAAGGCCGGTTTTTGGCCCATCAATTGCAACGAGGATCAGCTGCACCGTTGAGTGAAGCTGAGCAATTTAGAGAATTGCTTAATGTTTTTGGCCAGCAAAAGCTGCCAAGGTTTGATGGAACGGGAGGCTACAAGGCAGCCGAGGAATGGTTGGAGAATATGCAGTACAAGTTCAGTTTGTGCCGAGTGCCTGAGGCAAACCAAGTTGAGTTGGCAACCCAATACTTGGAGAATTCAGCGATGTTTTGGTGGAAAAGTGTTAAGCGCGGGTTTACCGGTGATCAATCAAGGATACCATGGAGTTGGTTTGAAAGGATGTTCACTAGGCGGTACTTGGGTGCCAATCAAAAAGAGAAACTAAGGCTGCAGTTTTTACAACTCAATCAGCAGGGAAAGACGGTGGGTCAGTATAATGATGAATTCATGGAACTTGCCCGTTATGCACCTGAAGTGGTGGCTGATGAGTACCGGTATAGGCGGCAGTATTTGAATGGTTTGGACCCGAATTTGGCAACCCAGTTGGATGCTGCGGGTGAGATGGATGTACATGACCTTATGGATCGGGCAGAGCGCATGGAAGGGCATGGAAAAAGGAAGACTGGATGGGGAAAAAGTAAGGGTGTGCAACAGGAAGTTGAAGAATCGGAGGAAGAAGTGCCTGAACCTGCGAGTACGACTCGTGAGTGGTACGCAGGGTCAAACGAAAGTGCAGGTACGCGGTTCGTTCAGAGGACTGAACGAATTTTTAAGGGGGGTGGAATGTGAGATACGACAGTTTTGGCCCATGACCAGACAGTGTTTTGGCCATGTCAAGCGTGGACAGCAGCGGCGCTTGTCACGCAGTGTTGACGGTTGGCCACGAAACAGCCTTGCATGTGTTGTAAAGCATCTCATGCATCATGTAAATAGGCAAATTGGCATTGAAAATGACTTGTAACAGGGACCCAAAGTATGGCCGTTGGATAGACCAAAGCGTGTTGCATTGGCTGCCGGTTAGCAACCGTAAGCCAGAACGGTGTTTAGGCCGCTTCCCCAAGTGTGTATTGTGTACTTAGCATTTTGGGCAGCATGTAATGGACGTGTCCAGTGCATAGGATTAATGGAGATGTTCAGTTGGATGGTCTAACATGCCTTTGACCAGCCCCTACTTTATTGACACCTAGCAGCTGCTTGGGCCAGCAAATAGATGGGTTGTTGACACCTGTTCTCCCACCTCTTGAGCTGTCCCTCCCCAGCCATAAGCCCCTCACCTTGGAAAATTTCGTATAGGCCATTACCAGCCCCAAAACTGACCATCTATAGTGCTGTTTGAGTGTGTTTGACGGTGAAACAACTAGCCGGGACTATAGCAGGATAGCTGGGGCAGTCGAGAGCAAGGTACAGTGCATGGTTTAGCATGTAAACCACTCAAACCAGGCCAAGGAAAGTGGCGGGGGCTGCTGCCAAGTCGAGTTCATGGCTGCCATACCAAACCAGTCCCTAACGGTGTTGTTGCGTGGTAGGCCAGCGATGTTGCGGTGTCAACTAGTGTTCTGTAACCATGTCTTAACAGGCCACATGCATGTAGAGAGCATGAGCATGGTAGGACAGTAGCATGGCCAAGAGACGGTATAGTTGTGTGAGCAACGTTAGACCGTGCGGTGCTAGGAACGGTGTTATCACCGCAAACCAGCCATGTAGCGGTGTCATGTCTGGTGAGTTGCCCATGAAACAGCATGAATTAGGTGCTGGTTATGCACGGTTGTAACCCACGGGTTTTGTGTATGTGAACCAGACTTCGCAGGACACGAAGCGGGGGACCCGAGCGGTGAGGCAACGGCAACGCCTAAGCGACGGCGGGTCGGTTAATAGGTGTAAAGGTGCGGATTCCACCTGAGCCCGAAATCTCATGTTTCTGGAAGTAAAGTATATATATGTATGCATGTTGTATGACTGGTTGTGCATGATTTGCATGTAATTTGCATATATGAATTGCTATATTACATGACTATGGACAGGAAAGGAATTGGTAAGTAAATGACATGCATATTGGATGGTTTCCGTATTGGATGGCTGAATTGGAATGGAAAGGAAATGGTAAGGATGTACTATTGTGTGATGAATGGCATTTGCATCTTTGGAAAGCGGCGTCATGAACCGTTGTTCCAAGGGCCGTGAGATAAGCGCTTATGTTCCGGGACTCATGATTGAGGGGGTAAATGTCCTCAGCATTAGTACAAGTTTGTTGGATCGTTTGGTAAGGCCGTTGGCAAACCCCGGCGTGGGTAAATCGCGGTCTATGGTATTGGAATGACTTGCAAGATGAATTGATATAGAACCAGACTTGTAGAGTGCATGGTTAGGAACCAAATTATGGCTGGCTTTTGTGTATTCTTATGTTATTTGATTTCCTAACCTTAATTGGCTGGCTATGCATTTCATGATGTTTCAAATGATTTTATTGGCTGAAACTTATATTATGTAAAGCTATTTTCTTATGTATTTCGGTTGCGTATTTAGTTCCGCAACATGAAGCTTCGGGTTCATGCGTGGCTGGAACTAAATACCGCACTGAGAAATGGTTCCCTTTCTCACGTTTCCATGCTTTCATGGGTTCCAGGTTGGAGGCCGGGTGGAGTGCAAGGAAAGGATAAGCCTAAGTAACGGCCATGTTTTGCTATGCTTTTGAGCGTGTTGTATAATTGTTTTGCCATGTAGTTGTGCTTGTATATTATGTAAATGCTTGACTTGTGTGTTTGCCATGATTAATCTGTTATGTGCATGGGTTGGGACTTGATAAACTGAAGGGAACGGGTGCCTTTATGGTTGGATGCTTGTAAATACAAGAAAGGGCATGTCGAAATTTTCATTTACATGATGTACAAGCAGTGTTTGTTGGTCCTGGGACAGTGTTGCTGCCATATGTATAGTAAATACATGGTAAATTGTGCTGAAAATAGGATGGTAAGCCTTGCGGCTGCACGCGGCGCGTGTAGTCGCGGCGGGATCTGTCATGCCTGGGGCAGCGGGGTGTGACATGATTAAGGGACGTAAAGGGTGTTGACGTAATGGGCTAAGAAAAGAGGCTTATGGAGTGCTATTAAGGAGGACTTAATTGATGGTACCAAATCTAATAGACGGGACCCAATTAAGGATCGACAAAAGATTTCTGACTTGACCAAAAGAAGGGAATAGATTTTTGGCTTAGAAGAGGTTTTTTGATCGATGAAAGGGAAGGCTTCACTTGAGGTTATTTCTGGTAAACTCCCGGGGCTATGACTGGCCTTCTTGTGAGAGTGAAAAGAGTTTTGCAACCTTCGGAGCCTCTTTAACGGCTACTCGACGAAAGTTGGTTCTTTTACAACCCTAGGGACCATCTTCATCGGTCTTCTTAATAAGAGTTGGTTCTTTAACGACCCTAGGGACCATCTTCATCGGTCTTCTTAATAAGAGTCGGTTCTCGGGACCATCTTAGTCGGTCTTCTTGTGAGAACAAAAGAGAAGTTTTACAACCTTCGGGTCCTCTTTGACGGCTACTCGGCGAAAGTTGGTTCTTTTACAACCCTAGGGACCATCTTCATCGGTCTTCTTAATAAGAGTTGGTTCTTTAACGACCCTAGGGACCATCTTCATCGGTCTTCTTAATAAGAGTCGGTTCTCGGGACCATCTTAGTCGGTCTTCTTATGAGAACGTAAATGGAATTCTTTGGACGAGGGGGCCCGTAAGAATTCATTTTCTAAGTCATCTAAGGTCGATCTCAACCCTAGCGAGGGACTTTTCCTCAAACGAAGAATTCTTTGGGTTTCGTGTTTGGACTTTTCATTTCTTGATGTTTCACTTGGGATTTTGATGATTTTCATTCACTTTGGCCTTTGCACTTTTGATCTTTTGAAAATACTTTTCTATTTCAAAATACTTAATCTTGGAAGATATTTGACTTTGGAAAATATTATTTCGAAATCATTTGGTCTTATTTGAAAATATCCATAATTGAGTATTTTTAGACTCTTGAAAATATTTTTATACTTGAGTATATTTAGCTTTTGAAAGTAGCATATTTGAAATCTTAATTTTGAAAATACCTAGCATTTTATAACAGAGTTTATTTCATTTTTCTAAAATTCATTTTTAAAGCGAAAATACTTCAAAAATATAAAAGACCGCTGCTTTGATATCTTTTCATATCAAAGCATCAGTGGAACTGGTTTATTTAGATTTTTAGAATTTTATAGATATGTCGTTTATATTTTTAGGGGCTTCCTTATTATTTTTAATAATTTCTTAAAATTTTTGCTGACTTGTCTTTTTCCTATTGGGCCACGTCATCGGAGTCGAGCTGAAGCAGCAAGGGGGTAATAGAAGGATTTACACGCCGGGCCAATCTCAATATGTGGGCTATTAGACTTAATCCTGGGCCCAACTTTTTTGCTTTCTCTTACACCACTATCACTCGTCAGGAGTTGAACACACGGGTCCTGTAACGTTTCCGCCACAAAAGATCAGAAGGCTCCTCGCGCGTCTGAGTTTCGAACAGAAATGGGGTGGGTTCGTGTGTTAACGGATTGAAATCCGATATCACTTCTGGCCGTCGCGACTGACGAAGAAAGGATCTACAGTATCGTAAGGACGAGAGGAAAGCGATAGGGGTCTCCGTTCGTCGTGTGTTTCTCTCAATAATTAGCAACAAACGTTTATTCAGTCTAGTCCCTAAAAGTTGGGTTTTCATACTTCCGGCGATCCTCGCCGTCATACCTGACGGGACAAACCTCATTAGAACCACGATGGGGAAGATATTATAAAATATGCCTAATTTGTGTTGTATCTACCTACATTGACGGGTGAGCTACTAAGTGACATGGTGAGACAAAACCAATTATAAAGTAATCTGCTACTCTCATACTCAGGACAAATTTATTTGTACCAAACGCTGGTCCCTTGAGGCTTAGAAACAGCACATGCAGTACATCCATGCTCAATTTACATTAATGAAGTTTAATTGGACACAAATGATAAATACTGGGCAATTGCTAATTCTGACTGGTACCAAAATCAAAAGGGACAAGAGGGTATAGTTGCGATACAATAACAATTCTCTGGATGCTTCAAACACATTTCTGCACACACTCACATACCAATCATGAAATGTTTATGTCGGAAGCGACGATTTGGTTCACTATTGTTCATTGTAAGAACGAAATACAACACCTCAAATTGAAACAAGAAAGACGACTGAGCTAGAACCGTAAACAGACTTCACTCTTATCACCTATTCTGTTCATTAATTTCTATGCATCCTGGTCCGAAAGGTTTAAACAATCGCATTTACCATTCCCTGATTACCATCCAATATCCAGGTGCACCATCCTGACCAATCTGGGCTTATGAAAATTATTAAAAGAAAGCATGAAACCAATCAAGTATTCCTTATCCTTGCGATATAGTCCAGAAATTAAAAAAAATGCAAAGAAGGAATCATTCAGTGCTGTTTCAGTATCATAGTACTTAACCTCAACATTTTACAAGAATGTCCTCCACTTTTTGACAATTCTCAATAAAAACGACCATTAAACTGATTTTGACCAGTATACAAGAGAGACAATTTATTCTATAAAGCCCCTGCACTTACCATTATCACAATTAACCTATAAACCAGCGAAATTTGGGCAGCATGTCGCCTAAATGTGATGTACATTTAGGAGATTCTTTAAGCTATACTCATACGAGTTCAGATTAAAGAATCTTGACCTAAACCAAGGAGACCTTGATTTGAGTCACAACATGCACCTAGTCTTGAGCAAAACCTCAAGCTAAGTCACTTCTCTCAAATCTAATTCTGAGAAGATCTCAGTTTAGACCATAGTAAGAGAAGCTAAAAGAGCACTGGATTTCAGAGAACCACTAGGAAAGGATTTAGATAGAAGAAAATGTAAAGAACATAGCTCAATTAACAACTGTCTAAGTTACAGAATCTGCAACCTAGACTCTCACATCATCAAATAAAATCAACATTAATCCAATCAAATAAAGAAAAGGCGAATTCTACCTTACCTGAACTTCAATTCTGGTCACTGATCATTTAGACTAAGGAATCCTTAATCTAAGTTCTCAGACCAGAAAATACAAACTTCAGATGCGAATACAAGACTTTCTTAACATAGACATAGTCAAATCGAAGCTCCTATCTCAATCTCCTCTTGTCTAAGTCATGGAATCCATGAATTAAACCTTTAGATTTCAAGATAAGAAGTCGAAACAATGACAATATCTACTCAGAATAACTTACTAACACAAGAATCGAGAGAAAGAATCAAAAGACGAACTCTTAACTCAAATCAGCAAAGAACGCACAAGATCAACCAATTCATTCAAAATTGTCGATTTACAAATCCAATTCGACATGGTTACAATCACATTCCCCTTACCTTCATTCAGTTTGCTTATTTTACCTTTGAATTTCTCACGAAATAGCTTGCCTTGCTCTTCTTTAATCTAACCTATCAAGTATTTGTGAAAATGCCTAGCTTTTTCTAAGTGAATGTGTGTGCTTCTGTGGAAGAAGGAGGTCTCCTGGTGTTTGGAAAATCGATCCCCCAAGTGTCTAAGAGTGGATCCCTTTCTCTCCCTTCGCTGCTCCTTTTATAGGCGATCTTCTCTGCTTCAATTCCGTCCAGGTACAGCGCACCTCGTCTCCAGCCCGGCAGTTCGCCTCTCAACAGATTTCTGTTACGCTCTCTCTTCTTCCTTCATTTCCTGATCTTGGTTGTGCATGGAGTACGGTACACCAGGTTACTTCTCGTGGGTCCAAGAGTTTACAGCTCCATGCGTGCTTCGTGCTCCACGCGTATCCGTCTTTCATTCACGAAGGGGTCAACATCTTATTCTCCCAGCGACATTTCTCTTTTCTTCTTGCGTGTGCCTGGTTCTCTGTGAGCCACATATTCCTTCTCCCTTGGTTAACATTGGTGTAGAGTGAAACGGGTGCACCGAAAACCTTCTTCTGTGTAGAGGGAAATTTGAATCGCTGACCATCCCCTCCATTTCATCGGCACTGGTTTTCTCCATTTATTCAATTTGTGTATCTTTGCACTTGGCTGAATCCAAAATAAATTCCTTGACAGCCTTCTTGATTGAGTTTTCTCATGGGTTTTTGAGGATAAATCCATAAAAATGTGTAGGATCTAATGGCTCTAATGATTTTCCAAAAATACCCCTTCTAGCATCTTATTCATTTTTCATAAGGTTTGGGGGCCTTTTATATAAAATAAGGTGTTCCATGAATCACTTGGATAATCTCAAGACTTCATAATCTTCTCTATAATTTTCTGAGTTTCTGGGTGTTTTTCCATGATTTTTGGGGTTTGTTTGGCATTTTCCATGATTTTCTCCATTTCCTCTTTTTTTATATTCCATGGAATTATTCAATTGGTTTATGGTTTTTTGGCATCACAAAATGGGGTTAAACAAATGCCCCCCACCAGAATAATTTGTGACGATTCTGGTGAGAAACAATTTGTTCTGGTGGCAATTTATTTTCTTCCTTTTCTTCATCATTTTTGCTTTCTTTCCTCCATGCTACATACAAGGCTACACTCAATTCTTCACTTTAGATCTTTCTATTTTGCATTTTTGGCGCCTATCTCATCCCTCCTTGACTGGTCCCGCCTGAGACATCTCCTGACTCTTTACCATTTGTTTGACTACACCTGGTTCTTTTGGTTTACCTACTACATTTGCCACACTCTTCGTCATTGTCTACATGGTGCACAGGAGTTCATTGTCTTATTCCGTTTCCAGAAGGACACGCAGTCACTTCTTATTGGCTGTGTCTGACGCCGTTGCAGGATGTACTGGTGTTGTTCCTATCCTTCACTTCTTTTTCTAACGGCTCTTTACAGCGCATTAGCTACCCAATGAATGCGTTCCACATAAGCAGATGGTGTCACAGTGAATTCTTCAAGCTTCCTACTACGTTTTCTCACTGGATTCAAACAGCTTGATTTTTATTCATTGGTATATTCCTCATTTCCTTCATGCCACTGACTTGTGGGGTCCAGGACTTGGTCACGTGCCTCCACACATGCATGTGTAGGTAGAGCTCTATTTAGTAACTGGTGCACTCACATTTACCCCCACTCCATCTCACTTCACCCTTTTCTTTTCATCTGGGTTAAGTGCTCTCTTCCTTTTCTCTTCTCTTCACCTTGCCTTCACATCTCATCACTTTTCGAGTTTAAGCTTCGGTTTCCTTAGCTTAGACTCTCGGCTGGCCTAGTCTTGTGTCTCACCTGACTAAGCTTTGTAGCATGGTTTAGATTGGAGTTTCTTCCATCTAGACTTGATCTCGTGGTGAGAACTTTCATTGGTTCAAGCCATGGATCCATTATTTACCCCATTCCCTGTTTAGTCATGCTGTTTGTGCATTGTTTTAATCCTTTTGTTATTTGGTTGCTCACAGATCCATCGATGGAGTCAAAGCTGGTTGCTTTTTGACACTCAGCCACACCCTAACGCCTCACACCTTACGAACTCAGGTATTTTTTATTTCCTTTTACTTCCCTGGCTTCTCCTCACTTTCTTTCATTAACATGTTTTTATTTACACAAGCCATCTGACCTCGTTTTCTTCTGTATTTGGTTTATTGGTCAGCTATTCGATCAACCAGTAGAGGTAGCAACAAGGATAAAGGAGAAATCCTCATCTTTTCCTTCATCAGGTACCATTTTATCTTCCTTTTCTTTCTTTTCTTCTTGTCAGATTGCTTGTTTTCATGGAAAAGAGTGAAACTTTTTACTTCCCCTGATCAGATGTGATAAAGGAAACGAGATGCCTTTCTATGTTGTTCCCAATCTTGCGCTACACCTCTTTTTTTTACTGCATTCTGATCATCTCGAAAGCTTCTTTCCCCTTCTTTTTTTTTTATAACTTTGGGCTAGCGCATGAAATCTGGGCCACTCATTCCTCCTCTCTCTATTGCTGGGTTTGAAAACCTTCTGGGCCTCCAATTTTTACCTTCGGCCCGTTGTTTCTTCAATTATTGGGTCATAACAAATTTTGGGCCTCTGTTTTTTTTTACTCTCGACCTACCGCCTCCTTATGGGGCCGCAACAATGAATGTGTTTTCTTTTTTATTCTTTCGGCCCACACTTCTTCACTGCTGGGCTATCAATTTTATGGGTCCCCTTTTTTTTTGCATGTAGTCCATCGCCTCTTCTTCGCTATTGGGCCGACAGAATTTCTGGGCCTTCTCCTTTATTTTCTTTCGGCCCATCTTTTTATATGAACTATGTGCATTATTTATTAAGCCTTCTTCATCTCGTGTTTTGTAGGTTATTTCTCGCGGTTTCAACAACTACTTTGAGCTCACATTCTCTTGCTTTCCCAAGGTACACACTTCTCCTCCTCTTTGAACATATGGATTGTGAATGATTGTAACTCATGAAATTATGCCTTAGCCTCCATTTATTGGGTATGATGTGACTTGTGTTTGTAATGAGGCTATTTGAGTTTGATTTGATGAAATGTGCATGGTACATCACTTGTTGGGCACGAATATGGGTCGTGAATTGTTGTTTGTCGGGGCATGACTTGTTTTGGTGGCATCAATTGTTTTTGCATGATGGGTTATTTTGGGAACGGGCATAGGAACTGTTTTGGATACAGGAACTGCTTGGGTTATTTCGGGGGCATGATTTATGTTGTGGGTTTGAGTTGCTTGGTTAATTGAACTGTTTTGGAAACATGAGTTGCTTTTGAAGATTTGAATATGCCCTAGTTTTAGATTGTTAGGTAGGTAGGTGGTTCAAGGTTGCTTAGAAAACTATTTTTATTGGTTTTGTTCTGTTTGGAAGTGTTCTTTGATGGCATACTGGAAACGACCCGCTGGTCTCCCAACCAATCGTCCTTCGGAGGATGAAATCAAAACCTTCATTCGTTCTTATGACCCCAAAAATCGCTTTCCTGAACATCACCCTGACATTCGTGCTGAAATGCTAGAAGGTCGCGACTTCTCATCTGGCCGAATACCTCGTCATGAAACAACCCCTTTTCTTTCTCCTAAAGATCCATTCTCTTTGTTTCCTCCTAAGAACCCTTTGACACAACAAATCACCACCATTCTTTATGACAACTTCCCTCGTCGCCGTCGTATCATGCAATCGGGTCCTCATGGTGGTACAACTATGGCTCTTCATGCAATTGAGGAACCCAGTCATCATACTGGTCCTGCTAGAATCCTTCACCCCGCTACTAATGCCATGACTTATCCGGCCGTGCACCTTCCAGGTGTTGCTATGGTAGCGGGTACCACTAAGCCTTGGCATTCAGTCACTTTCAATGTGAGAGGAGGTCTTCTCCATAACCCGGGACAGACTGAATGGACCCTCTTTTGCTTGAGAAATTATAGGCCTTTGTTGAAAAAGGCCGGTATTTTCGAGGCTGTAGCTCTTGCACCTTTTGATTATCACCCAAATGTGCCTGTTTTCAAGGCCTTCGTGAGTAATTGGAACTACCCCACCAATTCCTTATTAGTTGAGGATCGTTTCATGACCGTGACTCTTGATGACTTAGAAGATGTTGCTGGTTTGCCTGTTTTGGGTTCTCCTTATGAAGAGTATTCGCCTCCTGATTCGGATCTCTTTGGAATGAATCCTGATGGTACTTGGAAGTATTCATTTGGAGTGAGGCGGGTTTATGAAATATACAATGAGATCTCTGAAAGCCGATATAAGAGGAATAAAGGTGCCAAAGTTCCTTTACGTGCTTGGGTGGAATATTTCACCGATCTTACTGAAAAGTCCGCTGATTGGCCTCCGCCTTCTATCTTGAATGAACGGCTTCTTAGGGGTGATGTGTCCAAAGCAAGTCTATCTAGCTTGACTTCTAGGGCCTCTTCCTTGGATGATGAGACTGTTCTCACCGCTTATCTTGCTTGGTGGCTCTGTTATTTTATTGTGCCTGGGCAATCAGTTGGTGTTTTCCGACCAGAAACCATCATTGCAGCTAATGCCATGGCTCGTGGTAAGCGATTGATCTTGGCTGTTCCTGCGTTGGTTAACCTCTACAAGTCTCTTCGCCTCTTAGCCTCTTCTTCTGATCCTTCTTGTACTCCCACGGTGATCCCTTATCATCTCTTATTTGGGTGGGTCCGCTTGAATTGGCCTCGAGTCTATGATTCTCCTGTGATGTCTGAGTCGTTGATGAAGTTTCTCCCAAAGCTAGCCGCCATTGCTCATGTAAACCCTGCTAGGTGTCCAGATCCTTGGAAGACGCATCTGTTCTTTGTCCAAAGTCGTGAAGCCGTGGCCGCTCGTTCTCGTTCTTTTCGCTTGGGTCTTTCAGTGACTTCTTTCGAGCGTGAGATTGAGGATAAAGCGCCTCTCCCTGGTGGACCTTTTCCGCTCCTTGCTGATTCTCTTCGAGATGCGGAACTCTTTGTAAGTATGCGTGAAGCGCTCCTTCCTTACCGTTCGGGGAATAACTTGTCAGCTGAGATTTATTGCCCTTCCTTGGTTGCTCATCAATTCGGCTATGACCAGTATATCCCTGCTATGACCATTCCACCTGCACATGGCTCACTACCTATGAATTTGCTTACTCATGCTCACCTTTGGCATTCTTACTCACAATTGGGCACTGATGTGAAGTGTTGGGTTCCTTCTTCCAAGCGCGTGGGAACTATCACTGCCCGCTTCTTCAAGTGGTTCACCCATTTAGTGGAATCTTTTCATGAGCGCCTCCAAGAAGAGATCATAAGACGTGTGTATCCTTCCAATGCTTACGCTCGTTGTTCTCACAAACATCCTCCTCGTGGGCCTAGTCTACCTGATGACTTTCGTGGATTGGATGGGGTCATTCACTATCTCTCGAAGGAAGAGACAATGGCTGCTCTCTCTAGACCTCCCTTTACCACCTCTTCAGGTCTAACCTTAGCATCTTTTCCTTCCACTTCGTTCTTCTTTTAGGGTCAAATGTTTTGTGGCTAATTTTCTTTTCTTGTTCTATGAATAGTTAATAAGCCCATGACAGAAACTCCTACTCAATCAAGAGCACGTGAATCTCCTCCTCCCGTTAGTGAGGCTAATGTGGATGCAGAGGCTGATGAGGCGGGTGAAGAGGGAACGGCTAATCAGTCACCGCCTCACTCGACTCCACCTTTTGTTGATGAAGAGTTGGGCTCCTTTATGAAAGAGGGAGAGGCTTTTGCCAATTCTTGCTTCGAGGAATCTTTGGGAGAAGGTATTCTTATACGTCCTTTTTTTATTCTCTATAAGCCTCTTGACTTCTGAATTTAAACCCCTTTTCTGACCATTATTCAGATATTTCTGGTGAAGTGGATGAAACTCCTTCAAAAGGTCAAAGCGACAACCTCGCTCCTACCACTTTTGCTAGCCCTTCTAGTTTGCCTTCAACTTCTTCTATTCGGGCTAAGCCACCTTCAAGTATTTCCAATGCTTTCGTGGGGCCAAAGTCCCTAACATGGCTTCCTCCTGATATCAAGCTCCCAGAAGAGCCAGAAATCATTGAGATTAGTGACGAACCAGATCCCATCCCTCCTATGTCCTTGAATCCTCCTGGAGGTACATCTATTCTTCACGAACCTTCCTCTTTTATCGTGTCTTTTTCCCTTGATGGTTCTTGCTTCATGTTCTCCTTCCTTGTACACTTGTAGTTTTCCTTGTTGATGAGGTGGCACGACTTCTATGGAAGCTTGCTGAAACGTGTGGTGAAACATGCCTAGGCCGTCAGTTCTTTGATTATGGTTGTTTCCAATACTTGCAAGGGACTGATCGCAATGATACCCTTGAACACCTTGCCAATTTGGGTTTAGTGCCTTTGCGCTTTCACCTTCATTTCATCACTAAGGAGTTCATTCAATGGGAATACTCCAAGAGGCTTCGTGTTCTTTCTTCTGCTACTCTTAAAAGGGGCCATGCCGAGTCTAAGGTTTTCTCCATCCTTGAGCTTCAAAAGGAACTTCCCTTAATGATCGCTACCAGTCGCCGCCAATATGAGTTCCTTAGGGCTAGCCACGATTTTTCTAAGGTTGATCTGGTGGAGTCAGAAATTGCCCGCCTCGAGGGAGAGTTGGAAGGTCTTCCTTCCTCGTTGGCAGCATGCACTACTTTCATGAAATCTGCATGGTCTGATCATAGTCACGCGGTGGGCCGCATGAAACGTCTTTGGGTTGATTGCGAAAAACATGCCAAGGAAGCTCGCAAACTGGTTGTTTATGTGAACGCGACACTCACTGAGTTACATCGCTTCTTTAGCTCCTCTAAGCGCATAGTGAGGCCTCATAGGGATGCTTCCGTCCGCCCTCGCCCTTATTAGTCTCTTGCATTAGGTTGTTTCATGGGTCTTCTATTATGGCCTTGCATTTTTGTTTAACAACTGTTTGAGACCTTGTATCTTTCTTGTTTGTGGCTTGTTTGAAGTTTTGAATCTTTAGTTGTCGGTGGGATTAGGAGGCTTTGTATTTCTCGGTTTAAGAACATTTTGAATGGTGTTGGTTATAATGAATGAACTGTTTGTGATGATCTGGTTTATGATGATCTGGTTTGCGTTGATGTTCGTCTCTTTATGCTATCTTCCCTTAAGCTCTTTTGGTTTGTTGTGCATACTTTTCTTGTTCTTGCATTTGTAGGGTGAGACATGGGCGATCATGACATGGATCCCGCTTTCAATGCCCAGGACAACGCTCATCACGATGACATCCCTGGATTCTGGCTTAACTTCATGATACCACCGCCCCCTCCTATCTACGCAGGTAATCTTCTTTATTGGGCTTGATGTTTTCACTTTCTTCTCTTTTTGCTTGACCGCTTGTGCTTATCTCCTCCTTGTTGCTCATAGCTGCTTTCTTACATTTTGTAGATGTCACTGTGGAGACTTTGAGGGGTGCTGTCACGGCTCTGCAGGAGGCTAGTATGCACACTGCCGCGCCCCTTGACGTCGTTACTGACGAGCTCTTTCTCCATCTCTCTCTTGCCACTCCATCCAACCGTGGCGTACCAGGTCAGGTGGCGGGTCTCGTAGGGACGTGCCATGCTGCCTTAGCCACCCTTCGATGGGACTTCCTTGTTCCTGAGTTCACCTCTCTCGTCTCTCGCATTCGAGCTTCTACTCAGATTATGGAGTCCACTGCTCTTGTCTGCGGTGACCTGGCCACTCGCTACCGTGCCATTGGTGAGTATCTCTCCTCTCTCATTATTGCCTACACAGAGGCTGCTCCCCTAGGTGGTGCATCTTTTGCACAGAACGTAGAGGCTAGTCGTGCCAGAGAGGAGTTGAGCTATGCGGGCCCCTTGGAGACGACTTATTCCCTCCTCTTGGACACTTGGGGCGAGTTTCTGGATACTGCTCGTCTTCGTTGTCAGGAGGAGGCCAGCAGTGTGGGTCGGTTCTTTGCTGAGATCCGTAGGCGTAGAGATGTTGCCCGTGAGCATTATGAGCGCCTTATTCAGCTATTGGCCCGCGCTAGGGCGAGGAGCATTGCTGCTCATGGGGCCATTTAGCAGGTTTGTTCTCTATCCTCCTTTGTGATCTTGATGCCATGGATGTTGATACTTGTGGTTTGTCATGTTGGTGTTGATACTTGTTGTTTGGCATGGTTGTGTCTTGTGATTGCACTTGTTGGAGATGTGTTTGGATGATGATACTTGATGTTTGTTTTGTCTGATATGGATGTGTTGAACTTGGTTGACTTGGTTTGGTGACGCTTGGATGTCTTGGGGTTGGTGAGCTTTGTTGTAGAATTGTGCTTCCTTGTCTTGCAATGTTCAATTGACCTTACGCTTGACTGAGCTCTTACGCTCGGGGCTTCTTTGCGTACTTGATTGCGATGCAACAAGTGATTCTTTTCCTTCTCTTTCCCACCTGATTGAGCTCTCGCGCTCAAGGTTTCCTTTCTCTTTCTCTTTTTGCAATACAACAGGTATTTCGTCATTCTTGCGCTGATTGGGCTTTCGCGCTCAAGGCCTTCTTCTTACTCATCTTGCGAGGTTCGAATAATCTTACTCTTACCACCGCTTCTTCAAGAGATATGGGAATTTGGCCCATACTCATTTTCCTTTCTTCTTTCTTCTTTTAGAATCTCGAACACACATAGCTCCACTCCACAATTTAGGTTAGGGTATTTGGCCCGCTCCTGTCTTTCCTTGGGCCTGAACCTACATGGGTCTTGACTCTTCTCTTTTTTTTTTGTTGTTTTCTTCTGACATTAGCCTCGAACGCTTCCGCTCCTTCTACGCCTTCTTGACTTCATACCGTTTCTTTCAAGCACTAACTTGAGCAGTTTCTTTCCACTTTCAACCACTACGGCCTTAACTTTCTTCACATGTTCACACGTTCGCCATTAATCTCAACTTACACCCTTTCTCTTTTCGTGCCTATATAAGCACGCCTTCATTCTATTCTTTTCTTCACCTAAATTCACTGTACTTTGTCATTTTCCTACCATCAATTTCTTATCACCATGTCTTCCACTCCTTCATCCAAACGTGGCAGAGACGCTTCTGGTTCCTCCGCTCTTCGCCTGGATTCTACCTTTCCTGATTGGTCTCTTACCCCCGATAACCGCTACCTCTTTCGCGATGAGACTGCCTTCCTTTCTTACTACAACGACATGGGCAACGAAGAGCGGCCAGTGGCTGATTGCTACTTCTTCCGTCCTATGAGGAGGATTCCAGTGGAGCACGTGAATCTTATTAGGGATTGGTTGGATTCATGGAGTTTGGCTGGCTTGGCCGACTGCGATCATGCATATCATCCTAGAATTACCCGTCTCTTCTACGCCAATCTTAGGATCTCTTTCAACCACTATGGAACTCCTTCGGCCTCTTCCTATCTGTTTGGTCGTTTCTTTCATATCACGGCCGGAGATTTGGCTAACTACTTGCGGGCTGCCAATACTGTCAACGGTTCCACCATTTATGCCTATCAGAGATGGCCTCAAGGTTTTGGAAGTTATCAGGAATGTCGCCAATGGTTTCAGGTGGCGGCTCCTGATGTAGAGAGGGTGTCTACTTTCCATTTACCCGCTCTTCACAGGTATTTTCTTTCTTCATTCTTTCTCTTCAATTGCCTTCTCCTTATCTTTTAATTGCCTTTTCCTCCGGTTGTGTTTCCTCTCATCCCCTTTTGTTTACATCCTTTATCATGACTCCTAGGCTTCTCTTCTTGGTGGTAAATGACATCATCTTTCCGCAAGGAGTCATGACTCATCTCGCCAAGCCAGGGAGTCTTTTTTATCTTCGCAACTTGATCCAAAAACAATGGCCTATCAATCTGGCCCACATGATCCTCTTTCACATGCACCAAGTAGCAATCTCTGCTCGGGAACCGCTTCCTTATGGTCATCTTATCGAGGCTCTCATGCTTAGGGCTCGCATACGTGTGCCTGACATGTTATGGGGTAACCGTATTTCTGATGCTGATGTGGCACATCCCTTCAACCTTCTCCTTTCATTGCCACTTATCGGGTGGGTTGAATCTTCAATGGACATGTTAGTTCCCGATCCTAACCAGCCGGTGAATGATTATATCTTGCTCCCTAATGCGGCCCCCAACCAGTATGGTCCTATGGGTGTTGATTCTCCGCCGGATGATAACTCCGCCATGATGGTCCTTGACGACCCTGTCCCTGTCTCAATTCGGGGTTTGATTGATCAGCGCTTCGGAGAATTGAATGACCGCTTGGACACCTTGGAAGGGATGATTCAAGCTATCTCCGTCTCTCTTAACAACTTGGCCGGTGGTGGAGCTGCGGTCGTTGATGAAGTCGTGGCTGCCCCAGAGTAAACGACCATCTTGATGTGCCTTGCCCCAGTGTTAGCTTTAGGGCGCTCTTGTATCTTCTATTTTGTCTCCCTTTAATCGCTATCGGTTGTTGTTTAAGCTTGTCTCGTATTAGTCTTCTTTATACAGTGGTTGTAATGATGTATCTTCTTTTGATGAATGGAGCTCTCTGTTTTCTTCTTTTTATTCTTCTCCCCTACTGAAATTTCCATGCTAATCAAATTTTATATTTTTTTTAGATTTTTAAGTATTTTTTTCGGATTTTTAAAAACTGCTATTTTTGGACGGTTCATAACTAATTAGATTAACGATTTTCTAAAATAAAAAAATATTTAAAAATTTTGAAAAATTGTAAAATTTGATATGCGTAAAGATTTCAATAGAGAGATAATATTCGGTTTGGATCGGTTATTTTGAACTAGATTTGAATGTTTTTATCGCAACTCACTCTAGTAAATCTGTATATATCTATATGTCGGTTATTTCAATAGGGAGATAATATTTTTATTGTTTGCACAAGCTGGTTCCTTGGGCGATATAATTTATATTCATAAATTATAACCACCATTGCTAAAATTACCATCGCTACCCTCTGTTCCCTTCCGCGCGCTCTGTTCTGCATCTCTCTACTATCGCTAACCTCAATTTTCCTCTCGCGCGCTCCCCTCCTCTTCAGATGCGCTCTCCTCCCCTTCTCTCTGGTGTGCGCTCTCCGCCCCTCTGATCATCTCTCCTACTCCCGACGCTCCCTTTTCTGTCTCCTTTAGACCTTGCCTTCCTTTTTCGTCTCCCTTGGACCTCGCCTCACAGCAAAACAAATTGAACACACAAAAGTAACAAGTTGAACATATGAATGAACAAAGTGAACATATACACCAACAAAGTGAGACATATAAAATAAGCACAGAAGTCTGATGAGCGGCAAAACAAATTAAACACACAAAAGTAACAAATTGAACATATGAATGAACAAAGTGAACATATACACAAACAAAGTGAGACATATAAAATAAGCACAGAAGTCTGACGAGAAGCAAAACAAATTGAACACACAAAAGTAACAAATTTAACATATGAATGAACAAAGTGAACATATACACCAACAAAGTGAGACAAAAAAAATAAACACTGACGCACAGTAAAACAAATTGAACACATAAAGTAGCAAAGTGAACATATGAATGAACAAAGTGAACATATACACTAACAAAGTGAGACAAAATAAACATTGACGCACAGTAAAATAAACTGAACACATAAAAGTAACAAATTGAACATATGAAAGAACAAAGTAAATGATAGGCGGGTTTCACATCGAAATATTCAACCCTTTTAGGCCTTAATTTCAATTAAATATTTGTGTTTTAGTTAGATTTAATGCAATTTAGGTTAGAAATATGGTACTGCTATTTGCCCTTGTCTAATTTCAGGTTCAGTGATGATTTGGAGCAAAATTGGGCCCAAGGCAGTGTTCAAGCGGAGCAAATCAGAGTCCAAGCGACTGGAGCAAAGGAACAGGGTCAAACCAGACAAGTCCCCTGTTCTGGCGACCCGCCAGGATTTCTGTCGACCCGCCAGGAATTCAAGCGACCCGCCAGGATTCCTGTCGACCCCGCCAGACATAAACCGACCTGCCCAATTTGGAGAGATATTTCTGGCAGAGCACTTTCTCTATTCTTGGACGAGCCAGACACGATCTCCACCTATGGAAACCGCCTTTGAGAGCTATTTAAACATAGGAAGAGCTCCAGAAAAGGAAGTGAGTTTAGAGAGAGAGAAATCGAGAGAAGATAGCAGAATTTCCACCCAGCCGCTTCATGTCGACCCGCCAGGATCTGAGGAGACCCGCCAGAAGACAGGCTGAGAGTTGTTTGCTGTTGTTTCTTGTTGTAAACTTTCTATATTTTCTGTCTTTTGATGTTTAGTTTGCTAAAACCTTTTATCTTTATGTTTAGTATGACTTTTAGTGAGTAGTTTAGTTTAGGGGCAATTGTAGGGAACCATGACTTGGTAGATTAATGAAGTTTGATTTAGTTTTCTAATTTTTCTAAGTTGCTTTGCTTTACTTAAGATTATTTGCTGAAATTGTGAATTGAATTGAATTGATTTGAAGGTTTGCTCACTTGGTTAGGCCTGACCTCGTAGATAAGCAAATAGAACCCTAATTTCAAAACAATTTGTGTTCTCAAACCATAGGATAGTTAGTATACCCAAAAGGTGAAACCGGAACTTAGCCGAGAGATTTATTCCCTCCTAAGATCGAGAGATCTAGGATATCCTACCTGTCGCGGCTTTTTCGTCATTATTCCCCTCGAAGGAATTTCTCGAAGAACAATGGGAACATAGCCTTAGATTCACCTCCCTTAAGGTTTCGATCTCTTTAGCGAACATCTCTCAACACGAGAGAATCCTATAAAGAGTCGCTACTTAAAGGAGTTTCTTAATTTAGCGGGTCCTTTCTTTCCAGTAGGCGCAAGCCCCTACTGTTAATTACCCCGTAGTTGCCTACGAGAACCTCTGATTAAGGGACGTAAAGGGTGTTGACGTAATGGGCTAAGAAAAGAGGCTTATGGAGTGCTATTAAGGAGGACTTAATTGATGGTACCAAATCTAATAGACGGGACCCAATTAAGGATCGACAAAAGATTTCTGACTTGACCAAAAGAAGGGAATAGATTTTTGGCTTAGAAGAGGTTTTTTGATCGATGAAAGGGAAGGCTTCACTTGAGGTTATTTCTGGTAAAATCCTGGGGCTATGACTGGCCTTCTTGTGAGAGTGAAAAGAGTTTTGCAACCTTCGGAGCCTCTTTAACGGCTACTCGACGAAAGTTGGTTCTTTTACAACCCTAGGGACCATCTTCATCGGTCTTCTTAATAAGAGTTGGTTCTTTAACGACCCTAGGGACCATCTTCATCGGTCTTCTTAATAAGAGTCGGTTCTCGGGACCATCTTAGTCGGTCTTCTTGTGAGAACAAAAGAGAAGTTTTACAACCTTCGGGTCCTCTTTGACGGCTACTCGGCGAAAGTTGGTTCTTTTACAACCCTAGGGACCATCTTCATCGGTCTTCTTAATAAGAGTTGGTTCTTTAACGACCCTAGGGACCATCTTCATCGGTCTTCTTAATAAGAGTCGGTTCTCGGGACCATCTTAGTCGGTCTTCTTATGAGAACGTAAATGGAATTCTTTGGACGAGGGGGCCCGTAAGAATTCATTTTCTAAGTCATCTAAGGTCGATCTCAACCCTAGCGAGGGACTTTTCCTCAAACGAAGAGGTTTCGGTTCTGACTTTGGGTTTCGTGTTTGGACTTTTCATTTCTTGATGTTTCACTTGGGATTTTGATGATTTTCATTCACTTTGGCCTTTGCACTTTTGATCTTTTGAAAATACTTTTCTATTTCAAAATACTTAATCTTGGAAGATATTTGACTTTGGAAAATATTATTTCGAAATCATTTGGTCTTATTTGAAAATATCCATAATTGAGTATTTTTAGACTCTTGAAAATATTTTTATACTTGAGTATATTTAGCTTTTGAAAGTAGCATATTTGAAATCTTAATTTTGAAAATACCTAGCATTTTATAACAGAGTTTATTTCATTTTTCTAAAATTCATTTTTAAAGCGAAAATACTTCAAAAATATAAAAGACCGCTGCTTTGATATCTTTTCATATCAAAGCATCAGTGGAACTGGTTTATTTAGATTTTTAGAATTTTATAGATATGTCGTTTATATTTTTAGGGGCTTCCTTATTATTTTTAATAATTTCCTAAAATTTCTGCTGACTTGTCTTTTTCCTATTGGGCCACGTCATCGGAGTCGAGCTGAAGCAGCAAGGGGGTAATAGAAGGATTTACACGCCGGGCCAATCTCAATATGTGGGCTATTAGACTTAATCCTGGGCCCAACTTTTTTGCTTTCTCTTACACCACTATCACTCGTCAGGAGTTGAACACACGGGTCCTGTAACGTTTCCGCCACAAAAGATCAGAAGGCTCCTCGCGCGTCTGAGTTTCGAACAGAAATGGGGTGGGTTCGTGTGTTAACGGATTGAAATCCGATATCACTTCTGGCCGTCGCGACTGACGAAGAAAGGATCTACAGTATCGTAAGGACGAGAGGAAAGCGATAGGGGTCTCCGTTCGTCGTGTGTTTCTCTCAATAATTAGCAACAAACGTTTATTCAGTCTAGTCCCTAAAAGTTGGGTTTTCATACTTCCGGCGATCCTCGCCGTCATACCTGACGGGACAAACCTCATTAGAACCACGATGGGGAAGATATTATAAAATATGCCTAATTTGTGTTGTATCTACCTACATTGACGGGTGAGCTACTAAGTGACATGGTGAGACAAAACCAATTATAAAGTAATCTGCTACTCTCATACTCAGGACAAATTTATTTGTACCAAACGCTGGTCCCTTGAGGCTTAGAAACAGCACATGCAGTACATCCATGCTCAATTTACATTAATGAAGTTTAATTGGACACAAATGATAAATACTGGGCAATTGCTAATTCTGACTGGTACCAAAATCAAAAGGGACAAGAGGGTATAGTTGCGATACAATAACAATTCTCTGGATGCTTCAAACACATTTCTGCACACACTCACATACCAATCATGAAATGTTTATGTCGGAAGCGACGATTTGGTTCACTATTGTTCATTGTAAGAACGAAATACAACACCTCAAATTGAAACAAGAAAGACGACTGAGCTAGAACCGTAAACAGACTTCACTCTTATCACCTATTCTGTTCATTAATTTCTATGCATCCTGGTCCGAAAGGTTTAAACAATCGCATTTACCATTCCCTGATTACCATCCAATATCCAGGTGCACCATCCTGACCAATCTGGGCTTATGAAAATTATTAAAAGAAAGCATGAAACCAATCAAGTATTCCTTATCCTTGCGATATAGTCCAGAAATTAAAAAAAATGCAAAGAAGGAATCATTCAGTGCTGTTTCAGTATCATAGTACTTAACCTCAACATTTTACAAGAATGTCCTCCACTTTTTGACAATTCTCAATAAAAACGACCATTAAACTGATTTTGACCAGTATACAAGAGAGACAATTTATTCTATAAAGCCCCTGCACTTACCATTATCACAATTAACCTATAAACCAGCGAAATTTGGGCAGCATGTCGCCTAAATGTGATGTACATTTAGGAGATTCTTTAAGCTATACTCATACGAGTTCAGATTAAAGAATCTTGACCTAAACCAAGGAGACCTTGATTTGAGTCACAACATGCACCTAGTCTTGAGCAAAACCTCAAGCTAAGTCACTTCTCTCAAATCTAATTCTGAGAAGATCTCAGTTTAGACCATAGTAAGAGAAGCTAAAAGAGCACTGGATTTCAGAGAACCACTAGGAAAGGATTTAGATAGAAGAAAATGTAAAGAACATAGCTCAATTAACAACTGTCTAAGTTACAGAATCTGCAACCTAGACTCTCACATCATCAAATAAAATCAACATTAATCCAATCAAATAAAGAAAAGGCGAATTCTACCTTACCTGAACTTCAATTCTGGTCACTGATCATTTAGACTAAGGAATCCTTAATCTAAGTTCTCAGACCAGAAAATACAAACTTCAGATGCGAATACAAGACTTTCTTAACATAGACATAGTCAAATCGAAGCTCCTATCTCAATCTCCTCTTGTCTAAGTCATGGAATCCATGAATTAAACCTTTAGATTTCAAGATAAGAAGTCGAAACAATGACAATATCTACTCAGAATAACTTACTAACACAAGAATCGAGAGAAAGAATCAAAAGACGAACTCTTAACTCAAATCAGCAAAGAACGCACAAGATCAACCAATTCATTCAAAATTGTCGATTTACAAATCCAATTCGACATGGTTACAATCACATTCCCCTTACCTTCATTCAGTTTGCTTATTTTACCTTTGAATTTCTCACGAAATAGCTTGCCTTGCTCTTCTTTAATCTAACCTATCAAGTATTTGTGAAAATGCCTAGCTTTTTCTAAGTGAATGTGTGTGCTTCTGTGGAAGAAGGAGGTCTCCTGGTGTTTGGAAAATCGATCCCCCAAGTGTCTAAGAGTGGATCCCTTTCTCTCCCTTCGCTGCTCCTTTTATAGGCGATCTTCTCTGCTTCAATTCCGTCCAGGTACAGCGCACCTCGTCTCCAGCCCGGCAGTTCGCCTCTCAACAGATTTCTGTTACGCTCTCTCTTCTTCCTTCATTTCCTGATCTTGGTTGTGCATGGAGTACGGTACACCAGGTTACTTCTCGTGGGTCCAAGAGTTTACAGCTCCATGCGTGCTTCGTGCTCCACGCGTATCCGTCTTTCATTCACGAAGGGGTCAACATCTTATTCTCCCAGCGACATTTCTCTTTTCTTCTTGCGTGTGCCTGGTTCTCTGTGAGCCACATATTCCTTCTCCCTTGGTTAACATTGGTGTAGAGTGAAACGGGTGCACCGAAAACCTTCTTCTGTGTAGAGGGAAATTTGAATCGCTGACCATCCCCTCCATTTCATCGGCACTGGTTTTCTCCATTTATTCAATTTGTGTATCTTTGCACTTGGCTGAATCCAAAATAAATTCCTTGACAGCCTTCTTGATTGAGTTTTCTCATGGGTTTTTGAGGATAAATCCATAAAAATGTGTAGGATCTAATGGCTCTAATGATTTTCCAAAAATACCCCTTCTAGCATCTTATTCATTTTTCATAAGGTTTGGGGGCCTTTTATATAAAATAAGGTGTTCCATGAATCACTTGGATAATCTCAAGACTTCATAATCTTCTCTATAATTTTCTGAGTTTCTGGGTGTTTTTCCATGATTTTTGGGGTTTGTTTGGCATTTTCCATGATTTTCTCCATTTCCTCTTTTTTTATATTCCATGGAATTATTCAATTGGTTTATGGTTTTTTGGCATCACAAAATGGGGTTAAACACTACCGAATAGTTAAAGCAAACCCTAAAACTTAAGCCAAGAAACGAGAGTTGAAACTTAGGTTTTTAGGGAGGTTTAGAGGTCAAAACTTAGTGATACCAAATCAAGAACGAGAGTTAGTATTTGGACCAGAGTTTAAACCAAAAACCTGAACTTAGAGAACTTAGAAACTAATTAAACTGAATTGTCGTACTGTTCTGGCGACCCGCCAGGAATCCTGTCGACCCGCCAGGAACTCTGTCGACCCGCCAGGAACTCTGTCGACCCGTCAGGAATCCTGTCGACCCGCCAGGATAGTGCCTGGAAGTAGAACCCGACCAATTAACCCTAGTTTAAGTCCTTAATTCGAGTTTAGATCTTTACCTTAATTTTTAGAGTAATTTAGAAATTATTTAGAGTTTTAAATTAATTTCTTTAGTTTAAATCTATTACTTTTAATTAATTAACCAACTTTTTGACTTGTTTACCCCTAAATCAATTGAACTAAATTACTTAAAGTCTAAAGTTTAGAATAACCGTCCCTGTGGATTCGATCCTCAAGCTATATTACATTAGATTAGATTGAGATTTAATTTGACTTAGGTTTTACCTCCGATCAAATTTGGCACCGTTTCCGGGGACGATGACTAGATTTAAGTTTAGGTAATTAAGTTTTATTGATCTTTTGTCTTTTCCTCTTGTTTCTTGTTTGTAGGAGTACACGCTGGCCGGGAAGAAGAAGCTTAAGCAACCTCAACCCGCAAGCGAGTGCAAATACTTTACGAGGAACCAAGCTAAGAGCGACGAGACACCCCGACCTTCCGCTTCATTTGTTTCCCAAACCGTTCGTTTTCCAGGAGAACAAATAGAAGCCAAGGAGGCCACAACTTCGACTTCATCACCTATTTCGACTCCCTTGCTGGTTTACCAACGAGGAAGGCGAAATCCATCAGCTCAACTCGCGAATCAACCGCCAGGACTATTCCAGGCGACCCGCCAGGATTCAGGCGGACCCGCCAGGAACCATCCTGAGGAAGGTTCGAAAGACACCGACGACGCGAAACCAATGGCAGACCTGAACGGGAACCCACCTATTGGTCCAGAAGGAGAAGGACCGTTGATGGTAGATCCAGCTGTGCTTCAACGAGCCCTCGATGATGTTAGGGAGGCGGCAAGGATTGCGGCGGAGAACCGACCTTTGAAGGAGATCGGAGCCCCAACCGCAAACAATGTCCGACTTGGAGTCAACCCTCCCCAAGCTCGAAGGACTCGCGATCTATTCTTCAACCCATCTCTCATTGCCCTTATCCAACGAAACCAGTTTAGTGGGAATCCGACGGAAGACGCGAACAAGCATTTGCAGCGATTCCTACGGAATTGCATCACTCTCAACCTTGAAGAAGTCGCTCCCGATATAATCCGGTTAACTTTTTTCCCTTTTTCTCTTAGAGACCAAGCAGAGGATTGGTTGAATAGTTTCAATAGTAACCCGTTTACTTGTTGGGATGATTTGGCCAAGGCCTTCTTGGAAAGGTTCTATCCTAGAATCAAAACCACTTCGATTGTAAGGGAGATAATTGGGTTTAAATAGGAAAGTGATGAAAATTTATTTGAAGCTTGGGAACGCTTTAAAGATTTGTTGAGAATGTGTCCTCATCATGATATAGGCCAGGATAGACTAATTTGTAGTTTCTATGACGGTTTGAACCATCAAACTCGTCAAAGTGTTAACTCAACTGCAGGTGGGTCTCTTCTCGACCTAGGGTGTAGGGATGCAAAGGCACTAATCGAAAGCATGGCGAGCTCTCAAACCAATTGGTCGGTGAGAGAGAAGAATTCCAAAGGAGGGATGATACCAGTGGATAAATCAACTCATTTGCAAGCCCAACTGGACGCCTTGACCACAATGATGAAGAAAATGAAGACCAAACCCGTGGAGGCAGTCCAGAAATGTCAATTCTGTGAGGAAGAAGGACATACAGCAAAGGCATGTCACTTGGTAGCAAGAGACGAGCCCGTAGCTGATGTTAATGCAGTCATGGCATCTCCGCCCTACGCGCCCCAGAATTACGTATACCGAGACAAGAGAAACCATCCTGGGCTATCTTATGGCAATCCAAACGGGTGCGCGAATCCGGAACAAGCTCAACCACCACCTCAAAACAAGCCTAACAACAACGCTGCAGGTAATAACAATCAAGTTAGTTACTATCAGCAACATAGGAATTTGGTGGACAAGTTCATGGCAGATCAAACGAAGTGGAATCATACGGTCTTTGATGAGATGAAGCAAGTTCGCGAGTCCTTGCAATTCCTCATTCAACAAAGCAAATTGGCAAATCCCCAAAGCCAAGGAGCTTTAACGAAGACCGGGATGTTTCCAAGCCAACCTGAAGTGAACCCCAACGGAGAAGTCAAGAGTGTCACGCATCGACTAAGGAGTGGAACGGAGTACGTTGGTCCCAAAAATCCAGACGAATCGGTCCCAGGAGAAGCTCAGGCGGACCCGCCAGAAGAAAATGCAGAAAAACATGGCTGTCAGGACAATTTCTGGCGACCCGCCAGGATGATGCGCAGAATGCAGAGCTCTCAGGACAATTTCTGGCGACCCGCCAGAAAAGATCCTGAAGCTCAGAAAGACAAGATCAAGGCTCCGATTCAGACCCGTTATGCGCCAGAAGTTCCATTTCCCGAGAGGCTAGCCAAGGCAAAGTAAGAGAAGGAGTATGGGAAGTTCATGGAGATAATGAAGCAAATCCAAATCTCCATACCCTTCACCGACATGTTGACCAAAATGCCCTCCTATGCCAAGTTTCTAAAAGACATTTTGACTAACAAGAAGAAGCTGGAGGACGTTTGCATCGCTGTGACTCATGAGAGCAAATCCGTGTCAACCAAGAGACTTCCCCCGAAGTTGAAAGATCCAGGGAAATTCACGATTCCGTGCAAGATTGGGGAGGCGAACATCAAGCGAGCCTTGCTGGACTTGGGAGCAAGTGTGAGTCTCATGCCCGAATCCATTTTCAACAAGCTCGGAGTGGGAGAATTGAGGACAACCCGAATGACATTGCAACTCGCGTACCGATCGACTTGTTTGCCCTTGGGAATAGTTGAAGATATGCCAATTCAAGTTGGAGATATTGTGGTGCCATGTGATTTCGTGATTGTGGACATGGAAGAAGACCCTGAGGTACCCATTATTCTTGGCAGACCATTTCTAGCAACTGCTGGTATTCTTATTAATTGTAGGAATGGAAAGATGCTCGTGAAGGTGGGAGACGAAACAGCCGAATTTGAAGTTGAAAAAGCATTGAAACTGCCCAACCAAGTAGATACTTGTTGCATGGTGGATATGCTTGATGAAATAGTACAAGAAGAGTTCAATTCGGGGATAACGAAAGCCTACACCTACCCCATCGACATCTAAGAGGAATGGGATGCTTATGTGGCAAGTTTGGACGAAGAACCAGAGGCAGAAGAGGAAGTGGACGTTCTCGGGACAGTTTCTGGCGACCCGCCAGGAAACCAGCCCTGTTCATACAAAACTGCCTGAAGCCAACCAAGAAGCGGCCATACTTGATGCTCCTATGCAACAACCTCCACAAGAGTCGATGCAGGAAGAATACCAAGGGTCGCAGCCGTTTGGCCAGTACGGGATGCCGCCGTACCAAATGCCGCCCTTTACCATGCAACCGTTTCAAGGTGGAGGATTTGATACGGGTGGTTCATCTTCGAGCGTCCCGCCACATGAAGAGTTCAGCTACGCATCCCTATGCGCTAGCTTGAACAATTTAGCTCGCCTGTCAAGCGATTTCAACGAGCTAGAAAATCACATCAGTGACAAGTGCGAGGCAATCAAGCGAGACGAAAGGGAGAATGAGGTGGTTCATGGACGGATGAACGAGATATATGATTGGTTCTTCCCGATCTATGGACATCCACTGCCTCCACCGCCTCAGTGAGATTTGGTGACCGATTAGTTCGGCACGATAATTTGTGAGTTTCCTTCACTTTTTTCTTATTTTTCTCTTTTAAATTCTGTTTGTTTGTGTTTGTTGGATGCAATTGAACAAGTTTGGGGAGGGGAATTTGGAAATTTGATGGAAATGCGCATGTATCTAGGAAAATGCATCATTGCATGTAGGAATGTTAACTCTCGGGACCATTTCTGGCGACCCGCCAGAAATCCTGGCGACCCGCTAGGAATAAATCCCCTTTGCACTGTTCTCGGGACAAATTCAAGCGGACCCGCCAGAATCCTGGAGGGGTCGCCTGAAACCTTGTTTTGAGCGTTTTCATTTAGTTTTGTATATATTGCATGGTTAATTCATATAATTTGCATTTAGATAGTTTAAGGAGATAATTAGCAATAATTAGGATTGAAGTTTGAGCAAATTAAGAAATGAGTATGACTTGAAATTGAAATTTGAAAATCTAGATTTGAATTTGACCTAACTTAATGCACTCAAGGATTAAAAATAATTGAAAAGCATTGAGCATGACTTGTCTCGTAGTTCTTTAAGTTCAATTGAGTTTTGAGACTTTAAAGTTTGCATTAAAAATTCTTGATTTCGATTTATTTGGCATCCACGTTTAAAATTGAATACCCGAAATGCCCTTAGATCGATTCTTGCAACACAAAATCGAGATTCAACAAAAGAAATCATAGCAAGAGTTAATGAAATGTCACATTATTTTTAAGTTTAATTAAATGTTATAAAAAAAAATTAGAAAAATCAAAAACAAAATAAAAAGGGGAACTAAAAAGTGGTGCAGTGCCATGGACACTGTAGGAAGCTATAGGTACTAGCGGATTAAAAGAACTCCATAAACCATGGGTAAGAAACAGAAAGAGATTCATGGTATAAAAAAAAAGAAAAGAAATAAAGAGGAAAAATCCTCTAAAGTTAAATCCGCTTTTATCTGGCTGACTTCTCCGCCTCGGGAAAAATCTCCTTGCCCCAGGAGCAAAATGTATCTTTAAATTTAAATTGTAAAGGTGAATTGTCTTAACTCTTGCTTGATAGAATTTGTTGGGCTAACGTTTGTGATGGGAGGGTGTGATCCCGTGTCTTGATTGTTAATGCAAAATTTGGGAACTTGAAAACCAATTGGGATTAAAGAAAAACGGGGAAAGTCATGATTAATGATGGTCAATTGCTTTGAGAATTGTTTGTGTGAAGTCATGGTCACTTGGACTAAAATTGTTTGAAATTGGATTTTGAAAGATTGTTTTGACATGCTCAATTTTGAAGTTGCTCAAGTTTTGATGTTAATTATGCTAAGAACACTTCTTAGGCTTAGAAAACCAACCATTGAATTGCAATTAAGTCCTAAACTATCTTTCTAAGTTTGAATTGTTGCTTAGGGACAAGCAAGTTTAAGTTTGGGGAGATTTGATAGGCGGGTTTCACATCTAAATATTCAACCCTTTTAGGCCTTAATTTCAATTAAATGTTTGTGTTTTAGTTAGATTTAATGCAATTTAAGTTAGAAATATGGTACTGCTATTTGCCCTTGTCTAATTTCAGGTTCAGTGATGATTTGGAGCAAAATTGGGCCCAAGGCAGTGTTCAAGCGGAGCAAATCAGAGTCCAAGCGACTGGAGCAAAGGAACAGGGTCAAACCAGACAAGTCCCCTGTTCTGGCGACCCGCCAGGAATTCAAGCGACCCGCCAGGATTCCTGTCGACCCCGCCAGACATAAACCGACCTGCCCAATTTGGAGAGATATTTCTGGCAGAGCACTTTCTCTATTCTTGGACGAGCCAGACATGATCTCCACCTATGAAAACCGTCTTTGAGAGCTATTTAAACATAGGAAGAGCTCCAGAAAAGGAAGTGAGTTTAGAGAGAGAGAAATCGAGAGAAGATAGCAGAATTTCCACCCAGCTGCTTCATGTCGACCCGCCAGGATCTCAGGCGACCCGCCAGAAGACAGGCTGAGAGTTGTTTGCTGTTGTTTCTTGTTGTAAACTTTCTCTATTTTCTGTCTTTTGATGTTTAGTTTGCTGAAACCTTTTATCTTTATGTTTAGTATGACTTTTAGTGAGTAGTTTAGTTTAGGGGCAATTGTAGGGAACCATGACTTGGTAGATTAATGAAGTTTGATTTAGTTTTCTAATTTTTCTAAGTTGCTTTGCTTTACTTAAGATTATTTGCTGAAATTGTGAATTGAATTGAATTGATTTGAAGGTTTGCTCACTTGGTTAGGCCTGACCTCGTAGATAAGCAAATAGAACCCTAATTTCAAAACAATTTGTGTTCTCAAACCATAGGATAGTTAGTATACCCAAAAGGTGAAACCGGAACTTAGCCGAGAGGTTTATTCCCTCCTAAGATCGAGAGATCTAGGATATCCTACCGAATAGTTAAAGCAAACCCTAAAACTTAAGCCAAGAAACGAGAGTTGAAACTTAGGTTTTTAGGGAGGTTTAGAGGTCAAAACTTAGTGATACCAAATCAAGAACGAGAGTTAGTATTTGGACCAGAGTTTAAGCCAAAAACCTGAACTTAGAGAACTTAGAAACTAATTAAACTGAATTGTCGTACTGTTCTGGCGACCCGCCAGGAATCCTGTCGACCCGTCAGGAACTCTGTCGACCCGCCAGGAATCCTGTCGACCCGCCAGGATAGTGCCTGGAAGTGGAACCCGACCAATTGACCCTAGTTTAAGTTCTTAATTCGAGTTTAGATCTTTATCTTAATTTTTAGAGTAATTTAGAAATTATTTAGAGTTTTAAATTAATTTCTTTAGTTTAAATCTATTACTTTTAATTAATTAACCAACTTTTTGACTTGTTTACCCCTAGATCAATTGAACTAAATTACTTAAAGTCTAAAGTTTAGAATAACCGTCCCTGTGGATTCGATCCTCAAACTATATTGCATTAGATTAGATTGAGGTTTAATTTGACTTAGGTTTTACCTCCGATCAGTAAACATATACACCAACAAAGTGAGACATAAAAATTAAACATTGACGCACAGTAAAATAAATTGAACACTTTAAAGTAACAAATTGAACATATAAATGAACAAAGTGAACATCTACACCAACAAAGTGAGACGTATAAAATCAACACAAAAGTCTAATGCACAGCAAAACAAAATGAACACTTAAAATAACAAATTGAACAGATACAATAAACAAAGTGAACAAAATCTGACGCACAGAAGGAAGAGAAGGATAAGGGAGAGAGATGCACAGAAAGAAGGGATAGAGACGGAAGAGTGCGTAGAAAGGAGAGGGAGCGTATCCGGGTGAGGAGAGGAGAGCACTTCGCTGGGTGAGGAGAGGGATCACTTCGCTAGGGAGAGGGGAGCGCTTCGCTTCGCTGGGTGAGGAGAGGAGAGCGCTTCGAGCGATGGTAGAAATAAGAATGGCAGTAATCAATTTCCATTTATATTTATAGGGCACAAGTTGTGGCCGGCTGTCAAACGTTGGAAAATCATGAAATGTGTTCTGCCGTTTGCCGTTTCGTTTGAAAAATAGTAAAAATAGTATGCGGTTTAACTTTCATTTATTAAATGAAATAAATTTTGATTCTATTAACCGTTTTACTTATTGTTTTCTATTATAATAATCTCTTTCAGTGTTCTATTTTCTAAAAACGGTATAACTAATTGTGTCACGTACCGTTTTATTTTAAAAAAATATAATTTTTTATGTCACTTATTGTTCTATTTAGATTAAACGAAACGACATAACAGTAAGTGACGTACCGCGTGTTGACAGCTCTGTCGTAGCGTTGTGGACTTGTGGGAGCTTACCATATCATTGTGATAACTTCTTGTACGTTTCGGAGAAGTCAAAACTCCAAGAATCTGACTTGTTGACGGATCTTTAATGCAAGGGCTAATTTTGTGTTAACCTATATATGTCAACATTGTCGCTGCCCATTTATTCCTCGAAAATTCAAATGTGGATATTTATATTATAATGGAAAATGCTACGATCAAGCTGATTTGACGGATTGCTTCATAAAATATGATTAAATTTTAAATTAGAACGTTCAAAATGACTTATTCAAACCATTCAATATGATTGATATTCATTTTAAAAAAATATCTTTGAAGATCAATTTTAACACATTTTTAAAAACTTTGAAGTATATACTTTTTAAATTTAAATACTACTATTATTGATGGATCTTTAACTAATTAAATGGAGAATTTTCAAAAAAATCTGGAAACAAAGAAAATTTTTTAAAAGTATAAATTTTGGTCAGCAAGAAAATTTCAATATGGGTATCATTTTGGACAGTTTGTATTGGGCATTTGAAATTTTTATATTGAATACGATAGAGGTTGATGGAGTCCTCTAAATCGATTTGATTATAATATTTTTCTATTATAATTATAAAATTATGTAATATGATCTTCCACCCTGACTTTCAATATTTAATTGTCCTCATCTTGTAATTAGTGATTTGTCCTCATCTTTTACATTAATGGTTTAATTCAGGCATTAACTTGATATACGAGTCTGGGTCGGCAAAGGGGGACGAACAATACATCGTAAGTGGCCGTTGTAGGTTAGGAAAATGAGAACTTTTTGAAATTGGCTTCTTTGGAAACCCTAGTTTAATTTATCAATATACATTTGTCATGGTGTGATGACATCCTTCCACGTACTAGAAGATAGTAGCTGTATGCACATGATCAACTTATGATATTTTAATTGATGTTCCTAGTCTTTAATTATTGTTCCACAAGTTCCATTAATTGTTTTTATTAGGATGCAAGTCTGGAAGTCTTTATTATTATTCTTTCATCAAGGCTTTACTGGGACAGTTTATCTACCGAACTATATTTTGTATATCTATTTTCTTTGAATCAGCTCAAGAAAAGTATACAACTTAGCTATAAGATCCAGCTAAATTTGGAAAAGAATATTAATAAAAAAGTACAACAAATGGGGGTGATTTTCTAATGTACCACTCTTAAATTGTAAATTAGTTTTATGCCATTATTTTAGGTCAAAATTAGAGATATGCCACTCAAATTAGAAATATGTCACTCTAAATTTTTAAAAATGTCTAAAACATCCTCTCATTAAGAAATGGGAAAAAAATATTGACATGAATTAAATTTTAAATTTTGATATTTCAGATTTATAAATTTTTTATTTTCGAATTTTTTTTTTAAATTTCAAACTTTCAAATTCAAAATTTCCGAAAATTTTAAATTTTTTATTCCAAAATTTTGAATTTTAAAATACGAAATTTTGAATTAATATTTTTTTTCAAATTTTGAAATTTGAAATTTTATTTCTTTTTCTAATGGCATAAAATCACTTATTTACTTAATGGTGACATATTTCTAATTTTATTAGTTTATAATGGCATGTTTATAAGGGTATAATGGTCAAATTAATTATCTGGTGTCATAAATCTAATTTTATCATTTAGTGATGTCATAAAAATAATTTGTCATTTAGTGATGGTATTTCTCAAATTTCTAATTTTTGCAGTGGCATAAACCTAATTAACTCAATTTATTAGCGTTTTAAGTTGTTTGAGGGCCTTCCCAAGTTTATTTTTGCATGATTGTACATAATATCAAAATTAAAAAAGATATCAATAATGATTTTATTTTTTTATACATTTAAATTTTCAATATTTTTTTATATCTTACGAATTTCAGGAATTATTTTTAATTTTTTTATTGATCCATACCATTCCGAAAATTTGGTTACAATGAAATTTTTGTATTTTAATTGTTTGAACTAACCAAAATATCTTCTATAATTTATTTTATTATTTTATTGTTACATTACATAGATCTTATTATTTAAAAAAAAATTAAAATATGTTACATATCATCAGTATTATAAATAAAAACCCGTGGGTGTCAAGAATTACTTTTTTCAATCTGGTTCGACACGCCAACCATTTTCCCTCTCTGCGTTGTGTGATTAAATTTTTTCGCATTTATGTAACCTTAAACTCTATAAATATTTGTGTGATGGGTTTTATTAGTAATTAAATTGACCCGATTTTGCAGTAACAAATATTTGGCAATGCAATGTTCTGGCTTTCATTTTTTCGTCCCCTTCCTATTTTGGTATCCAGACCATGTCCATAGCGTTTCCGCTATATTTTGTGCAGATCGGAGATCTTATTCTGCCTTTTGTTCTCTTCTGTAATATTGGTAATCTGTTAGAGTGTTAGCCTAATTTTTTTTTTTTGTACTTTCTTACACTACGCGAAATTTCGACTTCTGTAACGGTTAATAAAAGGCATTTGTAACGGTACACGTAACGTTACAGTAGCCCCCGTTACAGAATGTCTAATAACCGTTACAGATCTATAACGGTTATTATCTAATAACCGTTACAGAAGAATGGCTTCTGTAACGGTTATTATCTAATAACCGTTATGGTATAGTGGACGGAAAATGTGGTTACGGTTTTATTGAGAACATTTGTAACGGTTAATAGATAACAACCGTTACAGAAGACTGGCTTCTATAACGGTTGTTATATAATAACCGTTATCCTATTATTGACGGAAATACATTTTTACTATTTTTTTAGATCCAGTGTAACGGTTATAATCTAATAACCGTTACAGAATCCAGTCTTTTGTAACGGTTATTAAGGAATAACCGTTACAGATATTGTTGATATAAAAGAAATGAAATTATGAATTCTGTAACGGTTATTCCTTAATAACCGTTACAAAAGACCTTCTTTTTTTTTGAATTTGGCATGTTTTATTGGCTAGCCCAGTTTTGCTAGCCGAATTGGTACCAAATTGGTACCCAATTTACATTATACAATCCAACATGCAGCAGACAAACATATATCATGCATATATCAGATGTCACATATATATACCAAGCACAAAACATATATCAATACATATATCAATATGTAGCAAAAATTAACAAAGTAACTATACATAGAGTTAACACCAAATCAAGTCAAAATTTTCCTAAAATAATACCCCATACATGAAGTCCATAACCTCCGAAACGACTGCATCAACGTCTTCGTTTTTATATGGTTGTCCAACCGGCTCGATATACTGCAATTTGATCATTAACAATTGATAAAGTCAAATAATTTTGTAAACCCTAAGCCCTAAACCAATAAAAATATAAAATCCTAAAATAATAAATCGGCTTAACATTACCTCAGGGAATTCTCCGACCGTAGTCCAACTACTTAATATCGCCCTCATGTTGAGCATTGTGAAATATCCACACTCTGTGCCGCCCCTTTGTATCGGTCCCTAATTAAGATTTCAACAAAAGAAACACAATCTTTTTTAGTTAATTTCAATTTCACAAACAAATAATATCTTAAACTGATAAGTTCTGTACCTTAATTCGGTACCAATCAAATCCTGTTCTGCTCTTTTGGCTATATCTTCCGGCTTCCACTAAATACCGCTTGTATACCCTGCATGCAATATTATTTAAAACAACAAAATCTAATATTTTTTAATTTGAAAAATCTCATCATGCTTTAACTTAATTCAGAAATGAAAACTTACGAAGATATGAATGGCTTAATATATAACTTTGGATTCTTGCGTTCCAGAGAATCAACAAAGTGAACGGTGCGCTTCTCGACATTAATAACAAGGACAACCCAATGAAACCTGTAATTAATAGAGATTTATTATTTTGGTGGAATTAAAGGAAACTACAAAATCCTTTCATTAGTAGCCATATTGGTTATATTTCTTACTGCTGATTATACGGCAAAACAAGATAGGAGGATGGATTCTCCATGAATGCTCTCGTTAGGTAATTCACCGCACCGAGTTCTTCGTGTTTGAACTTCCACTCAGCCAATAACTCTGGATCCAGTACGGTGATGCTCTTGGAGAACTCATTCTCTTCTTGCCTTGTTGAAAGTTCTTCCATCCAAAACCTGCAAACATGGATATCAAAGTTCAACAATTTCAATTTTGAATGAATTGAATGAAGAAAAAAATAAACATTAAAGTTGAAAAATTCAAACCAGCAGTAAAATTTCACAATCGATTGAGATAGCTCCTCCCTTTTAAAACATTCGACAATATCCTCGACATTAACGTTGAACTTAACATCGCCACCGTGCGTACCCCAAGGATTGCAATTAGGCAGCTCAAAGTTCATCTCTTCTTCTGGTTGGAGCATCAACAGTCTGTATACTGCTTGTTCGGATGGGCTCAGCCTGTCAATAATATCCTTAGGGAGGAGTGGATCACGAGTAACAAACGACCCCGCACTTGGGACCTTTGGACTCTCCTCCACATTCTTCGCCGCCTCCTTCGCCTTTGCCTTCTTTTTGGCCGGCTTCTTTTTGGTCAAACTCTGCATTCAATGACATCATATTAATAAGTCATTAGGAGAAATGTATGAAACAGATTGTCATAATTAAATAAAACGATACCTTGTGGCCTATGTCCACCAAAAATGACGGCCATGGGAATCGGCCCCCTATATTATTTCCCAATAGCTCATCTGACCTACCAGGGACTTGCCATTCACGAAATTCATCGCCTACTCGGAGAAGATGGACATACAATTGTTGATCAGTTAGAGGCACGCCGTGTACGATCTGACCAACAACACTCGGAATAATATTTCCTTCGGCCACCTTAATCCTCTGGTTGTTGTGATCAAGAGAAAAGAGATCGCACGGCATTTCTTCCTGAAATTCAGTTCAATCAGAAACTCTAATGCTGCCAAAAATAAATATAAAGAGAAAAGAGAAAAATGATCAATATGAACCTGAACAACGCTTCTCGGATCCGGAGGCATATAGCTTGAGGCAACCGTTCGGAATAATTCTTCGTTTGGCATTCCTGAGTCTACCTCAGCTTCAACGAATGGCTGATACGGCGTCACAAATTGCTGTGGTGCTTGAATCTGCAATCCGCTACTGGCCAACCATTGTTTCACGTCCTGAAAATTATGAAGCAACTGGATAATGAAGAATAGTTTTCATTCATTTTGATTACATTTTGATTATCAAAAAGGATTACCTGAAAAGCTTGTTGTCTCGCCGCATTCATTATCTCCTCAGAGTGAATCAAGTCCCTTTTGGTTTTCTCAGCGGCTTCAGCTGCGACCCTGCTCATCAATTCTTCAATCTGGTCTGGTGCCATCCATCCTTCATGCGCATCCTTTCTAGATTTTCTTTTATACACATCTTCCTTCTTGGTCCATAAAGGATATCCCCTGATTCTTCCTGGATGTTCCGGCCTGTCAACCGCCCGATTTAAGACTTCTTGTTCCGGTATTGACCCGGAATTGATTTCACCAGACATGGCACTCAACCGACTGAATGCCTCAATAGTCGACGAATCAGAGCTATGGAACGTGTAAGTATCTAACAAGCAACAAACAAATCTTATTAATAATCACAAAACAGAATTTGAAGTTAGCATATATAACAAGTCTTTACATGTGTAAGTACCTTTATCCTTCGTAGCCACAGTCCTTCCCATGAAATACCTTTGACTCCTCGGTTCCAAATCGCCGATGGTAATGCTCGTGGAACCGGCCCCTTCAGAATCTCCTGGTATGACAATCTTGTCTGTAGGTTTCCATGAACCTTTTTTTCCTCTATAGCCAGTGGAACCCATCCTATGAGGCTCTTTCCATTTCTTTCTCAACTCCTTCGCTTTGTTGCTCTTTTGTACAAAATCTGCACCCGTCCTTTTGTTGAAAAATTCTTCCCATTCCTTTTGTGAGATTGGGTGTTTATCGCATGGATTTTTTGGATTGTTTGGATCGGCATTTGTGATGTACTCCTCAGCAATCCTACTTCTATAAGCCCTGTGACTTATGCCCATCGCTTTGAGAGTATTGTTCATGGCTTTATCATCTTCGATGTTGAACATTTTCTGAAACATAACGAAACGTTAGTTAATTGGTAGCATAGAAATTTAAATTAGATGATTTAAGTTAAAATTTATTCACCTTGATGTCCAACCACAACTCAAGTCTGGTTTCCTTTGAAACGTCCTTCCGCCAATCATTAATTGTGATTGGCACTCTTGTTCTAGCCAGATACCCGCAATATGATGCAAATTTGTTCACCGCCTCTTCAGTACCAATTGGCACTCCTTCTTTGTCAAATTTAATCTCAAACTTTTCCCCAGCAGCTTTTTTCCTCCTAAACTCTTCCATTGTCGTTCTGCTCCTTTTCTTTATTTCGAACGTTGTGACCTCCCCATCGCTGGATTCTCTAGCCTGTTCACCCTGTAAATCTCTATCTTGGTCTCCAGACATATCTATTAACAAATAATTAACAACAATGAAAGCAATCAAATCAAGTTAACATAAACATAAACATAAACATAAACAAACATAAACATAAACAAATAACATAAACTTCAAATTACATAAATATTCAAATAATTAAAAATACATAAATTTAAAATTCATTTAATTAAAACACACTAATATTCAAACATGAATTCATACACAAATAACATAAATAAATAAAGTTCACACAAAATAACATAGATAATTTTACAAATTCCTAAGACAATTCAACCCTAATTCTTCTCTTCCTTATTCTTCTCCTCCTTATTCTTCTCCACCTCCTTATTCTCACTGGATCCCTCATCTATTTGAACTCCCATACTAAAATCAGGGCCCCTTTCACAGCCTGGAGGAAGACGACGTACAGCCGAGACAGCCCTTCTTTTAAGAGGTCCGTAAAACGGGACCCTTTTTGACACCACCTTAGGTGTTTCCTCCCCCACCTTGGATTCCTCCCCCACCTTATTGACGTTTTGATCCTTCTCCATCTAATTTCCATTTTAAATAAAATTCTTAACTCCTTATCCATAATCAATTCACAATGCATATATATATCTAATAATCAATTCACAATTCCTTATCCATAATCAATTCATATGCACATCTATTCCTAGCATAGTTCCTTATCCATAATCAAAACAGCCCAATATTATCCCAAAACAGCCCGCAAACAGTTCAAATTTATACACATTAGTCCCTAAAATTGTGCTTTATGCACCATAGCAACAAACAGCCCAATATCATCCCCAAAACAGCCCCCAAACAGTTCAAATTTATGCACATTAGTCCATAAAATTGTGATTTATGCACCACAGCCCCATATCAACCCCAAAACAGTTCAAATTGTGCATTTCAGTCCAAAATAAAACAGTTCAAATTATGCAAAATAGTACCTAATTTAAACAGTTCAAATTTTGAGAGAAAAAAGAGAGGGATTACTTGAGAGTTGGGGGTTGAGAGTTGCTGGCTGGCTGTCACAGCTGAGAGAGCGACAAAGGGATTGCTAACAGAGAAACAGTGAAAGGGAGTCAGTGAGAGAGAGAGAGAGGAGACAGAGAGGGAAAGGAAGAGGAGACAGAGAGGGAAAGGAAGAGGAGACAGAGAGGGAAAGGAATAGGGGTTTACCTTCGAGAGAGAGAGGGGAGTTGCTGGCTGTAGGAGTTGAGAGAGCGGCAGAGAGAGAGGGATCGAAACTGCACAACAAAGAGAGACAGAGAATGAGAGGGACTCAGAGAGAGCGAGGGAGTGAGAGGGGGAAGGAGGGGAGAGGGATTACCTTTTACGAGAGAGGGCCGCCGAGAGGGAGTCAGAGAGGCGCCGAGAGAGCTGAGTGCTTCTGTCGAGAGCTAGGGTTTTAAGAAAGAGGCGAGATCGAGAAAGGAAAGAAGTGACGGACAGACGCCAGGCTGGGATAATAATATAAAGGGTTTGAACCTTCTGTAACGGTTATTAGCTAATAACCGTTACAGAAGAGCCTAATCTGTAACGGTTATTAGCTAATAACCGTTACAGAAGGTCAAACGTTTTTACTAATAACCTTCTGTAACGGTTATTAGCTAATAACCGTTACAGATTAGGCTCTTCTGTAACGGTTATTAGCTAATAACCGTTACAGAAGGTTCAAACCCTTTATATTATTATCCCAGCCTAATCTGTAACGGTTATTAGCTAATAACCGTTACAGATTAGTTTAATTTCATTTTTTTTTTAACTTTAAAGTTTGTGTCTGTTTTAATTTCATTTAGTACTGATATTTTCAGTGTTGGTTTATCCATGCATGTTATTAAGTGTTTTGACTGAATTTAATTTTTGTGTTGGTTACACATGAATTTAATTTTGTTTTACATTTTTTCTAACAAAATAAAATTACAATTTAGAAAATTAACAAAAAATAAAAATACATTAGCTCCTTGTTAACAAAATATTTCACCAATTAATGACCTGCAAAAAATAAAAATAAAATTATTAACTTAACAATTTAGCATATCTATGTAGCTACTTTCTTTTTTTTCCTTCGTGTGTCGACCCACACGCCTTCGGTGTTATCTGTACGCCTACAACTGATCGATACTGGCTGTGGTGTATCGTCGATACCGATAGAAAAAGGAGGTATTTCCTCGAAGTGGTCGTATGCTTCTTCATCTACGACATCACCCACACCGACAATACGTCTTTTTCCTGAAAGTGGCAAGTAATAAATAAGATGAACATTTGTACTCAATAAGGTGAACATTTGTACTTAAATAAGATGAACATTTACCTTGAAGCACAACATGTCTTTTCTTATCCGCCGGATCTTGAATGTAAAAAACTTGCATTGCTTGCTTATTTGCAAGTATAAAGGGATCGTCTCGATAAGCCCTTTTATTGAAGTCAACAGTTATAAATCCCATCTTGTCTTTTTTAACTCCACCGTGACCGTTGTCGATCCATGCACACTTGAATAAGGGTATCTTAAATTTCAGGTAATCTAGTTCCCAAATCTCCTCGATCCACCCATAATAATTAGCCGACCTAACATTATCGCTAGATAAAGCTACAACAGTGACTCCACTATTTTGCACAGCACTTTTACCATCCTGTTTCCTTGTGTACCAGGTAAATCCATTCAAGTCATACCCTTGGTATGTCTCGACCACGGCATCAGGACGTCTTGATAACCATTTCACGGTTTCATCGACCTCTGTTCCTTCTTTCAACTGGGACTGTACTTTATCTTCTAGCCATTGGACAAATTTTATTTCATGCTCTATGGTAATCAAGTTTTCGGTGTAAGAAGGGTATTGTTCACGTAACTCGATTAGATGTTCATTGATGTAAGGCGCCACAATAGCAAGATGTTGGAGAACTTTCATATGTGCTTTGGTTCTCATTGCAAGATCCGGTATATGAGTACTAGCTCCAATTGTACCTGAAAGGTGAAAAAATATTGTGCTTTAAGTGAACATTTGTGCTAAATAAGGTGAACAAATATTGTGCTTTAAGTGAACATTTGTGCTAAATAAGGTGAACAAATGTGCTAAATTAGGTGAACATTTGTGCTAAATAAGGTGAACAAATAGTGTGCTTTAAGTGAACATTTGTGCTAAATAAGGTGAACATTGGAAGTTAATGTATAACCTTTTCCTTCAAGTCTACCCTCATGTCGAGACTTTGGAAGACCGATTGGTTGTACATCCTGCAAATAATCGGTGTAGTACTCAATAACCTCCTCGGCCACATATCCTTCCACTATGCTTCCTTCTGGTTTAGATCGGCTACGAACAAGCCCCTTCAATTGACCCATGGCTCTTTCGAAAGGATACATGTATCGTAGAAATACAGGACCACACATTTTTATCTCTCTAACTAAATGAATGGTCAAATGCACCATGGAGTCAAAAAACGATGGCGGAAAGTACATTTCCAGCTCACATAGGGTTAGTACAATACCTTCTTGTAACTTGTCCAAACTATTCGGATCAATCACTTTAGAGCAAATGGAATTAAAGAAAAAACACAACTTAGTGATGGTTTTCCTCACTTCTTCCCTTAGAATTCCTCGAATTGCGACCGGAAGTAACTGGGTCAGTAGGACGTGATAATCATGTGACTTCATACCAAGTAATTTGTTGTCCTTAATAGAAACCTTTCTTGATATATTCGAGGAATAACCAGTAGGAACCTTAATAGATTTCAGGCATTCTAATAAGCTTTTTTTCTCTTGCTTTGATAAATTAAATTGTGCTGCAGGCAGCCAAGTTTGGCTTTTTCCCTTATCTTGTGCCGCTAGTTCTTGCCGGATCCCCATTTCAACCATGTCCTTCCTCGCATTTACGCCATCTTTAGTTTTCCCTTGAATTTCCAACATGCAACCGATCAAAGCTTCACATATGTTCTTTATTATGTGCATCGCATCTAAGCAATGCCTAATCTCCAAACTCTGCCAATATTCAAGATTCCAGAATATAGACTTCTTCTTCCATATCCCCTTGGGTATCTCATTTGCAAATTTCTTACCAAATTTTACATTAATGTCCTTCACCTGTCGATACACCCATGAACCGGATAACGGTATTGGGGCCTTGTCTTTTTCTACAGTACCGTCAAACCTTTCCTTGTCTCGACGGTAAGGGTGGTTGCGGTTCTTAATAAACCTCCGGTGTCCCAAGTAAACATTTTTTCTGGAGTTTTTCAGGTACACAGAATGGGTGTTTTCCATGCAAATAGGACACGCTTTCGCTCCTTTATTCCTATACCCTGACAGGTTTCCGTATGCAGGAAAATCATTAATTGTGCAAAATATCATGGCACAGAGGTTAAACTCACTTCTAGAGTGTGCATCATATATTTTCACTCCATTCTGCCACAATTCACCAAGGTCATCTATTAATGGAGCCAAGTACACATCTATATCATTACCTGGTTGCTTGGGACCAGAAATCAACAAGGGCATCATCATGTATCTCCTTTTCATGCATAGCCAGGGAGGAAGATTGTAAATACACAACAAGACCGGCCACGTAGTCTGCCGGCTACTCATGTTGCCGTAAGGATTCATCCCGTCTGTACATAAATCCAATCTCAAATTTCTAGGTTCACTGCCGAAATCTTCAAATTCCCTATCTATATTTATCCAATCTGGAGAGTCTGCTGGGTGTCTGAGCATGCCATCGCCTTTTTTCCTGCAGTCTGCGTGCCATCTTAACAATTTGGCATCCTTCGCGTTAGAGAAAAGCCGCTGGAATCTTGGTATTATTGGTAGATAAAACACCACTTTCGCAGCTGGTCCCTTACTACCTTCATCTTCAATTTGATCGTCCCTCGGTTTATACCGTGACGCATTACACTTTGGACATTTATGCAAGTCTCCGTACTCATTCCGGAATAATATGCAGTCATTTGGACATGCATGAATTCTCTCAACTCCAATTTTTAAAGGACATAACATCTTTTTAGCCTTATAAATTGAATCTGGCAACTGGTTATCTTTTGGAAGAAATTCTTTATGTAATAGTTTGAGCAAAGATGTGAAACTTGCATCACTCCATCCATTTTTGGCTTTAAGATTGAACAGTTTGAAAACAGCATTAAGTTTTGACAATTCACAACCAGGATATAAAGCTATTTTATCTTCTTCACGTAACATACCAAAAATTTCAACATTATCAACAAAATTTTCATCCACATTGTTCACAATTTCATCTAAATCGGCATTAAATTCTGAGTTATCTACATTTCTATCATCATCTACATTCTCATCATCAAATACATTGACATCATCAATTTCATCATCCAATGATACATTTTCTTCCTCATACACAGAATCCAATACATTTGTGCTAGTACTATCCCCCCCATTCTCTCCATGGAGTGTCCACCGACTATAATCCGGTTGAAATCCATTTATAATCAAATGAGCCTTCACTTCTTCAAAATTAGACCACTTCAACAAATTCTGACAAACACGACAAGGACAATACATTTTATCATCTTCTTTCATTTTCAAATTCTCTTTAGCACAAACCATAAATTCTTCAAGTCCTCTCAAAAATGTAGACGAGCATCGATTACTTGAGTACATCCACGTCCGATTCATCTGAGCAATAAAATTTATGCAAATTATTAGGGTTTCGGACCAATTTGTCATATTAGGTTTTCGGACCGGTCACCATCCTAGCCCGCTCTTTGGATACTCTGTCTCATTAGCGAGCGTACGTTAGATGCAATGTGCTATCTGAGAAAAATTCGGCAGCATTTCCCCTTATGTTCCCTGAATACGCCAACACACGATTGCTCGTGCGTACGTATCCGTGGGAACACAAGGGAAATGCCGCCGAATTTTTCTCAGACAACACATTGCATCTAACGTACAACTCGCTGTCCTAAATGAGACAGATCGTATCCAAAGAGCAGTACTCCCGACCGGGAGTACTATCCGAGATTAATCCCTAATGGATTAATCTCGGACGGGCAATGACCTAAATTCAGTTGAGTTCCGGTATTTGGTTCCTATATGACAATACAAAATCCATGCCTATATATATATGCAAATTATTAACCAAATGCAAATAATTTAAAAAAAGAGAAGTTCATGAAAATATATACTTTCAATCGTGTGACTTCCGATCCGTTGAATCGTGCGACTTATCCGGCCGATGTAAGATCTTCTCCTATTCAATGAGATCTGAAAATATATAAAAAAACAAAAATAACCATGAATTAATGAAAAAATCGAAATAAATAAGAAAAAAATGTAAAAATAAAAGATACGGTTCGAAATTAATTTTTTTTACCTTAAATCTGCTCTCCTTCGTATTCTCTTTCTAATTATTATTTTTTCAGAATTTTTAGAAAATTTTTGCTATTTTTTTGGAGTGAAGTAGGACACCACAAATCGCAATAAATGAGAAGATCAGAAAAGAGTTAAGTGCGGCGCTAGCTGTGAGTTTGTTGGGATGGGAAGAAGACCTAATTAAATACAGAACTTTTCTGTAACGGTTATTAAAAATAACCGTTACAGAATCAATAAAAAATAAAAAAAACGTTAACCTACTGTAACGGTTATTTACTAATAACCGTTACAAAAGATGGTTGATATTTATATATTTTTTTTTTCTTTTCTGTAACGGTTTCTGGATAATAACCGTTACAGAATATTAGAAATCTGTAACGGTTATTATCCAACAACCGTTACAGAAGCTTGATGCATTTTTTTTCCTGACCATGACGGAAATGTTATTACGGTTGTTTCATAATAACCGTTACAGATTTGTGGCGCCAATTTTCCCGCCTAATGCCTCACTATTCTGTAACGGTTATTTCAAAAACCGTTACAGAAGTGCCGTTACAGAAGGTCCTTTTTCCCGTAGTGTTAGGTTTTGTTTTTCTCCGTAGCCTCCACAATACCACCACCTCTCCCCATTTCCTCTTTCTCCAATCTGCATCGCTTCTATGGCCCTCATGGTCATCGCCTTTTGATAGAGAAGATCAGAAGGTCCTGAGTTGCCGAGTCTCTCTATCTCAAGTTTAATTGGGAAGTTTCATTGGCCAATTCATCAAGTTTAAAACTGCGCTTGCACGCATCCACCACTTCAACTTTGGTCGACTGCAAATCATCACTTACATACGTTGCAAGAGTTCACCTCCCTCTCTCAACTTGACATTTGCAACCCCCGTAAGTCTTTCCCTTTCTTGATAAATTTTGGTTCTTATGCTACATCTTCTCTCTTCCTTTCAAATTCTTAATCTGGAAATTTTCTAGGATTTGCTTTGCCTCTCTATTTCGTATTTCTCAAGAATTACTAGATGACATTTGAAATTTTTACTGTAGATAAACCATGGTCATATACATCTTCTGTAAAATTTTCAGAATTTTTGGACATACGGATTAATTATAACAAATTTTTGTAGTCAAGCGAATTAAATTCAGGAATCCGTACCAGCAAATGTGTCTGAAGTCTTATGGCCCAAATCTCTAAGAAAGAGACGTCTAAACTTTCTCCAAAAATTACAGTAACTGTATCTTGATGTCTATTTTTAGATCTAAAAATTTAAAAACCAAATTCCAAACAATGAATAAATGAAAATTCGGAAATCGAAGTGAGGTCTGATTGTACTGGAAAAGAGATACCATTAAACTGGTCTGATTTCAATGTTGTAGATAAACCAAATCCCAGATTTTTGTTACTCCATTCACCTTGCACTAAAATTTGTAATTGAAATGATGATCCATCAAGAATGGACAAAAAAATTCATAAAAATGGTGATTTGAATCTCAATTCTTAATTACACTTTAATTTCAACTGTTTTATCATTAATGTGCCTATCCAATTATGTCCAACTATTTTTAATTATATTATGATATCCTAAATTCTAATTCTTTTTCCAAGAACCAATTAGCGTGATCTGCTGGATATTAAAGAAAAAAAATAGAAATGCACAATTTAGTGTGTCTCATTGGCTATTTGGTGTTCTTGCCTTAGAAATTGCAAGAAACATTATGGATAAGTAGGTCTCTCCCTATCTGTGCTTTTCATTTACATCCATTTGTTCAATTTTAAAATTGGAACTTGATTGCACTGTGTAAAATTTGACAAATAATAATAATCTTTGTGTAATATTAATGTATCATGAGCTGATATCCTTCTGGTAATTTATTTAGACTGTTAAAGTATGGAATGCAAACAGAATACCCTTTTTCATATGATCATGCATGTGTTAACTATGTAAATTAGAATTAATGATAATATTTGCACTTTTTTCTGTTTGAATGAAAAATACTGATTTCATTGTTGCATGTTGAAATCTTTATTAGCACATACATGTCTTAGTTTACAATGGTGAATTGCTGGATATTTAATAAGTGGTGTGGGAATGAGGAACCAAAGGTTTCAGAAACTGATATAGTGATTATACCAGGTTTAACAACTAATGATGGTAGAACTCGATGACTGTCGTGATGCATTTTCTATAAAATTAAACTCTTATTTTTCAAATGTTATTTATTTTTCTTATGTTCAGTGAATAACTGAATATATTTACAAATAATTTAAAATATATATTTATAAACTTTATGTTTTAGATAATATAAAAATATATTATTTGTATAAATAATATAAAATAATTATTTAAATATTTAAATAATTACGATAAAATATATTTTAAATAAAACTTATGTACTTATGTTTATATCAAACTTTATTGCAAGAAAATCGTTAAATAATTTCAAAATGTGGAATGATAAACGAAAACAACAGAAAAATATGGATACCTACTCAAATGAAATGAGATTCAAGCTAAGTTTTTATGCCTTGGTAGATATTTAAATGTGGAATGATTAACGTAAACAACAAGAGAACAACAGAAAAATATAGATACCTACTAAAAAAAAATGAGATTCATGCTAAGTTTTTTATGCCTTGATAGATATATTAAAAGTTTAAAACAAACACATAATTTGGTACTTCAAATTACAGTGGACATCAAAACAAGAGCTTTCTTATCTTCATAAAAAATGTTCTGTTTGTCCCATCACAGAAGTGTTGCATCAAGTATTGCATAATTGTTCTGTTTTATGCCTTCATAAAACAAGAGCTTTCTTACATCAAGTATTGCATACACAATCTTCATCCTACAAATGCATTTTGCATCCACTATGTTTGTTCGCATATATATTGATCTTCTCCTTTTAATCGAGCTATTGCATTTACAACGTATTTTTGGTTTTCTTCCAAGGTAATTATGTTTCCTCCTTATTAGCCATGTTTCTTTTTCTTCCAATTCTCTTACCTTTTTCTATACGCCACATTTGCAGCGTTATAACCTTTCACACCTTCCTCCATCCAACAACATTTCAATGACTACACCCGACATAGATATCGAAGACAACGGCTATTTTAGAGATGACGAGGACAACTTTTCTAACAATGCGTCCATTCATAGCTTTGAATAACTACAAATATAATTTTTATTTTTAAACTTTCTTGCCCAGTAATATTTCCATTATCTTATTCTCTATCATTTTCTAATTCAGTTTGTTTTATTGTCCTATTTACTCATGTTCAATTTAATTATACATTTTTTCATTATTTTTTTTCCTTCAAATTAACCGTTCACATTTTTTTCAAATATTTTTTTATATTTCCGTAACAAAATATGCTCCTAAGTAATTATATTATTACATTTAACAAAATAACGTATTTTTTTGTCCTTTTAATTGGTTGTATGTATGGCATATATCGAGCGAAGCTCGATTTCCTCACCTAGTATTTATATATAAAGAGAGAGTGATTTTGGCTTAAGTTGCTCTCTATTCGAAATTTAAAATTCAAACATTCAATACAATCAAATTTTTCTTCATATTGAAATCTCCTAGGAAATCAAATTTTATATTATTTTTATTTTTTTGTTATATATATATTGGGGGGGGGGGGGGAGCTATAATGAAGTAATGCTATGGTGCATTGTGATGAAAGGATCATTTTGTGCATCATGAGTTTATTTTTCATATATTTTAGAATGATAAATCTAATTTAAATCAACTCATTTAAAATATATCGAGTCTTATAAGAAATGGAAATTTTCATCTTCAACCAACACATTACAAGATTTTAGTTATTTTATTTAATTATTTACAAGCCTTCTAAATTATTTTTTCATGAAAGTTCATAGATGTTCTTAACAATTGTAAATGTTCCAGTGATATATTTTTCAAATTTTTGTTTAAAAATATATTTAAAAAATTAATCGCGCAAAAGCACGAATATTTTTGCTAGTTTGAAATGAAATGCATGTATCTTGGTGAGAATTTTGAATGTCTGCAACAATAAATTTATGTAGAATTTTTTTGAATCAGACCAAGGACAGTCTCTAACGTATTTGCTAAGATCCAGCGCAATTATTTGGACTGTCTTTAACATATTCTCTGAAATGTGACCAAATTATACGTTTTATATCTATTTTTTCTTTGAACCAGACCAATATGGTCTGCATCTTTAATTTATTGCTAAGATCCAGCTTAATTAGTAAAAAGTGGTTGACATGAAATGCATTTCTTAAGCATATGTGTATTTGCTGTCTACATGGTGGCTGCAATTGATGAAGTATTTGTTTGTATTTCTTTAATTTTTATTTAAGTTTCTTTTCCTATTTGACCCTATTGGCATTTAGTTACCGGCTTGATTATGAAAGATATATATTTAAAATTATTTAATAAAAGGGTAGGAACCTAATCCCGACTTTTAATTTCTTCAACGCGGGCGCGTATGTATATGATATATATTGGAATGTATAGTATAGCACACCATTCTCAAGTGAACAAAAGTGGACCTTAATATCCGTCATGTCATCACAAGTGCCCCAAAATACTGAACAAAATGTGCAATCAGATGGAGGACGTACTAATCAGCAGGCCAGGAAAAATAAGTGGTTCGAAGAAATGCGTGGGTGGATCATGGTTGTCGCTGTCCTAGTAGCATCCGTAACGTATTCAAGTGGTCTAAACCCACCCGGTGGAGTTTGGAGTGCTGACGACCTTAATGGTCACAAAGCCGGAGATGCAGTTCTACAAAACACATCCCCAGCACGATACACGACCTTCTTCTATGCCAATGCTACTGCATTCATGGTTTCATTAGTTATAATAATACTTCTCATGAATGAGATTTACTATAATGACTCCGCTAAGGTCGTAATGCTGGAGATCAGCATGGTGCTGGGTTTGGTCAGCCTCATGGTCGCCTATGCAGCTGGCGCTGCAAGGAAGATCTCTACTTCGATTTACATAATTGTACTCGCCGTGGGGGTTTTGCTGTTTGTTGTTAATTCAACACAGTTTATGCCAACTATATGCAAATGTGTCAAAGAAAAGGCTCCTGCTCATATGCAGCAAGCAGTGGGCGAAAATCTCATCCAACTTGGTGCGGCGGGCCAAGGACCCGTCGAAAAAGGTGCAGCTGATAAGAAAGGCCAATCGAAGGTGGCTCGGTGCTGGAATATCTGATAGGTGGACCGTGGATATCATTCTTTCGTCAACTTTTCTTTTTAATATTGAACATGATTTCCTTCTATGATAATATATTGGATTAAACATGAACAACTATAGCCTGATTTATCTCTGTAATTCATGAGGGTCCGTTTGCATGATGTTGTTATTTTTATTTTTGTATTTGTCTGTCAGAAGGGTTTATATATTTTTGGAATTTGTTGGAATTCGATAAAATGAAAAGCTGGCCCCAGAAAAGTTCAAATTGTTTTAAAGTTAATTAAATTGAGTTGTTGACTTGAGACGGCAAACATATGGTCACATCTGAGGTTGGTACTAGCTAGTTGCCATACATCGCCCATAAAATGGTATTATAAGTGGCTGAACTGCTTCCAATGTCGAATTAAGGATTATTGTTGATACTTGGCCAGTCGAGTACATGTAAGGGATATATACAGTTGATAGGATCATTTTCCTTTAATAGAAAGTTTATTAACATAAACGGAGATGTACACAAGAATTTCAGTTATATGAATTTTTTTATTTTCATCAAGGAGCAAAAGCATGGATAAGCAATTGGAAAAGCCCTGTTGCAAGGGGATGCCAATATAAATGTTTAGCGGGTATAAGAATCATCATACATTCTTATCATCACCATACCATATTTATCAGTTTCTCAACTTCCTCTGCTTCGTTTAGAATCATTATGGTAGGATTGTCAATGGTACCCTTTTAATCGTTTATTCTACCCGTATCGTATTCGATAAGACGGGTGTGGGTAAGGATTTTTTTTCGTTAAGTTATCGGGTACGGATATGGATATATTTTTTTTGTTAATTTATTGAATAAGACTATTTCGTATTCGTTAATTACCTGTACCGTTATATATATAGTTTATAATGTTTATCATAATAAAAAAAATATAATTGTAAGATTCAATTAATATGTTAATAATAAATCAAATAAAAAAATATGCTTGTAAAATTCAATTGATATTGTTAATAATTAAACTAGGCAATTAAATTGTAAGATTTGATTGAGATAATACTACATTAAATTGAAAAAGATATAATGGCAAGATTCAGTTGATATGTTAATTATTTTTGTTTGATTTTCATTCATGCGTTACATCGTTCATTCACGGGCTACATTAAAAAAAAATACTAAACTTTCTCAAAAGATCCCTTCTTCTCCATTGCGTTTGAGAAAATATTGTATAATTAGTAATTTATTATGGAAATTTTTTTTTAACAATTGACATGAGAAGATATTACATGATTTTATTACATTTAAAGTATTATTCAATGCTGCACTTTATTAATATATTTGTTTGATATTATTTATTTATCTCTATTGTACCATTTTTTTCATTGAGGTATTAACATTTTTATCCATTTTCTACCGTTATCCTACCCTTACCGTTAATTCTTAACAAGGGTAGGAACGGGTAAGGATAGGGTATGAGTAAAGAAAATTTTTATCGGATACGAGTATGAAAAATATCTCTACCGTATCGTACTCCCATTGACAGTCCTACGTCATGGATCACTAATTTATTCCAACGTTTGCCCTTCTACATATCAAAATATATGAATTACAACAATTGCTAAAAAGATCTTTATTGACTTAGACATAGCTACAAGCAGAAAAATGTGCTTTGTATACAATTGACTTGCCACCCATGTTAATCTTTTCTTTGAAACCAAATGCAACATAACGTATAAAAAAAATGCAACATCAGATTGTAAACCACATTTAGTACCCTTGCCAAATAATTTATACTCAAAATGCATCATGCACGGATAAAATCTAAATATTAAAATTTGACTTAGATTTTACTCATTTTACCGTTTATTAAAAAAACCTAAATTTATACCACTCCTGATTTAATGGCTTTGATGGAATATCAAAGAAATGTAGATATATTACATAAAAATAAATACACAAACCTCCATCTATAAAGCCAACATGTATATAAGCGACTTTCAATTTTTTTTTATCAAAATTGTCAAGTTAACCTTTCTTAATGAATCTCGAATTTATGCCTATCGGACTTGGTGAAACTTTCTTGGTATCTGTGCATCAGGTAAACCTGTTTAATAGCTCAAACTGCACAAAAAATTGAACTGGCATAGGTTCTAGTGGAAAACGACCAAGCCATTTTCAAATTTCAACACACAAAAACGTTCTAGAGGTTCTATCAACCAGCCTTTTTGTTTCAAACATCTACCAACACTTCTTCTCGCTCCTATCTAAGGCGAAATTCAGTAAAGATACCCAATTAAATAGTGAGTTTAGCAATGAAAACCAAGAGAGGAAAAACCGCTATCATATATCTTCCAATTATATACTAAATTACAAAAGTCTTGCAGCCCAGATCCAACTCATTTGACGATATGTTGTACAGAATGGAACATGAAATCTACATGAATTGGTAATAATTATGCAGCTCTAGCTCGCAAACTCAAAACGTTTCTTTCAAAACTTAAACATGAAACAAGCACACGCGAATCTTATTCAGATCGGACAGAGTTGAATAACTCGACCAGTGGAGGAGTGCTTGTAATTTTGCTCATCATGGTCTTAAACTTCATACTGCAATCACTTCCGCTGAAACAAAATGTTACAATACAATATAAGAATAACTGAAACTTTCATATTATTTAAAGAAGTTTATTTTAGAAAAAAAATAACTTCTGATAAATCTCAAAGTAGTTAACTAAAATAACATATACAGCCTCCAAAAATGTGGAAATATCTGACCATAAAAAGTATGCCCATTTAGAATGTAATATTTGTTTACCAGTCTGATATTGAATTACAATTTAATTCCACAGTTACATAATATTTTTGACAGATTCTTAATATAGCAGCTAATTGTCAACACTTGGTTATGGACAAGGGAGTAGCAGGTAAAAGTGTCCTAATTTTGCAAAAGAGAGATATAATGTGTGGTTGCCAGTATCAGTGGCAGGAAAAATAATGCTATGAGAAAATCAGTACTGGGGGCTGGGGGGTTGAGACAGAGAGAGAGAAAGAGAGGACAAACCCAATCTGACTAATAGAAGCAATGGCACGGAGAGCACTGCGGATCATGTCCTCATTGCGGTCAATTTCCTGCTTGACAGCATCTGCTTTTGGTTTGTGATTTATTGTTTTCTCTATGGGCTCTACCAAAGAGTCTAGCACTGCATCAATTTCATGTTATTTGATCAACTTACTTTCAACAGGACCAAAATTCAAGTACATAAATCCTATACTCACAATCCAGGTTAACATATCACAACTTTTACTCATCTCTTCAATTTACTTTTAATTCTATTGAAAGGATAGCAACGAACCAGCAAGTACGGCAGCAGGGCACTTGTCAGCAAGCTTTGAGAGGATGAGATGGCATGGCATCTTCACATCATAATGGTCTGCACAGATCAAATATTTTTAGTAGTTATCTATAATGAAGAATCTGCACATAAACTTTTCTATGCCTGTGTACAAAGTGATGGCTCAATAACTGATACACACAATTGACAGCTGAGTGGTTGCTCTGGATACACACAAAGTGGCATGTTGAACAGATACGAACAATAAGGTAAACACTAGGCATGTTGTACCGTTATAGGAGGCTTTTGAGTTTATTGAGATGGTTAATGATGGCTCAGGAACATAAACAATCAATTGAGAGATATACAAACCGGTTTGCTTTCAAAGTATTCTATGTGAATACATGAGAATGCTGCATCCAAAGCGATGGCAATGACTGCTTATTAAGAAAGATTGGCTATCTCATGGATTTCTTTTTTTGGGCTTTTCTTAGTACTCTTTGCTTTTGATGTAGACTGTATAAGTAATATGTTTAATGTTCATTGTAGCACTGAGCCAGCTTGGGTACTCTTTTCAAAAGAAGGAAATTATAATGGAAAGTTAAAAAAGTAAAATTTTCATAAGAGTGACAGGAAAAAGAAAAAAAGTGGATCTCAATTCACAACTTAATCTTCGTTTCCTCATGCATAGATATGCAGTTTTTAAACATGTCCACACCTGTGGAAATTTTTTACCTCTTTATGGCAAATCTGTAAACTTAGAAGGTTTGGTCTAGTTATAGTTATTTAAATTCAACCCAATATACTTTAAAAGTTCTCAAATCTACAATAAAAAAACCAAAACACAAAGAATTCTGACAAAATATACTCAATTAGCGAAACCTCATAAGGTACCAACGTGTGGCAATTTTGCATCCAATCCTATTTTATAGAACAAAACCAGGTACCACGGAATCCAGGATTCCAAATTTCTTAACACTGATTGGTCAAGCAGGGAGCATGAATATCTAACATACAACAAATTGAGCAGCCCAACAATGACCTGATATTGTTGGCCCACTACCAAAGCAATGTGGAATCATGTACTTACCACTGAGGCCGGAAATAAGGTAAGGTACAATGAACGTGGAAGGGTTGACTTGGTCCAGGCAGCTGTCGAGCAGTGTATCAACACACTCAAAACCGGATTTTCTGAGCTCAAGGCCATCGTCTACAACGTGCTTAAAAGGTCCCAGATCAACAGTTCTGATCAGTTCTTGCTGAAATTATATCCACAAGAAAAAGACGGGTAAGTTTCTGGTTAAAGAAAAGTTAATTATTTTTCAGCAGTTTCGAGAAATCAAGCATGTCAATTGGTTCATCTGGTTGGTCTCACTTTCTATATATATATTATTTGTTATTTCTTGGTTTGCTTACTGTTGTTACTTATTAAAATAAGAACTGAGGAGATGAGGCAAGGCATATACTGTACCACCAATAATGCAGCTGCCATCTTCATAACAATTAAGTTTTTCAAAAAATGCAAGATTAGTTTTAACAAAATAAATTATTACCTTTACAACAGTTTGGTCATACAAAAGAGGCAACAGCTCAGGAAGAAGGCCCTTAATAAGACTCGGCTTATTATGTGCAGCAGTGCTTAGAGCCAAGACAGCAGCCCTTCTCACATGCTATACAAATTACATCCAATTAGGTGATTATAAATTATAAGTAAAAATCAGAACAAACAAATAGGCTATATGTCAACACTCAGCATTCCTTGTATCGTGAACTATCAGTAAACCAAAAGAAACAGATAAAGAGTTATGGATGGTAATGAAGATAATAACAAATACCCAAAAGATGGTAGCCATTATTGAAAAAGAAATATTAGGTTTCATGAAAATACTATATCAGCGCATTTCACAAAGACTTGTAAATATAGGAGAAGGAAAGCACAGTACCCTGTCAGAATCTTTTATAAGCAGGAGGAAATTGGAAATTTCTGGGTACAAGATCTCGTCTATCTTCTCAGGCCTTTCAACAATAGAGTACTTTATGGCAATAACCATTGTCGCTCTTGTGAAGGCTGCTGGGCTTGCAGTGCGCTCCTGTTCATATTATATCAAGTTGTTACGCACATATGGACAACAGTGCAATTATGGTTAGTACTAACAAGTACAGTAGGGTTTGTATGATTATAATCATAAAAATGTGTAAACCAGCCTAACTTCAAGCTCCACTGGCCAATACAAACCAAATTATCCTCTTTACTCAGCACTCATCAGTACTAAAGTTAAGATCTAAAATTAACCAGACCACTAGCATACAGCAACTAGCAAATTATCAAAATAAATTTGAATACACTATCAGTTGGAAGGAAAGAAATACCAACATGTAACAAAAGACACTACAAGCAATATATTTGAACTTTCCAACCTTGAGAGCAGGGATAAGCTTGTTGGGCTCAATAAGGGCAATTTTACCCAGGCATTCAGCCACCACATTGCGTACTCCTTCCTCCTCGCTCTCACAATGATTGAAAAGCAATGCCAAAATCTTTTCGACATACAAATCTCACAGCTCATTTTGGCCAGCTGTAGATTGTCTTGCGATAACCTATCCAGAAAAAATATGATGATGTGTTTGTGCAGGAAAATAGCTCTTTGATGCTTTAAATTTCAAAGAGGTTATATAGAGTAAAAACCCCTTTTTCTACAATAATCTGTAATGTTCGAAACTGAGAATATTGTATTTGAACCAGTTACAAAGTACAGAATATATCCATGCCAATACACTTCTTTAATGTAGATGGGTGTTTACTATAGCCAATTATCAAGTCTACTAAAGCATTTTATTCTGTTGTATATCTTGCTACTTAATAACAATAAGATGATTACAAGTTTCAAAACCAAGAACTCCAAGGTAAATGAAAGGGATAAATTTTCAGACGTATACTTCTAAAGACAAAGTGATCAAGGAAAAAAGCTACTATGTACCTCTTTAAGAGAATGGAGCAAGAGGTATTGCTTCTTCTGCTGATTGTTGATTTGGTTAAGAATGAAAGGAAGGTACTTTGAAAGATTGCCAACAGCAATGTTGCCGAGAGCATACGATGCAGCAGACTTGATCTCCTCAAAAGGAGACTGGAATGATTCTATTACTATATTCTCTATTTGAGCATGAGAGCTCAGATCCTTTCTTCTTCCTATCTCCCCAAGGCAGAGCAAAGCCAGGTGCTGTTTTGCCTACATAAGAGAAGAATCAACAAAACATACTTAGAATTTCTAGCAGAGTGTGGCCAACATGCTAGAGGGACAAGGTAGACTCTCAGTGGACATGGTGATGATTACAACACAACAAGACAGCTGTTTACCACTTCTACAACAGAATAATTCATTTCTTCTAATTGCCCAATCCATGTTCAGTACTAATTGGGACTGACTTGTCATCATTGAGTAGCCACAGCTGCAGGTATGTATGGTTTAATCATTATTGCTTCTAATTGGTTCGAATCTAAGCCTCTAATTTCAGTCTCAGATTCCATATCAAACTAGCTCGTCAGGTAGTGTTTACCATTACCATTTGTGGTCATGTACTGGACTCCAGTGTTATATCAAAAAACATTTCTAATTTCAGACCCCACATTTATATTTGTCACCTTCTTGGTATGTAAAGCCAACTATCCTTTTATTAGTGGGGGGGTTTGAAGGAGGGTTCAAGGAGGCTGTTAATTTTTTGTACTACAGAGGCAAGATGCAAAAGATTTTCAATAAGAAAAACTTGAACAAGAGAGACTAGGGATTACAGAGCTGCCACAATTATCGTCCTTTAGAATGCCCATGAGCATCTCAACTGTTGACCCACACTTCAAATCACCAGCAGCTAGGCACAGAACAGCAACACATTGTGCAATAGAGTAGAGTGCCTGTTTGGTGGGACCCCCAGACTGCGGTGAGGGTTTAGTACTTGACAGAAGGGAATCCAGCAGGGTTTCAAAGCTGGTGTTTGCTGTTTGTACCAGTGAAGCAAAGAATCTTTGTAGTGCCTGAAAGCATACAAGATACCAAATCCATTTGAGAAAAAAAAAAAGCTGTGTAATAGGCTCTAAAACTATATTTGAAATTCCATATTCCTACACAAAACTTTTTGAGTTCCACACTCTGTGGTATTATAATTCCATGGCAGGACTTGAAATTTTTTTTAACTCATCATAGGAATAGCTATCTTCAAATTTGGATGAGGACGAGAATTACAGAACCATTATAAGCTATTAAACTGACTGCAATTATTTAAAAGAAAATAGCTTTGTAATAATAATATTATTACAAAGTGAGTCTCAAACCAACATATATGAATCTATGAACTTTTATGCACCTAATATAGGGTTATGCAAATACCAATTACAAACTACCTGAAGGGCTTGACCCTGAAGCAGAGAGCTCCTGATCAAAATAAGTGCTTGAGGGAGAACCTTATATCTGACAGTTAGGCCCACATTTTGGTTTGATTTTCTATCTGACATCAAGGTGCAACAAAGTTCTAATGCAAGAGCAGTCATGTGTAGATCCATGTCACTGCCAAAACCACAAGACAAATCAAATATATTGCATAGTATTGGAATAGAGGCTTACTAAAAGTAAAAAAGTTGACATTATTGTATAAAAATGGGTAAAAGTCAAGACTGATAAATACTGACAAAAGTTTTTCAAATCTACCAGAAAACAAGAAGAGAAAAAAAGAAACTTCTGTAACCTATATCATTGATGGTCCCACATTTCTTCAAATGAAAATATAGGAGATAAAATAGATTCTAATTTCTAAAGTGATGAACTTTTTCTTAAGAGAATAGTAAATCAATAAAACAACCTTATTAGCGTAGACAGCTCAGCAATTATGGCTTCATAAGCTGATGAACCGACTTGATCACCATAAGAGACAACAAGAGCATTTAGCGTTCCTAGTGTAGCCTGCCTAAGTGCCCTATTGGCCTGAAAAGAGAGTCCCATAATGTTGCGCTCTTAGTTAACAGTAAATGATTAAAGTTCAATGTCATCTTTGTAACAATAATCACATCAAACAGAATACTCTCCATACCTTGCGAAGGAAAGCAGTTAACTCAGATGTGACTTGCTCAAGGATGCATGCGAGATTAATTTTAAGGGGTGAGCTAGCAATAACTGAAAATGCCTGGAAAGGAAGGATCAATAATTCTCTATTACGTTCTCAAAAAAATATATATATATATATATGCTTTGCAGGGTCCTATGAGTCTATGACTCATAACCATAGGCAGAGTCAGAAATTTTTTAATGGTGTTCAAATATTATATCTATCGTTGATATTAGTATATATGTTCATATTATGATATAACTGTAACAATGGGATCAACAATAGAACCATTCTCACATTTTAATGGGGTTCAAATATGATATATTTTATGACAAATACCAACACGATACCAAAAAATATATTTGAATTTAGGAAAAAGAAACATGGGGTTACCCTGCACCCCATTCACTCTGCATAAATCCGCCTATGCTCATAACAGACATTTTCTATGTTTTGAGGGGATCCATAATACATCTTGCTATCTAGGGCACCCATTTTGGTTTGAGATTAGTGCACAGTATGCATGTATATTGTATACAAAAGATAATGCAAAGGAAAATTACCTTGACAGCAGTAAGGCGGGTAATCTCATTACCCATGCGATCTACAAGTATTGGGAGGCATGCTGGGAGCTCCCTTTGTAAGCTATCCCCAAAAGTAGAAATAACCAGGCTCATGCAAGCTATGGCACTTTCCTTCACTTCCTGTCATTCACCATTCATGAATACAACAAGGAAAACATGCTGAATCCAACTATTCATTTTGGCGACTCTGAACTGTTGTTGTGTACAACAGACAGTGTACTCAGTAGGCCTGTACAGTGTGTGAAGCTTCTTTGAACCCTAACAACCAGTATTTATCCCTGAGCACTTACTTTCTTTTATTTTTATTGTATTATGTCTGCTTGATTATTAATTGGGGCATCCAAGATGACTTCTAAGAACATTCATCGAAAATAACAATGAAAAAAAATTTAAGGTGGTTCAAACTAGCGACACTAAGATGGAATGACCAGTTTTAGCAGTTGCTTTCTGAGAGTACAAAAATAAACCCACCTGATCTTGGTCTTGATTTGCGAGGCGGGTCAAGATTGCATTATAGATTGGGCCTATATAAGGCCTAAAATCCAAAGAGCGAGTCTGCGACCAAAAGGCAATCATTAACTACAGTTCATTCAGTAAATATCAAAATAAGTAGAATGTCAAAGAAGTTTAGACCTCAAAATTGGGCCGAAGGACACGCACAAGTTCTCCACAAACACGTAATGCTTCAGCAGTTACTTTGTAGTACCTATCTCCAACAGCTGATAATATAGGAGTAGATAAAGCCTACAATCAACAGCGGGTTTTCGACAAGAAAATGAGCACAACATATATATGTATATATATATATAATATCAAATTACAAGTAAATGCATTTAATCATTTGTGGATATCTGTCAGACTTCCTTCAAAGAATAAATATAAAGAAAATGTAAAAATACTATGCCATCCCAATCAGAAAGAAGCAATAAAAAGCAAAACAGTGTGGCAAATAATAATTACCTGAATGTAGGGGTGGAAAACAGAAGGAGAATGGGAAGCCATAACTAATTTTGTAAACACAAGTGCTTCAATCTTCAAGTTTGAGGTGGATGATTTATCCTATTGATGATGATAACAAAAGTTTAAGATTGAGTGAAGAATTGCTTCAATGTAGTAAGTAACCAAAAGAAACTGAATGATCTACAAGAACAGAGAACTTTTGATAATTTATGCACAGAAAAAGAGTATCACACAATTTTACATAATATAGAGAAACTCACATTCAAAGCCTTTTCGATTCCTGGTACAAGAGACCCAATATGATCAGCAAGGCAATCAGGCAGTACAACCACCAGTTCTTTCAGCACAGCAAAGGCGCCAACCTAAAATATGGAAATGCATGAGTATATAAATATAAAAAAGAATAAAACATGAAGAAAAATAATCTAAGAATGAAGATAGTAACAAGAACCTTAGTCTTGATAGATTTTTCACGTAGTTGTCTGTTAAGAGATTTAACAATCTTTGGCACTTCTTGCTTCAATAACCATCTCGGGCTGTCGATAAACAGTTATAGTGGTGGTTCAATATTCCAGCTCAGACATCATAAAGTATCACTAATGAAGCATGGTCATGTTGAAAATATTTATCTAAATTACATTCAACTTTATAGCAAGTAAAACGAGCACCTAAATGGTCATGTTAAATAAATTTAATTTATTGCTTCAAAACACCTGCACATAATTTTAGCTAAAACCTTGTTTATAATCTTTGACAATCAATTTCTTTGATTTTTCTCTCAACTTTTGAAAAGAAATTGTATACTATATTCATTTTAACTCCCAAGTATTTCCCCAGTCAGTAATTCTGATCTAATTTAATCAAAAGGTCCACCAACAACTCAACTCAAATTCTCATCCGAAACTTTTTTAGAAACATGATAAAAACTGAAAAAAATAACAGAAATAACAATAACAATTATAGTAACAAAAGGATAAGAAGTCTTACCTTGATTCATCCATGCCAGTTTGACCCTTGGTCACATTCCCAGTCTGCCTTAACAGCTCGATAAATGTGTTAAAGACATCCATCTAAAATTTTGCAGGAACACGCAAGTATAAATATATTTAGCTAGTCAGTATAAATATAGATTCTATGATTATATTGAGCTCATTAGTGTATATATATACCTTCACATTCTCTTCCCTTTCCCTGAATCTTTCTATCATCTTTGGGGAAGCCTGCATAATAGGAATTTATAAAATTGGCGTAAGAATTTATATACAGTGGCTTCAACAAGAAAACAATATATGCAACAAAATCAATAATAAAGCGAGGTCTGATTCCTAAGCTATCGTTGCAATGTATTGTATTATTTTATTCCTCATAAACTAATTGCTCAAATTATATTTCATCTTTCACCTGTACATGAGTGTATATGGCACACTCATGATATAGGGTCATATTGGGGGGGGGGGGGGGGGGGGGGGGGGGTGTTGTGTTATTCCTTCAGCAAATACAAGTGCAGATTGCACTACTTGAAATCAATATTTGCACCAGGCACACTGGTCACAATAAATAGTAGTTAAAAGTTCTTTAGGTCTAATTTTCTCAAGTTTTAATTCCATTACAAAATATAGATACTGACTAAATTCATTTTCCATTTACATTATTTCCACTTCAATTGCCCAGAGGCCATTCGCATACAGCTAACTGAAGAGTGAAGATCACTGATTGTAAACCAGACAACAGTGAGAGTATATATAAACCCTTGCTTTGAAGTTGAAAAGAAAACAGAAAGGATTAATAGAGTTTTGCCTCAATATAAAGACTGGAGAGCATCTCAGGCCGAGTTACAATGATAGCAGACAAGCACTTGGCTGCAGCTCTTCTAACTTTCCAGCTTGCATCCTCATCATCTGTGTACTCATCCGCACTTTGGCTGGAACAAAGCAATAATGTAAATGATTGCAAGAAATAACAAATTAATTACTATGTCCATCAGTAGTTGTCAATGATTGTATCTTTTTAGATAAATATTTCTGTGGAACTTTAAACAGGCCAATGAAGTCAGTACATTCCTCCATCTCAATTTTTTTTTAACCAACACATTTAACAATCCAATATCAGCATCTTTTAACATAAATGTCTGATGTCTTTACAATCTTTTTCGGACTTAAATTATGAAACAGATAGATACTAAAATTATTCTTAAAGCATACTAAATATATAATAAAATTAACAAATAATAAATCATGGTACATACTCATCCTCATCTTCATCATGTTCTTCATTATCTGTATCTTCATCCATTGTATCAGTGAAATTGGGATCATAGCTCAAGTACACCAGAGAGAGGCGCATAATATCTCTGGTATATGAAGATATATCTCTGGGACACCTAAGAAGAAAACTCTCCAGAGCCTGAAAAGTTAACAACACCATATTACAGAAAGTGCTTGAAGGTGAAAGCTTATATTCTTAGGGTTCAATTCCTTTTGGCTGCATTTCCAGAGAAGGTACGATGTTTAAAATTTAAAAACAATTGAGTAAATGTTGGTAAGGACATTAACACTACAAGTAGTACAAATTAATGTTTAGATATAACATACCTACAAAATCAAATGACCAAGAATAACACGATAAAATAGATTTTTATTCTCTAAATAATTGATTTTCCAGAAATTTAAAAAATTAACGTGAAGTTCTTCATCAATTTACATCAGAACTAAAGCAATTTACCTGAAGACAGTACTCACGAAGTTCTTCATCGTTTTCTGATGCTGTGGTACAGTAACTTATGAGCAATGGTACGGTGTCACTGAGGTGTGGCCCAAAGCGGTAGCCAACAGATCGACTAAAGAAACAAATCATTGATTATACCAATCCTTAAGCAATAGAACATGGAATTGGTTCAGGACACTATGGCTGAAACATACCTTAGGGCTCCGATCATCTGGATATTTGTTCGGATGATATCGGGCTTTGCAGACTTGTTTTTCAAAAGCTTCACAACCTCGAGTGTTCCCTTGGCCAATAGATCATCAGACAAGCTTGGTGCAAGTGATGCTAAATTATATATTAGTTTTAGTATTTAGGCAACACAAATAATGTAACAAGAGCACAAGAAGGACTAATTGAGAATGGTGTCCATTAGAGAGCATTAATATGTGGGAAGCTGCAGACTCCTAATGGCGGGCCTATTTCTCAAGTACAACCAATATTTCAGGCCAAAGCAAGTTGATCATCAGCTTAATCAGGTCATATTTATTTATTTATTTATTCTATTTTCCCATTTAGATGAACTAATAGAACAATAGAAACATTTAAACATCAGGATACGGTAATAAATTCAAACAAACAAAACCTAAAACAGCATAACAAGACAGATATCAATGAAAATAAAATAAAGTAGTGTACCAATACAAGCGATAGACTTCTTTCTGACACTGGCTTGGTGGGAGCCAAGCTGGGACAGAAGTGCACCCAACAACTTTTCATGATCATTTGCAATCAAGCTGCCAAACTTTTGTAGCACATCACATAGTATATCCAGCGACTCGCATTTTATTTCTGCACTCTTCTCCTATAAAGTTCAACAAAAAAGAAATGATTAGATGAATAAAATGTGAAACACTGATGATCCAGAGAAGGATTAAATGTGGCTATCAAGCTAGCCAAATTTTCTTTCTTTTGCAATTATTTATTTAAATAGATTACAAATGTGTGCTTCTAAAAGTATAACCTAGGATACAGAGCCCATAGAAAGAGAAGAATAAGGAAATAATCACATGAAACACCATAACTGTTATTTATTCTGTTCCTATCATATTATTTATCATGTTCCCATTAGATTTTCTCTAGTAACCTAAATTATAAATACATGTAGAAACATAAAAGAAATAATAGAAAGAAGGATTGATTGTCTCTTGAAGAGCACAAAACTCAGGGATCAATTGGGCTTTTTCCTGCTCAGAAGTGGTACATGAATACAATGACTTTCTAACAATTTGAAGAAGATTTTGAGGCATGAGTTGTAATGCTTCATTATGTTATCTTTCAGGGTATTGTAGAAATACACACCAAATTGACACTTTGTATGACGGGCTTATTATTCCAGAGATCCGATGAAATATAAAAATTCTAAAGAAAGCATCTTAAGCCTCCAAACAGTCTAGCTCATCTTGTAAGAAAAACTCACCAACTTGATACCAATCAAGCTCAGGCTGTGTCTGGATTTTATTACCTTTGGTCTGTGTCTTAACCTCCCTAACAGATAATATTTTATAAACATTTGACACCGACTGTTGTATAATTATTAGTTTAGCAAGAAACTCACAGCACTGGTTACCCCATTGATCAATTGGGGGGAGAGAGAAACTGGTATCTTCTCAGCCAAAGATGTCGGGACCTCAGCAATTATGGTTTTCAGTGCAATGCTAGCAATGTCCCTATTGGGATCCTTTCCATTAAGCAACTTATCACAGAGCTTGTTCACCATATCCAGTATGCTATCCTCACGGACCTTCTTTACGAGAGGCACCAAGCTGTAAAAAGATCAACAAATGTAAATGATGATATCTATAAGGCCTTTGTCACTAATTCCATAACAACAAATTAGATTTTTCATATAGTATTTGATTCTTAGTCAAGTCCTGTCTCTTGAAATTACTGGCATAAAGTGATACTTGCTCCAATTTAATTTGATTCTTTATTTCTTCAAACCTACTCTGAAGCTATATTCTGTCTCTGTTATACCAACCAGAGATTGCTTCATTCTTTTCTTTTTTTGTGCAAGAAATAAGAAAAATCTTTTAAACAAAATAAGTAATGCCATCGAACACCTTCGTTCAGATTATCTCCCCAGTAGTCACTAAGTAATTACCCATTTCAGGATTAATCGTTAAAGCTTCTTTTGTGAAGTCAAAGGCATAGTTTTGAGAAGTTATTTTTTTATTCAGGAAAAAAAAATACAACAACTAAGCCTTTCGTTCCAAATAAGTTGGGTAAAGAAACCCAGCAAGATGAAGGTCGCCAGAGGATAAAATAATATTAATAAAATAGTGAACGTAGTAATACTAATCATAATAATAAAACCTACATCCCACCCGTAAGCTAAAACTATGACCTAAAAGGTATGACATCACTCCCACCTATATTCCTATGTCATGGCTCGGATAGGTGGATCACTAACTTTCACGCGCTCCTATCCAACGCCAACTTTTTGGAGACATTCTATTCTTTGAAGTCTCTTTTAACCTCTGCCTCTCCTTGTGTTTTCAAAACAATTGAGAATTCCACAACGTACAGGTGCCTCAAAAGGCCTATGTTGGATCAGCTTCTCCTCTATCGGTGCAACTCCAACCATATGCCACATCTTCATCTATCTCGCCATCACACTATAACATCGACCCCAAATATCGAAAAAGTGTCTTTCATGGACACTCAAAACGAACATCTCCTCTTCTAGTCCTACCACGCTAAAACTCAAACCTCATATACTCTATCTTAGTTCTACTAAGTCTAAAACCTATCGATTCTAAAGTTTCTCCACAGAGACAATACTATATAAAATTATTTATTATAGGCATTGCATTCTCTAGATAGGCTTTCCCACAACAAGTGCGAGCAAGCATCTAATAATTAGGTAAAACCGTAAAAGTATTATTCTAGGAAGTATTTCCATGTTGACTTCATAAAGGCACAAAAATAAGCATTCAATGCATATACCACATATAAAATATTGAAAATTGAAAACAAAGACTGCAATGCTCCCCCCCCCCCCAAGACAAAATGTGCAACCAAGGAAACCAGAAAAGGAGCCTCAGTAGAACCTACAAAAAAAGTAAGAAAGTTCTAAACGTCCCCGACTTCATTGTTTCTAAAAATAAAAAGCACAATAATTTTTTGTTTTCTACTAGACATTTTATTTAGGAAGTCCTAATCTGGGGGTGATAAACAAAATGTTGAGCTTCTTCAGAATAGCAGATAGAAAACTGGGACCATTTATTAAGAAACCAGGGATGAATATACCAGAAATGAAAAAAAAAAAAAAATAAAAAATGTTAACAAAACAAGCACCATTTGACAGCTAAACCAGACACATCTCCCGCTGCATCGTTGAGCTGTTGAAGGACACTATTTGTCAGCTTTGGTTCTATATCAGCTTCTACTTTGAACATTTCCTTGTTCAGCTCATTTAGTAGATCTGATGTGGCCATATATCTGTAATCCTTATCCTTGCCAGTCATCTGAAATATAAATATTTGACAATTTTAATGCGAGAATTCAAAGATACTCTGACCAAAGGATAATTGATTCCATAACATACAGGTGAGTTTTACACCAATTACATAGCACGAAACTTAACAATATGCCGCCAACCTATTTCCTTTTGTAACTTTATTCTCATTATCACTGGAATCACCTTTTACTGTAAGTTATTTCAGGCTAACGTGCACCCCATAGATTACAAATTTACAATAAATAGGGTAATAGGAAGTTAACAAATGCTTGCCTTTTCCAGGATGTTAACTATAGTGATCGACATATCTGGGAAGGTTTGAGATCAAGCTTATGCAAAAATTTCTTAATCCTGCACATTCAACAACAAATAATTGGAGATGTTAGAATAAATTAAATAAATTCATAAGCAATTAGGGTTTTATCAAAAGCAAGCTTTTAATGCTTCGTTTTATCACCGATTAAACTGAATTATCTATTTTTTTTAGCCATTCCGCATAACCGTTTATCACCATTTTATCACCACATAACCGTTTTATTACTGTTTTATCACGAACCATCATCCAATTACTAAACCGCACAAATCACATTTTAAAACCTTGATCAAAAGTAAGTACTATGCCGATATTTTAGATTCAATTTCAGTCACAAGTCACAACTAATAAATTGGCACAACAAATTATTAAATATCATCTATTAGCCCCAAGACTAATTGTACACTATATTAAAGTGCTTCATGTAATTTATAATTTTCTTATATGGCGTATTTTTGGGATAGAAATAATGAAATTCCTGACACACAGAATCTAGCGGCATATTCTTGGCGCTAATTAGCTTAGGGAATGCTTTCAGCGAATATATCCAGTGTATCATACAAAATAGATGGAAGAAGCTAACTCCTTCATTATTCAATTGCTCTTTTGACCGTTACCGTATGCAAATTAACTTTTTCCTTATTCAATTTGCATCGAGTTTCATGCTTAAAAATCAATTTTATGCACTTTCCAGAAGTAAACCAATCCTTAAATTACCTCCTTCCCTGATCTTCTCAGATCCACGCTTTACCACATCTCATCATTCCAATACACAAAATGCAAACACTGAGAATACCACATTGTTCAATTATGCAAGATTAAAATTTTGTTGCCGAAACCACTAGCTCTATTATAAGCACGCCTCTACTAAACCTTAAACCCTAAACCATACTATTTTCACACAATTAGAGACTAAGTAAGTAAAGTAACGGTCTTTAAATTAACGAAATCCAGAAAGCAAACAGATCAACGCATCGAGTAAAGTAGCAGAGAGAGCAAGAGAGGTGGAGAGAGAGAGAGAGAAAGAGAGAGAGGTAGAGAGAAGCGAATACCTTGATTTCCTCGGTAGGAAATTGAGATGGAGAAAGAGGCGATTGAGAGAGATGATCGGAAGGCGAAGCGGAGATGATCGGAGCGGAGAAAGATTGAGGTGGGAAGAGAAGAAGCAAAGGTTAGGGTTTTAATGAGATGTTAAATTGCTGCTCTGGGATTGAGCGTGCAGAGCACGTGAGTTCTCTCCTAGGCGTATTAGTCCCGATTGTTTTACCAAAGTAGCCCCGGGAAGGCTGGGAACTTGCTAAATAACAAATTAGCAGATACTACAGTAATAGAAAAACTGCCTTCTGTAAACAAATTTCTGCATTAGAAGCATCCTAGTTTGCATCCTTGTATGATGTATTAGAAATCAAGTATTCGCTTGGAATTTTAGTGGACTAGTTTATTTGAATATCTTATCCTATTTCCATATTATATTCAATAGGACAGATACAAATAAAAATGACTTTTTATTTAATAAAGCGACTATATTTATCCTATTTCATATTCAATTTTTATTAGCGTATCGAATAGAAATATGAATAAAAATTATTGTTTGTTTGTTCCTCTAATTTTTCATTTTTCTTAGTTCAATCATGCGTTGTTTAAAATGACGAGGAAATTAATTTTTGAAATATTTCATGAGTAATGCTAGAATCAAACGCGTTTGACGTCAAACACGATTCTAGACTCAATTATTGAAATTTCAAATTACTGATCCAAACCGCTCAATATGATTTTCATATTGAAATATTCTTACAGACCAAATTTTCTATCTATATTTTTCTGAAATTTTTAACTTTTTTTTTCAGATTTTCTAAAATTGAAGGGTCTAACATTAATTAGATTGAAGATTTTCTAAAATACAAAATAAATAGTAAAAAAAAATCTAAAAATATATAAAATTTGATCTCCTAGGATATTTCATTATGGAGAACAAATTGAGTGGTTCGGATCAGCCGTGCTAATCTCAAAACTTGAGATCCGATCGTGTTTGACGGGCCAAGTGTCAAACGGGTTTGACTCTGGTATTACTCATATTTCATATAGAATATTTTAATATTCATTTAAATTTTCCAAATAATGAAATCCATGAATGTATAAACTTCTGATAATTTTATGATTTTATGTACATTTTCTGATAGATGTTTACTTACTCGATATTTATATAGGTTAAATTACATTTGATGCTAATTTGTTTAATGTTATATTTTTTACGATACTATATATATGTTTAAGTTTCAAATAATATATTTAGTTATTTGCTATTTATTCATGCTATAACATATAAATTATCATTTTATTTGATGATCACATGGGATGTGTCTGTTAGTTGTTAGTTTTAATGAGTAAATGTAGGGTAGGGTCTGGATCAAGAAAAGTATGATTAATTCTAAACATGTATAAGGTATATTTATCAAATCATAAACATATCCATCGACACCTCAATATTAACTCATCATCAAACTTCGGTCTTAAAATTTGTCTGTTTTAAGGACCAAGTAGAAAAATAGACACGATATGAATATGATCCAATTCAGTACTAGAGTTATATTCTCAGAGGTCCCCCAACTCGAGATGAAACTAATTTTTTATCTACTTAACTTTAAGTTATCCGTTTTTTACTCACTAATTTTTTTATTTTTATTTGGTTACTCCGTCGACTCGTCTATCCAAAATATAAAATGTTGAATCCAAATTTATTACTTCTATTTTTTTTTTAAGGAAAAGTCAACAAAGCGACTAAATTTGAATAAAAATCGGAGTTCAATGATTAAAAAAACATATAAATTTTATATTCTGTGATAAAATAATAAATTTAATATTGACATCTAACAAAATTTTATCTTTCAGCGTGCCAATTGCGGCATGCTAGCTCATATAAAAATTAACCTGACTGGTATCTCAAGATATCATTTTTATATTCTCCCAAATTGGCACAATCATCGAAATATCACAGTCAAGCAGTGATGGAAGGATCAAGCTCAGCTCGTATTCAGCACTGATGGTCGCTCAGATCTTTGCTATTTATTTAAACTTCAACTAACCGCTGCTAGTACTCAACACCTTTACTATTATCCATTATCAGGGGCGGAGCTAGGATTGGAGGATAGGGTAGACCGAGTTGTCGAGGTGGACTTCAATTAGATATTAATAATTTGAAATTTCAGTATTAGAGTAGGCCAATTACATTAGATAACCCAATTATCACTGTATTTTTAATATTTTAACACTAAAAAAAAATTTCGCAGCGTAGGCCAGGCCTATGCCTGCCCCTACCTATATCCGCCCCTGTCCATTATTTCATTAACCAGGAGTCTAATATAATCGCAATATGTTACCAACCATTTAACGTTATTATAAATATCAGAGTTTTTTTGAAGGTAATATAAATATCAGAGTTAATCTGCCAAATATTATAAGTAGGAAATATCAAGAGGCTTTTGTACATTGTATTGTAAGCCGGCGTAAGGGCGTTTCACAAAATTCTCTCATACAGGTCTGTCACCTAAAGTACTTTATGCACACAAATAAGCAAAATACATCAAAGGACATTTTCTGATGTTTTCCATTTTGTAAATAAAGGACAGTTTCAGTGGATTTTAAAAAGAGATCGAAGCCATTTTCATTAAATATGAAGCATATATATGGTTCAGTCTGGTAAAGTAGAATTTGCAATAATATGATGGTGCTCCAGCTGATAAACATTTGTTAACTAGCATTTCTGCATATGTGAGGCAGTCTAACTAGGATGCCCCATTTTTTCTGTTATTATTTTTTAACATCTTATTATTGTTGTTTTAAATGTTAACCAACAAAATTGTTAACTAATAAAGAAAGAAAATATTGCAAATTATGCAAAATAGAATACCAAATGCACTGAAATTTATCTCACTAAACCAGTAATCCCCTCTCCTTTCCACTTTTGTAATACTTACTGACGAACCCATCAGTGCCCAAACTAGGATTCTGTCAAGAGATTCCAATCATACACATTGAGCTCACCAAACTAGGTACCAGTAGAAGCCTACTACCATACTACCAGCAACTATAGTTCCCCATGCCAATAACCGACCAATAAGCAAAATACATCAAACAACAAACATCACCCAGCTTTATACCATTTCTGCACCAGTCTCGCACAAACAGATAGAAGGACCATAATGCCCCTGGAATTACTAAACGCCAGTGTAAGGCATCGAGAAAACAAAGAACTGTTTAGTTAATTATGTATTTAAAAATATGGATTTCAAATATTAACTTAAAGCTCTTTTTCATGAATCGACGCGATAATTAGCAAATATAAAAAAGTTTATTCAAAAGGAAAAGAAAATGAAGAAGTTTCTTATTTATGGCGCGGATGCATGGTGGATATGCATGAAGAGATTAATTACTTCACCCCAATATTAGGCCCTTCTATTGATTATTTCTGCCAACAACACTATTTATCAAGACATATTAAAAGTAATGATACAAAGAGAGGGATGAAAAGAGTTGCTTTTTGTTTAAATGAAGAAAGCTCTCATCATTATGGGCTTACTGGACTTCAAAATTTTTTAACAGTAAATGCATATGGAAGCCCGGCCTTGGTTGAGTTTATAGAGTAACATAACGTCACGGTTAGGGCTGTATTAAGGGTGAAAAAGGTGCGGATAAACTCCGCAGTCCGCACCGAACCGCATTCGAATTCAAAAAATATGCTTAATATCCAAACCGTATCCGTATCCGTATCCGTATCCCGTAATATCCGATTCGTATTCGTATCCGTTTAACATCCGACCCGTATCTGTATCCGTATCCGTATTCGTATCCGAATCCGGAAAAAAATATGGATACGAATATGGTATGACCACTATCCGAACCATATCTAATCCGTTTTCATCCCTAGCTATATATGAGCCTAGTTTGAGCGAGTGGGGAGAACTCAAATTTGATTCGGCTATAACTTGAGTTGAAAATATTTTCGAGTTTTTTAAGTTAGTTCAAATTCAACTCATCTCCAACTCGAGTTGGCTCACGAGTCACGAGCCAATTTGACATAAGTATGTCTACTTCAAATTTTCATTTTTAATTGATACATTATTTCAAAAATAATATATACAATAATATAAAAAATAAAATTTATTGTCAATTTTATTCTTTCCATTAATTTGAAGTATAATATGTCTTGAAACTCAATATTATATATTTTACAATTATCTAATAAGAATTTTTTTATCATTATTTTTTAGATTTTTAATACTCATAGATCATGTTGATAATCTCCACGAAATTAAAATGTATTATGTCACGAATCAATGAGTCGAATTGAGCCTAATTCAAATTCGACTTGACAATTAATTGAATTGGTTCAACTCGAGTTTTTTTTAGCTCGAGGTATAACCAAATTTCTTACGAGTCCAGTTCTGAGTAAACTCCCGAATTATGAGTTTTTTCCTCACCAGTCACAACCACGTGAAGTCAAGCCCACGTGTTATTTTCTATAGCATCCAGCAATGAGCAATCACTTTGGCACTTTGCAATAATCCAATAAGGCAATAACTCTAGTTTCACACGGACGGTCCAAATTGAACCAGTCCCCGTGTCTCCGTGTCTACAAAAGTCTCTGCTAGATGGATGAAAGAGGGGATCGAATAGACGAATACTCTGCTGCAAGTTTTTTTTTCCTCTTAGCCGTGCAATTTAATCTCCACGGATAGAGTTTTACGAACCGTATAAATTTCGATAGATCTAGAACATCCATCATTAATCGGACGATCTCAGATAAAAAATTTGTACTGCGAGTTTTTTTTTTCAAAAATTCTTAGACTATTTTCTCAAAATAGTCATTGTTTATTATAATTGAAATGGATTCAAACATAGAATAGTTCCGGTAAGAGAAAAAAAAATTTATACATTAATAATATTTTAAGAGGTAGACTAAAATTAGTCGCGACTGACGGATGAGATCGTCAGCTACGATGAAATATTTTTTGAGGATCTAATAGTTGATCCGAACCGTTCAAAATTCTTAATCTAAACAATTCTAGACCCTTCAATAACAATGATTTTTTTAAGTCTCAAAGAAATAGTAAACAAATTCAGAAAATGTAAAATTTGATCTCCGATTAGATTTCAATATAGAGAACACATTGAATGGTTCGGATTAGCCATTAGGATCTCAATAGTTAGAATATAATCGCAGCTGATTTTAGTGTACCTCATATATTAAATATATACAATAAAAATAACATTTGCAATTTTGTAAATGTTATTTTGTAGATGTTATTTTTCTCAACAACTATTTCAAAAGATGTTATATAAATATACTTATATTTAAGTGGTAGGCATGCTATAAGATGTACACATCTAATAATCTGCATAGAAATTTGTTACAACACTTCTATAACACATTCTGATTTTTGAGCATCTATTGTTGAACATAATTGGTTATCGTCTAATTTCAAGTCATAAAATTACCACAACTCATACTTATCATGTTGACTTGGTAAGTTGGTATCATGTTGCAACAATTGACGGGACCGAAGCAGTGAATAGTTCAAAGTGCAGAGGTTACAGCTTTTTCACTGATCCAAGCCTACACCAGAAATGCCTCTTGATCTGAAATCCGAATTCCAAAGTCCAAAAGTGGGACTCAATTCTCAAAACCAAGCAAAGTGCAAAGAAGAAGAAAACGCTGAAACGTGCGAAGTGCGAACGGAGTCGTCGCACACGAATGGCACGTGCGGCACCAACAGGCAGCAGCAGCACTGTAACGTCGCTGACTTGAATTGATTGATACATAGATTTCATTTCATTTTTTCATTTCATTTCTTTTTGGTCCCCTGCTCTGCTCAACGTCACCATGCCTTCTTGTCCTTCGCTTTCTCACCCTTGCTTTAATGCCTTTTCCAATTTTCCACACTATGGTCCGTGTCGCTCTCGTTTTGGGGACACCATACTTAATTGTGCCATTCTTTTACGGTTGCGGATCTGACCCTCTGTATCTACTACCACTCTGATTAATTATTTGTGCGTGCTTGTGTTAATGCTTATATGGAATTCACGCTTTTATTTAAAGATTGAAATTTGAAACTAGTGTACAGTATGAGCGTTGTTCAGAGTTGATGTATCAAAATCCGTGACAATTACGATTTCAAAATTTATACGAGGTTTAGAGGTGAATGTCGGTTGGGACTTAGTCACTTAGGAAGGAGAAACACAACATAATAAATTTATAAATTGACGGAAGGAGAAATCATTTTCTTTTTTCGATAGTGCCATTAAGTGCTGTGGCGAGTTTACATTTGTATCAAGGGCCATTCATGACAAAAATAAGTTATGATAAAAAAGTATGTAAAAGTAACATGAGTTTAGCTAATTATAGATAATTAACTATGCTTAAATAAAGTTTTTAGGACAGCAATTTAATTAGATGCAGAAAGGGATGAATTTGTAATCATTATTATTCTTTTTTAATTTGTTTTGTAGATGTACCTCACTGGACTGTTCATCTATTACTTTTGGAGAAGTCAACTGACATTATAGTAACGATGTTGGAAATTAGCGCGACTTTTGTAAAAGGAATGTGGTGACTTTTTAACTGTTGTACAAGCTTCAGAGCAAACAAAGAAAGGCACAAGTTTGTAGGCCGGGTTAAAAAATTCTTACTGCAATTGGAAGTTTGGAACCACACAAAATATAGGTAAATAATAGTTTATTAAAATCAATTCATTTCAGAATGTTTATATCTTTGCAATTTTTGTGCCACAAGCTTCTGCTATCTTTTTCAAGGTCGTGACAAATAGTAGAGCTGAGCGGAGTAACTTCCCCCATTGAATTCTTTTGTTAATAGTTAATTATCTATAGAATTAATCAATATTTATAAATAATAATACTAATTATCCTTATCCTGTTGTGGTTACTCATTAATTAATTAATTAATATATTAATATTGTTATTTTTATTATCGCCATCATCATCATTTTTAATATTTTTATTATTGTTATAATAATTATAATAAAATCATTATTTGGGTTACTATCAATAGTTATAGAATATGTAACTATATTTCAATTAATTTTTATATTACTGTAAAAGGCTTAGTTCTTGATGTTGATGTTGTATTATTAATTTCACTCTAACGGACATATTCGGATACTATAATATCTCATAATTTATTTTTCCAAAACAGAAATTGATAAAGACCCATCAATTCCACGCATTTGTCTACGTACGTACTGCTACTTTATTAAAAAAAGAAAGAAAAGCCCTACACATTGAAAACTAGAACATCACACAAAACAGAGGCAGATAATTTAGAAAAGGATTTAAATTTTTGACCAATCAAAACATATATTAATGCACAGAATAAGATCCGGATCCGAATACTGTTGCCCAACAGTTGTTCACACAGTAACTTTGACCGGATCTTCTGTTGCAGCGAATTAAATTGTGGAAGAGCAATTGTCGCAGAAAATCCCATGTACTGATGTTACATGTCTTTTTAGGCTCCTCTGCAGACCACGAGAAATCGTGAGGAAAAGCAATGGGCCAGGTGGGGCCCGCTCCAAGGTGTAGAGAGAGATAGGAATTTGAATAGAGTGACCTTGCCTACGGAGCTTTTTTTTTTAAAAAAAAAAAATAGAGTGACCTAAGTGGTGTCGATAAAAAAAAATGAATATTTTGTAATTTGAATAGAGTGACCTGAACGAGAAATACAAAATATTTTGTATTCATATCACATTATCACCTGAACAGAACCACATTTTTTTTTGGATGGTATGGATCACGTTCTAAATTTTTTTTTTCAAAATTTACATGTTTCCTTTAAAAGATTATAAAAAATCTAACAATATTGTTTCGATTTTTTTTTATTATGACAGACATTATGTTGCAAAAAATTTTATTATTGTATTTTTGTTTGGAATTTAAGTGTAATCTTAAGTGATTATGTACTATTAGATATATATCATGCTAAAAATTATCGCGCAACACAACTAATCTATATGACCTCTCGAATAAATAAAATATAAAAAAATATCAATAATAAAAAATAGATCGCGCAACGCGCGAATCCCCACTAGTTAGCGTAAAGCCCCGGCTGATAGGTCAAAAATTGGAAAAGTTCAAAACAAACATGTCTCTGACCAGTGACCATGAAATCAAACCCATTATTTTATAGTTTTATAAGAAGTTAGTTTAACCAACCAGTTACCGAGCTAGAAAATTTTTCAAAGAGGTTCACAAATTAATAATATTTAAATTATAGCATTAAATTTAGATAAAGTTGGACTCTATATCATCAAACATCTATTATGTTAAAATCAAAATAATTCAACAAAATGTCTCCAACTGCATGTAGCAAATTTATATTTTATAATTACAAATATACATATGACATTGACACCCCTGGGCTTCACTTAAATCCGTCTCTGTAACCAACCAAGTAGCGTAGTTTTGCATTCGTTATCATTCTACGAATTAAAGAGAAAAATATCAAATCTAATAATTGTAGCAACTTTGTGCTATCACCATCCCACTACAAAAAAGGTGCTAAAAGTAATTAAATACCATTAATTAGTGAAGAAAAAGAAAGAGCAAGACTATTTAACGGTTTTACCTTTGACTATGACTATTGACAAATTCCTAGGATTATAATTTTCAAACCAACAACCTGAAAATGAAATAACTAATAACTTTCCCACAATCAGCTAATTAATTAATTTAATTATACAAACATCATTCCTCAAACTTCAAGTATCCAGAAAATAAGTATAAGAAACCACATGAAAATAAACTTCTCGGTCTACAAACGGAAGTATCAGAATTTGTACAAGAAATTGCAAATCTCTATACTAAAAAAAAATATATATATATATATATTTAAAAAGCAAAAAAAAAAAAAAAAGTTAAGCATCAACCCTTAAAATTTCTACTCAAAGCGATCATATCTCTAACATCTCTCAGTAAATTACACCTCAACTGACTGATTTACGGTGGGTAAAAACCCTAATTGGGCTAGAAAAATACCACCATTTCCATTCATTTTTTTTATTATCCTCCCCTTTCTCACTCAATCCCCTAAACGGCCAGATCGCTGCCCATCTCCACCTCTTCTTCTTCACGAAACTAGTTCCCGTCGCAACCGATTTGGACCGATCAAGCCCAAGCCCAAGCCCAACTCCAATCCCAACCGATCCGGACCGCATGAGCGCGAACCCGGCCGATTTGGATCTCGCGAACGCCGGCTCGCTCGCGATCAGATTGGATATCTTATCGGATCCTCCTCCGATAGAGGACCCGTTGGTGCCCCTGCCCGATCCGGTGGCGGAGGAGAAGGAGGAAGAGGCGGACGACGCTGACGTGGAAGGGACACACGGGCAGGGGCAGGGGCGCACGTGAGCGCAGTCCGGGCAGAGACGGATCAGACGGTCGTAGAGGCAGGAAGGACACACGCTGTACGGAGGCTGAGATGATGACACGTGTTTCCGACACCGTGCCCCTTCCTCCTCCGGCTCGTCCCACCTCAGAGCACTGTCGATCGTCGATTTCTTCTTGGGCTTCATCTCAGCCGTTGATTGTGTTCTGTTTGTTTCTCTTCTCTTGGGCTTTTTTCTCTGTGATGCTTTGTATGTAGGAGCTACTGTGAAAGGAATACACGGGGGTTTGGTTAATTTATATTGGTTCAAGGTTGCAACTGTGCCAAGCTGCGAATTGCTCTAAAATAAGATTAAATCAAATACCAAACAAACCTTGCTTGTTGGTATTATTAACGATTGTGCCACTGTAATAAGTTTACGTATCCGCTCGATCGTCCATTCAGTTATGTAACGGGTTCGATTCGTTTCCTCTGGCATTAATTCATTAATTAATGGTATTTAATTATTGCTCATTAAATTCTTTTATTTTTCTATTATGGGACTGTGAAAAATGGTCATACAATCATCATGCAATAATTACAGAGATTAGCTTATAATTGAAGTGTTAATTTTGTTAGGTGAGTGACCCGCTACAGGAATATTTACACGATGAGAGTCTTAGAAGAACGTGGAATAGATTTGGTGGGAGAAAGGACGTGACACGTGTATAGGAGAGACGTATCGTTCGCTGCCGTAAAAATGGTAATCGGCGCACTCCAATGTCGGGTCCGATAGGACGGAGTAATGGCGCGCTATTCATGTAGGCACCACACATGTACGTGGACCCGGTGTATAGAACATTGACCTCGGTGGACGGTATCAGATCATGTTTTGTCGGAAGAGCCTATGCGCCGAGTGCACGTTGTTCGGTCGCCGATTTAATGATTGTTCACTGTTGGTCTGTGATTCTCTGATGCCGTCGTCGTGGGCCGGCCCAGGTCACATCCGCTTCATTAATGCACGTTCGGACGTTCCTGACATGCAGAGAGCCGTCGATTGAATCAAACCATTTGTATTGGCTTAAAGCAATTTTCTAACCGTTCGCTTAGGAACAGTAGGAATTCATATATTTCTAGAAATAAAGTATTGAAAAATATATAATTTTATAAAAAAAATTGAATTGTTTATAATAAATTTATGTCTAGGAATAAAAAATTTCTCCTATTTCCATATAATCCAAACAGCCCCTAAAATTATTGCAACTTTTGGAGCCGTCTAGAACTCTGGAGGAAGGACCTTACAAATTACAATGACATTTGGTACCAGATCAGGGTTTTAAACTATAATTCTCGCAAATTTATTTATTTTTTAAATTTTTATATAGCTTATCTCTTTTTGACGGTGGTATTCTCCGTAGGCTTGTCATTAAACATATTCATTAGTCCTGCATGCGTTTATTTCTTTTTTTAAAATATAAATATCTTTATTTTGAAAAAAAAAATTTCATACACAGCTTATGGGTAATGTAGCATATTTTGAACTAATTAAAGTTCTATGCCTCTATTTCATTCACTTGAAACCGGCTCAATGTACTGTCAAAAAAAAAAAAACAGCTCAATGCAAAAATAATCTAAAATATTCAATTTAATTTGTAACAAAACTCTCACACAAATATCGAGCCCCCTAAATTTTTCTTTTTTTATATATATATTTTTTCATTCGTTACTGTAGAAGCATCAACAAGTTGCTTTGCAATTCTGCGTTGCCAGATTTGGACCCCTTATGCTCTGTTTGAGAGAAATACGCAAACCTAACTTCCTGTTTGAGACGATAAAAATTAAAACCAAACCTCTTGGCTATGAGGTGTTAATTAAATTTATGGGTTCGTTAAATGATTGATGAAAAGGGACCCTCAAAAGTAGTTAGGGCACATGGAGCGGAGGCTTCTGTGGTCTGCATCACAACAACACATGATCCAAAGGGTCGGCGTGCTAAATAAAATTAAAACTATCATAAAGTTTTTTTGTTCGTGCATCTATCCATTGAAATTTTTAAATCCTTTTGTTTTAGGAATGCACAACCAAACAAAAGTTTCTAATTAGGTATTTTTTATATATCCTTGTACTATGCACGTACATAAAATTAATTAGATATATGTTGTGTATATCATTACTGTGCACAACAAAAATAATATTGAATGTTTTATCTATTTCATGAACTATGTGTGCATGCAGAATAAGTACTTCTTCTTTTTTTTATCGATTTGACAATTTTATACATCTCTTGAATAAGTTTATGCATATAGCTAAATTTGTAATTTTAGTATGATTAAAAAAAAAGTACCATTTGACAACAATGCTTCTATTTTTTTTTACATGTTAGGAAATATGAGAAGAATTATTTTTCGTTTATGCTAAATTTTGGATCTTATCAATTTATTCAGGAAAATTTATAGACATACTTTCAATAGCAATTAAATTATGGCAGCCTGAATACATCGTCAAAAAAAAAATCAACTAATAAATAAAACAATATACAAAAATACAAAATAAGGTTGAAGAACAAATATGTTAATATATTCATTTATATATCGACATGTCATAATGTTGGCCTAAATGTGTACTGATTCGGAGCTAAACCGTCTGGTCAGACCTATTCCGATGTCCAGTCTACAAAAACATGAATCCGTATTTTGTCGCTATTAACGCAAGTGGGTTAGATGGTAGGATGCTTAATTTAATTCGGTCTTATGATGAGGGGGTAGCCGTCAAGGTCGTTGTAATTATCTTTGTTATTATAGAATATTCAAATTTTGGTCATCAAAATAGTCTCAATACTCTATAAATTTGGTTTGACCAGAGTGGATCCGCACAACTGGTTGCGTTCTGATTCTCTAATCCTAATAACTCGGTTTCTTTCCGTGTCACGCATTACGTAAGGAATAAGCAACGACGCACAGCGCAACTCAATTTTGGTATTGCGCTACACCGTGTCAGATTCTTCAAAATCAATCCACCGATCTACATTTGTTATAGAAAAATTAAGAAAAACGATAAAAAAACGTTGAATTGATTTTGAAAGATCTAAATTACATCGCTACATGGTGTTATACCGGCACACATATATAATCAAGGGGAAATTGTTTTTATGCCACTCCAAAAGAAGGAAATTGTGAAAATACCACTCAAAAATTAATTCTTCTATAAATGCCACTATGACCATATAAAAGTGCTACATGAACCCCAAGAATTGTCCCCAAGAAGAACCAGATGGTATAATCAAACCTGAAAAGGCCGACCTAGAATATTTTTGAAATAAAAGTCATTTAAGGATAAACCAGTAGAAATTCTAAAAATCCTTATAAAAATTTTATTTTCCCTATGAGCGATTGGCGCCTCAGCGCGAACAGCACAATTTACAGAGAAGCACTTAAAGCAACCGAATCAATCCATTCACCGGCGGTCGGTTTTGTCAAGCCACAGGACATAACCGGGAGGACAACAGAAGTCCAATTTAAGCAAAATAACACAATCATACAATTGTTGCTTAAATTGACTGAACAAATCGAGGATCTGAAGGTAGCAGTCAAAAGGCTCGAGGCTGTGAAAGGAAAAGAAGGCACTCAACCTGACGACCTGACTGACTCTCTGGACCAGATCCAACAACAACTTCAGAAGCTGAGCTTAGGAGAGCCCAGTAAGCCGGCAGTACCAAAACCGAAAGACAAACTTTTTGTGTTCAAAAACCCAAAAGAAATATTTGAAGCCGAGAAAAAGAAGGCAGCATGAGCAGAACGCAAACAACAACAGAGGCAGCAAGACCATCAGTGTCAGAAAGAGACACAAATCAAACCCCTACTGTTGAAGACCAGATCCGTGGCTATCGCCTTGGATCTAGACTCAGATTTGAGGCTCAAAGGAGGCTCCCTGGTCAATCTCGACGGTACCAGCGAAGCCTTGAGTCACAAATGAATCCTGATGCTGAGCTCAACATCTCCCAATACAGACGAGCACAGCAAGTCCCAGCAGAAACTCTGTACCAAGCTGGATGGTCAGAGAGCAGGCACCGAGTATACCAACATTACTCGGATGAAAGAACGTTGGTCACAGATGGCCAGCAAGTGGAGCTACCGTTCATCTCTGAAGAAAGTTTTAACAGACTTTTGCAAGAAGGGCTCCAACATCTGCATATCGGACTAATTATGGTTCGATTCTACACGTTGCATAGGCGAAGTGCAGGTGTGAATGCACTAGTGTTAATCAGAGACACTAGATGGCGAGATGATAGAGCTGTCATCAGCTCTATGGAGATGGATCTCACATCTGGGACGCAGTTGGCATATACTGCCCCAGATATGACTCTAAGTATCCGTGACTTCAGAGATCACATTCAACTAGTGATTCAAACTCACGGGTATGAAGGATGGCAAGGTGGAGAGAGTAATCTTTTACTCTCAAGGTCTCTAATTGGACGACTGTCCAATACAAGCCACACAAATTTCAGATACAATGTTCAGAACGTGGCGGACCACCTAGCAAGTCGAGGAGTTCGGGCCATCCCTGGCTCGCAACGTACAACCACAGAACTTCGTGGAAGGCAGTGGCTTGTGAGACCAGCTGTCATCTCACAAGCTCAGAATCCCCAAGTAGCACGAATCCGAGCAAGGACAGACGGCTCACTATCCGTCAGATTTGCGGGGTATACAACAACAACCCCTGAACAAGAAGCTATTCGTGGAGAAAATGATGAGGAAGAACTCGAACAAGAATTCATCAATCTACTCACGCTAGATGATGATTGGCCATATGAAGATGATCCAGAATTTCCAGAAATCTATTCAGACCCTGAGGAATTCAGTGAAAATGACGAGACTGAGCAAGATGATGGTCCCTTATTGGGAAAATGGTTCTTGGCAATACTCAAAGCCGAACAAACTGAACCAACAGTTGAAATGATGGAACCTATAAATCCGTATCAATGGTTTGCTATTGAACAACTAGACAACGAAGACGAACTCGTGCAAATGACATTTGCAGAGTTTAATTGGCTAGAAACCGTTGATGCAGAAAGTGAGTGGTTTGAGGAACAAGCCCTCATGATGACCTGTCAATGGGACGAGTCGGACGAAGATGAGATACTCTCCACGGTGCAATTCATGTCTCAATTGGGTGCACCAGCAAACCAAGATGAAGACTTGCTAAGTCTTCTAGCGAAAGGTGGTGGGGAAGATATCAGTTCTCCAAATTCTAAAACAAAGTGGGACGATGATCTATTCGAGACAGTTTATATGATAGAAGAGATGGAATACCCACAATTCAAAAATCTCAAAAAGAAAGTGGAGACTGTACTCTCAACTGCAGAGTCTTCACTTACAAGAATACCACCTGAACCAATCATGGGACCGGCCATGTACCCACCTGGTTCAAGGCAACCCCAGAACCTCCAAATCCCAGAGATAAAGGCACGGTTGGACTGTTGGAGTTATGTCCTAGAAGTCAATAATTTAATGACTTAAATATTAGTTTATGTTTTGGATGATATTTTATCATCTGTTCCTAGGTTTATTATTGACAGATCATTCAGGTTGAGGATCTGAATTGTAGATCTCTGTGGATCATTCTTTAGAATGACAATAATAAATCTAAACGGTCCATAATCTTGATAATTAACAAGGAACATTAATTATCATATAAGATTAGTATGCAAGTTAAGTGATGATTAAGTTCTACAAATCATAGGTAAAGAGTTACCAACTTAATTGCATATGTATATGTTATGGAACATAGTACAGGACTTGACCCGACGAAATAAACATATGGATTGTGTTATGTGTCATTGTTTATTTCGTTATGATTTTGGTTCTAAGTTTGAGATGATTATCTTTTCCACATGAGGATAGGTTCTATAAATCTCGTCTACCGCTGATTCCCGTTAAGGGCTGCTATACGGACTTGATTTACGTTCTCTTGAATTGTGCGGAGAAAAGCTAATCATCAAGAAAACCGTATGTCCCTCATTAATTCACTTAGTGAGTGACGATATCTGTTTGGGCCCCTTGATGGAGTTGGATCGTATGCGCGCAACTAAGCGATCAACTCTAGATCAAGAAACGTATAATCTGCAAGAATGACACATTCCTATCTTGGATTATACGATGATATCGTGAGACATAAGAATCAAAATAGAGAAACATATTTATTCTCTTATGCAGGATTGAAATATTGTAGCAGTACACTATTTATGCGAATTGGGAATCATAACGTGTTGCTAGATACCACTTATGATTATTGGAATTAAATAACGATTTAATTCCATGGCCAACATAGCATAAATCCTCAAAGGGTCACACAAATAGGACATTAATCACACAGTGCATTATTTATTTATTCACAGCAGTAGGTTCTGTGGAAATATGATAAGATTGATTAATTAATTATATACCGTTGCGAACCGTTATAATTAATTAAGTCAATGGATCATATAGAAATAAATTAATGCATTAACTAATCCTAAAATAATTATTAATGAGTTAATAATTAATTTAGTTCAACACTTATCAATATAAATGGTTATATTGATTAATTGGGCCGTTATTTAAATAGCAAATATATAGCCCAATTAAAGAGCAAAGTTGAGGGACCTTAATTATATGAATTAATGGTCCAAATGAAGGGGTTAAATGGCCCATAAAGGCCCATTTCGTGGCTGCCCATTATGGTGGTAGGTGGGATGGCATAGTTGTAATTATGCAAGAGGTCAATTAGGTTTTGTGCTCTATATAAGGACCACTTATGAGAGCCTCCACCTAGCTTTCTCTCTCCTCTCATTTCCTCCCATGAGGCCGCCACTTTTTGACCCTCTCCTTCTCTCTTTTGCTCATGTGTTGAGCTATTTTCTCTCCACTAAATCAAGGTTGTTGATTGATGCAAGAGAGAAAATCATAGGGATTAGGCTTGTTCTTTGGGTATGCTAGCACGTACCTTGTAGGACGTGATTAATCCTCCTTGGTGGACTCGAGGGCGGTTACGAGACGTGGTAGAGACGGTGTAGAAGGCACGCCATCAATTCCCATGCCTTGGTCGAGCCCCGCGAATACGATTTCGCGGGAGGTATCGATTTCTCCTCTTTCTCTTTGTGTCTATTGCTTAAAGTACTAGATCTCGTGTTGCTTGTGTTTTAATTGGATTAATTAAGGGTAATTAGTCACAAAATTAAAATTGGGCAATTTCCTAACATGGACAACATCCGCGGTGGCTATGCAAGGCAAATGAACGAAAGGTTTAACCTGCCAACAGCCCAAGCCAGTCAAGGCGCAATCCTAGTTTTACCAGAAGATATTGGGTTATACTCAGAAGTTATCTCCCGATGGGAATCAATCACGCTCAATCTGATAAATGAGAAAAACTGGGCAGATAACAAATCAAAGGTCAACTACATCGAAAATCTCCTAGGAGAAACGGAGAAAAAGACCTGGATTCAGTGGAGAATGGCATTTCCCACTGAATATGAAGAACTAGTGAACATCGCTGATGATCCGCAAAATGTAATATCACAAATCAGACGAATGTTCCTGTTGGAGGACCCAACAATCGGGTCCACTGAAGAGCAAGATCGAGCGTACAACGACCTAGAGAGGCTTTCATGCCACAATGTGAAAGATCTTTTCGACTATATAAATGATTATAAGATCTTAGCGGCAAAATCAGGAAGGATGTTCATATCTCCTGAACTCTCGACAAAATTTTTCAGAAAGATGCCTCCAATTATTGGTAGAGAAATTGAGAAGGCATTTGCTGAAAAATACCCAGGCAATACTGTAGGTGTTATTCCAAGAATACATTTTACCTACCAGTACCTGGCAGAGCAATGTAAGAGAGTTGCACTCCAAAGAAGCCTCAAAGATCTCTCATTCTGTAGCCGCATACCAGTGCCGGGTTACTATCAAAAGAACAAGAAGTATGGTCTTCGAAAGGCGAAGACATATCGGGGCAAACCACATGATACGCACATCAGAGTATTCAAAAGGAAGCACGCAGATAAAGTAAGGAAATGCAAGTGCTTTATATGTGGTGAAGAGGGACATTTTGCCCGCAACTGCACAAGGCAAAAAGGCAACATTGCAAGAGCAGCCATAGTCGAAAATCTAGACCTAGATGATGACTGGGATGTGCTCTCGGTAGATCAAAATGAACCAGATAGCGATGCAATCTGTTCATTTTCTGAAGGAGAAGGAGGTACTAGTCATTCTTTGATGGCTGGTATAAATGAGGTTCCGTACGAAACCGCAATGATGATAACGAGTGAAGAAATCTCATGGCGAGTGGTGACCTCAGTGCCCCAAGAAATCCAAAATTGTGCGCATCAATGGGAGGACAATAGTCCAGTGGCGCAAGAATTCATGAGGTGTCTGTTCTGTAAGGAGCAGACTAATCCAAGAATGAGAGCACATTGCAGTTCATGTCATTTGACTGTCTGCCCAATGTGTTCGAGATTCAACCTGGGAAGAAGGTTGACAATACAAAGATCAAATCTCCAGTATGACAACAAGGATACCCTAATTAATGAGCTGATTGGGTATACAAATTTCCTCTTAGCAGAAAACCAAAGGCTAAAGGAAAGAATTGAAGAATTGGAGATGGGAAAGGATCTGGATGAAATGCGAGATCCAACAAAAGAAAAAACCCCTGAAAAGCAAATTCTTGAAGAGGTAGATTCGGAGGATGAAGCAATTGAAAACCATATCCAGAAACGAAATGGAGTGGTAATCAAGATGTTGACAGATAGAGATGAATACATCAGTACTCAAGTTCCAGATCCGAGAAAAGGGAAGAGAGTCTTAAACAGACTTTACAACATTGAGCTGACAATGGAAATACCAGGTGTTGAGAAGTTCAAAATCCAAGCAATTTTGGATACTGGCGCAACAGTTTGCTGCGTAGACCAGAATGCAGTTCCAAAAGAAGCTTTGGAACCAAGTGCGTACCCCATTCAAGTCAACGGGGTTAACTCTTCTCAAATAGCCAACCAAAAACTCAAAGGCGGAATGATGGCTATCGAGGAAAACCGTTTTCGTATCCCTTTCACCTATGCATTCCCAATGGAACAGAGGGATGGGATCCAAATGCTGATTGGTTGCAATTTCATCCGAGCCATGCAAGGAGGGCTTAGGATTGAGGGCCAAATGGTAACATTTTACAAAAATGTTACAACAATCGCGACAAAAGTTGACGCTGAGGTGGCAGCTTCAGCAGCAATCGAAGAACTAGAGTTGTCTGAGCTAGAGTATTTTGAGATTCAGAGAATAACTGCATACTCCTGTGGTGAAGAATCGCAGAAATTCAAGGAAAGGTTCAGACCCCTTTTGGAGAGATTAAGAGAACAATGGTACATTGGAGAAAATCCTCTCCAACACTGGGAAAAGAATCGGGTTAAGTGCAAGTTAGACATTATCAACCCGGATATCACAATCCAAGACAAGCCCCTGAAACATGTCACGCCAGCAATGAAAGAGCAATTTGACAAGCATGTTCAGGCGCTACTCAAGATTGGAGTAATACGACCCAGTAAGAGCCGACACAGAACCATGGCAATGATGGTAAACTCAGGTACATCAATAGATCCAAAGACTGGTGCTGAAATCAAAGGCAAGGAGCGTATGGTATTTAATTACCGCACCCTCAATGATAATACCCACAAAGACCAATATAGTTTGCTAGGAATTAATACCATCCTTAAGAAAGTCGGCAACAGTCGGATTTATTCAAAATTCGACTTAAAAAGTGGGTTCCATCAGGTGGCAATGGATCCTGAATCGGTTGAATGGACGGCTTTTGTCGTTCCAAATGGCTTGTATGAATGGCTAGTTATGCCATTCGGGTTAAAGAATGCACCGGCAATTTTTCAAAGAAAGATGGACGATTGCTTCCGGGGAACGGAAAACTTCATAGCAGTCTACATCGATGATATACTAGTGTTTTCTGAGAATGAAGAACAACATGCCAAACATTTGGAGGCCATGCTAACGATCTGTGAGAAATGGGGGCTTGTACTTGTCGCGGCTTTTTCGTCATTATTCTCCTCGAAGGTATTTCTCGAAGAACAATGGGAACATAGCCTTAGATTCACCTCCCTTAAGGTTTCGATCTCTATGGCAGGTATCTCTCAACACAAGAGAACCCTATACAGAGTCGCTACTTAAAGAAGTTTCTTAATTTAGCGGGTCCTTTCTTTCCAGTAGGCGCAAGCCCCTACTGTTAATTACCCCGTAGTTGCCTACGAGAATCTCTGATTAAGGGATTCAAAGGGTATTGACGTAATGGGCTAAGAAAAGAGGCTTATGGAGTGCTATCGCGGAGGACTTAATTGATGGTACCAAACTCAATGGACGGGACCCAATTAAGGATCGACAAAAGACTTCTGACTTGACCAAAAGAAGGGAATGGATTTTTGGTTTAGAAGAGGCTTTTGGTTGATGAAAGGGGAGGCTTCGCTTGAGGTTGTTTCTGATAAACTCTCGGGGCTATGACTGGCCTTCTTGTGAGAGTGAAAAGGAGTTTTGCAACCTTCGGGGCCTCTTGGGCGGCCACGACAAAAGTTGGTTCTTTTACAACCCTAGGGACCATCTTCATCGGTCTTCTTAATAAGAGTTGGTTCTTTAACGACCCTAGGGACCATCTTCATCGGTCTTCTTAATAAGAGTCGGTTCTCGGGACCATCTTGGTCGGTCTTCTTGTGAGAACAAAAGAAGTTTTGCAACCTTCGGGTCCTCTTTAATGGCTACTCGACGAAAGTTGGTTCTTTTGCAACCCTAGGGACCATCTTCATCGGTCTTCTTAATAAGAGTTGGTTCTTTAACGACCCTAGGGACCATCTTAGTCGGTCTTCTTAATAAGAGTCGGTTCTCGGGACCATCTTCATCGGTCTTCTTATGAGAACAAAAATAGAATTCTTTGGACGAGGGGGCCTGTAAGAATTCATTTTCTAAGTCATCTAAGGTCGATCTCAACCTTAGTGAGGGACTTTTCCTCAAGCGAAGAGGTTTTGGCTTTGACTTTGGGTTTCGTGTTTTGGACTTTCAATTTCTGAAATTTCACTTGGGATATTGGTGATTTTATTCACTTTGGTCTTTTGTACTTTTGACCCTTTAAAAGAACTTTTCTATTTCAAAATACTTAATCTTGAAAGATATTTGACTTTGGAAGATATTATTTTCGAAATCGTTTAGTCTTTTGGAAATATCCATAATCGAGTATACTAGATACTTGAAAGCTTTTAGTCTTTTGAAAATATTTCTTATACTTGATTATATTATATTTAGTTTTTGAAAGTAGTATCTTTGAAATTTTAGTTTTGAAAATACCTAGCATTTTATAAAAGGGTTTATTTCATTTTCTAAAATTCATTTTTAAAGCGAAAATACTTCAAAAATACAAAAGGCCGCTACTTTGACACAATTTTATATCAAAATATCAGTGAAACTGGTTTATTTCGATTTTTAGAATTTTACAGATGTATCGCTTGTATTTTTCTAAGTTTTCTTCTATTTTTAATAATTTTTCTAATATTCTTGCTGACGTGGCGCTCTCTGGTTGGTCCACCTCGGACAGACACTGATGTGGCTCTTGTTGGGGTTTATTTATCTAATCATAACATAACTCAATGTGGCGGATTGCTGGCAGCCTTGTGGCCCACTACCCATCTCTTTCGTCACAGAAGATCAAAAGGACTTAGGCGCTGGGGTTTTTGAAAGATACGGGTTCTTTTTCTCTGTTATTGGGCTCAACGATTGCGGATCTCGACCCGCTATGTATTATGGCCAGCGCTTCCTCATGGAGAGGGCTTGGGAGCATCGTGGGGCTGAGACGGGTGCGTTGGTGAACTCCGTTGGTGTCACGTCGGCTTCATTTAGTGGGGGTACCGCTAGCTGGCACGGTTATACAGGTTTTGGTACCGAAGAGGATTCAGGGGATTGAATTCGTACCAGAGAGAACCAATTCAACATCAAAATGATACAAACGAGATACTTTATAAGTCAATTTACCCCACGTGTGCTCAATTTAGTGCTATTTAAAAGAAATGCAAAGATGATATTTCTGGTGCTAGGCCAATGCAACTAACGAAGAAAGAATTACATTGTTCTGGGCATACTTATACACCACCTTCATTCATTCTCTTTTAATTTCATACAGCCCGGGGTACAAAACCAGAAATGGTTTTGACATTGTAAGTATCTGGGAAGCATATATACTCTACACAATATTTGCGTTAAAGGGTCATGGGCTAATAACAGATATCAGTTTTCAACAAATTTAACCATATCAGTAATTACTAAACTCTCTTACTTCAGGTTTTATTCATAAAAGGTGAGAATTTACCATCATCATTTTATATGGCTTAAACCTCAAATACAGAAATATCAAATTAAAACAGGAGATAAAAGGAAGCTTTGTTTTTTTGTTATGCTCCATGACTTGCCTCCTACTATGATTCCGGTTTGTAAGCATCCCATTTAAGCTATTTTACAATCAAACCCACAAATCTTAAGTTATTGCAAAAAAAAGCTATTTACAAGAAAAAGGTCAAGCATCAATCCTTCATCAGAGACATATGTATTTAACTTAAATTTCCTATCAGTGACTCTCTTTCATTATGGTCCCTGATCTTTTCAAGCTTTGCATCAGGCATACAAAGAAGTAATAATTCATAGTGAACCAGTTTCAGGACCTCATCTTGGCTTACACAGAGACTATGAACAATAACAGTATTAAACAAAAGATCAAACTAGAGAGGAGGACTCAGATTCTTATTCCTGTATCCAAGATATATCTCTTCAGCTGCTAAGTTTATGACAATTACACAAAGGGCATGACTTCTCTCTGGATTTCAAAGTAGGGACAGTAAGCAAAATAAAGAATAACACCAATGGTTGTACAGTACTCAAATAGGGCAACAGAATTCACTTATCAGGCATTTCTTTATGAACACCATGCTTGTTTACATGATGAACATAGCATGCCCTGCTTGTAATGTATAATTACAGCAGTAATCTCTTGACTGGGCCTACCAAAGCTGAGCTATGGAGGTGATCCAGACAAGTCTAGTGATCATGAATTGATCTTCTCAGGCGCTGTGCGCCCTTGAAGGAAAAAGGGGGAACTCGAGTGTTAATCAGGCGTCTTTCATGCGCCATTGCGCAATCAAGAACCTAACTAACTTGTGAAACAATGTAAAGAAGAAAGAGATTACATTAACTTACTCATAAGAGAATCTGCATCTTTGTCAATCAAGAAGGCAATTCAATTAATCAGTTTAAAAGAAGAACATACTAACATCGAGCTTCCAAATGCGTTTTAGTATCTACATCTATTTAGGACAAACTGAATCTAAATTGCAGAAGTTTGATCAAACTTTGTTTCCAACTACTCTCTTCATGTGCTGTGCACAGTCAGAGCTTAAGTAAAGGCAATGTTATTATGTACTACAGTAATGAAGTCAAACCTAATTCTTTCATATGCCGTGCACATTCCTGAATCAGGATTGACTTTATACTAAAACCTTTCATAGGTAATTCATTTCTCAAAAACCTTTTGTACATGATTCTTGATCAAGATCGTCTGACGCCAAGCGCCGTCAGATCTGATTTCGAAATCGATGCCAATTCAAGGAAAGTGGATTAATGTTAGTCTAGAATGCAAGAACGAGTCTAGTACATAAATTAAATGAGAGAGCAATCACAAACAGATTAGGAAACTAGCAAAGGTAACTTCACGATTTAAGAAGCAGATTATAAGATAAAGCAAGAACTCAATCCAATCTTCAATCAAAAACACTCAATTCTCATTTCAAACTCCGAATTTCAGTTACAAATAGTCAATTCGTGCATACCTTTCACCTTCTTGCTAATCACAATTGCTTTATCGGCTTCAATTTCACCTAATCTCTTGCCTCTCAATCTACCTATCAACTATTTGAGGAAATGCCTCTTCTTCTAGTGTGTGTGTGTGTACAGTGTGTGGCACTCTCCTCTTAGATTTTCAAAGAGCAGCTAGGCGCTCTTATCTAATTCTAAGAAGTCTCTCTCTCTGCTCTATTCTCTCTCTTCTTCAAAGGTTTCCCAAAAGAAATCAGAAAATCCTCTCTCCTCTTTTCACCTTCTGTTGGGGTATTTATAGGCAATCGTGGTTCAATCCCTCCTTCAATAAGCCACGGATTCCGTCACATCTCAGCCATCAATTAGCGAGCACACGGATCGTCGTCCAATCCAATGGCTATCAAAGGGTCGATTTGTGTTTCTTTCGCTGGTCAAACAGGAACTGGGAAAAGGTTTGACTGAGGCGGTTAAAAGTTTGTTGCAGCGTTCACCAGTCTCACCCTTCGATCCTTTTGAGGCTCAATCCAACGGCTGTCAGTGTGTCGCAACAGGGCTCACTCAAGTGGTCAAACGAGGGAGATAGGTGTCGTTGACCCAGGCGGTTGCAACGACTACGCCATGTTTTCCCCTTCTTCGCACTCTCTCTTTATTTTTGTTGAGAGAGGTAAGTTACTCGTGTGGGGTCCATTTATCAGAGACACAAAGAATGAGGGCCTGTCTGTCAGGTTTAATAAGACTCAACATTAGCAGTCTCCCCTTTTCTGTTTCGTACACCTGGTCTACTCTGCACCATGAATTAACCCTTTTCTTCTTTTTACTTTTTGGTTCATGTTCCGAGTCCAGCTATGGTTGCTACTGTACGGAGGGAGATTCAAACTGCTCAAATATTCCTCTCCGTTTCGGAGTGTATTGGAGGAGGCCGTTTCCCTGAGGAGGATGCGTACCTTTGCCATTTTGCGTCATGGTTTCTCTTTATTTCTCTTTTGTTTATAAATTGCCTCTTATACATCTTGCTCAGTACCATATGCCTTGCCTTGGTAGCAGCTTTTATTTGTGCATTACTTTTTTTTGCTTGGTTTGTCATGACACATTTCATCTTTTTTACAATTCCCCTTTTTTTTTAATGATTTTTATGGGTTCAACAGTACTCTCCCCAACTAAAATGAAAATAGCTGTACAGGAAATCGAATTCCTAGGTGCAGTTATTGGGAACAGAAAAATCAAACTTCAGCCGCACATAATCAAGAAAATCATTTCTTTCGATGAAGAAAAATTGAAGGAGAAGGCCGGTATGAGATCATGGCTTGGCATCCTCAACTATGCCAGATCATACATACCGAAATTGGGAACATTACTTGGGCCATTATACTCAAAAACAAGCGAACACGGTGACAAAAGGCTCAAAAGCTCAGACTACGAGATCATCAGAAAGGTCAAGCAAGCGGTGCAGCAGCTCCCAGATCTCGAGCTACCTCCGGAAGGATCCTACATCATCCTTGAAACAGACGGATGTATGGAAGGATGGGGTGGAGTATGCAAATGGAAGAAAGCGAAGCATGACCCACGAAACACGGAGAAAGTTTGTGCGTATGCAAGCGGAAAATTCCCAGTGATTAAATCCACAATAGATGCAGAAATCTATGCTTGCATGGAAACAATGAAGGCACTCAAGATTCACTACCTGGATCAAAAGGAGATCACTCTCAGAACTGATTGCCATGCCATAATTAGTTTCTATAACAAGTCAGCACAAAACAAACCTTCAAGAGTCCGATGGATTAATTTTGTTGACTTTGTTACAGGAACAGGAGTGCAAGTGAATTTCGAGCACATTGATGGCAAAATGAATGTGCTAGCTGATTCGTTATCACGATTAACAGCAAATATGGTGAAAACCGGAAATTGCTATTTCGCTGATGAACAATTGGCCAATTTAGAAAAGGTGCTCGAAGAAACAAAAGGAGCTCCTGAGGAGATAATCAAGCATCTGGCAACGATTATCGGGCATATTGATAATATGCTAGATGAAAAACCTTTCTTTCAAAACCTCTAGAGCAAGGCGATAAGTGGGCATGGTGGACCGCTGGAAAAACTCACTATACCCTGTATCTTAGGAACTGTCTGGTAGTAATCTACGAAAAGCTACTGACATTTTTAGTTTTCTTATAATTTTAATTTTGTGTGAATTTTATTTCTTTTTCAGAAAAATGGTGCTTGATCATCTGAGGAACCTCATGAGAATCCATGAAGAAAGTTCAACAATCGGGTTCAGACCAGGAAGCCGGCAAGCATTTCAACAGGCCGAAAGATGGGCAACCTCAGGAAGAGAGTTAGACTCTCTTCGGGATTATGAAATAATAACTGGTGACTTACTAACAATGTACCCACGGTCTTTTCAGTGAGAATGAACCATGCTACTTAGGCTTGAGGAAATTCATAAGGAGCAAATACAAAGGACCATTGATGAAGTCGAAAGGCTCATGGTCTTGAATTATTTGCAAAAGATTCGCCTAGAGCAGAAGGCATCCAAGGACAACTGGGCCAGTACTGCACTAGGACCAGTTAATCATAACATTGATGAGCTGTTAGCAATTCACCAAAAGATGCGATCGATCCAGCAAGGCCATTATTATTAGTGAGTCCCACCATTATAAGGGAATCACATTATTGTGTTTGCTTTCGGTGCCACTACGGTAGTGCGCATCTTTTCTTTTTCTTTACTGTCACATGGGTTGGCACGAAATGAGTGGTTTGCTTTTATTTCTTTTTGGACAATTATTGTACTAAAGATGCCCACTAGTTTGCTAAGGACATACCAACCGTGGTAGACGAATAATTGAAATGGACGATGGGGCCCATATGCGCACCCGCATTCAATTATCGAGCTCACCAACCGGTAGCGTTCCTTCTATATAAGCAGTAGGATGTTTCACTAAGGGGGAATCACCCAACTTAATAATCATCTCTTCTCCTCTTGTATCACTTCCTAGATATCAATAAAATTCCCTCATTCTCTTTTCAAAACTTTGGAACCAGTATTCTTTAGTAATCAGAAGTTTCAAAGTCGATCCGATCGTTACTATCCTATTCTGGTATCAGAGCGAGGTTTGTTTTCTTAATATTATGGCTTTCTAATTTCCTAATTATTCTGGGTAGGCACCTAGGGGGAGATTATGCCAAACTAATAAAAATTGTTTAAATTAATCAACCAGAAAACGTCAGTTAAAAGTGAAATTTTAAGGAACCAAAAGAATCATCCTGCCGTACAGTACCTAGGAAAAAGGGGAAGATCGCGGGTAAACACGATGATGTGAGGTTATAACCAAAGTAAACCAACTTAAAATTGGCAAAGTAAAGGAAGATTAATTAATGATCTGGGTACACAATTTTGGGTACACATAGCAGAAAATTTTACTCAAAGTGGCAAAATCATAAGGGTGACCACATTTTTGGGTGGCAAAAACAGAAGGTTTAACTTTCGGGTGGCAATTGCTAGATTTCACAAATTTTGGGTGGCAGAGAAAAAATTATCCCTATAATCAAACACACAAAACTTATTTGCAAACCAGAATACTGACAAAATATATACAAGATTGAGCCATTTAAGTAAAAGACATAACTGAAAAAAAAATTGAACTCATTAAAACTCTGGGATTAGTTTTGAGGCATAAATTTTTTTTTTCTTTTTCTTGAAGGCTCAAAAAGTAAAAACTTTAAGCGTCGATAAAATAAATTGAACTAGGTGGAATTGATGGCAAAAAATAAAATAAAAAAAAATTGCATGATCCATTCTAGTTAATCTTGATGGTACAGGCAAATCTATATATGTATATGCAACAAAATTATAGATTAGTGTACTCGTGATCGACTGAAAATATTTTATAAATTTAAGGATAGTCACATTTCCAACCACGGACTCGGAGGCATTTAAATTGGAATTGTAAAAGCAAAAAAAAAAAAAAAATCAGGAATGGGATAATATGGTCAATGGCTTTTTAAAATAACAGAGTGGGTACTTTCGATTGTGAATTTACGGAGTTGTCAAGTTCATTTGTCTGGGCATTGTAATATATGAGAATTTGCAGAGTTATCGTATAATATGCATGCCACATAGCAATACAACTCAAGAAAACGTCGTATGTCCAGCTCACAGTTGATCCAAACAAACTGGGAGATTGATATTAAAAATGCAGAATCTAATAAGAAAAGCTATGCTAGCAGCTACTAGATTCCAACGGCATTATAGATAACTGCGCTTAGAACAATTAATTAATCAAATCTTCATTATTGATTATTCAACAGGCCGGCATGTTGTTAATATATAAGTAGTGTATACAGTATACTGGGAGGGCCAGTCTGCCAGATATACTGGTTGGTGTGACGGCGCCATAATAAGAAAATTTAATTTTAGGGCCGTTTCAATCTTTTAAAATAATAGACAAACTTGTTTTTAGCGATTATTCTCAATTAGCAGCTATTCTGATTAGACTTGAAAACGGCGACCGTTTCGACCATTTTTTCGTTTCGTTTCGTTTTGTCTAAAACTAAACAAAACGGTTAAATATTTTGGTTGCGTTTTAAAAACGAAACGGTTAACACAAGTCTGAAATGGTTTCGTCCTTGTGTATTTTCGTGATTTCGATTGTTTTGTTCAAAACGAAACGATTAACGCAAATGATAATCAGTTTCGTGTCCAAAACACAACGATCAACGCAACGCGTAATCGTTTTACAAGTTATGCACCCATAATTCTGATTCTCTGAAGGTGATCCGTGACCGTGAGAAGATCTACAAAGCCGAAATAATAAGGCCTCAGTGTGATACGTCTCATAATAAGCCGTTAGCCGTATGTGTGTTGGTTATGGACACGGCGGATACGGCAAGTGTCGGATGCAATAAAAGTAAAAGGGGAACAGTTTACAAAGGAGGGGGTGCGCCTGGGCACACGATACGTCAGGAACAAAATCATTAATTTCTCTACCCAAAAAAAAGAAAAATGCTTTTTGTATATTGACCTCGTATTAGCAAAGACCGATTTGAATCACTAGACCAAGAAGGCTTTTTTGGGCCAAGATTCCAATCCTATTTCTGGCCCATAAAAACTAAACGACAAAATGCATTCAAATCAGGCCCATCTGAGGTGAAAATGTCCAATAAAATGATTCAGGTCCGTATACCGTATCTCATCAGTTTTGGGTCCAAATCAGGCTCAACCATGGGAGGGGTTGTCAGCCTGTCAGGACTTCCATGGCAATTCTATGGCAAATTTGCAAGCAAAATGTTCACATGATTGATTACTGTTAGTCTGTTACCGTGTTACATTCAGCTGCTTCGCTTAAATCTTGGCGGAATATATTTATCAATGACAATAGAATTCATTGTTGAATTATAATTAATTGGTGGAATCTTATCACGAGCACGAGCAGTAGCTGTTTGTTGGGTCGGTTCTGTATTTGAATATTCATGCCTACAGACCTATCAGATTTCAACTTCCAACCATTTTTTTGTTGCTTCGGGGGCAAATACTTGAACTTTGATAATGTGCTCAGACTCTCTCTCACATACATACGCCCACACACCATGTGTCAGGACTGGAGCTAGAGACTAGCATTGGAACAAAATCAATTCAAATCGGAGAAAGAATGAAGGGTGTTGACCGTGGAGATTAAAAAGGCATTGTAATTTGCATTGTAATTAGTTAATTCTGTTATAATTAATATTATTAATTATTATTAATGTGGCCTATATCATTTAGTTTGAACCAAGTTCATTTATGAATTTTAATTAAGGGGTGCATTGATTTTGATGGAAAATCAATGGACCAGATTCATTGAAATTCTGATCCCTTCAATTGTCTTAGTATATTTATTGTAATAATCTGTCAAAATTGGCACTTTTTCTCATTAATTTTGGCCATTAAGAAAATAGAGACAGATTAAGAAAACGCCATTATTATTCTGCCATCATTTTGGACTAAGGAAAATTGGAGAAGATCAAATTTCCGCCTCAAGATGCCTTCTCTACAAAATTGTAAGTTCTAATTCATGATTCATTAATTTTTATATGAAATACATGATCATTAGGGATATTAATTAAAATATTATGATGAATTAATGTTTTATTTCTAACATTTGGTATCAGAGCAGTATGTATTTCATATAAAATACAATATACAGTAATTTCGAATTTTACTGGAATTTTTCTAGAATTTACAGAATTAATATCATAATTTTTCTTCTAAAGTTTCTGTATCTATCTTTTCGTGTGTGCACGAATGGACTTGTGAAGTATAATACTCTTTATTATGCTCTTTATTTTCTTCATTCTTCCACCGTGTACAGAGAGAGAGAGAGAAAGAGATCATGTGCGCTGGTATATTTTGTGCTCTCTTGTTTGGATTGTATACAAGTAGTAAGTTCAAATTTATGGTCCAATCCTAATCTATGTCTTTAATTGCTACTCCTATGTCGGTAGGCTATTGATTAGTAAGCACGTAGCCACGTACAGTTTGCTGTATAGATTGTAGAGGAACTCACGCATTAATTTTTATTTCTTCTTTCCTATACGCGTCCCCTCCTCTGATCTGATCTGGTCCCCTCTGCCCTTAATTTAAATAAGGAAATATTATTTTAGTCATCTTGTTTTCTTTATTTCTGGTCCCTATGAGGAAACGTTACTATTGGTGGTAATGTTTGACCAAATTCATAAAGGTTAATTTAACCGATCGGAGTAATAATTGAATATGATATCCTTATTTATGAGTAGGGGTGTCAGCGTGATAAATTGGCACGTGGTGCCGTTCCGTTTAAGAGAAACGAAACACATAACAAAACTGGTTTTCATTCCGTTCTAATAACGAAACGGTAAACGGAACGTGGAATTATACCGTTTCGACTGTTTCAGCCTCATTTCAAATCGTTTCATGTGTTATTTATGAAGTGGAACGGTTAACAAAACGAAATTCTGTGCCGTTTCAAAAACGAAACAGTTAACGAAATGAAATCCTATACCGTGTTCCTTAACGGAACGGCAAACGGAACAGTCCGTTCCGTGCTATTTTGACGCGTTTGACAGCTCTATTTATGAGTATGGGTCATCTATTTAACCGAATTTCTTCGTTTCAATTAAGTTGATTATTTTGTCTAAACAAAATAGTTGGACTATTGAACGAATCATTATTAATATAATGGATCGTCTAAAGATTAAGGGGATTGCTGAAATGAAGTGTTTGTTTTATGTTACAAGTAAACGCTAGTTCATATGTTATACGAATTAGTAAGATTCAACTTGTGTAATTATGCACTTCATTTCTAGATTGACCAGATTACCATTTTATTAAAAGAAAAGTATGTGATATATTTTTGTTTACTTATTACAATAAAGTTTTACATTTAATAAATTATGATTGTCAATTTGAACAACTTTAATTGTCAATGTAATTTATTAAGTGAAATTTCATTTATTATTCAATTTGTTTCTGCCCAACGGTGATGCAAATTGAATTTTATAGAACAACTATCATGACCTGAAAATTTTGACATTTTATTATTGATTTCAGATTCATGAATTATTATTCCTTTTAATAGTTGTTCAATTCTATTATATTATTTGTGATATTTCAGTTTACATATCACTATGATGTTTATATTTAATAAATATTAACGGTGTCAATTTGAACAACTTTAATTGACATTATAGTTTATTAAATAGAATGTCTCATTATCTTCAATTTATTTTCTGCCCAATGGTGATATAAATTGAATGTGAAGAACTATTATGTTAAAACTGAAATTTAATTGGTGTTTTATTAATTATTTCAGTTTAATTAATTATTAGTTCTTTGATTATGCTATGTGAATTTTAGCCGACTATAATAACCACCATTATTTTTCTTGATTTATATACATTGGATAAAACTAATTATTCCAACTTGAAAAGAACTAATTGAGATTTGTCTTGGTATTTTGAAATTAAACCAGACATTATGAGAAGATTATGCTGCAATTATCAATAAAGATTATGATGAAATACTAATTTTTCTAAATTATATCTCAAATTTGAAGAGATCAAGTTTGGATTTAAAGAAAATATTATAAACCAATGTATATATCTCAGGATTAGTGGGAGTAATTTATCATTCTCATTTTGTACGTGGATGATATTTTATTGATCAATAAAAAAAATTCACATTAGATTATTTATTTATGCTTGTATATATAATGAATAATTTTATGGAAGAGTGCTGAGCAGTTTATAACGTCAGCTTCCATTATGCAAGCAAAATTTTTGTGACATATTATAAGGTCACTTATCTTATTTCTATTATGAATATGACTGCTATTTTGTCTTTTAAGAATAACAAATCAAGTGAGTGTCTAATGGATTGACATATTTTGTTGTTAAATACAAAGTCAAAGACATGACTATACAAATACAACATATTAATTGAGAATTATGTTAACTAATTCTCTCACTAAAGTATTACCACCCATTTTTGCCGGCACGGGTTTGGTTGCTAATTATAATTTTGTTGTATTGAATTATGTATTAAGTTATGATGTGAAGCTTCAAATTATGACTTTGACTTTGGAATTATGAAATTTGCTTATTTCTTATGTTGCGCATTATGTTTAATTTAAGCAAATTTACTTAAGTGGATCAAATGAATTATATTAACCATTTGTTGGAAAGAATACCATTTCTATAATAAATAGGGATCAAATAACATTAATAGTTATTTTGATTATATTAATTTAGTTTGTTATTTCTAACTGAACAAGGTTTAAGTTTTATTGGCCAATTCAGAATTTGTGTTATATTATGATATTTATAGGCCAAGTGGGAGAATGTTATAATTAATATTATTAATTATTATTAATGTGGCCTATATCATTTAGTTTGAACCAAGTTCATTTATGAATTTTAATTAAGGGGTACATTGATTTTGATGGAAAATCAATGGACCAGATTCATTGAAATTCTGATCCCTTCAATTGCCTTAGTATATTTATTGTAATAATCTGTCAAAATTGGCACTTTTTCTCATTAATTTTGGCCATTAAGAAAATAGAGACAGATTAAGAAAACGCCATTATTATTCTGCCATCATTTTGGACTAAGGAAAATTGGAGAAGATCAAATTTCCGCCTCAAGATGTCTTCTCTACAAAATTGTAAGTTCTAATTCATGATTCATTAATTTTTATATGAAATACATGATCATTAGGGATATTAATTAAAATATTATGATGAATTAATGTTTTATTTCTAACAAATTCAACTTTGATATTTTTCATTTTTTTAAATATTTTTTTGAGTAAATTTGCATTGTAATTAGTTAATCCTCCTCTCTAATAAATAGGGGAGTTACTGTAATAAAGGTTTTCTAGAAAATCAATATGAACAATTCATTTCTTTTTCTCTCTCCTGTTCTTTATATATTTCATACCTTCTTCAATTCTTTCCCACATTCTCTATTTTTCCTCTCTCTCTCTCAAATTTCTTTCAATTCTCTCCAAACTCAGTTCAAAGATCATTACACCATGTAGATTATAGAACATGATGTACTGCTGTGATGCTGGCACAAAACTGTATCACGACTTCTATTCATTAATAAAATTCTATGTTGTAATAATACTTTTATTATTATTATTGTTATTAATTTTAAAAGTTACTGACTTCAAGTCGATCGCAAGGGTCTCATACAAAAAATAATTGCAATTAGAACGACTGGCCGACTGCCATAAGTTCTTTGGAAACTATATCCCGATGATTGAGGGCTCGAATCGTTTTATTTTCGTTTCCAATGTTTTATTATTCTTTCTTTGGCGAATCTTAACTAGACATCGCACAATTATTGTACTGTGTGAAAGAAATAGGGGGAAAAAATTAATGAAAAAGCCTATTCGACTCCGAAGAAATATTAAATTGACTTTTATATGGTGGCATTGGTGGGTGCTTAATTTGTAGTTTCGTAAGATCTATATATAATTGAACGTGGAGTCCAGTACAGTTGGTCAGTGGTTCCGTCGTTATTCTAGAGATAACGTGTTCAATTTTCGCTGGATACGAAAGAAAAATAAACTCCAATTTACAGAATGGACTAAAACCTCTATAAATAAATAAGCTCTTATTTAAAAAATAAGATATATATATATATATGTATATATATATAGAGTTTTGCTATGGTGAGTTGCAACTCACCAAAGCGTCCGTGAGTCGCGCTCAAAATTTAGAAATTTAGTTCAAAATGACCGATCCAAACCGTCTAATACGATCTCCCTATTGAAATCTCCATGCACACCAAATTTTATATTTTTTCGAAATTTTTAAGTATTTTTTTTAAAATTTTAGAAAATTAGTAATCTAATTAGTTCTGAACCGTTAAAAAACAGCAGCTTTTAAAAATCCGAAATAAATACTTAAAAATTTCGAAAAAATATAAAATTTGGTCTGCATGGAGATTTCAATAGGAAGATCGTATTAAATGGTTTGGATCGATCATTTTGAACTAAATTTTGGAATTTTGAGCGCGACTCATGGACGCTTTGATGAGTTGCAACTGACCATAACAAAACTCTATATATATAATTATATATGATACTAGCAAATGTACCATCCGATGAGTGGGTATAAATTTGAAAAGAATATTTAACAACAAAAAAATTGACATTTCAACAAACAAATAATTCAATAGAAATATTTATTACTTAATAAATTAAATTATTTAAAAAAAACTACAAATGAGAAAATTTACTTATATGCTCTCTTTCCAAAATGAAAAAAGTAATTATTATTTTAAGAAAATTTCCCATACATGTTGTGCTCTTTTTCCAAGCACACTGCACAACCAATCTTGTAATAAATTTCTTTCTATTTTGTTAATTCTACAACCAATCTAACTGATAGGGTTTAGTCCAAGGACGAGGTCCAGCCTCGTGATGAGATGATTTTATATACATATTTTGGTAGGATTTTGACTCCAAACTAAACCATTTGGCTTGAGATAGGTTAATTAGGGTCATTTTAATTAGGATTTTGTGTCAAGAATGAGTTACTGCCATAATTTCTACTTTAATACAGATTTTGGACAAAAACATGACCTGGATGAATCAATGATGATGTAGAGCTCCTCGTCAACTTTCTGCTGGTTTTTGAATCACCTCAAACGAAGTACGGATGAAGGAGATATGGACAAAACAGTAACAGTGCGCAGTGCAGAAATTTCCAAACGGACCGTCTGAAAATTCAGACGGACCGTTTGACTTTCGCATGAAAAAACTGCTATTTTCAGCCAGATTTCAGTCGGTCCGTCTGGAACCTTCCAGAAATAGCAGAAAGTGTCCGATTTGGTGGTTATTCTTGGTGGGGTGGTTATTTTCAACTCCCAACACGTCCAGAACAAACCTTCTGCGTCTCTAAACAATTCCAATGCCTATTTAAGAGGACTTTGTGGAGATTTTGAGGGAGAAAAGCCCATACAAAGCCATATAAGGGCACACAAGAGCATACAATGTGGTGTTTTAGATCAAAGATCAATTTTTAGGGTTAGACATAGAAAAATCTGAGAGATTAGTCTCAAGTCCAGATTGTGGCAGCGTTAGACGGGTCGTTTGCGACAGCAACGAGTCGTTTAGAAGGAGATTTCAACAATTTCAAGGGAAAGCAAGGGCAATTTGTTGTAACTTCTCTTATTTTTCATTTTTCTCTTGTTTGTTTGAAGTCTTTGAGTTGTTGATTTGTTATTCTAGGGTTATGGTTGTAAACTTATTTGTTTAGTTGTTTATTTACTTAGTTATTTCTTTATGTGTTTCTCTCTTTCATGATTTAATTGATTATGTGATATCATTGATAGCTAGTGTAGAATTGATTATACCAATTAGATTAAGGCCTTGTCTAGTATGGTAATAATAATCTATATCTTTGTATGAATTGATTGACCAACTTGAGGATGGTAGTAGCTGATGAGTGAGACCAGGATTTAGTAGCCGATAGGTGAACCTTTCTCGCAACGATGGTTGTGAGATATCCTTCGAATTGAAAGATAGACTTAGAAAACTTAAACCAATGGTGATGATCAAATCATAGGGTTTTTAAGGGAAGTAGTAGATTAACCTACGAAACCAGAACTGCAACGATGGTTAGTATATGGTAACCTAGGATTAAAATACGATTCCACACACATATTAGGAATAGCTAAACGGTAAACAGTTTCACGGCTCAAACAGACCGTCTGAGATATCAAACAGACCGTTTGAAAATTGAACTGAGCAGATTAAGTTGAAACCAGAAACCCTAAAATTTAGATTTGCTGATTATCTCCCGTTTAGTTCTAGTTTGACTTTGATTTTAGACTTAGGATTTGAACTACCTTCGATTCTTTGAACACCCAAAATAGTTGAACTCGTCTAGCTAATTAATTAAAGTAAAAGACCGATATTTCAACACCGTCTCTGTGGTTCGACCCTTAGCTTTACTACGATAGATTAAATCAGGTAAAACAAGATTATTTTGACTAGGTTTGCACCCGATCACCTCGTTTAGTCCATTACATCTTAACTTCTGCCAGTTTCGCTTGCCTGAAGCTCAAGTGCTAATGATAATTGTTGTACTAAACAATTAACCTTAGTTTGTTGATTTGCAAAACAACGCCTCTCCACTAATTTTTTAATTTACGTGATTTTTAGGTGATTATTTGAAGAAATGTTTAATCAAGATTTGCACAAGTTATGGAGCATTACATGACTCAATTAGGTCATTATGAATCATTAGAATAAGTATAGTTAGTTGCTAAACTTATCTTAATCAATTTGCTAAGTTAAATGCTTAGTTTTTCTATCATGTGTCGCCTAACGCCCCTAGGACGTCACACAACACTGAGAAAACACAAGCTTATTATCAAAATTCTGACAAATTGTGAAACATCGTTACACAAATTCAAATAACGTTCGGTAACGCTGAGTCACAACGTTGTATAACGTCTAGTGGCGTTGTATAAAGCAAGGTCAGTCTGAGTTGGGAAAATTCTAAGTACTTAGGCTGAATGTTAGACAACGCCTTTCAGAGTTGCACAACATCCTACAGTGCAATTGTGTAACTGCCAATAGCGTTAGACAACCGCCTAAATTTTCAATGCTTTGCCTAATGCTAGCCCATGCTTAGTATGTAGTGTTGTGTAATGGTTTGTGGCATCGTGTGACACGCTGTTGAACTTGTCAGAACTCTTTCTCAGTCTTTGCTTGACCGTTGTATAATGCCCTAAAGCATTGCACAACGCTTTGACGAACTTGTCAGAGATGTTCCTTTTTTTTATGTTCATTTGTTTGGTAACGTCCTTTGGCGTTGCAAACGCAGTTGAAGGGCTATATTAAATAGCTTTTGATTTTTCAACGGTTATATTCAACGTTTCACAACGCTCTATAACATCAAACAACGCTATAAAAAATTAACTTTTTGGGAAATTTTGACACCCTATATATATCATAATTTTTAGGGTTGTTTCTCTCTCTTGCTAACCTTGCAAAATACTTGTCTTTGAGTTTAAGTAACTAGTTCTCATATTTCTTTGTTTGAGCATTTACTAAGCAAAAATCCTTCAGATTAGTTAGTCTCAATCAAACACCATATTAGTTTATAGATAATTTTTGAGTGATATGATTGTGAGCATCATTTTCATAGTTTGTGTGGGGATTCAGCTATTATGTTGGTTAGTTCGTTGAGATTGTTATTGTGAAGAGGCAATTCAATTCGAAATTATAGTCCCGGTCAAATTATTGTGAAATATAATAGATAAATTTTTTTTTTGGTTACGAAACTTCTAAAGATGTACGACTAAGTCTAGCAATTTGTAAGGATCGAAACTCCGTTTGCGTGTCTCATTTTTTTCTTATTTATTTATATTGTTATTTGTTAGTGTGAATTACTAATTTCTAGAAAATTGTCCATATCACAATAGAACTTAAATTGTATTTATTCGTCCCTCCGGATCTTATTTAGGAGCAACAGAAATGTTAGTAGAATAAAATTTCCAAATTCCCAAATTGCCCTGTTTTTTTTTTTTTGTGCTCGTGGCTCGTGGGACTAATTTGACTCAAACACGTGCACCTTATTTATTTATTTTCTTTTGAGAATCTTTTAGTTATTGACTGTACGATCCAAAGAGAAATTAATCTTGGGCGACACGGATAGACCAGGTACAATTCCCAAGAGCGTGCATGCCTACTCGTGGCGGTTATAACTACAGCACATTCATTATTGTATTTCTGACAAATTGGTCCCACAATGTACCATGTCGGACGATTAATTCTTTTTGAGAATTTGTCGGATGATTATTTGACTGATTGTTTTGGGAAAGCATGGGACAACCATAACAAGACTTACAATTCGGGGTGTTAACGAGGTAACATTAAACCAAAAAAAAAAAAGAGGTAACCTGATTTTATATATTTTATTTTATCAAAATCTTTGATATTTATCACGGTGAAATATTTGGATGTATTTAAATTTTTTGAACGAGTTTTATGTATTTTAATAAAACCAGGGAATGTGCTATAAAAGTAATCTTTTATATTTTGGTCTTTTCATACTTCTCGAGGGAAAAAAAATTTTACATGATTGATCCATAGATAGTTCCAAAATTTAACTTCAGCCTTGTAATTGAGCCAGTTTCCGGACACAAATAATAATAACCTCATTTTACTGAAAACAACAAGCGGACAGATAACTTTTAGAGACACAAAATGTATAATTTAAGGGACACTTAACGACATTGCGTTAATGAAATCTCATTTTAGAAAAAATAATGTCTAATAATATGTATTATGGTGCCAATTGCCAAGGCTAATCTAACATGAGATAATTCCGTACAAATTTCCACCCTTAAATTTCAATATAAATGATAATTAAATTTTATAAATTTAATGTATTAATATGAATTTTGTATATGCTCTAAAATGTGATAAAAAAAATAAAATGATTATATTTAGTTGTGTGCCCAACAAACTTGATTAGACACAGTTTTAAAGAAAGAAGAAATATTTTTATTCAGGAGGGAAGAGAGAAAAGAGACCAAACATCTTCATAAATTAATAATTTAATTTTTTATTATAATAGTTTCATTTTTCAAGTACCAATATTTTAATCCTCTAATAATAATGTAAATTAAAATTAAATTTACTGTTTTGTTCAACTTTCCGATCTCAATTTCTTTTTTCTTGACTCGGCCTGCTGTTATTCTACCCGTCAAACGAGCCAACACGACCGAGTCGCACTGAATGAGATATATGTGTTTGACAGTCAATAATCCAATCATATAATCAGTCTCCTTTTGTTTCTTTGTTTTATCTCGAGTAAACAGTGCACAACAAGTCGATAGAGGGAGGGTGCTTTTCCTATTTTATTATTATTATTATCATCATCAAGCTCCAGAAGGTAGAAGCTTAGTCATCGGTACACGATACACCTGTTCAAAAGTTCGAAAAGATGCTTCTATGTCTTGTTTCGGTCGTGTAAAGTATCCGCAGTTTTATGCAAGAAGCAATGTCCAGAGACATCCTTATTGAAGTTCGAGGCTTATTTTAATTTTAATTTTTTACTTTTCTTTGCTCCTAAAAGGAAAAGAAAAGAAAAAAAAGGAGTGCTGCTGCGTTCGATCCATTCGAATTAAAATTTTTAGAGAAAGTTTTAAATTGCATACGGTATTTAATAATAATATAATAATTATATTATATCTAAACACGAACGTTTGTCTAGAATTACAATTTTCATCTTTTATTAACAGTGCTAAAACTAGGGACAAATTATGTTTGACGTTCGCCGCGTAAATGTTCTAACAAATAGTGACAAATTGCGGAACATTTCACAATAGGTCATCAACTAGTAATTATAATCTCAATTATTTTCATGGACCCTTTCAAATGACAACTAATTAAGACAAAATGTCTCAACCATAGTCCTAAAATAAACCTAGCATAGCAAATATAACATATAAAACAAGCAGGTATCTTCGAAATAACAAGACATGATAGAGAAAGTAAGAATACAAGAAGGAAACCATTATTTTCTTTCTTCTGTTCGGCTATGCTCTTATTAATTAGGACGGTCTCTGTCTTTTCGGATATGAGTATGGATAAAAAAAATTTCATTAATTTATTTAGTAAAGATATGATAAGATTATTTTGTATTCATTATTTATCCATACCATTATATATATAGTTTATAGTCTTTGTCATAATCGGAAAGAGAGCGATATGATTGTAAGATTCAATAATTGATACATTCGTAACTCTTTAAATTGGAAAGATATGATTGTAATATTTAATTGATACGTTGATAACTAATTAAATCGGAAAGTTATGATTGTAATATTTAATTGATGCGTCAATAACTAATTAGACAATCAAATTTTAGATTTGACTAAGATAATATTGCATTAAAATATTATTTATTTTCAATTTTCATTCTTGCTCTACATTAAAAAAAAAAGAAAATTTCAAATTTTTTTTTTGGAAAATCCTTCTTCTCAGTCATTGTTTGTTTATCCATATTGTACAATTTTTTCTCATTGAATTATTAGCATTAATTATTACTCATTTTCTATCTTTATCCTACTTTTACCGTTACTTCTTATAACAGCTAAAGATAGAGTATGGATAAGACAATTTTTAACAAATAGGATAGGATATATATAAATAAAATTCTAACGGATATAGATAATGAAAATATATATATCTGTACCTTATCTTGCCCTGACAGCTCTAAAAATACGAAGTAAAACTAATTAAAATTTAGTATTTAATATGGATTGCAAATTGAATTTCAGTTTATTTACGTATACACATCCGGCATCTCGTTCCCTGTTCTAATATTTCGATCTAAACATGAATACTGCCTTTTCTATTTTTTTCCCATTTCATAGTGACTGTCAGTGTCAGCAACGATCTCTATTACTATCTGCTTGAATAAATAACTGGAAGATAAAGTTTCTTTTAATAATTTTTAATTTAATAAACATTTGGTAGAGATTACAAATGATCCCAAAATTGCGGGCTTGGATAGATTTATTCCCTCAATACTTGGATCGTGTTTGCTTAGGCGAAGCATCTTTCACATCACGTGTTTTTCCACCAAAATTGCATGGTGGAGAATTATTTATTTATTTATTTTTTTTAGAGAACTAGGTAGAGACTACCAAGTGAAAACAGAAAAACAGAAAAAAAACTAGATCCTAGGAGTACATAGCAGTGCTTTAAAAACATCTCCTGCTGAGAAAAGACCTGCCTCAATATTTCTGGCAACCCCTCTAAAAATGCGGTTATTCCTTTCCAACCATGTGGCCCACAAAACAGTGATGGAAACTTTCCAACCATGGTGGAGAATTATTGAGAGATGCATTGCTGAGTGATTGGGTAGTTTAGGCCAAATCTTAAATTCTTAATTAGTGGTACTTTTTGAAAGTGTAACCAAACATTGCCTTTTACCACCACTATACATTTCCCCCTTTTTATAGAAAAAAATAATTACAAGTAATTTTCAGATATCATATCCGTCATTTCCTAATTAATTTAAAAACATATATAGAGTCCCACTCTTTGTTTCATGAAATAGTAACCGTAGATTTTGAGATACCCTCATTATTTTTCAGAAACTGAAATGATAGTATGAGTCATGAAGAATCTTTTGTGTTCATATGATTCACATGATTGTTTTCTTATTTTTTCTGATGTATTTATTTTTTTTCTTACCATTTTCCGTGGCACTTCCTGATAACATTTTCTTATTTATATTTTAACCTGCGCTGCTGCGCATGCCATACTTTACGTGAGCAATAAAATATGCAATTAGTGGAGCGAGAGAATCCAACTTTTTGAATCTCTTTTGAATTTTTACAAAAAAATCGGATCTTCCATCTTGATCTTTTTTTTTTTTTTTTTTTAAAAAAGATCAGTTATGATTTGGAATCAAAATTTTAAACCACAATTTCGAAAGATAATTTTAGTTTATGAGATTTACTTTAATTATATTCATAAGTAGTTGTATTTACTATATTTCTATAACAATCTTGCGATTATCATTTTTAGAAATTTTGGAAACTTATAGTACGAAATATCTGATTATTATCTTTACTACTCATGTGCTATAAGAAATATGTATTTCTATTGTATAGATAGATAGATATCTTTGCAATTCACGTATCAAAAAAAAAAAAAAAGATATCTTTGCAATTGAGATGCTAAAATTATATAATATTTGTCTAAAATATTAAAAATATCTAAATATTGATAAGAACAATTTTTTCATTATATATGTATTCGAACTATACATAGTTTTAATGGCATAATTCGAATTTATGGGAAATTTATTAACTATATTACTGATATTATTGCGTTTTGAAAATCATTTTTATGTTTATTGGTATAAATATTGTCTTACGATTAAGCAACTCGATAACAGCTCTAGTTTAATTAATTCACAATAAGATTCACACGCTCTTAATAATGAAAAAAATATTTTGTGCCTTTGAGAGCACGCTTCCTGCGTCCTTTCCTCTCTCTCTCTCTCTCACTAACAAAACGGCTCCTAATATAACAAAATTGAAAAATCACAGAGCTATGTAAGGTAATTAATTACAGTTACTCAGATTTTCGACAACTTTAATGCGTTTCTCACTCTTACACGTGGGGTAAGAAAGGACCGTTTGCTGTTTAGGCAATTCGATAATTATTTCCTTACAAATGAAATTCCATAAAAATAAAGATTAATTATAGTATGCCATTAACAAAACTGCCCAAAATGACATCATTCCTAATTAGCTCTAACCGAAACCACGACCGATTTCGGGTTCGGGTTTTACCCTATCGGATCGGATTCAATTAACAAAGTCGGTTCAATTACATTATACATCAGATAAGAACAGAGAAACTTTGTTTTTATTAGTGCCCTTTCATTTCTCCTCTTTTATTTTATTATTAGTTCATTCATTGACTATAAGTGCCAAACTATTAGTGCTTTTTAGTAGCGCCTCTCCAACTCCAAGTCTCCGAACAGAATTCATTTATAAAAGACTACTAAACCCCAAACCCTTCCTCTCTCTCTCTCTCTCTCTACTCTCTACTCATTGCTTCGTCGATTGGAATACAGAATTTCTATTGAAGAAGCTTAAGAAGATGGTCATGGTGTGTTTCTACCCTTTATTCTCTCTCTTTCTCGTGTCTATTTTGCATTTGAAATTGCAATGTTGGTACTTTAAGCGCTTTTTGTTGTTGGGTTTTCTTGAATTTGAGAATAATAACTTGTCTTTACTCGATTGGATTAATCAGGGAGAAGAACCAATAAAAATGAAAGAGGTGAAGAAAGACGGAGAGAAGAGGTCGCCGCCATGGCTGGAGCCATTGCTCACGACGGATTTCTTTGTGCAATGCAAAGCCCACATAGGTTCGCACAAGAGGGAATGCAACATGTATTGTCTCGATTGCTTCAATGGCGCGCTCTGTTCTCTCTGCCTCTCTCAGGACCATCATAACCACCACACTATTCAGGTTTCGCCATTAATCTCCCTTCTTTCGTGTTGTTATTTTTGATATAAATTCGATCTGCACGCTAGGTGTTTGTAGAAACTACCGAGAGGTTACATTGTTTTTTTTCCTTTATTTATGTTATTGCTCTGTTTTTAATGCTGGTCGATTTATTGGATTTTGTTTTGATTTATTTCTTTCTATAGAACAAAACCGAGCATTTAATTAATTGATTGCTATATGTGGTATATGTTTCCTTCTTTCCATGGGTATTGCCAACTCTACCACGTCTCTTGCGCAACAAGTTGATGAATGGGATAGATAGACTATTAGATATTAATAGAACAACTGTCAATTTATAGATGAAATTGGTTTTAATTTTATCCTTTTTGTAATGTTTTTCAAAATTAGAAATTTAGTCTGTCCTTTTGATTGATATTTAGAAATAAATGTACTATTTAATCTGATTGATATAGTACAACTTGTTTCTTTAGTTTGCACTTTGCTTCACATCCATATTACTCAAATTCAAGAAAGTCTTTTGTTGTTTTTCATGGAAGAATTTCATAATGAGTCTTCATCCTACATTCATTACCATTTTCAGCAACAATTTCAAGCTCCTAACACATGCCTTCTATGCTTTATTATACTTACTATTGTAAACTGTGTGTATTTCAAGAGTTCCTAAACCAATGCATCTTGTTTGAACAAATAGATGTTGTCCATTACTGCATTTTATGCACATATAAATTCGGGTGCTCTTTCAATTTGAAACAATTTTCCATTATTTACTATACAAAATTTTGAATGTCGCAACTGATGATTCTGGCACAATGCAGATAAGGAGGTCTTCATACCATGATGTGATCAGAGCAGTGGAGATACAGAAGGTGTTTGACATAAGCAGAGTCCAGACATACGTTATAAACAGTGCGAGAGTGGTGTTCCTCAATCCCCGGCCCCAGCCTCGTCCCCCAAAGGCTGCGGCTGCGTCCCCCTGCTGCCACACCTGCTTCCGCTCCCTCCTTGACTCCTTCAACTTCTACTGCTCCCTCGCCTGCAAGGTTTGCTTTGTTACTATTTTATATATACTTGCTTCTCTAGTAATGATTATAATTGAGTTGGGCTTAAGACTTTTCTGTGGTTCTTTAACATTCTTCTCTCTACCAAACAAGGGATGGTGGGAGAGTTGGTTTGGTTATTTTTAAATGGCAAATGTTTTGAGATTTTCTAGAATCATGAATGATGCCTATTGTGTTCATGCGTGTAGTTTTGTTTTTCTGGTTTTTTAAAATATATACTGCCAACTGAGTTCTTAACAGAAAAGGTCTTCATTACCTCATAATGTATTAGGTACAGCTACAAAAAGATGATTGGATAATAAATTAGGATATTTGGGCCCTTTGTGTAGTCAGAATTGCATAATAGTCTGACTCAGGCAGTTTGAGGCTAGCTAAGTTTGAATTTTCTTTGCTTGTGAAAGGTTTCCCAAGTCTGTTTCTAATAAATAAACAAGTTTTGCATGCTTGTCCTGATTGTCAGCAATTAACTACTTAATTTGTTTGTGCTTTGTCCATTATTGGCTTAAATTAGGTGAAATATCTCTGCATTAATTGTTTGGCGTTTTTCATCTCGCAGATATAAATTTTAAATTAGTTTCCCCAATTCCCAAACTAACAAATTTAGATTTCTGAGTGAAAGTTGCAATCTGCAGATTTACTACATTTATGGTCTTACCAAATTTAATTCCAAGAAATTATAATATATGCATTTGATGTACAGATTGCTGGGAACTCTAATGAGGACTATTGCAAGACCAATGGAAAGAAGGGGAAGATTGAGGCGTCAGAAACTGAGTCATTCTCCGGGTCAGGCAAAGAGAGTGGCAGGAACACTGTTGTGGAGAGTTTTAACCCCTCAACCCCACCGCCGACATCTGTCAGTTACCAAACTGGTCCTACAAAGCGGCGCAAAGGAATCCCTCATAGATCCTCATTTGGTGGCCTCATGCTAGAGGTTTAGACTGTGGCATGCTTGTCTAGTTACCATAAGTTTAGCCTAACCATAAAGTATATTATTGAGTTATATAGAATATGGTAAGCGTAGTTATGAAAAACTTAATAAGAATGCTTTTTCTAAGGGAAATGTCAATGCTGGATTTGGAGGTAGAAATAGAGTCTAAATTTTGTCTGGTTGTATAGTTATAGAAATGGTAGTGATGAAGAGAGTAGTTGCGTTACTTTTGTGAATTTTGTTAATATTTATGAGGGGTGTTTTGTCTTGAATCTTGATTATACTTCCTATCTCTATTTTGACTTTCATGTGCCATGTATCTATTTTAGGTATGATATAGTGCGCACATTCATTAGACCTCCATCTATATAAAATTCTCTATGCAACACCACAACTCGAAAACAGGAGGTTAACGTGGAAGATGGATCTGAGGACAATTTTCTGGGGAAAAGAAGGAAAGAATATGCAACCACAAAAATATGATCAGAATGAAATCTTGCATGATTGCAACGTGTCATGACTAGTGATTGAGGGATCAATGTGGCATAACTGGTGTCACAACTGACTTTGAAATGTCTCAACTCTTGACCATTAGGTCTGATACCCATGAATAATAACGAGCAAGAGCAATGTCTGATGTTACCAGCATTTGAATTTTCGGTACAATCTCATATACATATTTTTTTCCTTTGAAGAAGTAAATATCGGTTTATTCTGTGTAACACAGAGTGATGAATAGAGATGATCTGATATCACTTCAGTACCAGAAATGGAGAGAGAAGTGTAAAGATGACTTGGTTGACCCGTTCTTTTGGAAACGGGTCTGCGATGTTGCCACATCTTTGACCCGTCCGTCAATATTTTCAAAGCAAGGAATAATAATTTAAAAAAGGCACCATGAAAATTATTGGTTACCTTTGGCCGGTGCCTCATGAAACATGAAATATCATACCAATGTCATAAAAAAAAATATGCAACGCCATACGTCACTCAGACATCACCGTAAATGATGGATAGCCATAGGTAATCTAAATGGACCATTTTTCGCCTAAAAATTGGGGTCTGACTTCTAAGCTAATTAAGAACTTAAGAAGAATTTATGGTAGCATGTCTAATGAATTAGTTACTGTGATGGCCTCAAAATAATGGTGAAAAGTCCAAAAAAAAAAAAAACGCAAAATTGGGTCTGACTTACTCTAAATACAACAATCTAATTAAGGATTTTGGTAGCAAGTCAATTGAATTGTTACCTTGATTTGATGGATTCTAATATAATGGTGAAACTTCTTCGTGCTTATATGAATGTGATCGTGAGATGGCGAAAGGGAAAAATTAACGGCTTTATATTTCATTTCCTTGTTATAAAACTGGCCAATTATTTTATAGTAATTCTTTGAAATTACTGTCCGTATTTTTATAAAGTTTTAAAAGGAGATTTGTGCGGTTTGACGGTTGGGTGGTGATTTAGCGTTTATCAGTGATAGAATTGTAATAAAACAGTTATGTGGTGATAAAACGACGATAAAACGAATAAAAGGGTTGTGTAGTATGAACCAAAACTAAGATAAAATGGCGGAAACAAACTTGCTTTTTATTATAGTTTACATTTTTTATATGTTCATATAAATAATTAAATATTCCAAACATTTGTTTTTTTTATTTTAGAATTATGGATTTTGTCCTAATTTTGAAGCATTCAGTTTGTTGTAGAGCCTTCAGAAATATTGACGACATCTTTCAGTCATTTTGAAAAGTACTGGCTTGGTAGTAAAGGCTCCAAAAATGTTGACGACATTTTTTACTCATTTTGAACTGTCAAAAGGAATCCACAATTGAATGTTTCTAGGGGAACATAGTACTCGCCTATATGGGACAATTGCCTAAACTAATATATGGATCCAATAACACTAGCTTTTTGCTTTGCTATATTCATCCCCGTCATAATATTATTTCTAACCCGTTAAAATTCAGCTTTTTTTTGAAGGTAGGTAGACCTACAAATTTCATTGAACCAAAAATTTTTCGGTACAAGTTTAGAAAGAAAAAAGGAAAAAGAAAAAAAAATACAAGTACTACAGGAAGGAACCCCCTCAGACGGCACAAAGTACAATCCTATACTGTCTGTACATCTTGTAACTAGAAATTAATATCAACAGTAGGAAATCCATGCTTTACAGTCTTTAATCGTCTTCCTGATTGCTTCGTTAAAATTCAGCTTTAAGTTATACATCGCCTATCTTTTACTTTTCGCAAGATTCACATTATTATAACTAATCTTTTTCATTAAAATATCAAAATAGTTTATTTTCACTTCTACATTTACGAGCCTATTGTTAAATTAAAAGGAGTTTTATTGTTGCTCGTTGTGGAATAGATTGTACTTAATAAAAGGCAACTGAGATGAAATGAATCTGACTCAACATGTTAATAACTATTTGTTAAGGTTGACTTTTCTTTGTTGAGGTGTACTAAGTAAAATTATTAGTGGAGACATGTTTGTTAAGAATTCCTCTGTTGTATTTACGGGTGCGGATTAATAACTATCGGATCGTAAAACCGTAAGTGTAACCCAATTCTCTGCCAGAGAGTCGTTAAGCCCCTTAGGTAGCTCACCAAACCTGACCTATGCTGATGTTCCCTACTTGACTTTAATTTACATTAGAATTTAACTTAATCTATTATGAATTGAGGAAAAAATGCTTATTTGCCCAGCAACTAATTTATCATGAAAATCATAACCGTTTCTTTCAATTACCAGTTTTGGGTTCAATATGCTTCGGTTTTTTTCAGTAACAGTTTTCTTGAATTGGTACATCACTATGATCTTTTATAAATAAGTTCCGTTAGTGCGGTTATTGTTGATTGGTCGAATTACGAAATCACACATTTCAAGAAAAATATTGAGGCTCCGTTTGGATGGTGTGGGAATAAGAGGAATAAGGGAAGAAGTAGAAAAGAAGTATTGAGAAGTGTGTAACTTTGTGAAGAGTTTGGATTGTTTAAAAAGAAAAATATAGATAAAAAAATTAAAAAGTTAATAACTTCTTATTTTTTGTTATTTTTTTCACACTTTTAACTACACATCCAAAGAAGTATAATAGAAAAAGGGCTAGAACACATAGCACAACATGTATTATGTCAATTGCCTCGTCTAAAATACGTTTCACACCACCTCCTTGGCTTCTTTGAAATTATCCCATTTGAGCATAGCCTTTTGAATCTTCTCCTTCCTATTTTGAATTTTTATTCTTTATTGGATTTGTTGTTTTCTGAACATAAATCAGACTTTTTCAATTTTACTAATTGATAGGAATTCTCTTGTTGAGATCCTATGAATCACTTGAAACCTCAGATTCATACTCAAAGATTCTATGAGTAAGAATCCTTTGATGACATGTTGCGAGATTTGTCACAGCGGCACATCGATCACAAGACCAAGTACAACATACTCAGCACATCATGGACACAAACACACTCACATTTTCAAGTCCCTATAGAGGTTTCTAAGCTCTTGCATGCCTTGGTATTCTTTTGCTTTTGCAATGGGTGATAAACTGATAATTGACCAAACTACCACCAAATGAACTCCCAAATTCAATTCTTAGTAACATACTAACATGAAAATGCACATCGATCAATTTGTAACGTATAGAAGGTGATTAGGTGATGCAACTTTTGTCCCATTGGGCCCATATCCCTTGCGTTTCTGTTCAAGAAACTAAGCCTTCTTGTTTGCTCAGGTTCGAATTGAGAATCTTGAGACGGGCCTTTAAGCGGTGAAGCCCAAATTAAAGGTATTTTTCCTTTCGGGAAAATAAGTTATCTTCAATGACCAGCATATTTTTACAAAAAAAAAAAATTGAATACAACTAGCACACCAAATACATAAATAAACAATAAACGTTATAAAATTTTTCTTGAGATTATTAGCACATATAAAATATTTTATTTTAAAAGAAATTAAAGATTTTGTGAATATGAAAATCTCTAAAGAAAAAAAATGCAAAAAATGTTTAAAACCAGCACAGTAAAGTAAAAAAAAAACAATAATGTTTAAAACTGTTCTGACATTTCTTAGAACCTCCCTAAAATATTTTATTTGAAGAAACCAAAGATTTATGCGAAGCTTAAAATCTTTAAAGAAATACAAAAAAAGAAGAAGATATTTTTACAAACTAGTGCTCTCCTTATCCAAAACACAAAAAGGCCAGGCAGGGGTAATTTGGTCAAATTAAAGCTCCTACTAAGCCAACGTTTCAAAACCTTCACCAGTTCACCTCAGAAAAAAAAATGGCAGCTACAGCATCTCTCCTCTCTATCCCAACACTCAACACCAAGCTCAGTATCCACCTCCAAAAATGGCATGTAATTTCATGTCAAACCCCTCATGTCTCCTTCAAATCTCCATTACACCCTTCAGTTCGTATGCCAAGTCTGAAACTTCAGTGCTCGGCTGTTCAAGAGGTGGTGGTTGCAGAGAGTGGTGACGCGACCTCGTCGGAGGAAAACTCACCGGAGGCAGAGGAGGGGTTTAAAAGGAAGCTTTATGTGGTGAATTTACCATGGAGCGTGACAGGTCCAGAGATTCAGACGTTGTTTAGCGAGTGTGGCACAGTAAAAGATGTGGAGGTAGTTTCTATTTGTATATACGCACTTCAAAAAATTAGTTCTGAATGTTTCTAGAATAACGTTTTAGCATTTATTGGTTTAGTGGTGGTACAGTGTTGACCAGTACCGACGACTACCAACAAACTGGTACATTGTTAGTATGTCAGGAAAATATGTTCTGGTACCCGAATAATTAATTTATGCCAAAATTTAGTAAAGAAAATTGATGAGTGTGTTGAAGTCTTACGAGGGCTTGTTTGTGCAGAAGAAATATTATATTTTATTCATGCATGCTTTTGTGAAATTTGAAGAACTTTCTTACATTGTGCAGATAATCAAGCAGAAAAATGGAAAGAGCAGAGGTTTTGCCTTTGTTACCATGTCTTCTCCTGAGGAGGCAAGCGCTGCAATCGAAAAATATCACTCTTATGTAAGTACAACTTAAGATTTTTTTTTATTTTTTTATTCAATTGCTGAAAATGCCTTACATAACAAGACATTGGGGAACATCTCTACCTTTTCAACTTCCAAAAAGAAAAACTGACATACTGTTAGTTAAATTTCTGACACAGTCAATATTATACTTTTGTGTAAAACGATTAAAATTTGGGTGTGCCTAACCTCTTGTCAAAGTTAGATTAGAACCGTAGGGTTGTCAATACTCTGAAACATTGCACTGATGAATATCAGTAAGAGCTTTAGTTTGTTGTCAGCAATGGTTGTTCTCAGTAGCACAGTTCATAGGAGAAGAGGAGATCCGAATTCTTGTAAATACTGACCGATGTGTTAAAATGGATGTTTTGATACACTTATAACAGCAACATATCTCATAGTTACCTCAGTTCATTTTTGCTATATCATTCAATTAAGTCATATGCTTTGCCTTAATAATGGACGTTTTGATTCACCTATAACAGCAACATATTTCATAGTTAACTCAATTCAGCAATTTTTGTAGACTGCCATTCTGCTATCTTGGTTGCTCAGTAACTTGAGCATCACAAACAAGACTTTGAATGCTCTTGTTGATTTAATCATACAACCTCCCAAAGTTACTAAGTCTATATTGGGTCAAGAGAAGTGCTGAAGTTACACAAATAATCTCTATGCCTTCAATCAAAGCAATCTAAAATTTTTGCTACAAATTGAGGATTTCATAACAAATGCTCGAAAAAGTACAGGTTTTTCTACAGTTTATGATATCTTACTGAGACAAATTGAACCTTTTGATATGATCTTTTTCTTATGCAATGCAATTTTCTAATTTTTTTTGGGCGGCGTTAATTTAATGAACGGAAATAATTTCTTTTTTATTTACCAGGAATTATCAGGAAGAACAATTAGGGTTGAATTTGCCAAGAGATTTAGAAAACCTCCTCCTCCAGCCCCTGAAGGTTCCAGTACTAAAGAAGAGAGACATAAAGTGTATGTATCAAATGTTCATTGGAAAGCCAGAGCTTCTAATCTAAGAGAATTCTGTACGGCTTTCAATCCAATATCAACACGGGTTGTCTTTGAGAATAATAGTGGGCGCACAGCGGGTTATGGGTTTGTTGCTTTTAAAACTAAGGAGGAGGCTGAGGCTGCCATTGCTGAGCTTAATGGGAAGGTAAGTCATTAAAATAATATGCTTAACATTTGACTAGTGTATCTCTGTATTGGAGTAATGTGGAGTGAATGTTAATTCACTCGTGAAACCTTTCTTTCTTTTTACAAAATTTTTTTTAAAAAAAGATGCTTTAAATATTTGATTCTGGGTTTGTCAAGTAATATATACTTTAATGACTTTCACCATCCTTTTGATGCTAAATTGGGTACGATGGTCACCTCATTTTGACATGATTAGTTTCAAATATGAGTTCTTGCTAAAGGAAACAAGAATTGGGAAAAAGTAAAGTAAGTTTCTCTTCTTTTTATTTTTCATATCCCCTTAAACCTAAGCAAAACATTGCTTCAGGCCATAATTCAGGTGCTATCTCACCAAAAAGAAAAAAAAAAAGAAAAAAAAGAAAAAAAAGGACAAGTATCCACGTTTTGTTAATTAGCATGGCCCTAACATTGTTTTTTACTTTTACTTTTCTCTATGTGACTTTTTGTTTTATGAAACCTGGCCGTAATGTTTTCTGTGTATATATATTTCTTACTGGGAATTTTAATGTCTATAGGGTTTTGTATACTGTCTAAACAATGGTTTGTGTACTGTCTGAAAGGATCCGTTTTTTTGTGACTCTTTTGTTATCTAAAAACTTAATGGGAAGAGTGAAGCAGGCCTAAGTTGTATTCTCGAGAGTCAAGGTTAATTGAGGAATAATTGCACGCGAGGGCAAATTGGATGCCTATGTGATGTTTCATTTATACTTTTTATAATACTTCGTTTTGCACAGATAATCTCTAAGTTTAAGTAATAATAGTTTCTTGTTGGTGTATTATGTGTGGATAACAACTTCTGCCTCAATACAGGAACTTATGGGGAGGCCTCTTCGGCTAAAAATAAGTGTGCCAGTTGACAAAAAATCTAAAACTGTATCCCAAGGCTCTGAAGAATCTGATAATGTAGCGCAAGATTCTGAAAAATCTGAAAGTGTAGCTGAAGGCACTGAAGAAAAGGAGGCATAATGGCCGAACTGCCGAAATTTCAGTTATTAATCATACAAAGCTAGAGTGTTTTTGACTTCCTATTACTTGTCTTCCTGTGAATTCGTAATCCTTCTGCATTTGGCAGAGTTTTTCTTTATTTCCTTTCCACATATCAACTATAGGAATTCTAACGGACATGAGATTAAGGTACTAGTGTTCACTCAATTTTTTAACTGTTATTAGTTTATATATACATCTCATTCTTCATTCACGGTTGAGACTTGAGACCAGTAACATTCTGATGGGTACTTATTCTTAGCATATACTCAAGTCTGTGAGCTAGTTATGGGATAGCATACTTGAGAACGCGCAAAAATTACATTTATCCTCTTCAAAATTTTTGTAGGATTATTTTTTTAGTATTAATTGTACATTCAGGCAATATAAATTGTCAGATTAAGGTTTTACAAAGTGGCCCATAATTATGTTAATTTTGTCTCTTTTCTGTTAAAATGGCTGCATCCCAGCTGCGATCATATTGAGCACAATTTTACTAGTAATAAGTAGTAACGTATGCGATTTTAGACTCGCTCACACCATGGGTCCATGGTGTAATCATCACTCGGCCTAATAATGAAGTATCACTAGGGCTGTCAAACGAGCGAAACGTCCACGGAACAAACGTGTTCTGTTTTCGTTTCGTTCCAGTCAACAAAATAGAAATTTCTTCTGTTTCCGTTCTGTTTCGTCAAACAAAACAGTTTTTAGTTCCATTTAACGTTCCGTCCTTAATTTTCCATTGATTTCAATCCATTCCGTGTTCCGTTTTGTTCCGCTTCAGTAATATTTACAAATTTCAGTTTCATTTTCGTTCCATTTTCAGAAATGAAACTGATTTTTTTTTTCGTTTAACGTTCCGTTTGGACGGAACGGAACGCAAATGTTCGGAACATCGGTATATTGACAGGTCTAAGTATCACTATTAGTATGATAGCCTGGATATGAGCGGATGTATGTGAGAATGAATATGCAAGGGTCATTTTAGCCTACTGGCATGTATTCAAAAAAAAAAAAAAAAAAAGGTCATTTGAGTGACTAAAAAGTAATAAATTGAAAGTCAACCTAGATGTCATAATGTCATGTAATTTCACCATAGTTAGACGTCATTATTCTAGTGATAAATAAAGTGCCAACGCAACTGGCCCAATTTAGATGTATGCAATGTGATCTGACTCTGCGATAAAAATTTCTATTTATAAATATTTGAGAAAGACTATAGTACAATACGATCGTTTTAATATTTTTAAATTTCAAATGACCGATCCAAACCGTTTAATATGTTCTCCATATTGAAAACTTGTAAATAAACCAATTTTTATATTTTCTGAAAATTTTTACTATTTTTTTGATATTTTAAATTATTGTTATTGGACGATCCATAATGTTTATAACATGAATATTCTAAAATAACAAAAAAATAGTAAAAAAATTCGAAAAAAATATAAAAATTAGTTTATTATAAGTTTTCAATATGGAGAACATATTGAACGGTTTGAATCGGTCATTTAACATTTAAAAATGTGAAAACGATCGTATTGGACACTAACATTTTTCTAAATATCTGAAATAAGATCCTAGATGCATAGTAATAATATACTTAAAGGAGCAGGGCTAGTGTTTTAAGAAAAGAGGGGGAAAATGGCCAATAATTAAATATAATGCATTGTAAGAAAAGAATAGGCAAAAATGAGGTTAACATCAACACCATAGTATAACCGTGTGTCGTGTACCAATTGGATGCCACAATTTTCGTTAGTGTAAATTAATTTTGGTCGGTTTTAACTTTAGCTTCTGAAAAAAGAATGTTTGAAAAACCAAGTATGCCTTCTTTAATTGTTCTCATATATCTTCAGGATGGAAAAGGAGGAGATGCCTTATTTCCCATGGATTCACAAAACGGAGCCTAAGATAAGATTGCACATATCGTGAGATCCGTCAACAAATGCTTAAATACATCCAAAAATAAATTTAAAAAGTAAAAAATAAGGATGCAGAGCCTTACTAAACTGAAACAAATCATAGAAGATAACAAAGGAGGCTTCTTGACTTTGTTTACTACAGCCACTTTAGGAAAAGAGAACAACAAAGAGAAAAGGAAAATGGAGTTGGAACCATCGACAGTACTTTATTCTCTTTACATTGGGTCTTCCTTGTGAAGCTTCTTATATGACTATGACTAGAGTTGTATATTCTATCAAGTTATAGCATGACGGTACCATAACTATAACCATGTTATTTGATTGGTTTATGTTGCTTGATTGCACAATTATATTATTACCATCATCTATCATCATCATTATCATCATCATTTTTAGTGTAATTATTTTTAGAAAATTTCTTATGACTTAAAATAATGGTGCAGATTTAGCTAATTATCTGTGATTATCAATTTATCACCTATTTTATTCATTAGCACCAATTGTAAGGAATAAATAATGGAAATTACTTCAGACAATCCTAAAATTGTCATTCCTATACCATCCCAGCGCTCCATTTCCTTCCCCTCCTTTCCGCAATTCTCTTCCTCTGTTCCAATGTCCTCCCTCCCTCCGACCTCCGACCTGTAGCCTCCCTCCCTCCCTCCCTCCTCCCTCCGACTTCGGCCTTCCTCCCAGTGACCTCTTCCTTTCCCGGCCTCCCTTCCTCCCTCCGACCTTCCACTCCTCCTTCGATCGCGTGTGGTGCTTCGTCGATGAGGTCGACACCGACGAGGAGCTTGGAGGCCGGAGCAAGCGCCGATCAAGTATTTATCCCTACCAACTATGATGATGTGGCAGCACAAAGCAATGACTAGGTTTCGCAATCGAACAAATGAGGAATAGGGAAATCCAGATCTAGCAAAGTGAAGGCAGAATCTGTTGCGGCTTGGAGCAAAAGAGATCATATTGTTTTAGTAAGGGATCGTTTAATTCTTGTAAATGATCGGATTGTTCCATTAAGAGATCGTCTTATAAAATATTATCAGATATAATAAGTGATCATCTTACAAGTATAAATGATTAATTTATCACAACAAAGGATAATCTTATAAGTGCATATATTAGATAAGATAAGTAATCATCTTATTAATATAAATGATCAAATTGTTACAATAAGAGATCGTCTTAATATAAATGCATTGAATGCAAATGGGAAAAACGAGAATCACGGGACAGAACAGAGGAGAGAGGGGAAAACATGTCAGATATTAAACATGAGAGATAAGAGGAGAAGGAAGGAAGCGTAGAGGGAGGAGATGGGAGGAGAAGAGAAAGAGGGAAGGGAGCGATCAGAGGGGAGGTGCGATCACGGGGGAAAGGATCGTAGTAGAGTGTCAAAAATAAAAAGGGTGCTTCTAGCGCTCTTTTCATTTTTAGTTGGGATGGTACATGATGGTAAATGAGGGCATTGCACTTATAACATCTGATAAATAATTCCTATTCCTACCGCTTATAAAAGCATGTATTCAAAGGCTAACACAATTAAGCGAAGAATGTAAACAATTGTTTACTTTATGCAATATTAACCATTTATCGTTTAAATCAATGGCTGGATGTTACTAATGGATATAAGTTTACATGCTCTTTAATTACTTTTATAATAGAAAGAAATTTATCAATGGATTGATTATGCACTCATTAAAAGAGAAAGAAATTTATCGCTAAATTAGTTGTGCATTGTGTTTGGAAAGAGAACATAACACATATGAAAAATTTCATTAAAAAATTAATTATTTTTTAATTTTTGAAATACAATACCTATGTAAAATTTTTTCATATGTAATTTATTCACCCAATATGTTTGCTAGTATTATGGTAAAACATCGTAGGTATCTGCTGTTAGCCTTCTAGCTCTCTTTCGTAAAATATATTTGTGGCACAAGAAAGGAAACTTAACAAAAGAAATAAATAAAATGAAAGATTTGGACAACTTTTACAAAGATCTATACGTCATTTTAAGAACTAAAAAATATGTCGTCTCGTCAACACTATTTTGTAAAGAAAGGAGGCAAATTAACGTGATGAAACAAAATTTAAGCTTTTTCGTCAACATCTTTATCAAGGAAATGTTAGAGATATGTCCTAGAAGCCAATTATATCTGGCTATTTCTATGGTTTTATGTTATTGATGATTTTATATCATTTGTTCCTTGATTTATGTGTTGACAGTTCATTCAGGTTGAGGATCTGAATTATAGATCGCTGTTTTTCATTTAGTAGTAAATGACAACAATAAATCTAAAACGTTCATAATGTTGATAATTAACAAGGAACATTAATTATCAATAAGATTAGTATGCAAGTTAAGTGATGATTAAGTTCTATAAATCATAGGTTAAGAGTAACCAACTTAATTGCATATGTTTATGTTAATTGAACATAGTACAAGACATGACCCAACGAAATAAATATATGGATTGTGTTATCTGTCATTATTTATTTCGTTATGATTTTGATTCTAAGTTTGAGATGTTTATCTTTTCCACATGAGGATAGGTTCAATAAATATCGTCTACCGCTAATTCCCGATAAGGGCTGCTATACGGACGTTATTTATGTTCTCTTGAATTGTGCGGGGAAAAGCTAAATCATCAAGAAAACCGTATGTCCCTCATTAATTCACTTAGCGAGTGACGATATCTATTTAGGCCCTTTGATGGAGATAGATTGTTTGCTAGCAACTGATACAATTATCTCTAGATTAAGAAACGTATAATCTGCAAAAATGACACATTCCTATCTTGGATTATACGGTGATATCGTGTGACATAAGAATCAAAATAGAGAAATACATTTATTCTCTTATGCATGATTTAAATACTGTAGCAGTACACTATTTATGCGAATTGGAAATCATAACGTGTTGCTAGATACCACTTATGATTATTGGAATTAAATAACGATTTAATTCCATGTCCAACTTAGCATAAATCCTCAAAGGGTCGCACAGATCGAAATTTAACCAAACAGTGCATTAATCATTTATTTGCATCAGTATGTTTTTGCGAAAATATGATAAGTTGATTAATTGATTATATACCGATATAATTAATTAAGTCAAATGGATCATATCGAAATGATTTAATATATGAGCTAATCCCGTAATAATTATTAATTAGTTAATAATTATTTCCAACTCAACACAATTTAATATAAATGGTTATATTAAAATAATGGGCTAATAATATATATAGATATATATAGTCCAATTGTAGAGCAATAAATGGAGAGCCTTATTAATTGATAAAGGGATCAATTAAATATGTGTGTGAAGCCCAAAAGGTTCATATTGTGGCCGGTCATAAAGGTAGGTGGTAGGTAGGTGGCACACTTGTAAATAATTGGAACTATTTGCTAGGGTTTGAGCATTATAAAATAGCACTTGTGGAGGCTCTTTGCTCCTCTCTCTCTCTTCCTCTTTGAGGCCGCCACCATCCTCCCCTCTCCCTCTCTTTGGCCGCCACTCACACCCCTCTCTCATCCACCATTGCTCATGTTTTGAGCTCTAATCTCTCCACTTATTAAAGAGTTAATTAAGAAGACGAGAAAGCTTGGGATTAGCCTAGACCTTTTAGCTTCTAGCAAAGCTTGTAGGTCTTGGTTAATTTCGTGGTGGACTCGAGGTCAAGCTTGGCACGAAGGAGGAGCTTGGAGCGCGCACCACCTACATCCTAGCCTTGGTTCGAGCCTCTTGATTACTATATCAAGAGAGGTATAATCCTTGAACCTTCTCTTTGTGTGAATGGCTTTAAGTACTAAATTCGTGTTTGTACATGCTTGTTTGTGGTTAATTAATGGAATTAGCTATAAAAATGAAAATTATGCACTTAACTAACAGGAAAGGCACCTCTATATTCAAGTTTAAGTAGAAGAATAATACTATATAATTCAGTTTGAATATGGATTTGTGTTTTAAATATAATATTCTGGTATGTGACCATTTAATGAAGAGGTGGACTAAAATCAGTCACGACTGACAGATGAATGCGTCAGTCGAGATTATATCTCAATTTTTGAGGTTCAAATGACTAATCTGAACTGTTCAATGTGTTCTCCATATTGAAATCTCATTAGATACCAAATTGTACATTTTTCTAATTTTTTTTTTATTTTTTTTAAAATTTATAAAAATCTTTGTTATTGAAGGGTCCAAAATTGTTTAGATTAAGAATTTTGTAAAATGAAAAAAAAAAAAAAATTCAGAAAAATGTAAAAATTTGGTGTCCAACGAGATTCTAATATGGAAAACACATTGGACGGTTCGGATTGACTGCTAAAATCTCAAAAATTGAGATTTAATCGTAATTGACATCCTCATCCGTCAGTCACGACTTATTTTAGTCTATCTCTATGAGATAGTAGAATAGAGCCAACACCAAATACTATCAAACAGTTTAGAACTGTCAAACAATATTTCACGCTTCCAAAGATCAAGAACACTATTTTTTTTATTACGTAATGAGTGGCACAAAATAACTTCGTTTGCAAGAAAATTAAAGTGAGTAAATATTAAAATTATAGGTTTTGTATTTTAGAAGATAATTCAAATATTATCAGCAGCTCATTCCACAACATTTTTGCATTCATCCAATAGCGCCATTTTAATATTATGCTCCTTTTTTTGTTTTATTCTACAATAATACCCTGCTGTTATTATATGTGTTGCCGAGCGAGCCAATAAGTTCCGTAATTATTTATTATTATCAAAATAAGAAAAATGATGTTGAGTACATTAGACATAATATTGGTACGATTTCATGATAATTCATGTTTTTCCTGGGTTATATAAAAAAGTTAAAACTAAAAAGCGTATTCTTAAATAATCAACACCCTGTGCCAAAATATTACTGATATCGGCACTATACTATTTTGATGTGCTTGCAGAAATATTTTTTATTTTTTTTGGTCAGGTCACAATCACCGACCGACAAATTTTATTGCTTTTCGTCATCCGCCTCTTCTATCATCTCTCGTCATCTCTATTTAAAACGCGTTAATAACTGATTCTCCTCTTCTCACCCATCTCATCCCCTCTTCACTAATCCTTTTCTCTGTCGCTGATTCTCATCCAATCTCCTCTGGCTCCAAAACTATTAGTACGTATTATATAACTAGAACTGTTAGTATATTAAATAAAATATGCTATTAAGTAGAACTATTAAGTAGAACACATAGGAAGGGATATACAATTGTAACAGTTCTAGTTAATATATTTAACAATTCTAGTAATATACATAACAGTTCTACTTAATATATATAAAGGTTCTACTTAGTATATATAATATTAAGTAGAACATTTATATGTATTAACTAGAACCGTTAGTATATTAAATAGAACATTTATTTGTATTAACTAAAACTGTTAGTATATTAAATAGAATATTTATATGTATTAACTAGAATAGTTAAGGATTGTTATATTTAGAGAGAGAGGAGAGCGAATCAGATGAGGAGTAGGGGGAGAGGGAGGGAAGAGGGAGAGAGGGATGAGCGAAACAGAAAGGATGGAGAGGGAGCGAAACAGATGAGAAGGAGAGATGAGCACTATGTTTCCAAAAATAATTACGATAAATTTTCAAAAATGGAAACACGTTTTCAGGGATGACGGGGGATGATGGGATCGGAAATGATCTTTATCAGCCCTGATAAAAAAATATATATACTGGAATATTTTTTATTTTGGTGTAGAACGATATCTTGAGTTGATAATGGATTGAGATTTTGCACGAGCCAGTGCATGTGGATTCACTAGGGCTGTCAATGAAACTCGTCTACCCGTTTATCCAATCCGTACCGTACCGTATAAGACGGGTATGGGTAAAGTTTTATTTTCGTTAAGTTAACGGGTACGGGTACGGGTAAGGAAATTTTTTCGTTAATTTAACGGGTACGGGTACGGGTACGGGTACGGGTAAAAGCTATTTCTTACCGTTTTCATAACGGGTAATTGCCACAATTAAAAAAATACAATTACATAATACATATGACATCTTATATTGCATGATTGGTAAAAAATATTGCTAGATTTTATTTAAGATTTATAATTCTTCCCATTCAGTGTACGAAAAAATAAAAAAGTAAAAAACTAAAATATTCGCCACCATTGTTGCACTTTATTAATATACTTATTGATATAATTTATTTATACAGAGTGTACAAATTTTATTATTATTATATTTATTTTTTACCGTTACCGTACCCGTACCGTTAATTCTTAACGGGTACGGATAAGGTACGGATAAAGCTATTTTTAATGAGTACGAGTAAAGAAAATTTTAACGGGTACAGTAATAAAAATACCATCTACCTTACCGTACCGTATCCATTGACAGCCCTAGAATTCACCCCCCACCCCCCAACCCCCTCCTAAAAAAAGGCATTTTTTTTGCTTCAATTGCTAATATAACTCCGGCGCAATGGCACTAGATCGCTTGATTTTCTAGCGTTCCTTTTTCTTTTCCATTTATCTGTTCTTCCTCTTTTTTCTATATCTCGTGAAGTTTGCTTGTCTTATTTTAAGTTAGTAATCAACAATTAATTAGATAGTAATTATGCTTGACTTTTGGTGGAAACACAGCCTAAAATTGTCATTATGTAATGTTAAATTTGCCGCAAGGAAAGTAAGGAACCACAAAAAGTTTGGGTATAGTACCGTCGGTCAACATATGTAACTTTAAAAAAAAAGATGAAGAATAGTTTTTATTGTTTTGTTCTAATATCTTTACAGACTTTGGTCGTCGATATTAAGACCATTTCTCTTCTTACTTTTTGGCTATTCCCTAAACCATTAAAAATTAGCAGAAGCTAAGTGAGAAATTTACAAATTAAAATCACACTAAGAAACATATACTAGTGATGAATTTGCAAATGTAATCTTATTCTTCACTATGACCTTACTTTAAACGATTTTACAAACAATAGACCAGCATCTAGCTCTGGCGTGATTTCAGGAATAACTTTGTTCTTTTGTATATAGTTAATGTTTTTGGTTTAGCAAAACATCATCTTAGAAACTACTTATTCAAGCAAGCAATTTATGAACAATTATTTTGAGATAATTTGTCATAAGTTAATTAAACAGTCTGAATTTCATTTAATCATGTTTAAAGTCTGTCACCTCTGTTATATGTTGTGTGTGCTATGCAGTAGAGGTTGAAGCTCGTAGTACTATTATATTAAAATTTAACTTTGTTATTTACTGAATCGCCTAGTTTTTTCTGTACTTTCCGATGAGAAGATGCGGGTTTAGTCAAAATTTGAAACGTGGTCTTTATGTCATGGCTGCCAACTTTGTTATCGGCTTCATCATACTTAATTTGAGGCACCGTTTGGATGTGTTGAGAAGAAAGTAGGAAAAAAAAAAGAAAAAAAAAAATAAATTATAAACAATTCAAACTCTTCACAAAGTTATACACTTTTCGATACTTCTTCCTTTCTTCCCACACCTATCCAAACGGAGCCTAAAACAACAAACGTTCACTTTTTCGTAGGCTACATTTGGGCTGACAAAACATAATACTAATTCAGAATTAATAAATAACTTTTTGAAATAGTTTCTAATCTAACTGTTTTGTAATTCCAATAAAAACTTAAAATAGCAAGTCTGAAAACTCAAATTAGTACAATAATTTCGCTAACTTAACTCTTCATCTACAAGTTCCGTCTTTTTTTTAAAAAAATCCGATTTATACAATTATACTACTATTTCAAATTGCAAATTAAGTAGGTTTTTTGTTTTTTCTCTCAATATAATCAACAAGCAAGTCCCAATCAATTGAACCAAATTTGCATAATGGGCAAATTTCAATACATATATATAATGAGCTTTATCAATCAAAAGCTGACGTCGGCTGGCGTATAGAGGACAATATTTATAGTGTTTTGTTTCAATTTGACATGACGGATTCTAGACGCAAATATAATGAAAAACCCAATTAGGACAAACATCGTTATTCCTTGTTTAAGTAGAAATAGGGACGCAAAGAAAACGTTTGCTTAGATTACTGACAAGCTCTCTACCCAAGGCCAAGAAAGCAACTCTCTTTGACTGCTTCTGTGAAATTAAAGCCTTTAATCCCTTTTTAACTTTGCAAATTGCAATAATACATCTCTTCTCCAGTAATACAGATTTCAATGTACTCTCCATTTATATCCTACGGTTGACGCCGTATCTGACTAAGTGAAACACAATCTCAACCATGATGTCTGAAATCAACAGTTCAGATTTGAGGTACCATCCCAAGTTTCTAATCACTGAAGATGAGCTTAATGCCGGGTCCCACATCACCTTAATCTCAGCATTAATGTTTCTTTTATTATTCTTTGTCTTTTTGACGCCTCTTTGACCATAGTTCCTGCAAACAATGGTGTTCTCAATCAAGGTTAGAGAAATAAATGCATCGTCTAGGAATTAGTGAAACTTTTCAAAGGTTGCTTGCAAGTTACTTTGCAAAATTAGCCGATCTACCTTCCAGAAACAAAATATTCCATATCCACATGGATCTGAACAACTGTTGCAGTCTTGCAGAACAGAGGAAGGTTAAATTTGCAATTTAATATTCTATATAAGTGACTTTAACTTTTGTTTGCAACATGTTATAGCTATGACTCTATGAGTCTATGACCTTTGTTTTACAACTCGCATTGTTTATTGTTGCCTTTTCTTAGAAAAAAGTGGGAAAAGTGTCAAACGCTCCCAACATTGATCTCAATATTCCTCATTTACCTCTCTCCTCTTTCAAGCATGTGATGCTTTTGGAAACTGTCATTTGTGTGGAATGAAATATTTTGACCACATAATTAATAATTTTTTTCATTATCAATTTATTGAGAGAGAAATATTGGGATTGGATATATAACATTGGAAATTCGGAACTCAAATTCTTGTTAGCTGTTTATAGAACCCTTTTAGAGCACACAAGTCAGTATGATTTGGGTGGCAACAAATAATACAAGAATATTTGAAATTTTATGATACGGATCTGCAGTGGTCTTCTATATAGAACCGTCTAAATAGCAAATATCATCACCACCTCTTTCGTTAGATAAGGCATGGTAGGTAAATCAGCCTATTTTGAGCAATTGTATTGAAAATATACAAATAAGAAATCGCATTAATTACAATAACATGACTGATATACAATTGATTTATCATTTACTAAAGTTGATAGCTCTTAGGTTCTCCATCTCCATGAATTGCCACATATAATGGCGCGCCAAGCATGTCAACTCCCAAGTATTGTCACCAAACAGTACCTACCTAAGTAATGTTATTAAGTTCAAATCTTACTATAATTCAATCATAAATCTAATTATAATTAAAAGTGTTTTTTTGGTAATGAGTTAAATGCGAAAGTACATTGTTAGGTGTTGATTTGAATTTGGAGATAACGAATAATGGACTGGGAATTTGTGTCAATTTGGCATCATGTGTTAATTTAAGGGCAAAAAATATTAATTTAGAAATACTTAAAAGTGACAGTTTAAATACAATTATATATTAACATAAGTTGGGGGCACTAATATTAACTAGAGATGATCAACCTTGTAGGTGTCATTCTGATATCTGCAATTACCTCTCGTGGTGGACCGGTGGACCTCATTAATTAATTTCCAGTCCTAAAGTAGTAAACTCACAAGAGGGATTGACCCCTCGCCTTTGATTAAATCCTACCGTCCATCCTTGACTTGTTAGAGGCGTTTGGCATACATCAGATTAGCCTAATTTTTAGATTAGTGATCTAACTTGTTAACCTACGATTGCCAAACGAGTTTGAAGTCGATGAATTCAAATACTGATCCCAAAAATACTAACTTCAATCGTACCCCAAATTGTTGGCTTTTATTTAAGAAAATAAATTATTGATTCAATCCGATCCGCCTGGTTATATAATTGAGGGCAGTTATACTAGTGCTTGTGCTTGTATTACCAACTTCAACACAATCAGAAGCGATAAAATAGTCAACAAGGATCAGTGGGCCCAGGATGTCAAAGGTAACCCACATTGTGTGGCGGTCGGACCGGCACAAATGATTCCCAACTCCAGTCAACTACACCGGTCCAACGAACCACATCTCTCGCATCGCTTTCTTTCTGTTCATAAAAGAAATTAATATAAGAAATAGATAATTAGATATATACAAGACAGCCAAACAGACAGGAGAAGAACAAAGGAAAAGAAAAGGAGATAAAAGAGAAAAAAAAAATAATAAAGAAAAAAGGATTCATATGAGAAAGAACATAACCCACCAACCTCCTTCTAAAACTTTGCTTTGCATCCAAGCCCACTGACCTGACCTCTCCCTTTGCTGTCAGCACTCCATCACCTCCCAAACCTTACCAAAACAGAACTTAACCTGACAAGTGACAACAAATCAACAATGATTTAGCTAGTAAAGAAACCCACATTCTTCCCCTTCCTAGCTACCTCTCTCTCTCATGGCAAGCACAAACCAGCAACCAACATGGGTGCCATATGTGCCTACAAGGGACTGCTCTCAAGGCTTTTGTAGCATGTATTGTCCTCAATGGTGCTACTTCCTCTTCCCTCCTCCTCCTCCCTTCTCCCCCTCCAGCACCGACTCCGATTCATCCACTGGCCCCATCTTCTCTCCCCTTGTTATTGCAGTCATAGGTGTTCTGGCATCAGCCTTTCTGTTAGTCACATATTATGCTGTTGTATCCAGATACTGTAACCCTGGGTCCCGCATGTCATTCCGCCGCCGACAGGATACCAGTGCTGACCAACCGACAAGTGGTGGAACGGACTACCCGACTGCATGGCATGTGTCACCATCCAATGGGCTTGATGAGACTGTCATAAAGAAGATCACTATTTGGAAGTATGAAAGGGGAGGTTTAGATGATAAGGTTAGTAGCGATTGCTCGGTTTGTCTTAGTGAGTTCGCAGAAGGGGAGGATGTACGGCTTCTTCCCAAGTGCAGCCATGCATTTCATGTGCCGTGTATCGATACCTGGCTCAAGTCACACTCGAATTGCCCCCTCTGTCGTGCAAGCATCATGCCCACTCAACAGGAAATTGCGAAAGACAGCGAAGTAACTGTAGCAATATCAGACAGTAACACAAACATGGATGTTAATGGAAACAGTAATACTGGTAATGGGGGTACTGAGGAGGAGATAATTGAGGTAGCAGATGAATCAGAAGGAAATGACGATGATGTCAGTCCCCGAATCAGGAGATCATTGTCGATGGATTCAGACAGGGATGTTGGGACCCGCATGTCGATTGCCGATGTGCTGCAATTGAGTATGGAGGATGAGATGATGGTTGCAAAGGAGAGCGGTTTACTTGTGACCGGGCAGGGTACTTCGCGGAGAAGCTTGGGGCCACATAACAAAGATCAAGGGAGGTTTAATGCAGTTCCATTACCAATGAAAAGATCTTTCTCTGGTGGAAGGTTGTTTAGAAATGGGAGGGGAAGGGATTGTGTGCTTCCAATTTGGGACAATTCTAGTGTCAGGTAGCTTTCACAAATTGTTTGGAATTTGCAATTACAAAAGATGCCGAGAGAGTTCGCATGAGAAAAGAAAAAGAAAACCGGAGGAGTGTGTTTTGGGGGACTTTGTTGGATTTGTTCTTCATAGTTGCAAAGGATTTTGTGTTGAATTAATTTAGAATTAGAAAGATAACATTCTGTGCCCATTATGGGTTTGTCGATATTCGATATATTTGGACATTTCTTCATTTTTTTTTTTTTTTTGGAGTTGTTTTGACATAATTCGTTTTACTTTAAAAATTAATTTGCGTGTTGTATGAAATATGAACGTTGTGTTGATCACTTGATCTTAATTAGCACAAATGGATGGGGCAATGATGATGGTTCTTGCTTCTCTCTTCCTTTTCCTAGAATTGAATTATGCTAGAGGAATCAAATAAGAGGCTAGCATGTGATCTTTAGCCTTTACTGATGGCATAATGCTTATTTTTAGATCTGAAGTTTTAATATCTTTCGCATATGGGACTCTAACAGCTTCCATATGAAGAGGAATCATAAGACACAAAAAAAGTTTGAAATATATTACCAAATTTGTACCTTTAGATGAAGTGGGCCTTTCCGTGGCAACTTCATTTTATTCTTTTTTATTTTTTGAGTAGATATCCTTTTGTGGCTTTGTAAATTGTCATGCTGATTAGAAGTTGAAATGCAACAATAACCAATTCTTTATTGCAATGTGCCAATGTCGTTCAGTTATTATATTCTCATGCCATAGAAAAGTAACTTGTTAAATGTACTATAATCTCCTATTATATAACCAATCAAAAAACAAATTAGAATCTGTTTTTTCTCATCACCAGATTCATATATTATATAATAAATATTTCTTTTATTTTAAGATTGAACAGTTGTAAAATGCACCCAATCTGATTATAGAGCTACAGCATTAAAAAAAAGGAACGAAAGAGCAGTTTTTAAGAATAATTTAGAAAGAAAACTTTTGTACTTGCTATGATCCATGTCTGATGTCAGCAACATATTTTTTTGGCTGCATAAGCGGGACAATTTTTACAGAAAATATTTTTTTTTGTTTATATTAGAAACAAAAATTTTGAGTGATGAAGTCGTGGCTTCGAAACTCGATTAGGGGACTGTAGTGGCTATGAAAATTAATTAAACTGGAAGATCTTACACCATTTTAACTTCAAAAAAATATTGTATATATATTAGATGATAAGTAATCTGAAGCAATTTTTCTTAAAAAATTAATTGGTAGGAATGCTTATTTACTTTCAAATCTAAAATAAAAAAAACACCATAAGTACGCCTGATAATAAATAAATATATTTAAAATGAAAGGGTCATGAAAAGGGGACCCGGATCTCCGTGTAGCGCGGCACCCGTGTAGCGTACCTCTCGGGCCGTCCGATTTGATCTCGACGGTTAATTTTTTTCGGGCCTTACAATTCAATATTTTTTAGGAACCATTCAGATTAGATTGGACGGTTCGAGAAATGCGCTACATGGGTGCCGCGCGGCACCCGATCTTTATTCCATGAAAAGGTAGCGCGTAACTCATATTTAATCAGAAAGAAAATCACAGCAGAACGTATTTAACTTTTTGGAAGAAATTCTCGGACCATACATAGGCCTGCCAACGGAAACAAAAAAAACGTTATGCCGTTCCGTTTGCTGAAACGGAACGGTAAACGGTACTGATATTTGTTTCGTTTCCTTAATGAAACGGTAAACGGAACATGAAATGGAACAGTTTAACGTGTTTTTGTACATGCCGTTTAGCGAAATAATTTTGTTTAGTAAGTGGAACGGTAAACGGTAGCGAAATTCATTTTGTTTCGTTAACGGAACGGTAAACGGAACACCCCATTCCATGTCCGTTTACCACGTTAATCAGGCCTAACCATACATCAAAGTCCCATCAGACGCTTTCCGTCGCTGGAGGGGCCTCTGTTTACTGAAAATCTGAAATCTCTCTAAAAATAAGTCGGATCTTCTGCGGATTTTTTCTAAACACAGAATTGTGGGTGCGTAGAGACTAGAGAGCGACAATGCTTTATATACGAAATCCAAGGCACGCAATAAGACACAGAGTTTCTGTGCTGTTGGTAAACCCACATCTTCAATTAGACGCCTATTGTCATTGTGCAAATATCCTCTGCAGTGCACTGCTGCAATGATTCTCAAGAAACATCCGATCGAATCTTAACGGTTAAGATTTATGAACCGATCCGATATTAATTATGGGACATTCATCATTGATCGGACGGTTCGGATGAACGACTATTACTGCACAGGATATGGTTCCATTCATGGGCGGATACAGGCAGGGGCAGGCATAGGCCTGACCTACGTTGCGAAAATTGTTTTTAGTGTTAAAATGTTAAAAATATAGTGGTAATTTGGTTATCTAATGTATCTGGCCTACTTTACTATTGAAATTTCAAGTTACTAATATTTAGTTGAAGTCGACCTCGATAATTCGGCCTATCCTGTCCCCAATCTTAGATCCGCCCCTGGTTCTATTGTCATTGGGTCTGTTCTTCAGGTGCTCTAGAGAACTGTGCTAATCCGAGCCGCTGGATTAAAAAAAAGAAATTACCTATCTTTGACACTTCCGATAAGTTTATTGACACTTGCTTGTAAGAATTTCAATTGCATTTTAGTCCAAACACACAGTTATCACTGATCCATATTTCTTTTTGTAAGTTTTCTTCCCCCTATTTTTCCATCTTTTTTCTTGTTATTCTGAAAAAAGAAAAAGAAAGCACTGGTACTTCTGGTTGTGTTTGTATGAGGTTTTCCACACAAATAATTTTGAGTCCAATTGGTAAAAACCGATCTGGCCTAAAATACATGTAAATCGAAAGAAGAAATGTATGGTTAAAGGCTTAAAGCCTTTGTTTGGATGGGGTTGGAAGAAGGAAGAAGGAAGAAGGAAGAAGGAAGAAGGCCAAAAAAAATTATAAACAATCCAAACTCTTCACAAAGTTACACACTTCCCAATACTTCTTCCCATTTCTTCCCTTCTTCCCTTCTTCCCACACCTATCCAAACGCACCCAAAGACACTAATTTACTTTGGGGGAACATTATGGACATCTTTTTGCAGTACCTAAGTTAGCCTGAGCAAGTTATTATTATTATTACTATTATTCTTTCTTGTGCTGACCTTCATTTCCCTTTGTTCATTTTTTTTTTCTAACATTGATTTTTTTTAAAAAAAGTGTTAATGCATTTTTCTATATTGGTTTTTATCAAACGGTGGAATTGATAGCTCCACCACATTATATATTTTGGTCTACGAAAAAAGTGTCCGGTATAGCATTCGACACATTAGATATAGTTATCTTATCCTTTAGTTTGATTGTTTTGTTTGGTTAAAATAAAAAAAAAATTAGTTTTTGCCGTATTTTTGGACTTGCAGTGTATAATTTAAACAAGTGTGAAGTCCACGGCCTTACCCATTTGGTTGTGTCGGTTTTTTATACGGGAATTGATCTCTACCATCCGGACTACAAGCATCTATAGAATCCAGTAGAATTAGGGACAATTTGATAATTTAAAAAATCGCACCTAAATAAATACTCAAACTCTTTCTCTCTCCAAATCCTAACGCTTTAGATCTGATCCGCCTCTCCTCTCGCGTCTTCTCTCTCCATCGCTCCGATCAGATCGACGGAACAGTCCACTCCAACTCCTCTGCTCTTTTCCGATCAAAACCCTAACCATACTTTGTGCGTCACGCTTATCCCAAACCCTCCCACCCGAACCTTCTCGAAAATTTTCTTTTCTTTCTCTATATATAATCCTCAACCTATCACTGCTCTTCTCATGCCACCGCTTGAGTCACCCCTTGTATTACTTTTTATTATTTCTTATCCGATTGTCCGATTGGATTATCCAAATATTCGATATCCGATATCTGATTTTTGTTGTTGCGATTTTCATACTAGTTTGATTAGATTGGAGAATATCAACTTCTCTGTTTGATTCTTCGTTTTTTGTATTTCAAAAAAATTCGATGATTTTTCTATATATATATTTTTTTTGTTATTGTGAATTGTGAATCTGTAAACAGTTGAGAATTAGGTCTAAGATCTGTAAACAGCAACTTTCTGCGATCTGAGTTGGGATTTTGGCTATCAACCCAGGTACATACTCTTTTCTATATGTTTTTCTTTCAGTGCTTAATTTATGAACAAATTGCAGTTTTTGTGGCATGGGAATTCTAGTTTGATTGTAATTTGGGTCTGGGGATTAGTTAGTCATCATATATGTTAAGTTAGTACCTCTAAGGGTTCATCTTGTTTTATTATATATTTTTTTAAAATTTAAAATGTTGATGAAAAATTTGATTTGATTGGCAGTTTTGCTTCCTGCATGTTGGCTTGATTTCTCATCCCCATAACGAGTGCTTCTGTCAGTTTCCGTATAGCTGGATTCAATTGCTTGGAAGAGGAAGAAGGCGGCTCAAATTAAAAAATGTTTTAATTGGTTGTAGATTTTTTCTTTTGTATATGTGTTCAGTTTATTATTGTCAATATTCGTTTTGTTGTTGTAAGTGTTGGATTTGTTTGTTCAAATTGTTTATGTTGTTTATTTGTTAAATTAATATTTGTATTTATTCATTTTGTTGTTGTAAGTGTTTTTTTTTGTTGTTTTAAATGTTTATATTTATGTCATATCAGAATTAAATTGTCATATTACTTATTCATCTAACTGACACACATAACTCAATTTAACTCATCTCTTAACGTTGGAAACTGAGCATAAAAAACTATGAAATCAAATTTCTGCTGCAGCTAACTGAACATACACATTTTAAATTCATCCCTTATCGAGTTTAACTGAACATAAAAAATTAAAACTTTATATTACAACTGCATCAAACTGAACACTAACGCAAATTAACCCATCCCTTGACTCACTAACTGAACAAAAAATTCCGTCCACTTGATGACGTCAGCGCGCAAAAAAAATTTTGAAATTTTTTTTGATGACGTCAGCAGTAGATTGATGATGTCATCAAGAAAAAAACTGAACTCATCCATTTGGATGCTTGAATGTTTTTTGCTTGGATTCTATATATCAGCTCCGTTTTTATACATTCCTTTCAAATATTTTGATCCATTTAAGTAAATTTTTGAGGCAGTGACATAGATCCAGTAAAGGATACCTGCCAATTGCCCCGAAATTTTGGATAATAATATTAAAATAATATAATCCAATAAAATTAATATCAATATAATCAGTTTAATATAAATAGTATCGTAAGATCGGAATCCTGGATTCCGAACGTTAGATCGGATTCTCGGATTCCGATCTAACGTTAGATCGGATTCTGGGATTCCGATCTAACGTTAGATCGGATTCTGGGATTCCGAACAGTGCTGTAACTGCTCAATTTTGTCGTTTTTCATGGTTTTATTGTACTTCTATTATAAAAATTAATTAAATATATAAAATTTTAATATTAAAATAATATATTATGAAATTTTAGTAATATATTTTATTTTACTTCTATTTATAAACATTAATTAAATATATAAAATTTTAATATTAAATTAATATATTATAAAATTAATATATTATAAAATTAATATATTAAAAATTAATTGAATAAAATTATTTAATAATTTGACTTAATTTAATGTAATAAAATCTTATTTAGTTGTTTGAAGTAATTAATTTAATTTGATTGAGCTATTATTTTTTTAACTACTTTAATTTAATTTACAAAACAATATAAATTATTAATTTAATTTTACAATTTTAATTAAAATATAATTATTAATTTACTTAAATTGAAAACAGTAAAAAGAAAAAGTATTGATTTAATGTAAGTAATTATATTTGAAAAAAATAATTTATTTTAGGTAATGAATTATTTTAATTAATGAATATGATAATTAATGAATATGATAATTTATTAATAAATCAATTTTAATTACAAAAAATATAATGTATATATTTAAATTTTAATTTATTAATTAATATAATTAAAATATTTATAATAAATATTATTAAATTAATAAAATAAATAACAGTAAAAAGGGAAAAAGACCAAAAACTGATTTGATTGGGCGGTGGATTCCTGACATGCTTAGATCGGAATCCTGGTTTGATTGGGCGGTGGATTCCTGACATGCTTAGATCGGAATCCTGGATTCCGATCTAAGCAATAAGTTGAGCACACTGCGGCAAATTATTTGATTTGATCGGGAATTGACGTGAACTTTTAAATCTGTTTGCTAATATCGGAATCTCAAATTCCGATCTTATCACTATAAATAGTTGGTCGTTATCACAATCTTAATATCATCTATCTTTTCCAATTAATTCTTAGTCATATAGAAATGTATTCAATTAGTGTTTTTGTCAATCAATCTCCCTTTAATCCAGCAAATAATTTTCGTTTTGATGTTTTTCCACAAACTGATTATGAATCTATTAAACAAATAATTTTGTCCTCATTGGGAATTTATCAAGGTGAGTTCAATTTGAGAATTGTTTCGCGTTTCAACGTAATTATGGACGGATGGTTTCAACAAATTATTTTGCCGGTGAACTCTCAAAATGAATGGCGATACGTTCAACACGAGTGCTTTGAGGCAAGGCGACTTGATGGTCTAGAAATGCATGTCGATTTACTTCCGGCACAAGGTAAATTTAATTTTGAATTTAATTATGTGACATTTAATTTTGGAATAATAGAATTATTTGCTTAAATATATATTTATATTAATATTAACTATGAAAATAATAATTATAGAATAATAATTAAAATCATATTAAAATCATATTAAAATCATATTAACTATAGAATAATAATAACTATGAAAATGCGATTTATTAATATTAACTATGCATAAAAACATAAATAAGAACAATTTCTAGAAATGGCTTTTAATAAGAACAATTATAACACATTTTTGTACAACTATCCAAATTGTACAATTTTTGTACAATGATTATAACAACTATCCAAATTGTACAATTTTTGTATGTGATTATAACACATTTTTTTTATTATAATTAGGTGGTTATTATAATTATAATTATAATGAACAACAAAATTATGAGGAAGAAGAACACCAACAACCAAATGCAACCAATCAAGAAGAAGAGAATGAAACCATTACATTAGATTGGGATCCTTGGGACCCTAACAGTATAGATCCTCGTGATAGTACACTTCAGGAAGAAGAAGGTACATACTACGAGTCTCACACCGGTCAAGGCACTTGGGAACATGGTGGTAGTAGTAGGCAAGAACATGGTGGTAGTAGTAGTAGTAGGCACGGCCGGCCACAAGAAGAAGAAGATGTCGTTCAAGTAAACGAAGAAAACGAAGAAGAAATACGTCGACTCGATGATTTATACGACCGAGGTCCCGGTTTTCACTCAGACTATGCAACAGGTGAGGACTTTAGTGATGAAGAAGTGGACTTATTTGAGTCAGAGGGAATCGATGGTGGACCCCAATCAACCGTGAACCCCAATCACCAGTATTACCTTACAGGAAGGACAGAAACATACCATCCCGTAGGGCAATTTCCCTGATAAGAATATGATTAATCGGGGGCGGCGAAAGAAGGACCGTGATTGGATGTGGATGGATGCAATGCGAAATAATAAAAATAAAAAAAGAAGAACCACAGAGGACAACAACCCACAACCACCTATCTCTTTGGAGGAACTTCAATCTGGTAGGCGTGCCAACACGCATAGACGAACAAGTACAAGGAATAGAGTTCCGCCTTCAACAGGTAACCGAGGTGAAAGTTCTTTTTCCAGGGAGCCAGTTCAACCTGGCCGAAGTTCTGTTAGCGTAGATCCACGAACTCAAAGTCGTATTAGTCTTGGTATAGGAGGAAATGAACCACGCCGAAATTCCATTAGCGTGGATCCACGCTCAAGTTCTGCTAGGTATGTCACAAGTCAGGGGACATCAATTACAAGGGACAGTCAAGGAGCATCGAGTAGCAGAGCACAAACCGGAATACGTGGTGGAATTTTACGTCTTGGCGCAAGAATAACTAATTTTGCAAGAGGAGGAAGAAAATAATTGTAATTTTTGTGGTGATAATGTAATATTTAGTTGAATTGTACTCTTATGTGATGTGAAAAATAATTGTAATATTCGTAATACTAAGTTGAATCGAGAGCTGTTTTTTCAGTTCAAAGTGTGACTATCTTGGTCCTTTGTTATTTTTGTTTTGAACAAATGGTACGCCTAAAAATTTTGAAATTTAAGTTTAGGAAAATAGGTCCGCCAATTAACAGCTCAGTATTTTTGATAAAATTTTTCAGAGCGTATTTCATAATTTTCTAGCGCCAAACTTTTCGAATTCAGAGCTGTTTTTTCAGTTGAAAGTGTGACTATCTTGGTCCTTTGTCATTTTTGTTTTCAACAAATGGTACGCCTAAAAATTTTGAAATTTAAGTTTAGGAAAATTGGTCCGCCAATTAACAGCTTAGTATTTTTGTTAGAATTGTTCAGAGCGTATTTCCTATTTTTCTAGCGCCAAACTTTTCGAATCCGGAGCTGTTTTTTCAGTTCTAATTTTTCTCATATTTAATTATCAAAATCTTAATTATTAAAAGTAAAAAAAAATAAATAAATTAGTTACACATAAATTTTCATATGAATTTTTCTTATTTTTCCGTATTTTTAAAATAATTTTACAATTTATTATCTATTTTTCTAATTAATTAAGTAGTTAATAAACAAATAAAAAGACAACAAAAAAATCTAATATAATTAATAAATTACATATAATTTTAAATTTTATTTTTCCTCATTTTTTCCGATTTTTTAAATATTTTCTTTATTTTTTTATTTAATTAACTAAATTAAAAACTAATAAACTAAATAAATAAATAATAAAATAAAATAAAAAAAAATTAAACTTACTGTGCTCGCGCGCGGAAAGAGGTCCGGAGCAGAGTTATATCGTAAACGTTAGATCGGAATCCGTTAGATCGGAATCCCAGAATCCGATCTAACGTTAGATCGGAATCCGAGAATCCGATCTAACGTTCGGAATTCAGGATTCCGATCTTACGATACTATTTATATTAAACCGATTAAATTGATATTAATTTTATTGGATTATATTATTTTAATATTATTTTACAAAATTTCGGCCAATTGCCTGAAAACATCTTGCAGCATGAGTTACTAGCACTTTATCAGTTGTAACTTGTAAGGTTTAGAAGAGTGATGAAACTTCTCAGAGGTGCCGGGGCTGGGCCTGTTTCTAGGCCGGGCCTTAATGGGTCTTTTGTTTTCTGATCTTACTAATCATATACTTGGGCTGTAGTTTGATGGTTCAAAAAGCCATGAAACTTTGGTAAGCATCGAACAACTTGAGAATAATGTTTTAAAAAAAGATTTGTTTCATCTTGGATTGAAATTCTAAATAAAGTAACTTTGACTTAGGCAAAATCTGCTTCTTAATATTTTGAATATAAATATTTATCCTTTTTTCGAATTTATCTTATTTTCTTAATCAAGAATGATAAAAATAAGAGAATTTGATTTCTCTTTTCATGTCACAAAAAAGAAAAAGAATTAAGTCTTTTTAATTATTTAAAATCTTAGTAGAATAATAAAAGAAATAAATACTTTTCTTTTTATATCATTTCAATTTTATTATAAGATTTATAATCTCAATTAAAAACTTTTTATTTTATATTATATTATATATATATATATATAGAATGGCTATACTACTATCGGTATGTAAACAGCTCTTGTAGGCTAGTTTTTTGGACCGTTAGATTATTTCAAGATCCGTGCAAAGATGATAATGAGTGGCTCAAACCTTTGCGCTGTGCTCTCCTTCATTTTAAATTTTTCCGTCTCCTCTCACTGTTAAGCCTCCGTTTCTTTAGATGGACGGTAGGATACGACTACCTTCAACTGAAGCTAAAACCCACACTTCCCCTTCCCCTAACCCCTTTCCGAGCCTCTTCTCCTGCTTCATACATAGCGATATCAGGCGGCGACTCGAGTCTCGAGAATCTCGACCTCCCTCCCTCCCTCCCTCCCTCTCAAATTCGATGAAATCTACAAGCAGCTCACTAATTTCCCACCCTGTCCGCTGCCTCAGCGGCTTGTCTTGTCGAGCTGAGGAAATTGGAGGAGCCATACGCCAAAAATAGAGGTGGTCCTTTTGCGCCTCTCAGACAGCTTTCGCTGCTAATTCTTTTTTAGTATATGAAATTAGGTACCAGCCAGTAAACATTTATGCCCTAATTAAGAATTGATTGCATCAACTACTTTCTATTCATTGTACGTTTTACAATGGCCCTAATTCATTTATACACAATACTACACAGGAAATGCAATTTTATTTTCTTGTCCAATATTGATTGATTAATTTGTGTTGTTATTAACTTGTTTTTTATGAACTTTGGTGACACATGGTTAATTGAAGCCATTTGTGGGATAGCATCGCTTACTTCACCAAGACCAGAGCCCAGGAGCCTTGTAATTTAGCTTTAGTTTTCATGGATTAATTGAAGCCCTAGATGGCTTTGAATTTTGAACGTTACAGAGTTATAGTGAAAGAATCATAGTTCTATGATTTTAGAAATTGAAGATTATGTACATTTTTCATGGATTGTGATTTATACTTGTTATTTAGTTCAATTGTTAATCTCTTGAATAAAGTTTGTTTCAATCTTTTGTTAATCATTTAGATGTGTTCTTTTTTTGTACTCTTTTTGTTGGATTTCAATGAGAGTTATTCCTCGATTGCTCATTATTGTAACTTTGCTATCTGATATTTACTTGAAGTGAATGGGATATTTCTAAGGTGAATGAAATGCACCCACTGTTAGAAAGAAGTGGTATCTAATACTTGTTGAGGTTCATGTATTTATATTGTCTTTTAACAAGAAGAAATCCACTTACTGGATTTCACTTATTTCTGCTGTATAGTTCTATGACTAAGCTTCTTATTACACAAAAAATGGCCTCTATTTATCTGCTAGAGATTATAAAATTGATCTGAATCCATTATAGAAAGTTCTAAAAGAATGATGACCTGGGTTATCCTAACTTTTGGTGATGACCTGGGTTAATCGTAACTTTTGCTAAAAGAATTAGCAGCGAAAGCTGTCTGAGAGGCGCAAAAGGACCACCTCTATTTTTGGCGAAAGAAGTTACATAGATCTTTATAGAGTCAAAATTAAAGCATGAAATCCTTAATAAAATACAACCAAAATTAAACCAGATAACATTGTGAATGAGTGAAATCAACACATGAATACATTATAGTTAAACAGGAGCTGAAAGACCAAGTACACAAAACCATAAGCTATTACACAGAAATTGAAATGTGTAAAGCTTATCAAAGGTCAAATGACTGTATATGCACCTTCACTACAAGAAGATTTTGACAACCCAATGTATTACATTTGAAATATTCCCGATTCGGGTTGCTCGAAGATTTCGACACCTTCACTACTGTATATGCACCACATTTCCAACAAGAAGGGTTTCCTTGTTGATTCCAAGAGCTGTAACTTTGAGTGCTCATTCTGGTTCATGGGGAACAAATTATGATTATTAAGTACACAATTATTAAGTACAACCAATCAGAAATTTAATATTCGACACAATTAATTTTAACTTGGGTTTTCGACATAATACAACCAATTATGCAAGGCATATCCTATACTGGAACCAAAAAGGTTCACACAATACAACCAGGTTCACACAATTAGGTCCCAGATGAAAAGAATTTGTTCAAATTAAGTCCAACTAGAATTTTTCTTATCCAAAAATAAGTTCAAAATCAAACCAAAATTAGTTTATGCAAATCGCAATCAGCAATTCTTCAATTAACTTGTTTAAACGAAATCAGTTCAAAACTTTTCTTCAATTAGCTTGGGAAGAACAAAATTGGTGTAGAATTCAATAAGAGCCAAAGCTCTATTTGCTTGAACCGAGCTTGCAACCAGAAAAATAAAATCGAAATTTCAACGAGAGAGAATATAAAGAGCTTTGTAACATTCAATATTTCGCTAAAAGAAAGTGAAAAGGAGGGCAGTTGTACTGTTACCTTAGATTCAAGGAATATTTCACTTAGAACTTGTACTCGTCTAGGATTTCGAGGTGACCAGGCGGAGGCTGAGGCGATTAGGAGGAGCTGAGGCGATCAGGTGGAGGCGAGATCAGCTAGGGTTTCAGCCGAGCCTTTTCTTCTCTTTTTTGCTGGCCGATATGTTCCAAGGAGAGAGAGAGGCGACTTTAATTCACGTGTGAGAGAGAGAGACGGAGGCTTAACAGGAGAAGAGACGGAAAAATTTGAACTGAAGGAGAGCACAGCGCCACAGATCTCAGCCGCTCTTTGAAACAATCTAACGGTCCAAAAAACTAGCCTACAAGATCAGTTTACATACCGATAGTAGTATAACCATTCTCTATATATATATATATATATATATATATATATGGAATATATGAATGGAATAAAAAAAATCTCAATTTTGATTGAAGTTATATTAAACTTTTCACAATATAAAAAGGAATTTATTTATAAATTCCTTTTTATATTGTGAAAAGTGCATTAATAAGTATTTGAAACCTACTCGCACTCCTACGGCCAGTAGTCGAAATTTAGTATTTTTTGAAATTCATCTCTTAGTATCATATATCACCGTTTCGTCACTGTTCCGGTATCGATATTACTAGAATTTCTTGACAACTGATAGGTTATTGAAAACACTGCCTGAAAAATTACTTCAAGTGGCTCACTCATTAGTTCTAACATAAAAAATGAAGATATCTTTTAAAGTGGCTCACTAAATAGTTCTTCTAAATTGGGAGTGTCCTGTGGAAGGCTGGATTAAATGTGCTTCATGAGTAAGATTGCATACGATTCGAATTTGAGCAAGTTAGAGACAATTCAAATTTGATTCAGTTGTAACTTGAGTTGGCTCAAGTCGAGTTAGGGACACTTTCAAATTTTAATCTAGCTCAATCAAACTCAACTTGTCTCTAACTCGAGCTGGCTTATGAGTCATAAGTTAGCTAGAAAATAAGAAAGTGTACTTTAAAATTTTCTTTAATTAATTCATATAAAATTTTCATATTAAAACCAATTGATATATACAATATTCTAAAAAAATAAAAGTATTGTCATTTCATTTTTTTCTATTTATTAAAAGGAAATTATATCTTGAAACTTAATCTATACTATGCAACAAATATCTTAAATAAAAATCTATAATAAAAAATTCCTTCAATTATTTTATATTTTTTTAGTACTCACAAATCATGTTGATATATCATACTATTTAAAAAAAAAATATTACGTCACGAGTTGGACTTAATTGACTGGTTAGCAAACCGAATTGGTTCAACTAGAGTACTGCTAATTCGAGTTACAATTGAACTTTTTTTTTTTTGAGTCAAGTCCGAATTACTACTCACAACCAGTGCTTCATGAACAAAAAATCTACTTCCGTTTGATTTCCACCTGTGTCGATACCAATTGAATCCAGTTGTCCGCTTTTCCGAGATTTCTTCTGATTATTCTGATATATGCTCCATCCAGTGTTCACCATTTGCATTATCGTTGTACAGGGCGAGGGGGTTGGGGGATGTGTGCAAGTATAATTTTTTTTTTTAAAAAAAATCAATATTAGACTATTTGGTCAAATTAAGGATAAAATGATATCTTTACCTCCCCTAAATTAAAAATAAATGCATTTTTCCATCTAAAAAGATTCTTTCTCATGTAATGAGGTCCTTTCACTTCCTTATATTATGAAAAACCATCCTTTTCTTTTGAATTCTATGAGTAAATTAAATTTAAATGTACATTTAATTTGGAGGCACCAAATGCGGACATTTACTCATGAAAATATAGAAATTTATAAACCAAATAATTTATCTACGACGTACTCATCAAAAAGGGTATATAACGATTGTTTATCTAATTATATTATTTCACTTTTAAAAGAAATCGTAACTATATTTTTCCGCACGCAACGAAAAATTGTCCAATGAATTAAAATAAAACACAATTATATAATTATTATTTTAAATAATAATATATTTAATATTTTTTTTGGAAAAAATATAATTCATTTAAATGAGCCCTTCTCATTTTACAATAGTTTTAGTATTTATTTCACGATAGACCATTTTAAAAATTAATAGTTAAGTAATCATATTTAGGGGTGAAAACGGAAATCGTTCAAATCGTTTTTTCGTTTTGTTTCGTGCAAAACGAAACGAAACGGAATGGAATTTTGGTTTCGTCTCATGAGCGAAACGATTAAACGCAAATTGAGGCAGTTTCGTCTGGATAATGAAACGATCAGCGAAATTGTACTGTTTCGTTTCGTTTCAATTGTCTGTTTCGTCCAACATTCTACATCGCTGCTATTATTAGTATTGTTGGTAACAATTGCGGAGAAAACTAAGATAACCTGAAGTTTTTCTGTCGCTCCAACTCATTTCTCCTCTGCGCTAGGGTTTCTTCTTCTCTGCGCCGCTTAGCTCACGCACCCTCCTCCTATCTCTACTCACAGACCCCTGTTTCTATCTCCACCCAGGCCCAATCTCTCTCTCTCTTCGCACAGACCTTCTCTCCTCCGTGACCTTCTCTCTGATTGCCTCCATCAGAGACCCCATCTCCCCTCTTACTGCGTCCCTCTCCTCTATCTCACTTGAGTCACAGCACCTCTTCTCCGATGGCTCCTCTCACAGCACCTCTTCTCCGACCGCTACCTTCTCTCACAGCATTGACTCCTCCCACCTCCACCTCAGGTAGCCGCCATGGCCAACAATGAAGCCCCTTCTTGCCTTGACCAGCAGAAGACAACCTGAACTTACAGCAAGTGCTTTCAGGGAACCACCTGATTCAGTGCATTGGATTGATTTTCAGCAAACTATCAGCCTACTGCATCTTTTCAGATTAACTGAGGGGTTCAATTGTACTCATATCTCTAGAGAGTATAATACTGAAGCTCACCTATTGGCAAGTCATGCAAGGATTAATTCTTCATTTACTTTTTGTTTTTACTTACTCGTTTAGATTTTAGGCTTTACTGGTTTTAGTACTGATTTTTTTAATTTTCTTACTAGTTGTTTAGATTTTAGGCTTTACTTGTTTTAGTTACTGATTTTTGAATTTGCTTACCAGTTGTTTAGATTTTAGGCGTTTTTTGCTTTAAATTTACTGGTTAATTATAGGTATTTTTAGTTTTTTTCCTCCATCTGTTTATGTATGCAAATTTGGATTAATGAAGATTTGTCTTATGTTATATATTTGGTTTTGTTAAAAATGGAAAAATGATAAAACAGTTGACACGGTGAACCATTTTGATCGTTTAGTTTAAACGAAACGGTTGGCGCAATAATTATTAGTTGCGTTCATATGACGAAACGAAACACGCAAAGGGAAAAATTTTCGTCCTATAAGACGAAACGATTAACGCAACAATGCAGTTGCGTGGTCGTTTCGACTGTTTTGCAGCCCTAATCATATTTTATCATTTTTATTCTTTTGGACTTGTATCTTTTCGATTTGGGCCCTCCTATACTAAAAAACCTGGTTCCGACGTCGCATTCGTCGTAAAAACAATTTAACTTCAAACCTTACCCTGTTACCCAATAACCTCACACCATTTCTTCCTTCTTTGAAGCCTAAAAAAAGGTGTCTAAGCACAATTGCCGGCACAATATCAATATGTCACAAATTAACACAAAATTATATTGAAACACAGGAACCCATATTTATAATTTTCGAGTGAAGCTACAAACGTTTCTTATTGGGTTTCACAGAATTGGGCTAATTCTACAAGTTAAAAAGGACCCACTTATATTACAGATTCAGGCAAACCTAGTTTCCTACTAGCACTGCATATTGGGAAAATCTTACGACAAAAAATAAATCTAAAAAGATGTAAATTACATGAATAAAAGCTGATTATGGGTTGAGAGCCACCATTTCTGCCTCGATTAAAGACAAAATATGGTGCACAGCAGCTGCTATATCATCTACTGTTGTTAGATTGCATCCTTCCTCCACCTTAATGCACAAAATTGTAAGTTAAACAATGAATCATGAACGCCTAGGACAACTATTATGCCCTGATCATAATGATTTTTACATGGGATTTCATTTCATAGAATTTCGTTGGATCTAATTATATGAGAATTCCAACCAAATGACATCAAATTCGTTAATTTTGATCAAGAATTTTCCATGGAAATGAAATGAAATGAAATCCTATTTTAAAAAATGAGATTTTGACGAGGGCCTTATTGTATTAGTACTTTACAGCTATAAAGGCAATGGGGCAATTGATACTCTCCTTGACACTTTCCATTACTGACAGCTTCTGCTTTCTGCTTACTGTTGTTTTTTGTGGAGTAAAGTTCATTAATCGCTGCTGACAAGTTGCATAAATTCAATAGAACAATTTTTTGTGGGAGAAGTACTATGTGGACTATATAAATAAGATATATGCGCAATGAATAATGTGGAAAAAGAAAGAGAATCTTCTTCCAAGTGGAGGCCAGCAGTTTCTTCTAGTTTTTTATGGTCGCCTAGATTCCATTTGGTGTATTAATCGAACTAGTTATTGTCCATTTGTTATTATTTTTAATAAAGCCAACAGTTTATGTTAAATTAAAACTTTTTATAAATCAGAGGACAGAGGAGCATATGTCCTTTGTCTAGACTCTGTTAGATATCAGTGTAGCAAGGAAAGACAATGCGAGAAAGATTCCCAGACAATTGTTTTTACTGTGTTAAAAAAAGTACTCGTCACATATCACTAATATGCACTTGTTTTTGTTGTATTTCCCAATTCGTCGGACATGTATATATATTATATATAGATTTTAATACAACATTCCCAAGGATAATGATTGGGTAAATGAGTTTATTGTAAATTTTAAAATAAAAAATAGAAAAGGCCTTTTGAGACGTAATATAATCATCCCTCTCTACATGTAATATATGGCACTATAATTCCACAGAGTATAATGCCTAGATGCAAAAAAAGTGGTGCATTATACTAGACTACGTACCTATATATATATATTCATACAACCAGCATAGCAATATTCATAAAGAAATCTAAAAATTAAATAGAATGTACATTATAATTTCTACTTAAATGATATTATTGAACTTTGTGAGGCCGAGAATGAATTATTACTTTCTCTTAAAATTACGTCTAGTTCTTCAAATTTATACAAAAAAATTGAAATAAGTGTGTCAAACAAGAAGGGGAGAGAGGAATAGCATCACAATCAAAAGTCTCTTTCGCCTGCTTTTAAAGTAAGGCTTAATGGGACCTCTACTATTGATAGATCCCCTTGTACCATAAAGCTATTCTTCATCTCAGAAATCTTTGTAAGGAAAAGGGATGGAAAAAAATAAAAAAATTATGAAAAGGAATGCAAGGCTATATTAAAGCAAAAGGAAGTTTTACAAAATGAAAATTTATTGAAGGATTTGCTCAGCAAAAGAAAATTTTGAGCATTAAGATCATCTTAAAAAAAAACAAAAAAAAAATGGTTCCTTACTAAGAAGACCACCTTCCAGGCCAAAACAAAACTGAAATTTATAATGGTTATAACTAGCTTATTGTAATTATTTTAAACTACCGACTATGATTAGATTGTGTACTTTATGAAATTATTTATTCATCGCCATCAGTTTGTACAAAATGTAGTTAAATATATGCTGAACGTCCTTTATTCCTAGTGGGCCGAAATAATACGTACGTATAAAGGTTATCAAGTCTAATGCCTCTAATCAAATTGGTCTTGGTCCCATATTTTTATCAAAAAAGTTTCATTAAATCGATGGACATTGAAAACCCCTAAACATCAAAAAAAGAACAGCAAAAAGTTGTGCAAACGGGGAATTTCTGACAGTTTTGCAGAAATCAAAATGTCATTGATTTCATCTGTTCAATGAGGATTGGATTCCAAATCATCATGTGACTAGTGTACGTAAAAACTATTCCTAGCTAGGAGAAATTATTGGCTCCTCCAATACAAAATATCACTATATACAGGACACCCAAAATTTATTTTGTTATATATAAGTTTTAGTAAGGTAACCTAAACATACTTGTTCAATTCATGTTGGAAGGGTATCTTGACATGTGCATCGCTTTAGCATAGCATGGATAAGTAGAGTGATTGGATAATGAGGGGCCGTTTGGATCGTTTAGGAATAAGAGAAATAGTTTATTTTTAGACGAAAAATATTGAAAAGTGTGTAACTTTGTAAAGAATTTGAATGATTAAGAATAAATTTTTGCCTCGAAAAAGGCTATTCATCTTATTCCTAAGCGATCCAAATAGCCCCGAAAGAAAACGTGAACAAAAGTGAAGGTAAGATAAAAATGTAAGTACGATTTTTTATTTAAAAAAAATTGGGACCAACGACAGAATTATAATTATATTTTGGCGGTGGGTCAAATATAGAATATCTTTTGAGAAATTTTAACGTAACTATAAAAAATATATGAAATTTTTTTTTTGTGAAATAATATAAGAGATATTTAACATCTTAAGATAAATTTAAATTCGCTCCGTTTATCATATTACAGACCCCACAATTTCTTATTTAGGTTGACCCCGAAGTTTATACTTATCTAAAGAACGTGCAAAATTTGCAAATGATAAAACTATGAATACTAGAGCAACTTGGCAGTTTTTCTTTTCCAAACAGGCTAGTCTCTGTATTTTTTTTTAAGAAAAGAAAAGAAAAAAAAAATAGAGAAAATATTATAAAACTAGATAATTAAGTTCATCATCGTGTTGTTTTACTTGTAGAATTTGGTATAGAATTGGAAGAGGAGTAAGCTGTCTTATCAAATATTATTAGCATTACAGGACTATTATTACAATTTATCATATATCACCAGAAAAACGTGCCGTACAGAACACGATTAAACGGACCACTTAACCTACAATTTAAAAATTTGGAGAGCAGGCGATTTTTACAGAAGTCAGTCGACATAAAGAAAAGGTAGTAGCTATTTTGTGGGCTCCTAATAATTGGACATTTCCTTTTTAGATTGTTCTAAACATTAAATATCCAGTACCTATGCAATAATCCAACCTAAATAGTAGAAGAGAACAAAATTAATGCACAATGCTCCACCAATAATAGTTGTGTACCTTAACGCTAAGCGAGTAGAGCGCCATTGCATCCATTGCTGTGACATTGAGGTGCAAAATTGTGAGCCGCAGCGTCTGTAGCCCTGCCACCATTTTTAATAGCTGGCCTGGTCGCCGGGGTGACATTATCCGAATGTTCGCATGAGTTTCGATTAGAGTTACCTCTATGTCAGCAATGGCCGACTGTTGGTGCTCCGCCGGTACTGGACAATCTCTCGGCGCGTGACACCAAATGTACTGTGGATAGGAGAAGAACTGTGCAAATGGTGGAGACTCGATGTCTAACTTGGATCCATTGTTGTTTGGATCTATGGTAGGATTGGTGGTTTTCTGTTTTTGCACAAGTGCCCTCTTTTGCGCTTCTAGGGATTGGAGGAGTTGCTCCAGCTCCTTCACAAAATCAATTGCGCCACCAACAATAGAAGCTTGGTCACCCTTGAGAAGGAAAATAATAAAATATTAGTTGTTTACTAAATTAATAAAGAATGAACTAGTACTTGGTATTAATGAGGTAATGATTGGAAGTACATTAATTGCACTTTGATAAATGTGGATAATGTCATCAAGTTTTTTCAGTTTAGGTTAGCATATGTTTATTACAAAGCTTGAGATAAATGTTATTAATAAATTATTATATAAACAAAGGAAGCTGGTCCTGTAGTTAGAGAATAGAGAATAATACTATTCATAAAGAACTTGTGACAACCTAACTTTTCTTGTGTAGGAAAGATTCCCTCCATGAACTGCAATGTATGTTTTCCGGAAACCACAAGACAGTGACAAGGGGAGAATTTAAAAAAGGAGCGAGGTCGCTTTAGACCCGAATGGCTTTTTTCAATCAACAGAAACAGAGTTATGTGACTATGTCCATCCTTACATACTTACTAGACGGGTGGAAAATTGTTATTAAAGAAATCTAAAAAATTGCATAAGCATTTAACAATATAGAGCTGTGCTACTTAAAATTACAGTAAGTTTGAAGGCAACATTCCTTCTTTAAAGATAATAAAATTTACAAATTTATCGATCTTAATAAATTCAAAGAGTACAGTGATAGTAGAATATTAAAATGCGACACCAAATGATGCCCAAAAAGAAAAAATGCGACACCAAGTGAAAATTCAGAAATAAGAACAATTGCTGAAGGCACTAAGGAAACTTTTGGTCCAAATTCCAATTTATATTCAGCCAAGTACACCGGAATGTTTAGAAACATATGCATGTGTAGCAAACTAGCAATCGACATTCAAAAGTTAAAACCCATAAAACAAAAGATAATCCATGTAGAACATACACACAGAAGTATATAAAATAAGAATTATTATAAGTAGACAGAATGTGAAAAAAAAAGTGTTAATATATACTCTTTGGATGTATGAATCTGGCATGAGCGACCGCAGCACAGCCAGATATTCGTTCATCTGGCGCCGACGGTTCCTTTCAACGGCAATGTGCGTCATTCTTTGGCTCTCTGCATCCTCCTTATTCTTGCAAGTCCTCACTCTTCGCCTCCTCTTCCTTCTGCTCTGCACAACTGTTGGTGCTACAGCAGCTGTTGTGCTACCCGCCATCATCGTGTTGGCCGGTGGCACGCAAACCAGGCTCGCCGGGCTTGCCTCCAGTTCAGCATTGCCGAGTAGTATGCATGTGTTGGAGGGATAATTGGTTTGAAGTGCTTGCGTAGCATTGATTGTGTCATAGATGAGGAAGTTTGGGAGGTCATTTGAGGCTAGTGTTTCTAGTGTCATGGCTTTTTAGATTCTCTTGTGTAGTTGTGTATGTCTTGACCGAGTTTGAGAGTTAGTAGCTTTGTTTTTTAGAGTCATGCACTTTCTACCATCTCTCTCTTTAAATCTCACATTTGGAATTAAGGTGTTGGGGGCATTAGCTTTGAGAAAAGAAAAGGTGAGAGAGGATGACACTACAAACAATTGACACCAAAAGCCCACTTTAGAGTGAAAAAAGGTGGGGGGACTGGATTGGAGAGACGTTGAATTGGTGTAGAGGAGAAGATTACACGTGAGGAGGCAGGGAAAGGCGGAGAACTTTTTCGTATGTCAATTAAAAATTCTGGAGGTATAAGAAATAGAGCCTATCCAAGATCTACTTCTGTGTGGATGGGCTATATATCTACGTACACTACAGTGGAGTTAAACCATGTCATGAATTGTGTTGCTACTTGCCAGTACAATTATTTCACAGAGAGAATACTATAATGGGATATATTAATATATGGGAAAAACATGCTGGTTAATTATGCTTGATAGAGCAATGGGTCTATGTGTAATTTTCTGAAATTATGTTATGTGTACTATGAGATGTCAAATGCTAGATACTTCTTTAAACTAATTGCATAAGTAAATTGGTGTGCATGCGATGTGTAATACTGTATTGAAACTCACCAGTAAGTAACGTAGATTATATACACCATAGTAAGCTACACAGAACAGCGCCACATGATGACTTACACATCAACCTCTCTCTAGATCTCCCTTACCCTCTTATCTCTCTCTAGTTTAAAGATGCTGCCAAAGAGAATGCGACCCATGTCTTTGAACTATTGGGATAGTGAATTGCAATTTGGCCGTATCGTGGTGTGTCGTGGCAAATACAGTCATATTTGGCACCATGTCGTGCCGTGTTGACACAGGTCGGATTTGAAATCGTGTCGTGTCGTGTCGTGCTAAGTAGATGAAAAGATCGATCACGCCGTGTTGACATAATACAACGCATCCGTATTGATCGTGTCGAACTGTGTGTCAGCATTTTATTTTTCTTTTTTTCTAAAAATAGTTAAATATATTTTAAAATTAGAAAAAAAAATGAGAAAAAATTGTATTAAATTTTATAAATCGGTTATATAGTTGAAAAAAATAATATGATAATAATTCATGATGTTAAAATATAATAATTAATTAACCAGGTAATAAATACGAATGACATAATATTACTTAGTTAGAAATTTTTAATTATAGTTTCTGTATGATATATTTTTTCTTAAAATTTAAATCATCCTTAGTTTTTATAATATATTAATATTTTTATAATATTTTTTAAAATTTTTAATTTTAAAAAAAATAAAATTTTGTTGTGTCGTGTTGTAACCGTATCGTGTCGTGTTGAATCGTGTCATGTTGAATCGTGTCGTGTTAAATCCATATATATGACGTATTGTGTCGTGAAAACACGAATACGTACCGTGTCAACACACCTAACACGCCACAATTTATAATTCACTAATTGGAGAAGACCCGATACAAGATATCAATAAGATTATCCGCACGGAGACAGAAATAAAGCTGGTAATTGCCAGATGGATTACCGAATTTGTACAAAAAAATGGGCCACTGCGTAAACTTTGCTGAAGGGAAAGATGAGAGACAGAGAGAGGGGTGGGAAAGAAAAGAGCACATGGGACAGTGAGGGAATGACAACAGAGACCCCGAACCAATATGTACTTTTTGGGTTACATGCAATGATTCATGTCTCCACTCAATGTTCCTAATATTGGTGCTTTTTCGTTTGAAAGAAATTTAAGTTTTGTTCCTTTTTATTTTTCAGTTGACAAGAAGTGTCAAATCTTCTATCTTTCTTACTGTCTAGTTAAAATTAGAAAGGTAATTTCAAGTATGTCTTCCAATTTTTTAAAAAGATGAGGGCTAGACCCGATTTTTTCATCAAAAAAGTTTTATTTTCCAATTTGACAAACTGACGTTGACAAAAAAAAAAAAAAGTAAGTTAGTATATCGGGATCATAGATTATAATACTCCTGCTAATTTACTTATACGTCATTATGCCAATGTTGTTAAACTCCCATTTCTACGTTATTAAGTAATGTAAAATAAAACAACTCCTCTAATTGGATTCTCCTAATGTTTTTTTTCCCCTTATTATCTATTCATAAAATTAATCTTAAAAAGAAAATCTATTCATAAAGTTCAAAATAGCAATATGTTTTTCGTTACAACCGTCAATATGCCTCTGTATATGAAAAGATTCTACTAGCTTATTTGATGCACTGTCTTCATTTTTCATAAACTCTATTTGCAAAATAACTTAACCAGAATAAATTAAGTACTAGAGGGAAAGAGGTGACGGAAAACAAAGAATAATTCCTATAATTCATTATATATATTTTTAATCTTCAATTTTTTTTTAAAAAAAATGTAATCAAGTATTACCGGCAAAAGAATTCATACGAAAAGAAAGTGAGAGGAAGAAACGCTAACTAATAGACCGCAAAACTGATTATATAATATGTATAAGATATACGAGGAAAGCTTTAATACTGGTTGTATTTTGCTAGTATGGTTTCTTTATTTTATTTTATTAAAGGTGAGGTTTGACCCTTATTTTTAGTCAAAAAAATATGAGGAAAGTTAACATGTCATCGATGGCATGTGCTATATATCCATTTGTGATCGAGTTGTTTTTCGAAATTTTAAATATATATGGTCAATTCAAACCATTCAAGTTGATCACTATATTGAAATATCATTGGAGACAAATTATATATATATAGAGATCACTATATTTTCAGAAACGACTCTAGCATACGGGTTTGATCCGTATGCTGGAGTATACTTTAGCCAATCTCTATATAGAGATTGGCTAAAATATACTCCAGCATATAGATAGCCCGTATGCTGGAGTAGTTTCTCACAATCTAAAGTGCATACAGTCGATCCGAATCTTTCAAATTGTTCTCCATATTGAAATCTCCTAGGAAACTAAAATTTATATTTTTTCGAATTTTTTTACTATATATTATGCTATTTTAAAAAACATTGTAAAGGAGTTGTAAAGGAGTATTTCTGGCCCTTCAATTTGAAAATAGCATAATATATAGCAAAAAAATTCGAAAAAATATAAAATTTGATCTTGAAGGATATTTTTACATGGAGAACAACTTGAACGGTTTGGATCGACTGTTTGAATTTTAGATTTTCAGAAACGACTCTAGCATACGGGTTTGATCCGTATGCTAGAGTATACTTTAGCCAATCTCTATATATATATATATTTAAATTTTTTTGCTATTTATTATGATAATTTCAAATTGGAGATCTGAAATATTCCAATTATAAATAGGAAAAAAATAAAAAATGTAAAATTTGATCTACAAAAATATTTCAATATGGTGAACAACTTTAACGGTTTGGATTGACTGTTTAAATTTTAAATCTCGAAAAAATGACTCGATGATAAATGGATGGCACGTGCCATCAATGAAAGGATAGTCTTCCTCAAGATGCATTGACTCTGTTTTATCTTTCTGGGCTAACATACAAATTCTAAATTCAGTAATGCTACTTTTTGAGATAAAAGATCCCTCTGATAAACGACATTTTCATGATTTAAACCTAATCCATACATAGAGTTTAAGATCAATTAATATAGATGGTCCGTCATATTTATAATACAAAAATGACTTGATTTTCATAATTTCAAATTATTCATGGGCACAAGCATGCCACGCCATTTCTGTTGTCAAATTATCCTCCAATAGAATTATAAACTAGTCACTTCGGTACCCAAGTAACAAAGACAATTACAATTATTCAGGAAAGGGCAGCACAAAAATATGCAACACGCTAAAGTTGCAAGATTTTGTGTCTCTGCTTTGACTGCATCCTCTTCAATTGGTAAATCGTTTTTCTCGCATTTTATATGGCTTATAAATCATGTAATATACCTTTTTATTATATCAAATATGACGTACAGTAAATTTTATATAATATATCTATAGTATCAACAAAATTTTTTAAAGGATAATTTCTTTCCAGACGTGTCTTATACCAATTTAATTAGAGGTCACAGTACTTACATGTTAGACATGCAAAAAAAAAAAAACGTAAATCTGTACAAACATTCCCAACAAATGTGAATTACAAAAATAAAGATGGAAAATGATGAATTGATAGTCGAATTTGATACTGAATTGCTCTGGACACGATCTAGCAACCCATTTATTAGTGAAATGATGTAGTATGCCACAATTTTTTTTATTAATAATCTATAATTAAAGATTTCAAACGAGGAGTTGAAACCATTGATCTTATTCAATTTAGCGATTGATGTGTTTCCATATGAATTTTGTAAAATTTTGAGTTCATTTGATGATCGATCAAACTGTCAAAATATGAACATATTAGAATTATTATGCTATAGTAATAAGATTCATTCATATTTTCGCATCTCGATCGTGTATCAAATGAACTTTAAATTTAGAAAAATTAATAAGAAAGTACATAGCTTGTGAAATTGAACAAAATGGTTTGGATTCGTTGTTTATATTTTTAAATTATAAAATATTAATAAAAAAAGTGAATTGTTGCATTTGGTTGCACTAGCTAGAACCCTCCTCTTATAAATTAGTTGTCTATCAGAGTTTGCTTTTTTTACTCTATAATATTTTATTAGAAGATAACAATATGAACCAATGAAATGAAATTTTATAGACAGAAGAAGAGAGAGGTTATTCCATGTAACGCCTTCTAGACGTCACCGAAGCATGATTATAGTACAGCAGCTATAGTATATACATCAAATCCAAAACCCCAAAACGGCTAAGTATCCAAGAGAGAGCAATATATATTACAAGTTGAAAAAAAGATCTGGATATTTATATATGACCGATGTATATCCCATTATACCAAAATCAGTTTCTCCAAGATAATTTAAGTGGACATATAATAATGGATTTTTAAAGAAACATTAAAGAAAAGAAAATAGTACGTACAAAGCCTTATTCTTGAAAGTATTAATGAAATCTAATCACCAATTTTCAATTTTTGACATTTTCTCTCTTGAATACGTCCTAATAACTACTTCAGACACAGGGATCTCCCTGCTATGCGGCTATTTAATAAATGATGATATTTAGATCTCCATTTCTTTAATTCAAGTTTATAAATGATATTGTTGATTTTGTCCTTCTTTACTGCAAGCTGAATTCTGAGTCGGTTTGACGGACCGTATAATTGTCAACAAGTGACAGATAAATATTTGTATGTATACACAGGCCTGTTTAACGTTTCAAACCGAAACAGAATGGTCTGTTTCATTTGCCGTTCTGTTTAGGATAACGAAACGTATCGGATTTTTCGCTAACCGTTTCGTTTAGACAGAACGTGTATATTTACACTATATTTCACCCAAATGAACGACGAAACACGTTTTGTTTACCATTTCATTCTTCAAACATAATGAAATTTTATACCGTTAGTCGTTCGTTCCACGGAACGAGCACGGAAAACGATAAACGGTATATGGTGCGCAGACGTATTTATACAAACTACAAAGCCAACTGGGAGTGGGAGCGAATGTAAGATAGATCTCCAGTGGTGGTGACGCAATACGAAAAATGATCTCATCGAGGGTATCTCGGGGTCTTTCTCCCGAAATACCTCATGGTAGTCCACAAGTGCATGACGCGGGTAATTCACCCAAGGTCCCTCGGATTGTTCAATCCGAACATGACGCGAGTCGTTCTCCCGAAGTACGTTGGGGCGCTCCATACTTCCCGAGATACCTTGGAATTCCGAGTATAATGCGAACCCAACCCGAGAGGGTACCTTACCCGAGGGTACCTCACCTAAGGGTCTCTCACCCGAGGGTATTTCACTCGAGACCTCACCCCTCACCCGAGGGTATCTCACCAAGACCTCTCCCGAGGATACTTAGGGATGTTGCATCCGAGCACGACGCGAACTCAATCTCATCCGAACCTATCTCAGAATCTGACGATGACTATCTTTAGTTTAGGACATTACTATATTTGTAATTTTATATTTTCTTTCTCTTTCTGCAAATTTTCTTTTTTTTAGGATACTATTTCTGAAAATATACTGACTTGTTGTCCAAGGCGCCGCCTCCTATATAAAGGGGTGTTTTTCATTGTAAAATATAGTTGATTAATTAATGAAATTTTCCTTTGGGCTCTTTGAGTTCCACTTTGCTATTTAGCATTTCTTTGTGATTTCTAATTTCACTAAACCATTTATCGCCGGCCTCCACAGGCGGACCGGTGGTTTGGGACGAGCGTCGTCGTCAAGTGGTATCAGAGCACAGGTTCCGACAATCCACCTTCGCGCTTGCGTGAAGCTGTATCTCCACTGTCCGTCGTCCGACAATCCACCTTCGCGCGTGCGTGAAGTAGTATCTCCGCTGTCCGCCGTCGCCTATCGCTGCAATCCACCTATTTCTACCACCCTCACCTTCTATCTTCTCGCCGGAATTCATGGCCGACCCTAGTGTCATCGCCGCTCTTGAACGGATGCAGAAGAGCCACGAAGTTGTGCTTAAACGCATGAATGACGCCGCCGCCAACGCCGCAACGCGTCATACATAACTGATTACAACACTCATGGGGCGCTTAAACCCGAATGATGATCGAGGTGGGGCCCGTAACTCCATTCCGAACCCCTATAGTCTTGACACCCGAGATCAAGCTCTTAACTCCATTCCGAACCCCTATATTCTTGACACCCGAGATCAAGCCCGTAACTCTATTCCGAAACCCTATATTCTTGACACCCGAGATCAAGCTCGTAACTCCATTCCGAACCCCTATATTCTTGACACCCGAGATCAAGCCCGTAACTCTATTCCGAACCCCTATAATCCTGACATCCGAGGTCGAGACAACACTAGAGATTGTAACTGGAAAGAAGATCTCCGAATTGAGATTCCTGACTTCACTGGGAGGCTCAAACCCGAAGAGTTCCTCGATTGGACGCACACAGTAGAAGAGATTTTCGAGTTACAAGAAATTCCCCCCGAGAATCGTTTGTCCTCAGTTATCATTCGGTTTCGAGAGCAAGCGAGTACTTGGTGGCAGAATTTTAAGTATCGTCGTTATCTTGACAACTTTCCACCTCTCAATGACTGGGACGAACTCAAACGCGAGATGAACCGGGAATTCTTACCGCTAAACTATCGAGAGACACTGTTTCGACAGTTTCAGTCACTCAGACAAGAATCAAGGAGTGTGGACGAGTATACTCACGAATTCTATCAGCTGGAATCTTGCAATCTATTGAACGAGACCGAGGATCAACGAGTTACTCGATTCCTCCATAGACTTCGTGACTCAATCCGAGACACTCTTGTTGCGCAAACCTTCTACGACCTCCCCGAGGCCCAAGCCAAGGCGAAGGCAGTAGAGCAACAACAGACTCGAAGTCGTAGTATGCCTCCGAAGAAGGTACCCAATGCGAGCCGAGCCCTATCTGAGGCCATAAAGACTGTCATTCCGCCAGTCAAACCGAGCACAATCCATCATGAATCTCGCGGCTCAACATACACCTCAACTGCGATGTCAGAGCACACATTCCATAAAGCTTCTGTGGTTCATTCCGAGATTCAACCCGGTTCACCCCGAAGTCCAACCCAAGGTGAAAGCCATAGAGGAACAAGGAACCCGAGGTCACAACTTGCTTCCTAGCGATGTGCCAACACCGAACCGAGCTCAAACTGTGGTCACAATACCTATATCTAAACCAATCCGAGCCTACACCGAGACCTCAAAACACCTCAACGTACCAAGAGATTCTCCAAGCATCAACTCGTCTGCCTCTTGTAGCATACCGACCTCAACTAACTTGAGCAACACCGTAGATATTCACGAGGTCGTCTGCAAGGTTAACTTAGTCAAAGAGAAGATCCATGAGGTTAACCTTGGCAATGAAGAGCAAGACCACGAAGTTGACCTCAACACTGGCGAGAAAAGTCTGGTCACTCACGAGACTATCTGCGAAGTTTCCTCAGATGAAGAGAAGGTCCACGAGGTTGATCTCAACTTGGGTCTAGAAATAATAAGCAAGAACGATGCTTCTCGAAGTAATCTCACCTTCGAGCCCTTACCCTCTCCTTGTGTTACCTCAACCTCAACCTCGAAGACATGCAACATGGCCTTGAGGTCAGGCTATAATGATCCATTCTTGCAGCTGAGCCCAAAAGCAGTGAAGCGTGATATCTCGAAAATACTACGAACTCAGGTGGCAACGCTGCCAGCTCAAGTGACTTCGTTGCGAGGTCCTCTCGACCCTCCTCCAACATATTGTGAGCTCATCGCCCGAGAACTTTTCAAGACTGAAACTTTGCACACTGCACACAACACCATCTTAAAATCAAAATACAATGACCCATTTCTACAGCCAATCCCAAAAGTACTTAAGCGACATCTCTTGAACAAACTGCTAGACCAGATGACTACACTCGAGGCACGTAACACTCCGAGAGATAAATTTGAGTGCCACCACGCGATCGATCGCTTATCGCTACCTTCTTCTCTTTATGTGAACTGCGAGCACATCACCCGAGGTCCTCTGGAGTGTTAAAGAAGAAGTTCAATAAGGATGCCTACAGATTCAAGCTTTCCGAAGTCATGTACATTTCTAGCGTGTTCGATGTTCGTCATCTTCATAAGTACTCCGATGAAAATGCAAGCTTGAGGTCCGATGAAAATGCAAGCTTGAGGTCAAGCTTTGCTCAACCCCGGGAGCTTGACGCAATACGAAAAATGATCTCACCGAGGGTATCTCGGGGTCTTTCTCCCGAAATACCTCATGGTAGTCCACAAGTGCATGACGCGGGTAAATCACCCAAGGTCCCTCGGATTGTTCAATCCGAACATGACGCGAGTCGTTCTCCCGAAATACGTTGGGGCGCTCCATACTTCCCGAGATACCTTGGGATTCCGAGTATAATGCGAACCCAACCCGAGAGGGTACCTTACCCGAGGGTACCTCACCTAAGGGTCTCTCACCCGAGGGTATTTCACTCGAGACCTCACCCTCACCCGAGGGTATCTCACCAAGACCTCTCCCGAGGATACTTAGGGATGTTGCATCCGAGCACGACGCGAACTCAATCTCATCCGAACCTATCTCAGAATCTGACGATGACTATCTTTAGTTTAGGACATTACTATATTTGTAATTTTATATTTTCTTTCTCTTTCTGCAAATTTCCTTTTTTTTAGGGTACTATTTCTGAAAATATACTGACTTGTTGTCCAAGGCGCCGCCTATATAAAGGGGTGCTTTTCATTGTAAAATATAGTTGATTAATTAATGAAATTTCCCTTTGGGCTCTTTGAGTTCCACTTTGCTATTTAGCATTTCTTTGTGATTTCTAATTCCACTAAACTATTTATCGCCGGCCTCCACAGGCGGACCGGTGGTTTGGGACGAGCGTCGTCGTCAGGTGGCTTATCTCGCCTCCATGATTGGATGATCAAAAGGCATCTGCCTCTCCATTCCCTAGACACTTTGGTCTCTCTCTGTGTCTCGTTTCCCGAGGAGCACTTCGATTCTTGTGCACTGGAGAAAGACATGTATCATACATAACATACCAACAACTATCATTCAGGCCTCAGAGCTGACGGAGAAAAGAGGTCCCCCGAAATAAGGGAAAAAAGGCAGATTAAAATCTGTATGACTGTATCCTCTGCAGATCCATAACTTGTTGAGTGCTTAAAATACCAAAAAAAAATAAAAAAAATGGTTGCGAGCTTATCTTCATGGTAATATCCATATATTTTTTGACTTTGTAATTTTTATATTTATAATAATACTGGAAATTATTTTAATCATATTAAAATGACAAAAGAATTGATAATATTATTGAATTTTTTTAATATAAAATGTTTGAAAAAATTGAAAATTGGAAAAAAAAAACTTTTTTGTTATACTAAGATCGACATTGCAATAAATTCTTCTTGGAAAAAAATAATTACTAATATTATCAAAATTTTATTATTTTAATATATTTTTAAAAGCATCCGTAATATTACACATTGTTGAAGGTCAATAAGATAATTAAACACTTTGATATAATTTATTAGTTTTAAGGGAGTCGATCGCTTTGAAATTTGTATGGAACGGCTCAAATTTTGTAAACTCTACTGCAGTAATATATACTAGAAGTATTCTTAGTTTTTTACATATTGCAAGTCGCTGAAATCTAATATCCCTAACAAAAAAAAATATTGTATAACCTTTTTTTTATTATAGTAGGCTCGTAAAATAAATCTATTAAATTTCTCAATAAAAGTTGATATAATTTAGTTAATTTTCTGTAAATGTTGATACCAGTAAAAATGTTTATTATAATTATAATTTATAGTTGATAATAGATCAATAATAAAATTCTGATGATTTCAATATATAAATAAAAATTACATGTATAAAAAGTATTGTCAATGAATATATTTAACTAATAAAAGAACAATTCTGCGTTTTATGTACTTATAAATTCGCCTCCGAATAAACTTGGGGTGTGTTTGGCAGCGCACGCGAACAGCTTGTTCGCGAACAGCGCCAGTTCGCGGGTACCAAACAAAGCACGAACGGGACAAACTGTGAACTACTCCCCCTATTCCTTATTTTTACTTTTTTGGCGAACTGCGCGAACATCTGGGTCGCGAATATCTGGGTTGCGAAAATTATTTTTTTATTCATGCACAGTTCGCGAACTCACTGTTCGCGTGAGTTACCAAACACACCCTTGGTATCGAGTTCTGTCCAACCAAGAGCGCCCGTGCGGTGCTTTTGGTCCTTTTTTCTTGTTTACTCCATTTCAAGCACTGCATAAGTATCATCATTTTGATAAGATATAAGATTTGACGAATTGATTTCAACACTTCTAATAACATGCGGCGACAATTTCATGCATCATGCGGTTATAGTCGGTGGAGCTGCAAATGTCCAAAAACCAGTGACCGACTATATTCACATATAATCGTGGCTAGGGCTGTACAATGGACGGATTAATGCTATTTTTATCAAAATTTGAATCCAACCCGATAATATCGGGTTAAGAAAAAATAAAAATTGACTCACTCGTAATCCAATCCAACTCATCAATTTTTTTATATTCGAGTTTTGAGGGTTTAACGAATTTGACGGGTTAAAATTTTGATTATATAAAAATACACAAATAAATAATATAAAATAAATTAACATATAAAATTAGCACGACACATAAAAAATATATCAAAATATAACATCCATACTATGAAAACAATTCATAACCCATAACAGCATGGTAAGAAAAATACAAAAGGCAATTTATAACTCACAATAACTCACAATAGCTTGGCCATCGACACTCAACACTTAGTAGTAGGATTAAGAAAAGATTTGAGAGTTGTAAAATTTGGAAAGAGAAATCAAATTGAGCCATTCTATCACCGTAATTGAATTTATAGTGAAAGATTGTAAATTAGTTTGTGGCTACGAGGCATATTCAAAGCATTTGAATTTGACAACTTCCGAGGCGTCGCGAGAGGCAAAAAAGGTGGGTAGGGACTAGGGACGGAGGAGAACGAGACGACGGAGGAAGGAGATCGAAGCGTCGCTATCTGACTGGGATAGAATAAATGTGAGTTGGGAGAAGTTAATAATAATAAATGGGTCGGACCCGGGTATAAATGGGTTGCTAGTATAAAATTCGTAACCCAACCCAACATAATGGGCTTGTCAATATTAAAACCCGTACCCGACTACAAATTATTTAAACCCGGTAAAAAATGAATTGGGTTGGGTGGGTTGAACGGGTTAATCGGGTTGACGGATTTTTTGTACAGCCCTAACCGTGGCTGCTTTCGTACATAAATGCAATCATAAATTTAAAAATTTTATGAAACATTTGTCTTATAGAATGTTCCCAAGATCAAAATTATTTTCATTTTTATTTTAAATATAAATAAGATATTCAATCAGCAGATAATACTTTTGTGAGCTACATATGTCTAGTATTATAATATACTAACTACCACATTGGAGCTCGGTACGTCATACGTGGAAGACTTATGCTCGCAATCTAGTATACTAAGACGTCTTATTATTTTTTTTTCATGATATTTGAGTTGCATATTTTAATAAATGGAATCATGCATATATTAAACGATATCAATGTTATTATTTTAATTACTTGCAGCAATATGCTACAAGACTACAATCAACATATAATATATTTATATTAATTATTCTTCAGATAAAAATAATATTTAAAATTTTGTCGGGAATAGATTTGTTTAAGAGGTTTAATATTACGCTATTGGAAATTCATATTCTCTTCACATTTTGGCGAATAATATATGTAAGACAGCTCCCTATTTTAATATAAATACTGATTAATGACTTATCCATTTTTACGGAAAAAAATGAAAATAATTTGAACAAACTATTATTGAACCATTGTTGCAACTATTGTTTTCACCTGAGGCATTCAATAATAATTTGAACTTGCAGGGTCTGCAAAAGGATTAAATTTCCACATTGTCATTAAACTCCATAGACGTCACAGAGAATCTGAACCACGATGGTTGTGGTGAATCGGGTAAACAGTAGTCGGCTCGCCAGCAGTGAATTGCAATTTTGTTATATCGTAGTGTCTCACGGCAAACACAGTCGTGTTTAGCATCGTGTCGTATTTTATCGTATTGATATTGGTCGGATTTGAAACCGTGTTGTGTTGTGTCGTGCTAAGTAAAAGAAAAAATCGACACACCACGAAAATTGACACGTCATAACACACCCGTGTCAATCGCGTCGAACCGTGTCAAGTATTTATTTTTATTTTTTCTTTAAACAATAATTAAACATATTTTTAAATTTTTTAATATTAGAGAAAAATCAAGAAAATTTGTCTTAAATTTTACAAAATTGTAATATATTTGACAAAAAACAATTTATTAATATTTCATGAATTAGATAATTAGATAATAAAATATGAATTATATATATAATATTAGTTGGAAATTTTTAGTTATACTTTCTTTATGATATGTTTTTTTCTTAAAATTTCAAATCATCCTTTGTATATTAATGATATATTAATATTTTATAATATTTTTTTTTCAAATTTTGAATTTTAAAATTTTAAAAATATATAAACCAGTGTTGTAACCGTGTTGTGACAAATCGTACCGTGTTGAACCGTGTCGTGTTAAATCTTGTCACTTTTCTAAACAAACTAACACAAACACAATTTTAACACGACACACCAACACAATGTATCGTGGTAATACGGATTTGTATCGTGTCAACACACCTAACATGCCACAATTTGTATTTCACCACTTGCCTAGAATAAACTTAGACCCATAGCAAATTCTTGGATAAATTTTGTGGAGCCCTATGATGTTGAATTAAGTTGATGTAGAATCTATTTTTGTGTTCCTGAAATTTTAGTATTTTAGTTTAACCAATGAATCTTGATAAGTATTTTAATATGATCAATTGCTATTTTTTTTTTCTCATTCGAATATAGTTAGATTCTGTTAATATTTTTGAAAAGTTTTTTTGACGGAGTAGACAAATTTAAATTTTACAATTTAGTGACCGAAAACAAATAATTCAAATTATATTTGTTATAAATAGCTTGTATAACAAGTTCGGCGATCTGATAAAATTGACCCTTATTTTATCTACGTTGGAAGTCTAAAATGATTCAAAATTTAGTAGATCAAAGAGATTTCGAATTTTCGATTTTATTTCAGATGTATTTTTACAAAGTCCTGTCTATGTCCTAGTTTTTTTTTGTTACTATGGCAAGTTTTATTCGAGTACAAACGTACAAATAAAATAAATTCTGACCCTTGCATTTTCGTGCTAGCCTAAATTTATTAGTTTGCATGTAACCAACTAAGATCTATACAAAAAAATATTTTAACCCGAGCCCTTTTTTTATTTTTTAAAGAATCGATTTTTGTTTGAAGATTGAAAACATATGAATAAGTTTGTCATGATTTGGAGTTTGGTTGACAGATTCTCGTGAATATTTGCAGGCGAGAAACTTAATTCATTTTATACCCAAAAAAATGTAAAATCCTTATTAGTAAGAAAAAGCAATCTATCGAGCCGAACCTATTTTGTTGGATGCTATCGCTTGCTGGAACATTGTTTTGGACTTGGACCACTATTAGCTAGCACAATGTAATCTAACTAGCTCTGGTCGCCGTACCACTATGATTATATTGATTTGACAGTATGTTATCATTCGTCATTTTGTCAACATTAATCATACTTGCAAAGATTTTTTTTAATGCATATTTTAAATTGAACATATATATTCTTTATGCTTTCGATAATTAGAGATAGAGCGATTAGAGGTAGCTTAATTTCTACTAAGGTTTAACATTATAAAAAGGATATGTCAAGTTAAATTTTATGGCGAGGTACAAACTCGAAGCCCAACTGAACATCACTTGTGAATTATTTAAATTCCAGACAAGTTAGGATGCCATGCCCTCATTTTATAATATAAGACAATCATTTTATAATACAAGACAAGTTACGACGATTCATTTCACCTAGTAATTATCTTTGATGTGGAAACTTTTAGACTTTCTCTGTAAGTACTAGAAGTTTGCTGATGTAAATTCATTTCACCTAAAAAGTTCATGGTATGTAAAATATTCGCTTTTTTTTGTTTTTCTATTGGGAAGCAAAGGCAATGATTCATTTTAATATACAGTTTATCATAGTCCTGGTGCTTTAATAAAGCGAATTTGTTGAATGCATCACTATTAACAATTTTTTTTCGATAGAGTTGGAGATTTAGACAGAAGAAGTATTCAGAACAATAAAGAGATTATAAGTAAATAGACAAAATTTACAGAGGGAGGTGATTGGATTTAGACTGAAAATCATAATCCTCGTCTTGCTCTGGCAAGAATGAGTTATGGCTCTGAATCTGATACCATGTCAACAACAGTGATTTTTTTAATTACTTGATTGGTTGTTATTACTTTCATCCATAAACATATATGTATAAAATACAAAATCTGATTAATAAGGAACCATAAATTAGAATTAAATTCTAAATATTCTAGATATCAAAATAAAATCTGATAGATTACAGAATCACAAACTACTATAATTATAAAGATCTAGATATTCTATAACATCCGCTCTCCAACTGAACATGACTTGAAATGTGAAGTTTGCATATGTTGTATGCCATCAAATAAACAAACTAATTAAATGACTTAAGTGATTGATGCACAAGACAGAATTGTCATTAGATACTCAACATCATCTTCTAGGATGACTTGAGAAAGTTGGTGCACAAAAAAACCACTAGAATGTTTAACATCATGGATTCAATGTGTTTCAAACTCGGTGTTGCAATTGAATCACCATCCAAGATCTTCGGAGGATGTGACTGACAATGCATCCACAAGAATCAATTTGTATACTTTGAAGATAGAAAGAGAAATGACTTGTAGCTAGCATCATGAGGCCATGAGCAAACTATAAACCTTGAACTTGAATTCGGATTGAGCGGAGCTCGGTAGTGCGACTGGTGCGGAAAATGGACACATTCAGAGGTTAAGTCAAGGAAGGTACGTAGAGGCGGTGGTGCGCGAGGCAGTTATAAAGTTTGAGTTTCAAAGAGGGGTCAAATTTCACGAAATGGGTCAAAATTATCAATCAATGGTCAGATATGTATCAACATCAGAGCATGCGATGGCTGGGTAAGGAATTGTACTTTTTATATGGTTGATTTTGCAAAAATCTCTCCTTTCTTCTTCTTCTTCTTCTTCTTCTTCTTCAGATCAAACGAGTAAGAGACAGTACAAATTAGTAAGCCACAGATGCAGTGCAAGAAAGATCATTAATTTTACTTGATCCAGAAGAGATGCAAGCGGACCTGGTGCGAGGCGATGCTGGATCTGGTGGACGGTGGCTGTAGGTGGCTGTAGGTATGCACTCTATCGAGAAAGCAACAACGCGGGCTGTAGGGACTTGGGTCTTGTATTGGATGGCGACCTAGAGAAAGAGCAGAAGTGGTGGGTGGCACAGAGTTGAGGACCTTCGTTTTAGCATGGCTGTTGCACCAGTAGAAAGTGGCGGCGACCTGTCAAAGTGGGTTAGATCCTGTGTTCGGAGGAGAGGGCTCGATTCTGGCGTTTGGAGGAGGGAAGGATCGCTTCTGGTGCTCGAAGGAGGAGGCTAGGGCCTAGGGTTATGGTGCTCGGAGGCAGTGAAGCAATGCTGGTGCGCGACTATAGGGAGAAGTGAGGAGAGGTGGGCTTAAGTCTCATTGCTCAATCTCCGACAATAGCGTAGGGGTGGAGAAAAACTTGTGGTACGTACAACAAGTCTTCGTGACAAGGTGGGCGTGAGTTTGAATTCGAGAGGGAGAGAGAGGTTTGATCTGGATGAGGTGCTTCATCGCATCTGGTAGAGATTATCAGAACGACATCAACGAAACCTCGTCGGATCTGTTGACTAGAGGTGCTGAGACGGCGGCGGAGCAGCATCGTGCATGGCCATAGATGGTGTTGAGAGAGTTACGATAAGAATTTACAGAGAGAGGTGATTAGGTTTGGACTGAAAATTAGAATCCTTGTCTTTCTCGTGGCAAGAATAAGTTATGGTTCTGAAATCATGTTTCATATTGTTGGAGATTTAGGCAGAAGAAGTATTCAGAACAATAAAGAGATTATAAATAAATAGATAAAATTTACAGAGGGAGGTTATTAGATTTAGACTAAAAATCAGATTGCTCGTCATGCCCGTGGCAAGAACGACTTATGGCTCTGATATCAGAATAAAATCTGATTGATTGTAGAATCGTAAACTACTCTAATTAAAAAAAATATATAGATATTCTGTAAAAAGGCACTGTATGCAGTATGCTTGACTTTGTGAAAGTTAGTTAATTAAATTCTTGAGGAAGTGACAATAGAAATTTTTTGTTGGGACAAATTGGAAAACCTGCAACTTTAAAGGGACAAATAGAGGTATCTTGTTACCATCTCGTGCCAAGCACAAAAATTTGTATATTGGCTTTTGCTCCAAAATGCTGGACGCCTGGACCGCCGCTGAATTACTCTGTCTTTCCGATGTCTTGGAGAATTTGATGGGATGTATGTATTATTGGATCTCATAAAAATATGGGCCTCAAATCAATGTTACAAGAAGTCATCAAAGATTTGGATGCATAACAATATTACTCTGATACAGTTTCTCTACTTCCCCATAGTGCAGAAATTACAAACTATACACTGTTACATGCAATCAAGGCACGCTTGCATACATAAATATGTTAGGAGAATGGCTAACGTGCCATCGATCGCACGGAGGGTCCCGTACCATCAAGTCATTTTTCGAGATCTAAAATTCAAATGGTCAATCCAAACCATTCAAATTGTTCTCTATATTGAAATATCTTTGGAGACCAAATTTTATATTTTTTCGAATTTTTTTGCTATTTATTATGATATTTTTAAAAACATTACGATTAGAGCATTTCAGGCCCTCCAATTTGAAAATATCATAATAAATAGCAAAAAAATTCGAAAAAATGTAAAATTTGGTCTCCAAAGGTATTTCAATATTTTGATCAACTTGAACGGTTTGGATCGACCGTTTGACTTTTGAATTTCAAAAAATAAGTCGATAGAGAATTGATGGCACGTGCCATCGATGGCGCGTTAGCCATTCTCGTTATATATATGACAACCGGATTTTCATTCTTCTATCCTTCGGAAAATTTCCTGTCATTTAGACTGGTTATCGCTAGTATTTCGTTTTTGAAATGCCGAAAAGGTTACCAAAAAAAAAAAAAAACAACAACGGAGAAGATAAATTAGGCGACTGCTTGTATTATTTTATAAATTTTCTAAATGTAAAGTATCATGAGTCCTAGTACAAAAAAAAATAATAGAAATATCAAAATTCAATAGATTTATTTTTTAATAGTTTCTTTAACGGTGTGGTTATTTGTCTGCCTGATCTGAGGCAAAATAACCAATTTCATCATGTGTCCCACAATTAGGCCATTGTAAAACTAAATACCCGGATTCGGAAAAAAAAGAAAAAGAAAAAAAGAGAATCTGACTTATCCCGGAACAACATGTTTGGTAGATAAGTAAACCATGAAGTAACTTTAGGAGGAATAAATAGTTAATCCACTCTACTCCTCCAAATCTATGTCATGTTTGGTATGAAAAGATAGAGTATAGAATAACACTCTCTTGATCTTATGTGGAGTAACTTTAATTTACTCCACCTAAAATGGTAGAGTAATTTACTCCTCCTATTTCACACTACTCCATCAATTTTAAATCAAATTTGAAAGAATAAAAGTGAATTAAATGAATTATTCCACTTTTAATCCTCTGCCAAACATCCAAAAGAATAAAAAAGTATTAAGACAACTTTTCTGGATGGATATCGCACATGTCAATACTTAAAAATCCAATAAAAAAAATATAATTAAAATAGAAATTATAATTGCGCTAGGTGCCCACATTGTATTATTTTCGAGCTGTCTTAGGTAGATCTTCCCCTTGTTGTACATCTATTGGTTACATTTTACTCGGTATATCCTCTTTTTACTTTAAAAAAAAAAATAAAGAAATATGCAATCATTCCGAGTCAAAAAGAGAAGTTATATACTTATATACTTATATAAACATTTTACTATTCTTACTAATCTTTACCCAATGACGTAACAGTTTAGAATTGCACATCGGAGACACCGATCATTTCTGGGGATTGGAGTAAAGTTAAAACTCTGACTCCACAGTGTTTAGCTGAATACTACTTGCAGCGAGCAGTGAAAACTTAATAAAATTAATAAACACAAGCTAGCAGAGATAAAACAAGGATCATTAAATCATCCTTGACCACAGATTATGCCAAAATAGGAATGGGCAATATGTTAAAGGAGCTTATCCTTTCTGCAATTCTGCTTCATTACCAAGTGTGAAGTAATAAAGGAGCTAGCAAAGTCAACAAACAACATTCTGATAAGTTAATAGTTTAAAGTTACCCTGTTTAGCTATTTTCATACATAACCAATGCAATTAATGAAAAATCTTTCAGATTTATTTATGACAACCAAATCCTAACCTGATCAGACCAATGTGTCTGATTCATCATCACAATAATTACTAATATATTTTGAACCCAAAAAAGGGTGCAAACCCAATCCGGATTCGCTGTTGCGCTACACCGCGTGTCGCGCACTACGAGCCGTTTGATCTTGATCGGACGGTTCACTTTTTACGGGCCTACCAATCTAGGTTACATGCACGGGGCTCCCTTGTCCATTGGATCTTAATCAAACGGCCAGCATACCGCGCGACACGCTGTGTCGCGCGGCAGCTGATCTCAATTTGGTGCAAACCGTACCTATCACAAGGCAACTTGTAATGATGAAATAAAAACCCCCAAAAGTAAATTCCAAATGGCATTAATTTGCTTTTGGCACAGATGCTTAATTCTATCAACGTCCCTCCAAACGTCATTGCCACAGTGCACATGTCCTCTGTGCTCTTTCAAGCAGGGATGGGAGAGAAAATATGGGAGGGAGGGAGTAGGGACACAGAAAGAGAGAGAATTCCATGGATGGTTGGTTGTCCCCTTTGCGTTAGCGATCAAATTTTGATGGCGTAGGTCAGGCTCAGGATTAAATGATAGGAGGGCCCCCTGCAGAAGCCTCCGACACATGTTTTATTCGGTAACAAATTTCTGTATCATACATATGGTAACTACTATAAAGCACTAACATATTGAGAATGCCTAACGTGCCATCGATGGCACGGAGGGTCCCGTGCTATCAAGTCATTTTTCGATATCTAAAATTCAAATGGTCAATCCAAACCATTCAAATTGTTCTTCATATTGAAATATCTTTGGAGACCAAATTTTATATTTTTTCGAATTTTTTTTTGCTATTTATTATGATATTTTTAAAAACATTATGATTAGAGCATTTCAGGCCCTCCAATTTGAAAATATCATAATAAATAGCAAAAAAATTCGAAAAAATGTAAAATTTGGTCTCCAAAGGTATTTCAATATTTTGATCAACTTGAACGGTTTGGATCGACCGTTTGACTTTTGAATTTCAAAAAATAAGTCGATAGAGAATTGATGGCACGTGCCATCGATGGCGCGTTAGCCATTCTCTATATGAAGAGTATGTATATATATATATAGAGAATGGTGTTGACCCTTAAAAAATGATGATTCCCTGAAAACCAAAATATAAATTTAAACCAAAACCAAATTCCCAAATTGCCAAAAAATCAAAATGAAATTGCGAAAAATACCAAACAAACTCCAAAAATTCTCAAAATTTACCCAAAAATTCATTGAGAATTATGATGAATTATCATAATTTTTAAATCCCAAAAATATCAACACAAACTCCAAAATTTGCAAACAAACCCAAAAACTCCACAAAATTACAAAAAAAGATCTATGATGAATTTGCCAAAACCACTTAAACCATCAAATTACTCATATTTTTGTGAGCTCCTCCATAAAATTTCATCCAAAAATACGTAAAGGAAGACCCCCAAATAATTTATTTTGGTTGGACAACCAAATAAATAAATGATTTTAAAGAAAATCAAATGAAAAATCCAGAAAAATGCAAAGTCCCTGGCGCGTACATCCGTTGGAGAGGATCCAGGGGTGGCCAAGTGTGTCGCTGCCCCCCAGTAAAATTACCACACCTCCGTTCAAGCTTGGATGGTCTTGTTCTTTGTACACCATGTTCAGTAGTTCAAAGGGATCATAATTGGATCATTAAAGATCAGGTGCACGCATCTCTCTCTATCTCATTTAACCCGACAGGAGGGACCCAAGTGCAGGGTCGTCTCCTTCATCTGGTAAAAAGAAAGTGAGGTGAAAGCTACGATTTCACCATGGAAACGCCGGGTAAATCGAGGGAGACGAGTCGACGTGGCTTCTCCAGCGCCACCAACTCAAAACCAGAGAGCTCCGCCCATGGTTTACCAATACCAAACCCTAGCGCCGCTCGTGACGGGCCAATGGATCAAAATCAGAAGGTGAAGTTGCTCACGGCTCAAAACCTAAACCCTAGAGTTACTGCTATATAAACACCCAATTGAAGCAGAAGGAGAATAGAGGAAGAGAGGGGCAAGGTTAGGTTAGAGTGTAATTTCTGAAATTAGGATAGTTGGTGTCAAATTGTGAGAGGCATAAACTCAAACAGTAAGGAAAAGGAGAGAAAAGGTGAGAATTGAGTGATTCTTCTGTGTAATTCTCTGTTGGTAAATTGAAATAAACAAATTTGAAGCGAAATTTTGTTGCTTGTTCATCTTCTTCTCTCCTCTCATCTCTTGACCTCTCCTCCTATGGTGCAGACTGAGGGGTCCTCAGATCTATGCCGAGGAGAGGTCGCCTAGCTTGAGGTTTCCTCCTGACTAGATGTAATAATGGTCTAGGCTGAAGGTTCCTCAGTTCTAAACCGAGCTTCCATAGTTTTGAGTTCAAAATAGCTCAAATTATGGAACTCCTGTACAACACGCATAATGCCTACTGTTATGCTGCTAAAATGGATCTAAGCGCATAAAATAGCACAAATTATGTATACTCTTACATGACTTAACCTAGTATTATCAAATAAATAAAATATGCACATGTATATGAAAATCTGTCCAAATGAAAATAAATAAAAAAATGAGGACTTCTCTACATAAAAAACAAAAGAATTGGCATTGTGATCTGTGACCCCTGCAAGTCATTTTACAGCATTTAGGTAGCTCAAATCCAAAGCACATCAAAACAGTGATAAATTAGCATAAAAATGAGAATTGAAAGTTGTGAAAAGTGTCAAATGTCTTACACTTACTCTCTGAACAATTTCAACACATAAAACAAGTTTAACTTGACCTAAAATGAACATTAAATCAAGCCATATTGCTGTAAGTCCAGTTGCATGCAATTGAAAAATTGAAACAAAAATGCAATTCTGCCCCTTTGGCTCTCACACCAAATTGTGAGGTCTCAAATCAAATTAAATATATTGAAAAACTAAAATCAATCCCCTGAAGCTACCTGAATCGTCTCTGGCACAAAAGGATGGCCAAGTGGGTCCCACAGCACAGATTCAAATCTGTTCAAATTCAAGTCGACATGTCTCAGTCAAGTGCACCTCCTTCCAAGCCTCTCTATGCAAAACTGACATCACAAACGTCATCTACATAAGCCCATGGATGATATCAACCTCTCCCTGGCAAATCAATCCCCTGAAGCTTCGAGTACCATTAATGACAGCTCGAGACACCTCAAACTTCATGAGGCAGAACAAGCCTTCTCAGCGAAAACGAAGCTCACCAAACCCCTCTCCTTATCTTCACGACTCCAACGAACCAAGAATCAACTTAAACGGTGGACGGAGTCGCCGTAATTTCGCCGGAGAAAATACGAGGGCCTATCTGCAAAAATGCCAACTCCAAGCGGGGAAGAAGGGTTCAAACCCGTGCCACACGCGATCTTCTGCGGAAAAATCACTTGTAGCGGGTCACTGACGTGACAGTCACTCGTTACACTAAAAATTCTGAAATTAAAAATATATCTGACATGTGGGACCCACTGTCATAAAATAAAATAAATAAGAGCCACGTCAGCAGCCACGTCACTGCTTAGTCAGCGCCAGCAGCAAGCCCTCTCAGCGCCAAATCATGCCAAGTCAAAGCCACGTCAAGCCCCTGTGCCTACGTGGACCAATCAAAAAATTCCAAATAAGTAGCAAACTTCAAAAATTCATTAAAAATAGTTAAAAACTCAGAAAAATGCAAATAAAATATTCATAAAATTCTAACAATCCAAATAAACTAAATTCACTGATATTTTGATATAAAAATCTGTCAAATTATGGGCCTTTTCTATTTTTGAAGTGTTTTCAATATTAAACAAATTTTATAAAGTTCTAAAATGATATTAAATCAATTTTGTAAAATTCTGAATGATTTCAAAACTTGATTAAAATCCTTCTAACGAATTTTCAAAAATAAACATTGATATCATTTTGAAAATAGAAATGATTTTAAAAGAAATACATTAAGTATCAAGTAGTTTTAGAAAATAAATATAACTAAAATATAAAAAGATATTTCAAAAGTCTAAAAGTAAAAATAAAAATAAAAGGAAATTGCGAAAATGGTAAAATCCAAAGAGAAACTTAAGAAATTAAAAGTCCAAACACGAAACCCGAAATCAAGACCAAAACCTCTTCATTTGTGGAACGAAATCTCTTCAGCAAATCAAAATCGACTCCAAGCGATCCAGAAATCAGAAAGTCTCACAGGTGGTTCAAAATAACCTCGAGAAAACCAAATCCAAATCCAAAGGCCCAAAATAGCCTAGAAAACCAAATCCAAATCTAAATCCCAAGGCCCAAAATAGCCTTGAAAACCAAATCCAAAGGCCCAAAATAGCCTAGAAATCCAAACCAAATCCAAAGGCCTAAAATAGCCTTGAAATTTAAATCAAATCCAAGACCCAAAATAGTCTTGAAATCCCCAAGGCCCAAAATAGCCTTAAAACCCAAATCAAATTCCGAGACCCAAAATAGTCTCGATAAACTCAAAACCAAATTCAAATCGTCCAAAGGCCCAAAATAGCCTAAGGATCTAAAACAACGCCCCAACACCAAAAAACGAAAATCAAATCTATCTCAAATAACAAAATCATTCAAGTGTCCTCAATTGTGTCCCGTTAATTAGGTCTAGTACACCAATCGAGTCCGGTCTAACCCAAAAGAAATAAACCTAAAATAAACATGAAATAAACGATTTCCCTAGCCTTTGCATATAATTCTTTAGATGCCTTAATCAGAGGTTCTCGTGAGCGATCACGAGGTAATTAACAGTAGGGGCTTGCGCCTACTGGAAAGAAATGACCCACGAAATCAACAAACCTCTTTAAGAAACGACTCATGTTTTGGTTCTCTTGTCGTTAAGAGATACTCGAACGGAGATCGAACCTTAAGAGGGGTGAATCCAAGGCTATGTTTCCATTTCTCGAGGAAACTCATTTCATTCTTCGAGGGATGACGAAAAAGCCGCGACAAATGGCTAACGCGCCATCGATGGCACGTGCCATCAATTCTCTATCGACTTATTTTTTGAAATTCAAGAGTCAAACGGTCGATCCAAACCGTTCAAGTTGATCAAAATATTGAAATACCTTTGGAGATCAAATTTTACATTTTTTCGAATTTTTTTGCTATTTAATATGATATTTTCAAATTGGAGGGCCTGAAATGCTCTAATCGTAATGTTTTTAAAAATATCATAATAAATAGCAAAAAAACTCGAAAAAATATAAAATTTGTTTCTGTAATCAGGAACTACTGGGAAATGTTATCTAACGCTTTTGGCGAATGGTTGCTACATGCATGGCATTACTCTGCTCCATGTACCGGACATTGGTGCCTACCTAAAATATAAATGTTATTCAAGGGTCCAGCTCTCCTACACTGTTGATTGATTGATTTACTTGGGGAGAAAAAGCGAGGTAAAGAGGTAAATTAATGGTCATAGGTAGTTTCATGTATACATTTCAACCATATAAGTTTAGGATTCAAATTAGACTTAAATACATGTATTTTAATTTTATTTTATTATTTTGAGATAGAAACTTGGTACTGCTATAGTCTCACTTTTTATTTTTAAGATTTTTATGATGCGGCGACTCAATTTGATGCATATTGGAGGACCAGATTCAGAGTTGGCGACCCATATGGAGTCCACCGGGTAGCAGGTATTCAGATCTGGTGCCGCGCGGCACACCGTGTAGCGCGGCATCGTAGCCGTCTGATCAAGATCCAATGGACAAGGGAGCCCCGTACATGTAACCTAGATTGATAGGCCCGTAAAAAATGAACCGTCCGATCAAGATCAGCCGGCTCCTACGCGCGCTACACGGTGTCCCGCGCTACACGGGATTCGGGTCCGGGTAGCAGACGATATTGTCGCCTAGAATTATTCCAAGTGGACTGCTAGATCTCTTAGCGGGTCGTTTGAAAGTAACAAGAATGCCAGAGTTAGAGTGATATTTCTACAACCGTCTCTACACGCTTTCAGCCAGTTTTGTACCCTTCAATTGCACAATCTCCTCACTTGGCAACTGCTTTTGATGTGTATATAAAGTTATAAACACTAGATAATACGTGGTTCGAGACAAGTTTGTTAGACAGAAATTTTTCAGGAGAAGACGAACCAGAGTAGTCCAATGGGTCGTTAGGGAAGTCACAGAGAGCATAAAGAAGGTGGCTCAGAGTTCAAATGTTGTAATCTTAACTTTTTCCTTAGTTTTTTATGACTCTATCAGGATATCTTGCGCAAAGCAGAGTAGATTTTAGGGGCTATGGTAGTAAATCTTTAGTTTATTTGTTATTTGCTTGATTACTTAGTTTTCCCTGCGTTTGATCTGTATTAATTGATGTTATTGAATTTAGTTAAGTAGATTCAGTACCTTCCCGTTAAGTAGAGACCTCACTTAATTGATTAATTGGTAGATAAATCCGACCAAAATTAGATAATTTAGTAATATCAAGTCAAATTGGATGGTCAAAAATAGAGAGGTGAGACCAACACGAAGAACCAACAATGGTAAAATCTTTTTCCAAGACGATAGTTTAGGGATGTCATAAGATTTAAGGAATATACTTGTACAACTTAGACACAAAATAAAAAATTGAAATCTAGGATCAATAAGAGACTAATTGAGCTAATTAATGAAAATTTGACCTGTAATGAAAGTTAGTATTAAGGAACATTAGTTAAATAATTAATTTACACATCTATCTAGTAAATTATGTAAAAGTGCAAGTTCATTACTAACTCCATCGGGTTGCTTAGCTATCTGGCAAGTTATCTATACCATCCAGCAGTTCAAGTGGGTCCCTAAGTTGTCAGTGACCTAGATAACACATAGTGACTCGCTACGAGAGTAAGCAGGTCGCCGATACTAGAAATAAACTGAATTGGCTTACTTGAAATCTCTAAGTCTTTTTATTTGAAGTTTAGGACCTTAATTTTGAATTTTTAATTTAGGACTACTTGCAACTGGTTTGTCATTGTTAGATAACCCAACCAAACTTTCGTTCCAACTTGTATCCAATTCTACTTAATTAATTATGATAAAACTTGGTGATTGAACATTTCGTCCCTGTGGTTCGACCTCGAATTACTTAAGCGATAATCATACGCTTGCGACTTGATTTTTGGTATATTAAGGTATAAATTTAAGAGAATCGATTGACACATCAAGCTTTTTGAAACATTGTTGAGCTCTAATATATGTGTATCAAATTAATATAAATTTTAGCATTTAGTACATTAACGTCCGAAAAATATAAATCATTCAAATTCTCTAGTTATTTGATAAGAGATAAAAATTGTGAAAAATTTTATCATTTTTTTCATAAAGATCTTAGAAATAAATAATTACATTTTTTTCATTTTTTTAAAAAAAAAGGCTGAAGGCTGCACATGACCTATAAGCTTCAGCTATCAATTGCACTAAAAAAACACACACACACACACAATAATCATCCAGAATCATCGTTACATTGGGGTGTGTGTGTGTGTGTAAAACATTGGATACTGTTCATTGTACCAATGCCAATATCAGTACTGATTCCTGCTACAGCCATATATATATATAGTAATCCACGAAGACCTGACTTATAATTTATAAAATCAACACACATAGACTGACTTATAATTTATAAAATCAGGTAAGTTGCAATCATCTCAGCTGTCTTTTTTGACACTTCAGACTTCAGAGTAGGTTTCTTGCGAAAAAGATCACCACCTTTTTACTGGCACCCGGCCCCTGGCTCAGGAGACATCCAATGCAACGATACTGTATCCCAGAAGGAGTCAGAGATGCATGCATGGCACCTATTTCATAAGAAACCAAATACATAAGTTGCGCAGCTGTATCGATCTCTGAGTTATTTGGTAGCACCAGCAAAGAACATCTTCCTTTCCAACTAAAGAAGGCAAATGGTATCACTGCATATTATCTCAAATCCTTACCCCTAAAGTTTGGATCAATTATCCTCTAATACTAATCAAATCATCTAGACAAGGAAGGTAAATTTAGTATATTCATATAACGTACGTGTGTTATAGAACAACGAATCAACAAATGGTTCACCGTTTCAATCTGGCTTAAAAGGCACAACTTAAAGACCCTGTCCATCCTCTATATATAGGAGAAATTGGACTTAATCCATTATCCTTTCATTCCTTTGACTAATAAGGCACACAGATTCAATGATTTTGGAGGGTAACTGCATTTTTCAAATATTTTTTTGTAAAGTGATCTAGTCGTTTACGCATAGGCGAGTCTAAGTGTATCAAATGGGGTGCAATGTCACCCATTTTTTTTTTCAAACAAATATTCTTGTATATATTTTTATTGTTATGGACAATTTCTCAAGAAAATCACTATTTGAATCCCATAAAAATGCAAATATAATTCTATTGGTGACACCCATAATTAGAAATTTAACTTTTTTGACAATGATAGTTCATAAAAATTAATTATTTATCTTTATTTATTTGAGTGAACCCCATCTAAAATTTTTCTGGTCTCGCCACTGCGTTTACGTTAACCAATAATCAATAATATAGTGAATGTACTGTAAATTTCCATGTAACGAGTAACGACACCTCCAGGTAACAAGTTAACAACATCTACATTATCGAACCAAAAGAGAGAATTAGCCATTCTATATGCATCCAATTACACCAAATATGTTCAAGCTCACCATGTAATTGCGTTTCAAAAGTTTCCTAGAACCACTTTTAATAGCCTCTGCGACAGTGATACTGGAACTTTCACAAATCTTAGACAGGTTTTGAACTATCTTATATTAATCTCTTCTTCCAGAATATAATTAGCTCACCATGCCAACCAAGTATATATATGTAGTACCGTATAATATGAACTCTTTGACAGCCTGTATATATATATATATAGCCTTACTGAAAGGTGAAAGGTATCAATCCGACATACAAGTTTTATATTTGTTGTGCAATAATACCTTCTACTAACCGGAAACATATTTAATAATATATCTCCAGTTCTCCACCATCACTTGGTCAACAAAGATTGATTCATCTTGACTATAAATCAATTACTTCTACGCCTCCATGTTGTTTCTGCCTACAAATCTTTTACCTAAATGTTATTCTTCAATATCAGAAATTATTTTTGACTATTGTCAGGCTTTTTAATTTGATCCATTAATTTTCAATAGATCCTAATCCAGTTTATAATCATCCTAATACAGTAAACATCTAACCAATGAATCTATAGTGCTTACTGTTTATATTTAACAGCTTTATATTAATAATACTTTTACCCGCTTTACTTGTGTTTATTAACCACGAAACTTGTTTTGTTATACTCTGAATACTAAAATTTAGAGTTCTCAAAAAGTTGGAAAATAATCATTTTGATTTCCTTTTCAAAATTACCCTTTTATTGTTACTGGGGCCGTTTGGATTGAAGTGGGAATTTGAGAAATTTCCTTCCTAGGTATAAATTTATTATAAACAATCCAAACTCTTCACAAAGTTACACTGTACTTTCCAATAAATTTATGCCTAGGAATAGAAAAATTTCCAAATTCTCTAAATTACTAAGCGATCCAAACGGCCCCATTCTGCTGGTTCTATTGCTACCAATAAAAGTGCACTCTGTACATTTATTTTATCATAAAAATGAAGAACATGATATTTATATGAGCACTCAAAGTGGCTACACTTGCTGTGCAGTCACATCAGATTGTAACTCGGGACTTACAAAATACAAATAGTTAATTTACCTGCCAAATAGAGACATGATCCTAGGACATCGATTTCTATTAGACCTGCACTGATGCTTTGATTCGGTCCCAATATTTTGAGTTGGTCTCCTCAATAGCGTATACTGCGTAGTTCCATTGGATGCTTTTAGATAGACCTATCATCTAGCTCAAAATTGAACTCGACCTGTGCAAACTTTGTCTCGTATAGATGAAACAGTAATATAATTTATTGGTTGCTCTTTTAAAAAAAAAATGAACTCGACGGTATCACTGTTCACACGTTCATTTGAGAAATGTTTAAAATATAATGTGATGTATTAATGATCCATCTACCCTATTCAAAATAATCCTTATAGAAAAACCTAATTATATTATTTATACTTATTATTTTAAAACAATTAGTTGATATAAAAATAATGCATCATCCAATAACCCAATTTTCTTCATATCCAAAAAACGGAAAACTTTGCAAAATATATATATAGAGATTGGCTAAAATGCTTTGCAAAGCATAGAGCCCCTATGCTTTAGTGCGTTTCATCCATCCGATTGACTTATCCGATGGCTGAGATGTCTTAGAGAAAGAACGCTACACCCTCCGTTTGTTTAAATTTTTCACGCTTCCTTCCGTTAAACTCTGTCTCTTGAACATTAAAGCATAAAGCACAGACCATTCTCCTCCGTCCCCAACATTCAACAAAAAAAAGCCAAGCCGTGTTGCCGTAATCCTCAGCCCGCGATGGCTGAGAGAATGGAGCCCCTCTTCTTGCGGCTGTCTCCGCCTCCCTTTCTCGTAGCTGCCTTCGCCTCTCTTGATGACTTGATCGCGGTTCTCTCCTTCACTGCATCAGAACCTCTCTAACCGCCTCCCCTTTTCGCACAAAACCCTAGGCGACCCTTTGTCGATGGTTCAAATTGGTTGCGACAGGTACTACTTTTAGCCCTTCGTTTTGCCTCACTATTCAATTTTCTCATTTATGGTTTTAGTTTGGTTTAGGTTCTTCTCTTTCTTAATTACTTTAATTAATTAGGGTTACTTTTGCAAAAAAAAAAATAATAATAAAAAAGCTGGTACAAGCAGATACTCAATGTCTGTTGGAACCCTAATAGTTCCGTGGAAGCATCTGAACTTTTTGATTCATTTGGATGTATTGTCTGATGACCACAAGTGAAATATAGTGACGGAGGCTGAATATTTTAATTAGCCTGGATGTTTTTACTAAGTCTAATGACTGTTAGCCTAACCAAAGAGGCCAACCCAAGTACCAACTGGTTGTGTCATAACTTCATGGATGGCACTGTACCAATTGGTTGATCATAACTTCTAACAATAATTGTAGTCTTAATGAGATAAAACTTGGTGGCTGGTTGTAAATTAAACGTTTTGGACATAGATGCGAGAAATGATATAATTGTAGCACTAAATATCAGTGATGTTTGTTATACTAAAAAATTTAGTCTTGCGCTAGAAGATGAGGACTCAGATAGCGCACAAGAAGATTAGGACTTCATAATTAGGTGCTTCACTTTTTAAATTTCATTTGATATTGTGGTGTTATAATTTAATTGCTTTATTTAAGTTGTCAATAACTGCTTTAGATACTGTTAATTTCTATGTTTTCAGAGTATTCTTTGTTGATTTTATCAATTTATTTATTTATTTATTTTTGCATGGACACTAGGTACTACTAGAGGAGACAAGTCATGAATTGTTGTATCTGCCAATTTGAATGCTTATATCTGTTTCGTAATTTTTATGCTACTGTGCTCTTGGGATTAAGCAATTGTTATGTTTTATGCAACTCTTGTATTGAAGTATAATTGTAAAGAACTTGCTATTCTGTGTGTATGTGCATATGAGTTAAAATTGTCACGAACTTCTATTCTATCTGCATGTTCATATGAGTTAAAAATTTTGAATGCGTATGATTATCTTAAATTGTGACATGGAGATATTTTACCAGTGATTCATAAAACAGTCTCCGAAGCATTCATTACATTGCTTATGAGCTAAGTATAGATTATGAAAGAATGAGCCAAAAGATGACTCAACAATAACTCAATATAAAATTTTTATTTCCAAAAAGCAACTGGTAAGAAAGGTATGGGTCTAATACTAGACAGTAACTCACTTGCATATATCTTAATTTTGGATTAACCAGAATAGACCAATGCTAGATCTCACTTGTATAAAGTCAATTCAATATTAGATTGTCTCAATTTCTTTAGATATCCCTTCTAATTTGGCCCAACCAGCATGTTTTAAAACTATTGTTTCTACTAGCATGTTTGGAGACCCATTTCAGCCAAATTAAATTAACATCAAATTAATCTCTATTTTGGCCCGTATCATCAAATGAATTTGCGCAAAGAAAAAATCACAGAAAATTGGAAAATAATCGCAAAAAAAAAGGAGAGAGTGCGGCACTAACCAATAGAGAAAACAACAAGAAGAGAAGGGGTCTATTGGTTAGCGGACCCTGTGTGGGTTTCAGATGAAGGAAAAATGAGATGGTTTCACTTGGAGGGATTTTCCCTCTTTCCAGGCGACGGAAAAAAAAGGGCTCGAAGAGAGCAGCTAGGTTATAACCTCTTTGGAAAGGGGAGCGTTAGAGCAAACGGAAGAGAGACTGAGGGAGATAAGAAATAACGGAGAAAACTTAAAATAACACGGAGACCTCAGCGCTTCAGCGCATAAAATTAAGCCATCGGATTAGATCTCTGCGCGAATCTTAACTAGATCCAACGGACCGAAACTCTAAAGCATAGGTGCTCTATGCTTTGCAAAGTATTTTAGCCAATCTCTATATATATATATATATAAGTATTGAATTTTTTATACGATTTCAATATGAAAATCACATCAAATGGCTCTTGTTAGTTGTTTGTTTGTTTGAAGTTGAAAACTCGATATTTAGATGAATCATACGAGCACGTACATCTGTTAAAATTATTTTGATAAAAACTGTACATTTAAAAACCTCATTTTCTAATCCAATGCAAATCTGTCCGGAGTTGTCCTCAGCATTGCTAGGAGGATCCCAAAGACATTATTAGGCCTTCTCTATAACATGTATTTTTTTTTTTTTTTTGGTTCCTCTTTCTTATTACGACTAAATGTAACTAATATATGTCATCAGTCCAATAACATGTACACCGGTCAATACTCAATACTCCATTAACCAGTGAATTAGATTAGTATACATATTGGTACGTACAACTGCGCTAGAGATGTGTTTGTGTTTATCAATAATTCCATATTACAACAATTTCCTATGGGTTTCTGACTATCCCAACGTGAAATAGACAGGATTATCCCTGAAATTATTGCCGCCTGTTGTATTTCAGGTACATGTCTGATCCCTGGAGCGTACAATATGATGGTACATATTTAAACGTATCAACCTGCCAGTGAAATAGAACCTCTCTCTCTGCCAAATTTACAATATTCACCTTTTAGGCAAAATTTAAACCAATACTTACCCTTCTCATATGCTAATGTAATTACTAGAGATCAGGAATATTAAAAACATTAAGACATGGAAGTATGGAACCAAGAAAACGGTCTACGCAGAGATGTGGTATTCAGAGCAAATTATATATGGTATTTGAATAAAAACAATAATTGGGACCATGCATAGTTGCATACAGGTTCAGTTTTGAGGAAGGACAATTTTTGAAATTTACCACCTCTTCTTCACTCACGAATGTCTGTATGTGGTAGGCTCAGGGGCCCAATTTGTGCTGCCATGGAATCCCTATCAGGCTTTCAGAGCCTCATCTCAATTTGTCAGAGGTGGGCCCAGTATTGCGGGTACACTAATCTAGGAGACTGTTTTGTTTCATTGATGCATTGCGGCTGTTTCTTCACTGTACCGTCTCACAGATCAAATTTCAGCTTATACTTTGCATGAACACTCATGAAAGATTCTGAAATTATATTGGGAAATCTATGTTTTTGAGTTGATAAAATAGTGGCGTAATTGACTCATGCCCAAAAAAAAAAATCATAAATTAATATAAATATTCTACTAATATAAAGTAAATTATGTATCTTTTAGAAAAAGACAATCAATGTGAGATCTGTTTATATTTTGTACCAACTTCATTATCCTATTCCTCCTATTAGATGTACACACTAAGCTGAAATGATGACGAGAACTTTATCAAATGCATCCTGTTTCAAGCAGTTATTATTTTTTCTTGCTACGCAATCGGAAAAAAATATATAAATATACATAATTATACTTGTTATTAAAGATTTTTTATTAATCATGCTCCATTTGAAAAATATACCTAGTCCCAAGTAGTGCTTTTTTTATATTACGACTTTGAACTTCATAGGAGATCATTATTCCTCAAAAAGACATCATACATATTTGTTTTCAAAAACATATTTTTTTTTCGCAAAATTAGTCTCATACCCCTCAAATCTTTCTTAATTAGATATGTACCCCTCAAATCATTAAAATTAACGTCATACCCCTCAATTCTTGATAGAACTAAATATATACCCTCCTCAGAATTTTAATTAATTTCTCAATATAAAAAAAATAATTTTTATATTTTATGACAGATTTGTCCTTGTAGAAACTCCTCTCTTCTATCAACCCTTAAAAAATCTTCGTACGTCTTCGTAGTTAATTAGTTAAATATTGAATATATGGTGCATGTGCAAAAATAATCTCAAATATTTTGTCCATGATTGACTATTTTATGTTTTTGTGTTGAGCATCAAGATTTTAATTGGTTTATTGATTAACTACTACAGAAGATGAAAGATCATAAGTATGATATGTTCTTGAGGAGTGCAGCCAAAGTCCAGTGTAGAAATTTAACAAATGAGGTAGAGATGTCATTTGTTTTGAGAATGCACGTACTAAAGCAGCGACAAGACCTGGCCCGGTACCAAGGTGCTGGTGGAAGCGACAAACCAAGTCCTTGAGGTGTGTCTCTATATTGTTCGATGAAATGCCTCAATGAATCAGAATCAAATTTTGCATTGTTTTCGCCCTCTAGTGGATTTATGTTCTTACGAACTTATTAGGTCGAAAGGAAATAGAGAAAATAAGGCTATGCGTAAGCAAAAGATAACTACAGATATGAGGGTGCGTTTGGATAGGTGTAGGAAGAAGGGAAGAAGGGAAGATGTGGGAAGAAGTATTGGGAAGTGTATAACTTTGTAAAGAGTATGGATTGTTTATAATTTTTTTTCTTCTTCTTCCTTCTTCTTCTTCTTTCTTCCAACGATCCAAACGCACCCTGAAGTAATAAAGCAAAGAATAAAGAGATGTAAAGCGCAACGGTACAAGAAATAGAAACCAGTAAATGCATTATAGTTGAGGGACAATTTCGTCATGAAATATAAAAATCAGTTTTTTATATTCAGAAATTAATTAAAATTGCTAAAGAGGGTATATATCTAATTATATCAAGAATTGAAGGGTACATGGTCAATTTTAATAATTTGAGGGGTAACTATCTAATTAATAAAGATTTGAGAGGCATGAGCCCAATTTTGCCTATTTTTTTCACCCAGTTTAATGTGGACGGATCGAATCGACGCAAAAAAAAATTTTATACTAATTTACATCACGATCACCTCTAATTGCCAATTTTTTAACTAACATTTTAGACAAAAAAATTATTTTCTGTTTTTTTTTTTGGGTAGATACGGACTTCGCATCTGTATGCTTGCAGCTATTTCGTGTATATCTCATGAATCTCCTTTAATCGCATAAATCTCGTGAGCATCGTACCGTCACCTTTTACCAATAAAAGATGAATGATGTGAGTTTGTGAGGTCACTTTCTCATGCTCTTTTCAATTTTACTAAGACTTTTGGCCAAACATGTGCCTTCCTACAGTATTTTTCCCCTTTTAATTTTAATTTTTAAATGTTAATTTACAGATACCCTTTCCCTGTTTCCAAAATTCTTCCTGTGCCGGCTTGCATAACCATATTTTCATTCTGAATGACATAGATTTCAAAATTAATTTGTTTTCTTATTATATATTTTTGAGGCCACTAAAATTTGTCACAAGTAAAGAGGCTGGTTTGAATCCATCATTTTTTTTAATAAAACTATTTGAAGCAAATGTTCTCTTTGTAATTCGAATTAAAATTATTTTGTCGGCGAAAAATAACTAAATCATTGGGCCGAACAACCGATTCTGTCACAAATTATTAAAATTTTTATTTTTTGAACTTAGTTTTTCTAATGTCTTTTTCCATAAAAAAAAAAAGGTTAAAGAGCTGTAAGTCAGCAACCTCTCCTAGAATTATTCGAGTAAAGAAGCTACTTTGTGCAGAAGATTTTATCAAAAAAACAAGAATAATATTAGGAAACTCCCCTGCCATTTTATGAAAAGGAATTTCAAACGGATAGGAGAGTACAGAGAAGTAATATGCAGATTCAACTTAGGTTGCCAAATTCCCTGAGTGTTATTTCAAATAACAAAGAGATGGGTTAAAATCAGCCACGACTGGAAGATGCAACCGTCAACTACGATCAAATCTCAATTTTCGAGATTTTAATAGTCGATCCGAACCGTTCAATGTGTTCTCCATATTGAAATCTCATTGGACACCAAATTTTATATTTTTCTGAAATTTTTTAGTATTTGTTTGATATTTTTAAAAATCTCAAAAAAATACTAAAAATAAGTATTTGTTTAATAAGTATTTTTTTAGTATTTATTTAATAAGTATTTTTTTTTAGTATTTGAAATTTTTTATTTGAAATTTCAAAAAAAAATACTTATTAAACAAATACTCCATAAATATTGACTGATCGTGAATGGATTTTTATCATGCCAATAGTTTACTCCTCTAACTAAAAATCCTTTTAGTATTTGAAATTTTTTAGTATTTGTTTAATAAGTATTTTTTTTCTTCGTAAACGAAATATCTACAATTATATCTATTAAACAATGTAACTATTAAATTGAGTACAAAAATAAACATATATACATGAGTAAGCTGAGATTAGCCATTATATCCTGCCAATAATTGATAATCCTCAATAGATCTTATTTTCTTGACAGCATTCCACTTTTTTTTAGTACTCCAGACTTTGTTCGAAATCGAACCCAGAGATTCAGAATGGGCATCCTGATACTTATATAGGAAGATTTCTAGGGGTATTTCTCTTTGAAACAAGAGAAGTTTCAAGTAGTCTTTGTGCGGGTTCAATTCCGTCGTTCATCCATACCATTGAATTCCAAAAATCGATTTGGAATATTTCTATTTTCGACGACGAAGTGTTCATATGCATGTCCAGAGATAGTAAGCTTTTGCGCGTTGTATCGAATTAAACCACAACATAGTGGATTTCAATACGTTTTATTTTGAAAATTGCTTTCCATCATCCCATAGATTCTATCATCCCATCATCTTCAAATCTTCATTAATTATCTAACATATCTTCATTAATAAGAAAGTTCAAAGAGATGATGAACCCTTTCATCCTCATTGAGCAGTGCTTCGTCTCGACTTTCTTTATGTGGCAGAGCCCAATAAAAGATTGCATTTTAGACCTTTAGTCACTTAGAGACTCATTAAAATTCCAATTGCACTTCACAAACTGGGCTTTAGCAAGTTCTCGTTTACGTAGTAGGAAGTCAGCTATTGAATCATCAGCAACTAGTCAAGACGACATGCTTTTCCGTCTTACAATACTGGGGTGGGTAGGCCGTGGTCTGGCAGATCCAGCATCATTTCATATCTATTCCCAGCATATAATTTATTAAAATTACGAACCGTGATATATAATAACAAAATATACAAATTCAATATATGTAACCGTTGAAGTTATATATGTAACCGTTAAAGTTAATATATATAACTTTTGAAATTATATATGTACTATTGAACTTATATTTGTAACTGTTGAAGTTAAAATATGTAGCTGTTGAAGTTATATATCTAGCTGTTGAAGTTATATATGTAGCTGAAGTAGTTAATATAAATAATTGTTGTAATTTGGATACTAACTGTTGTAGTTAATATGAGTAATTGTTATAGTAGAAATAGTGGGGACCGAAATATGAAAGGATGAGAGGAAGAGAAATAGTGGAGACAAAAAATAGAAAGAATGAAAGGGAGAGCAACAGTGGGGACCAAAATAGAAAAGAATGGGAAGGAGAGAAATAGTGGGGACCAAAAATATTTCAAAAATAGAAAAAATTAAAATGTGTTCCCACTGGGGATGATGGGGATGATGGATCTTGGGATGATCCTTATCACCCCTGTTTTATTTTATCTAGAAAAATAGTATAATTATTGGTCATCCATACTAGGCTTCACGTTCTAACTAAGAAATGATTATTGTAAAGGAAATTTGCCTCGAGTTTCTGAAACATTAATATTTATCGTCTTGATTAAAAACCTCTCACTACGCGAAATTTTGGCTTCTGTAACGGTTAATAAAAGAGCTCTCTAACGGTTATGGTACCGTTATTGTAGCCCCGTTACAGTAGCCTTAATAACTGTTACAAAATTTGTAACGTTACAATATTTAATAAAAAAAATCATATTTTTAATGGCGCATTTTTTTCCGTGCTATTTCCAGCTATTCTATATCGGTTTCTTCGAAAACCATTTCAAAAGTGCCGTGACAGAAAGTCCTTTTTCCTGTAGCGTCTATTAAATTCCGTTTGTCCATTGCAAAAATTTTACTTGGTTGATCCATGTTATCGTGCATTCGTTCTTGCCAATTCCATCACTATTTTGAAAACACAAATTCATGGTTGCGCTCATTGTTTTCGAAGAGTCGGAATAAACATGTATGCGTGACAAAATGGTATACAACTACAAAACAATGCGTTCATAGTTTGAGACTTGAATCAAATTGCAGTCATCTTTTGTCCGCCATTGTTCCGTAAACATTTTTTGCCAAGATTTCTATGATTGATAGCAAGCGTAGCTTCGGTTCTGTAGCAGATGCATTAAAAATCTAACAAGCTCGGAAATGTATAGTGCTTTGACTGTTGGAAGTAGCAGATGCATTAAAAATCTAACAAGCTCGGAAATGTATAGTGCTTTGACTGTTGTAGTCTTCCAGACACCTTAATGTTTTTGGAAAAACATGCTTTCTGATTGTCAAATATTTAAAATTTTTACTAGTGACTTTGTGAATAATAATTATACAGTAATGATAACAGTTATTCAGAAATTTATTATCCACACCATCTAGACTTCAAAATAAAAAGCTCGGAAATGTATAGTGCTTTCTTCCCCTCCCTTTCTTTCCCTCCCTAGCGCCCCCTTCTCTTCTCTCCATTTTTTCCCCTCCCTTGCGCTTTTCCTCTCTATTGATTTCCTCTCTTTTACCTCTCTTCTCGCATATTTCTGCTCTCTCGTTTCTCTTGCTTCGGTCTGACTCCTCTTTACTTCTGTCATGAACATACTTTGTTTTATAAAAACAAAATGAATACATACAATAACAAAATGAACACATGTAACAACAAAGCGAAATTATACAAATTTTGGGTGAATAAATAAACAAAATGAAGAGATACAACAAACATACTAAACATCTATGACAACAAAGTGAACATATATACAAATTTCTAAATAAAAAAATATGACCAGATTCAACATACAAATTGAACACATATAGCAACATAGTTAACATGTCCAATAAATAAAGTGAACATATATAAAAGATAGCTAAATAAAATGTAAAATGAACAGATTGAAAAACACAAAGTGAACACTTCAATATAACAAATTGAACAAATAAATAAATAAAATGAACAAATAAATTGAACAAATGTATAAAATAAATTTAAAATACAAATGTAACGAAGTGAACCAAAAATACTACAAAAATATTGCACAAATTCCTTGATAAAGTTGAAGCAGATGAAGCGCTTAAGAGAGAGATCTAGGTTTGAGGGGAGCGCTGGGGTGAGGAGAGATCTAACGTGAGAGGAGCACTGGGGTGAGAAAGAAAGTGTTAGGTGAAAGGAGAGAGGGAGCGAAGGAAGAGAGAGAACAATGGTTGAACGAAATAGATGACATGAATGATGCTGACGCTGGATTGGATGATGAATAGCATTTTTCATAACAGGGCTTATAAATACAATCAGACCATCAAGCAATCATATGTGTAAAATAGAAAGGACGCTATTCCGAAAATGGTAAGCGTTCTACATCCGACACGTTTTCCTCTCTGTCCTACTTTCAGTCACCTCCCTTCCCCTCCCCTCTCTTCACCTTTCATTTTATCTCGCATCACGAATGCATCTCCCTCATCCACACATCTTGCGTCACCTGCGCGCCTCTTCATCCCCACTCGCATAATTCGCTTACCCCTAATGCTCATCTTTCCCTTCCACCTCCTCCCCTACCATGCGCACCTCATTTCCTTCTTCTATATGTTTTTTTTTCAATTTTTTCCACATCTCCTTTCCTTTCTCATATGCTCTATGAAGATGTTTTGTTCTGTTTGTCAGTCATATATTCCTATTGATATGTTTATAAATAGGAAAAATTAGAGACATGCCACCCTAAAATTCTAAAATTAGAGAAATGCCACCTCAAAGTGAACTCTTAGCTTAATGCCACCCTAAAACTAATCTGTTTACGGAATTGCCACATTTGCCGTATAAAGATACTCCCAAATACAATGTAATTTCGAATTGACTAAAATGCCCTTTTATCTCAATTAATTTCTGAAACTATCTCTCTCCCTTTGTATCTAATTTGCTCAGCCTCCTCCTGTTAGAGATATGTCCTAGAAACCAATCATATTTGGCTACTTCTATGGTTTTATGTCATTGATGATTTCATATTATTTGTTCCTTGATTTATGTGTTGACAGTTTATTCAGATTGAGGATCTGAATTATAGATCGCTGTTTTTCATTTAGTAGTAAATGAAAACAATAAATCTAAAGCGTCCATAATCTTGATAATTAACAAGGAACATTAATTATCAATAAGATTAATATGCAAGTTAAGTGATGATTAAGTTCTATAAATCATAGGTTAAGAGTAACCAACTTAATTGCATATGTTTATGTTAATTGAACATAGTACAGGACATGACCCAACGAAATAAATATATGGATTGTGTTAAGTGTCATTATTTATTTCGTTATGATTTTGATTCTAAGTTTGAGATGTTTATCTTTTCCACATGAGGATAGGTTCAATAAATATCGTCTACCGCTGATTCCCGATAAGATCTGCTATACGGACATTATTTATGTTCTCTTGAATTGTGCGGGGAAAAGCTAAATCATCAAGAAAACCGTATGTCCCTGATTAATTTATATAGTGAGTGACGATATCTATTTGGGCCCCTTGATGGAGATAGATTGTTTGCTAGCAACTGATACAATTATCTCTAGATCAAGAAACGTATAATCTGCAAGAATGACACGTTCCTATCTTGGATTATACGATGATATCGTGTGACATAAGAATCAAAATAGGGAAGCTAATTATTCTCTCATGCAGGATTGAAATATTGTAGCAGTACACTATTTATGCGAATTGGGAATCATAACGTGTTGCTAGATACCGCTTATGATTATTGGAATTAAATAGCACTTTAACTCCATGTCCAACGTAGCATAAATCCTCAAAGGGTCACACAAAATTGGTGTTTAACCATACGTGCATTATTTATTTATTTACAATAGTTAGTATTACAAAATATGATAAGTTGATTAATTAATTAAATAGCGTTATAGACCGTTATAATTAATTAAATCAAATGGATCATATAAAATAAATTAATGCATTGTCTAATCTCTAAATAATTATTATTAAGTTAATAATTATTTATTCAACACATATGTTAATTAAAAGGCTTTAATTAAAGTGTTAATTAAAAGTCCAATAGGGAACCAAATTGGGAGCAACAAGAAAGGTCCATTTAATAATTGATTGAGTGGATCCATAATATAAAACACAAAGCCCATAGAGGCCCATAGTGTGGCCGGCCTTGCATGGAGGTAGGTGGGTGGCACTGTTATAATTAGATGGTGTGAGGTAGATAGGATTAGCACACTATATAAAGGGTTGTATGGTTGCAAATCCACCTCTCTCCTCTCCCACAAAACCTAGCCGCCCCTAGCCTCCTCTCTAGGCCGGCGCCTCCTCCCTCTTCCTCTCCCTATTGCTCATGTGTTGAGCACCCCTTCTTCCTCAAATAGACTTGTTGATTTGCTTGAAGAAAGGGTTAACTAGGGATTAGTCTTATCCTCCAAACTACTAGCATAGTTTGTTGAGGATTTGGTTAATACCATAGTGGACTCGAGGCATCCCGACGTGGAGGCCTTTGGAGCACGCACCACCTACACACAAGCTTTGGTTCGAGCCTCTTGATTACGATATCAAGAAAGGTATAGCTTTGAACCTCTTCTCTTTTGTGTGAATGGCTTTAAGTACTAGTTCCTTTGTGTGCATGCTTTATTGTGGATAATTAAGAGTAATTAACCATAAAAATTAAAATTATGCACCTAACTAACACCTCCACGATAGATAGAACAATGGTGATTCAACCCTAGCATCGAGGCGCTTCGTCAACCCTGCTCACCCAGCCCATCGAGGCGCTTCGTCAACCCTTCGACGGCCCTCCGTCGACCCATCGCCGACGCTCCGTTAGCCCATCAACTGCGCTCCGCCAAAACAAAGGACCGCTAAAATGAGATCGAGCCGCTAAAACTTAGACCGTCTCTTCGAATACTAATAGGATGGTTCTCATGAAATCTCAGGATCAAAATAGGCTCAACGTAGATTATCAGGAAGTATATTGAATTGATATGTATATGTTGAAATTAGTTATGTAATTTTTACTTTTGCTAGAATCGTCTGAAGCTTAGTTGTAGAAAATAACTTTGATGAAATAAAGAAATTCATCTTGATTGTTATTTTATCTTTTGCATTTCATTTTCATTTCTTCATATTTTTATCTCAAATATAGGACTTATCAATTTCTGAGATTGACAATTTTTTGTTTCAATTTTTAAAATTTTGGATTTCTTGGCAAACTCATACCGGTAACAAAGTGGTACTAATCATTCTTTCTCCTGCAACACTTCGTGTACCAGAAACGCCAGAGGTTTGTTAATTGCTGAGAAGATGCGTGCACATAGTATGCGTAATTGCAGGAAATTATTTGCAAAGAATGCACCTATCTGGCATATAGCATGCATAATTGCTGGAAACTATTTTTCATTATAGTCATATCTTGTATTTTTTTTTTCTTTTTCAATTCTTGTGTAGCCTATCTCTGAAATTTGGGCTTTGAACTTCCCAGTTATAACTAAGTATAACTAAATTCGTAGTTAAAAAAAAAATTATGAAATTTGACAACTCGTATGGGTTGTTTACACCAGCAATCTCAGTGACAAGAAAATACAACTCATATGGAGCGTCGGCGGAGCGCAGTTGATGGGCCAACAGAGTGTCGGCAACTGGTTGACAGAGCGCCGTCGAAGGGTCGACGGAGTGCCGCGACGGACTGGGTGAGCAAGCTGCGATGCTAGGGTTCACTATGAGGCTGAGCAAATTAGATGCGAAGGGAGAGAGTTTCAGAAATTAATTGAGATAAAAGGGCATTTTGATCAATTTGAAATTATATTGTATTTAGAAGTATGTTTATACGGCAAATGTGACAATTTTGTAAACAAATTAGTTTTAGGGTGGCATTAAGCTGAGAGTTCATTTTGAAGTGGTATTTCTCTTATAATATACAACTATGTGATTTATCTAAAATACTCTCTTATGAAAATATATATACTATCTGAGTCTAATTAAAATACTCCCTTATATTGTTTACTTACTCACATAAATAATTGTTCATTTTAACTTATTAAATACTCCCTCATCTTATTAGTTATTTCCTTACCATTAATTATATACTTCTATAATACAAATAAAATACTCGCTTATGATATACATGTTGTACTAAACGTCTCTAGGTTTGTCGATTGCAAAACAATATCATTTGGCATTTAACAATCTTCTTTGAGTTTTATAGGAAGAAGATACAATTTATGAGGACTTGGATAAAAGCTTTAAGAAAGATCAAGATCAAGTCATTAGAGAGCTTGTAGGCTAGTTTAGACTAGGATAGAAGGTATACTTTAGTCCTTGTTTATCCTTAAAATGGTCTAGATAGCGAAAAACTCAATAAACTAGCAAAATCCTGTTTTCTGTGACCTAGCGTCGTACAACGCTAGATAGAGTTACACAACGCTAGAACAGCTAAATTCATACTTTTGTGAATCAACGTTGCACAACGCTATATAGAGTTAGGCAACGCTGAGTCACAACGTTGTACAACGCTCAGTAGAGTTGTACAACGCTACAGTTAAAAAAAACTTGGAAATTTTCCTGAGTACCATCGTGCAACGCCATATAGCGTTGCACAACGCCACAAAAATCCCAAGTTAGCTGTGCTATTTTTACATGCAAAGTCTCTGGAGACGTTAGCCAACGTCTTTCAGCGTTGGGTAACGTTAGCGTTGTGTGACGGCATATAGAGTTGTACAACGCTCTGTTGAATCTGTCAGAGTTGTTCCTTTTGTCTCCCTTTAGCGTTGTGTAACGCCATTCAGTGGCAAGCAACGCTCTGACAATTTCCAACGGAATTGTCGGAGCTTTCCTTTGGTTTTACACTCCTTCGTTGTGCGACGGCAAATAGCGTTACACAACGCTCTGACAGACCAACGGCTATTTTAAAGAGCCGTTAGAATTTACAACGGTCATATTCCAGCGTTGTATAACGCTATTCAGCGTTGTACAACGCTGTGGCCTGTTTTTGCTGGGGAACTGCTCATTTCGAGCCCTATATATATCCACCCCTTGTTCTCTCTCTTTAGAGGGCTTCACTTTGCAAAATTAGACCAGAATTGAGCCTTTGAGCATAGGGATACTCTCCCACTTGAGCTTTACATAGCTAGACCATCTTGAGAGATTTAGTAGCCTCAAACACCACCGCCCCGACATTGTCGCTAGGTGTAGGTTGGAATAGGTTGAGAGCTCTTTTCCTTTGAGGCCGTTGTGCCATTCGAGTTAGGCCGATCCGCCTCGAGTGTCCTTGTGACGAGGTGATTCGGTTCGAAGTTGTAGTCCCGTTCTTGTTGGAATTGAACGGAGCACACCCTTTCGTGGTAGCGGAACTCCCGGAGACGTACGACTAAGGCTAGCACTTTCTAGCGGGTCGGAACTCCGTAATCATACCGAGTGTTCAATTTCTCTCTCTCTTTTTCTCTTTATTATCTTGCTATACTTGAATTGCTTGTGTGCTTGCTTGTATTGGGTACCAATTGAATTGTGTTAGGGTAGTTCATACCAAACCGGTCCAAAACCTTAAATCGCTTCCGCTAAACCTTGATTAAGCCGCCTCCATTAGGGACAACAAAGTGGTATCAGAGCGGGAACCTCGATTAAGCTATTCTTAATCTCGGTTTTCGGTCATGGCGGCTCGGTTTGTAGAGAGACCGGATAAATTAGGCCAAAATTGTAGAAATTTTTCTTTTTGGAAGAGATGCATGGTGAACTACCTCAATATCTTGGGATATTGGCATGTGGTAGAAAATCGGTATACCCCCGAACTTAAACCAAATTCGGTAGAATTGACCAAGAAGTCTCGTGATAACCGAATGGACAATGATTGTGCGGTTAATGCCATATTAGCCTCGGTCCATGAATCAATTGGTGTGACCATTAGTTGTTTTGATCTAGCACACGATATGTGGATGGCTCTCCTCACCCGTTATGAGGGAAATTCTCAAATTAGGCATTCTAAATTGTATGAATTGTACTCTCAATTTGAGAATTTCCACATAAAGGATGGTGAATCCATTGAGGATATGTACACTCGTCTTGTACAACTCCAAAATGAATTCACCGAAAGAGGTGAGCCCCTAACAAATGGCAAGATTGTAGGGAAGATGATGCGGGCTATGAGTGGACGGCACGAATGGGATGCTCACATCACGTCGCTTGAGATCATTATCCGGATGGACCATGCGTACACCCCGGAGCAAATGTACACCGAGCTTCGATGTGTTGAGGAGAAGCTCAAGCAACTCGCTGTTGAACCCTAAAATATTCTCATAAATACCGAGAAACGGTAAAGCGGAATTTGATATTTTAGACATGGGTCAAATATAGGAGGCGCCCGACAGTCTGAAAATTATCCCGATCAATCGGGAGAGTTTATTTACAGATAAGAGGACAGAGGTATTTTGATATTATGCAACATGTCTTTTCTGTGAAAAATACGAGCCATGCCCCGAAATATCGCACGAAAATATATGAGCCACGCCCCGAAATATCGTACGAAAATAATTATATGATTTCATAAATATTTGTGAAATTATATGATAAAATTGACATGGGCATCAAAATATATCAAAATTCTAACATATAAATCCATCAAGATTCGTGCAACAAATATTCCATGATCAAATTTTGTTCTTACTGCTCTGGCCCACTTCGTTTCGGCCCAATCCATATCAGCCTATATCAAAAAAAAAAAAAAACAGAAAGCCCATGAGGAAAATAATGATGCAATGGCCCAGCCCATCACTTCGTCTCCTTCGTTCGACTGCTTCTGTTCTTACGCACGCCATGACGCCAAGAGCTCCTCTGACGAACGCCGTGACGCAGGAGAGGACCCCTCTCTCTCGCACGCCTGTTGAAAAATGAGACCAAGCAATGATGGCAGGGAATGGAATCTCGCTCTCCCCTCCTTCTCGCGCTGTGCATCTGTCTCCTCTCTCGCCTGCTGAGACACAATGATAGGCACCTTCTTTTAATCCTGATTGGCACACAACGCCTCATTGCATCCACTTCTCCGACAGGTACTGACAGAGAAGAGAGAATCTCAACGCCAACGGATAAGATTATCTCCATCTTCTCCAGTGAAGTTGAGATAAAGAAGGCTCAATTTCGTGGGACTTATGAATTGACTGTGGCCAAATTAAGGGAAATGAAATGAAATTGATTTGATTTCATGGTCAAGAGATAACCAGGAAACATCCTTGAAGATGTATGAGTGGTCAATTAAAACGACTTGTGAAGCAAAGCCGTATATGTTGTGGAAATGGCCTTCAACAGATTATTGTTTATCATGGCATATGATGTGCACATTAAAATTAGGAGATACCTGAATTGTTAATCTGGAGAATTCACAAGTCATGATGGCATGGAGCAACCATAGTTGAAGCCAAGTGCCATATTCTTAAGAGGACAATTAATAATCAGAAAAGAAGGCAAATCATGGAGATGTACAAGTTCTCAATTGCACAAAATTACTCATTAGGGGCATGATATTCTTACCAAAAATCAAATAGAGATATAGAGAAAGGAAATAATTAAAGAGGCACTGGATTGATATGGCTCGAGCTAGAATGGAAAGTAAGGTCCATAAGATGAAATTGCATTGAAAAGAAGCTGCAAAGCCAATTGAAGATTGTTGGGATGGCAAGGCCAATTAAACTGATATTGCTTGTTCTATGTGCTGGAATTAACAAGTTCAAAGGAGCATGTATTGAAATAAAAAATTGAGCCATTCTATCATCAAAATAAAGCTGATATGACATATGTTTGAACTGGAGATCATATGACACAAAGAATTAATGCTGTTAAAAGAAAGAGAGGAGTGTCTCACTAGTGGCATAGTCAATAAAAGCAAAGACATAAACGAGATTCTCTAAGTATGAATGGTATGGAAAAGTTCTGTGTAAGAAAACAGCAGGGGTAAAACCGTCCAGAAACTCTAAATTTCATATTATTGGTGTCACCAACAGTAATTGATCCCTTCCCCTATAAAAGGAGCAGCCATGCAAAGAAGAGACACATCATAAACACACGAGAGACACAGCAATCAAGCATACATCACAAGGCTATATTACTTTGTATACATTCTGTGAGAAGTAGGGGGAAAAAATATTGTTAAGTTAGGATAGCCACAAAAAAAAGTGTGTTAGTAGAAGCACTAGCTTCATATTGCGATCAATCATCTGCACTATTTCTTTGTAATTTGAGTGTAATTTGTGTAAGTGAAGTAAGAAGACTTTCTCTTTATCTTTGCAATTTTCATTTCTGTTATCTTCTCTTCTGGCTTTACACATACATAGCAACAATGTAAGGAGTCAATGAATACTGGTTCATATGTAAATATGCATATAAAATCATGAATGCATTTGACTTACATAAATATCAACAATAACGTATGGAGTAACTAAAAACTATCCTTATCATATATATTGCCCTTTATATTCTATACTCATGTAGAATCACATTTGTATTAGATATAGATGTAATGTAAGATATCATGTAGGAAATAAAATTAAAATAGACTATGTCTAATTAAGCATATATATATGAAGTAAACCATTGTATAAAATAAAAAAATGGACAGCAACAAGGATAGCAGGTTTCTTTCTAAAAAAAAGGACAGCAGGTAAAAAAAAAGAGAGATGATGGACAGCAGGTGAAAAATAAAAAAATAATAATAAAAGAAAAAAAGAGGACAGCAGGTATTGGAGTTCATGGAGTAGCACACCCCCCTCCAACTGGCCAATGCACTGAAGGAGGCAGTCACTTCAACATAAGCCATGCTAAGGAGTTGTGTAGTGGAGGGTCAATTATGTCAGCTTGATGGCTTGCTATTCCATATATACAAGCTGTTGGGGTTTACACATCTTTATACAAGAATGCCTCACTACCATCACCACCACTGCCTCAAGTATGCCAAGGAGGAGCTGTGCATTGGAGATTCTATTGAGTTGGTTTAATGGCCTGTTGTTTCTCAAAAACAAGTCATTATTAACCAATGAAAAGTGACCTCATCATGATCACCATGGCCAGAATCAAAACAAGGAGAAGGCCCATGCTACCATGGTCTCATGATGCAGTTGAGGAAATACCTGTCTTCAGGGGCATGCCAATATACTCCTCAATCCCCAATCAATCCTCAACATTGTCAGGATGTGATGACAATCAAAGGAAGGCCAGCCAACAGCTTGTCACCATGGCTGAGTCAAAATCAGGGAGTAACCCCCAGATGAAGGCACTCGGCTGCCAAATTGATGATGCAAACACCTTCCTGCGGACATCACCAAGCTCATAGACACCTTATTTGACCCCCACCATGGCCAGTCAACTGGATTGACCAATCCATCGCCATGGCGGGTCCTGACTGAGGTGAGGCATCATGCCAGAGGGACTCAACAGTCGAATTGAGATCACACCAAGATATATGGATCCCCCATGATGCTCTCAGGCTTCCCAATTTGGTATGAACATCACCAGAAGCCCACAACCACCGTCAGCCCCTCATCAAACCCTAGCCGATTAGAGATGAGGCGATTGCAGTGTAGGAGACAGAGCTAAGCACGATTGACGGACCCCACCACATCAGGAGAACCTGACGATCTCTCACGACCTCATATTGGCATCCGACAGCCACCCAGTAGCACCAATCGCGCAGCCATGGCGGTTTCCCTATCAGTGGTTCGACGGAAGGAAGAGGAAGAAGGGAGAGAAGAACGGGTTTATTCCCTAGCTTGCATGAACATGGTGCAAACAACAACGGCTAAGGCCGTATCCACTGACAGTGGGACCCACTGATGAAAACGTTAGTAATTCCATGAAATACCGAGCGTATGGAAGGAACAGACCAGTTTTAAATAAACCGTCCCAAATTTTGTGATACTTTGTGGCACTTTTTGTGTGGCGAGTCAATACGGTGTAACAACCCACTGACAACCAATCAGAACACGCCATGTGTTTCCTCCCTCCCAGCTGATGTCGCTGCTGAGCTCCCATCTCTCCGCTGGTGTGGACCAACCAAAGCCTGACACGTGTCAACCTTGCTGATGTGGCATCATTTTATCGATGGAAAGTTTAAAAATTCGTAGAAATTCAACCGTAACTCAGAAAAATCCAAACCAAATTCCTACGGATCCAGAAAAATATGGAGAATACAGTCATGCCAAAACCACAACCAAAATCCAAACAGAATATTTTAAACCCATATTTCAAGCCCTGGCCAATCACAAATTGCCACCTAAACCTTATATTTATTTTAAAATCCAAAAAACCTTTAAAAATTCATGAAAAATCACATGAGGTTCAGAAAAATATGAGAAAAAATCCTGGAAGCTTAGAAAAATAAAGGGAATCTATTTGGCTAATCATCACCACTAAAAACTCCTACCATTATTCTTATTGGGATACTATGGAGAAAAGCCGTTTCGGCAAAGGCTCAAAGGCTCATGATCAAATCCCTGAAGGCATGGATAATATTATGAAATTCAGAAAGTCATACGGGAATACTAGCACGACCGAGTCTAGTGCTCCGTTTATGACTTAAGATAAAACTCATCGCAACCCCAGTGATCAAAACCACCAGACGGTCATCGTCACAGCGAAGGCAGATAAAAAAAATGGAGACACCGAGTACTGTTGCTAACAAACAAGAGTACTAGTGAAGTATCAAGCTCAATGACCTGGTTAAACTGAGACCCACTAGCCTCAAAACGATGGATAGTGAGATCTACCATGGCGTCACGGGACTCTATCAAGAGACCCGAAGTAATATACAAAACAAGTGAAGACCAAATCAACACTAAAGCAAAACTGGCGAAATTCTAAAGAGAATGCAAATTACACCGCAAGATATTATCAGTGAAGAATATGGATCTACCACATACGAGCAGAACTCTTTGCAGTCTGAGAAAAGCTCACAATGTTGTCCCAAGCCTGCTGAGACGATAGAAGCCATGATTATCAAAGGCACCCGCTCTCTCGAGAAGGCAGGAGGTCCTATCTTGAGTGTATGCAATCTACCCGCCAGAGATAACATATGCCAACACCGTTGACACAGGCACACAGCATTATGATCCTATCAAAGATATGCAAATATTGTCATTACGGACAAACTGCACATCATCATACCCGTACCTGGGGGAAAGATCACACTTCTATTTCAGGAGTCTACGATTATCTGAGGCACCCGCTCTCTCGAGAAGGCAGGAGGTCCTAACTTGAGTGTTTGCAATCTAACCGCCAAGGATATATCGAGGCCAACACTGTTGCTGTAAACGACTCCCTCATATTATATTAAAGACCTTATCCCACATCATACCACCACATCAGATGGATCCATAATCCTTACCCAAATAATATCCTCATTCAGAAACCGTCAATATGTTCCTTAGTCACATTACTTATGGCTCAAACAGCTCAGTAATGTCGACTTAGTCTATCTTTTAAATCAACAACCAGATCTCACACAACAAAACTTACCTCTTTCGGTGCTGGAGGGAAATTACAATGTTCCGGTCGGAAGCCGGACATTACTTGAACGCTCGCAAAGAATGCTCAGCGTCACCCAATTGACTTTCCTTAGCTAGATGCCAAGCATCATGTCACATTGACGCTTAATCAGGAATCAAGCGAAGCTTCAACAGCTGGTCAGAGACTGAGTGTCAGAGGAACACTCCCATGATCGAGAACCAACTGTTCATGACGTACCGGTCGGCAGCCGGACGTTACTTGAACGCTTAGCGTCATTTGAGTGACTCGTCTTGCCTAGATGTCAAGCATCACGTCACATTGAACGATTGGTCAGAGACTGAGCGTCAGAGGAACGCTCCTATGATCGAGAACCAATTGTCACCCGCACCTAGGGAAGCCAAGGGGCAGCTGACTTAGGTAGCACCCGCGCGCATAAGATTTTTGGACGCCCACAAACCCAAGGGTCTGGCGAAGGATAGTTTCAATGCTTCGGGTGAGAGCCGAACTGTTGAAACCTTGGATATTTCATGTGGCAGCTGAACTATCTACTGAACGTTTGAATAGCAATCAGGGTTCCTTGCAAGGTTTCGAGTAACACTTGGACTATCTATATGATATCTCGGCTGGCTACCAAGTATCATCAGAGTATTCCAAAGGAGGATCGGACCATCTGTTCAATACCCGTTTGGCGAACAAATGTCACTTTAACATCTGACTGGCATCCAGATGAAGTTCGGACACTTCAGGTGGCAGCTGAACTGTCCATTGAACGGCCGACTAGCAATCAGATTCCTTTCAACATTTCGAATAACAGTCAGACTATTGTTTGATACCTCGGCTGGCTACCAGGTATCACCTCAATACTCTGAGTGAAGATCGAATTGTTACTTATCTGATTGGCGAGTGGACGTCACTTCAACGCTTCGAAAAATAATCGAGTCATCTGTCCGATAAGCTGGCTGGCTACCAGATATCACTTCAGAGTCTCAATTATGATCGAATCGGAAGGGAACATCTGACTGGCACCCAGATGTCACTTCTAAACGATTCAGATAGCAATCGGACCAATTGTTTGGTACCTTGGCTGGATACCAGGTATCACCTCAATACTCCGGATGATAATCGAATTGGCACTTAACACTTGGCATGCAACCAAGCGTCTTCGGTTCAGGTGGCAGCTGAATCGATTCCTGGATATTTGACTTGCGACCAGATGCACTGTCGACACCTCAAGCAACAATCGAATAACCTGTGGGATATCTTGGCTGGATACCAGATATCACCTCAGTATCTCGAATGATGGTTGAACCGTCTACTCAATGTCTGAATAGCAACCAAATGTCTCCTGAACGCTCTGAACAACAATCGGATTATCTGTTTGATATTCTGGCTGGCTACCGGATATCACCTCAGTACTTCGGATGGAGATCGGAACGTCACTCAACGTCTGATTGGCAACCAGATGTCTTAACGATTCGAGTGGCAGTCGAATCGTTTCCCCTGATACCTTGGATGAAAACTAGATACCACTTCAACGCTTCAAATGGCAACTGGATCGTCTACTTGATATCATGGCTGGAAACCATGTATCAACGCAACGCTTCAAGCGACAAGAGAACCGTTTATTTGATATCTTGGCTGGAAACCGAGTATCATCCCAAGAAGAAGAAACCGAACATTGCCAAATGTCACTTCAACGCTTCGGGAGCAAACCGAATCGTCACTTTGAACATCGCCAAATGTCACTTTTAACGGAAGCCACTCCGTCTATGGAACGTCTTGGTCAGGTACCAGATGTCACTTAACGCTCTATGCCCATCGAACGAGCGTCACCCCGCTTCCCGGGAAAGGTCAAGGGGCAACCGACTCGGGTCGCACCCGCGCGCATAAGATTTTAACGCCCATAAACCCAGGGGTCCGGCGTCTGTAACATCCACAAGCCCAGGGGCCTGATGTCAACTTCAAAAAAAAAAGAAGAAGAAAACAACCTCAAGCACCACATCAACCAACTTTAACGATCTGATCAGGGATCGGATGTCACTTTCAAACAACCCCGCAAAGATCAACAGGAAGTCTAAGAAACCCGTTTCGGGAAGTCCATGCCTTATAAAAACAAAAATACAAACCATAAGAGCCTAAATCTTGATTCCGCACATTACAAAGAGAACTCGGAAAACAAGAAGATTACAAGCGTCCAGCTACGGCAGTCAACTGAAACCTCTACAAGCTAAGAACTCCAAAGACTGCTGTCCCCTGCAATCCAAAGTCCACAAAAAAAAAATATAATAATATGATATATTAATATTGCATTATAGTAGTAATATTAATAAAAAATAAAAAAAAAATAAAAAATAAAAAATATATAAATGCATGATAGGACCGCTAATTGCATATTTACAATTCCCTAACAGCTCACGACACACAATCCTTTGGTTTTCCCGATCTAGAGGTGCTCCTGACCATGTCGGAGGTAATTAACAGTAGGGGCTTGCGCCTACTGGAAAGAAAGGACCCCTTCAAATAATAAACCCTCGTGAGAACTCAAGACCGTACAGGTACCGCGCTTCGGGGTGGTATCGGTATCGGCCTCTTGAGGCTCGTGAGGGGTATCTGATCTGCATTCTTTTTTGCCCCTCAATCCGAGACCGAATTTTCCTCTGTTGATCCGAGGGCCGTGAAAAAGTGAGAGACAGGTTCTGGCACGCCCGGTGGGACCTCTTTCTCCTCTCATCAGGGAAAATCAAAGGATATAGTGTATGAGTTAGGGAATTGCTGATTTAACATGTCACTGACAATAATTTCAAGTTACAATTTTGCAGAAAATGGCATATGCGAACAACAAGCATGATGTGGGACCTGCTCCAGGCATGCTCATGGTTGGGTCCATCCCGATTACCTTTCCAACGGTGCAGGTGGCCTCAGACACTCCTTTCACCATTTATGATGTTGCGACAACAGACACGAAATACGCCAATGCCATTTCGACAACTATCTTTGGGGCAAATGAATGCTTCAAGGAATCTCAAGATGAAGGAATCAATGCTGTCACCAAACCAACACTCATATCCGCGACAGAGGAAGACACTTCCCACGCCCAGGACCTACAACTACAAGCATATCAAGATGAATTGGCGATTCAGGGGAACATACCAATGAGAAGCTATTCTGCTCCACTTGAGATTGTGGAGGAGAAATCGCTTGAGATACAGAACTCACCTCCTCATTGCAAGACAGTATTGGTTCCGGTGTCTGCCCAGACAAAGAATATTACAGCTGCCAAAATCGATCAAAAATCATGCCAAATGATTAATGATAAGAAGGATAAAAAGGCAGCCCACCTAGCTACTCCCGTGCCTGCGCGTATTTCAAAAACAAAGAGAAGGCAAATGGGGGCACGAGATCAAAAACTTCATGACCATGAGGGGATGGAGGCGGGAAACCAAAAGAAAAATACATCGAAAGATGAAACAATCATGGTCAAAGAAGAAGAGAAAATAATCGAGGAATACATTCCATTGTCCTCAAATGATTCACAAGTTAATCCGGAGATTATCCACGCATTAAACAAAAGTGTCAAAAGATTCCATCAGTCAATACGACAAAATGGAGGATGTGATGCCATGAAAGTGGGCACGAAATTGAAGGATGTTGCAACTGTTTGTGCAACTAGTGATGAAACATATAGCCCTGGAAGCCCCAAGCAAAATTCAGAAGAATCTTATGCGCATCGAACGGTTGAAGAAACCATCGATGATAATTTTTCATCGATTACCTTTACGAAGAACGATCTCCCCGATGGAGCAACGTATCATAATAAACCATTGTACATCACGGGAGTATCAAATGGAGTTAAAATCAACCGAATACTAGTCGATCCAGGGTCAGCAGTTAATATCCTTCCATTGGAGTCACTGAAATACTTCTCGCTCGATAGTAATACCTTGACTCAAAGCCGATCAAAGATCTATGGGTTCAATTTACATTCTCAGAGAGCACTTGGAGTAGTCACTCTGAAGTTCCGTTTTGGAAAACTCGAAACTCAAGCAAAGCTCTATGTCATGGATGCCAGCGTATCTTATAAGGTGTTATTAGGTCGCCCTTGGTTGCATACATATCAGTTGGTACCTTCCACCTTGCATCGATGCATAAAGTATATCAAAAATGGAACCCATGGAGTGATAAAAGGGGAGGAGCGTCCTTTCTCTATCTATGAAATGAGACTTCCAGATGCAAAGTACTTCACACCCAGGCCACTTCTGGGGGCAAACTCTCAACAAAGACCATCGGATACCAATGACAAATCCCTAAACCGAAAATCGGACCCTACACAAGCCAATGACAACGATAAGGCCATAAGCGGAGAAATACCTGATGCATGTGACAGGCCTCGCTCAGGAACATTTAAAGAACATCCTGACAGACGTGAGATAACAATTCAACCTCTGAAGAAAAGGCAACTAAGAAGAGAATCTATTTCCGATAAATTCTTCGAAAAAATAACAACTGAAGGGATAAACCAGGCTGCTCAGACAGAGGCCTCATTTGCACCAACAGACCGTGCTAACACCAAAATCATGCAAGACAGCCATTTGACACATTCAGAGAACCATGAGTCATGTTGCATGATTCATGTGAGTGATTCTGATGCTGAAGGCGAAGATGATGAAACACAAATTTATGCCTCAAAAGTGATTCGGTCAATCCAAAACGAAAATGATGCAAGTCGCTTGTTCGAAAATTTCGGCACTTCAAATCCACATCCAAATCTCGAGGCAAGAGAAACATCATTTCCGTGCCCTTACCAGGAAATGGGGGCAAATGAAACACCATACTTTTCAGATCGCTCTAACAAGACAACAAGGTCCGCGTGCGAGATTTCAGATGATAAGGAAACGGGAGACCATTCCGTCAGAACTCAAGAAGATAGCAACAAGCATGCTGACACAAAAGCACTACAAATTCCGCTCCTAGGCCCACCCCTAGTAAGATTCGTACCAGAGCGAATTATGAATATAAATCAATGCATGCCCGAAAGATGCCATGAGAATTTAGTTGATGCTTCAAGGATAAAGTCGGGCTATTTGAAAAGCTCATCAATGCTAAGATCTTTCGAAAAATTTGAAACCTCTCCCGGTACTTCCCTTGAAACACAAGGACTGGTGAATCAAGAGTTGCAAAGAGTTGGAATGCCTCACTCCATCCAACATTCAAGATGGAACAGAAGACCATATCCCGAGAAATATGATTTGGTACCTTACCCTAAGGGGTATATTAGACCAAAATTCCAATTATTCGACGGGAGAACTAAGAAATGTCCCGAACAACACGTGTTCAAATTTATGATCGCATGTGGTGATACAGAGCACAATGAAGCCTTATTAATGCGACAATTCCCTTTAAGCCTAACAGGAGCAGCATTTGACTGGTACATCTCATTGGAGGAAAATAGTGTTAAAACATGGGATGAAATGACAGATATGTTCTGCTCGAGATTTGCAATATTTTCTCCAAAAATTACAATGGATGATATGGTGAGAGAAAAGCCAGGAAAAGGGGAATCTGTCAGTGACTACATTACTCGGTGGAGGAACATGAGCTTTCGTTGCCAACCCCGAATTCCCGATCATGAGGCGGTAAAAATGATAATAGATAATATATATGGACCGATTAAGCCGTTCCTAGTAACAAGAGATATCACCAAATTTGATACCCTGCTCACTGCAGTGTCAAATTATGAGAGCTTAGGTCCAGAATCATGGTCATGTCATCCTAAAAGGAAAGGGAAGAAGGCAAAACCCAAGAGGACTCGAGTATCGAGAATACCATCCTCATATGAAGCCGACAGTAGCTCAAGAGTCTCGAACAATAGGAATATTGGTTGTTCATTTGACCGTCCTAATAACAACCCTAAAAGGCTCTTGTCCGTAGCAGAATTATCTAGCAAGCCCTATTCATTCAGAAAAGAAATGGTTCCTAAACTATTTCGGCTAGCCATGGAAAATAATCTTCAGTTGCCACCAAGCAAGCATCCACATGAAATGGAACGATTCAACAATCCAAACTTTTGTCCGTACCATAGGGTATTGGGACACAAGATTGAAAATTGTTGGGTGTTCAAAGACTGGATAGAAGAGCAAGTTAAATCAGGCGGAATATCATTGTTAAGAGGCGAAAGGCAAGAACCTAAACCACATGAGTGTTCTGACGCTGATTCAGATGAAGAATCCTTCACTGTGCATGCAATCGGGATAAGAGATGAAGTTAAGGAAGGAACACAAAGCCTGAACGATGAAATTAAACAAATTTTACTCGTGATGATGGAATCTAATGAAAATATCCATGAGACAAGGAGAAACCCATTCAGAGAAAATCCGATATACACCGTTTGGGCAAGTAATGAAATTCAAGGAGAAGGAAACCCGATGTATATCAACGGGAAAGACAATTATGCCCAAAAAGAAAATGCACAAACTAAGGATAACGAGTCATGCTACATGATCCATATAAACGACTCTGATTCTGAAGATGAAATACTTTGGGTAGCTCACAACAACAGTTATGGAAGCCCGATATATATTGTCGGGACTGACAATGATACCCAGGAAGGAAATGCACAAAGTTGGAGTAGTAATATTGAAGAAATCTGCCCAGTGATTGAGGAAGCGACCTTTGAAGAGAAAGAGAATCCATCTCAAATAAACTCAGTGTGTGGGATAGAAAATAATATTCAAGAAGAAAATATACAAAATTGGAGTAGCGACATCGGAGATGTCGTACTCGAGAGGAAAGAATTTAAGAAAGCTACTCCCAAAGAGGAGAAAGATCAATCTCAAGAAGACCCGATATATGGGATAGATAATAAAACTCCAAAAGGGAATGTACAGAGTTGGAACGGTAAGACTAAAGAGATCGCACCCGTAACGATAGGGTCTGAAAGCATCCTCACCGAAGAAAGCAAAATGCAAGAAGCCCCAACTGCCATCACATGTGACGAACGACAAACTATGGAGAGCCTTGTTGCGCATTTACAAGAACAAGAACAACAGATCATGATGCTCCACCAAAGGAACACTGAGATATGCCGAGAGATGGACGTACTCTTGAAGAAAAATATTGAGATCCGAAGATTGCTAGAAGATTTGCAGGGGGCAGGTGACAACACCCTAGCCATGTCTAAAAAGCAGTTCGAGAAATTAAATACAAAAAAGGGCAAGAACAAAATGAAGGATGTTCAGATTTTTCTAGGAAAAGAAACATCAATAACAAAGGAGCCTGAAGGTGCTAGCAAATGCGAAAACCGGAAGAAAGGTGTGTCACTAAGAGAGCGAAAGAATAAGCCGTATTCTTTTCGAAAAAGCAAAACTACTGAGATCTTCAATATAGCCATGCAGCATGATTTACAATTACCAGAGTGTAAACGTCCAGAAGAAGAGCATCAACATTGCGAACCTAACTTTTGTCTATATCACAGAATCCTCGGACATACAATCAAGGATTGCTACATATTTAAGGATTGGGTTGAAGATAAACTCATAAAAGGAGAATTGCGTCTCCCAGAGCACATTCTACAAGATCCAGCACCCCATAAATGATGCCAAGCGATTTAATCAGGGGGCAAAAAAAAAAAAAAAAAAAACTACAAAATCTTCTACCCCAAGTTAAGGATGCCTATTGAAAATAAAAGAAACACTACAAGGAAGCCTGTGACGGTTATGTGAAGCCGGTAAATCGGCATAGAGAGGGACAATAACTCTAGGATGACAAAGGGGTCGATGATCCGCCAAGATACACAAACCCTAGCAAATGGCTCAAGATCGATGAGGGCACATACATTCATTTTCCAACATCCCAAGAAGGTAGAAATGAAGATAGCCAGCCACAAAGCATTCTCTGAGACCCATGGTAGTATTGCAACGCTCGAAAGTCTCCTCATTTCAAGAAGAATGATAACCATGGGAGCCATGAGACTAACCGAAAGACGCCAGAGCATGTTTGCAGTTTGGTGTAAGAATTGGGAGTTGATGAAAAAGTCCTCCATATATATAGGCAAAATAATACATTCAAGCCCCTAGAACATAACCCGGAAAAATCGGGTATGTCACAGGCACATCGAGTATAGTGGCAGACAAAGAAGTGACGGGAGTCTCCCGGATGAATGACATGTCGAATACAAACAAAGACCGACAGAAAGTAATGATGGTTCGACATAGGGTGGACCAGTGCTTAGCAAGGAATTGATTCATAGATAAAAATAGGGTGACCAATGCTAAGAAATCCTGTTGGGCCAAGATTTCATGGGCCTTTGTCAAGAAAATGTTCCACGAAGAAATCGATATCTCTGAAGAATTTTAAAAGGGCATTCCACGAGGACCACAAAATATTGACTACAGATGCTGTTAAAAATCATGTCTTATATTAAAGGGATGGCTTGCCGCAAGGCAAAATGAGATATCTCTTCCACAACAAAAATTTCCCGAAACTCCAGAAAATTCCACAGCCAAATCTCTACAAAATAAAAGGGCCTATTGATAGTGCCGGCCTTAAACCTACTATCACCGGTGAACGTTCATCCTACCGGTTTCGAAAACGATGAACGAGGGTTTTGTCATTTTGTCCCTTAAACAAAATAAATAACAATTTCCCATTTCTTATTTTATTTTGCAGGTACATGGAGCAGCTGAAGCCTTATGTCCCTAAAGGAAAATAAGGAGTGTCTTGCATTATAGCGACATAAGACGTTTCCTCCACCAAACATATATCCTAAGCACCACAAAATCTACAAGCCTAAATTCCACTTTCAAAATGGTCAATTGTTGGAGTGAGCCATAATTCAACCAATAACGGTAAGTTCATTATACCGGCATTAAATAATGAACAGGGTTTTTTGTATTTTGTCCCTGAAACAAAATAAAGGCACGAAAAATAATGGGAGATGAACAAATCAACCACAAATCGTGGCATTGCATTCATAAAATTGAGGGATACATGCTACCTACTCCAATCGATTTTATCCCCCGAAAAATACAAATGGAGAGCTGTTATACCAAGAGCTACAAGAATAGGGAGCCAGAAAAAATAAAAGCAAGAAGGCCGCTTGTATTCTGGGAGTTCAGGCGGAGCAGAATTAACACCCCAATCGTAGGAAGGAAGTGGCCTCCAGTAAGCATGGATCTCTTGGTCATATGGGTTTTCCCAGTCACCACCAAGAGCGTGCACGATTTCCAGTGCCGTATCCTCTTCAAGTTCCTCGATCTCCTCCGTGGTATGGCCCGGATGGTCGTTAAACTCGTCAGAAGAAGAGGGGAAATGCTCATCGCCTTCACTAGCCATTTGATAATATTAATGAAGAGGTGGCGGAAAGGTAGAATAGAGAAGTCAGGTTAAAAAAAAAAAGGGGAAGAGACGCGATAAAAAGGAATGAGAAAGAGAAAGAGACAAAAAAGGGGGACCGTAACCATGGTGAATGCGCACGCGTGACCACACTACAACACCGCGTTCCCTAGACGAGAAGACATTACATGATATGTTGGCCCACGGTCATAAAGAGACAAATATTGGAATCAGCAAAACACGAGGCGAATAAAGAAACACATATATTACAGCATCATAAAAGCCTCCCATTACAAGTTTTAACGCAAACGTGTCATACATGTGTCTACACGGCCTTACCCAACACACATACAACAACAGAGTGCCCATGATAATACATAGAAAAACCACCATACAAAATGACTATCATGGTGCAACGCAGTTCCACCACGACAAAGCTGGCCTAATATGAGATAAAGAAATTGCAAAGCTAGAGGCTAGTGCCATTTCGAAGCAACCACATTATCCAGGGCGGAAAATGAGACACTCCTGATTAAAGCAGCATACAAGAGCAAGGAAATGATAGGCGTGTAATTCTTTTCATGAATGACTCCTTTCGCAGTAGAGATTTTGCAAAAGAAGTGCGCCATGAGGAGGATAAGCTCGTCACACCTTCTGAAGAGACCTCAACTTCTACATGTGACAAAGGAGACCTCAACTTCTACATGTGAAATATTGGAGCAAAGCGTATAAGATGTCCTATGACATCTTGTTTCCTACCCCAGACATTAAAGAAGAGATGCTAGAATTAGCAATGTGAAGATATTATGGGTAAAATGGGAGATTCCCGGAAAGACCCAGAGATTACTCAAGGCATCACAAAGCTATCAAAACTTTAAAAACTACTCAAGAGATGTTGGGATATTTTCTCAAAGCATTCATGGATCATGGTGGGAGATATAAATGGGAAGTTTAACAAAAAGAGATGGTGACAAAAGAGAAAAAGAACTCCCATATATAGACTCGGATAAGGTCTCACTGTGCATAACCGAACCAAAAGGGGAATCTATCCGAACCTGGAACCGAACCTCTAAGGCCACATGGTAACAGGCAAAGATGTGACACAAAGACAATGACGCATCGAGAATTGGCGAAAATTGAATGTGGGGCTTAATACGGAATTACCATCCAACGAAGAAAAGACAACAACTTTACCAGGCATGCGCATACCCGAGTAGCAGCGTCATATTTATCATAAATATGGGGGGCATCATATTTCAGTAACAAGCTGATAGAAGACAAATATAGAAACAGTAACTCTTGGCAAGGCACCAGAGCAGGTCACTCGAAGATAATTCTCCTAACCCGCTCTGGTGGGGGGCATTTGTTGAACCCTAAAATATTCTCATAAATATCGGGAAACGGTAAAGCAGAATTTGATATTTTAGACATGGGTCAAATATAGGAGGCGCCCGACAGTCTGAAAATTATCCCGATCAATCGGGAGAGTTTATTTACAGATAAGAGGACAGAGGTATTTTGATATTATGCAACATGTCTTTTCTGTGAAAAATACGAGCCATGCCCCGAAATATCGCACGAAAATATATGAGCCACGCCCCGAAATATCGTACGAAAATAATTATATGATTTCATAAATATTTGTGAAATTATATGATAAAATTGACATGGGCATCAAAATATATCAAAATTCTAACATATAAATCCATCAAGATTCGTGCAACAAATATTCCATGATCAAATTTTGTTCTTACTGCTCTGGCCCACTTCGTTTCGGCCCAATCCATATCAGCCTATATCAAAAAAAAAAAAAACGGAAAGCCCATGAGGAAAATAATGATGCAATGGCCCAGCCCATCACTTCGTCTCCTTCGTTCGACTGCTTCTGTTCTTACGCACGCCATGACGCCAAGAGCTCCTCTGACGAACGCCGTGACGCAGGAGAGGACCCCTCTCTCTCGCACGCCTGTTGAAAAATGAGACCAAGCAATGATGGCAGGGAATGGAATCTCGCTCTCCCCTCCTTCTCGCGCTGTGCATCTGTCTCCTCTCTCGCCTGCTGAGACACAATGATAGGCACCTTCTTTTAATCCCGATTGGCACACAACGCCTCATTGTATCCACTTCTCCGACAGGTATTGACAGAGAAGAGAGAATCTCAACGCCAACGGATAAGATTATCTCCATCTTCTCCAGTGAAGTTGAGATAAAGAAGGCTCAATTTCGTGGGACTTATGAATTGACTGTGGCCAAATTAAGGGAAATGAAATGAAATTGATTCGATTTCATGGTCAAGAGATAACCAGGAAACATCCTTGAAGATGTATGAGTGGTCAATTAAAACGACTTGTGAAGCAAAGCCGTATATGTTGTGGAAATGGCCTTCAACAGATTACTGTTTATCATGGCATATGATGTGCACATTAAAATTAGGAGATACCTGAATCGTTAATCTGGAGAATTCACAAGTCATGATGGCATGGAGCAACCATAGTTGAAGCCAAGTGCCATATTCTTAAGAGGACAATTAATAATCAGAAAAGAAGGCAAATCATGGAGATGTACAAGTTCTCAATTGCACAAAATTACTCATTAGGGGCATGATATTCTTACCAAAAATCAAATAGAGATATAGAGAAAGGAAATAATTAAAGAGGCACTGGATTGATATGGCTCGAGCTAGAATGGAAAGTAAGGTCCATAAGATGAAATTGCATTGAAAAGAAGCTGCAAAGCCAATTGAAGATTGTTGGGATGGCAAGGCCAATTAAACTGATATTGCTTGTTCTATGTGCTGGAATTAACAAGTTCAAAGGAGCATGTATTGAAATAAAAAATTGAGCCATTCTATCATCAAAATAAAGCTGATATGACATATGTTTGAACTGGAGATCATATGACACAAAGAATTAATGCTGTTAAAAGAAAGAGAGGAGTGTCTCACTAGTGGCATAGTCAATAAAAGCAAAGACATAAACGAGATTCTCTAAGTATGAATGGTATGGAAAAGTTCTGTGTAAGAAAACAGCAGGGGTAAAACCGTCCAGAAACTCTAAATTTCATATTATTGGTGTCACCAACAGTAATTGATCCCTTCCCCTATAAAAGGAGCAGCCATGCAAAGAAGAGACACATCATAAACACACGAGAGACACAGCAATCAAGCATACATCACAAGGCTATATTACTTTGTATACATTCTGTGAGAAGTAGGGGGAAAAAATATTGTTAAGTTAGGATAGCCACAAAAAAAAGTGTGTTAGTAGAAGCACTAGCTTCATATTGTGATCAATCATCTGCACTATTTCTTTGTAATTTGAGTGTAATTTGTGTAAGTGAAGTAAGAAGACTTTCTCTTTATCTTTGCAATTTTCATTTCTGTTATCTTCTCTTCTGGCTTTACACATACATAGCAACAATGTAAGGAGTCAATGAATACTGGTTCATATGTAAATATGCATATAAAATCATGAATGCATTTGACTTACATAAATATCAACAATAACGTATGGAGTAACTAAAAACTATCCTTATCATATATATTGCCCTTTATATTCTATACTCATGTAGAATCACATTTGTATTAGATATAGATGTAATGTAAGATATCATGTAGGAAATAAAATTAAAATAGACTATGTCTAATTAAGCATATATATATGAAGTAAACCATTGTATAAAATAAAAAAATGGACAGCAACAAGGATAGCAGGTTTCTTTCTAAAAAAAAGGACAGCAGGTAAAAAAAAAGAGAGATGATGGACAGCAGGTGAAAAATAAAAAAATAATAATAAAAGAAAAAAAGAGGACAGCAGGTATTGGAGTTCATGGAGTAGCACACCCCCCTCCAACTGGCCAATGCACTGAAGGAGGCAGTCACTTCAACATAAGCCATGCTAAGGAGTTGTGTAGTGGAGGGTCAATTATGTCAGCTTGATGGCTTGCTATTCCATATATACAAGCTGTTGGGGTTTACACATCTTTATACAAGAATGCCTCACTACCATCACCACCACTGCCTCAAGTATGCCAAGGAGGAGCTGTGCATTGGAGATTCTATTGAGTTGGTTTAATGGCCTGTTGTTTCTCAAAAACAAGTCATTATTAACCAATGAAAAGTGACCTCATCATGATCACCATGGCCAGAATCAAAACAAGGAGAAGGCCCATGCTACCATGGTCTCATGATGCAGTTGAGGAAATACCTGTCTTCAGGGGCATGCCAATATACTCCTCAATCCCCAATCAATCCTCAACATTGTCAGGATGTGATGACAATCAAAGGAAGGCCAGCCAACAGCTTGTCACCATGGCTGAGTCAAAATCAGGGAGTAACCCCCAGATGAAGGCACTCGGCTGCCAAATTGATGATGCAAACACCTTCCTGCGGACATCACCAAGCTCATAGACACCTTATTTGACCCCCACCATGGCCAGTCAACTGGATTGACCAATCCATCGCCATGGCGGGTCCTGACTGAGGTGAGGCATCATGCCAGAGGGACTCAACGGTCGAATTGAGATCACACCAAGATTTATGGATCCCCCATGATGCTCTCAGGCTTCCCAATTTGGTATGAACATCACCAGAAGCCCACAACCACCGTCAGCCCCTCGTCAAACCCTAGCCGATTAGAGATGAGGCGATTGCAGTGTAGGAGACAGAGCTAAGCACGATTGACGGACCCCACCACATCAGGAGAACCTGACGATCTCTCACGACCTCATATTGGCATCCGACAGCCACCCAGTAGCACCAATCGCGCAGCCATGGCGGTTTCCCTATCAGTGGTTCGACGGAAGGAAGAGGAAGAAGGGAGAGAAGAACGGGTTTATTCCCTAGCTTGCATGAACATGGTGCAAACAACAACGGCTAAGGCCGTATCCACTGACAGTGGGACCCACTGATGAAAACGTTAGTAATTCCATGAAATACCGAGCGTATGGAAGGAACAGACCAGTTTTAAATAAACCGTCCCAAATTTTGTGATACTTTGTGGCACTTTTTGTGTGGCGAGTCAATACGGTGTAACAACCCACTGACAACCAATCTGAACACGCCATGTGTTCCCTCCCTCCCAGCTGATGTCGCTGCTGAGCTCCCATCTCTCCGCTGGTGTGGACCAACCAAAGCCTGACACGTGTCAACCTTGCTGATGTGGCATCATTTTATTTATGGAAAGTTTAAAATTTCGTAGAAATTCAACCGTAACTCAGAAAAATCCAAACCAAATTCCTACGGATCCAGAAAAATATGGAGAATACAGTCATGCCAAAACCACAACCAAAATCCAAACAAATGAGTCTGAATGAGATGACTGAGCGTTTTCGAAAAGAGCTTAGTGCAGCGATTATAAATCGCTGCATATACTTTGAACACAAAGTAGAGCTTTATGATATTAAAGTTTAAACCCATATTTCAAGCCCTGGCCAATCACAAATTGCCACCTAAACCTTATATTTATTTTAAAATCCAAAAAACCTTTAAAAATTCATGAAAAATCACATGAGGTTCAGAAAAATATGAGAAAAAATCCTGGAAGCTTAGAAAAATAAAGGGAATCTATTTGGCTAATCATCACCACTAAAAACTCCTACCATTATTCTTATTGGGATACTATGGAGAAAAGCCGTTTCGGCAAAGGCTCAAAGGCTCATGATCAAATCCCTGAAGGCATGGATAATATTATGAAATTCAGAAAGTCATACGGGAATACTAGCACGACCGAGTCTAGTGCTCCGTTTATGACTTAAGATAAAACTCATCGCAACCCCAGTGATCAAAACCACCAGACGGTCATCGTCACAGCGAAGGCAGATAAAAAAAATGGAGACACCGAGTACTGTTGCTAACAAACAAGAGTACTAGTGAAGTATCAAGCTCAATGACCTGGTTAAACTGAGACCCACTAGCCTCAAAACGATGGATAGTGAGATCTACCATGGCGTCACGGGACTCTATCAAGAGACCCGAAGTAATATACAAAACAAGTGAAGACCAAATCAACACTAAAGCAAAACTGGCGAAATTCTAAAGAGAAGGCAAATTACACCGCAAGATATTATCAGTGAAGAATATGGATCTACCACATACGAGCAGAACTCTTTGCAGTCTGAGAAAAGCTCACAATGTTGTCCCAAGCCTGCTGAGACGATAGAAGCCATGATTATCAAAGGCACCCGCTCTCTCGAGAAGGCAGGAGGTCCTATCTTGAGTGTATGCAATCTACCCGCCAGAGATAACATATGCCAACACCGTTGACACAGGCACACAGCATTATGATCCTATCAAAGATATGCAAATATTGTCATTACGGACAAACTGCACATCATCATACCCGTACCTGGGGGAAAGATCACACTTCTATTTCAGGAGTCTACGATTATCTGAGGCACCCGCTCTCTCGAGAAGGCAGGAGGTCCTAACTTGAGTGTTTGCAATCTAACCGCCAAGGATATATCGAGGCCAACACTGTTGCTGTAAACGACTCCCTCATATTATATTAAAGACCTTATCCCACATCATACCACCACATCAGATGGATCCATAATCCTTACCCAAATAATATCCTCATTCAGAAACCGTCAATATGTTCCCTAGTCACATTACTTATGGCTCAAACAGCTCAGTAATGTCGACTTAGTCTATCTTTTAAATCAACAACCAGATCTCACACAACAAAACTTACCTCTTTCGGTGCTGGAGGGAAATTACAATGTTCCGGTCGGAAGCCGGACATTACTTGAACGCTCGCAAAGAATGCTCAGCGTCACCCAATTGACTTTCCTTGGCTAGATGCCAAGCATCATGTCACATTGACGCTTGATCAGGAATCAAGCGAAGCTTCAACAGCTGGTCAGAGACTGAGTGTCAGAGGAACACTCCCATGATCGAGAACCAACTGTTCATGACGTACCGGTCGGCAGCCGGACGTTACTTGAACGCTTAGCGTCATTTGAGTGACTCGTCTTGCCTAGATGTCAAGCATCACGTCACATTGAACGATTGGTCAGAGACTGAGCGTCAGAGGAACGCTCCTATGATCGAGAACCAATTGTCACCCGCACCTAGGGAAGCCAAGGGGCAGCTGACTTAGGTAGCACCCGCGCGCATAAGATTTTTGGACGCCCACAAACCCAAGGGTCTGGCGAAGGATAGTTTCAATGCTTCGGGTGAGAGCCGAACTGTTGAAACCTTGGATATTTCATGTGGCAGCTGAACTATCTACTGAACGTTTGAATAGCAATCAGGGTTCCTTGCAAGGTTTCGAGTAACACTTGGACTATCTATATGATATCTCGGCTGGCTACCAAGTATCATCAGAGTATTCCAAAGGAGGATCGGACCATCTGTTCAATACCCGTTTGGCGAACAAATGTCACTTTAACATCTGACTGGCATCCAGATGAAGTTCGGACACTTCAGGTGGCAGCTGAACTGTCCATTGAACGGCCGACTAGCAATCAGATTCCTTTCAACATTTCGAATAACAGTCAGACTATTGTTTGATACCTCGGCTGGCTACCAGGTATCACCTCAATACTCTGAGTGAAGATCGAATTGTTACTTATCTGATTGGCGAGTGGACGTCACTTCAACGCTTCGAAAAATAATCGAGTCATCTGTCCGATAAGCTGGCTGGCTACCAGATATCACTTCAGAGTCTCAATTATGATCGAATCGGAAGGGAACATCTGACTGGCACCCAGATGTCACTTCTAAACGATTCGGATAGCAATCGGACCAATTGTTTGGTACCTTGGCTGGATACCAGGTATCACCTCAATACTCCGGATGATAATCGAATTGGCACTTAACACTTGGCATGCAACCAAGCGTCTTCGGTTCAGGTGGCAGCTGAATCGATTCCTGGATATTTGACTTGCGACCAGATGCACTGTCGACACCTCAAGCAACAATCGGATAACCTGTGGGATATCTTGGCTGGATACCAGATATCACCTCAGTATCTCGAATGATGGTTGAACCGTCTACTCAATGTCTGAATAGCAACCAAATGTCTCCTGAACGCTCTGAGCAACAATCGGATTATCTGTTTGATATTCTGGTTGGCTACCGGATATCACCTCAGTACTTCGGATGGAGATCGGAACGTCACTCAACGTCTGATTGGCAACCAGATGTCTTAACGATTCGAGTGGCAGTCGAATCGTTTCCCCTGATACCTTGGATGAAAACTAGATACCACTTCAACGCTTCAAATGGCAACTGGATCGTCTACTTGATATCATGGCTGGAAACCATGTATCAACGCAACGCTTCAAGCGACAAGAGAACCGTTTATTTGATATCTTGGCTGGAAACCGAGTATCATCCCAAGAAGAAGAAACCGAACATTGCCAAATGTCACTTCAACGCTTCGGGAGCAAACCGAATCGTCACTTTGAACATCGCCAAATGTCACTTTTAACGGAAGCCACTCCGTCTATGGAACGTCTTGGTCAGGTACCAGATGTCACTTAACGCTCTATGCCCATCGAACGAGCGTCACCCCGCTTCCCGGGAAAGGTCAAGGGGCAACCGACTCGGGTCGCACCCGCGCGCATAAGATTTTAACGCCCATAAACCCAGGGGTCCGGCGTCTGTAACATCCACAAGCCCAGGGGCCTGATGTCAACTTCAAAAAAAAAGAAGAAGAAAACAACCTCAAGCACCACATCAACCAACTTTAACGATCTGATCAGGGATCGGATGTCACTTTCAAACAACCCCGCAAAGATCAACAGGAAGTCTAAGAAACCCGTTTCGGGAAGTCCATGCCTTATAAAAATAAAAATACAAACCATAAGAGCCTAAATCTTGATTCCGCACATTACAAAGAGAACTCGGAAAACAAGAAGATTACAAGCGTCCAGCTACGGCAGTCAACTGAAACCTCTACAAGCTAAGAACTCCAAAGACTGTTGTCCCCTGCAATCCAAAGTCCACAAAAAAAAATGTAATAATATGATATATTAATATTGCATTATAGTAGTAATATTAATAAAAAACAAAAAAATAAAAAAAAAATAAAAAAATATATAAATGCATGATAGGACCGCTAATTGCATATTTACAATTCCCTAACAGCTCACGACACACAATCCTTTGGTTTTCCCGATCTAGAGGTGCTCCTGACCATGTCGGAGGTAATTAACAGTAGGGGCTTGCGCCTACTGGAAAGAAAGGACCCCTTCAAATAATAAACCCTCGTGAGAACTCAAGACCGTACAGGTACCGCGCTTCGGGGTGGTATCGGTATCGGCCTCTTGAGGCTCGCGAGGGGTATCTGATCCGCATTCTTTTTTGCCCCTCAATCCGAGACCGGATTTTCCTCTGTTGATCCGAGGGCCGTGAAAAAGTGCGAGACACTCGCCAAACTAGAGCATCCTCCAAGAACCTTAGCCATGACCTCCACAAGCAATCCCGCCTCCACATCATCATCTCGATCCTCTCATCGCCGATACCCACATCAAACACCATTCAACCTCTACGAGCTTGATGAGACAAAGCAAGAGGTGGTGATTGAGAAGATGTTTCGTGGGTTGCTCAAGCATGAGAAGAAGTTCAACAATGAGAGATTAGCCAATGATGAACGGGAGTTGTGCTTTGTGTGTAACAAAGAAGGGCATTCCATGCACAAGTGTCACAAGCTTTTCCCTCAAGTGCAAACCGACAAGCCAAAGCCTAAGCACAAGAAGGAAAAGAAGAAGGCTCAAGCCATGCATGCCTTGTGGGATGTTGAATCCGAAACAAGCTCATCCGATTCGGATTCTCATGAGGTGTATGCTTTGGTGGCAAATGTGGAAGATGTGGTATTCTCAACGGATGATGTGGAGGATGACTTCGTGAAGGACATCCTCAATGAGTTCAATCAAGGGACAAGATTTGTTCATCCGCTACTTCAAGCGCGTAAGGCAACACCACCTCCATCTCCACCACCTTCGCCAAAGGCATGCTCTCCAAAGGTATATCTCCCTCTCAATGAATCTCTTAGTAGTAATGATAGTGAGAGTGATGATGAACCAACTAGTTCAACTCCATGTGTTGATTGTGATAGGTTGAACTCTATTCTTGATGCTACCCATGATGCCTTGGTTAGGAAAGCCGATACCATAGAAACTTTAAAAACCAAGGTAGATGAGCTTACTTCTAAGATGGGTGAGTATGAGGCTAAAATTAAGGAGCTTGAAAAACAACTTAAAAAACAACTTGAAAAATCGATTTTAGCTCAAGCTCCTAAAACGGATTTGAAAAACCTTTTCAAAGGTCAAAAGCCTCATGACAAGTCCGGTCTTGGTTACCAAAAGCCTTATCAAACCAAGAAAAGGAACTTGTCACACAATAATGGGAAACAAGTTGCACAAAACACACAATTTCAAAAACCTAGGAATTCTCGTGGTCATGCACATATGTACCAAAGGAAACCTAGAAACACTAGAGTGCAAAACGAAAAGAATTTGCAAAATCAAGAAAAGAAGGTTTTTGTTCCAAAGGCGTCCAATAAAATTTATTTTAGAGGACCCAATGGATGGTTTTATGAATTTAAAGAGCAACACTCTTCTCAAAACCACAAAGCTCAATCCAATGAGCATAAAAAGAATGTTTCCCAACATTTCCAAAAGGATCGCAAAAAGGATTTTAATGCCTCATCCAATGATCCTAAGAAGAAGGCCGAATACCTTAGAGCCCATTACTATTCTCATTTTGTCAAGGGTTCTACCATGCCTAAGCCAACCAATGCATATTGCAACTATTGTTGTCAAAATGGTCATATCTCGTTGGAATGCAAACTTAGGAAACCAAATGGTGAGTCCAAAGGTAAGTGGGTTCCAAAAGCTTGTACCTCTAGTGGTACAACTAGTGGTATAGTAACCAATGTGGCCTAAATACCAAGTTAACCCCCGGTCTTATAAGCCAAATCTTTAGGGGGAGCCTCTTTATTTCTATCTTATTTTTGTTTGAGAGGTTAAATTTGGTCACACTACTTTGTGTAGTGCTCTAAATTGGTTCTCCAATTCCTTTTCTCCAAAATTAAGGGGGAGCCATAAATTTAGGGGGAGCCATAAATTTAGGGGGAGCTTTGGTACAATTTTCACTTTTTGTCGATTTACAAAAAGGGGGAGAATTGTAGTAAAGCTTGTGAAATGCCAAAATTTAATCGCTTTACTAATGATATTGTTTTGCAAATCGTCAAAAGGGGGAGATTGTTGTACTAAACGTCTCTAGGTTTGTCGATTGCAAAACAATATCATTTGGCATTTAACAATCTTCTTTGAGTTTTATAGGAAGAAGATACAATTTATGAGGACTTGGATAAAAGCTTTAAGAAAGATCAAGATCAAGTCATTAGAGAGCTTGTAGGCTAGTTTAGACTAGGATAGAAGGTATACTTTAGTCCTTGTTTATCCTTAAAATGGTCTAGATAGCGAAAAGCTCAATAAACCAGCAAAATCCTGTTTTCTGTGACCTAGCGTCGTACAACGCTAGATAGAGTTACACAACGCTAGAACAGCTAAATTCATACTTTTGTGAATCAACGTTGCACAACGCTATATAGAGTTAGGCAATGCTGAGTCACAACGTTGTACAACGCTCAGTAGAGTTGTACAACGCTACAGTTAAAAAAAACTTGGAAATTTTCCTGAGTACCATCGTGCAACGCCATATAGCGTTGCACAACGCCACAAAAATCCCAAGTTAGCTGTGTTGTTTTTACATGCAAAGTCTCTGGAGACGTTAGCCAACGTCTTTCAGCGTTGGGTAACGTTAGCGTTGTGTGACGGCATATAGAGTTGTACAACGCTCTGTTGAATCTGTCAGAGTTGTTCCTTTTGTCTCACTTTAGCGTTGTGTAACGCCATTCAGTGGCAAGCAACGCTCTGACAATTTCCAACGGAATTGTCGGAGCTTTCCTTTGGTTTTACACTCCTTCGTTGTGCGACGGCAAATAGCGTTACACAACGCTCTGACAGACCAACGGCTATTTTAAAGAGCCGTTAGAATTTACAACGGTCATATTCCAGCGTTGTATAACGCTATTCAGCGTTGTACAACGCTGTGGCCTGTTTTTGCTGGGGAACTGCTCATTTCGAGCCCTATATATATCCACCCCTTGTTCTCTCTCTTTAGAGGGCTTCACTTTGCAAAATTAGACCAGAATTGAGCCTTTGAGCATAGGGATACTCTCCCACTTGAGCTTTACATAGCTAGACCATCTTGAGAGTTTTAGTAGCCTCAAACACCACCGCCCCGACATTGTCGCTAGGTGTAGGTTGGAATAGGTTGAGAGCTCTTCTCCTTTGAGGCCGTTGTGCCATTCGAGTTAGGCCGATCCGCCTCGAGTGTCCTTGTGACGAGGTGATTCGGTTCGAAGTTGTAGTCCCGTTCTTGTTGGAATTGAACGGAGCGCACCCTTTCGTGGTAGCGGAACTCCCGGAGACGTACGACTAAGGCTAGCACTTTCTAGCGGGTCGGAACTCCGTAATCATACCGAGTGTTCAATTTCTCTCTCTCTTTTTCTCTTTATTATCTTGCTATACTTGAATTGCTTGTGTGCTTGCTTGTATTGGGTACCAATTGAATTGTGTTAGGGTAGTTCATACCAAACCGGTCCAAAACCTTAAATCGCTTCCGCTAAACCTTGATTAAGCCACCTCCATTAGGGACAACAATACACTTATGTGATTAATATAAAATACTCACTTATGAAAATAAATATACTTCCTGATTCTAATTAAAATAATCTCGTGAACATATTAATTACTTCCTTATACAGTTATACTATTTACTTACATAAATAATTGATCATTTGAATTTATTAGATACTCCCTTCATTATATTAGTTACTCACTTACTATTTATCATATACTTTCATAACAAAATATAAAATGCTTACTCATTTAAACTTATTAGGTACTCATTTGTTCTCATATAAGTGCTCTCATAATACAAGTAAAATACTATGTTATATACTTCCATACCAGAATATTAATGTTATTTCTTACAACATAAAATGTTAGATACTCTCTTATGTATATTAGATACTCCCTTCAAACTTATTAGTTATTCTATTGAATATATTAGATAGTTAGCTTCATTATATATATTAGATACTCTTATACACATATTTAATTACTCCCTTAAATGTAAATAATAGGCGCTCAATCAAACAGAAAAAATGGATCGTTGGAGAAGAGAGAGGAGGGAGGCACGCCAATGATGGAAAAGTGTGAGGAGACAAAACAAAAAAAAAAAGAGAAGCACGAAGCGGGAGTCACGGGACAGAATGAGAAGTGCACGAGAAGATGAGGGGAAAGGGATTTGCGCAGAGAAGAGAGGAGATGGATTCACGCGGAGAGGAGAGGGGAGGGATTTGCACGGAGAGGAGAGACGTGTGCTTGAGTCACGCTATGAGGAGAAGAAGGGGAGCTAGAGAGGAGATGTGCTGTGAGGTGAGGAGATAGAAGGAAAGGAAAGAGTGTCATGAGTGAGGATGAGGGAAGGCGAGCCAATTTTAATTGTTGGATTGCTCTAATCTAAGTAATTCTCTTTTCAGAACCAGCTCTTGGTCTAATGATAAAGAGCAATGCATCTTGAGTGAAAGATCGCAGGTTCGAAATTCGACTGGAGATCTTTTATAGACATTTAATTTAAAAATAAGTTGGGTAGCTTAGAGACCCCAATTTATCTTCAAAAAAAAGAGTAATTCTCTTTTCATAATTATAGTCGTATCGTATGTTTCGAACTTTTGGGTGTCATTACGTGTGGCCGAATTTTAACAGGAATTATAACCACCATCGTTAAATTTACCATCGCAACCATCGCTACCCTCCGTTCCCTTCCGCGCGCTATGTTCTGCATCTCTCTCTCTCCTATCGCAATTTTTCCCTCTCCTAACGCTCCTCTCTCGTTTCTCCTCTCTTCTCTCTCAAGATTTTTCCTCCCTAGATCCTCTCCTTTCTCTTCATTTCTCTCCTCTCTCACAGAACTATTTCAATTTTTCAAGAAAACATATATGACAAGAAACTGAACATTTAAATCAACAAATCGAAAACTTGAGAGAGTATAATACTTATAACAGCAAAGTAGCGAAGTGAATACTTATAACAACAAACTGAACACGTAAAAGTAACAAATTGAACATATGAATGAACAAAGTGAACATATACACCAACAAAGTGAGACATAAAATAAATACAGAAGTCTGACGCACAACAAAACAAATTGAACACATAAAAGTAACAAATTGAACATATGAAGTAACAAAGTGAACATCTACACAAACAAAGTGAGACGTATAAAATAAACACAGAAGTCTGACGCACAGCAAAACAAATTGAACACATAAAAATAACAAATTGAACATATGAATGAACAAAGTGAGACATAAAATAAACACAGAAGTCTGACGCACAGAAAAACAAATTGAACACATAAAAGTAACAAATTGAACATATGAATAAACAAAGTGAACATATACACCAACAAATTGATACATAAAATACACATAGAAATCTAACTCACAACAAAAACAAATTGAACACATAAAAGTAACAAATTGAACATATAAATGAACAAACTGAACATCTACACCAACAAAGTGAGACGTATAAAATAAACACAAAAATCTGACGTACAACAAAACAAATTGAACACATAAAAGTAACAAATTGAACATATGAATGAACAAAGTGAACATCTACACCAACAAAATGAGACGTATAAAATAAATACAAAAATCTGATTCACAACAAAACAAAATGAATACTTAAAATAACAAATTGAACAGATACAATAAATAAAGTGAACAATGTCTGACGCACATAAGGAAGGAAGGGTAAAAGGGAGAGAGATGCACAGAAGGAAGGAAGAGGGAAGGGAGAGAGCCAGAAGAGTGCGTATAAGGAAGAGGGAGCGTACCGGATGAGGAGAGGAGAACGCATCGCTGGGTGAGGAGAGGGGAGCTCTTCGCTGGATGAGGAGATCGCTTGAGAGGGAGGGGAGCGAAGCGAGATGAGGGGTCCATCGGATAGAAGGTGCTTCGTTGCGATGACAACGATGGTAGAATGAGCGATGGTAATAATCAATTTCGGAATTTTAATCAGACTTAACATGAAACATATATTTTTAAAAATGGCGACGGAAACGAAGTGTACTTGGGCTTAAGATAGATCAACCTATTCTCACTGGGCTTTCCGTGCAACAGACAAACCCATAAATTCAATTACCCAAAGATCTAGTTCCAGGATAGTTGGACAAACCTATAGTTGTGACTTTGGGGCAGCTCTTAAAACCGCTAATTTCCATTTTTTAAGCTCTAATAATGACAAATCTACACTAGTGTTTCAGTAGAAAGTGGCTACAAAGAATCTCTTGAAAGCCTGCATTGATCGATTAGTATCCTCTGAGCTCGGGTAAAAGGTTTAATGGAGTCAACTAAACAAAGTTTCAGTGAACATTTTTTTCGAAGAGTAAGTTTCTGTAAACTTGAGATTTAAAAGAGTATAAATTGGTGTAATTCAAAGCAAAAACAGTAAACGTGTTGGGACCTGAAACTTTTTTTAAAAACTTTGTCCACTTACTTCTTTTGATTCTTAAATTTGAAATCTTTTTAGTCATAATTTTGGAACATGAATTGGTTGAAGCAATGGAGGATGAGCAGCAACAAGTGCTCATGAAGAAATAGCTTAATTGTGAATGAATGAAAAGACAGTTCATATAATAAATAAAATTCTATCCTCAGTATGCAGCAGAATAATCAAGTTAACCAATAAAGCCCTTATCATCAAATGAATCATAAAGAGAAAATATGGATTACCTTTTGAAGTCAATTCTCCTTTATAAATGAACATAGTTTTTCTATGAAGTAATAATTAAGGTAATGTGCTGACACATTTTACCTATCATAACTGCTTATAAATATCAATAAAGCACCACCAGTATGTATATCAAAGAAAAGACTTATTAGAATTAAATTAAATCTAAACCATTTTTGCACTTCGCTAAGCCTCTTCTAACTGAGAAATGATGCTCACAAATACTTTGAAGCCTTGTGCCATGTCAGAGAAGAGGCAATATTCGTTCTTGGCATGGTATGTGTTCATTATACCTACAATTCCAAAATTAGCTAATATGAAAGTAGAGGAACTACCATGTATACCATGTGGAGCACGATTACAGAAATATGAATGTTGATACATCTATTATGTTTATTAATGAGAGGGTTTGAAGTATTCTACACGTTTTGAAATTACACCGGAGAGGATGTTTCCTGTCTTAGAGGGTACACAGGACTATTTTGAGATTTGGAGGGAGCACAGGAAAAATTCTATGCTGAAGTTGCAGTTATTCTCCAAAATTTATATGTTAAGTTCTTTATTTGGAAATGTGCTCAGGAGATGCATAGAGATGCTACTTTTTTACCTATTTTACAGTTTGAGGATTTTTCATTCTGCTTCGAATGATTTCCTTTTGACATGGTAATTTTTTTTTTTTTTTGTGAAATGTTATTGAAAGAACTATAAACCATACCATATCCGCTTGTCTGAACATCAAAGCCTTCATCCTATTATATAAAAATCATAGAGATCAATACACAATTGAAAACTCAAAACTTATATAGTACATTAACAACAAATAAACAAAATGTATATTAGGTTAAGGTTTGCTAATAGGTCTATTCTGAGGATTCCTGAAGTCTCAGATTTAGAAATTCAGGTTTTCTTGCTGTTGTTGATTGGGCATACGTTTTAGATTTGGTCGGATTATACAAAACTTTTTTATTTCTATAATGAAACAGGTAGTTCATGTCACTACTTTTTTTAAATAAATAAATAAAATTTACTTGTGTTGCAAATTAATTATCAACCACTTGAAGACATAAAAAACATTATGTAGGAGAACATCACATGATTTTTTGAAGTTAACCATTTTTATTAAAGGACCCAATTCATTGGGAGGGGCGGTTGGGGCAAAAACAAAAGATGACTCAATGACTGTACTTCTAAAGAAGGAAAAAAAACCTGTAAATCACGAATTAATGGCAAACTTCCAGTGATCGAATAAGGCTGAACAGAGCCAACAACCTCCTCAGTTGCTTTGCACAGTGCTTTAAAACCACGTGATTCCAAATCACAAGCAACTCCCGACATCACATCCCCATCTATTGTTATTTCAACTCTACAAAAGTTAAAAGTAAGACAGTCAATATACACAAGCCTCACTCAATAATCAGTTCTGCAACAATGTGTCAAACTAGTTTAATTATGGCTATATTTAGCCTTAATAAAGCAGCATAACAAGACATTTTTGTTTTAATCACTACTTGAAAGACATTGCAAATGGACTGCAACTTTAAGGTGAACAATGAGATTTAAGGAAAACCATCTACATGAGTTTACAGTTTGTTGTGCAATTCTATAATGGAAGCAAAAGTGCTATTACACCCTTAATGGGTGCAGCTTAATGAATGTATGATAAATTTCATTGTTAAGTTAGGTCTCATTAGGTCATGTAAAATCAATAATAAATAAGTTGTAGCTTTATGAGCAAAAGTTTCTTTCTTTGAGGACATAAGAGAACTAAAACCTTCATAATAAAACATAATTATGATATAAAGTTTTACCTTCCCCTCAAATTTTCATCTGGCAGTACATATTTGGATACAGGCCCACGTGTGCCTAACTGCTCTATGTTGGCATTTATATCGTCAACATATTCTTTGAGTTTCTTCACAACATCTGATGTGCTGTATTCAGATGACAAACACAGAAACTGTCAAAAAAAGATATTTTCACATCGCCCGTGCTGTATAACATCTTTTTCTTAAGTCACGACATCTGTTGTCTGCTTCATGTGGGCTTTTAATTAAGCCTTTCTTAATTAAAGCCTAAAAAAAAGTGAAGAAGAGCGAGAAGAAGACATTTTCACATTAAAGAGAGCATCAGGTTGAAGGCAGTCTCACCTATAGAAAGGAGTTAATCTGTAAAAGTAAAACAAGAATTGTATCAGTTAGGTGACCTCTTTTGATAGGTTCATATTAATTAAATTATACTTTTTAATTCAACTTTTCATAGAAGAAAGGAAAAACAATAATAGTCCATTTATTTGCAAAAGAATAGCCATATGGTGATTCCAATGGGGCAGATTTTCAGTAATTTCAATTGAAGTATCTCAAAACCTTTGTGCTTCTTTGCAAGAATACACCCAATATAATGATGCCATAGTGTGGTGAAGGTCCTAACTTTTAGAAAAATAAATTAGACAAGAAAAGTGGATTGTCGAACCTTATATCACCTGATATGGTACATTCACCAGGGATCTGGTTGATACCACCTCCAGGATCTGCAATTGTACCATCTTTTAAATTAAGGAACAGTGATATGAACCAGGCGGTATAAGATGGAAATGCAAAATAAAACTTACTTGAAACATAGTTAAACAAAAATGCTGCCCTCACCTGAGCTTGGTTATGCCATGAACAGTTGGGTAAAACTAGAGGCACTTTTGGCCAATCAAGGTTGTTAGGGCGAAGTTAATGCTAATTGTAAGTACAATTGCAATTGCTAATTTTATAAGTAAATTTCTCTACTTTGAACGAACCAAAAGTTTCAAGATACAAGGGCAAAGAGGTAATTGTCTAAATTACTTACAACTCCATTTAGTTGGCTTCATTGTTGAAGGGGTCGCAAATTTGTAGACAGTTTCTTTGGGGTGAGCTGGAAAATCCTTGTAGAATCTCTCTTGTATTACTTTAAGAGCTTCCATGTTTAGCTCCATTGCATTTATAGCCTACCAATAAAACAACGTTTGACAGTTTTAGAATCTTCACAGTTTATCTAATTACCTGGTGCTTCTTGGCTGATTGAGAAATCAGAGGCCTAAATAATGCTCTCATAGAGAGTTGTGCTGGAAACAAGGTAGTTTTTATAACTAAGGATCGTGTCGGGACCATTTTGTCCTGACCAAGAAAGAAGACATGCTACTCCTTAATTACCATCAAGATTAACTTATAAGTTATAATATTAATGAAGTCTGTCAGTTAGAAATTTGCAAAGACCAGAGCAACCAGATAAGCAGTTTTTCATCAAGAACCAAAATTGCTAAAAGAAAAAAAATGGTAATTGATTGTAAAAGAAACAAACACAGATTGAGCAGCAACAATGGGTACCTTATGGGCAAGACCACTGTGAAATAATTTTCCAGTAGCTTTCAGATGCCATGCTATCATGCCACCTGTACCAACGCATGGTTGCTTATCAGCTGTATCGATCCAAAACCTGTAACATGCAATACATAACTGAAACAAGAAAGAAAGCAGCTTTAAAGGATCAAGCAGTGGGTAGAATAGTTGTCCAGATGATAACCCGATTTGGACCCAACATATCCATAAAATACTGCAGAACACAAACTGTCAGAAAATGAAAAAAAAAAAAATCTCCAATTAATTATGAATTTTTGGACCTATTGGGCTGACAAGTGTTGCACTAAACTCCAACAAAATTGTTTCAATTTTTTTTCCTTCACCTCTATATTTGCTTTACCTATAATTTCATAGGCGACCATCAGACCCTTAAAGGTCAGGTAGCAATCAAATGACGCTGCTTCAACCCAAGTGAGGATTCAAAACAGTCCGCAATTTCATACCAGTACAAAACCTGACTTTCACATACCAACACCTAATAACATGAGATTTTGTGTTTCAACACGTGACAACCCAGGTAAACATAATTTGAGATATCTTTGTTTTCTGGACATGTACATGCCACTACCAGTAATATACTGATGTGTTAAACTTTACAAACTTACAGTGGGCCATCCTTTAGATGGTCGAGTAAGCCATCTTTAACCAGTGCATCTACACCAATCCCAGGAATAGATGAATTTTCTTCATTTGCAATAAAAACAGCAACAACAGTATTCTTTAGATTAGGTTTTGTTTGGCCTAGCGTTCTCATAAGTTCTGTGACGAGCGCCACATGGCCTAAACAATCAGTAGTACCACGGCCCCGCAATTTGTCACCATCTTCACTAAATGTGAAGGGATCAAAATCCTATGAAATTAAACAAGACAAAAAGGAATGAATGCAAGAGAAGGCGGACTCCAGACATAAGGAGGACAATTTAGATGCAGAAAATAAATAATGAAAAATGAAGTCTACTATAATATTGATACGAAAATCATCTTACACATAATTAACCAATAGAGCCCTTTGCTCAAGGTACCAAAAGGTTACTGTGCGTTTGGATTGCTTAAGAATAAGACTAGGATTAGTGATTCGGAGTAAAAAATATTATTCCTAAACGATCAAGAATAAACTTTTTAGAGATGCAGAATTTTACTTTTAAGTGGTTCAACAATTGGAATAAAAGTTTTATTCCTAGTGTGTTTGAATCATCTTCTTAATGTGGATTAAGAAGTTGGGACCACTTTTAAATCTAAATTAAAAAATGATCCAAACACACTAGAAATAAAAGTTTATTCCGGATGTTGGACCACTTAGAAATAACACTCTAGATCTCCAAAAAAAACTAATTCTTGATTGTATAGGATTAATATTTTTACTCCGAATAACTAATACTAATTTTATTCTTAGACAATCCAAATGCACCCTTAGTTCTTTTAATTGATTTTACCAGAATAAAATTATTATGTTCCACTAATGCTTAGCTATGCTGTTTCTTTTTAAAATATATTGTTCATTGATCCTGATTTGTGTCAACCATCATATGTAAATATGTTAGGCCCTGATCAAATCCCATTTTTTTAACATGGGATGTCATTTCATTGGAAAATTCTTGATCAAAATGAATGAATTTGTTGTCATTTGGTTGGAATTTCCATGTAATTAGATCCAACGAAATCCTATGAATCAATTGAAATGCAATCCTGCGTAAAAAACATTTTGATCAAGGCCTTAGTGTCACAAAACATAAATCTAATGCAGCAATTGTAGAAATAGATAGGTATTTAATTACAACAAGACTCAACCAAAGTTTAAGGCGATTGACACAAACAATTATGGTCATCACATGCTCCAGTTAATTATTGACTACTGAGAAATATCAAGTATTTGGTTGCATCTGAAGAAATCTGTACTAAGGAGATAAATCGTAATGACAATGTTCTGCAGGATTATTAATAATGTTATGCATTTTTCTCTGGGTACGATGAACATGAGCAATTGAAACTTTGGCTTTCAAGTGGCAACTAACTACAAAGGGAAGAAACTGACTCACACCTATTGACAATAAAAGAGAACACAGATCAAGTTGGATGAAATTTTGTCATAGACTTATATTTGAGAGTTCCTCTTTCGGACAATAGTTTAATGATGAAATTCTACAATACAACATTTCAAAATGGATTCTATTCTTGGTTGGTTAGGTACTACGGACGGAATAAAATTCTGATCAAGAACTATATCAGGAACTAAAAGTTAAATGGAAACATAAAATAAAACACCATTAGTAACATCTGAAGCCAAATTTCACATCATAGAATTCACTCCTTTTTGAAAGAGCAAAATGTAAATGGAGACATAAAAGAGAAGAATGAATACCCAATCTGCAGGATCGGCTGTGACAACATCCATGTGCATCCCAACAAAGGAAACGACCCGACCAGGTACAGACCCAGGATACTCTACAATGACATTACCCCTTCCTTGGGTATAGTTGACATGGCGCACGACGAGGGGCCCGCCGCCAGTAGAGGTGGAGAGCGGGAGCAAGGCGTCGAGCACGTGGCGCGCCACCAGGTCCTCGCGTGGCACTAGCTCTGGCGGGTTGTTCTGCACGTGCTGAGACTCGTTGATGAGCTTTGCGAGGAGAGGGACGAAGGATGAGCGGTCTAGATCTCCCATCAGTTGGTTTAGTGAAGCCATGCTTGAGTTACCGACTTACCTCTCTCTCCTTTCTCGTTTATTTGGAGAATGAAGAAGATTGAGGAGGGAGGAGAACGGAACAGCGGGGGTTTTAAGCTGAAATAATTGCGCATAGGCAATTTGTTTTAAGCTGATATAAAAAACTGTTACTATTCTTACTAATATAACTCTTATTTTGCAAGTATTGACGAGAAACGCCAAATTATAAGAGTCTGATGGGCATGAAAATATTTACAGAATCTTTGTAAAATAAGGAAACATTATGTGATTATTGGAATTGTTCTCAAATTAAGATTTTTTTAGAGGATAATATTACTTTTTTGCTTCCTGATGTGATAACAAAAAATAGTCCTAGTTATGCATTGTGAGGTCTATTAGGGAAAAGTGAAAACTCATAGAGTTTTTCTTTTAATAATTTTTTTTAAGATAAATTGGACTCAAGCCTCCCAACTTATTTTTAAATTAGAGAAAATTGGTTGTATACCCCCTCAAATCATAGCCAATTGGAAATATACCCCTCTAATTTTCAGATTTGGGAATGTCCCCCTCAAAACATATGTATAATAGATATTTACCCTTCTATCACTTTTTTAATTATGAAAAAACAGTTGAGAAAATTTAATACGAAAATGCCCTTGACGTTTCATCTTCCCTCTATTTCTCGTTCTGTTTAATAGGAAAGAAATATAAGATAGCAAATGCTTTCATCTTTATTCTTAGGCCACTATTAGGAAAATAATCTTTTTCTCCTCAAAATTGCGGAGAAAGCTTGTACCCATCGCTGGAGCAAGCAGCTCAAAGAAGCACTCGGTTCTACTATGGATACTAAGTTTTTAATTTTGTTGATCACATGTATATTTGATTATTTATAATAAAGAGGTCATGTTGCTGTAGGAAACCATCGTTCTATTCTCTCTAAAATACATGTTTATACAAAATTGAAGTTTAAAGAGGTGTCTTTGGTTTGACATAACAAGTTAGAACATGCTTGAAGTTGAAGCACTCTAAAGCTACTGATAAGTATCTGACAAGATGCTTAATTCCAAGTTTAATACCTCCAAAACTATATTAGAGGCTGTATCCGTTGGCTACCAAATAGCTTGTCGTTTGTTTCAGAGATACCTAGTAGCAGTTGCAAGCCAAACCTTTAGAAAAGTTACGAAGGAAACAAAATCTCCTGGAAATTAATATTGTATATTTGTTTCCAATTAAACAGAACGAGAAAGAACTAAGAAGAAGATGAATTGTCGTAATTAAAGGGCATTTTCGTCTATATTTTTTTAAAAATGAGTTTTCATAATTAAGAAAGTGAAAAAGGGTAAATATCTATGCTATGTATGTTTGGAGGGGGATATTTCCAATTCTCAAAATTAGAGGGGGATATTTCCAATTGACTATGATTTGAGAGGTATATAACTGATTTTTCCTTTAAAGTAAATGTCTATAAAAAACTCAGCCGACATTCAAACCTGCAACCTTCCATTCTTTCTCTTTTAATAAATTATTTTTTTATCACTATGCAAATCGTAAATTAATATTTTTATCACTATACAAATCGTTAATTAATACCTTAACTCTAAGAATAGTCTATGTACGTAACATTAAAAAAAAAGTTTGATATATAAAAACTCGCTGGAATATCAAATATGCTGTGCTAATTAAAGCACTGAGCCACTGATTAAATACGTGAACCAGCCCAGTCTGTAATTAAATAAAAAAGATGTGGTAAAAGAAAAACAGAGAGCGATAGAGATTGATTGCATAACGGATTTCGAACTAAATTAACTCTTGTAGGCTAGTATGCACTATGAAGCTAAATTATAGATGGACAACAACAGATTATAAGATATTACGGAAATCTAAACTCAAACATTCTTTTCATTTTAAGTGATATAAATGTAATGCATATTGAATTGTCATTGACTATCACATGTTTGTCTCAAATGTACATGTCCATTACATCCAGCAAGAGCTATTATGAACTTTTTTAAGACTCCTTCAATTTTTAATGTTCAGCATATTATCGCATGATTATAACAAATTAAATATTATTTGATATAATTTGAATTTTCCATTTAAGATTTTTCTTTTCTCTCTGTCTGTCTGTCTGATTTTTTTTTTTTCTTGTCAGGACAAAGATTGGAGAATGAGGGCTAAGTTGAAGAGCTTGGAATTTTATAATATTGTATGTATAGTTTGTTATGAGCTCTTTCATGGAAGTTTTTCTCAACTTCGCTGGCTTTACATTATTAGTTACCTTTAGTTAATTTTGTAAAAATGTCATTGCTTAGTTAGCAATAGTTAACCAAACGTTTAAGAAAGAAGAAAAAAAAAATTCAAGCAGACGGGTCTATTACGGCACTTTCTGATGTTCACAGTAGGAAAAAAAAAATCACCAATATTTAAGAGCAGCAAACGTAATCCGAGCAAGGGAAATAATAGTACTTGCACGTAACTTAAATTAATGTGATTGCTCAAAAAAAAAAAAAAATGGCGTATCTACTAGGATTACTCCTTCGCATGTTTTCATCCAGCTACCTAGTTTTTAGATACACTCTCTGAATTGAATAATTAGTAACAATATAAATATAATATTGAGAGTAGTGCGAGACATTTAATACCTAGCCAACAAAAATTGAAGTGTGTGCATCTTTTCTCGACTTATTATTTTAATACTTCAAGAATATTTAATTAAATTCAGCAGGTCAGCAAATATAGCGGCATTTTTTTTTTATTGTAGTTGATATTGATATATCCTATTGCTATTCCTATTACTTTTAAAATCACTCATAAAAAGTTCTGAACAATTTAAGCGAAACAAATTATTATATTAATTATGGAACATTAATTTGTGTGATCTAATTTGATATTGGTCTAGATGTTGATTTCAGATTAAAAGATCAGATTCTTTGACATAAAACAGTAATATGATGTTTAAATAATTTATTTTTTGAAATTATATCCACTTGTATGCCCATAAGATTCAATCAAATATTTATATTGTCTGACATTATTTTATTTCTTTTTTTATTCACACATTAAGGGCTAGTTTGTTCAAATAAAATTAACAAGATGATCGTAGAGTCTGGTATGGATGTCGGTGCATCGTCATTTATTTATTTACAGGGAACCAATTTAAAATTCTGTGAGATGTAAAAGAAATTATATCGAATGAGTTTTTCTAAATAAAACTTACTAATAGAAATAACTAAATAAATAAAAACTCAATAACAGCGTGCAAAGGTCCCTTCTAACGTATTGATTCCATGCCCCCTCAATTATTTTTGTATTGCTGACAATATTTAATCCATTCATTTTGAATTTAAAAACATAGCAAAGTCTATTGTTAAATTAAAAATCTATGGCATATCTATCTTGTGCTGTGAAATATTGCCTATGGGAATTAAAACTAAGAGCATGACTAAAGTCCAATGCATTGCGCTTGTGTTTTTTAATTTGGAGTCTCAAACAAGGAAAATTTTTATCAATGACAAAAATGCCCCTAACAATTTTAAAAAAGACAAAAGAGCATCTGAAATTTTAAAAAGAGCACAGTTATAGCGGTAATAGAATTGCCGTAATAACTCAGCCCTATAGCGGCATTCCTATTACCGCTATAGGTCTTTTTTTTTTCCTTTTCGGACTGACACGCAGAGGGACTGACACACAACAGAGACAGAGGGACTTTTGTTTTGGAATTTCCTCTATAGCGGTAAAGCCTTTACCGCTATAGTCGAATTAATGCTTTTTTTTTTAGTCAGCTCATTTTATGTTATGGTGTTCTCCGAATTAATTTTGGTAAGTTTGACTTTCAAAATAAATCAAGTTTGATCAAGTTCGGATTTAAATAAATAAATGGGATTAGATCAAATTATCATATCTTGAATAAAGTCATGTTGAAATATCAGTTTGGTATCAACGTATATGAATATATCGATAACAATATATTAATACGGTTGGTTGTATTTCAGTTTTTTTTTTTTTACTCTTTAAACTCAAACAGTTACAGTAGCATTGATCATTGATTCATTTCTAATGGAAATTTTAGTCCATGTAAAAATTTTAAAAAAAATCAATAGTATGTTTTAAGCATTCAAATTTTATGTTCTTTATTTTAAATCCACCTCTAATCTTCAAAATAGACTATGATTCAAGACATTATTTTTACTTATTTTTTCCCAACTAGAATCTCCACGTGATTCCTTTGTTTTGGGTAAAATCAATCATATATTGATTTATTGCTAAGCTTAAATTGTGTAATTTAGTTGCTCCAAGAGCAAGAAATATAATTTCAACAAAAACGGTGCACATGCTAGCTAGTAGAATATCCTTCGCTTGCACTTGTTGACATGGCACTCTCCATTCGCCTTTCTTCCATGCTTAAAGTATTTACTCAAATCCCCCTGTTCATTATCAAATCGCTTGCACTTTTAATTATTTCCCTCTATAGCGGTAAAGGCAATGCCGCTATAGAGGAAAATTCCAAAATAAAAGTCCCTCTGTGTGTCAGTCCGAAAAGAAAAAAAAAGGCCCTATAGCGGTAATGCTATTGCCGCTATAGGGCTGAGTTATTACGGCAATTCTATTACCGCTATAGCTGTGCTCTTTTTAAAATTTCAGAGGCTCTTTTGTCTTTTTTAAAATTGTCAGGGACATTTTTGTCATTGATAAAAATTTTCCCTCAAACAATCGATTCAAAACCATTCAATGTGATATTTATATTGAAATTTAGTACGAAATCGATTTTTATATGTTTTTCTGAAATGTTATAATTTTTTCATATTTTTTTTAAAAATCATTGAAATTATAAACGTTTAAAATAATGATTTTTAAAATTCTAAAAAAAATTGTAGAACAAATCAGAAAAATATAAATTTGGTTCGTACTAGATTTCAATACAGAAATCACGTTGAACTGTTTGGCTTGATCGCTTGAAACAAAATCTAAGAAAGAGCGCATAGGATGGAGAGGGTCTCTCCAATACATTGGAGTGGTGATTCTACTAATAGACAAAAAAAAAAAAAATAATATGCTGACATAAAAAAAAAACAAATTCTACCATAAGTTCATTGAGGGTTTCGCCAAAATTTCCGACGATGACGGAATTATATGTTTTCAGTGCAGGAATTTCCGGCATTGACAAGTTATTTATTATTATTATTATTATTATTAGGAAAATTCTGGCATGCGGGCTGATTATTCCTGACCGTCTATTATTTACAAATCAGACGTCTCAGATATCATACAAAATTTTAGCCGCTTAAAATGTTCTCCGTTATATTTAACATATTTTTTAGCGAAAAGGATAAAATAGTCATTTAACAGCATATCGCCTCTTTCTATTTCGTACTATCCCTCCGCATGTTCTCCCTTCTCCGTTGTGCTCATTTTGCTCCCATCTCCGCCTTATCGGACCTAACATCAATCGAATCGGTGGTCTTTCTCTCTCCCAATGTAGCCACCAACAGCAATCAAAATTCATATGAGCAACCATTAACTACTCTTCTCGATCAACCCTCAGGTCTCTCTCTCGATCGAAGAACAGCTTCAAACCATCCTAAATCGACTGGTCTCCGCCTCCACCACTTCTCCCCACCTCCAATCGACGTTTTTAACCTTCCGACGAACTACGACCCCTCTGCACCCTCCACTCCTCCTTGCGTATGGCGCCTCGTCGAGGAGGTGTCTCCAGTGTCGTCTCCTAAGAATTTGAGCACCATCGCTGATTTGAGGAACCTTGTGGCTGAATCACTTAAGAGGCACCTTAATCTATGCCACGCTAATGTGATGAAGGTGTTTGATGCCTCTCAGGTCCGAATCTCCAAGCGTTGCAACTTGCAAGGTACTCTTTTTATATTTCTCTTTTTTTTCTTAGGATTTGATTCTGGAACATGATTAATCATGGACGTGAGAGATTTTAAGATCTTATTATCAGCTCCGGATCTGGTCATGTGATCAATATGATTTGTAAATTTGTTTGTCATGTTCAATGTACATGAGATCTACATGAGTTCTGAATGACTGGTACTGTAGTTGAGGTGTTGAGACATTCTTGCAAATATATCCCTCTCATTTGCAAGACGCAATCACTTACTGTTTGATTGAAAAATTGATATTCTGTTAAATATCTGATTATTTTGCTTGTAACTATGGTCATTATTATTTTTTCATCTATGCGTAAATTGGACTACAGCAACCATGCCAGATTAGAAATTTTTGCAGGCTAGCACTAAATTGAAGTATGCACTGCACATACTCTATACTATTAATTTTGACTAGCTAAATCATAGTTTGACATGAAGGTTATTTGAACGAATTTCAAAAAGTGATAATGTTAGTGCTAAGTGCAGAGAAATATTGGGTATTCCAAATGTAATATATAATCATCTGTGACATCATGAGAACTATTCTAGATTCTACCAAACCTGCTTGAGTTAGCCATGCCTGGACTGGTACCAAGCAATTGCTATAATGATATGGGCAACCTAGGCCACTAATATATACAGGACAAGTCAGAAAGGTATGGTTACCAAATTTTTAATATGTGACAGCATCAATACCTGGTTAAATTACTAGTAAGGCTGGTCCTCCCTCAGGTCCTCCCTCCTCTCATATTTTTTTTTATTGTTTTTTGAAGAATTTATCACTCAATTTCGGTTCAATTTCTTCTCACCACAACATTAGTGGGGGTATCGCTCTATCCTTGTTCAATTTCTGTCTTGTTAGTGTCCTTGATCTATTTGTGCTGAAATGAATTAATTCTATAATTAGAATGATTGTGTTGAGTTAGTTGTGATGGATTTGGCTTAATTCTATTTGTGCTGATAGTTGTGAATTTTTTTTAGTAAATTTAAGCATCTTAAAGATTGTCTCCTCTCTCTCTCGATCAACTACTGGACTGAGACTTCGGTTTAGAGATGGATTTGGCTTAATTATTTTATAGGACTGAAATAAGTACTGTTAAATGCATGCTGATGGAGCCTTACAATGCGACAAATTCATGTTCTCATCTCCTCCTCCCTTATGCTCAAACTTTTGCATACACCAATGCTCATCCACACTGATGGGATGGTTTTGGAAAGGAGTTTGCATTGACAGACATGGCTCATGTTGCACAAGTTCTTGCTCAAGGTGTTCAGGTTGTGATGCCACAATAGGCATTGGCTGAGATGCTACTAGCACATGTTGGTAACCAAGGCCTGTGGGTTTAGATGTCACAAGTTCAATTTGAGCTGTTGATTGAGGTGTCCTGGATACAAACATTGGTTTAGATTGAATAGGGTCAGCATGTTGTACCAATTCAGACCTTTTCTCTATTTCATTGCCCTCCACTTGCACCCCACTGCTTTTCTTCTGCTTTAAATCATCTCTCACATTTATCTCACAGGCAACTCTTCTTCTTTCAACACAGTGCTCAGTTCTAGTGTTGTTCTCCTTCCTTTTAACAACAAAATTCCCTATAACCATTCTCTTCCCATTTAAGAGCTTGCCATGTAATTTTTAAAAAGCTTCCTTGGCTGATTCAACACGATAGAACTGGACAAATCCAAACCCTTTTGAAAAGCCCTCCAAATCAGTCTTAATCAGACAAGCACGAATTTTTCCCAATTGGGAAAATAATTGGAACAAGGCTAAATTAGTCACAGATTTATCTAACCCTTTGACAAACACGTTGCCATCATGTACCTCCATCAGTTTAGTTACTTGTACCTCTGATTTGCAATGGATCTGATGGTTTTTCACCTTCCTTTCTTCAAATGTCTCACTATACCTTCCAAAGAACGCCATACTCAATCAACCACTGAACCAAGTAAGAAGATCGATGCAGATCAATCAGGCCTCTTTAATCGGTGCTCTGATACCAAATGTAACGATCTCAGATCGATAAACAATCAGAAATCGCTATAGAACTCAACACCACAACTTGTGCTTGCCTTTGTCTCCTTTAATGCTATTCTTTTTCCCCTTTGTTTTGTTCTTTGTCTGCTTTGTTCAATTGTTTGTCTCCGTTATTCTCTTACCAATTGTGACGCTCAATACACTCAGAAAAGAGAATACCAGTATCTCAGTTATTCCGATAGCTTGGCTTGTCAGACCAAGTTCTAGGTTTTCATGAAAATTGAACTCAATTAACGGCTACAGATCCAAATTGAAAGTAGAAATGCAATTTATAATAAGAAACGATAACAATAAGTCTTAATTCGGCTATTGAGCCTTGCAGAAAGGGAAGATACAATGGATCTAGAAATTGAAAGGAAAATGCTAGAAAAATGGAAATAAGAGATAAGATGGTTTTTGGTTCATCAGAGATCTCAACGCATAATCCCAACTCTCACAACTCATTGCTTATATAGCTGACCTGGAAATATCTCTAAGTAAAAGAAAAATTACAATTCACTTATTACATTTATCCATGTAATTCTCTTCATTTTTTCTCATTATAGAACCCAGTGGTCCCTCCTCTCCAGCTCAGCGACTCAGAGAGAGATGCTCCATCCGTTAGCTGCCTCAATGCCATTATCCATTAAAACTTGGGCAGGACTGAGAGGCTCTTCCTTACCTTATAGCAACTCTTCCATAATGCATACATAATTCCTAGAGCTAGTCAATAGGTAGAGCATCTTACTTCATATACTCAACTCACGGAACAGCGGATGCAATTTCTTCCCAGGAGGAGGAGTCAGTATGGGCTTATTGGACAAAGCACTCCGATCGATCCTCAACCCAGAACGAATAGCTACCTCGAAGTGGACTTGCTTGGTCTTCTACCTAGCAGCGTCTCCTGTCAGTGCGTCAGTGTTCATATCCCGTCGATTGATACCCTAAGAAGAATGGAGAAGCTGACCTGGTCCTAGCCTTCAAGAAAGCAAACTTACTTTTGGGACAGCCGGGCATTAATCTGATTAAGGTAATTTCGCACGCTTAGCGCCTTTCTTTTTCTTTGTTTTTTTTTTTTCAATAAAATAAGTACACAATTCCTTCTTCTCCCGTTGGTCGAGCTATTGAGTTGCATTCAACCCTTTACTGTTTTCTTGTGTTTTGACTTGTTTTTCTCCTCGAGTTTGACCTGTTTTTACCTGTACAAAGTGGGTACTTTTTCTTCATTGTTTTTTCGTAAATAGTGTCTTTTTTCTTTTGTTTGGTTTACTAGGCATGTTGCCGCATTATTCAGAATTCTATATAGTACCAAGACCGATTAATCTCCATAAAGCCAAGACTGGGAAGATATGATTTCAAGGACTAAAAACAACAAGAAATAATCTCAAAGTCTAGGAAGGATGGGGGTTGGTACTGGAAGCTAATCATAGCATGGAATCGGGACTCTTGCATTGTAGGAAAGGAAAGGGCATTAAGGGAATTCAAGAAAAAGCGACATATGGCACGAAAAGGAAATCCAATTTCGGTCAGACTTGATCTGAATCGTAGTTCAGATCCAAGTTGGTTTAGTGAGGGCGACCGCGAAAGTCACCGAATGGGTCCGTCTTATCTCTTTGTCCAGGTGTGGGAGGACGTTGCAGATGTCCGGGGCGGACACGACTTCTGATAACGCTAGAAGACCACAGGAAGGACCAGAGCATGTCGTGAAAGAAAGACGCACACGGGGCGTGCTTCGACCGTGTCTCCGGGGCACAGTTGAATGTAGATATCATGAACGCGAGGTGCCGAATACCAAACCGAGAAACCCGCGGGCAAATACTCCCCTTATGTGCCGATCACTAGCGCATCCCGGGTCCCGGCGCCCTGCTCTGCTGGAGATGCCGTCACTGATCTCGTCTTCGGCCGCGTCCATAAAAAAACAAGGGCTCTGCAGATCAGTGAATAACCCGCAAGAAGATACCTCGGCGCCCGCCGCACTATGCTTCGCAACCAAATGAGAGTTTTTCGGTGGAACCGGTGAACCGCGTGAGCTGCTTAGATGCGTGGGACAGAAGGCTCGTAGTACCTGATAGCGCAGCGGAAGGAGCCTAAATCAACCATTAAAAGAGAAAAAAGCACAGGGGCTCTCGGATGAGACTAAGCAGCTACCATTCAGACCGAAGGGACTTTACTTATCCGAACCACGGCAGCCGGCTTTTCGTTCGTAACATTATACGTTACTCACTGGGCAAAGGATCAAGCGCTTTTACTTTTTCCCCAGGTTGGGTTTGAGAGCCGTGTGATGGGTAACTATCCAGCACGGTTCGGGGAGCACTTGTATGTAGTCTGCGCTGGTGAATGGAAGCCCGAAAAAAAGAAGCGGCTCTGCCACCATTGACTCTATTTATTATTATGGTAAATCTGTGTATCGACTTATTTTATTTTTGATTATTATCCATATTTTAGTAGCCCTCCTATTTTTATGCTTTTTTCTGGCCGAAGCGCGCACTTCTTTATGGATGTGCCTCACCATGGCTTGTTGGTCTTTTGTTCATTCCTTAGTGTTTCGCTGCATCTCAAGACGATGCCCCACAGTTGTACCCTTCTTGAAGGCCGCCCTACTTTGCCTAAACTGGCATTCTTCTTCAATGGAATTTTGGCACAGGTTACTTGATCAAGACCTAAACCTTCCCCCTGCGCAGGAGCCGCCTGCTGCTCTGCCGCCGGCCCAGGAACAGCAGGTAGACGCCGCTGCGCTTCAGTGCGCTCAGATGACCATGATTACAGGGATGATCGAGGAACGGGCGCGCACTCTGGGCGTACGAAGAGGTTGGGACCTGACGCAAGCAGGGGATGCCGCCATTTTCGTGGTAACGGATCTCGAGCTCGAAAGGTCCCCTGACATTTTGGGAAGTGTTTTCACGGAACTTCAAAATGCTCGTTCTTGCTCACGTATCGTCGACTATAGTTTTATCTCGTTTTTCGAAAGGGGTCCCCCCGTCCCATAAAAAGACCATAGGGGAGTAAGGGATTTGCTGGGAATTCCGGACCGCAGAAGGGGCAGATCTAAATATGGTGCAGAAAGACCAAAATAGAAATGAATGGAAGATGCCTCCGGTAACTGCTGAGAGTGAGTTTCTCACAACACAAAAAAGTGTTCATTCGAGAAACGAGGAGCACAACTGAAGTGGCTATACATACAAATCTATTTACGGATTTCTAATAACAGAGGGTGGACACAGTGCTGTAAGGGGGGGAGGCGACTTGCAGCGGTAGGCTAGCTCTTTACTAGTCTGGTGCTTGGATTCTAGAAGGATTATAATGAAGGAAGGAGGACGGCCGTAATCTATCTAGGCGTAGCACAAAGATAAACACATTCATATTACCCGGAGAACCCTCTACTACGTAGGACATTTGCTTTCAGGGTTAGTCTGGAAGCCAACTCATGGGCCAACTATGAATTGCCCGGAACAGCTTGGCCTGAACACATTCCCGAACTCAAAGAAAGTGTTCCATGGAACCGAAGTCTGGTATTTCTTTTATGCCCCTCCCTGGGCTCGCTCAGGTGCACTTTGATGGTTTGGCTAGGAGTACGGATTCTCGGATAGAAGTTAACTTTAACGGCCAGCTGACACAGAAGGTCCAGATCAATACCCAAGTACTATGCCCTAGGCTTCAACGGGTCTCTCTTCTCCCGAACATCGACCTATTTACTAATTCGGGCAGCCTTACTCAGGAAGGAGCACCTTTTCCCTATCCAACTTTGCCATCTCCACCGGATTGACACCACAGATCATCGAAGTTTGTTAGAAAAACCATGTCTCTTTCTTTATCCCCAAGAATATTTCTCAAATTACTGTCTTTGGCTATACCGATCACTCAACTATGCCTCAACCGCTATCTCCGTAACCGAACTTTCTATCATGTCATGCCTCTGTTTCCCGGACTACTATGTTTGGAACATCAATACCCAAGAACTTCTACTTTCCTTTCCTCTTTCTTTATTTCCTATCACGTCTGGCGCTTCCTCTATTTACTTCTTGAATTTTAGTTCGCTTTAAGCTTCTTAGCTACATTTTCTCTTCCCGATAGCCAGATAGTGAAGAAAACTGGGATTTTTCCATACAGGCGCCTCATAGGTAGAAAGTAAATGCCGAGAGCTTGCTTGCGACCATAGGGGATTCGCCCCTCAGCGCCAGAAAGAGTATAAGTTATCTATGAAATTCGTTCCAATCGACGGAAGAAAAGATACTAAAAAAAATCGAGTATATCGTCGATAATATGAAGAATAAATTTATTGGTGGGAAAGGAGAGGAGGAAGTTAAAAACCCACAGTCGGGAGATGTAATGCATTTGCAATTATCTCATTGGCACACCCCAAGCTGCCCTTGTCTGCCTTGCAGAAGTAAATAAAGGTCCTAGTTTGCTTCTGTTGCGTCATCTTGCTTTGGATATGGAGACAATAAATTGTCTGGTACCTCAAGACCTCTGAGTGAAACTGCACCGAGTTGCAGGACGAGAACATGACCATACTCTTTTTAGACGGGCAGATTTCTTTTCAGAAAAGCACATAGACTGATCCACCTTATATTGCTTGGTACAATAAAGTAACATTGCCTCAACATTTCGAAATGCACCTAAAACAACACTGAAAAAACTCGATGTCATTTACCCCCCAAGAAAGAGAATGGGGTGGTCTAAACAAGATAAGAAAAGAGGTATAAACCATAACTGTCTTTCACCTTTGGATTCTCATCTGTCTTTTATGTATGAGTTTCTGAGGTAATACTTTCTTGAGTTTACGCTTAGGATGAACTTTTCTTAGTAGCACTAGGGCAAGCTGCCGGTAGGTCATGGTTATGAGAGGGCGCCGTAGTCACGGCCATTACTAGTGAGTGACTTTATTGAAAATCCTTACTTTAGTTCACGAAATAGGTATGTCTTTTCAGAGATATATCCCACCCGCTTGCTTTTCTCTTGGATTTTGTCTGTGAATGGATGGAGAATATGTATTCGTTTATACAGTTGATGTCTTTATCACTCCGGTACAGAGACGGACTACTCTCTCAATCAATAGGTCATAAAGAGGCAGAGTTTCGAAATAATAAGAGGAACTCCCCCTTTGAGGTGTTTTGGTCACTGCGTCTACCATCATTGATAATCCAACTTCCCTCAAGCCTCAGAGGTCTTAGCGAAAAGAAAAGTAAAAGAGTGACATCCACTTCCCGTCGAGCACTGCACAAGGAGACTTTCCATGATGCTTATCCCCTCTTCCCACCTATGGATGACCTTCTATATCAATGGACGGTCCCCCCCCTTTCTTAACAAAGATTTATCTAACCGCGGGCTATAAGAAAATTGGCATGGCTTCTTTCTAAGACAGAGTTGAAAAGAAAGTATGGGCTTGGCCCTCCTACATCAAACGAAAGCCTTTGCTAGCTTATTGACCAACTTGAGAGGATAGCTTACTCGGTTTAGAGTATGCTATCTTAACTAAGTAAGTCCGAACGAAGGGACGAAGTGAAAAGTTGACCATATCCATTTAATTCCTTCACTCTCTCGTACCTAATCGAGACGACTATGAATTGATTGCTTTGACTAGCCCGCCGAACATGTTATGTCTTCGGCAACAAAGACAAGCTCAATGAAACAAGGAAAAAACCCAATATTGATGGGAATTGGCTTTCGTAGACTCAGGTAGTCTAGATTGGAAGTGCACCCGGACTTTCTTGGATAAGAATGTGCCTGCGCGTAGGCAATGGCTTCTTTAGGAAGGGGATTCTTGAGAAAAAAGCGCTTCAGGCAAGGTCGTTGCTCGGACAAAGAAAGAGGATTGTAGGTCTGGTCGCACTTGGACTGGATTTAATAGAGTCAAGCTATTCTTATCTCTCTCTAGGCTTTACGATCCTCGTGTGCCTGAGCTAGTATGACAGATATGCTTCACTCGTTTATAAAAATTATTCTTATTTAAGAAATGTGTAGAGAGGAAGCTCCTCCATATGGAAAGGCGATCTGGCACTTTGGTGGAAAACAGAGTCAAAAAAATGGGATATTTCAAATCTCGTTTTAATCTCGATCCTCATCTCAGCAGAATTGATAAACCTTATGAAAAAGGAAAGGTAACTGACCTGAAACGAAGTTACGGAGACAGAATAAGAGGAAGAGTCGGTTTATTTTCCTCGGTCAACAACGTCGAGGAAAGCAACATTATTTAATATCGTGCTATGCAGTTCGTCCTCCTTTCTCAACCATTCCCCGACCTCTCTCTGCCGAAAGGCATAATTTCAAGTTCGATTTTTTATTTTGCACCAGCGGGCGGGGATGAGGACCAGTACGGATGACATTGAAGCCCAGCATGCAACCTTTTTCCACGGTCATCTCTTGGATAAAAGACCAAAATAATAATATATATATTATTGTTCTGCAAACCCTGGGTTGTCCGTCATTTATACGCGCCAATATGCGAATGAGGGTAAACAAGTATTTGACTTCGTCGGGCTGAACCCGTCTCCTGGTTCAAAAAAGATTGAGGGCGTCAAAAACTTTTTTATGGGTTGTGAGTAGCCGGATACGGGAGTTTATAGGTAGAGTGCTTTGATCCAAAGTGTAGAAATGAGCCGACATCGTGGGGAATTGGTAACTAATAAACTTCGTAGATGACCGTACGTACCGACTTCGTATGGCCTAACAAAAAAAAGAAAGATTCCTATTTTGGGGCAGCGCAGTAAGTCAATCTGCCTGCATCGGGGGTATGACAGGTATAGAGATTTCTCTTCCTCCACTTGAGTCTATTCTTGAATCAAGTCTAGATAAACCAATGCTATCTAGTATTCTACCTTATTATATAGTTGGGGGCCACCCACCAGTAGATGATGATGGTAGCTTTAACTTTGGATTTTCTATATACTCTTCTGTTGCACATGGGAAAATAAGACGAATTTGACCTAATCTTCCAATTGTACAAGGAATTGAAGATCGCTCAGTACTAGAAGAAGTCAAAGGATATCTATATTGTTGTAAAGTATATGACCTACAAAGGTTTACTGTTCGATACCAAGTTGAAAATGTCTCAAATCCAGAGCATAAAGTACTACCACTATTCATTGATAAAAAGTGAAACACTCGGAAGATTCTTTTTAGGTTTACTTTCAAAATCAGCATGGAAGACCCTAGCAACGTTAGGTATTACTAAAGATGAAGATCGAATTCAAGTAGTAGAGCTACTATATGATATGAATCTTGAAGGTCAAGGGCGCAAGCTAAATAAAAGGGTAATACTCAAACTCTTTTTTAAGACTACCCCTTTTCTCTTTTATCATGGAGTAAATAATAAAGAAATCGTTGAGTAGAGTTGAAGGTCTAGTCTAAACTAGAAATAAAATTATACTGTTTATCATGCCTTAAAACCCTCTTTTTGGAGTGAATTAATAGGTTTATGCTGGGTAAGGTCTTTGGCTGAAACGTGGTGATATTCAATTAGAGCTCGGAATGAAGAATATGCCATTTGAGTACCAGAGTTAGTAAGAAATTTAATGCATTTATGAATGATCTTAACCTGAGTGAGTATTCTATTAGTAATAGAAAGTGGAATTTTTCTAATGTATTAGAATATGAGCTCAGGAATGTATGAAAGAAATGTATTCTATCGTATTTCATCGTCTTCTCTGTATTACATCCAGGAGGGGGTATATATACCCAGCTAAGGTACTTCTACCGTATACCTCTATGCTACTCTCCATTTACCTATTGTACTGGATGGATCCAGTATTTTCTCTAACATCCCCCCCTCAAGTGGATGGTCCAGAATTGACCATCAACTTGTCTCTAATAAATACAAATCGACTAGTTGTTAAACCTTTAGTTAGACCATCTGCAATTTGATCTTTGGAGCTTATAAATTTAACCGACAACTGCTTGGACACCACCCTCTCCCTTACAAAGTGGAAATAAATTTCCACATGCTTTTTTCTTGCATGGAACATAGGATTAGATGCAAGATAGGTTGCCCCTATGTTGTCACACCAAAGAAAAGGCGGTTGAGAGAGAGTTTGATGTAGTTCCTTGAGAATTTTTTGTATCCAAATGATCTCAGCTGCAGCGAGTGCTAAGCTTCTATACTCAGCTTCAGTGCTTTACTTAGAGACCGTGAGTTGTTTTTTGGAGCTCCAAGACACCAAGTTCTGACCTAAGTAAATGCAAAAAGCCGAAGTTGACCGTCTATCGTCAGGGCAACCCGCCCAGTCTGAATCCGAGTACGCATGAAGAGTCAAGGGGGCATGTGATTTGAAGGTGAGACCCATATCAATAGTACCTTTTAAATACCGCAAGATCCTTTTGACAGAACTCCAATGAACAGTGGAGGGAGAGTGCATAAATTGGGAGCACTTATTGACCGGAAAATCAATATCAGGTCGGGTAATGCTGACGTATTGGAGAGCACCCACCACTGCCCTATACAACTTAGGGTCATGGAAGGGATCACCATCAGATTTCGAGAGTGAAGTATTGACTGCAATCGGTGTGGATACTGGTTGTGCATTTAGCATATGAGTGCGACATAGCAAATCCTGAATGTACTGCTTTTGATAGAGTAGTATACCATCCTTGTTTCTTGTGACAGCTATACCAAGAAATAAATTCAAGACACCCAAGTCCTTGAGTGCAAACCTGGACTGTAAAGTGTGAATGAGGTTGGAGACAATGGAAGTGCTACTGCCCGTGATGATAATATCATCAACATACACAAGGATAATCATGGTATGACCTTTGGAGTGAGATATAAATAGAGATGGATCGAATTTGGAGCCATGAAAACCAAGATCAAGTAAGGCCGAGCTCAAGGTGTGAAACCAAGCTCTAGGAGATTGTTTGAGGCCATAGATGGCCTTCTTTAGCAGACAAACATGATTGGTAAATTGACTATCCACAAAGCCCGGCGGTTGCAACATGTAAACGGTTTCATGAAGATCGCCGTGAAGAAAGGCGTTATGAACGTCCAGCTGACGGATACACCTGTTATTGGATAGAGCTCTGGTGAGCACAATGCGAATAGTTGTTGGTCGAATGACAGGGCGGGCGAAAAGTGTCGAAGTAATCGACGCCTTCCTCTTGTGTGAAGCCTTTAGCAACAAGGAAGGCAGGCTTTGTGCCTCTCAATTGTACCATCGGCTAGCCGTTTGGTTTTGAAAATCCAGTTGCACCCCACGATATTGTGATCTGTTGGTGGTGGGACTAAGACCCAAGTCTGATTTTGAAATCATTACCTCAGGTAATGGCTGACTAAGAACTAGTGAGTCCGTATCCGTATAGTAACAATCCTCTCTATCCTTCCTTGGACCTCTCTTCTCTACGGAAGATGCGGATTAGGTTAAACATATACTACGCCCTACTAGCCAGTCCCTGCCCAGTATATGAAATTGGTGCAATGCAAATAAGATGACAATTGCTTATGTTTTTACTTCGTTGGTCTACATCTACTGGTACGACGTTTTCATTGGTATAATTTGATTCAATGGCTAGTTGACTTAAAGGCTTTGCTTTGATTGATGTGAAGAAGATTAGTGAATTAATATCTCAAATGTTTCATTATATATATCTTTTGGTCTTCTTTCGTCGACTTTCTTTCGGCTTGACACGTTTGGGAGATTCCCTTTCACTTCAGTAAGATAGCCGCCCTACTGCCTAAGGCTTGAGAGTGTACAGTCACTGTGCTAAGTGTAGGTTTCTACACACGGGGTCAATCAATTGAGAAAGTGATTCCGGTGCTAGAGTGGATTTTTCAAATAGCAAACCTGCGGCCTTGATCTTGTCAACCAGCTCGAGTGCTATAAAATAATCGATATGTGGGAGCGGAATAAGAGAGAGACCTAAGCTAAAAGGCGTGTCTGGCCCTACTACCACTTCTAGCATGAAAGGGACTAACTCCTATTTATTGACTTATAACATTGGAATGATGAGCTCATGCAATCAAAAGAATAGCAGAGTTACTTAATAAGAATTAGCACTCTTTGTCTGTAGGGAGAGGAGAAGATCAGATGCCTAGCGCGGGCAATGTTCTACTTTTATTAAAAAATTGAGATAAGAGCACTGACCTGCAGCTTTGAGAGCCTAGTCAACAGAGGAGAAATAAGTTCTTAGCAGACGGTGGATTAGCCCACTTGCTTTTATCAGGCATAAAAAGATGATCATGTACGGGAGGTTTTGTTTTTCAGGACTTTAGAAGATCTTGACTCACATCTTGGACAGAGATTTCCGTATGTGGTTCTATAAAGTACGTTGAACAGACACTACTTATGCGTTAAAGAAATAATTAATAACAAGTGGTGTAGAAAAAGACATTCTCGTAATTCGTTTGCAAGCACAATAGACCAGCAGAGCAATTAGGCCTCTTTACACTATAATATTTACCATCTGTACTTAAATTTCCAATGTAGGCCATGCCTTGGTTCTTAATTTATAGTAGCAGACGGCCCTATCCAACACAATAAGCAAGGAAGAAGCAACTTGACCGAAGGCAGCGCTTCTACTCCTCCACCGAGTCGCCGTTCACAGCAAGAATCAAGGGATGTCGTGAACGGTGGGAGATCACAGAGAATTTTCCTATTTATAGAGGGATCCCACTAGTCGTCCAGCAACTGCGTATACTCAAGGAGCTACTAAAGCAACAGCTTATACATATACGGAGGGGGCAAGCTAGATTATGAATTCCCGAAAGGCAAACTCTTTGAGTTCTAAAGGCTCGGCACTAAATACGAGTTTCATCAGAACGAAGCTCAGCTGCGCCGCTGAAGAAATGAGAAATGGGATTTAGGGTTTCTCTCTCTGTGCTGGGGCGCTTGCCTTTTTATTAGCTGGAATTCTTACACAGAGGCCCTTCCTTTTTTTCTTTATTTTCTTTTTATGTTTCTATCCCTATTAAGTTTCTATTAAGTCTTTTAAGTAGCGGACCCTTATTGGGCCTATCTAGTTTGATATTAGTTTGATATTAGTTTGATATTGAAGCTGCATATGTATAAGACTTAAAGTTTGCAATAAATTAGCCCACGGGCCTTTTCCTAAAAAAAAAAAAAATTCACTAAACTAATAAGTTAATGAAGTTTCAGAATCCGATGTATTTGAACTATTTCGAAAAGTTTCCGCCCCTCGTGAGGTTCTTGGCTAGCTATACTCCTACTTTACTTGGCTAGCGCGAACTACTTTACAACGCTAGACTCCCGGTACTCCCCAAAACTACCTCTCTAACATACCAAACTTAGACTTTTTCATTACTACTCCTGCGAGCCACTTACTTGCATCTCTTCTCCGGACATATTATTCTCTTAGATAGGACAAGCAAGTAAAGTAACGAAGAATTCAAATTCTCTTTTCACTATATATGATAAAATGAAATTACAAAACACAACGATCCAGTGCGTGTTAAGCATATAGCGCACTTCCTTTTTCTACATTTCTTTATCAGCTGTGCCATGGTCTGGCATTCTTGACATAGCAAACCGCTTGCTCTCCACTTCTGAGATCCAGTAATGGAACTGATGGTTATTAAGGGTCAGGTTTGTGCTGATCTCGAGGGTCACATGTAGCTTTGAGGATCAAGATAAGAAATGCACAGGTATCCAACCTGTTGCCCTTATTTCTCATGATAAAGACAAGGTTAGTCTATAATCAAGTAAGTGGTCCAAACGTTTGGACTTCTCAAATAATTATTAGGCACTCGCTATGTCCAGTGTGGTATCAGCAGGTGTGGTAGTATGTTGATTGTAGCCAGCACAGCAATAGAAAGGGGTGGTTCACCGACCGGAAGATCTTAAAAAACACGCCCTAAAATAGGAAAAAGATAGGTAATGCCTGTGACGAAGGAAGCCCATAGGGAAGTTTCGACATTTCCCTTTTGTTCCACTCTCGATGATTAATATAGAGTCGCAAGGTCTCATCCTTTCTCTTTTCAAAGAACACAAAGGTCTCCCCAGATAAAGTACATTGGCTTGCGGCCCCTATATTCCCTTTCGTTCTATTACATGCCAGAGGGAAAAAGAATCAAAAGATTCTAAGACGTTTCTTATGGTTTTTCGTTCTATACATGCCTACGTTACTCACTGAGTGAAAGAGACATAGAAAGTGATCGGGAGTAGGACTTTAAGCTTAAGACTAGGGCTTGTGACTTTGGCTTGCTTATGCTGAGGTAGTAGTCATTGTTTAAGATTAGTATTTATTTAAAAAGGAGTTTTTATAGGTGTACAGTAGGACAGTAGGAATTGGAAGTATTAAGTAGTTAAGCTTAGGTATGGGTTATTGCTTTTTACTAATGATGTAGTCAAGTATAAAAGAATTACTAGGTAAAGCAGCTACCTTAGGTGTAAAGTAATAGGCATAGGCAAGGGCAACAAGTAGTTGGGAAAAAGGGGCCTCTGCAAGCAAGATAGGCGAGTACATGTTTTAGGAGATAGGCTAGCTAGTAATGCAAGGAATATGCATTTATTTTGGAGTTAGCAAGTACAGTAGGCTTTTCAGGGAGTACCGGAGTTATGGTATTCATCTTTCTGATTCGTTTGAGGATAGTATTGAGAGTATTCAGTTTAAAAGACCTTTGTCCAATAAAAAAATCTCTTCTGTGGTGGATGAGATTGAGTTTAAAAGATTGCATGGGGTGAAATTTCAAAGAAAAGATAAGGATAAGAGATATAAAGTAGATCAGATTTTAGGGAGGGTTACCAAATTGTTAAATAAAGGAAAGTTCTTTCATGGAATATTAGGGGGGTATGAGGCTTTTCGTTCGTAACATGCCGTAGTTACTCACTGGGATAAAAAGGATAATTCTTAAAGATATTCTTAAAAATGAGAAGATAGATTTGATAGGGATACAAGAGACTAAGATGGAGTCTTACACTAGCAGATTTATTTAATCTTTTTGTGAGAAAAATTGTGATTGGATCCATCTACCGGCGGCTCATACTGCTGGGGGTGTTTTCCTGTGCTATAACACTGAAAAAGTTATTTGGCATCACTCCTTGATATAAGTTTTTGGTTTATCTGTGATTTTAGAATGCAACGAAGATAATGTACTGTTTGGTTTGACAACTGTGTATGGGCCTACTAATAAGACTCTTAGATAAGTTTTCTTTCAAAAAATTAGATCGCTACATGAAATGTGGGATGGTCCGTGGCTTATTTTTGGGGATTTTAATGTTATTAGATATATAAATGAAAAAAGTAGTGGGGCTAATTTCAATAGGGGGCAGGCAAAAAGATTTAATAATTTGATTTCAGATCTAGAATTAGATGATTATCATTTGCAGGGGCAACGATTTACTTGGTCTAATATGAGATTTAAACCTAGTTTGGCTCTTTTGGATAGATATATGTATAATAAGGATTGGGGGGGAGTTATTCCCTCTTTGTACTGTTAAAGCTTTACCTAGAGTCAAGTCTTATCATAATCCTGTGATTCTGGATAAAGGTAATAAAGAGATGTTTCAGGCTAATATTTTTAGATTAGAAAGTGAATGGTGTGATAATGAAGATTTTAATAAACTTTGACCTAGATGGTGGAATAATAGTTTCGATAGTGTGGATATTGCACATAGTTGGCATCGAAATATAAAACAGTTGAGACAAAAGTGTAGAGGTTGGGCTAAAAACTATTATGGAGCTTCTAATAAATTCAAACAGGATAGGTTAGAAAAAATTCAAGATTTGGAAAATATACAGGAGCTACGAGACTGGACTGTAGATGAATATTTGGAGTTTTTAGATTTACATAAAGCCTTGGCCATATATTGAAGAAATAAAATATTGTAATATTAGGTATAAATCACAGTGGCTATTGAAAGGGGATAGGAATACCAAATATTTTCATAAATTGGCTACTTTTAAAAAGAAGAAGAATATGCTAGTTGGACTTAACATTTATGATTCTATTTTTACTGATGGTTCTGTAATAAAGCAAAATATACAAGATTTTTATATTAATCTGTTCGGAATTTCAGGTGAAAGATATGCCTCTATGAAAAGTGATTTCTGGAAGATGCAACAATTGGTTAGCAAGGAAGATAATGAGAGATTTACTAGAGCTTTTAGTGAGATGGAGATACAAGATGCTTTGTTCAGCTCTAGTGCTTAAAAATATCCAGGCCCTGATGGTATTCCATTTATATTTTCTCAAAAGAATTGGGAGTTGGTTAAAAAATATATTTTTGCTCTCTTTGATAGTTTTTATAGAAATGATCTCAATGTACCTAAGATTAATAAGGCCATGGTTTGTCTGTTACCTAAGAAAGATGATGCAAAGAATATTAAGGACTATAGGCCGATAAGCCTCTTGAATTGCATATATAAATTGATAAAAAAAGTTTTGACCAATAGATTAGCACCTATAGTCAATAAAATGTTAGATCAGTCACAGGCAGCGTTTTTGCAGGATAGATATATAGTAGATAATGCTGTCTGTGCTGCTGAGATAATTCATGATAAAAAATTAGGTCAAAAGGAAGGGGTAGTAATAAAAGTAGATCTTGAGAAAGCATATGATCGGGTCAATTGGGATTTTTGATTTTAAATGTTACTCTCTATAGGATTTTCTTCAAAATGGATAGGTTGGATTCAATCCTTATTGATCGGTGGACAGATTTGTGTGCTTGTAAATGGCCGCACTACACCCTATTTTACTGCTAAGAGGGGATTAAAACAGGGGGATCCGCTGTCCCCCATTTTGTTTAATTTGGTAGGAGATTGTTTGAATCAAATGCTAAAAAAAGGTAGAGAGCCACAGAGGATTATAGGGTTAGGTCCCAATATTGATAATGGGATGAAAATTTCTAACCTCAATTATGCTGATGATACGGTTATTTTCTGTGTAGCAGATAGTGCCAATGTTCAAGCTATAAAGTGGGCATTTATGGGCTTTGAGGCATTAGCAGGTATGAAGGTTAACTATTCAAAATGTAGTTTGTACCCAATTCAAATTTATATTGAGAAAGCCCAATGCTTAGCAGATTTGTTTGGGTGTCAGGTAGCTTCCTTTCCTATGAATTACTTGGGTTTACCAATACATTGGAAAAATTCAAGGTTAGTGATTGGCAGTCGTTGTTGGATAAATATCAGATCAAGTTGAATGCTTGGAAAGGCAATTTTTTGTCATATGGGAGCAAGCTTATTCTTATTAACAGTGTATTACCTCCTTGGTTCTTTTCATGCTCTCATTTCATTCTATTCCAGCTACTGTTATAAAACAGATTGATAAGATAAGGTCACGATTTTTATGGTACTCTGGAAATTCTAGAAAATATCATTTAGAAAGATGGAGTAATGTTTGTAGGCCCAAAGATAAAGGGGGACTCGGGATTTGAAACTTGAGCAATATGAATGATGCTCTTTTAGCTAAGTGGGTTTGGAAATTGAAAGATCCATCTTATGCGGGTTGGTGGAAGGATATTGTTAAGATTAAATAGAATTCTTGCTCCAATAAGAAAAGATGGTATCCTTTTTGGCATAGGTTAAAGAGTTTAGAGCAGATTGTGGATATTAATTGTTCGTTTGAGTTAGGGGATGGAAAAAATATTAGATTCTGGCATGATAAATGGTTGGATTCTTTTCCTTTAAAGATTAGTCATTTTACACTTTATAGAATTTTTCCGAAGCCAGATATTTTGGTAGCAGATGCTTGGCATAACGAGGATTTGAATATTACTTTCAATAGACAACTCTCTCAGGTTCAAATGAGGGTTCTTAGTGACCTGAAGTTGCTTATGCAATCTATCTCTCGTGGGAATACTAAGGATAGGTTAAAATGGGGATATAGTAGTAAGGGATAGTTCACTTCGAAATTGATGTACAACTGGCTAGATGAGAGGGGTGTTTTTGATACTGCTTATAGTTTTATTTGAGATTTTAAAGTACCTACCAAGATTAAGGTTTTCTTATGGCTGGTTTCTCGAGGTAAACTGTTGACAAAAGATGTTCTTTTGGCCAAAGGATGGAAGGGGGAGGGTATGTGTAGCTACTGTCATCATGATGAGACTTTGGAACATTTGTTTTTTCATTGTCCACAAAATAAAAGATTATGGCTTTGGTTTTTAGGCCAATTTTACTTTAGTATGCGATTACAAAACCTAAATGATCTCATCGGTGTGTTAAATGCTACACAATTGCAATGGGGTACGGCTATGAAGATTTGGTGCAGTGCAATTATGTGGGTGTGTTGGAAGATTCGAAATGAGGCGGCAATCCAAAATAAGAGAGTACCCTTCTTCAGAGCGATGGGAACTAAAATTCATGCTTTAATTTTCTATTGGTCAGATATGTGGGATGAAAAGCTCAAAGAGAAAGTGCTTAAATTGATGCCTGACATCCAAGAGCTCCCTATGCAGCTGATGGAGGAGGGAGGAGATTGAAGACGAGGGACTGATTTGCAGTAGTCTAGAGTGATCTGGAGCAAGGAAGTTTAAGTTTCAAGTGTTTCCTTGTGCTATTGGTTGTAATTGAAGTTTCTATTCGGACTTGTCATTTTGTTTTGTGTTTGTTTGTTGGTGTTTGATCTAGTTGCTAGATCATGATAATAAAAGTAGTAGGGCTGGTTTGCTGTGCGATTAACTACAGGGAAGGGGTTTTCTGTGAGGCTGGTTTCTGTAATAATAAGGGGAACGGTGGTTAGGGGTTGTTAGTGTGCATACAAATGGATTTTGCTGGTACCGATATGATTCGTTGTAAGAGGGTTTGTTTGTTTCTTTTCAATTGAATGAAAAGGTCACCAACAAAGTACTAATGAAAAGGGCACCAACAAAGTCAATTTATGGTAAGGAAAAGGGGATAGCTGGTTCTCGAGCAAGGCGAAGGAAAACAATCCTCATCCTCCTATCAAATCTATTTAATTATTCCAAACCTTTGCCCGAGCCGTGCTTTTCATTGATTGGATTTCCCTTAGCCAAAGAAGGAAGCTGTTTGCCCCCGATGGGTGTACCGCTGGAAGTACCGTTGTTGGAAAGGATATCTCTGAACGGACCGATTTGAAGCACAAGATTGGGGATTCCCGCGTCTATTCATTTCAGGAGATTGGCCGGGGGATTGTCAAAGTAATCTAACTCCTATTCCACTGGAGAAACTCCATCATAAATTAACCAGGTATGAAACGAAAAAAAAGCACTTTCTCGACCTAGGCCGTCGACGATCCCTTCTACCCTTCCCCTGTTCCACGAGCTCCTATGAAGGCACTAACCCTTCTTTGATTTTATGGTCAGCGTACGTGGTTTTTCATATCTATCGAAATCTTAACCGATCTTTCTTTCCCAACGAATAAGCTCTTTATCCCTGTAAGGTGCAAGGGGGGGCGGGCGCACTGAAGCGGGAAGAAGGGCCATATGTCCTAGCTTATTATTGTAGTTGGAAAGAAAGGATTGAAATCGAAAAACTTTGATCTTGAATATACCCCTTAGAATCCAACTTAGGCGTGGGTGCCCTAACTAAACTGGGGCTAAAGGTGAGAAATCCATAAAGCGAAGAACCCTTTGAGTCATATCGCAATGATACACCTTTGCTAAAAGAAGAAAGACTCTCTCTGTGCTTTGGCTATAAAATATCTACTTTAAAAGGCAGGCAGCTCTACTAGCATACCACTGGATCGCTTCCCTCCCTTCGTAGTATTCTCGATTTTCTGCCAAGCTTCAAATTAATTGAATTAGGACTTCGATATGGTTTGGCTCAGCTAGTGCTACTCTTTCTTGGGGCCTTCTCTAGTAAAGAAAGGAAGGTGGTCATGAATGACCTGGGAATATTCTGATTCTGCCTGGTCGTACTAGGACATTAATTAAGGTATCCATAATACTTACTATAAGATGGTTAGAGATGCTTATCCATGTCTATCCTGAACATCCCGTTCATACATACTTGCCTATCTTTCTAAACCTAAACCGGGTCTTCTTCCTAGCTAGCTTTCAAAAACCTGTCCCGGGACTCAGCTTACTACTAACAAGCCTGCCCCATGCCTTCTATCTATTCATAATACGCATCTCGCGCCTCTCCCATAGCCCTGGCACTGTCAGGTGTGCTTGACACGTTCATCTTTTCACGTGACCTGAATGGTCCATAGAAGATAATCACATAAGTCAAGTGCTCATCGTTGAAAGAAACATATCGAATCAAATCTTTTTAATAACCAGAAGAACCAAAGCTGGATAATGAGTTTATAGCAGCATGGTAAGGAATGCACCATATGGAACGAACAGGGATAAAATTCGATTGCAGTCAGTCAAAGTAGTAGCAACGTGGGTTTGAGTAGTTGCTAGTCTCATCTAAGTCCGAGGAGGGGTCAAGTCATAAGGGAATCCTTCTATAGAATATGTTGCTACCCACCTTGTTGGATAGCTTGGAATCTTCGCGTTGAAATCGAGAACGAAGACTCTAGAAAATAGCATTTTGGTATGCTGCACACGGGGAATCGCAAACACATAATGATTAGAGACCGGGGAGCTAGCTGGTCAGTCACTAGCACCTAAAAAAAAAACTAGACATCCCCACCAACGCAAGAGCTCGAGTACCACCTCACCTCGACCAAAAACTTAGGTGCGGGGGTTATTTAACGACTTTTCGACTAGAACACATCAAAGGTCTCCCACTTTCCGAAAGGGCAATTTGCTCCTACTCATTCTAGTTTCTAGTCTGGTTTGTAAAGAAAACTATTTGACACCTTAGCGGCCTTATTTCTTGAATGTAACTCCCCTATATATGATATTCTAAGATGCGCATTTATTAGAAGAAGGAGAAAGGGAAAGCTGTTGGCTTATATATATATTATTACTAGAATAACCAACAAAAACAGGTAATTCAAACAAAAGCTATCATAAAAAACTACTATTTATCAGCCACATTGACATTTTTCATTAAAAAAAAAGATACATGTTCCAGAGTTTTACTTCTGTGAAACCAAAAACACTAATTCTTCAAGCTCGCCTTCTTTCTCCTTTAATAGCCAACCCAAAGACTCCACCGTCTCATGTCCTCTAGCGGGTAATCGTCTTGGGTGATCAGAGTGGCCAAACAAAGTGGGCCGACTAATCATAGTTTTAAGTGCTTTCCCCATTAGGATTGGAATCTTTCACATAGGAGGGCGGCTTAGGTAGGTAGGTTCAAAACGATTTGATCGATGAGCCTTGACTTACTTCGTTTATACTTGTTCTTGCTTGTGCGAACGAAGCACAATGCCTAATGAGTGTGTGTTCCTATAGATAGTTGGAAATGCTAAAGTAAGAGCCCCATCCAAGATGATAAAGTAAAGTGCTGCGCCTTGGGTGCTTCGTATACATCTTTTCTTGGAAATGCAAAAGGTAATTACCTAACTACAATCTTAGGAAATTTGCTGTCAAAGAGAGCCCTTTCGGGCCTATGATTTTATATTCAATTCGTTAGAATCCTTCCTTCAATTCCCCATTCAAGAGAAGAGTTTCTTACTTGTGCTAGCTAATTCTCTCACTCCCTGGAGGTAATAGATGGCAAAGACTTACTCACGGTAATAAAGATTCTTGCAGCTCAAGCAATTCATTCGTTCAATGACGATGTTCACTCACGAAAGTAAATTACCAAGTATTCGTTAAATGAACAGGGAGGGGTCCTTCTAAACTAGTTTATCTAGCTAGGGCTAGGGACGATCTCGAAACCTTGATTTACCTATACGCATCGAATGTTTCCAAAACATATAAAAAAACATATACAAATGAGTACATACATTGTCCTAGTCCATGCTTATAAGCTGATCCGCGCGAGAAGGAAGCTATTCTCATAAATCAGACAAGGCATCTACTGCTTCTGCCTATTATACTGCCGACTCTAACTATCAATCATGTCTATTACTGAATGCATAAACCAAGCTAGTTTGCATAAACCAAGCTAGTAGGATATTCCGGCTATTACCCGTCTACGCCCTTGCTTCTAGACTTTCTTGCTTGCCTAGCACGTGTATATAAAAACCTATAAAACTATACCGCTTTGCTTTCCCCAACTACATATGCCTATTGCCTATTAGATAACCTAAGAAAAGCAGCTACTTGATTTGGTTGACCACACCAACTTTTAAATTACTACTTTGACTCTTTTACTTTCCTTTCCTTTAATGTCAGAATTCATAGTATTCTCTATTCTTGTATCTTATTCAACTTTCTTTCAACCCAGTGAGTAACTACTAATGTATAGAGTGAAAAGGAGAGTAAACTATCAACGTTCAATTTATTCGCGCATTGACTTCTTGCTCTAGAAGAGGTTCGATTACAAAGCAATACTCCGTTTGAAACCAAAGGACTAGTAGGTTAGAGGCGAATACAAGTAGATAACTACTCGGTTGTTGAAATAGGAGTATCTTAAAGAGGAGTTCAAGAGATAGATATGGCGGGCTCCTGTTGAACCAGTTGGACCTACCTAGGGGCTTGCTAGTGCTTGGCTGACCAGCTCCTTTCAAACTATCTTACTCAATATGATTAACAGGAAGCCCTATTCTCTCCTTACCCTAAGCTAGCCTACTACTTCCTCACCGCTGGGAACTTACTCTTCTTCCTTCTCCCTTCTACTAGAATTATAGCACATTTCTTGTTTTGTTCCAGTCAACAATGGCTTTGACTCTGGTTGGGTCGATAAATGTCCTTTTCACATGATGTGCCAGAGGTAGACAAGCCCCGGCTCGCACTTCGACATCTTTTCAATATCTTATCCTTTCGCAATACCCTCCAGTACGGATGGCGGATGTTTCACGTGCTCGGACCACGTCTTGCTGTAGAAAGGGATCTAATTTGACTACACAACCACGAAATCCGGGTAGCCTCATTCACAACTCTAATGAATGGTTCCAGGGCTTTTAAGAACCAAGGGAAGACCATCCATTTTATCATTCCTTCCCGCGGCGGATCACTAATTGTTCCTATTTGAATCCTAACCTGGCTGGCGAATTTACTATCTTTCTGAGTTATATGATTGGCACTATCACTTTTGACTCTTGAGAGGGTGTGGAGCGGGTGTGTCTACTGAAATCTTTTCTATTCTATAGAACCGCTTCGCGCCTTGGCAACCCGCGCCTTCATTAGCTCGTGAACGATCTTAAAAAGCTCTTCCTCGTAGCAGTTTATACTTGTAAGCTGTTATCCCACTTTGTTGGCTTTAGTAGTCTTTGACCATGTCTTACTGATCACTTGATAGACATCAAGAGCCGGGATAAGGCTAAACCCCAATCCCTTCAAAAGAACTAATCGCGGGTCTCGCTGCTCGTCGTTTAGATTGCACTCGCTTGCTTCACACTTCACACCTCCCCTTAGAACCCCTCTTGGAAAAAAAAAGGATCTTTCGTAGGGGTCTCGCCCAGAGGAGATAAAGTAAGTAAATATCTCTTTGAATCTATCATAAAAGGAGTTGCCATAAAAACGTATAGTCGATTTGATCTATTCCGATCGCTTCCCCATTTGTAGAGGAATGGATTGTCACCCGGGTCAGTTTGTCTTACCAGATCCCCTGTAGATAACACCCGAGGGCATGAAGACTTAAGCTCCCATAATGTCGGGTCTTACTGACTCTAATTTAACTCTTCCACGAAAAAAGCCTTTACGGGCGGCTATCCGTCTTCAACCATCATCACCTAGATCGGATTCTTGCCAAATGCCATAGTCGGTATTAAGACCAAGGAAATAAATAAGGTGAGTGGGCGGGCACCTAAGCACCTTATCTAAAGGAGAAATGAAATGATTTTATGCAAATTCATAGGCAGAACGGAGAGCTAGGAGTCTTTTTTCTATTCTTTCTGCGACCTCGTTGACTTCAAGGAGGAGCTAGTCTTTTCTTTAAAAAATACTACATGAGTACCTCATTACCGACTAACCTCTGCGGGAAAGCTCTAACAACTTTTCCAGCCAGCTCAAAAGAGAGAATCAGGAAGGCCGTGAACCAGGAGAAATCAAACTGGGTGCGCCTAGAATACTGAATTCAGTCATGAAACATGAAATGAAGTCACTTCGATCGTGCTTAACAGTGAAAAAAGAGAGGTCACTTTGGGTTTGGAGTAAATAGTTAAGTCAGCAGGCATTTCTTTATTTCTTTTCTTCTTCTTGGCAAGGTGAAATTCCCTGCCTTTGGTATTTGAGAAGCAGGTTATGGTGAATCCGGTGATAAGGCTGGCAAAGCTTCTTTGCTCTAGGTGTAGGCGGCTGGGCTGTTCAGTGTGAAGTACTTAGCTAGCTATGGTAGGTTGGTTTGGCAATGCCAAAATAGAAGCAGAATAATATTTTGGATATTCCTGCTTTTATTCGTTTCTTGCTAGCCACTTCGCATATCGGTTGTTGTGGATCACCCACCAAGCATAAGCGAGTCTGGGTCAAACCAGCCATACAGCCTGTTACCTCCTCGTATAAGCCGAGTTGAAGAAAATATAGACGCTGAATTGAGCGGGGCGCACGGCGCTTCAGCCGACAATAATGGTGAAGGGGGAACCTCGCTGGATAAAGGCGCGAAGCGAAATATAAAAATCCGTATCCGCACTGCACTGTGATCGAGCGTATAACTAAAACATGCGAAGAAAAAAAAGAATAAAAGATTGGCTAGCAAATAAAGCCACTGAAGCAGCCAGAAATCACTATAATGCAGATTTAGCTAAACAAGAGGCAGAAGAACAACGCCGATATGAAGAAGAGAAGGCGCGCAGCGAGCGCAATAAGGAAAGAGTTGTGAAGAAGGATTCCGAACATAAAAAGACAAGCGAAGACCGAACAATGTGTTTATTTTCCGGTAGGAAGCTTGAATTCGGATCTGTAATTTCTCGAATAAAAGAGGAAAGCCTACCTATGCAAGATTGAGTGCTGTGCTGCTTGGACAACATTTATCCATAATAGATAGTCAAATTGAGTGGCGTGATGCTACCTTCCTTCTTGGAGAAAAGAGTTCCCGGAGGGGTGTTTTTATTTCTAGGAATAGGAGTAGGTTTCAGTAGAACAAATTAAGATTATGTATCTAATCTGTGCGCAGCAAAATAGCGAATAGCGAAAGAGCGGTGTAATAGGTGCAAGCAAGGCCGCGTTGGTCCTCACTGGACATTATACTCTCCTATTCGTTAAATCCTTTCTATTTTTATGATACCCGGAAACCAGTCAAGTAAGTAGGGATTTCTTTCTCCCCATCCATGGTTTCTTTGACTTTTTGATAGGCGTCCGGCGCATGCATACAACCATTCCTTCTTCTCCTCGGAACGTCAGGTCGGGCCTCCTCTCATAAATCTACAATCTACTATCTAGAATTAGTAGAGTGAAATAGAGTACTCACACAAAGTGAAAGAGCTACACCCGGGCGAGTCCACTCACTACTCGACTACCGGCGAAGACATGCGAGACAATTCTTTCATTCAGTCTGGCGGCAATGAACACAAATAAAAGAAAAGGCAACTCATCTATTCATTCAACGAAAAAATGTCAGTCAAAGTAAGTCAATGAAAAAGCCCCTTACCCCAATCAGTTAGTTAATCTTAACTAGGAAATGCAAGTAAGGAGGCATCTCATCTAGGAACTGAACCCACTAACTTATACTTAATACAATATTCCAAGAACATAAAATCAAGTAGTAGTCAAAGTGCTCGCTCATCATCTTCTTAAGGGAATAACTCAGATAAATAAATAAGTGTTTCCGCGGAAAGCTCAACTAGCTAGCTTCTTTTAAAGGAGAAAGCGTCAGTTAATTGCCCGCCCTCCTCCCTTGCTCCAAATGGGAGCAAGCCCTCCTCCCTTGAACGATATCAGAGAATGAAAAGGTTCTTTTCTTTTTGAGCTTAGAATTTCTTTCTCATTTATCATAATAGTCAAAATACTGTTCTGCACCCGGTTTCCCCCTCTTCAAGCTTCCACATTTATCCCCTACATCTTCTTCTTTTTGAAAGGCGAACGCGAGCAAGGGGAAAAACCAATCCTCAGAGGCCCTTTGGAGAAGACTCAATCTTTCTTCTTTCCTTCCTTGTCTGTCAATTGCATATAGATCACCGCTTCGCGCCTCTCGCTATTCTCGCTCCACTGGGGAAGGGTTTTTTTTTTTTCTCTCTCTTCGGTAAAAGCACTGATTTGGCCCATAGGGAAGATCCAACTTGATTCAAGGAAGTCGGTCCATACAGAGCTGTATTTTGGCAACTGCCTTATTGCTTTCAAACTTATATCTTAGGAAGACTTCGAAACGGAATTAGAGGTCAAACAATACTCTACTCCTAACTCTTAGGCAATTGATACTTTGCCTATGAACTATATGAAGATTAGGATATAAAAATTAGGTCATACCTCTCTTCTCCTTTAGAACAGAGCATCTGGCACGTTTGGAAACCCAAGAACTTGAACGAGGGTTCCCTCCCGCCCGGGGAACTTAATGCCGAGGTTGGGGCTGAAACGAATAAGACACTTTACTCGGGGGCGGAATGCTTTACGTCCGAAACACTGAGAAGAACTCCCTCCAGGAAGGAGTTTCTAAGATTCGTGCAATAATTTTGCGGAACTTTAGACCAGAGAACACTCAATTTCCCGTATTGAACTCAGCTGACTTCTGCCCTGAATGGACAGTCGGGTATTCCTCTAATCCTATCATAGAAGTTATCCTATTGAGCTGTACTTAACCCAACCTGACATAGGCACCCTAATGCGACATGCTTGAACCCACAATTAGACCCAAGGGACATTGGACATTCAAGTAAGGAGACTTTTGCTCGGGCATAAATTGAAGGGGGAGCGTTTTTCTTCCCGGGTTCGCTCCTGCGGGTCGCTCACGGTAACTAAGCCGACCAAAGGCGAACAACCTTTGAGTCTCAAGCTGAAACCTATAAGCTTCCCGATTACAAATAGAAAGGGATAGGGAGAATGATACACTTCTCTTCTCTAGCCATACGGTAAAGGCGAGTTGGGGAGGATGTGATGCACGATTTCTTACTACCAATTTGAAATGCTTACCTTACTGTGGTATACTCCATTCTAATACCTCTCTTAAGGACTTGAGTTCTCAATTCAACAAGGAACTTAATAGTGGAGCGGTAGACTTCTCCAATACGAAAATAAATGGCTGATTATTGCTTAGGCTCTTAGGTAATTGTCGCGATTTATAGGGCTCCGCGCCTTTGCTACTTGACCTACGGAGCCCCCGAAGAGATATTGCCTTTGAGAGAGCAATATTTTGATCTAGACCTAAAGACATACTAAACTTAGTATTTGTACTCGGATTGGGAAATCCGTTACTAGGGAAGTTTCTGATTTATTGGCTGGACAAGCTTCTTCAGAATACGCATTACCAGGATAGGCGGCTGGTGAATAAGAAAAGGCTTTATAGAATATACATACTCAATTCCTCAGGCGAGGTCCTTGCTTTCGAATAGAACGACGGAAAGGAACGGCTACTAGTCTAACTCCTACGGTACGTACGTATTCAATAATCTCCTGCTCATGCCGGGTTCTCTCAAACACATCACAAGGATGCAAGCAGTCTGACGTCACAGTTCATCGAGCGGTAAAGCAAGCTGGTCAGCAAAAAGCAAGCAGGCTTATATTACAGTAGTAAAGATGGCTGGTATCCCAGTGCTTAGCAGGAAAGAAGAAGAGGAGTGATCCTAGCAAAGGGATAGGGATACACAAGCGAAGCTCAAGCGAGCCCGGAAGTAATGAGAAAAGGGAAGCTATAAAACGAGTACCAGTAGTAAGCCAATCCCTGGGTATCCTATTGTAATTTTAAAAATATCCCTAACGCCCTTAATTAAAGCCAGAGTTATAAAAAGAGCTTTGGATCCTAGGAAGATCTAGGCAATTAGTGAATGAAAAGAAAGCAGAAATACCGGTCTGTCGATATTGTAAGTACCCTTCCTTTGTCTCCAGTTTTTCCCAAACAAGGATAGGATTAGTGTCACTGAGTTGGGGAGAAGATTTTGGTCAACCAGTTGAGTTCTCGTTCTCAAGCGACTCCAGCTTAGCGCCCTTTATCAGGTTTAGAGCATGCCACAGGATAATTTGGCAGATTCCCCAATAGTGGTTTAGGTCCTGTACCATAAACTTCCCTTATATAAAGATCCACAGCGGTCATGCTTTCCACTGGTATAGTTCAAAGTTCGATTTGCTTTTTCAATGTTACTCGGTATAAAAAACCCATACTAAACCTAACCTGGGTTTTATTAGGCTGGTAACCGACGTTCCGAAGCAGTAGTCATAGTTGGCTAAGGTACAGATTTTATGTGAAAAGAAGAAACCTTGCCATCGCTTTCGACGGATCCCTACTTCCAACACGGACAAGTTGTAGGTTCTGATAATTGAGTGAGTGCTTTTTTATTAAAGAAGGACCCGTGAGGTGATACTTCGGGATACGAAGAGGCATAGGCATTTAATTAGAAAAGGCCTTCCTTCCTCTTAGAAAGGCTAAGTCAGTAAGAATGACTGGAGGCAAAATAGATTCTTAGATTCCCGGTAAAAGCATTTATTCTAAGCCGGGAGCATAAAAGAGAATCAAGTTATGTAGGAACCGCACCTTATGCTTTTTCCACCCTTAGAATAGTAAAGTATCCGGATAAGCTAGTGCTGTTGGTGATGGATCCACTTATGGACTCGTACTGGGCGACTGTCTATGCTACTAGGTAGACTACCGAGGAGGATCTGGATCTTGGGATTTGAAGGATCTGCTACTGTTGACAAAAACTAGGTGGTATGCTATAGGTGCATCATATAATAATAGATGTCTGACCTCTTCACCAACTACTGAACCCACCTCTGGGATTGGTCTAGTGCGCCAGGCATCGTAGGCCATAGACTAAAAGAACTACTTGAACCAAGAACAGTAGTAACGTTTGGAAAAGAAAGAAGTGTTTCATATGCTATCACGTGTTGAATAAAAGCAAGTTGCAACTAGGGCTAAAGCAGAAGAAAGGGCTTTTGAACATACGTTTTCTTGGTGCCGCGCATCCAACAAGCAACGCTGGCGCGATATACGTTGTGCGTACCAAGCAAGGGGTGAGTAGGGCCTAGCGCGAAAGAACTCAAGGTAAGATGCGGTAGCCACGCATCCGTTTTCTTGTGGGATTTCAAGAAGCAAGTTCTTAGGCTCAGGTGATTGCCGCTTACTCCTCTTTGTTTTTTCAAAGAATAACCAGAAAAAATCGTTTCATCATAGTTTCTATAAAGCAGAGATAAACGAACTTTACTGAAACATCAAGCTTGGCGCCCTTCTATGCTTGTTTAGAGTCCAGCTTCCTTTTAATTAAGCCGCTTCGCGGGGCAGACTGCAAGATTGCTTCCTCGGCCTACTAAATAAGTTCCCTTACCCTCTCAGCCCACTGCTCTGCCTCAGCACAATCCTTAAACCCTGTTTCAAGCATGTAGGATATAACCTCCTTAGGACAGACATTTCAATCTATCTCTAAGCCATACTTAACTCACCCTTGCCTGCCAGCCTTGCTTATTAGTGTAGTTAAATACTCTCCAAAAATATATCTCTCAATAAAAGTATGCTTTACTTCACAAGTCTTACTTTTATAATAAAGCACATGCAACGCGCCCTTGCCTTGTTAACTTAACTGAGAAAGCAATATTAGGTCTCGTAATGCTTGCATACTTAAGTGAGCCCACTATAGGCCGGCCTATAGAGCGTAGGATATGAAAAGAGGGTCCCGCTTTAGTCTTGCACGTGTTTTCTTTGTTATTTCCTTTTGAAGTAATGTAGCCATTTTTCGTTGTATACTCGATGCGCCGCTTATCCTCTCAGTAGGAAGTAATATAGCGTGCCTCCTCTTGACTAAGAAAGAGTAATGGTCTTTCAAACTGACTCTGAAAGTTAAAATAAGGAAAAGAAGTGGATAATAAATAGCAAATATCTCTTTATCGATTTTGCAAAGTAAAGATATAATAGAATATACTTTCTTACCTTTCTATATGTTTTTTTTTGAATAGTTTTCTTTGTTGTCTTTTTTCTTTATCTAATTTGATTTCGCGCTCCAAATTTGCGATGGTTGCCTGACACGGAAACAAGAGGGCGGCCCGTGGGAGGTACGTCTGGTCTTTATGTCGTCTTCGCCAAAGAAAGGCTACTCTTTCTTCTCTCTTTCACTCTGGCCGATTCCTTTTTAAAGCCTTGAAGACTCCTAGCCTTATTCTATTCTTATATTACTTCTTAAAAGGCTCGCGCGCCTCGCACTATCGCTACCGAAGCGCCTGTAACCTGCCCATTGCGGGGCAGGCAGACACTTCACCTTGATCTTGTATAGAAGAGAGGTAAGCCCGCGTGCCTCTAAAGCGTCAAAAGAGGCCCGTCTAGTCCTGGCCCAGTCGGTCAACGGCCAATCCGCAGGGACGCTTCCTGGGGCGGACCACCGGAAAGCCCGCATTTGGGTCGCCCCGGGAGGATATCCCGCAAAAGAGTCACACCCAAGACCAAATTGCTTCTGTCCTTCAATCCAGTAATAGCGCACTCCTTTACGCAGATATGGCTTTTTCACAGCCAGTGTCAAATTCCTTATATGTTCTTTATTTGTTCCATCTTATTAGATTGTCCGATAGGTATTTATCCCAGAACTCTCTTTCTACTTTACCAAGACAATAGTCTACGTAGCGGGCAGCCTCAAAGGCATGGGTATTCATACATTTTTAATAGTCCTACAAATCAGCAAGGGGCAAGGAGGGTACTACTTTCATGGTGAAACGTTTGAACTTGTATGTCAGATTGCAAAAACAGAAGCGAAGGTAAGGCCTACAGAGGAATGCCCTACTTTCAGAGCAGAGGCGCGCAGCGAGAAAAAATCCGACGCTTCTTGGTTCGTAACATTATACGTTACTCACTGACTAGCATATTAGGCCAGCTAACCCGGCTCTACCACTGGCTATTGCATTTTGCTTGGGCCTAGCTAATACTCTGGGAAGGAAATGAGAAAGCAATATCACGACTCGCTATTCCTCTTTCTTACTGTAAATCTTATAAGTGAGTTGAACTCTTATATTGGTCTAGCAAGGAAGATAGCGTACCTTCAAACTGTTACCTGACAGAGAGAATTCCGCTATCGAAGTAATACTCTTGAAATGAAAGATTGGCTTGCAAACCTACTACTTCCTTTTAATCCGCTAAGTGAGTTGACATCTTGTAACTACGAGTAATGGAGAAAGGCCTAATACACTATAGCCGCCCAGCTTCTAACTGGACTTTCAATCTGATGTCCTCACTCGTATTTTTGTAGCTTGCGCTGCTAACTGATAACTCGAATTCAAGCTATCGAAGCAAGCTGATACGACGAGGAAATTCTTCCTTTTCACTTCAATTCCTGCTTGTAACTGCAAATCTTCTCTCATACTTGGATTCTGACTTGGCTACTAAAAGGAGTGAAACGAGAAGTAATTATTCTAGCCGACTCTTTTTCTGCCTCTCCAATCAAATTGAACTGGCTGGGACCCATAGTCAGGATTCAAGGAGTTGGGGACGAGTTAATTACTAGTTGGGCCTACTCTTCTTTTTCTTTTACTTGATAAAACACTTGCTTGGCTTTGAAGACAGTAGCGAGTTGGATTCGAACCAACGCATGAAGCAACGAATCCCATCTGGTCGATACTTTTGATAACCTCTTCCTTATCTGTTTAGTATGTCGAGTGCTTTTCGTTCGTAACATGCCTACGTTACTCGCTGGGCAAAATCGCAAGAGCTGAGTTTAGAAGGTCATAAGCAAAGCAGTTTACAAAGTTCCACCTCATCCGGTTTTTCACTGAACTGCTCACTCTGTTGGACGCATGAGACACTTTACCAAGGGATTTGGTTTTAGAACGAACAACACACCATAGTTATACGATGGTCTAGCGAAAGTCCAAACGAGTTGTTCATATACGCACCTGCCTCTGATACCCGGGTAGTAATGTCCACAAGCTTAGGCTTTTTTTTTTTTAATTTCATATTATCGTAAAGAGTTACGCTACGCCCTTCTCTAACCTGAGACTCTTTGAGCTTAGCTCACATATTCCGGGTTTATAGGCGGCTACTTTGTTTCGAAGTGGATTGTGTGCAGTCTTCCCTTTGTGTATCTATCATCGTACTTTTCACAGCTCGGTACTTGTTCCTCTCCTCAATCTAATCCCATTTTCTTTAATAGTAAAGACCATAACTGGGAAATATGGGGAAAATGCTTTTTTTTGTAACCAACCCATGAAGTTGACACACACTATCAAAGAAGACCTGGGCTGGGGCTGCAAACGGGTGAGATAGCGCCATAAAGTAACCATACTTGGTGAGACGATCCACCACCACTAGTATCACCTCCTTGTTCTCAGATTTGGGTAGCCCAGTAAGAAACTCCATGCTAACCCCTTGCCAAGGACCAGCTGGCAGTGGAACAGGTTTTCCTACATAATTCGTGGGGAACATGTTGATAAGCCAGGCCGGGGTCAATCAATTAAATCCGTCTCGTCTTGGAATTAAATCAATTTCCATTCGTGTTACCAGAGAGTTTTTCAGGGGAATTGACAGGTAAATAGGGGCCCTATAGAGGAGTCAGAAGATTGACCCACCCGGTAGGTAACAAGGAAAGTAGGTATTCAGGGCTTTGTACCTTCTTTGACTGAAACAACTTGCCTGTCTTGTGAAAACAAAAAAGACTAGCTTGTCTTGTCTTAAGCTAATAGCGTAAAATGAAAGAAGAGTAGGATATAAATTTAAATCCATCCTGAAATTCAATCTTTTCTATTCCAAGTGGAGGCAGACTACTATAATAATTGAAATCACAGGAGGCGGCGCTCTAATATGCAAAATCCAAGCACATTAAGAAAAGTCTCAAATGAACGAACAGAAAAATCGCTCAAAAGCAAGTCAATGCACTTAGTCCGCGTTGATTCTCTGCCGGAGTTGCGGCTATTCGCAGTGGAAAGAGATAGCCACACACTTCAATGTTCTGGTAAATCACTAATGCATAAAGGCCCGGCCCTCTCTTCTAGCTTTTCGGGACGCAAGTGGGTGTTGACGACCAGTGCTTTAATTGGATGGGAAAGTAGTAGACTAGCCGGCAAAAGGAAAGTAGGCAATGCGGGGGGATAAAAAACACTTGACTCGTCGATTCACCGATGCAAACCTAGCTGTAAAAATTCAGCGCTTTGATAAGAGGAGAAAAGGCAATTGGAATATTAATTATAGAAGTCAAAGGAGGGAATAAGGAATCCAAGCCATGACCTCCTCACGGGCCTTGTGTTGCCACTCCCGATGCACCGCTAAGAGAAGCACCACCCTGGTTAACAAGTGAGCAGTTGTTTCTTTCCCAGCGAGCGTAAAATGTGTTGCACTCATCTATTATCTCTTCGATTCCCAGCTCCTGCCTGTCAGTCTTGCTAGCAGCTAGCATTAACCCCTTAAGGTTCAGAGAATCCTCATACTTGCTTCCATTTGTCTTAATTAGTTTAGTAAGGGAGTGGCGAATTTATTTTTTTATCCACCACCTCATTTGGTTTTTCTTAGTAGGTAAAAACCTGTACACCAGGAGTGGAATCTGGTAAATAAATTCCCTCTTTTGTTTATACTGATTTTGTAATGAACAAACATTTCTCACACTTGCAACCAATTACCCTACAGTTTGTGTCATTTGCGCATAGAATTCTGTTCACCATTCAACAGTCAACACCAATGATAAGTCAAGTGAAATGACTTCAATGTCACTGAAAGTCTTTTGTATAAAACATAATCTATGCATGACAGTTAAAATAACTGAAAGCTAAGCAAATAAATGATATTTCATGATCAAATGTTCAAGTGGGCTTAGAATAGTGATTGCCATTGTCAGTATAACTATTCCTCTTGTCGAAATGCTCGTCGTGACTTGGTGTAAAACACAGTGAAACAAAAAGCTTGCAAAATACTCTTTTATTTAAACAAAGAGGAGAGCTAAATGCTCGCCTGCAATTCATTTGAAAATAGGAAGAGAAACGCACCTGAATCCAGGGATATACAGTGACCGCAGTGCAATGGAGACAAGACGGGCTTGCTCGTCCTGCAATTAAAACACTCGTTTTCCATCCTCATAGCTGCTACCAAATGCCACACGGGAGATGACATCAGCAGAGAATGTCAGGAATGACCTGTGCACTTAAATCTCGAACTCGGTGCGTGTGCCACCCTTGACCTCCCATTTGTCCAACATAGAGGAAGAGGTTGTGGCAATTTCTGGAATCCAAGCCTGAACATAAACTAAAGTAGTTCTTGTGAAAACATTGTATAAAGAGAGATCTTCACCAGGGCTGATTCTCGCCATCTAGGAAAGACTTCCCCGGTCTGGAATTGATACCATCTGCCCCAGTGGTTATGCCCATTCTTGCCAAAAAAATCCATTATCTGTCCTACTTAACTTCCTTTCTTTCCCTTCTTCCTTCCCCCTCCCTTCCCTCTCTTAGAAGAAAGAGCGTGCCTCGTCTGTAGAAAATTGATACACATCCGCAAATAAGAATAGAGAAAAAAGTAAAAGACTCGCTATTCGTTTTCAGGCGACCCCTGCTTGCCTTACCGAAGTGCCTCTCTTTCTTTTCTCAAATTAGGTAGGGCCAGACCTTCTTGAAAAAGAGATTGAACTCCAAACCCCGAGAGTACAAGCCCGGAGTAGGAGATGTCCACCAGGTCTTGCCCGGGTGCACCAAATCGCACAACCGAAACTCCAATATTCGGAAAATATGCAAAAACCTTCAAAACCCCTTTTTCGGCCTTGGCCTCTCTTTCCTCCATTGCTTTCTAGATGGCGTCCTCTTATTTCCTGACAAATCCCGACTTCTCTTAGTGTAGTGGAACTAAAATACCCGAGTGAAGGAAACTCAATAGTCAAGGCTACTTCCTTTTACCAGAGAGAGGGCCAACTCTCGACCCCGATCTCTTTTCATTTTGGGTATTACCAAACCTAGCCTAGCCTTCGTCAATCACACCAAAGCAGAGAACCGCAAGGCCTGGTACTAAATGAAATTAACTCCTTACTTAAGCAACTTGCCCAAAAAGCACGAGGTCCCTATCGCAATGTTCTAAGGGGCGTCCCAATACTGCGCAACATGCTTAAAGAAAAGTGTTGCTGCGACTTGCCCTTCTGATACTTAACTTAGGAGACTGGTAAAATAAAAGATGTGTCTCGGTCTAATCTGCCTCAAGTGCTGGAAGGCGAAGCTGTAGATTGAGAATTTCCCACTTATCGTTCGCTACAGCCTCCTTCCCAGTTGGACTCTTAGAACGGATTCATTTGAGTGGTTACTTTCCTCGAATCCACAGCTTGCACTTTTCATAAGCCTGCCTTAGGGATCTCCTTTTCCATCGTACCCACTCTCTCCAGGAAAGCTAGCAACAGGCTGAAAAACTAATAATTGAGAGAACCAGCAAACTTCTTGAGTAATATGTAGTGGAGAAAAAACCAATGCATACCAACTACTTTGACTCAGTGCTAGCTCCGCAACCCAATAAACTTCTTTCCACCCACGTATAGTTAAGAATGACGATCAAGATGAGAATGAAACCCTCTGGGGAAAAGACTCGTTTTTACTACAGCGATAGAAATAGTAGAAAGACGGGCTGCCTAATGACACGCCCTTTATACTAGATATAATATTCATCCTTCCCTCGACTCATCCCGTACGGTTCAATATACGAGATGTTCTACCTTGGTAGCCACCTTATCATGAGCATTTTTTTGGTAGACCTTATCTTCCTAGAGTAGAGGAATTCACCCAGAGACAGAGAAGTGGTTTTCCGAAGATGAAAAGAATACCGAGTTCTTTGATAGAAAACTTCTACGCTAGCTTTCTAAAAGGAATCTCTTATTCATATGGCATAAATTTTCACAACTTGATGGAGATTTCTTAGAAATTTCCATGGTACAGTCCCTTTGCATGCTACAGTTCCATTATTTACTATCTAAATTTTCTATATAAGAAATTCTTAAGTAAGGTAGCTAACCTCTTCATGATAGGGAGAGGAATATGTGGATGTGGTAAAGGCGGCGGGTAGGATAGGACAATGGGGAAGGAGGGGAATCACATAAAGTATGCTTTCCAGTCCAATTCTTCAGTCCTACTCAAAGGTTTACCTGTCCGGCGGTCCAGAAGAATCAAAGGCAAGTAAAGCTTTTCACACATCACGTCAATCTTCTTACTTCCCGAAAAGTCATCTAGCCATGTATATGCGACACACATCCTGATCTATGCTATGCTATTCCGCAGAATGAGTATTTCCAGTCGAGCGAGCTTGTCTGTAGACTCAGTCGAGCTATTCATTCCGCACACTCTCTTTTGCCTTTTTGGCTATTCATTCATTACCGAAGTCTAGTAACTGACTCTTCCAGTCGAGCTTCTTCCTCTCTGATTGACTTCACTTGTCTATTATCATAGATAACTAACACTAACCATGCACATTTATCTCTTCCAAGACATTTCATTTCGTTAGTCTCGAAGCTGACCGAGCCAATGTGATCCCTGTATGTAGCTCTGCGGAGTTTGGGGTCCGGTAATCGATGTAAGTGTAAGATGCATGCAGAAATGATACTGTCGGAGATAGTAATATGCTTAAAACATCTTTCTCTTTGAAGTGGCGAGGGGTTTTCTGATAAGGAACGATGGTTCAATAAGTTAACCTTTGATAGTATACTAACCTTTATGCAGCGAGAGAAAAGGGACGTGGACTGTGGCTAAGGGTCAGGACACTAGCCCAAAAGCACAATCGCTAGTCCTCACCAAATTAAATAAAGGCAATTTCATCTCTTTGGCACTGTTTAGGCATTTAAAATGCTTCCCCCTAAATTCTTTTACTCAATGTTCCCTATTATTAGGTAGGTCTCTCTACTCACCTTTGACTTGAAGGCGGTGCGCCGTCTAACGTTTGGTATCGTCGATATCGTATAATCCGTGCAAAGTTTATAAAAAACCGTACGTGGTTCGAAGGCCGCCCGCAAAAGATCCTTTTTGTCTACAATGTTGATAGCGCCCGAGTTACCCAATTGATGGTTCTGAACCTGTATATGAGTGTACTCGGTTTTCCCTTTGGACATTTATGGAAATTCTCGGTACGCCTATTCAGTGTCTAACCGTAACCGTAAAGCACCTAGCTCAGCCAACTTCGAACGGAGAAAAGTAGCATGCATGCTAGGAAAGCTACGCGCAATAATCGTAGCGAGCGTAGGACAATATGATGAGGCTAACGAATCCCTTACAACATGCAATACCGGTCAACGTTCCAGACTTACTAGTTTCTTTGAAGCTATTAAGGTGCCTCTGCTGGCTGGAGTGATTTACATTGTGTAACTATGGTTAAAATTGGCGAGTGTAAGGACAGAATAAGAAAGATCAGTTGGGAAATAAGTTTCCTTCTCTGCGGCCCAGGAAGAGAGAGATTGTGCAGAGAGGACTTGATAGAGCGAGCACTAGTGTTTTATCTCTAGAAAGCTAATAGTGGTAAAGGCTGCGCGCCTTTCTTTTCTTCTTTTTTAGAACAAGCTCAATAAGAGATAGATAATTGAATTAACTGACTGAGCTGGGGAAGATGGGATTGGAAGGGGTCAAGTCTGCTAAAAGGTAAAGCAGTCTGAGGTTAGTTAAGTAGTCCTGTTTCATCGAGAGGATGACCAGCCGTAGCTTTGACTCTTAGCCTAGGCCCCAACTTACTTTCATTAGAGAGCAAGCGATAGCGCTCAGATTGAGCTAAACCATGGTACTAGTCGAGCTCACACTCCGATTTCATAGTAAAGTTCTATACCTACAATATCTGCTAACAAGATCTTTCATAAAAGAAATTAATCCCGAAGGCTGTCATTTTACAGATAGTTAAGAAATAACATATCTCGATTGTCTAAGTACCTGGTAATTCTCTAGCTGTGGTGGTATAATAAAAGGAGTGTTTACTTCCTTTTTTCATCATTGATATAAAAACAGATGAGTAAATACAGATGTCAAATAGGTAAAAAAGGACATCGAAAACCGAGATATGGATTTATTGACGTAAGTAGTTCAGGGCTCTTCCTCATACTTCTGATAAGAGTAGGCTTGCTGACAGAAACACTGCTTTAGCTGCAAATAGAATCAAAGCGGGTGCCTCTTGTAATAAAATAATAGGGATGGCCAAGCCTTCTTTAACACAAATAGTAAGATATGGGATAGAAAGGAGAAGTTCTATAACTTTATAAAGAACTCAGAGTAGAAAAGTATGCTGACACCCCTCGCTGCGCGCCTTGCGCTTACCGGTGAGAAGGAATTGCAGCAGCGCGTTTACAACCTGTTGTTCTTTGAATTATGTAACCTTAATAAGACTGTGGAATGGATATTTTTTGATTGTAATGTTCTGTATTTACTTACAGCACTTACCTCGTCCGGTAATGCATCTCCCCAAAGCAGCATATTCCCGTGTTCTCTGGTCAAAGCAAAGTCATTTTGCCGGAAAGCAACAGTTTGGGTTTTGTTGTTGGATTTGACCCATTGGTCAAGGGATTGACGGGCCTGTGGTTATATCATACGCCTTCCAGGGGACTCGTACCTCCTTATTTCAGGCCGATATAACGGTTGGCTGTCCAAGTCCTCAGTTAGTACAGGATTGGGAGGATAAAAGAAGAGGCTGCGTGACTGATTTGTCTGCTTGGTATGGTTCTCCCTGAAGAAAGGGTACCTCTGTGATAAAGTTTGGGAGCCTACCTCGGTGGTAGGAGTGCGGTACAACCAATTGGTATCCTTGAGAGCAGCATGTTGCTTGCAGATACGATCAATGATCGATAGCTCTTGTGTGTTTGGATCGGGCATGTTATCGAGATCGATAATGGGCACATCATGGAGTGCATTCGTGCGTGTAAGTTTCGATTGATCCCAGATTTTGGCTTTAGATGGTATTTGTGTTGAAAGTTCAAGACGAAATAAGAAAAATTAAAATATATACATATCGTTGACTTTTATTTAAGCACTTTCACCACCGTGTGAAAGAGGGGTACCTGCCTATGATTGGTAGCCTAGTAAGTCTGGAATTCCAATGGTAAAGTTGCGAACGAACCCGCTAGCGTTCCGGATGCATAAGACTCCTTTCAGCTATGCCAATAGATAGAAATAAGAAGGGGCAGAAAAAACCTTCCTCCAACTACCTCTCCATAATACCGGAAATGAATTTATTTAACCGGTCAGCTCCATCTTAGGAGGGCTGCAGAAGCGGGTTGGGTAGTATCAAATTTGAATTGAATCTATCTAATCTACGAAAACATATGAGTACCTGGGCTTTGCGGTCCCTAGTGCACCGTTACAGTATACCCCTCTACAGTAGGAAAAATAGGTAGGTGCGCAAGAACAAAGCAAAAAGGTTCCATGCGCATAAAGTAAATGACATGCACTGTCACATAAGTGACAGAAGTTCAATCAGTGATCGGCAATGTTCGAGCGAGGAGTAAAAAGAAGAAGCAAAGTCTACAGCAATAAAGTAGGCCGGAGAATAAAGTAGGAAAATTTAATTTAAGGACAATTGTACTTAAACTAGAAAGAGGGAATCTCGTCAAAGCCTTGCTTCGGGATACGATTTCAGGCAAGAGTAGATACGAGATACCGATTGAATTTACTCTTTAGTTGACCCTGACTGAGGTTTTTCCTATTTGCGGTCCTTAACTTAAAAGTAGAGCTACTTTCCTAACCGCCACTTAGCAGTATCGCTCCTTTGCGTATAAAGCGCCGGACCAAAGCAGGTTTGTCAGCATTTTCGTATGTAGCGTCAAGGATAATAGCTCACTAGGAAGAGTATGTGTTCAGTTCACCGATGACAGTGAAGGAAAGGAGTTCCGAGCCAGAAAGCTAGTGACTTAACGAATGGAATTGCACTGAATCTATACTGAACTTCGGCATACCAATGAATTCTCCTTGGGCAAGTGAATACCTAGGTAGGAGCGGTCAAGTACATAATTTACATATTACGAGAGAGGTACCTTAGCCTTAGCTATTCTACGTCTTGCTTGCTTTCAGCATAATATATAAAGTAGACGACTAAACTGACCTATGTTATTCTAACTAAAGAAGAGTGTAGATCCGGTTGATATTAATCATTGGAAATTATCGTAGGTATATAAATGAGATATAGTTGATGGCCGCCCCTCTTGCGAAAAAACAGTATCGAAAAATGCTAACTTTCATCGGTTTTATACTCTACTGGGCCAGCCATTGCTACTACCAACAGACGCTTCCGTACATACTTTTGAGGTTAAAAGCAAGGAAACACAGTAGGAAGGGCCCATGAATTCAATTGAAAGGCTTTCAAGACGGACGGTTCACGCGGAGTCTTTTTGAAGATATATATACTCGCTGGCCTTGGCAGCACCAGAAGAAAGATGAAAGTGACGAACCAGCATTGAATACGAGTTTGTAGACTGACCAATATTATATCATACATAATGCCTTTTGATCGATGCCGAATGACCCAAGGAAAGTGCCGCCAGATCGTCTACCGAAAAAGAGATGAACCACCGGATCGAGCTGCTACCATTCGACAGGGATTTCCGTAATTAACTTACGAAAGAAGAAAGAGTTATGCACTTACGTTCTCCTCGGATTCACTTAGTTTAGTAGTGCGGATCTATAATTCTGTACGAAAGGTTTAGTGTGTTGGGGATCAGTGTGGAAAGAGTGTGATCTTTCCATCTGCGTAAATCCGAATCCTGATTGTTTCGCGTTCACCTGCTGATTCAGGTACTTCGCTGAATCCCGTCTCGAAATAAGCCCCTGACCCGCCCGGGCTTCCTAACTAGAAAAGGAAGATAAATTGTGTTCTTACTCTAAAGTAAAGGCAGAAGAAGAAGAAGGATTCGTAGCTTCGTAATGGGAGATTCACTACGATCTCTTGTTTTCAGTCTAAAGATCTGTAGCAATCAAAAAAGTACTATGATTTTTATCAGTGATGATATATAAAGATTCAAATCAATCAGAATAGAGGCCTGAGCCCCTCATCAAGCACAGTCCCAGACTCAGCCCTTTCTTTCTACTATTTGAGAGGATTTTGCCGAACAGAGTACGAAAGAGGGTAAGAAATAGCTCATAAAGTATAAATACCCGGCGATGGGTAAGTAGAGTATAGCACAGATAGCGTTGATAGAAAGACTTTTTAGGGAAAGAGAAGCGTTCCAAAGTGCGAATATAAATAAAAGCGCAAAGGAACTACTTGAACTGATTAAAGTGCTTCTTCGCCCAATATTCTTTCTATCCAACTATGAAACTGGAACTTTTTTAATATTCATTGGAAGTAACAATTATCTTTTCTATTTTCCTATACAGAAGAATTTTATGGAATACTCAAAACTGGAACAATTGGTATACCGAATCTATTTTTTTACTGAATTAATTCTTCCATATCACGTCAGTGTTGCATCTTTTTTGGCAAAGGAGACGCATTTAATTTTTCGCAATTCCCACGGTGCCTGAGCAGTTGCGCAGTTGCCATGGAAAATGTTGTGGAAAGTGGTGGATGCAGCAATAAAAGAATAAATAGGTGTTGGTAATGAGAAATAAAACCTAATAACACTGAACTCCGGGTGCGAAGTATATTCACTCAGCGGATCAAGGTGCATTGTTCTGGAATTACTCAAGGGAGAAGTTAGTACGTATGTTCGAACTTATGTAAAAAAAAAAGTACGAAATAAAAGCTTTTAGATATTCCAAATACGGGAAAAGTTACAAAAGGTAAAAAGAGCGATAAGAGGAAAGATAGTCAGAATAATGGTGAAAGTATGGGCGATGGCGAAGAGGAAAAGCAGCATAAGATGGGGACAGCTGCAATACATATGGGTTTGATCCCTTTGACACATAGGGAAAGCCAAACTGCAATTTTTATGTTTGATGACCTATTCCAGGGTATCCTACAAATACCCGCCTGTAAGATACATATTTTTCTTGCCTTTCATTATTTAGAAGAGTTGTTTTTTAACATTCTAATAGCGTAATTCTAATTGGTAATGGAAATCCGATTATCATATATAGTGAATGAGGTTCCGCGAGCAGGAACCCAACTCTTCGAGCCTTTGTTTTCTTGTAGGTAAGACCTAGTTTTCGCATTCTTTTGAATTATTAGTTTCATTGGTAGAACCCACGCCAATATAAATCATCCAACATAAAAAAATAAGAGAAACTCTATGAAAGCTATTATTTCATAGAGAGCATTCGTATAATATACGAACTTCATGTTCTACAAGTGCCGAGCGGAGCTTGCGCGATGCATGGAACTCCAGTGCGAATTCGGTTCCCAAGTGGGCAACAATGAAATATATAAGGTTACAGATTTTCCGTTTTTAGGGCATTCGAGGTAGTGTTTAATCATTCAACAAAGGGGGTGTCTTGTATTTGTAGACTGTTCGAGACCATGGGAATAATTTGCTCTCATTGCATTATGGTGCTCAAGCAAGTGAATATAACCACGCTAGACAGCAAATACCTTCTGGTGGAAAAATAGTGTAAAGATAGAAAATTCGGTGATGCCGAACTTATTGCATCCAGAATCCAGGGAGGACAGCAGGTTGTATTGGACAAAGAAAAGTTCCACATTTGACTATATGAAGCAATTATGTTAAAAAAAAAAATAGTTGAGTTAGTTAATCTAAATCTTTCGGTAAGTTTACCAACAAAATTTCACTTAACTTTTTGTTCGCTGTATGTATTTTTCGGTATAATATTTTATATATAATAGCCAATCCGGCGGAGGACATTCTGGAAATCGGTTCCATTGATGAAGAGGCGGGAAATGAAGTACTTGGCGGTCTGATTGCTTTGCGAGATAAATTATGCGGCAAGAATTTCTACTGCATTAAACTGAAAAAGTACCTGTCTTTAATGTCACTACTGTAGCGATACTTATCCCTTTTTTTTATGTATTGATATGCAGGTAGAACTGCGTAGAGTAAAGCTGAAACGACGGAGACTGCAAGCAATGCCGGAAAGAGATGTAGTCGTGGTGGAAGAGGCAGGGGCATCGTCAGAGGAAAAGGAAGAGGAACACCGGTTATAGTTTCTAATTTTTCGGGTTTTTTTAATACGAAAAAACACGTTTAATCTTTGGTTTAAGTACTTACTTGTGTAAGATATATACTCTTAGTTTGTGCGGCGTACATGTTTCAACGACTTTTTTCATTTGGTGGTTTTTTTTTTATGTAGATGAAAATGTTCCTGTCATGAGTAAATGTAACCAGCACTCTCAAACAGGGCATCCAGCCAATGAGAGGAGTGTAGCCTACACTGGACTTACTACTAAAAAAAATCTATATGAAACTTTTTTTTCACCTACAGTGGGGCTGCGGGCGCCGTCTCCGTCTAAGTGCAGGGGAAGACCTCGGGAATATCGGAATCAGAATGGATTGGATTCCGCTGTGCAAAGAATGAAACGTTACCGGCAGCAACAATAAATAGCTCGTGTGTTCTGTTGTTAACTAATCTAATCTATTTAATTGCGGTCATTAATTTTAATTGATGGGGCATAAACATACATCTTATCACGTATGTTTCTATCCAAGAATAAAGCATTTGAACCTTGTATTCCAAATACTGTGTACTCAGTAGCTATGTTTCGGTTTTAGATGGATTTCCAGTGTTGCATTGTTCACTTTGCTTACTAAATATGCAGGCTATTAATATAATTAGGTGGTATATCTTTTCGGAGGCATTGTTTCTGTTGGGTACCATTTGGAGTTTCCCGCCGTATAATTGGTATATAGTATATCAGTAAGTAGTATCATTTGTGAAAAAATTTGCAGACAAGAACCTAATTAAATTACTAAAAATTTGAATTAGTCGAAAATAGCAAGAATACACATTTTCATGTCAAAATGGCTCAAGTGACAGGTGCAGGTCGACACTTATTTCAAGGAGCTATTAATAATTGCTAGTTGTCTAATTTGTATGAATTTAAATTGGGGGAGCTAATAAACAAGAAATGATATATCGACTCTCATAAACAACACATTTCCTAGAAGACACCAGCTGCTACAAGTAGTTCTAACTACAATACCCTATGTGAGGCTATATACCAACATAATTTAGATAACATGTCAAAAAATCTGAAGAAACTTTTAGTTCACTCAACAATCTTCTTGTTGTTGTCCAAATCAACAAACATCCAGTATGCCAATATCGCACGATCTTTCTTTATATCATCCCGCCCGAACATAACATATCACCACAAAAGTTAGCAAAAAAAGGATAAATATTAATACCCCCATCTTCTTGTCTGATTTTTTATGCTTCCTGTCAGACTTTAACTGGTATAGCCCTTGTACCAGATTATGCTCGGTGTTAATGTCTTGCCTAACTTATGTTTCAAGGAAAAAAACATTTGGAATATCTTTGAGTTCAGGCTTCTTAGTGATTGCGGATCTATATTACCTGGGGCAACCTTGTCAATTGTTCCTCTTTGGGATGTATTGTGAAATTCCAATCTTATGATGCGGAATCAGGAAAAAATTATTATTTATATTATCATTTGCCTTTTCCCGGAACCCGGTTTGGTTCTTGTTGGATATGAAAAATTTTCAAGGATCTTGCTTTTTATGTAAATTGCTAACGATTTTTTTAGAAGAGGCTAAAATTTCTTATCTAACTAACTCAGAATTTACAGTGTTGGATCTTAATTAGTATAAATAAGGTGGAAAAAACTATGAATGGCTTTATAAAAGGCGTCAGTTAATACTAACTATTAGTTACTAATTGTTAGGTGTATTCTCCAATACGTTCAATTTGGTATTTACAACAAGTACCGCAAATATAAACAAGAAAATTTACAACTATTAATAGCTTCCTAACCTATGCGGTGCCATTTAAGCGGCCATTTAGAAATCAATAGTTAATCTAGCTATTGATTGCTATCATAATTATTATCAAGAAGATGACCAGCAGGTATAATTAGCTTAGCATAATATGCTGCACCATGTGCATATAGTCATTGAAAAATAAATTGAAACTCAAGCTATTAAGAGTTCTCATATGAAATTTCAATAACTTGACTAGCAGATATAAATAGCTTTACTAAAGTGCTGGTTTATGAGTAACTTCTTTTTTTATTACATATAAAAAAAAGTAGGATTCCTATAAATAGCTGCGGAGCCATGTTATTTGCGCTGGTCCTATCGCTAGATGAATATGTGAGTCGCTAGAATGATGGCGCTGACTAAGCGCGGGCAACCTTTGGGGCCCGCCATTTGTTAAACCCCCGGTTTCCCGAGTTTTTCTCCACCATAGCTGCGTACGACTTAGAGGAAGGATCTGGTGGACTGTAATTTTATCAATTTCAGAAAATAACGAGAGTCCTTTTTATGAGTTTTAGTAATCATCTCCAGTGCGTCTGTACTTTTCCTCCCCAGTTTGACTCTAACGGTCGGGCACCAAATTCTCCTTTTGATCTGACCGTTGCCTTCAGCCTTCGTGCACTTGACACTCGCTCCCTCTTTTGCGATTCCTCGTTCTCAAGGAATAATGCAGGGAATTGTGCCTTCATTTATTTGGTCATAGTCCTCCCATGTGGCGTCTTATTCAGTAAAATTAGACCACTTAACGAGTATTTTTTCCACGCACCCCCTCGGTTCTTCGCTTGACTAAACGGCGATCCAGGATTTGTACCGGAAAAACCCGTAAGCTGCCGTCTGGACCCACCAATGGTAGAGATGGAGCTACACCTGCCCCACGACCAAGTATCTCTTTTCGTTGCGACACGGACGGGATGGGTTTAAGAACCTTCAGGTAGTCTGAGTCGGTACGCCACATTTTCTATCTTATCTATTACCTCAAATGGACCATAGAATTTTGGACTGAGCTTTGGATTAGTACGAGATTGGCTACTGAAATCAGTCTATATGGTTGTAGCCTCAGAAACACCCAATCCCCCTTCTGGAAATTTCTTTTGGGAAGCCTTAGTCGTCTAGAGTGACGGCAACAACTTTTTTTTCATATATGAAATCATATATGATATTATGTTGTTTTTCTATCGAGAAAGGAAGCAACCCAAGCCAAGCCGCCCTAATTTTTCGAAGAAATAGTTACGACCCAGAATGGAATCCAGTTTTTTCTTTTTCGAAGGATAATAAATAAGTTATGGTTTTGGGGCTTGAAGTGTTTATAAAAGAAAAGCAATTGGTAGGCCGGGATGAGTAGATAGGCAAGGTGGTGTTTTATTTGAATGAAGTGAAGGGAAGCAAGTTTTGCGTTGGAAAGCGGAGCTTCCCTTACTGCTTTAGGATTCGCTTCTCACTCATTGAATTCCCTGTTCTTCTGCTCTACACTCCGAACACCCCGGGGAGAGATTGCCTATTTCCAAAATGGCCCAACACTCATTTCATAGAATTGATGAAAGGAGGAGCGCTTTTTCATGGCTTCCTTATATATTTTGAGGACTCACTCTGTTAATATCCTTTGAAACTCCGCGACGAGTGAGTATTGATTACCTCTGTGCATATTCGAAACATGTTAGTGAATTTAAAAAAATGTAACATTTGATCGCTTTGTTTAAATAGGTAGGTTCATTACCTCTAGCGAGTGTTTCCGATTTCTGTTCTATAATTTCTTTTTCCGGGCGAAATAGTTGAGTAACAAGGGGTGAGAGATGCATCATTCCAGCATGAGTACCCTTGGGAGGGAAAAAATGCAAAAAGAGGAATGTTGAAAGGGGCGGCGATCTGCAATTTGCTTGCGTAGGATCAAAACACTAGTAGACGGTTGTTTCGCTTTACTCTATTCTTAGAAAGACTGCTCCACTTCGTTTGGAGCTTTCATCTTTTGTGAGTGAAAATACCCTCTTTTTTCGGGCTAAGCAACTATAAAAGAAAAGGTTTACCAATAAGTAAGGAGCAGCAATGTCTTTGGCCAACTACCCTATTCTCGCCCTGAAACTTCAGGCCTAACCTTTTTTCCATCCGCTCTTACCTTTGGAGCACAGACGCACTCACCATCTTTTTGGTTTAGACAATTTGACACGGTTATCACAGCTCCTTACAAATAACCTTCTTGGCGAGCGAGTGTTTGAACAAGCAAGCAAGCCGGACGAGTATTAGATCTTGCTCTGCAATGAATGGTTGAACAAGAAAGAAGGAGGCTTTGGAAGAAAGTAAGCACCTACATAAAGAACATCAATGTTGTAATCGAATCATTCCTCTGATGAAAGGGGGCAAGCAATAGTTTCATAAAAAATCCCAACATTTGCTCTCAATTCAGTGCTATTCCAATTTGCTAGTAAATTCCCTTCATCACTGGAAATTCATCCCGAAAAAAAGTAAGTAAGAAGAAAGAGTTAATTCAGTAATGCGCCGGCAGTAAAAAAAAAGGACGGTGATATTTCTTTTCAAAATGCTCGAGCAAGGGAATTTGCTCCACCGTTGATAGAGTAGGAAATTCAATGCCTAGAGTAAGTAGGCAATTCTAGTCGATTCACTAACAAATGCTCCATCCAGCTTTGAGTGCATTCGTCGATCTCTTCGAATCGAAATTCCAAAGTCAATGGTCAATAGTCACCTTCCTTCTGGCTAGCCGCCCAAGATCCTTGCATACATAACCCGACGATCTTACTTTATTAAGAGAGAGCCCAAGCAAGAAAGAGGGCGTTGGCGAAGTAGTTGTCTTAAAAAATGTAATTGATCAAGAACTTCTGTTCTCAGTTCTGGCCATGGAGATGGGGCATTCCTAAACGCTACGCCCCCCTTGCTGTAATGGAATCGTTCCCCTGCCAAGGTTCCTCGGCCCGATCCGATAACCACTTTTGTGTAAATGTGAGATCAAAGTAATGATTGAAGGAACAACGCTCAGCTTCCAATAAAGTAGCTAGTTCCATTTCTATCCGGCACCGGTTGCTAGGGCATGATCAACCCATTTTTAGTGATGTTGATTTCGAGTACGAGTATCGGATTTCCCCAAACATTTACCTGTTCCTTTATTCCTACAACAGCTATAGGTTAATAAGCCAAATCTTCTTCCCTACCTGTTCATGCTTATCTCATCGGTTCGCGAGCTGCCCGAGCCTATCAAACTTTTCCTTTTACTGCCTATTTCGTCGGTTCTTGTACAGATGCCTCTTCATGAGCCTACCCTCTCTGACCCTTTGACTTCATTGGCTATTCAGTCCCAAGAACTAGTATTTATACATTCAAAGAGATTGTGTTTCTAGCTAGAACTAGTAATCACGAGCTCAACCTGGTAATGCCAACTATCCCAACCAACTCTGGCTTAATAAAAGAAGGGGTATCCATGAGATGAGTGCCCGTAAGTCCTTTAGTTGAGTTACGGATGTGCTCGCATCACTTTAGGGGCGGGCTCGACTAGGAAGGTTTGTAGGTAGGTTTCGAGAATAATATATCGACTTAGAGCGGTAAGCTTATTCTCAGGTTTCCAATCATACCAAATTACCCCAAGCCAAAGACTCGCACCCCTTACTGTGTTTTGCCCTTTAGCTCATTCAAGAGATTTGAGTTACGAAATGGCATATCCAGGGCGCAGCGCAGAGGATGTTCTGGTATTGTCAAAATCAGATAGGAAGGAGGCGGATAAGTTCAAATTGACATTGAAGAAGAACTTGATAGGCGCCAAAGAGGCTCTTTCTCTAGTAGTGGACTAATCTTGATATTCCTAAAGAAGTAAGCGAAAGAAAAAGAACGAACCTGCCAGCTACACCGGCTAGCTAAAGGGACATGGACTCTTCTTAAGGCTCAGGTTGCATAACGGAATCTTAATCAGTTAGGTATAGGGCGGTTCTAACTAAACAAGGAAGGGACCAAGTAAGCAACTGAGGTTCGAATACTTACCTGACACAGATCCGGGGCGGGGGCCCATCCCGTGAGACACCGAGTGACGAGGATGATGAAGTTGAGATTGATGCTGACACTGTGGAGAAAGAAAGGCCCGTATGTAAGCGCTTAGCTTCAAATCCCTTCATTAGACAGACGCATTGAGTGAGTGAGCCTAAATCTAAAAAAAGGAGATCTCACGACTTAGCGAGTGGAGAGTAAGCACTCGGATTATGCTGGTGCCTTGGGAATGCTGACTTGAGTATGTTAGGATTGGAAGAAAATGAAACTAGGACCTACTTTCTCTTCCTTAAGCATTGTAACGCCATGAAGTAAGTCGATACTCATACTAGAGTCATGGAGTGCCCCATCCACAGTCTTTCAAATAAGGCGCTTTCAGACTTCAAGAAAGCACTGTAGGGAAGGGAAGTCAGAGGGGAGTGCTAAAGCCTAAGCAATTACTTCCTTTTTTGGAGCACACGGCCCGCTCTTCGGTGAAGAATCATTGTCACAAGGCGTCAGAAAGCCAAGGAAGGCTACCGAGTTGATGTGGGCTCTATTAGGTTTTGATTCAAGGGAGTTTAGTCTAAGGCTTACTGTTGGGAATCATATCAGATGGAGCAAAGGCATACCTGACTTACTTAGGAAGCAGCTTTGTCTTAGCCTTTCGAGCCAACAAGTCGTTCGCTTAGAAAGCGCTAGCGGTCTTACTACAAGTCGTTCGCTTAGAAAGCGCTAGCGGTCTTACTTAGTTGAGGGAAGATGCCTTTTCTTTAACCTAAAGCTAAATCCGCCCGCTGGTAGTCGTTCCTTAGCTAGGCTAGAAGGGGATAACTCCTGAAGTAGTCGGTCGGCCTTAGCGCAGTCACTTTCGGAAAGCCCTGAATCATCCATTGTTGAGTTTTGCGTAAATAGTGTCTTTTTTTGAGTGTGTCTTGTTCCCATGAAGGGAGTCGCTCTCTGACTTTTTTCCTTGGTTTTTGGGAACATCAAGAGCTTCCTACACGTGGGGATAAATGCTCTCAGTAAGGATCACTTCTGCGCATAACCATGCACATAAAGTGGCTTGCACAAGCCGGCGATGAGAGTTGCTTATCTCATTTTCCGGTGACAACATTTCTACAAATTCTAGGAGTAAAATCCTCTTTGAAATCTGGTAATTTGACCTTGAAATCGGTCTAGAGGAGTCTTAGTTGCATAATTTAGGCTTCAAAATGGAATTTATTGGAATTGGGTCTTCATAAGTAAGATGACTGAAAGTCGAGAGCTACTATTGAATCAAAAGAAGTTCTTCCCTTCAATGCTTCTTTACTAGATCTTGCCTTCGAAGAGTTATGAGAAGTAAAGTACCAGTGCGTGGGATTCGACTTTCCTTCTGAAAGCCCCAGATGAGCTGGGGAGCTAATAGCACCTAAATTGCCTGAGGGAGCCCTTCCCCTATCAAGCGTAGAAGGATACTCCTTAATAGCTCCGCGCTATCTTGAACGGCAAGTCAACAAGTTAGCGATAAGCCTTTGTAAGTCAGAAGGCGAACTAGTCTATATACGATGTTTCGGGGCTAGGATCCACAATAAATAAATAGGCCCTTGACGAGGTACTTGAGTACAGAAAACTAGCCAAGCTGGCAAGTCGAACTGATGCACGAATAGGCCAAAGAAAAACCTTGAATTGTTTAGGAAAAAGTTAAGTCCTTTGCTCGGTCCCTCAAAATAATATGAATCTCACACTTCAAAAGATTCGTGAGCAAGCAAGAGCTGTGCCTGCCGGCTTATCCCTTCATGAGATTCCCAACCCAAATCCTACTACCTCTTTGCTAAGCACAGGGATGCCAGATGGAGAAAAGTGAAAATGAAGTACGGAATATGAAGGGGCTGGAGGTAGGGCTAATGACCAATTGAAGAGTTATAAACTTCAGTCTAAAGCCCGCATGCTCTTGCCAGTGTCATAGATTGTATAGACTCTCTCCTGTCTTTTAAGGAAAAAAGCCTAGTGAAAGCCCTTCTAGTGTCGAATCGGCTGAGCGGGAATTCCTTCTTTGATAGTATCGGTTATAGAATAGCCTTAGTTTTGCGTAGTTACATGAATTTCTCCAAGAGATAGTGTAGTTGCCTTCTCCGCTAGTAGTAAATGCCAGTTACCCGCAAGAGAATCATCCTGTTTCATTCCTTCGGTACTCTACTGTAGTGAGTTCCTTCGATACTCTACTGTTAGAGTACTAATCTTATCCTATATAGCTAACAGCTGTACTTAATTTCTATTGGTCTTTTATCGGAACTCGAGCGATGTTTTTTTCTTTCCCGAAACATGGGCAAGCGTAACTCTCACCTCGAATGGTGAAAACGATCCGTAATGCATTTTCTACTTATTGCTATAGAAAATTCGTTTAGCAGAGCGGAAACATAGAACATTGAAGGAGCGAGTTCGGTGTATGCTCTTGAACTCTGGACGGCATAAGGAGTTTTGCCTCGACCGCATGTAATCAACCGGTCACCTTCCACAACAATTTCATACACGATTCCATAGGAAGGAGGTCCGGTTCCCCTGCAAAGGAAGATCACCTAATAAGAAAGAAAGAGGCGTGGGGTGTTGTCCAGCCGTGACAAAACAAGGGAAAAATAGAATCATTCGAGCAAGGAAATGGTAATGGATTATTTGGTTACCTACTCACGTGTCCCGATACTAAAAAGCTTTGAGTCGAGATGGCCCACCTTGTATTTACTCCAGAAACTATATTTTTAAGAAGTGGACGGGGAACCGAACCCAGGCTGTGCTGACGCCTCTTTGATCCTTATATTGGCTTTCTTTAGGCTGGCTCTAAAGCGTTAGTGGTGCAAAAGAAACCATTGAATTTACTAGGCTAGGCTGACTGTAGTTGAACCTTTAAAGCTTGCTCGAGACTACGAGACTCAAGTCAGGGTGGAGCGCACTTTGCCATTTGAATTGGTGCTGAGCTGAGCAGTACTGCCTTCACCTCTCTCCAATCCAGGCAGCTGATATTACTTTTTATGCCTTACCTAATTGATTCCCCCTTAGAAGTCAGTAAGTCCTCTCTCTGCAGCTAAGTGTTCCTCACCCAGTGAGTAAGGTAGTGAGTCTCTCGTAGCCACACATGCCGTAGTGTATCGTTAGGCAACAGCGATTCTATTGCAACACTGATTCAAAAAGCACTCTTTTCGCTCGCTACACTGTTAAGTCGAGCCAAGTAGCAGAGTCGTAAGGATACTTAGGTCGGGCGGGCAGTAATGCTTCTTCATTCCATAAGTTATTAAAGAACAGTACACAACAGATATAATTCATAGCCGGAGGGAGCCTTTCCTTACTTTTATTCTTAGAATAAAATCCCGTCTTCCTTCAGTAAGCTCTTTGCGTGCCATATTTGGGGGGAAAGCTAAGCTCTAGCGAGAGTAAACACGAGACCCCACTTAGGAATAGCTAATGTTTTTGTGCAGCCGCCTTCAAACATTTACATCTGCTAGCGAGGAGCGGAGCTAAGGATCTAACTAAAGAAAGGGCTGGCTAAAAGAATAAAAGAAAGGAGTATGGATTGCAGTGCAGTTGAGCCTATTTAATATTGACTGGGGGAAGTCAATGAGTTAAGCACCAGTCAATTTATCTTCTCACTTCAGTTCCTACGAACAAAGAAATGAAATGAGTGAACGGATGCAAAGCTTCTGACATTCTTACTTGAGGAGGGTAGGAATACAGGAAAACGAACTCGGTCTAAACCTACCTTCGAGGGGTGGATGTCAACCTTCTATTTGACCATGTATGGTTCGATCTCCTAAATAGGGGATAGATTTCTTTAACGAATTGGCGGAATGCATCCGGCTCTACCATTCCCGTCTACGTATTGAGTTGACTTTCTTTACACATTTCTTGTATTATACTGAGTATTGATGAGCTCTAGGTAGAAAGAAACAACAACTAAAATAAGCATGAAAGAAAGTTCGTTCTTCAGAACCAGGGCAGGCAAGGAAATATGCAGCAAACTACTCCCTGTCTTTCTTTATAGTTTATTCATCTCCAATTACTGTTATAGACAAATGCAAGCAAGTTATTAAAATCATAGAATGGAGGGTACTCTGAGTAATCCACTATACTTTTGAAAAGAGCAGATATTTGTCCAACATATAGTGCCATTGGAGTTTATAAATATTCTTCAAACAAGAAGGACCTCGCCCGCGTACAAGCGCACCTGAGACTATATGGGCCTGGAGTTTATTCATAAACAAACAAAAATATAAAAGCACGAAATTAATAGTTTAGTAAGAATTGTTTTTGATTTTAAAAAGTACCCACAACATTTGGATACTTTACCCTTGTTTAGTTCAAATCTGTATCGTGCGTTGATGATACCAATTAGCTCTTCTAACTAGCAGTAACCAGCCTGATTGGATCACTACACTAAGGAAGGAAGGAAGGGGCAAAATCAAACCGGCAGGAAACAATCAAAGGTTGCCGAGCGAGGGATTCTTTAGAGAGAGTCCACATAGGATTTGGAGAAAAAAGAATAAAGCCAGATGTGTGTGTTTTTTTGAAAGATTCCATATATAAAGCACTTACTTGAGTGGCGCAATGGAAATTACGGATAAATAAAGGGGAACCTTTTTGAAACAAGAACTATTTTATTTAAATTAGTTCTGTCCAATCTGATCCGACATTTAGGATTTCAACCCGGAAGCCCAATTTTGGAGCTGGGACATTAAGTGTATGATATTCGGATTTCACTGTATGATCTTTAATGTATCCATCAACATTTATCACGAAATTGTGAGAATTACAGGAAATAGATGGTGAAGATAAGGAAAAAAGCATTGGAGACAATAATAAGAGTTCTGATGGGAATTATGGTGGGGATAATAAAGAGAAAGCCCCAAGCTCTGGTTGAGATACAAGAATTTTTTATATTTCAATTAAAATTTCAGTATATGCTGACACAATGTGTGTTGATGCGATATTGTGAGTGTATTTCTGTTGTGTATGTACTTTTGGAACCTCGTATTGATTGGTTGATACTTTATATGGTTGATGCTTCGTGGGCATACCCAACGTTATGGTTGCTAGTTGATAATTGATTGCTTCCATATAGTTCTTTGTCATGCTTGCTTGGTCGGTTGATGCTTTATGGTCATTTCATTTAGTCCATTACTTTGATGGCCTGTGTACCATTATTACTACTTTCTATTTGGATGCATGATTATTTGGTCACCGGTTTTCTTGAAACATGTAAGTAAATATTTCTAGGTTCGTCGTCTACTAATTAATAGTTGTGATGCTGATGATGATTTTCAAGACCGTGCCATCGTTCAGCAACGATTTTTAAATGAGCGCTCGCTTGAATTGCACTATGGTTAGTCGCGTAGAAGATATATCAAATAAAAACCAAGGCCATCAACGCAGAGGAACACCTCTGAATGCACTCCATCTGCATCAGTACAAAGGCGGGCCATCGTGCAAGGAAATGCAGTGGATATTCTAGTGAGCCAAAAGGCTCCTACTCGTCACTACAGACGGAGGCAAACCAAAACACGTAGTGATGTTCCAGTGGTTCAGCTTTTCTCATCTAATGATACTCCTTCGCCAGCTAGTTTACTCAGAAATGGTAATCATTGGTTATTGTATGTCACATATAGTTTGATCTGCACAATAGAACACTTCTTGCTTATTTTCATTTTCCTACGTAAATCCTAGGAACCTAATAGCATTACGTCAATCCAGGTTGGGAATTGCAAACTTCCTGCACTTTATTTTAAACGACAACTCTTCTTGCAGCATCCAAAGAACCACCTAGAATTGTGCGTATCAGTTTTAGAGTTGAGTGATTCCTGTAGGAGAGTGCAACGGGTGATGGCTATGGGCCTTCAAGTCAAGTAGCTCAAGTAGGCGTATTTAATAACCGAGATAGGTAAGTATAGGTAGCCAAGGCCCCAGGTGTGTTGAAGGCTTGTTGAAGGAAGTCTGAGACTCCATGCACGAATGCTACATTGGCAGACCCGTTGCTTAAGCGCCGGTTTGACATCCAACTAGGGTCGGAGAGGGTGTTGCGCGCTTTCCGTTTGCCTTCTAAACCAGTTCGTGTTAGGGAATCTCGAAGATCTGAGAACGCTAGTGATAGGTTGAAGGATAATACAAAGTGCACTTCAGTCAACTTTGACTTTGCTTCATCTACCTCCTTTGGTTCATCTATTACCTTCCCTTTTGTTCATCTATTCCCTTTGGTTCATCTAGAATAAATATGTAGCTTGCGAAAGCTCGGCACAGAGAATCCTTACTTACCCTTAGAGCACTCCTTACTTACCCTTATCTCACTTATCGTAAATAGTGTCTTTTTTTTCTTCTTCATGAAACTCGTAAATAGTGTCTTTTGGTGATCTTTTGTTTGACCATCACCTGTAACAATCATGTCATCCACATAGAGCAACAGTGAAAGCAGACCTCGAGAGGATGACCGAATGAACAGAGCCCTATCATGCTAGCTCTGTAGGAAACCAAAGGCAAGAATAGTAGACCGGCGGAACTTCTCCAACCAGGCTGTGCTTCTTTGCTCGAGCGCCACCATATATTAAATTATCAGCTTCGGCTCTTCCACTTTCCAAAAAGACTCCATAGGCCGGTCACTCACCGGTACTTGGGTAGCCTGCGAAATAATCAGTAGTTTCTGATCCTTATTGCTATATGAATGCATACTTTGTAAACAACTACTGAAGTTCGCTGTTGCTAGCGAGTGAGTAACGTATAATGTGTAGAAAAAAGAAGCCCTTACTGAATAGAATAGGCGTGCTAACGCTTTGCTAGCTTGTTTGTCGGAAAAGTGTCCTACTTGCTATTTTCCCAACAAGCAACGGATTTCACTCACTACTCTTATTGAAGGGATTTCCTACACTACTGGCACTTGGTAGCAAGGGATTTCTCCGTTACTAATAGGAAAGAAAGCAATGTGAGAGGGAAAGGATCGACTGAACGAATACTTTTAGATAGAGGAATTACCGACCGAAGAGAGGGAATTACTCTATTAAAGGAACTCCTATAAAACAAACACTCGAAGAGATAAAACTTTATAAGAGGCATACACTCCCATATTGTCTCGCTCCTGCCTCTATCTCGAGGTATGTTCTCTTCCACTTACTTGGATCGCTCCTTCTTTGATGCACCGAAAATCCCGGTGTCAGAGCAGCTAGTCGTACTCGTAGGTCTCCAGACTTAATATACCTTCACCTCTCACTTGACTTTACTCGGCCTGAAATGCAGGTTTCACATGCGGACATATGAGGACATAGGATACAATGAAGAAGCGGGGCTCTCATCTGCATAAGTTCTCCCGTAGTTTTGACATCCTTGATCTTCATTCGTTCTTTTGGTCGTGTCTTTGCGCAAGAAAGGGCAGCTTTGAGAATAAAATTGATGAGGCAAAGGAATAATTTATGGACGATGACCTTGCTTGGAAACACCACGCCCCAGTAAGCGAGTGGAATAGAGGCTTTGTACATGGCGAACGGCTAAGCTCAGTTTCAACGATGCAATCAGACCTGTTCGAGTAAGCATGAGAAGCTTATTTCAGGTAAAGCTTCAATTTACTTGCCTTTTCTATAGATGTTCAAAAGCGTCATGCCAGAATAAAATAAGCCGATGCATTCCCCTACTATTAGTAAGGCCTATTCGACTATGAACTTCGAGCAGTACCTCTTTATGGATAAGTACCTATTTATGGCCTTTTAGCCACGGAATCTCTTTTGATTCCCCATCTACAAGGCTATCAAACTTATAAGTGAAAGGGTCTGGAGGTTGGAAAAAGAATGGACACATTTTTCCCTTGCTGCCGGCTTCGTGATTGCACGAAACTCACCGTTCCCCCTTAGCCACAAAAAACTCGAACGATATTTTCATAAATAGAGAAAACAAGCCGAAAAAAAAGCAAAACTCATTGTTAGCATCATCCTAGGAGAGAATACTTGAGCGCAGGCAGCCGTTGCTTGTTGGGATACGGAAAGCTTATTTGTTAAAGGCAGAATTCGGCCAGGTGATACGATAACTCAATACGCTACTTTTAATCTGATAACCCCTAATTAAGCAAGCTCTTGATACGAGAAAGCAAAGGCACTACGGAAAGGGAAAAAATACTGGAATTCTGGTAGCTAGCTTTTAAACTAATACCTGTCTTTCCGATAGCCACTAACAAGAAAAAAAAAAGCTTGTGACCTTTCTGCTATTCTTATAACCCCGATAAAGCTAGCCTACAATTAAAAGTACGTAAACGAGCAAGGAAGTGAGCAACCTCAATTTGTAGTTATAACTTCTTTTTAGTATAAATAAAACTAATAGCTGTCTTGAAATTTCCTTGCTAACTCCAAATCTGCTAAGCCAATTGAAGTCAGTGAGTAACTACTAATGTTACGAACGAAAAGACTCTTCTACCACAAAGTTAATCCTTACTAGATCAACCTTACCAGATCTCCTCCTCACCTCATACCTTCTGAAAGGAGGTATCTGATTTCTCTCACCTACTTCTACCCAGACCCTAGCAAATCTTCCATCAATCCCCATACCAGTAGGAGCATCTGTTCTGATAACCTGGCCGAATCTGAAAATCTTTCTAATTCCTTCTAAGGTTCTCCATCCGAAAGGTATATAAGTTATTCTCACCCAAAGAAATTATGAATCTGTCTTTAACTCCAGTTCTGGTACCACTCTGACAATTTGAAAGGGTCTACTTACCCGATTGCTATCAGTAACCTCAAAGACCCCAATGTTGAACATCTGGTCACGCCATTGGATTGAAGGCCCCACTATCTGATACCTGTGGTTGCCAAGACTGATCACTCGATGCTGCGTTGGATTCGATCGGCCACGTATCTCCATTCTGACATCGAGCAGAGTGATCCTTTGATCGGCTTGAATAACTATGCTCCTGATCAGTTCAGCCTCTAGCACGCAGTTCTCCTCCTCTTCCTCTAGCAAGATCGGCTCTTGCGACGCCATTTGCACAGATCTAGGGTTAGGGTTGTGAGATGGAGAAGAAGGGACAGAAATAAGCGACGAACTGCTTGGAGAGAGAGAAAGACTAGTTTTATTGGGGGGATCGACGGTTTTCGAAGAGGCGGGATTCTCACTGCACTGAAAGGACATGTGTCCCGTTCTGTTGCATCTGAAGCACACCGGTGGCTCTCTACAGGTGACCGCCAGGTGTCCTTTTCCTCCGCATCTAAGACAAAAACCGACCACCTTTTTAATCAGATCCCCTTTCTTCTGAGCTTTGAGATTCGTGTTGACCTTGTTAAAGTGTTTCGGCAGCGCAGGAGACCGCTGCTCCTTTAGATGGCCAACCGAACCGTCCTCTGTCCTCATCACCTCAGCGAAAGAGGCTGGAGCGCAGTGATGTGATACAGGGACAGCTCCTAACTTTGTCTGAACTGGAGAAGAAGTTTTCCCTTAAATTAATTCTGGGAACTCCTTTGCCGAGGAGTCAACCAAAGGAGAGGGTTGACTACAGATTTGGTAACGCTTCCACCAGTTCTCCATCGGACTAAGGAGAAACTACCTGTCTCCTTCGCCGTCTAAGATTGCCGGAGTCTCCTTAGTCAGAGGCTTTCCGACAACAGAAACAAAACTCACTAGCTAAATCTGAATCTTGGAGCTCTCTTGATTTCTTCTGACAATAGTTCTTCAATACTCTAGAGTTGTTTCTGTCATCACTTCTTTATTGGAGTAGTTATTCTCATCTCTTATGATCTACCTATATTTCGTAAATTCTCTTTACTAGAAAGGAAGTATGGAAATTCCATTACTACAGCTAGCGAAGGAACAGACGGGCAATCTTATTCTATCGAAGCGCCGGGACTTATCTAAATGGCTCTTTTTCAAAACACGTTGTGACGGGAATAAAATATAAATAAAAAAGCCAAAGGAAAGAAAGCAACAAAAGCTGCAGATTACCAGACGACCATGAAGAAACGGACAATCCCAGAAGTCTAGAGAAAGATATCACAGTGACCACAGCGTTCGGTGGCTTTTTGTGCTGTTCTTGCTTATTCTTATTCGTTAGGCTGGTTTTTCTCTGGTGTTCGAAGCGAAACGGACTCAAAAGGAAGGGGGACTTCGAGATCTACGTTTTGAGGGGCGGTCTTACTCTGGCTATCAGGTCGTCTACTCACTTTCCTTCCAGGCTGACCCTTATTTAACACCTTCCTCCCCATTCCAAATGGACTAACTTGCATTTTATCTTTTCGAGTCAATCTCCTTTATCTTAATAGATCTAAATTCGAAAGTGAGAAAGTTTCCAATTCCCGGGAATTTGGCTGACTTTTCTGGTCTAGCTATTCTGGGATCACAACATCCAGATAATAATCGAAAGAAAGGGTTCGCTCATCCAGAAATAGGAGCTCGGTCTTTTTTCGATTCTTTCATGGAGATATGGCGTACCTTTTTTGATGACAGAGCGATCTACCACTTGCACGGCGGCTTTCCATTGCCAACGAGGACCTTTCTTCATTCTCATTCTGCAGAGTTTGATGAGACGCTTGCTTGGTTGACAGAGGAATGTCTTGTGAACAGTCTTGTTCACAGACAAGAGTCTGTGCTTATACAATAGGCTATGCTTATCTAATAGGGTATATCACCTGTCCTTTCCTGTCCTTGCTTGGCTAGGCCAACTGCCAGCTTCCAGGGGAAAGAGTCTTTCTTGGGTTCAGCTTGCTTGGTTGGCTTGACTATCAATGCCTGCCTTTCCAATCAAATGCCTGCCTTCGTATCCAATTCTATCTCCCGCGCTTGCTCATGCTCTTTATCACTGCAGAGAGGCATAGACTTGAGTCGAACTGCTGCTTAACCAATTCCTTCCTTAATATCAATTTATATCTCGCTGGTAAAGCTCAACTCTACTTTCTGGTTAATATACAAATGGATTTAATTTTCCTGTGTAGCGGGAGGAGTGGAGTTCTTGGCTTGGGATATCGCTCCTAGTGGTTCGCGTCAAAGGCGGTAGGTAAATAGCTGCTTTATTTTGTCCCTAAACTAGTTCGTCTCTTCCTAGCCCTTGTTGCTTGCGAGCCCTACTCGACTTTATTCGACTATGTTAATCTACTACCTTTAATGCCTCTCTCTAAACAACTACTACTTGGATCGAATGTTTCCGTTACAGTGCCAACTAGTACTAAACCTACTCTCCGTGAGCAACGTAGCTTACCTTGGTTGGCCCTATGATCTTCTCCCTTGTTTGGATACCTCAAACCTCTCTATCGCTTCTCTACTCAATTCTTGCCAGAGGACCTCTCGCCGCTATTAAACTGTGGTACCACCCTGCAGCTCTCCCTCGAAAATGCATCACCGCCACTTGTACTTTGTGCCATTCCCCTATTTCTCATAAGATGGAACCCTGCCCTTGTCTCCATTCATTGCAAAAGTGCTCTTCGTTTCTTTCATCCCGACCTTTAGGTCTAAAGCCCGATTCGAAGTCAAAGTAAACAGCTCTTTCCAAAGTCAAAGCACTTCTCAAATACCTTGACCTACCCGCTGCGCGCCTCATTTCACTTGAAAGCAGGAGCACCCAAGAGCCTTGCCCTAAATGCCCTAACACCTAAATGCCCTACCCATGGAGGAAAGCCCTATCATTGGACTGAAGGAATAGGTATAGATGGAATAGGGACAGATGGAAGAATAGCTTATGACCCAGGAAAAGCTACAATCCAATAAAGCTAGAGCTCCATTCAAGTAATAGCTCCTCCCCTTTAAACGAATAGCTCCATTCCTGTTCTCTCATACAATTTTCCAACAAAGGAATTAATACAGTTCTATAGAGGACTCATACTGTTCTCTAGCGCAATAGGAATGCAGATCAATAGATATACAAACAAGTAACTGATGGAATAGACAAGTAACAGATGGACTGAAGGAATGAATATCAGCTAGTAAGTAACAGACTCAAAGCTAGTAAATAACAGATAAGTAACTTCCTCTAAGCTTGTAAGTAACAGGCAAACCCACCTAAGAAGGATTGGCAAACTAACCTATGAAATGGGGAAATAGCCTAAGGTTTGGGGAACTTGACAAAGGAGGATGGGCGGGATTCAATGTTGCATTTGGTGCTTGTGGTGAAATCTCAGATGAGTTTGGGTGGAGAAGGGGAGTAGTAAACACCGGTAAAAACGTCCTACTCATGGATTTCCCTCGTACGACCTTCCACTGTTTTTGACAAAAGGAATAAACCTCGGTAAAAACGTCCTACTTGGAAATTTCCCTAAGAAGACCAGCTTACAACCATGAAAAAGTAGTCCGCCCCTATGTGCAAAAGTACTACTTTTTCCACTTTCATGTGGTGGTTTTATTTAATAAGTCCTCCTTTTAGTCGCGCCAGTGGTATCTTATAATAAGAGAGAGGGCTAGAAGCGGTAGACCTGGAAAGGAACCAAAGCTTCACGAACAACTGCGTTGTCGCTATCTCTGTTGGGGTAGGTTTTCGCTTATTGGCTTCTCTGCCTACCAAAAGATTTCACCCTTTCTAGCAAAGTGCCCTATTAGTCCAGTCCCCCGACTTCCTCTTGAAAAGCTGGAGCAAGAGTCAGCGATGGAAGCCGATTATCCTGACTAGAGGTCAGCCAACGAAAAAGTCCAAAGCCCTTGTGGGACTTCCCGTTGGTCACCTAGTGCCTCGTGTCAGCGCTTCCCGTTGGTCACCTAGTTCTCTGCGCTGACCATTCAAGAACGAATTCTTAGCTAGTTGTGCTTTAATATAGGCCTGCTGAGGCTAAGGGTCCGAAGGAGATGAATAAAATAGTTAGGAACCTTTCTTCTTTTCTGTATGCTGGTCTACGCCTATCCTTTGCCTTTTGAATCTCCTTCTCCGCCTGTTTTCCAACCAAGGCTACCATAGGCGAGCGAAGTGAGGCGACCATAGGGAGGGGAATAGGTCTCGTTATTGATGCGAAATGGATTGAGAAGGACGATTCGAGTGGTATTTTAGAAATGATTTGTGTATATATTTTACAGAAACGTAAAATCAAAGTAGGTGATAAAGTAGCTGGAAGACATGGCAATAAAGGTATCATTTCCAAGATTTTGCCTCGACAAGATATGCCCTATTTGCAAGATGGAACACCTGTTGATATGGTCTTCAATCCTTTAGGAGTACCTTCACGAATGAATGTGGGACAGCTATTTGAATGCTCGCTTGGATTAGCAGGGGATCTGCTAAAGAAACATTATCGAATAGCACCCTTTGATGAAAGATATGAGCAAGAGGCTTCGAGAAAACTAGTCTTTTCTGAATTATATGAAGCCCGTAAACAAACAAAAAATCCATGGGTATTTGAGCCTGAATACCCTGGAAAAAGCAAAATATTTGATGGAAGAACAGGAGATCCTTTTGAACAACCCGTTCTAATAGGAAAGTCCTATATTCTAAAATTAATTCATCAAGTTGATGATAAAATTCATGGGCGTTCTACTGGGCCTTACTCACTTGTTACACAACAACCCGTTAGAGGAAGGGCTAACCGAGGGGGACAACGAGTAGGAGAAATGGAAGTTTGGGCTCTAGAAGGATTTGGTGTTGCTCATATTTTACAAGAAATGCTTACTTATAAATCTGATCATATTAGAACTCGTAAAGAAATAATAAATACTATGCTTACTGGAGGAAGAACTCCTAACCCCGACGATGATGTGCCAGAAACTTTTCGAGTACTTGTTCGGGAACTACGATGTTTGGCTCTAGAACTGAATTATTTCCTTGTATCTGAAAAGAACTTCCAGATTCATAGGAAGGACGTGTGATCTGAATTAAGCATCCTTTCAATCTTTTTTTATGATGGACCAGTATAAACATCAACAACTTCAAATTGGACCAGTTTCTCCTCAACAAATAAAGGCTTGGGCGACCAAAATCCTACCTAATGGGGAAATAGTTGGAGAGGTAACAAAACCTCAAACTTTTAATTATAAAAGCAATAAACCAGAAACAAATGGATTGTTTTGCGAAAAAATCTTTGGACCCATAAAAAGTGGAGTTTGTGCGTGTGGAATTTCTAAAGAGATTGGGGCTGAAAAAGAAAACCCAAGATTTTGTGAAAAATGTGGGGTAGAATTTGTTAATTCTCGGATACGAAGATATCAAATGGGGTACATCAAACTTGCATGCATGTCCAGTGACTCATGTGTGGTATTTAAAACGTCTTCCTAGTTATATTGCGAATCTTTTAGATAAATCCCTTAAAGAATTAAAAAGCCTAGTATATTGCGGTGTGTGATTTGATCAAAATTCTCATTTGACAGGTTCGAATTGAGAAACTGTCATCCCATTCGATCCATTTGGGATGCCCTTGGTCTGACATGTGTTTTGGAAGAAATAACATGAAACTTAGGATTTTTGGTGTATTCTATACTTCCAATTTGAAGGGGAATTAATCCATGGTCGATTCCGTAATAGATAAACAGGAATAGCTAGTTATACCTTGTGAAAATCGTTTTTCATGAGATTTACCATTCCATCTCTTTCAGAGAAAGATTTTGCTTAATCAAGCAAATTATAGTACGGTTACAGGAGTTTATCTATCGCATATATGCTTCAAGGGATATTAAGACATAACCGCCGAGGTGAGTAGGGGACCTAAAAGATTAAATGGAATGAGATATAGACAAATAAATCCCGTATGAATTCAAGAATCAAAAGTCTTGAAGAGACTTCATAAGGGAAGTAGACTACTCAAGAATTTTACATTCTCATTTTTGATAAGTAATTCATTTATCAAATTGAAGTAAAAGAAGAATGAATCAACGAGAGATTTGTTTTTACTGGGAACTTGAGTAAAGAGTAGTTCTTTGTAACGTTTTATCTAAAAAAGTCTAAAAATAAGAAAGAACTCCTTTTTTATTTAGTGCAACTACTTGAGCCGGATGAGAGGAAACCTTCACGTCCGATTTGAAAGGGGGGAATCCTATAGGAACCTATCTCGATTGTTCTTTTGCTAGGCCCATAGCTAAAAAACCGATTTTTTTACGATTACGAGGCTTATTCGAATATGAAATCCAATCCCGGAAATACAACATTCCACTTTTTTTTAGTACCCGAGGCTTCAAGACATTTCAAAATCGAGAAATTCTGGCAGGAGCTGATGCTATTAGAGAGCAATTAGCTGATTTAGATTTACGAATTCTTATCGAGAATTCATTAGTAGAATGGAAACAATTAGCGAACGAGAAATCTATTGGAAATGAATCAGAAGATATCAAAATTCAAATAAGAAAGAATTTTTTGATTAGACGTATGGAATTAGCTAAACATTTTCTTCAAACAAATATAGAACCAGAATGGATGATTCTGTACTTTTTACCAGTTCTTCCTCCCGAATTGAGGCCTATTATTCAGATAGATGGGGGTAAACTAATAAGTTCGGATATTAATGAGCTTTATAGAAGAGTGATTATTCGGAATAATGATCTTAGCAGACTATTAGCCTCAAATACCTCTCCGGACAGAGATGTTGTAATTTCTCAGGTCAAATTATTACAAGAAGCTGTAGATATACTTCTTGATACTGGGGTCCACGGAGAACCGAAGTGGGATAGTTATAATAAAGTTTACAAATCTTTTTCAGATATAATTGGAGGGAAAGAGGGAAGATTTCGTGAGACTTTGCTTGGGAAACGGGTTGATTATTCAGGGCGTTCTGTTATTGTTGTAGGTCCTTTTCTTTCATTACATCAATGTGGATTACCTCGAGAAATCGCAATAGAGCTTTTCCAACCATTTATAATCCGCGATTTAATTAGGAAACATTTCGCTTCTAACACAGCGACTGCTAAAAGGCAGATTAGAGAGCGCGAAAAAAGAACCTATTGTATGGGAAATACTTCGAGAAGTTATGCAGGGGCATCCTGTATTATTAAATAGAGCGCCCACTTTGCATAGATTAGGCATATTGGCCTTCCAACCTATTTTAGTGGAAGGGCGCGCTATTTGTTTACACCCATTGGTTTGTAAGGGTTTTAATGCAGACTTTGATGGAGATCAAATGGCTGTTCATTTACCTTTATCTTTGGAAGCCCAAGCGGAGGCTCGTTTACTTATGTTTTCTCATATCAATTTGTTATCTCCTGCTATTGGAGACCCTATTTGTGTACCAACTCAAGATATGCTTATCGGACTCTATGTATTAACCACCGGGAGTCGTCGAGGGATTTGTGCAAATAGGTATAATCGAAATAAGTATAATCTATATACTTACAAAAACTGTAAAAATAAACCAGTTGACAATCAAAACAATAGCTATGATACAGAAAAAGAACTTTATTTTTCTAGCTCATATGATGCACTTGGAGCTTATCGGCAAAAAAAAATTGGTTTAGATAGCGCTTTGTGGCTCCGATGGAAACTAGATCCATGTGTTATTGGGTCAAGTGAGGTTCCCATTGAGGTTCAATATGAATCTTTGGGTGCTTCTCATGAGATTTATGGGCACTATCTAATAATAAAAAACGCAAAAGATGAAATCCGGTATATATACATTCGAACCACTCTTGGTCATATTTCTTTTTATCGAGAGATAGAAGAAGCCATACAAGGGTTTAGTCAAGCCCGGTATATTCGTACACTATCGAAACTCAAAAAATCGATTGGGTGATGCTCTTTCTGGTCGGTGAAATTTGATTCGGTTTTTTCTAATTTCACTAGTATCAAAATTTTTGAATGTCTGCATGAATTCGGATTAAAATAAAGGAAATTCTATCTTCAAATCACTGACTCATGTCTATTGTCGAATCCCACTCAGCAAGATATAGAGGTAATTATGACAGAACAACAAGCCTTTTACAATAAAGTCATAAATGGAACTGCTATGAAACGACTTATTAGCAGATTAATAGCTCATTTTGGAATGGGATATACATCCCATATCTTAGATCAACTCAAGATTTTAGGCTTCCATCAAGCCACTGCTACATCTATCTCATTAGGAATTGATGATCTTTTAACAATATCATCGAAACGGTGGTTAGTTCAAGATGCTGAACATCAGAGTTCTCTGATGGAGAAACACCATCATTATGGGAATGTACATGCAGTAGAAAAATTACGTCAATCTATTGAAATATGGTATGCTACAAGTGAATATTTGAAACAAGAAATGAATCCTAATTTTCAGATGAGTGATCCTTCTAACCCAGTCTATTTGATGTCCTTTTCAGGAGCTAGGGGAAATGCATCTCAGATACACCAATTAGTAGGTATGAGAGGATTAATGTCAGATCCACAAGGGCAAATGATTGATTTACCCATTCAAAGTAATTTACGTGAGGGACTCTCTTTGACCGAATATATAATCTCTTGTTATGGAGCTCGCAAAGGAGTTGTAGATACTGCTATACGAACAGCAGATGCTGGATATCTTACTCGTAGACTTGTTGAAGTAGTTCAACACATTGTTGTACGTAGAAGAGACTGTGGTACTATCCAAGGTATTTCCGTGAGCCCTAAAAACGGGATGACAGAAACCTTTTTTGTCCAAACACTAATCGGTCGTGTATTAGCAGATGATATCTATATCGGTCTACGATGCATTGCCACTCGAAATCAAGATATTGGGATTGGACTGATCAATCAATTCATAGCCTTTCGAACACAACCAATATATATTAGAAGTCCTTTCACTTGCAGAAGTACATCTTGGATCTGCCAATTATGTTATGGTCGAAGTCTCACTCATGGTGATTTGGTTGAATTGGGAGAAGCTGTAGGTATTATTGCGGGTCAATCGATTGGGGAACCAGGAACTCAGCTCACATTAAGAACTTTTCATACTGGGGGAGTATTTACAGGTGGGACCGCCCAACATGTACGAACTCCTTTTCATGGAAAAATCAAGTTCAACGAGGATTTGCTTCATCCCACACGTACCCGTCATGGGCATCCTGCCTTTCTGTGTTCTACACACTTTTATGTCACTATAGAGAGTCGGGATATGATCCATGATTTGAGTATCCCCGCGAAAAGTTTGATTTTAGTTAAAAATGATCCATATGTCGAGTCTGAACAAGTTATTGCTGAGATTCGTACTGGAATATCTACTTTTCCTTTGAAAGAGAGAGTACAAAAACATATCTATTCGGAATCAGGGGGAGAATTGCACTGGAGTACTCAATTTATCGATCAGATGCATCCAAAGTAGCAGCTGCACTATAAAAGTATTGGTAAGTGAGGTTTCCAGCTATAAAGAACCTAATGACTTTGGTAAACGAAGTAGGTTGGTTTACTTCATTTTGGAATAAACCTGTTCGCTATCAATCTCATTATTTGCCCACTGTTCAAGATTACATCAAGTGTGAGAATGTGACAACTTCTATCTAGAATCGAGCTCGAAGGAAGCGGCATCAAATAACCCTTGCTATTCCGACTAAGAAGAAAGAAAGAAGTAAGGCTAGAAGAGCCACTTTTGCGTTCTTCATCCATCTGCCAGGATGCCTCCCTCTATAGCTGCCCATGTTGTACTCAATACAATGCTTAGGTTAACCCCGCCACATTTATACGGGCCATGACTGTTTTATATCTCCTGCTTCTTCCTCTAGCAAATGGTATAACTTTTTTATACGGTGTATTTTTTGTAGATATTATTAACCCTTTAGGAATCATCAATAGATTGATTGAGCAAAATTTATTAGTTTAGAGTGTTCATAAGACTGTAAGTAAGAGTAGTTATCCTCCCACTACTTCACTATTCACTGGCTGGCTAGAGACTAGAGATGATTCATTGCTGTATGAAGATTGGAAGAAAGGCAAGATCCATTTTTATGATCGTATTAAGTTGAAAAACTGCATTGCTCGCCGCTCCGCGCCTAAGGAACTTAAGAAAAAAGACAAGGCGCGCAGCGGGGACAAGCATCTCAACTCACTTGTTGATACTTACGAACAATATGCATATCATGTTTTCGATTTGAAATCATATGAGAACTTTAAGAGAAGCTTATTGGACCACGCTACGAAAGAGAATGATTGTCGAGCACTTCTTCCTAAATAGTAAGATTGGTGCTACCATCTAACTGAACTTAGTTATAGGTAGCTTCAAAAAGGATTAAGCTGGAATAGATGGCCTAATGAATCTAAACTGTTCATAGAAGAATAATAATCATAATATAAGGTGTCATAGCTCAATAATAAAGTATGCTAGTTATTGACTGATAACTGAGATAGGAACAAGAAATCCGTCATAGGTAATTCGAATTCAGGTATAGGGGAATCTGGTTCTACACCAATAGTGAGGTGTGGACGTTGGTGAGTTGGTATGTGACTAAGCAAGATGGGATAGTGGCAATCTCTATGATAAGGGTTATGGTGTATTCGATAAGTTTGTTGGAGATATGTTCAGTAATAGGAGGAAGGCTAAGAGTGAGGGACAGGTTTAGCCTATGTTTATAAGATCCTAATGAATAGAAAATACGGTCGATTTGGAATAAACCCACGAAGTTCCATATCTTAAATATGCACTGAGAAAAGATACAAGGAACTATTAAGTCTCAATGGTGGGTGGTCATCCGTAACGAATATGGGTTGTGTTCTTATTTGTTTTATGACACTAAAACTTAGGAATCAACCAAGGAAGGCAGCTGTTCAAATAGCTGCTGCCATTACTGCTCATGCTCGGATTCATATGCACCCTTATATAAGTAGGGGTGATTGCTTTTACACCGACACTTACTCTGTTGTCCTTAGTCAGAAATTGCCAGATGAAATCGTATCATCCTCAGAGCTAGGGAATTTGAAGTGGCGAGTACACGGGTATCTTCAACGCACCGAAAAGCTATTGTTTAATGCTGCATGATGATAAGCCGGATATCATGACAAGGGTGCTGCAAAACAAAATTTTACTAGAGAGTGGTATATCGAGCAATACTACGATAGGTTATTAGTTAAAAAGGTAAGAGTGACCAATCCTTTCAGTGTTTCAATGAAATCCATGACCACCAAAGAAGGATGACAACGATCAAAGCAACGGCGGTATCTCAGCAAAGGAGCTTTCTGCTCATATCATCTCAGCTGTTAATGTTGCCATGGAGAAACAAGTCTAAACCTTGAAAGAAGAATTCAAGGCAGTTAAGGAATCAAATGCAAGACTGGAAAAGAAGTATGAAAATAAGACAGCCGCCAGCAACTCAAACTCCAAAGAACTGGGAAAGCGAGTTACTCAACTGGAGACCCTATTCGAAAAATTCCTACAATCACAGACGAGCAAGAATCCAGAATTACCAGAATCCAGCCAAGCTGCATCAGCCAGACAGCAAAATCACGGTCCTGACAAAGGAAGAAGCCAAGGCAACAATCACAATCTCAGAATACCCTTGGATCCCCACCTTTCAGACTCTGATGATGAAGTGAACGGTCATGAAGAATCAAGAAAAGAACAAGATTACAGAATCTCGGATTCTCACAACCAAGGGTCCCATTCCTAGGGTTTATTTTACTTCTTTCAATGGAACAAACATCACTGACTGGATTGAGGAATGTGAGTTTAATTTGGAAATTAACCAAACCCCGGAAAAGTAGAAAACCAAAATGGCTACTGTTCATTTCATTGGTGCTGCTAGGCAGTGGTACAGCGGGTTTAGGCGTGACAATCCTCATCCATTGTCAAACTCGTTCTGCATCTCCTGTACTCGTACTTGCTCCACGGGAGAAGGCAAGAGCTCGCTTCTTACTACCGACATCCGCATCACGTAGATTGACTCCTTCTTTCCTCATTAAGGTACGCTTTTATATCTCGTTTCGTTACACCTTGACGTCCTGCGTACTGAATAGCACGTAGTTTTCTCTTGATTTAAGTTGTGCCACTGAAAACAGGTTCTTCTTCATGCCGGTAACGTGGTGTACTCCTTCAAGCTTTTACTTCGCAGCTTAGACTCTTTAGCTAAGTATCTATGTCCTGCTGAGTTAGGTAAGGTCGGTTATAAAAAAGGTTTAATTGAAGTGAAAATTAGTTTCACTGGAAAAGATCTACCAACAGCTGGTAGCAGTAGTGCCTTGTTTATAGAATGCTATAAAGCTTTTATTACATATATTTGGCCGTCACTTAATTGCTTTGCTAAGCTTACTATTTCATATGAAGTTTTAATGCCTAATTCACCTAATCTCACTTTCACTCTAGGGTCTGCTATTTCTGCAAGCGATTCTTCTGGATATCTGAAGGAAACATTCTTAGAAGACTTGTATTCACTGAGTAGATATAAGATACGTTCTCCTGAGTCTGCAATGGAAGCATCATGTCATTTCTTTATCACGTAACGACTTGTCGTTATGCCCGTGTGCAGATAAAATGAATTCCTCCCACGTGAATGTCTTCTTGCCTGTTAGTAATCAATTCGGGATTTCCGGATAAAGTGCTTCCTCGTCTGGGAGAGTGCCTCTCGCTGTACGTTGAATGTAGGAAGTTGTGGATACTGCTCTATTTTGGGAAAGATAAGTAATAGGACAAACTTCTGAATTGGGGGTTTCCCGGGTTTTCATTACGTGTCTATGTTTCTACTAGCTGCACACGTGGGTTCAGACTCGAAAGCTGTAAGCCGCCTCTTCCCGATCTGTCTATCTGACTAATATGTCTGTCTTTCTACACTTCCTCTTTTAAACTGAGTAGTGTCTTCTTTGAATGACAATATTTGAGTTCTTTTCTGTGCTTTCCGCGTTAACTAGGCGAGTAAGAGAGAAGTTCTTCTTGCTCATGATGGGTTCTATTCTAAACGATCAAAGCAAAGAAAATGCCAATAAGGATAATGCTAAGAAAGCACGCTACGCCCTTTGATTCCCTATGTAGTTGAGAGAAAGGGTAGGTACAGAGTATGCATAAGTAGTTATCCGCAGAATAGTCGACAAGCCCAATAGTCAACAATTGTGTATTTTTCTGATCCTTCTTTTCTAGGACTAGAGAAGGCAAAGTACCCAGTCTAGTTCCCTGCGACGAGCCTTTATGTTGCCTTTTCCTTACTTGCTTCCGTGTAGTTTGTTTTGCTTGCTTGCTTGTGAGCTAGACGAGCCTTCCCCTTTGTGAAGACAGACAGGGTTGGTTGGTTATTGTACGGGTTTGTTTAGCTTACGACGTATTTGTGAGTCCTCGGCCAAAGAAAGGAATCTTTCAAGTCGACAAGGGATGGATGATAACTGGACGGGACGTTTTGATTCTTTAGAAAAACTTGATTAATTTCCTCCAAAAATGACTATAGATCGAAGCTTTGTACAGTACGATGGTTAGCTGTTCACGGATTAGCCCTACCGTTTTTTTGGTTGTGTTAGACCCTAAGTAGAAATCTTACCACACAACCAGAAAGAACTCGGACTATGTATGATAAGAGTTTCGCTCGGTAGATAGCCGAGCCGGGAACGAATCCCAAGCAATCAAACCAACAGAAAGAATTTAGACTAAAGAGATCTCTCAAGTTGAAAGCTACGAAGTCTACGCAGAGAGGGGTATATCTTGTATTCTAAAAAGTATGCAAGGTATGAACGGATCCGAGTGACTAGTAAGCTCACTTGGCCCAATACAAAAAAGTCGCTTGCGGCCTGGCAAGAGTCAGTAGATAGGAGGGAGGAGTACGCCTCTTTTGGGTCCGATGCTCCGTTTCGTTGGTAGTACCTTTATTCTCACTACCCATATCGCATTTGATGCTCCCTTGCTTTTGACCTATGGCAGTCAGAGCTACAGCTACTGGAATAAACTAATTGAATTTGGGACTGGGAAGGAACCTTGCTTGCGCATTTCTTTCTAGTTATCTTGCATATTCTACATACTGGCTTTTCGTTTAAGATATTCTCATTTCTCTTTCTCAAAAACCCAATCCAACTTTTAGGTATCCGTGCATTTCTTTACCATCCTTCGATACAATATAGCTGTTTGCTGCCCCGGCCCGTATGAGCCCACTAATGGCAGGTGAGGGAGCGACGACAAGTTGCTTTATATGTATGTATGTTCCAAGCCTCTTTTGAAGTTGAGACACATGCCAGGCAAGGCAAACTGGATGGATCTGGATCAAGGTGCGTGCTTATGGTAATTTAAGCCGATACTGGACACACAAACTCTTTAAAGAACCTACCTCGAAACAGAGTATTTGGTGCGCGCCCGCAACTGTAGCGTGTTTCTCGATATGGACCTTTCACGACACGCACGGTACGGGATCAGCCAGCCAAAGCCAAGCCAGCCCCTTCTTCTCAGTGCGAGCGACGTGTGAAATAACTTAGAGCTAGCTAGTAAGGTATGAAGGGACTAACTCAACCGCAGCTACAGCTTCTTATCGAGCAGTTCTTATTCGACCTGGAGAAAGAAAGCGAGAGTTCGTTCTCACCGGCCGGCGCGTACAATTATTAGAGTGGAGCTAGGAAGAAGATGAAATCAGTCAGTGAAGGTAGCAAATTAGGGTAGGGTACTGCTTTTTATTTCTTTTGATAGACAGATTTCTGCACTGCCTTGGACTAAAGATGAAGGAACAGCAATTCGAGCCAACCTATAGAGAGAGCCATGCGCTTGAGACGGGAAAACGTATAGCAAAGCTAGCAGCGTGCCTGGTTGTACGGAGGTAGGAGTAAAAGGTTTAGAAATAGCCAGACTTCACGCTGACCCAATGAAAGTAACACGGACGGGGGCTTATTGGCTCCTTCCTTTCCTCAAGTCAGACTTTCCTTGCTTCGCACCACTTGATGCCCGATGAATTCCTTCCCCCCATATGAAATATACCGAGTCATATTATAAGCTTTGATATTTCAATACGGATTAGATAAGCCACTTTAACGAGCGATAAATACGTGTCTTCTTTTTCTTCTGGGAAGAGAGGAAATGCACGGGTTGTAGGTCATTGAGGGAGGGTAATGTGGAACTGATCCTTGGTTGAGGGAATCTAGAGCATAACTCGGTTTTGGGGCCTTCAAAAGGGTGCCTGCTTCATTAATAGAATAGAAACAATACTGGACTAGCTATTCTACTAAACTCCGAGGAGGAATGAAGCACCCTGATCGTGTTAGAGAGCGCTTGCCCTCAAATGGTAGCGCACAGATGAGGATATCACCTAGGTAGAGTTTGAATGAACTTCAAGGTTGGTATTGGCGCGGCGGTTAGACTGAAGCCCTCTTGATATTTATCTTTGCTTATTCAACTATGGCTAGTCCCAAAGGATTAACTATCTTGGATCAAACAAAATCATTTCCCAAGAAGCGATTCTCCGGAATAAACCCATGTAGGACCCAAAAAGAAAAAATCCGGAGGAAACAAAATGTAGGACCTATGATGCAATTTTCAGCTCATGGAACACACGCACATACATGCTACACTACAACACTAAAACTACAAACTGTGTGACATACTCTGATTATGCTCTGGGAACTATAAAATACGGGAAAGCCATTCCGATTATCTTCGCTCCTACTTACTTACCACCGACTTTACAACAGCGGACATAAGAACCATGAACCACCAAATTAATAATGGCTTCTTCCAGAATAGAAGCGACTTATCCGTTCATACTTCATTAAATGGAGCTGGTAAATTTACTACTTATACTCATGCCAGGTGTCTATCATTCCGTAATTTTTCTTCCTATCAGGCCCTTTCTTCCTCATTTCTTCATGGAATTTCCTATCAAGGGAAAGGTGATCCAATGAAGAAGCGGTCGAGACGCATGCATACTTGATAAAAAGCTACCTTTCCTCGTCCTAGTGAAAACATTCGAATTCAGTAGAAGTACCCTTGAGCGATCGACGTTTACCAGCGGGGACTCGGTATGTGAGTGATCTCCTAGAAGAGGACGCAGGGGGTGCTCAGTGAAAATCACTGTATTTCTGTTTTGCTGTAACACCTAATTTCCAATAGCGTATATGTGTATTTATCCGGTATGCGCTAGTTTCGAATAAGCTCTACGGATTACCGGTACAATCATTTGCTTTGCTTAATGCCTCTTCGAAGAGTAGAAGTGATAGTTATCATCCATTGTAGCAGAACCAAAACCAAACTAAAACAACATGTTCAATCCTTTGTTGGGAGAGTTCTATTCTATTAGACTGTTCTCATGTCGGGATCATGCGGATTGGCGGCATAGCTAACAACCACTAACCTTTTCACACTAGGCGCCCTGATCACTACTAAAATCACGACCTTACCTCACAGTGGAAGACACAAACACTTCATCATCTTAAGACAATGCCTAGGATTAGACGCTGCTAAGCCATACCAACTCTTACGAGGACGGCGGGCCAGACACTTATCTCAAAGAAGCAGAATCTGAAAGATCTACTTTCTTGGAATTGTTTGATATCCTTTCTTCTATTTATTGTTTTAATTCTCATTTCTTATGAAATATCCGGCAGATCCGGAATCGTCTTTTTTTCTCTACTATTTGATTTCACGCTCTGAGCGTTCTCATTTCTCTTTTGCCTGGAACTCCTTAATCAGTGCGGAAGTTACTTCGATACCTTTCCAAGAGTCAGTAGCTACCTTGATAACAAGAGTTCAAGCATAATCCCTTTCAGCTTTGAAGACAAAGGCAATCTCGATGAGAAGCAAGGGTTGGAAAGATAAATTCTCTCGATCAACTCCTTTTTTCTCTTTCTTTAGGTGCTTGTTGGATTTAAAATGCTTCAAACTCTATTCTATCAGTCTTGGTATCGATTATCGGGTTTGATTGAGCGGGAGGATTGAAAGGATCCATAAACGGGGTTGAGAATAGCTCAAGTGGAATTTAAAGAACCATACCTCAGATGTCAGGAGACTACGGTTATAGCTTTGGCCGTAATGAGACTACTCATCAAGTATGTGTACAATACTGGATTGAAGTATGGGGAGTTTCCTATTGGTTAGAACTTGATAACACCAAGCGGAGAGAAAGTTTCCTTTACCAGAGGTCATGCTATTTTTTTTTTTAAGATTCCAGTGGGAATGCAGTTTCCAACATGGATGTTTATGTTATGGTTGAGAAAAAGGGTTTTCAAAAAGCTGAAGAATACGAGAAGTATTTATTAACGGGTTTAGACATTCGAGTGTACCTGCTTGGTGGGCATGAAATCACTGAAAAAGAGTTGCCTAGCTCCGATGAAATTGCCAGCATAATTTGTAAATTAATAGAAGCAGGCATAGGTTGTGGTGAACCACGAGAAGTTAGAGCTATGGGTAGGATTCGTAGAGATCCTAAGTTTCTCGCGGAATTGAAGCCAAAGGGAAATAAATGTCTTCCTTTCATTGTTGCCGATATAGAGACTTTTATACTAAATAATGTGCATGTACCTTATGTTGCTGGGCTCTTAGTGGTGAATCCGGGGGATGATGTAGCTGCGAAAATGACATATACACCGCTTTTCGTGAAGAAACCCATTTGATAATACCTGCTTTTGAAGAAAGGAGTACTAAAATGTTGGTAGATTTTATAGAGCGTATAGCAAAACAGGGATCTACTCACAATGGCGTGAAACCTTTTTACTTTCATAATATCTCACGATTCGATGGTATTCGAATAATGAAGTTTTTAGCCACTCATATGGTCGAGTACACCCTAAAACCGCTGCAGAGTCAAAATAAGCTTTACCTTTTATCAGTTTCTAGTAAAAAGAAAATGGGTAATAAGAAATTGGTGCTCCGCCTACGAGATTCATACACTCTACTCCCAAACAGTCTAGAAACATTGGCTACGACTTTATGTCCGCACTTAGGTTTCAAAGGCTCAATAGCACATTACGAAGTTCAAGTGTCTTCTCTTAAGTAAGGAGAATAGAGCCAAATTGTTGGATTATATGCCGCAGGATACCCAGCGAAAGATGTTAGGTCCTTTAAAGCTTCCGAAAAGTTGAACTAACTTTTTCTTTTATTGATCGAGAAATCCATCTGTTGAACGCTCCGCGCCTTGGTATTCCTGGCCGTGTAGCAGGGGTATTCTTCGTGCGACTGGTACCAGATGGAAGGAAGGCACTTCCGACAAGACGATGGGGAGAGTTAAAAGACCTGTAGCAAAAGTACAAACTTGACCTTGCTTGGGCATGTGCATAATTACCAAAGGACGTTTACAGGTTATTACGTATGGGGTGGGTTCATTTGAGGTAGATTCATTGCTCATTTTAGAGTTCACTGAGCACTAATTGCACAGTTTCGTTTTTGGGTTTATTTCAGCTTCATTTTCTACCTATTTCTATGTAACAGGCAGTAGGAGCACTTAGTACGGGTGGCTTTTTGAAACTTCTTTCGTGATTAATCTTTTGGTACATCCACTATTAGAAGTTCACGTTTACCTAACGGCGGGCGGGGAACAAATTTCTTTGCAGGGGACACGGGTGCATGAGCATGAACCATGTTCCCTAACGAACTCTGATTCTCCAGATGCATACAACCCATTTTTATATGCCAAGTGCGATTTGCATCTATCTTCTTGTTCTCCGGCCTACAGTGTTATTATTGCATTGCTCCTACTCAGTTAATGGAATAAATACTTCTTTTTCGGTGGTACTTGTTTGAATGAATGAAAGGCCCCAGTCTAGAGAGCTCAGCCGGCGCCAAGTGAAAGTGAAAGTTCTACAGCAAATAGAAAGGGCCTTCCAGTTCAGCGTGACGGGTTTTCTTTTCTCTTTCCAGTTACTCTCGTTCCTTTGTCTTCGCGCCGAGTTCTTCCTGTGCCGAGCTACTCCTGCTGCGTTGGGATACTGTCTACTAAGGAGATAACCCATCCATACTGCACCTCTCTCTTGCTCTAGCTGATACTGCTCTCCTACACACCTCGTCCTACCCCTACCCCTGCACCTCCTGCACCTACAGCTCCATTTACTCCTCAGGCGCTTATCGCTCAAACTAAATCTGCCTCTCCAGATCAGGGGTATCTTGACTCTGGAGCCTTCAATAGGTATAGATTGAAAAGCCCGCTGCGTGGGAACAGACTTGTACCCTGCTTCTTTCTTACCACCCAAATACTCTTTTCTTCAATAGATTTTTTTCCTTCTTCGTCAAGGGATTGCTTGGTTTCTTTCCTTGTTCTCATTTTATCGCTCGCCTCTTCCTCTTCTTCTGCTTTGTCTCTCTCTCTCTTATTATACTGCAGGGGGTTATACTTCCCCCGTACTGCTTTATTTACTGCTTTTCCTACACATGCCTATTTCCTTCGCTCCTTTCCCTGTGTCTGTTCTGCCTCTTTCCATCTTTTACTACTACTTACCGGTAAGCCATACTTATTATTAAAATAAGTATCCCTATTTGGAAAATGACCTATTGAGCTATCACGCGCAGCCTTATTTCGGTTAGAAGTTGACCTCTATACAACACCTACTTGAGTGCATGCATATTCTTCATCTTTATCTGCTTAACCTTTTTCTTGACCGAGATAATCAACTCTTTGACCCAACTACTACTCTAGCGAGTCTATAAGTTAATACCTTTCTTCAGTTTCTGCTGCTTTGTGTGCTTGACTCGTGTGTTAGTTATAAAAATTGATTTTCCTTCTTAGAAGTATATCTAGCTATGACTCCTCACTGGTAAAACGTCGGCTATCACGACCAAAGCTTACGTGTATAGCTACGGGATGATGTTTTTTGTAGAGAGAAGGAAAACCTGAAATAACCCCGCCATTCTTTTTACACGTGGTGAAGGTCTACATACCAGAGAGAATTTCCAGGTACTCTTAAAGCTCTTGAAAATTGGATTCAGTATAGCAGCTTTTCTTCTGAGGCTATGTCTCCTATACTGATGAGCAGCATAATTTATTAGGATAAACCCATTATTGAAGCGCTAAAAAGGAGGAAATTATGGCAAGAGTTTTTTCACGATGGATGTACCCGTCAATACTTGGTGTTAGGGAGCACATCTTCACGGGCAGGTGAGTTATTTTATCTCTGCTATACCTAGCCAACTACTCCCGGTGCATACGGAAAACTCTACGTATATGCTTCTCCTTGCTAACAAACACCTATTTCTCTATTCTCAGTGTACGAGCGCATCAAATCAAGTGTTTTGTGATGGAACTAAATGAAATAGGTAACTTTCTTGGTTAACCTTTTCCAATACACTTTTTCTGCGTGGTTCCTTGCCCTCTGACGCATCAAAACAATGCAATAATGTGCAGCACATTCCAAGAAATTCGGGGATATTTCTCCAGCAACAACCTACCAGCAGCTAGGTTTGCCGAGGCATTTTCAGTTACTACATGAATAACATTCTCCACCCCGGCATCGGCGCATTCCACTCTCAACAAATTTTAGTGTATACTCCGCACTATGAGTATCAGCGGAGCCATTAACAACTAGTTGGAAACAAGTACCCAACTCACTATTCACACCAAAATTAATTCGTCTTCTGCCTCTCCGATCTGTCCATGAATCCGTCATGCATGATAGTACAACCCATTTTGTTTTCCACCAACCCCGGTGAACCTTGAACTTCTCACTTGAACTTCTCATTGGTCTTCCCCACTTGTCTCTTTCACAACGGCTCCCTTTACTCATACATGGTGGGAGGCTGGGTTCCTGGACCGTATTTTCCAAGCGCCTCACAAAAAGAAAGAAAAAGAAAAAGGTCTTGTACCTGATAAGAGCTCCTTAGCCTCACACACAATAGGACAATGGGCCGATGTAGTTTTCGGCACAGCAAGGGGGGTGGTGTTGGGAAAGAGGTAACTACAATAGTATGAAATTAATAAAAGAATTCATCTCTGACCGAGGTTCTATTTTGGTTTGTCTAAGGACATCTAATCAGTGGCATTGCGTATATCCGCACAAAACTTTAGGTCCAAAGGATGGGGGTAGAGCAGGTAAACAGTACCACGAGTAGCATGTTTCAAGCAAAAGTTATCGGTTACGAGCCAAGGTGAATAAGATATGGTGCAAGGGTAACAAGTACACGTATAGGTAGTAACAAGTGTTCGAGCTGGTCTTCCCGTAGGTGAAGAAAGGAAGTGAAAAGAAAACTTCTGAGAAGTATGCGCCTAACTAGGACGTTGTGAGTGCGAGCTGCTTTCAAGAAATGCGGGTTCAGCGCTCGCCAGTAACGCTATCAGTGAATAGAGCTGGTGTCTCAAGCGCCTTATCGGCTTGCTTGTTCATTATCAGCTTTCCTCTTTATATTCAGTGCTTTACTGCAAATTGTACGAGTGACTTTGCCGCCCCGATCACCCCATGCGTCTCCACCCCTATCTACCCCCATGAAATAAAAAATTTAATTTTACCGTGCTTTCTTCTTATTTTTTTATTTTCACTTTTTTTATTCAAATATGATCGATCAAATGAAAAAATACCAAAGTGATAAAAACAGATGAAAATTTCTCTACTAAACTGCTCTATTAAGCATATAGCAGCCTTCATTTCGCTACTAAAGCAGTCGTCTTTTTGAAAACGAAATTCTTGAAAGCAAAAGCGCTTTCCTGCCGGAGAGTTTTTCAAGAAATCCATAGACAAGAAGCAATGCAAAACAAACAACACTATGTATGATGATAGTGCTCGCTTGGTTGACTTTGAAATTCAGTGTTTCTTTTGTTTTCTATTCGGTACGTATAAGCTCTCGTTGTGAGTGAAGGGGAAAATACCAGCTAGCTTCCCTGGATAGAATAGTCAGAGGTATAGAATACAGGAAATAGGGAACATCTTGATTGGTTATTTTGGAGTAGAAAGAACATCTATATGAGAGACGAAAGTGTAGTTTGATGTGGCGTATAACGAACAAGGACGAGTATTTCTGACCAATGGTATCAAAGGTGCAATTCCTTTCCTCCGTTCCTAAATGATTAGTTGGGAGCTTTGCTTCCTTCCTTCATCTCACATTCCAAACAGATGTGTATGTTGAGTCATTTTGGTTTATAGAGTGTTTGTGTTCCGTGTTGTTGAACCAATAGTGGATTCGCCAAAAAGTGGGTTCAATGGAGTGTTTTCCCTGTTGCGGGTTCAATAGACTGGGTAACCGCTGTGTCGCTCCTAGAGAGTGAGCATGTAGTGTGAAGTTTCTCGTTTGTTGGTGTCCTAGCCTCAGTGTAAAGTGTGAATTTGTAGATTCAATGTTCGAATTTTCATCGTAGGTTTCATTCTTTTCGTAGGGTTCCAGCTCTAATGGGTAGGCTTGTTCATCCAGATAAGAAGTCTGCTCAAGAAACCATACTGTCTAGGAAAGGTAGTAAATTGACAGAGGCTGAAGTGAGTTTGGTTAATTCGATGGATCAAGCCTAAGTTGCCGGATTTATGAACGAGCCAGGGGAAGTTTATTTTATTTATATGAAAGTTGTTCGCTTGTTTATAAAGTATGCCAACCCTTCTATTTTGGGTTATGCGAAGATGACTCTGTCTTATACAATGAAGATGCCTAGCGGGGAGATAAAATTCACGCTGGGTGAAGCAATACCATACACTGATTTGAGTAACATGAGAAATCATTCTATGCAGAGCTATATTCGCTTTATGGGCTAATGAGGCGTACTCGAGATAACCTGCTTCTTCTGGAGATATAAAAAAGCGTTCCTGCATGTCTACTACTTGATCATCAACAGATGCTTTACATAAGATAGTTGGGAGCTTCAGCCTTCTTGTCACGGCTCACGCAACCACTCCATCCTCATGTGGTACGTGCCTACCGCCATGGCCTTACTTGCCTTGGCTTTGGTTTAGGATGACACACTCTGGACCCGAATTGGTACACCTTTGGTACCGATCCATGTATAGGTTTTTTTGGTTCATTCTTTGAAACCCTATCGTGTCTGAACTAGTATCACATCCGAACTGATATCACCTCCGGGGGCATGTCTGGTATGTATACGGCCAATTGTTCTCTTTTCCTCAGATACTAAACTCGATGGTCGCTTGGTGTAGATAAATTTACGAGCTTGTGACTGCCTTCTATTCGTCCTTAGCCTTCTGCTTGGCTCCTTTCTGCCTAAATTTCTTCACTTTTTTTCAGGTTAGCTTCCTCTTTTCCCTTGTAGGTTTTATCTTCACCATTGCTAGACTCAACGTTTTTTCAACGTTGTTAGGTTCAACGTTCGGTCATTTTTACTTGGTTCAGTCTGGATTATTTCACCGGGAGCACTTCTTGGTCACTGACTCCTCATATTTTTCTGGGAGTTCTACTCGGATCCCAATTATTCGCCTGACTCCGACTCGTCCCATTCCAGCGAACATCACCCCTCTCGCCACATCTGCGCTAGGGATTCTTCTCTACATTCTTGCGTTGAGATGCCATCAACTCTTTCCTGGGGAATCAGGTCACGTAGTTGGCTATGGAAAAGCAAGGCCGCTTTTCGTTCGCAACATTAGTAGTTACTCACTGGCTATAGCAGATCGTAAAATAGAGAAGCATTTGCTGCGATAGACATATTGTTCCGGGTGTCGAACTCCTAAATAAAGTGCCGGGGCAAAAAAGACAAACAAGAACGCAGGACAAATGGCATCAGTTCTTTGCCTGAGGGCAATTTTCCCTTGAGAAAGTTGCACGATTGAAGCGGGAAAGCAGTAAATACCCTAGATCTTCTTTTTCTAATAGAACCTGGTTGTCCTACAAAGCGCTTTTCTTCAAAAGTGACTGATTCATGTGCAGCTGAAGTCTCTAGCATCCTTTCAACTATACGGATTAGTCCTACTAAGAGCGCTTATGTAGCATCTCCGAGAACAACCCATTCTTTAAATGTCTTGCTCTTGCCATTGTGAATGTGCAGTTCCTTCTGATTCAATTGCAACAACAGCGTCTTCTATCAAATCCGAAAGCGCCACAGCTTCTTCTGGTCCATCTGCATACTCTTCTATGCTGCTCTCTTATTTTATTCACTTCCCTTCATCTCCTCCCCCACTTATTGATTAGGGCGAGCTTCGCTACCTTCTCTGCTAAGAGTAAAAGAGGCAAAGTGCTTACTACTAAGGAAAGAGATTCCATTCCCTAGGGCAGATCTTCCTCTACCACTACTACGCTGTGACTTGCTCGGCCTCGGATGCGCAAGTCTCAGACCTCATCTCCTGTACTGTCAGAGAACAGGTCGAAGTCGTCAAGGAACAAGGGCAGTGGTTAACAAAGAATTATAAGATCGACTGAATCGCTTTTAAGCTCGTTCAATCCATAAACACGTGCAATCCCATCTCCAACTGATACTACAACGCCCCTTCCCAACTACTTTTTTACCTATACTATGCATGCATTCAAGATAAGGGTATTTTGGAATAGTCCGCCAAGTTGTATACTACTAAGCATTTGATCGAGTTGGGTAGATCAGTAAACACGGCAGGCATGGACGTTGAATAGCACAGGATGGATATTTGTGATAGGTAAAAAACAAAGAAGCATCTCGATGCCAAAACTCCTCTACATGCGCTAGGTATGAAGATCGAAGTAGCTCCTAGTCTAATGGAGGCCCGAGATCTTTATCCTAACCTACTCGTCTATGGTCTGGTAGACTTTAAGGCCCATTTTTGAGGTGCTACCTTTGATGCCAAGGATTATCGACGATCTGCTCAGACTCATGGTATTGCTGCTGATGCTAAGTCTATCTATGTAGTGGATGTAAAGAAGCAAGTCGCACAACACTTCTCTAGTCTATCTAATGCTGGTGCAGCTTATGGATCTAAGAGCACTATGCGACAAAAGTTCGGGCGAATCCGTGACACTAATGAAGTCATGGAGAACCTTAACGTACAAATCTACACCAGCGCTACATTCCTAAAGACATATCCTGATGCTGGTGATACATACGATCTCTCTGATGGCCCGAGGTTAGGGTTGTATATAGTTAGCCCTATATGGGTCCTCTCGGGTATATCCCTCCCCATACCTATACAGACATAGACTACCTCGAGTTCGAGTATTCGGGTATTGCTATCCCTACTTATGACAATGTGTTGACTCGGTTTCCTTCCTGTGGGCATTGCTCTGGTAATCCTTGTACCTAGTCTTGGAATTGCATTTGCTCCATAGCACCCTACAAAGGATTGTATCTAAGGATGCTCTACCCCAATTGCAGGCTAGCCACTATTGGACGGCTCCGTAGGGGAGCTTGGGTAGCCTTTCTTTAAGGCTAATCGTACCTAACCCTCCCCATATGATATAGATTTGCTTCCTGTGCTATAGAATAGTGATACAACTTATTGGGAACATCGTTCAGTGGTAGGATATATAGTTGTCTCTTAGGTGACGCGAGTTCGATTCTCGCTGTTCTCGAAATCTCTTACTCCGTTATCCTGAAAAGGGCTAAGTAATATAGCTCACATGGGCTACATGAGTACTATATCTCTTTACTATATTCTCTCGTAGTAAACTTATTTATTACCAATGCATAGTGTAAATCATTATGTATAATTCCTATTGAACTCCATAAAGGGGGGGTAAGCATTTATGTTACCACTACACATATGGTCTATCCATTAAGCCTTATCTAAGGCGCAGAAGACACAAGTCTACATATCAAACATTAACATGAATGAAACTATCTATCGCACTCTTTCTTCTCGGTATCCTCGGATTCGTCCTCAACCGAAAGTAGAGAGATCATCCTCATGCTGATCTCAATTCAAATCATGCTGCTAGCTGTGACAGTACTAGTTATGTTAAGCTCATTCTCATTCGATGATATCGTAGGACAAACATATAGTATCTACATCATCGCTATTGCAGGTGCAGAATAAGCTATAGGTATCGGTCTTCTTGTAGCATATTACCGTCTACAAGGATAAATTTCACTAAGCTAACATGTATCGTCCTTCGGGCCCTAGGGTCTATTCTGACTCTCCCTATGCTAGGTGCAATGGGTGCAGGACTCCTTGGACGTAAGGTAAGTTTAACTGGTGCACATATTATTACTTGTGTAGCTATGTGTACAGCAGCTCTCCTATCTTACGGAGCATTCTATGAAGTGGGTCTATCAGGATCACCTGTATCAATTCGACTTGGTAGCTTAATCGATTCAGAATGGCACAGTTGACTGAGGATTCCTATTCGAGAGCCTAACCGTATCTATGCTCATCGAAGACCTCGCTGTAGTAACTGTATAAGCACTAGTACACATCTTCTCTTTAAGCTATATGGCAGGAGATACACACAACCAACGATTCTTCTCATACCTCTCTATGTTAACATTCTTTATGCTTGTGCTCGTGCCAATACGGTCGGTAGATATCCACAAATCTCAGACCTCACTGAAATGATGCATGCACCGAAATTTAAGCTCTTTTTTCTATACCAATAAGGTATAATACTTATATTTACCAGCCAAATTCATTATTCTTTAAGTACTTGTGTAGGCCAGAGGTGAACATACAACCATGAGAAGTGGAGTTTCAAAGCATTGAGAAGGGCTCAGATGCGATTAAGTGGAAAGACAGGGCAGGGTGGATTTTCTTTATTTTCACTAGTGCACTTCTATGAGTTGTATATTCACGATAGCCAGGAATAGGACTTTGAGAAGCAAGGTTTGGAAAGAGAAATTCTCTCGATCAACGCAAGGCCGGAGGCTAACGAAAAATCGGCGAGTGATTCAAAAGAGTACGTTGGATCGGAATTCCTAGGTTGAGTTGGACAGACTTTTTCTTAATTTTTCGTGATGTTTCTTCAGAAAATGCAAAGAAGAGAGAGTTTGTTTAATAGGCTTAGCTAGCGTTTCGCTTCTTTGTCAAATGCTTTTTTTACTTATCAAAAATATGCTCAATAGAATTGACCAGCGTTAGTAGAAGCTGAAGTTGCCGCAGTAGCAGAAGCGGATGCAGAAGCAAGTCAAAAGTCAGCATGAGCAGGATAGCCAGTATAAGCATTACCTGGAATAGTAGCTTCTCAAACTGGGTTTTGTACTGGAAAAGTTGGATTCCTATTTACTTGGCTTAGGTCAACAAAAAAGTAGTTAACTAGGTAGCTAAGTTCAGTCACAGCTCGGAATATTAGTGTAGTTGGATCAGCTAGGGAAGCATAAACAGGTAACGCTTCAAAGGCTTGTGGTGGGCTACTAGTAAAAGTACTGAAAATGGTGAATGAAAGGACACAAAAAGACTGAAACCAAAGAAACCTTAAAGAGAAAGCGTATTTCACCTTGATGCTCTATCTCATCTACCCGTAATAAGGGGTCCCGCTGCTGATGCTGGACGAACTTCTAAGAAAATTTACCCGTATCTTCCCGCGTCGTAAAGAAAGCAGCTTTGGCTCAATTAAAAAGAGGATATGATGCTGCGTTCGGGTTCGAGCATTAGCAATTTGCTTTTGCAGCGGATTCAATCTCTTTATCTGGCAGTTTGTTAACATGCGAAGGCGTGGGGCCCCACCCAAAAAGCAGAAGTAGTCGCTAGACTTTGAGCGCATCTCGAAGACCAAAAGCCGACCGAAGCTTCATCCGGTATTGAGGATTTTAGCATGTAGATAGGTGAGCCCGGCGACTCTGTGCCTTGTTCTCTAATCCAGAGTATATTAAGCTGCAACCCCTTTCAATCTGACCGCTTCTCTTGCCGATGCTGAATCTACCTGCAAGGTAAGGTTTGTAAAGAACAGGAGTATTATGCCATGAGAGAAAGGGCTAGGATAGCCAATTTTTTGGAAAAAAACCCCGACTACTTTACTTAATGATAACTCCGAGTAGTGATGCCTAGTCCTCTGGCTTCCTAAAGAGGACCGCTACGCGCCTTGTGTCGTGAGCTGGAATAAACTAGTCAACGTAAACTGCAACTGTACAGGTTGAAACGAGAGAACATGAAAAAGATGCTAAATGCAATGCGATATACTTTAAGAATTTATCTCGTTTTGCTGGGATTCTTTTAATAAGACTTATATTAAGTAATACTTATATTGTAAGTTTAAGCCATTGATGAGAGATAATGTGCTGTACGAGTTGACGGTACATTCTAGTCAAAATAGGCGAATGGTGTTTCGTGATTCCCAAAAGCTTTTTCCATAAAACCTGGCCCGCTTGGGCCAAAGTATATGCCCCGGCCGGAGCTCGGCCATAAAGGGGGAAGTCGATCACACAACTGTAAATCTTGGGAATTGAAATGAAAGAAATAGAGAATTCATAGAATATCAGATTCCAGATATCTATCTGCTTGGTGGTATAATGTTTAAAGCGCTGGAAATTGGCTTTCGAGAATATAATATCGACGCGCTCACTAAGAGGACCATATCAGCTCTAGCAATGCATATATTTCTTATAGGTATTCTACTGATAAAGAGGCCCCCATTCACATACCAAATCGAAACGTTGATTCATTTTTTCGCCTTTCTCTGGTGGGCATGTCTCGAAGCGCTAGCCGCGCAGAAAGGGCTCAAGTAAGAGTTGGTTGGCGCATAGCCTTAGATTAGTGATTTTTAATTAATACCCACGGCTGGTCAGCGCGTTTAGCACTAGTCTGTCTTCATGAACCGGTTGCGTGATTGCCCTCTCATGGTATAGGAGTTTGAAGCTCTGAAAGAACTCAGTTTGCCCAGTTATGCAGCCCCCACCCAATAGGGAAGGCCCGCGTAAAGGAGCTAGGCTGCCAGGGTAATACATAAAAGAGTGAATGAGGATAGGGGCGGTGGGATGCCTACCCTAGTGTTGCTTTAGTTCCTTTCCTTCCGGTACGCTTGGTCTTCAGGAAAGCAGAGATAAGAGACTCCTTGGTCTGTCCCAGCTGGGCCCTAAAGAAGGCGAGGAGTAGCTCGTTCTCTATCCTATCGAAGCACTGAACGATGTCCAATTTAGTTGTCCGAAACAAAGCTGGCCGAGGAGAGCAGAGCGGAAGTAAATAAGCGAATGGATAATGTTCGGTCGGAAACGCACACACAGTTGCTTGCTTATTAGTCACCCGAAAAAAAAAAAAATGGAAGTAAATATCAAGGTGTTGAGTGCGGGCGCAAAAGAGAGGATTAGCGGCAAGGTATGTTGCTCCGAGATTATCGCAGCACCAGAGAATGGGTGGAGTGAGAAGAGGAAGGTGTAGCTCACGCAATAGAGATTGGATCCACAGAAGTCCAGTACAGAGGAAGATGCTAGTATGCCCATTCGGGCACAAGTTTGCTCTTCTAGCGAAAATGAAAACCAAAATGCCTTGTCCATCGAGATGATGCCGCTGGAACATTGCAAAGACCTAACACCAAGGGAACTAGAACGGGTTTGTAAGCTTGAAACCTTCACAGTCCCACCGAAAACCGAAGAAACCGAAGAAAGGGGAGTGGTCGTGCATCCCACCATTAAGTTCATAAAAATGGGAGAGGTCGACCCTTAAAATTACAAACCTTGTCCAGAAGACTGGGCACAATGGCTCGTTGAAGAAACGAAGGAATCAGGAGTTCCTCCACAAGTCCAACATGCCCCAAACACTAAACTTTTGGAGTTGTTCCACCGGGCACACTGCTTGGAACCGATTCCAGAAAAGAGAGCCAAAATGTTCCGAGATATGTGGAAAGGCTACTCAAATGAAATCCAAAAGCTCAATGGCAAAACAGCCAACACAAGAGGATTGGGATTTACCCTGGACTGTGAGACATCACAATCCCATGTCTCACCGATCGTTAAACGACATTCATGTCATCATGTCACCATAGAGGAAATATATTACAATGAGGAGGAAATCCAGGAGGCTTAAACTAGTCCTTTGGAAAGTGAGCAATTCATCCTCGCAGCCAAAAATGCTCCAAAAGAATTGGAAGAGGGTGGCCAAAATACCATCGATGAGTTTCCAGAGTTAATTTGGGGAACTCAGGAGTACCCAAGGCCGACTTTCATCAGTGCATCAGTCCCACCTGAAATGCAAGAGAAGCTGGTGGAATTGTTGAAGAAGTACAGAGATTGCTTTGCTTGGAGCTATAGTGAAATGCCCGGGCTGGATCCAGCAGTCGCTGTCCACAAATTGAAAAATAGAAAAAGAAATGAAGCCTGTCAAGCAAGGTCCTCGCTTTCTCGCTCTACACGTTAGTAGTTACTCGTTCGGTTAAGAAGGAGTTTGATTCCAGTTTGCGGCGAGGATACCGTTTCTCTACACTACCCTTCTTTTGTTCTAGCAGCTTTTTTAGCTTCAGCCGAAGTATGAACTTATTTTGATGCTTGCTCGCTACCGCCAACCAAACTTTCTATTACTTCGCCGGTCATAGACCTCGTGGTGAAATCTTCTAACTCACATGATCAATAAATTAAGATGCTCTCACTACTGTGGATTCCCCGGCAGCATTTCATAGTTTATTTCATTAGTGAAAAGTGATGTTCAGGTCGACCACTTAGTAATTAGGCTACAAAATCTTTTAGTAATTCGGGTAGATAAGTAAGCTCATTATTTTCTCTTGCCCTTACTCGAAATTCATAGGGCTCGCCCTCTTACTTAATATTACGTGTTTCAGTCAAGACTTAAGACCTCGAGGATCCAATGGGATCTTAGAATCAGCAAGCAAAGCATACCTTGCATTTGGCTTTGCAATACCACTTATCGAACGACTAACCATACCTTTGGTAGATACAACTTCTTTGACTGACTGGTAGGTACCACTTCTTTGAAAAGCGAGGAGGGAAGCGTAGATACCGTTATTCAAGGTCGGGGCACAAGCGGCGAGGGCGGCTGCTTGGAAAGCCTGGGAACCATCGAAGTCACGAATTATCTGGCTTTCCCTAGAGGAAGATTCACTTTTCAGAGCGTCTATCTCGGCATTCCGATCCGCTAAAGCCTTCTTCACGACGGGCAAGTCCTGCTCTAGGGTAATCACCCTCTCCTGCTCCTTCTGCAAAGCAAGATGGCTAACAGTTAGATTCTGCTGAGCCTCGGTTAGCTTCTTCTGCGAATCCATTTTCGTTTCTCTTTATGGTTCTCAGCCATCCCGTCCCGCGTGAATTCTATGCCATAGAGCCAGCAGCAAGCGGGAAAGTTTTTCAAATGTTTGGTCTTCAAAAGCAGTTTGATTTCCCCTTTCCAGCTTAGTCCTTTCGCAAGAGTATCCGCTAGTGGAACCACATCCAGTAAACGACCTCTGGTAAGTCAAAAGGTAAGTCAAATAGGTATGCCTGGGGAAGCATAGATCACGGTATATGCGTAATAGGAGGAGTATTTCAAAGAAGAGCTTGACGGGATGTCTAGCCAAGTCAAGAATAGGTTGATTAGGACTAGCTTAGCACTAGCTTTCTTTATGATCTGTTTTTAAGCTCCAGACCGCAAGTGGGACTTCAAAAATAAACTGTTCCCTTACCGAGGCCCCGATGCCTTCCGAACTATCCCTACTCTTTTATTTCAGTGCCTCCCCCTCTTTGTTTACCAATCCAATCTATACTATATATTTGGACTACGAGGTCAGGTTTTCCAGCCATGGAATAAAGTGCGATTTCCGATCGAATCGTAAAATCGGGTCTTGAATTGATCACTGCTTGCTTTCACCGCGTTAGGAAAAAGAGGAGATTCTTTTTTTTTTATTCTAATTGTAGTTGGGATTTGGGAGGAGAATTGAATCGGAGAACATGGCGTGGACTGGCAGCAGCCCCGCAGCTGAGGCTACTGGGTGGGTTTTTTCATATCATTCTTTAACCATTATTCCGTGTCGTGATCCGCATGGGAGCCCAGAACCATTAGGCCATCAGTCTGTTATTGCTTATATTCACACCACACGGGCTAATTAAATTGATGAAATGGATTTATTCTATTCTGAAGAATAGAGTACAATCAATTAGTGGACGCCCACACTACATACGATATTAATTCTTTTGGATTGGTTTTCCTGGCCTGCCTTTTCATCATTTTGTCAAACAGATTCTTATTTGTTTTTGCACCTCCATTAGAGAGAAGGGATTTTGAACTGATTTGATCTTTTCTAACTAAGTCTAGAAGTCACAGACGAAGGCTACGGAAATGCAGATAAGACCTCGACAAGCGAGATATCCTTTAATGTCATAATTCAGCCAGGCTATACTATAAGCGGATAGCTGCTCTTAATACTTCTATCTTACGTAAGAAACTACAAAGCAAGTAACAAATCTTATAACTAGCTGTGATTCTGCTAACTAGGAAGCAAAAGCGGATACTAATACCACTTACTAATAGTAATTAAACGATAAAGCAATTCACTGCCTCAAGGTATGATATAACGAATGAAACTCTCATCAAGGATTGACTATAAAAAAGAGTTTCTTCTTGCCTAAAAGCTTCTGCTATCGCATTCTGGTACCAGTGGATAGAATGGGTTATTTATACTCATTGAGAGGAATGATAAAGTGAGCTCGGTAGCATTCTTTCTTATTAGGTTTCATAAGAAAAGAGGTTATTTAGAGTGGGCAAGTTTCTTTTACTAGCCCGGGCTGGATATATTCATCTGCTCTTGGTGCTTATCCTGTAATGTAGTAATCTCCTTGTTTCCACATCTCCTTTGCCTATAAGTTCAACGAAAAAGTTCGTCAAGTCACGTTGTCCAAACCTCAGTCTTTCAGCGCCAGTGTCAAAACGGATACTATTGTGTTAAAGAAAACAGATCATAGTTCGAAGTAAACTATTATTCAACCTTTGTATTTAACCTTGGTCATGTGCGTACAAACAGCGCTTCTAGTGCAATGACTCCTGTCGATGCTTACGAGGCAAAGCAGCACAACCTCTATTGAAGGGTAACGCTTACATACATGAAAAGCTACATGCCTAGCCTAACACAGAGAGATGAATTTATCTATGGCGAATTAGGTACGTTATTCTCGGCCTTCTGCACTCGGTTAGGAGTTCCTCCCTCGTTAGGCAAAACAGCACAACACCTTATTTATTGAAGGGAGTATAGCAAGCAAGGGCGTAAGTAACATGCTGTCGTTACTTGTTAGGCACCAGCCTTGACTCGATTAGCTACATTCCATGCTTAGCACAGAGCATCTATCAAACAAAGAAAGATGAATCTAGCAATTCCTTCCTTTCTCTCAACGAGGCAACAGCGGACGGAGTGAGTGGAACAGCAGCAGCAACAGTGCGTGATTTCCACGCTGCCAGAGGCAACTGCTTTCTTTCTTTACACCTGCTTATCTTCTTTAGTTGATTGATTGCATTTGGCTCCCAGTGACTACGGGTGTAGAACCAATGTGCGTGCCTTAGCTTCGGTATTTTCACCTGCCGATTCTATTGCACCTGCTTTCTTTGTCACCAGCTTACTTTATTTCTCTTAGTAGTTGATTTGATTGCGCTTTCCTGTGAGTAATTATTTTCTCTTCGGGAGAGCGGGAGAGTAAGAAAGGCAAGCATCCAACAACAGTGCCTTCTCGTCGGTCAGTAGATTCATCTTATCAAGTAGCGTTCGATTCGCAACAAACAGCGCAACGAGTAAGGTACTAAATTGCTTTCCAAGCTGCCTGCCTGCCAGGGAGGGGCGATTCGCTATCAAGTAAAAAGTGAGGTATAGAAGTACGCTATTTCCTTAAAACACACTTAGAGATGCATCTAGCAAGTCAAGTCCGGGCCAATTCGTTATTTATTTCCATGTGCAACAGTGCGTGACTGAAATGCGGTAGGTAGCAAAACAGCGATTCTATTCTAGTGCAATGACTCCTTCTTGTCGATCGATGCGGGAAGTACGTACTAAATTTCCTTCCATGCGATTTCTGTACTAGTTGGGCGAAACAGTTCATACGCTACATCCTTCCTTTGTGTACCAAGATATTTTTTGCACAGCCTTTAGGTTCTATCCAATAGCTTGTTGGAGCTAGGAAGATACCCTCCTTCAAGGAATACTCTAATGTAAAAATTACCAATCTCATTCTGAGAAACAACATTTGATGGGATAGGATTTTGAAGAACAACTGAATCCGTATCTGTGCAGAAACAATCATCTCTGCTTATATAAGGATACATATTTCTCCTTGCATTAGCAGTAATGGCAGCTGCTATTTGAACAGCTGCGTTACGGACTCCAATCCTCATATTTTATTGTATTAAACAGAGAGGTACATACAAAACGGTTGAAACCTAAATATTTACTAGATGAAAATCCCTCGTAATTAACCAACTCATTGTATCTTGTTTCATCGCAGATTTCAGTAATAGAACTCTTTGGGCCAAGAGTATGGATACCAACCCAGGGCAAAGGTATGACCTTGGCTGTCTAAGTGAGCCTAAGATATAGCCAATTCTATTCAGTGCGTAAGCTTACCAAAGGAAGAGGAAACCCAAAGAAATAGAGTCTAAGAAGAAAGAAGAAGAGTTTGCCTCTCCCAAAAAGCAAGGGCTTTATGGCTCAAATCCACTAGGCACAACGCTTGCTATCTAGCTCACAACTAGGGCCCGGTGAACTAAGCCAGCTCCAGCAATTTCTTTGTCCTGCCTCCGGTATCCCTGAGAAGTAGCATCCACTTGTGCGGGAACAGTGAACCCTGAGTCTTCTGGTCATGTGATGAGTGGACCAATTGCTCTCCCGTCCTTCTTACCCAACTCTTTTTTATAATCCAAGTACCAAATGTGACGACTTTCTATGCGCGTGTGAAGCAAATGATCAAAAATATGCCTACACACGTAGATGCACTTCGTTGACTAGTGAAGAGAGGAAACCCGTGGGACTAAGGTTTCCACTGGGGTTGCTCATCTGGGTAGCACGCACTATGTTTAGATTAATGTGGTACTTGAAGGAAGGGTAAGAGCCACTACTGCGGGCTCTCAGTTTGCTAGCTTCTTGTAAGCTAAGAATTTTTATCACAGGATCAACCACCTACATGCAAAGGAGTGTGAAATGAAAAAGTAGATCCAGTCCAATCCAATCCAAGTATGATTGGAGCAAGAAACCAAGAGTATTTGATAAAATCTACCTAGAGCTGGTAAGTCTTGGATAAGAATCTCATAATCACTTTCAATGTGTGTTTTTTAAAAACAATACGAATTGACTTTACCAGCAGATTCCATTGGTATGTACCTTAACTATACCAACAACAGCAAGAACTGCTACGGCGCGGAAGTTGGGTGCACAACCTTGTAGTTGGATTTATGGTACCTGACTATAGTGGTTAAGAACCAAACCAGGTAATATACCTGTAAGGTAAATCTAGGTCCGATTGGTGCAATAAGCTAATCCTATATTCATCCTGCATATAACTCAAAGTCACTATACCAAAGCAGTAACATAGTTGGGTAGTATTCCGCAACATGCTTTACTGGTTCCCCCTACCCCATTCCTACCTTTCCTTTTGACGTCCCTAGCTTTACTTGTATGGTGCCTCTAAAAGTAAGAGACGATGAGGTAGTCGGGATGTTGCTTAGGCAGGTGTTCCTAGGAGATTCAATAGAGGTTGTGGTTCAAAGTAGTATTAAGAAAACACAGTAAAAAGGACTGGAGAATACGAAAAATAAATTTTATAGAACAGTCAATACATAAGTTCTCATTTTTTTGTTTTTTGAAACCAAGACATAACAGTGATGGAATATAAAAAAAGCAAATTACACCCATCCTGAAAAGAGATTTAGAGATTAACTTACCTAAGAACATGAGCTGATAGTTGACGTGTAATTGCAACCCGCCACGTGTGGTAAGAATTAATTAACAACCGGTGGCTCTCTGCATTTTTTATTAAACCCGCTAGACCTTGTTTCGTGCCCTGACAGGCCTATGATAGTATACTTCTTTGGCAGCCAAAACACCATGGTTCGGTGGAAACATTCGAAATAATTCCTCTCTAAGGCATGGGAATTTATCCTTCCTTTGAACTGGAAATATCGGACCATAACATTCTCATTTCTGCTGTTGAAATATCGGCTTGTTTGTTTATATTGCTTTTCTTTTTACTGCATTATCAACTGGAGTTAATGAATCCCCGAAGTAAAAGAGAGTTTATTTCAATCGAGTTGTCTTATTCTCTATCGTTTGATTCCTAACTCACTTCTTCTTAGACTGCTTAGAACTGAAATACTTGTGTTGAACAAAGGACTGAGACTTATTCTTTGCACTCCAAGACTGGGATTGAACAAACGAATGTAGCTTGCTGGCCAATTCAACAATGAGGGAATCAGTTCCTGAAGTAGCACATGGAAGGGATATTCTTACAACAATTCCCATTTTTATTATGAAAGAGCACAACTTCTTACCATTGAAGAATCCGCCTCGTCCAAGCCTGAAGATGGTTCTTTTCTCCGGCGTGTTGCTATATACTGGCGGCGGCGCCCGTCCTTTACCAGCCTGTTTACAACCAATAGTTGTCTAATTATAGACCAGATCGAGTATATACAGTCTATACAGACCTTTCCTTATTGACGACATCCACTAAGAAAAACAAAGGTTTCTTTCTGACGTATAAAAAATCTCACTAACCACATGTGACTCCTCAGCATGGACTTCAGGCGTTGTGTCGGTTGGCCTTTTCGTTGCTAAGAATCTGCGGCATTGAGGTGGGGTCTGCTGGGAAGCCATATTCAATTTTTAATGTTGATCAAACAAATGGCAGCACATATATTATTAAAAGTACACCATCGACTGTAATAACAAGAATGGCCAAGGTAGGCTTCGTACAAGGAATTCTATCATGTCCCGAAGAAATTACATGTACTAAAATAGGAAACCCGTCAGAAATGAAAAACTGAAGAAGACAAATGACACATTTTTGGGTGACGATGGGAGCAAAACTAGTTATCCTTGCTTTGTAACATTTAAGAACGTAGACTTAACAATACCGTGGTGTTAGGGGGCATGCTTTATTTTCTATTAGGTTTTCGCGGCATGGCATATTACAAGTAGAACATCAACCTACCGTCTTTGTCCTTGATATTCAACTCCAAAAATAACGACGTTTCACTTTCCTTAGTAGTTGCATGGCGATTTCCATCATTGGGCGGCCCCCCTTAAAGGCTTTCCCTTAATATCCCCTTCTGGCCCCACTAATGGAAGTTCCGGGCTAGCCAATTGCTTGTATATTATTAAGCCGTGACACATGGCAGAGGGGGTGGTCTACCTTGCAGGCAATTGAAACTTTTAAGCTGCCGCTGCGCGCCTCGCTACGCGCCTCTGTTTTTCTATGAGTTATAGTAAATATATATTATCTTAGTCAGCGGAGTCGTTATGGTTCCTCCCGGGACGGGAATAATGAACCCAGGAAGAAAGAATTCTACTTATTATGGCCGGGCCCCTCAAACGAGCTCTAACACTACAGGCAAGGGGCTAAAGAGTAACAGTAGGAAAGGCTAATCCACTTCTTCGTAAAGCTGTTAATCCCTTCAAGCAAGATAAATGGGTGTCCTTTCTTCTACGACGAGGGCATGCCCGAGTGAATACTTTCTGGAATCTGTGAATAACTCCACCATGAATTTTTAACAGAGTTGCGCCGGGTTACACAATATGAGATTAGGTATTCACCTGTCTCTCGCTCTCATAAGTATCATACCTTTACCCATCAAAAAGACTCCAACTTGAAAAGATCACACTTAGAACACGGGAATGGAATTGCTCGACTGTTAAAAAGTAAGGCCGCGGCAGGCCGCTTCTTTGTTCGTAGGAACTGAAGTGAGAAGATAAAGAAGTGAAAGAATCCTTGTGGGAAGGAAAGTCCGGGAAGTGGGCCACACGCTCTATTTCCGATATGCCATAGGTTTCGCTTCGCGCCTCAAATGCGCAAAAACATTTGAGCTCAAAGCTGAATGAAGATTGAAAGTCCCTCTTCATAGCTTGATTCGTGGATTAAGATAAATTGTTTAAGCTTACCAGAATCCGGAACTACGACCTAACTAAAGCGTTTTTACTTATCGAAATGGCTCAATTCAAAAAGAAGTCTTCCCATTTGGATTTACCATTTACGAGTGCGCTTACCAAAGTTGAGGATGGTATAGAAAGTAATGATGATGGAATTATTAACCTTTTTTGGAATGATGAGATTGCGGGTGGCAGCTTGTCAGAAGGCTTCCCTTTTGCAAGTAAGTCAGACTTGACGGTGTACCGGAAGCGGGAGGCACACGGCTCCCTCTATAAAGCGGGATACCGAGCGGGTCAAGAATGAGAGTAAGTAGAGAGTAGAACTTAATAAAACTATGCAAGTGAAGTATAAAACGAAGAAAGCTCGAAGAGAAAGTAGGTTCTCAAGCAATTGTTGACGACAATAGTAGTTTGAAAAAGTAGTCTTCTTTGTCCTAGCTTCTGCCTAGGCTAGTGGAAATCGTTTACGGCAATAGTGAGTGAGTTGTAGCGAAAGAAGTTGCAGAAGAACTGAGCATCAATCTTTCTTCTTAGCAGGCTAGGTGATTTTTATAGAAAATAAGAATAATCAAATTCTTTGAAACTCTTGCAAGTAGTGGAGTTGAATAAGCTTCTTTGCTCAATAACTTATTAGCTTCTTCGCCTCGCTGCGCGCCTAATAGAGCGTTAACTAAGTCTATCATCTATCGAACTAGCTATCTCAAAGCATAATATGGTTAATGGCAAAATTGCGTGTGCATCAGGACCTTGCAGGCTGCGTTAGAGCCTTCACGTTGGCTGCATCAGAGCCTTGGCAAACATTGGACTTAGGATATGTTGTCCCTGCATGGTAATCAGCCATGAAAGTATCGCGAGCGTAGCAAATGTCTTTACTTACAGTATCAGTCTTTTCTAAAGATGAATTACAAAAAGAGCAAATCTATCGACTGTGCATCCAAATATTTTCAAGTGAGATAGAGATACCTTTTTACCCGACCACTTCTCTTCAGGCAACTCGAATTCTAAGGCCACCGAGGGACTTCGGTTAATGAGATAAGCTGCCGTGTTGATAGCCTCTGCCCAAAACATCTTAGGCAGACCAGCGTTCGCATTGCCCTAGCGCGCTCATTGAGGGTTCGGTTCATCCTCGGTGAAAAGGGACTGTGAACGTAGTGAAAATGAGGCCTCTTCTTATCAGAAACCCGGACTTGTATGAACTTTTTACGGCGAGAATCCTGAATGGTATTAGAGTTTCAAGTTTTGTAGGTCAAAGGCTTATCCAGGTATGCTGCAAACCCTGCAACTTCGGTTAGAAGTTTCATAAGGGTCGGTTTTCATCCCAAAAGCTGTAGAATGCTGATGCTACCTTGTCAGGCTCGTTCTTCTTTATTAAGGAGGACTATGCACTTAGGCGATAGAAGAACTATGTAGTGTCTTACCTTAGACCTAACGCATATATATCATTTTGACTAGCTTACGAGTTCGTTTTGCAGCTACTACCTCGCCTAGTGGAGAGGAGACTCCAATGACTTTTTCAAGAATGAACCTAGTTCACCAATTAAAGAGGAGTAAAGATCACGTAGAGTTTCTCACTTCCTATAAAATTAGTTCTTTCAGCTAAATCTGAATCGAAAAGGAAATAGCTCCTGATTTGGTAAGCACTCGATGAAGCATCCATGCTTATAGGTATTTCATTTTATGTTTTATCGTTATCTACACGTATTGATATTACAGGTGATATGAACTGAAAGGGCTTGCCTCTACTGCAAGTTGAATTAAAGCCGATTGGGACATAGGATTATCCATAAAGCTACAAGGGTCTAAGATCCAATTATACGAAGCTTCCGCACTAGTGGGAGTCTTGTAATGTGAGTAGGCAGAGCACGCAAGGGCTTTTCGCATCTTGTCCAGGTCAGATTCGTTAGATATTTCACCCAGCGAGTAACGTATAATGTGTAGAGTTCAAAGGCGAGTAACTACTAATGTTACGAACGAAAAGCTTCAAATCTATCCCTTCCCTCCTAAAGGGTACCCACTGATTTGCCCAATCTCTGGTTACTGGTGCATACTGATTGAGCCAATCTAACCCCATAATTCAATAAGCAAAATTCATTTCTAATAGTCTCAGATCCCCATGAAACGCTGACGCCCCTGTATTGAATAGTTTCAAGCCATACACTTTTCATCAGTTACCATTCTATGTCCACTTGCCCCCATTACTATTAGAGGAGAAGTTTGAACAATTTGACAATCTTGCCCTTGTACAAGTCCGCTGGATCTGACATCGAATGATGTCGTCACTAAGTCAAAGTCCGCTGCTTAAATCGAACACAGTAATTTTATCTTTTAATATAATCTCTAATTGTGTATTTCTTGGTGAATTCTTGGCTAACTCATTTTTATTGCTAAGCAACAGCTTGGCATTAGGTAAATTACCGGGGCCCCTGTTTATTCGCTCTCTAATACTAAGTTGACTGGCCCTAGCTTCACTGGTTTTGAGTTTTGACTGTTGCATGCTTACTTTTTAGCTTCAATTGGAGTAATTTCACAATGCTCTGATGTCGAGGAACAGGATGAAAGGCTATTTCGATAGATTCGATTTTGTAAGTAGAAAGGAAATATCTTCTAGCCAAAGCACAGAGAGATTCTTTCTTCGACATAACGAAGTTGGTCATAACCACAGAAATCATCAAAGGATGGAACATATGAGACTAGCGATTGCTTGGGCCAAGCACTTCTTGAGTTGGAGGAAAGGTTTAATAATATTTTCTTTAATTGTTAAAAATATCTTATGAATGTATACATCTGCTCATTATCTTCTAATTTGACCATCTATTTGGATATAGGAAATGTTGCTTGGCATAAAGTGGAGTTGAACCGGGTGCCTGGCCTGCCTTGTCAGCACGGTGATTCTCTGGACTGTGCACTGTTCATGGTAAGATATGCACTCTCCATTGTCACTGGTGATGAATTCCATTTCTGCCAGGTAATTTGGCCTAGAATCTGTCACATGCAGTTTGAACAAATAGTGTACCATATTCATGATATGTTAACATTCCAAAATGTAGCTGATGCTTATTAGGATGACGTTCAGAAATACCGTCCTATTGTTGCATATTATGTGCTTAGTTACTATGGAAATTGAGCTGCGTATAGGATCGGTGGTGGCTAGAGAAGGTGTACGGCGATAGGCACACTTTTTTTTTTACATAAGAGACTAACAGTATTTTACCTGTGGAAATTTAGCTTCTTGCTGTTTTGTTCTGTTTTCTTTTGGTTTCATATTATCCTCAGACTACTCATTTTTTTTCAATGTCAAAGAATGTTCTCACTGGAAGATTTATTATGTTCTTAATATCTTTTATATAATACCCTGCTTATATAGCTTCTCTCCAAACGTTCCATTTCATATGTCTATTTTATTTGTATTTCTTACTATTCATCAGTGTGCCCAAACCTGTCTTAGATAGCTATGTACCTATGTGAACAAACTGTGCATCTGTGCCCTTAGTACTGTGAATGTGTGTGCACAGGAGTTTTCATGTCATATCCAAAAATGCTTCACCATCAACGTGGCTATAACACAATCCATAACCTAGTAGATCACATTCACGTACGTAAGACTCAATGAGTCAAGGTCTGCCTGGGGTTGTCTTATATTATATTTAAAAACCCTAGTATAAATGAATCATAAAAATAGATGGGTCCGTCCTTCCAGGTCTCTTAAGGAAGAGCCGGGGCCATGCGAAGTCAAGCTCATCTTTGTACTTATCGTGACTTCTCTCTTTTCTGTCAGCTCCGATTTACATGAGTAAAAGGGCAAGTTTGAGTTGATTGATTGTCAAGATCTTCAAAACGAAATGAAGCCTTCATTCTACCCACTAACATGATATCTTCTATTATTTCAGTCGACATCTGGAGCAATTCTCTTTTTCAGTAGCATCAACTGTAGAAATTAATTAGGTTCAACTCCTTTTTATTAGAGCTAGATGTGATAAGGAGAGAAGCACTTCAACTTCACTAGCTGCAAGAGCGAGGGCCAGTGGGGGGAGACTAGATATTTAGTACTCCTCTAGAGGTCTTGGGTGATTCGCTCGTAAGCCCAACTCTTTCTCATTCAGAAAGTATAGCTCGAATGTCACGGAGAATTTCCTCCTTTATACCCGGGTACATCCGGTCAGAAGGTGCTAGGCTCATTGTTGGGGAGCAAGCCATATGATGCTGTAGCTTTAGCAGCAGCCGTAGCATTGTATCTCTGTCTAATAGCTTTCATTCGAGTATGTATTCTTTTAACGTGTGAATAGCAAAACTCATGCTAATTTAGGGGCGGGGGACTTTCATTCAATCTCTGCTTTCGGAACTCCCGAACTAGATGCCAGTGACCCTTGGCAACAGAGAGAAAAAGAAGAACAATGGATTTTTCTCTTGGTCAAAGTTGACTTACTTCCTTCACGGGGGACACTTGCCTGCTTTTCATTTTTCCCGGTAGGCCCTTCTGCTTACCTAGATAAAAACCTTCTTTCTCTTCGATCTGCCTCGAGCCGAGATCAGATCACCAAACGTAAGTGACGAAACCCTCTCACACACAAGTAGTAGAAAAAGACCATTCCTTCTGGGCCGATCAATTGGTTGGCTTACCCAAATCTTCTTCCGCCTAAGCTTGTTGCAGCGAAAAGTTCCAACCCTACTTACAGATTCGAACCGCTACGCGCCTCGTACTAGTGGAGAACTAATCCACTACGTCTCCCCCAAAAAGTAATTTCTCGGTGAGTAATTGAAGCTATGAAAGCCGTAGCCTTTGCGAGAACGCTTTCCAGGTTGCAGATTTTTCCCCGTTTCATTTCAGAAAATTCGTTTAAATATGCATTTTACATCTAGAAAATATCATTGGTACCGCGTGTCACACTTAAGCTACTTGTGCCGACCACGCCAGCTAACATAAATCTTTCTCTGATGGGAAAGGTTTGAGACAGCTCAATGGATTTAGATCTTTTCCTGTTAGTACCGAACTGGATGCATCACTTGCTTCCATGGGTTAGGGAGAGGGAGGAGTGAAAAAAATATTTACTTCAGTAGGGTGGGCTAGAGGCTATAAAGAAAAGAGCAATTTCTTTCGCTAACGCCCTTGAATAAAGGCCTTTTTTATTTGCTCTTGGTCCAGCCGAGTCAAGGTAAAGGACCATTATCCATCTTGTGATAAAGAAGCCAGCAAGCCAGTTCTTGAGCTCGTAGTTTCTCTCTTTTCAAACCTTGATGAAGTATATTATACATAAACATGTTGCGCGTTATCTTTCGGACAAGGTAGTTGAACTTCCACGAGGAACCAATGTCACTTGAAATGTGGCAAGGTAAATCCATTAGGCAACGAATAAGGATTAAGGATGAGTGTCTCAAGCAATCCTGTGAACAAGCCAACGAAGACGCATGTTTTGGAAAGCCTGTAGTCTTAATGCCAGTAATAGGGCTCGGTGTGATTTTTAGATTTAGAAAGAAGCTCCAGAGTAGTAATAAGTATTGGTTTGAAAAAAGCGGGCTAGGTTGGTCGTGACTCTTCCGCAAAAGCCTATTCCTAGTAGCTATCCCATACGCATATCTTGGAAACCACTACTCTCCGTGAATAAAGCCGTGTTTCGTTACGCTTGGCGCCCAAGTGTTTGAATTCTTCCCACGTGCTTGAATTCCAATTGGAAACAGCGTCTCTTACTGGCAGTGAGCAACTACGGCATGTTGCGAACAAAGGACACATTATACGTGACTCACTGGGATCAAAGGAGAGATTGAGCTCTCGCGGTTTACCGGGAGAAGGTTCTGCTGAGTTTCATGGTACACTTTTCAAGGAAAGAAGATAGTCTATGCCTTTCTCCGACTCATGCTGCTTTTGGATACTAAGCCCATCAGAAAGGTAGAAAATACAAATGGTAAATTTGCTAGAGCTTCTGAGAAGATGCGGGTCACTTACTCTAAGAGAAGGAGTGAAGCCTGTAGGTAAACTGAGTGCTTCTCGCTCAACTCCTGTCGTTTCACTTCCGGCTTTTTCTGTAGCAGTGGTTGGTTGGGTGGGTGAAAGTGAAAGTGGCAAAAAAGATATGAGTGAGTACCTTCCCAGCTTTAGACTTGTCCCTTTTAATATTAGGTAGGGGTTGGTGCTTTTTCTCAAAGCGAAGAGACTGAACTTAGTAGGCAGGAGAGCTACCTCAACTTAAATGGCTGAAATACTCATAGTAGTAAAAGAGTAGGACAATAGAAATGAATTCAATTCGTTACATGCGCATGCCTCGCACCATTAGACTTTTCCTCAATAGTAGAGGGGTAGTCAGTCCCTGTACCGGTATCGAACTCTAAGACATGAAAACAGAAAACACATACCTAGTGTTAAGTTAAGTACTCCCAAGCCTTATTTAATACGTTGCTTCTTGCTTCACTTCTGCATCTTCCGGTAGAGAGTTACCGAGGTGACCTGCTGCTTCCCAATCCTAAGTCTTCACTCCCCTAGTAAAACTTACCTACTGTATCTAGTCCTACCAACTCTATTAAGGAATACCGGCCTCTTTTCTATCAACAACTCATCTTAGAGTAGCTTACCCATAAAAAACTCCTACTGCCTATCTTACCTACCCAGATCTACTTGACCTAGTGATCCCTAGCCATACTTTATACCCAAGAAAAGCAATGACATATTATCTCGACTACTTTACTTTCCGTGAAAGCCTATACTTATTCTACAGAATACTAATGCTTGCATACATGAATACCTATAGCCTCCGGAGCTTAGCCATATTCTTCAGCTTGCTTGAGGGAAACTACAGCCTCTGTTCTTTTTATTCTTGCTTTCGCCTATGAGTGAGCTTACTTAGTTTACCTATTAATGATTACTTAGAATCCCGCACTATTATCAAGCCTTCCTTCGACTAAAGCAGATCAGTACGAAGCCCTACTTGCAAGCTAGTTCTTCTTTTGTTCCGGGGAAGGAAAGAGCGCGCAATGCAATTTATTTAATGAAGCCAGCATAGGAAAAAGAAACTCCCATTAGAGCAGTTTAAACCGTGTAAACGAGATTTTCTGATGCCAATCAGTCTGTTCGGGCTCATGCCCCGGTCAGGGAAGACAAAAGAAAGGCGCGTAGCGACTGAAATCACAGTCTCCGGTCTATGGTCCAATTCCCCGTGAAGTCCAGTTTATAGAAGCCACAGAGGCTCTTTTTCTTTCTCCTCAAGGCTTACTTGGCATCGGGCGCTCTTACTGCTCGGCGTGGAAGACCGAAGATAAAGTCATCAGCATAGCGTGTGTAATAGACCCTAACTGGCGCTGAAACAGCCTCTGAGCACTTCGTTAGGCACGCGTACTGAGATGTAGAGATCCAACTCCTTGAAGCACATATCGAATTGGTGAAGAAAGAAAATCACCAGCACGGGCGAGACTGGGTGTATAAAGTCATTGACAAGGAGAAGAAGCCGCTTCTGTAAGGGGATTCCCACGAGTCAATCTATGCGGAAATGCAATATGTTCTTTTCCCTCTACTCTCTAAAGCAAGCCACTGAGCTCTGTCAGGTCAGGTAACATAAGACTAGCTAGCAAATGCGATACAAATCTATGCACCAACGATTCGCACTTCAAATCTTAGATGTATGTGAACAGGAATGGAGGGAGCCTGCCTATTAAGCTTTCTATTCCATTTCGTGGAAATGCATGCCAGGGAGCACACTCACACTTTGGTCCCCTTATAGGAAAAAGAATCTTGCAGGTAGCACTGGTCGTACGGTCCATTTCTCAACCCGTTAATAATAAACTGATACCCAGCCCGACTAAGCACTTCCCACTCCCTCTTGGACTACAACCCACCCAATCTATAAATGACATAATTGGCTGCCTGCGTAGTGAATTCCTCATGAAAAAGACCCACGCGGTGTATATGTATGTTAAGGCAGTACTTTACTTGCTGCAAAGAGAGTGCGTGGCAAATAAAATATACGCCAGGATGGAGATGGGTGACTAGTGAAATGGATCTCTTGAACTAAGAAAACCCAAACTCTAAGCAGCAGTAATGTTTACCTTTTATCGCATTCAAGCTAACTAAGGCTGTTATCGAAGTAAAACTCGCGCCTGCCCAAGGAAAAGAAATGGTGCGTTCAAGACATATCACCCAAAAGCTAGATCACGTTAATAAACTAACCCAAACCATACATGTAAAGATGCCCAATACTCGCCCTTCCGGAGAAGCCGTAAAGAAAGGTCTTGAAGTGGCTGGCACAAGTACTCTCTTTATTTTATGATCTAGACAACCAAGCTTAAAAGATAATATCCAATCATGTTACTTTGATAGCATCGATTCACGAGAAAGGAATGAGGTAAAGAGGCAGGAGAGCCCAAAGGAAGACAAACCAAATGAATGAGTCCACGCCTCATGTTTAGCATCTCGCACATATTTGTACCATAGCGCCTACCATTAGATACAGAAGTCGAGAGATAAGTTGGAACTGCAGCCGTGTTTGTTGTCAACGCAACGGTCCAATATAGATAGAAAGCTTTTTGAGCCAGCTCACAAGAAAGAAGTTAGAGATAGGGGAAAGCGGGCAAGCAACATGTGGATTAACACCAAATACGTAATGTACTTCCGTTTGAGAGCATGTCAGTGAACTTAGTTTCTAATGGGTAGCATGACTCCATTCCATATAGGGTTCATTCACGTTTTGCCTCACTGCGTTCCTGCCTTGTTCATTTTGAGGTGTCAGTAGTACTACACGTACTTTTTCACACTTGGTTTAGTTAATTATGATCCGGCGTCTGTTTCCGTGTTCAGTCGCTAGCGGCGTATGTTGCTGTGATTGATTGTTCGAAGCGTCGGGGCATTTTTAGTACTCCGGGTTCTGTTCCATGTGAGTTGTTGGGCCGTCGACCTGGAGATCGCATTCCTATCGTGTCGGCCTTGCAGGCTAGGCACCTTTTAGAAAGGGGGTGTGTCGGGTATCTTGCGACAATCATATCTCATGCAGCCACCACTGTAGATGTTTCATCTATCCCGATCGTATCAGAGTTTGCTGACGTGTTCCCGGATGAGCTACCGGGGTGACCTCCAGAGAGAGAGATCGAGTTCTTTCTGCATTGAGCTTCAGTCGGGCATGGCACCCATCTCAGGAGCACCATATCGTATGGCTCCCGCAGAATTGAAGGCGCGCTAGCGATTCAACTTGACGAGTTGCTAGAGAAAGGGCGAAGGGAAATCGAATCCAAAAACAAAATTGAAACACGCGCCAGGAAGAAACAATCAGCTTCACCTGGTTCTGCCGAACTCCCTGTTAACTACTAGACTAGGCATTTGTATATTCGGCAACTATCTCCGCAGATTGGATTTTGATAACCGTCTTGCCACTTACTTATCAGAATTCAAATCCTTCATTCGGGCACCAACAAGAAGTTCTAGCTAAAGCATAACTGAGGAACAACCCATATGCTTTAACACCAATATCATATTGAATCCGCGAAAGGCAACGAAGAGGTGGTATCCATCTAATTAGTAAGGCATAAGGCTATAAAAGGCAAATGAGCTGCTCTTAGTAAAGGAGCTTTCTTTGGTAGAGCTAACATAGATAGAGGGATTTCTTTATCTCCGCCTTTCTATCTCTATGCCAAGAAAGTACGCCTGCTCTTTGATGAAGTTAGGGCAAAGCTGGCCGCCGAGAACGAAGGGAAAGATTAGGTTTTCAATCTATTTTCACCATTTGGAATAAGAGAGATAAGACTCGTGCGCATAATAGACTTGATCATAGTATTTTGTGCTGCTTTGGGAGTGACCCACACAGTAGAAAGTTCTAGCGGTGCTTGCGAATGCTTTGTAACATTCCAAGAATATGTTCAAAATCATTGAAAGTATATATATGGAAAAAAAACCTCTGCCACTGGCACTTTCTAGGACTTCGTTCCTGTGGTTGGTATCTGTGGAGGTTCGTCTTTCCGGTAGTGCCCAGGTTTCGGATGTTTGCTTGCTTTCTTTTCCGTTCCAATATTCCCTCGTCCGTTCCGTGTGCTTCAGTATTTGCTTCCTTTCAACTGATTCTTATTCTTAATCTGGGAATGATGTTGCTTAAGTGACTCTTACTCTGTTATATTATGTCATGTCCCGACATATGTCTTTGATGGGCAACGTAAGAAGGTTGCTTTCGTTCAACAGAGGGAAGCGGAGCTTTCCAATTCCTCTATTAATGCATTGATCCTGATCATTACGAATCCGCTCTGAGCCTTCTGCAGGATGAGATCCGCTTGGTCTTGTGATAGGGGCTTCTATTCTAGACGATTCGATTCGGCGGGAAATCTTAAAGAAGAGGCGCGGGCTCACGCACTCCAATCTTCAAGGTAATTCTGGCAGTAAGGAAAGAAATTGCCCAAAACCAGGAATTTAGCTAGGCAGGTAAGATGTTGCCAATCAGTCTAGGAATTACTGTTACATCGTTTCCTCTCCCACTTAGGACAATATATGAAATGCTCGGGCTCTCCGATTCCATTTAAAAGCTAGGAAAAGCCGCTAGGTAAGCACTCTCAGAGTGAAAATCCTTCCTGTCTGTACAAGCAAATGCACCCTCCAGGTAAGAACTCTGCTCGCTCTGACCCAATTAAAAAGTACACACTCCGGCTTAGCCTTCCCAGTTGTAGGAGAAAGAAAAGCCTGGTAACGTAACTTATTTTTGCTAAAGAATCTCTATTCGAGTAGCTAAATCTCTATATTCTATATCGTTTCCGTCCTGCTTATATTCCTTCACCTCACCCACTCCAAGGTTTGTTTTTGAGAAGAAAGAGGCGACTGAGCCCTACCTAGGTTTGCTATTTCCCGGATGCACTAAAGACAGCTTAATAGCTGCTTCTTCCACTTATCTTTCGGCTTTTTGTTCACTCTCGCGCGGGTTACTTTTATTCTTCCAGCCCTAAGGAAAAAACCCAATCCCACTTAGCTGACCAAGTTAATAGTCTTGACTGGAGGAAGATTTTAGATACTAGGCCTAGCAGTTTTCTCTCTTCAAAGGTATATGACTTTGAAGTATCAGTCCCACTACACAATAGTAGCTATTTCAACATGTCCACGGACATTTAACTTTACCGCCCATACAATTCAAGCGTGGGTGCCAGTTCATTGAATTTTAGTTTGTCCCTTTAAGCTCTTTTCAAGCCCCTTTCTCTTTTGCTTCTCTCTTCCTTGCTTCGCCCTTCTCTCTTTTTCTTTTCCTTCTTCTATGCCTTTGTGCCTTCTTGTTGGTATTGCCCGGGCAGTCTATCATCTTTGGGTGTGCACTTCTTGCTAATTAGAGTCCGTCAAGTTATGTATGGCCCGGTGGTCAGCAGAAAGGAGATATCAGCTTTATTGCGAAAGAAGGTGTTTTACAACTGCGTCGCTTTCTTACGGGTGTGCCGCACCGGCGCAACAGGCAGTGCCTTGGAAGTGTATGTATTGGATGCCAAAAGGAGACATCCCGAGTCGTACGAACAGAAACATGACTAAGGATGTCCTCAGACATGACGCAAGATGCAAACGAATTGGATTAAGATGAGGCGATGATGGCGATTGAATACGTGAAATCCTCAAAGAGTGAGTGTCTAAACTTATTTTAAGGCGCCACTGGCTGTTACTTTTCTTTATCCTCCCTCCATTAAGGGGGTCGTAAATGCCCTATTCTTTGCTAACTGACTATAGTGTTTCGTCGAGGCGACGGCCACCTGCTTACAACCAATCAACTTCTTTTACTGCTACTGCTGGCGTAAGTGGCATATTCAGGTGGGCAAACTTCTTTCTTTCGGAAATTAGAACCGCCATGCGGTAAGCAGTTGTAGCTTCAAAATCCCAGAATGCAGCCAATTGATCACACTGCAGTAGGAAACACGCTTCCCTGGCAAACGAGCTTTTAGGTAAAATTTGGTAGGTAAGACCCGGGAATCTTCGCTCCAGTGAGGCCTCTAATTCTTAAAAGGGGGGGGAGCCGATTGGAGTTCAAAAATCACATGTGTGAAATTCCAATTTCTACCCTGATCACCCTCAGCTATCCGCGTACACTCAAAAGGTGAACCAATCATATCTGCGAGTAATACGCCATTCAATTTTTTTGATAGAAATTTGTGGTCCCTTGAAATGATAGTACTTACTCTTTCTATCTTTACATACCTGCTGCTGTTGTTCTTCCTTGATCGGAAGCGTAACTGGAATCTTCCTATTATGATTGCTTGATTGGGGAATTCGGACTACTAGTTTGCCTTTTGGTCAGGGCCAATATTTCGAAATGAATTTGCCGTGATTCGCTTCGCGCCTTGCGTGGAATGGAAGTTTTTCTTTGCTTCCTTTCTTAATCACTGGACTTGCCATGGCTTAGAGCTCTAAAGCACCCGGGAAATGGCCATCAGATCTCAAACCGTTGCTTTCCTTTGAAGTGGATAGATTTTATTAACCCGTGGGCAATTATCTATTAGGAATCGGGCATGAAGACAGGAACATAAAGTGAAGTTGGATGATGGCATGTGTCTTCGGCCTAGGCTACGGGAATTCTTTGTGGATTGAGGTGAGGGTAGTGAGTTAGATATTAGACTGATCAATCGCCGGGTGTGCTCGTTGGAGATTCTTCTGCTTAACACATGTCGAACCTTCGTTATCTCCAGTAGCTTGTGTGTTTTGATCATATAATATTATATATATTTATTATTTTTTTTTTTTTTTTCTTTTATCTACTCTTTTTTTAGTGCATTCGCTCATCGACTTCCTTGGGCACATCATTTCGGCAGGGTCTGTCGTCCTCCTTCTTTAGAGTTCTCCCTCCTACTTACAAAAAGCTTCAAAAAAGAAGGATGTAGTAGAAAGAGTTCAGCTTTTTTTAATTACTTATTTATCTTAGATATACTATAAAAGTAAAGGTCTTAGAATATGTTCTTTTTCTATTACTAGCGCGTCAACTATATATTGCTCTTTCCCAAGATATATTATGATTTTGTCAAACACGGCTAAGCCCGAAAGATCCGAGAGTGAATTCGAGACATTATCTCAGAGATGAAAGAATAAAAGAGAGTGAAGTCACTTGTTTAAGTAAAGCAATCGTAGAGCTAGGAAAGAAGAGATCCGAAAAGAGTTTTCAATCAAGAGCGGATTGAACGACTGAACCACCTGGTCCTGAAGCGACTTTTTGCTAAACGCCCTCGCTACCCACTCCTTGCTTTCCCGCTTTCCAATCACTAGTTTAATTGCTTTCAGTAAGTGAGAACCTAGTAAGTAATGGGTTCTTCGGTCAATCGCAGTTCTTTCACTTGGTAAGTGTCTTTATCCTATTGGAGTATAGGCCCACATGCCAGGTGCTATAAAACTAAGAGTAAGAACCTCGGGTACAGTTTCTCAGGAAAGACAACTAGCTTAGGAAAGATAGCCAACTAGCTAGCTAAAGAAACGCCACTGGCTGCTTTGGACTGTGCTTAAGAGAAAGAAGAGAGTAGGCGCGTATAGAAATGGATCTTCTCCAATTAGTTACATTAACTTCCTTTTCTACTTTCACTAGCTGCTTCTCCAGGCGAATGTTTGCCTTTGGTTTCACTATCGGACGTTACGCTTGGTCGGCTCACTCTTACCTACCTAAAGGCTCTGCCTATACTTATTGGTTGGTCGGCTCGCTCTTTCCGCTTGCTGGCTCGCTCCAGATTCCAACAGTGGATTCTTCCACTTTATAGAGCTCAACTCTGCTTTTTGGCTCGTCAAACTGACGTTACACTTGCAAGCTAGATTATTCCCCGCCCCGGCAAGAAAGGCGAACTCTTTGAGTTCTAAAGGCTCGGCACTAAATACGAGTTTCTGCCCTAACTGAATCCCCTTGAATGTGATTCCTTGAAAGCGCTTTTTCACAGCTGCGTCAACGTTTTTCCATTGAAGCTTTTTCTTGAGCAAAAAAAGAGCGTGAGAAACACAGCCTACTTCTTTGACCTCATCTGCAATGACTATGCGTGAACATCTGAATAGCGCACCGACTTCATCGCTTCGCGCCTTTTCCTTTCTTTTTCATTGGGTTAAACTCGTAAATAGTTTCTTTTTTTCATTTCTGTTTTTTCGTAAATAGTGTTTTGATTCAACAGTGGAATCAGCGATTCGTGTCTAACTTGTGATCGAGAAGGCGTCGACCCAAAGTGCCCTACAATAGCGTCCCGAAATGGGTCCGTAGTGGCCGGACAACCGATTCGCCATAAGATCCCTTGTGGGATTCAGTACGCTGAGCTTCACATAGAGAGTCGAAAAAGTCAGAAATGCTATATGCTTAACACTTTCAAGTCGAACGTTTGTTTTTTGTTTCAATTTGATCATATATAGTGTATTTTGGTTGAAGTTGAGCGAATTTTGGATCATTCCATTCTTGATTTCGTTGGTAGAACCCACGCAATTAGCATCTGAACTCTCTGGACAGGATATCCAGCCTTTTTCACTCGTAACATTAGTAGTTACTCGCTGAGTTCAAAAACCAAAATATCTCACAAGAATAGTATGAGCGTGCTTTAGGTTTGATAAAGCTCAATCCGTTGCTTGTTGGGGATACATACTGAGTACTTTCCGATAGCGCCATAGAAATGACTATAAGGAACCAACGATTCTCCTCATCAAGAAAGATGAGCCCCCTATTAGTATGTATCTTAGGACTTTCTATTACGTTTTTAGTCACCGTTGTCGTTTTATCGATCTTATACGCGCGACCCTCTTCGACCTTTTCGTGTTTCCTGAATGAACTGGTTAAGGGGGGACTCCTTTCGATACTGAGCTGGGTACAGCTTTTGTTCACACTAGGTTTAGAGGGGTCGGGCGGTCCACTTTTAATGGATGCGGGAGGCGACGACCCCTCAGAAATTTCCTGGGGCGCCTTTCCTCCTATAGCGGACATCCCTCCGCTCGACGGCGATTCGGGTGCGGTGGATCAGCCCGCGCAGGGAGCGACTTCAGCAGCAGAACCGGGAGATGCGATGCGCCACACAGAAAATCCCCCTCGTGCTACACACGAAGCTTCCAATACAAGGGTCCTCTGGAGACTAATCCGAGAAAAAGAGCGCGCTCTATCCGAAGATTTTACGCTTTTTCGTAATGACCCTTTAATTGACGAATTTTGGGAACTGGACCCTTTAGACCCTGCTGAGGAAGAGCTTCACCACCCCGACCCAGACGTCCAATTTCACGCAGCTGTTCTTTCTGAACAAATAACAGACGCGTATATAAATAAATATAGAGAAATCTGGAGAAAAGCTAATTTGCCTGCTCCCAGCTCCTCCTCCGATCCAATGAAGCAGGTTTTTCGTACATTTATCTGTCGCCATGTCATCGATGAGATGAACCGCACCGGTAAAGAGCGGAATGTAATCTTGGGGGAAGTCCTTTGGGGCATAAGTAATTACGGGGCATCCGATTGCGTCTTTTGGAGAATTCTTAAAAAAATCCAAGAGAAGCAGGCGCATTCTTAGTGATAAAAGGCGGAAATGTGATAATTATTCACGGTCGAGTGACCGGTGAACTTCTCGAGATGCGACTGGAAGTTACATTAGGCGCAATTTAGCTTTAGTTTCCCTTGGAAAGACGAGAAGGGGTGGGTGTGTGGTGTAGTTTCTCTGTCTTCCTGGGAAGGCAAATAGAGAGTACGAGGCCGCCGTAGGGCAGACGGCGGGAAAGAGGAGTGGGTATGTGGGCCTCTTTCACTTGAGTTTTTTTGTTGTGCAATAGCTTACCAAGGAGATGCCCAACGCAGCAAAAGTAGAAACCAGAATTCCACTCTCGATATGCCAAGCGGATGCACAGAATTGCCTATTTACTCCGCTAACTTACTACCGGAGCCCCTAATGAGCTTTTAGGAAACTTATGACATTTACTTCCCTCTTTCCCCTATGGCCAATCTTCCTTTCGTCTACCATCCAACTTCAGATAACCGGAGTTACCCTCACGAAGGGATGACTTCATCTACTATACCGATTCCTTAGCCGGAATACCGATAGAAACAATAGAGGCGCGAAGCGATGCTTTTCTCTCAAAACTAGGGAGCGAATCTTACTGGAATGAACACACTGGTCACGGCCGACCATATCGGACTCATGCCCCCGACACTGGAATTATCCCAAGCTAATACCCGACTTACCACTACTTGGAAACCAGAGCAGCGCTTTACTACTTGGAAATGATAACGAGACAAAAGCTTATGCTGGGAAATTGGAATTTCGCTTGGAGCCCCTACCTTTTGACGGAGCCACCAAAACGCTATTTCCCTACTTCGTACATTTTATTTATCGGCCGCTTCCTTCGCACCTTTCCCATCCACACGGATAGTTGCCTACCCTAGAGCGGCACGATGATTCAGAAGAACCAGACAAGAGATAAAGAAGAAATAAGGGCTACAATAAACAGTCAACTGCATAAAAACTACACCCAGGCGACACATAATAAACTCATAGCATTGGAAACTGCTAGGCTATTTCCAGGGAAAGATGCTACCGACTAGTGGAATTCCTACGGGCTGCCAGGACCCGCAAGTTACCTACCCCCGATCTTCGAAACGAATAATTTCAAATAAGAAACCACCCCCGTCACAAAATACATCTTCATACACTTCTATCACCACACGTTGCCTTAGGGATCTTCTTCTTCTCCCATGGGCATGGTGTGTTAAGCATATAGCAAAATTCATTTACACTTTCAAATTACGTACTGTCTTGTCTCACTCTCTGGGAAAAATACTCACCAGAAAAAAGGTAACCTGATCCACTACAGTGGTTCACATTGGCCCCTCTTACTTTCTTTCCAAAAAGATTGATCCAGACAAGATGAAAGGCGGATTCACACTATTTATGAGAAATTGAAATAAAAAGGAAAAGCACATGCATGACCATTTGCAAGCAAATATGCCGTATTCTATTCTCACCTAGGATCACGACCTCCTCCTTTTAAGGTGTAGGGAATGGAGAGGGCCAGCTTGGACAGGATAAAAATTTAACCGTGCATGGTCGCGCGTAGCCATAGTATGTGTGCGTGTGTTCCATCTCACCTTCACACCACATTTTTAAGATATCTCTGTTGAATTATTGGTGTCATAAGGAATCGGAACCTCCTATTTGTCTAATTGCAGCCTAAATAGTTTGAGGCAATTTGCGAGTGGCTAAAAAGTGAAAGCAATTGCGTCCTACTTCTTCATCTATGCTCTCATGACCGTAATGTGAATTTTGACATAATATTGGTGAAAGTGAACTGAAGTGATGCATTTTTATATGAAGCAATTACGGGAAACTCCTTAAAGCAAGCACGCTCCATTCAGTGTATGACGTGAGGTATTGTCCTGGATAGTCAGATCTAATCTAATGATTTTGGCGGGCCCGCAAAGAAATGAATGGGCTTATCTCTTAAGATATGGCTCACGATGGAAAGGAAAAGAAAGACATATCAAAATGAAATTGTTCCAGAGATAAATATTAAGTGAGATCTTACCCAGTGAGTAACTACTAACGTTACGAACGAAAAGCCTCAATGACTACAAGAGGTCGCTCTTCCTCCGAACTAGGTAGGTCTAGACTCTTTTCCGTCTCCCTGCCTTCTTTTTTCCTTGGCTAGCACCACGAAACTGATCCTTGTGAGGGCATCAAATCCTGGATTCAAGTTACCTAATTAGATATTACTATATCCATATGAATAATATTTTGGATAAATTCTTTATTAAAATGGAAGAACAAATTCTATACATTTTCTATATGTCATCAAGCCACTCTCATCTCTATGTCTTAAATAATGCCTCTCATCAATGCGTTGCCTCTTGAGTGAGTCCAAAACCTACTTATAAGGCCGGCCTTGAATTGAAAGAATATAAGTCCATCGTCACATTCATTAAATGCAGAAGTCGATCATGAAGCAAGAATCACCAATGATCCAAGGAAATAGAGCTCAACTCGTAAGTTTAGGAAAGCGACCATTCCAAGAACAGAGTCAATAGCAGTAGCAGCTTGACTTTTTCAAGACCAGGGAATTCACCGGGACAAAAGGTGAAATGGCCAGTCTCTTCTCTTCAGATTGTAATATCTGGTGCTAAATCAATCGGAGCCGGAGCTGCAGTAGAGTGAGAGAGGAGAGTTGAAGTTTTCAGTCAAAGACTAGCTCCAATCTATGATGCGGGTCAAAACACACTAAGCGTTGGTTCTTCTTTGTACCGAGTGATATTAACTCGGGTATAAAGTTGGGAATGGTTCAAGTTAGTATCCTATACCGGTATCTTCTGTTTCAAATCTTTTCATTGCACTGCTTCGTTTCACTACAGGCTGCTTTGACCACTCTGCTCTTGTTTGCAGCGAGTTGAGATGAGATCTGTGTCGGGAAGGCAGATTTTTCATGAGTATCCGTTGCCAGTGCTCGCTTAACTTCCCTCCTGGCTCAAACTGCTTGGCTGTCTTATCGTTTTTACTCAGCTCTTTCTGCTGGTTTCACTTCCGTTTGAAAAGCTTTTAAAGCAAGGGCATCTGCCTACTTATCTAAATCTGAACAAGTATTAAGTCGAGACAAAGGAGTAAGCTCTACATCCATAGTAGTAATCTGAGTTCTTTGTGATCAATACTGCTTTTCTTGTTCGGGTTGCTAATCTGATTTCTTGCTAGATCCATCAGCCAAATAATATAACACAGAATAGAAGGATAAGAATCGAGAGACAAGCATGGTTTAATTAGTTTACTTTTAGTGTTATGCTAGGCTTATACCCTGTTATAATGCCAACCAACTATAGCTGGATTTCATTAAGCTCCATCTATTGCAACCTGGATTTCATTCTGTCCAACCTTACCTTAATTTTATTTAATAAAATCCACGATTCCCGAGTGTTTTACCCTTGAACGAGAAATCCCCTGAGAAGGAGGTGTAACGCCTCTTATTTAGCAAGATATGTTAGGATTTCCCCATCATATCATCCAGGATTCGATACAAAGCATCGAGTACGAGCCACGCATGCAATAGATCAATCTTATGGGTTGGAAAGGCAGATTCAACGTGCCGGATTGAGCTCTTATTCAATAAGCATGGTAAATAAAAAAGCATGCTCACCGAACACATGACTTTCACATATTTTCATAATGGAGAATATAATTGATACTGCGAATTTCTATGCTTTTGAGCGTAATAACTGCTTGGCTTTGTACGGCTCATTGCCTGCTGTTAAAAGAAAAAAGCGTTTGCTGGGTATCAACCCGCGTTTCATAAGAAAGAACCTTCCTTTTTGTCACAAACAAATACCTTGTTGTTTATCGAATGCTTTCTTGACCATGCCAGTTTGGCGCAAAAAGCTGTTACCTGGAAACATTCTTTTCCGATTGACGATCTCCTCCCACTTCTTCTCCCTTTCGAGGCGTAGATCGCCCGTCATTGTCTTTGTGATCTGTCATCTTTTGTTTGTTATAGATGATGCTTCCCACGCGTATTGAAAGAAGTGAAACCTCGGAGTTGAGCTTTAAGAAAAAAACAAGCCATCCATGAATTTATATAAATAACACCAAGCCTTTCGGCATTAGCAAGAACCATTCCTATGTCCCCAGGATCGAGTATTTTTTCAAAGAACCATGAAGAAAATCATTATATAAACTTTACATCGAAGCCGAGCAGAGAATTCGGCATCTGTCGGGTAGACACTGATCGCGATCGCAGCTCAGTCGGTTGACGTTTGGACTGCAGCGGGGGTTCCAGATGCAACTAATCGAGATATTGACACGTCGTATGAAGGAGGATAAGCAAATAAAGCTTCGGTAAACATAGCAAAGAAAGGTAGCTATGTATGTTAGCTTCATACTACTATAGGCAAGGCAGAAGCAAGAATCGAATTCACACGCACAAGAGAAACAACAATAACTGAATAAAGGCAAAACACTAAGAACTTGATGCCGTAATAGACAAAAGGAAAGGAAATTGAACCTGCCGCTTACTAAAGCCACGCTACCTCGCTATGGTACGAGACCTCCACCAAAAGGAAATCCCCAAGCAAGACTAGTAATGAATGCTGCAAGGTGGAGCGGGGGAAAGCCATGTATGGAGCTTGCTCCCTTGGGTGCTCGAGATGGTAGGCGATACTGGTTGACCATAAAAAGTGGAATTGCTCATTCCTTTATCAACCCTGCAATTCTAAACTCTGATTCTTTTGCTGTTTCCAAAATTGCCCCTCCCTATGACTGTGGTGGTGGCAAATGGCAATAAAATGCTAACTGAGTCAGAATGTAAGGGATTTCAATTCTCCATTCAAGGTAATGAATTTTTCAAGGATATGAGGTGGCTTAATCTCAAGGGGTATGACATTATACTGGGCTTGGATTGGCTTACTGAAATAGGCCCTATGATGGTTGATTGGAAAAAGGGGTGTCTCAAGTTCAATAGTGGTGGTAAGGAGGTTAAACTGCAAGTTTGTGAGGAGATAGCAGAACTTAAATTGTGTGATGAGGTAGTAAATTTAGAACTTGAAGAAAATAAGGGTCATGAAGTGTTTATAGCCCAGTTATTCAGTTTGAGTGAACACTTTCCTACTGACAATATGGAGTCACCAGAACTTACAGAACTGTTACAACAATACAAACACTTGTTTGAAAAACCAAGTTCATTACCACCCCACAGAGAAATTGATCATCAAATACCTCTCTTACCTGATGCCAAACCAATAAATCTCAGGCCTTACAGACACTCTTACTTCCAAAAGCTTGAGGTGGAGAAGATCATTGAAGAATTGCTCAAAAACAAGTTCATACAACCCTCCTCTAGCCCTTTTGCCTCACCTGTGATTTTGGTAAAGAAGAAGGACAACACTTGGAGGCTTTGTGTTGATTACAGACAATTGAACTCTTCCACCATCAAGAACAGGTACCCAATTCCTATAATTGATGATTTGTTGGACGAGTTACATGGGGCTATGGTTTTTTCTAAAATTGACCTGAGGTCTGGGTCTTATCAGATAAGAATGAACCCTAGTGATGTGCACAAAACGGCCTTCAGAACTCATGAAGGGCATTATGAATACACAGTCATGCCCTTTGGGTTGACTAATGCCCCAGCTACATTTAAGGCCCTTATGAACCAGGTTTTCAAACCATTTTTTAGACAGTTTATACTTGTGTTTTTTGATGACATACTGGTCTAGAGCCCTGACATGAACAGCCATAAACAACACCTCGCACTGACTTTTTAATTGCTGGAGAAAAACAAGCTGTTTGCTACAAGGTAAAAATGTGCATTTGGTCTGACAGAAATTGAATACTTAGGCCATGTAATTTCTCATAAAGGGGTAGCTACTGATGTCAAAAAGGTTGAAGCTATGATGCAATGGCCTATTCCAAAAAATGTGAAACAGCTCAGAGGGTTTTTAGGGTTAACTGGTTATTATATAAAATTCATTAAAAATTCTGGCCTAATCAGTAAGCCTCTCACTGAGCAACTCAAAAAGAATTCTTTCAACTGGAATAAAGAGGCAGAAGAAGCATTCAATACACTCAAAAAGGCAATGACTCAAGCTCCAGTGTTAGCTATGCCAAATTTAAGCCAACCATTTTTTGTGGAAACTGATGCTTGTGACAAGGGTATTGGGGCTGGATTAATGCAAGGCAGGAGGCCCATTGCATTCATTAGTAAGAGTTGGGGAGTTAAATCTATGGGCCACATATGAAAAAGAGTTCTTGGCTCTCCTCACTGCAGTGCAAAAATGGAGGCACTATCTTGTGGGTGGCACCTTCATAATTAAGACTGATCAGATCAGTCTAAAACACCTCTTAGAACAAAGAATTCACCACACCATGCAGCACAAGGGGCTGTGTAAGCTCATGGGGTTGGTTTACAAAATTGAGTATACAGAGGGGGTTGACAATGTGGTGGCTGATGCTCTATCAAGGAAGCAGGAACACAGTTCAGAAATAGGGCCCACATTGATGACAGTGAGTGAGTTAATTCCTACATGGGTCCATGAGCTAAAAGAGAGCTATGAAGATGATGAATGGGTGTCAGGATTGATTAAGAAGCTAGAAAAAGGGGAGTTGGATGCAAGCAAATACTCAATGCACCATGGTCATATACCACCACTTGAAGTGTAAGGGCGGCTCCTCGAGGGGAGGAAGGGGGCGATTCGGTTTTCTGCTTTGACGAAGAATGCCCCGAGTTGAGGTGAAAAAAAAGGCTGATCTCTACTAGACATAGTTGTGCCATCTTTTGAGCTGAACTCTTCCAAGAGCTGCCATTATATAAGTAAGGTAAGCCACGTCTTTTTTCCTACCTACCTTGATTCCTAGAAAACCAACCGTGAAGAAGGCAATAGGTTGACTATCCAGCATTAAGACACACACCGAGCGAGGTATTTATTTTCTTCTCATTGTTCTCTAGGGTGTACACATAATTGGACCTCAGTCATATTGATGTAGCGAGCAGTTGTACATAGAATTATGCTATGCTACCTCAGGCATATTATATTAAGCAGTTGTATATAGAATTATGCTGCCGGTGTAATATTGGTCCATGAGCTGGCTTGCCTAGATGCTTCAAGTTTCGTTTTCCGCGCACACCGAATATTTTTATATTTTTTACTGTTTGAGTTCCGAGCTGATCGATAGCTGCGACTCGTTCTATGAAACCTAGGAAACAAAGCATTATTCTTTTGGAGGGTGGGGAATCAGGCGGCAGAGGTGGATTTTCTCTCCGGATTCTCCTTTTTTTCTTGCCTACGTGAACATAATAACTTCAAAGAGGGCGGCCCCTTTCACTCTTTTTATAGTACCACTCATTTCAAAAAGAACTCAAGTCATAAAACTTCACCCATAAATAAATGCTCGATCTGCATTTTGCTGCCCTGGCACAAACAAAAAGTATGAGACTCAATCAAGTAAAGTCAAGTCTGTACTTGTCCTACTGATGGAACTGCTTTTCTTCTTAATTACCATTTCTCTTGCTACTTCTTACTGGCCGACATACATTAATGAATGAGAAGCGAAAAGATAAGTCTTGTCAGGATAAGATGGAAAAAGCCTCGGGGCGGGGGGATTGCCAACAGAGAGGCACGCGGATATCATCAGTGTAAGAAGAAGGGGTTAAGAAATAAAAAGTCAAATAGTGGTGTGCGGGGGCTTTTCCTTTAATGAATGGACTTCGCTTATGGTCGAAGTCGAAACAAGGTAGGTAACAGACGGAGTTTAGGGTCCGATAGTAGTAACCACGACACTCTCACTCAACTAGGGCCTTTCCTCCACCCTAAGAGAAGAAGAACTTATTTACCTCTACATTCTCCCAACCAAAGGAAGGTAGATATACCCCTATCGAAAAACTAGGGAAAAGTCTGGGTTCAAAGGAGTTTTTCTTTTATCGCTCGGAAAAGTGCTTCGCTAGTCGCTACCAGCAAGCACATTACTCTTTTGCTTCAGACTGTTTTTCAACGGTCGGTCCCAGCCCAAAAAGGAAGAAATACGTAAGCACTGGAATCCGCAGTACGACACACCCGAAACACTGTTCTTACTCCTTCGTTTACTCAAATAGGAACTTGAAAGGTACTCTCTGGCTGCTTAAACAAGGAAGAAATAGAGGTCAACTCATAGGACCAAAAACTCAGCCCAGTGCTTTCCAATTAAAGAATTAGATGGACAAAGACCACATTGCAATTATTCGTTAGAGTCTTACTAGGCTCCTCAAACCCGGGTAGCAGTATCTGCTGAAAAGAAAGGAATTTATGTTGAATGGCTGAGTTGGTCATCATCTTTCGCACTCCCAAACCTCCTCCTGTCATTTCCGATCGTACGAATTGCTTGTGTTTGTTTGGCTTACGCCCTTGGTTGGCTACTCTAATACGCTATGAAAAGCACCAACAGTGATAAGGCGGGGCGACATCTCTATATGTTTAGATACGCCCGGGGGAGTCACTCGCTTCTTTAAGCCCGGAAGTGCAGGAACTCTCCTATTCTCTGGAAACCCCTCACTACCAGCTCTTTACCTGCAACAAAGCAGCTCTACTAACCGTGACTTTAGCTTTCCATCTTCTAAAAGTTCAAGGGTACTACATCCGTCCCACTCGTACTCTTCTCCTCCAGGTAATGTCGTTACAATGAATTGTGTATATAAATAGTGTTCAAGTGCATGACTAATCTAAAGAGCACTCCAACGCGCCACCGGATGTTTCAAAACCCGAAACCCTAGGAGAGCCGAACGATATGTACTCGTTATAGATATATGCTTCTCGCCTAGATAGATCACGGCCGTCCTCCTTCATTATAATCCTTCTAGAATCCAAGGCATTTTTGCGGAATATATCCTGTCTTTTCACCCTTGTAGTCCTATGCATAGTCAGTACTATAGCCCCAATCATCGCTACTAATAAAATCAGACTAGAAACCAAAAACCAGACGAAATAGTGGGTATAAAGTAAATTGCCCAATGTTTCCAAATTAGTCCAACTTTGTACCTTTTCGGCATAAACCATATATCTAAGAGAGGTCGTATTTCTGTGGGTTGGTAGTAATGGAATGGTTTCATTATCTAAAATGAAGAACATTTCCCACCAAAAGATAAGTCCAATAATACCACTCACTGGTAAATAGCGCAAGACTTCTTCGTGAATCTCCGCTATTTGAATATTGAACATCATCACCACGAAGAGGAATAAAACAGCAATAGCTCCTATATAAACTACTAGGAAGATCATAGCGAAGAAGTCGAGACCTAACAAAATAAGTAAACCAGAAGTGTTGCAAAAGACTAGGATGAAAAACAAAACGGAATGTACCGGATTTTTAGCACGTACAACCATCAAACCAGAGACCAAAGCAAAGCTCGACAAAACAGAAAGTATCATGGTACGTTGTCTTTCCTTTCAATAAAACTTGAATGCTGGAGCAAGAAGACGCATTCAAGTCGATCTATTACAACCAGCGCGGTTGTTCCTATTTCATTTTCTTCTTCCAAGAATTCTCACATTTTTGCTCTTTGTCTTGACCGAGTGCCCGTATATGCCAAAGATGATGAGCTCTCTCTCTATCTAGAGACATTCCTTTCAAGATAGGACTCACCGAAAAGAAGCGACTCCATCGCTCCCTCCGCGCCTTCTTTCTTTTGCGAAACTCTTTATCCACACGCCAGACATCCCCTCCTTAGCAGCCACCTTTCCTGTAAGGATTTCCTCCTCCTATACTAGAATTCGGCGGTTGCATCTTGACGATTGCCTCACCAAAAAAGCACTCTGCATTTTCGTCTAAGGGTGTTTATTTTTAAGTACCACAGAAAAGGAAAAGGAAGGGAAAGTGCTCCGCGACTCTTGAAAAAGGGGTTTCCATGGTTCTACTTTCATCGAGATTGGCGCAGTCCGTCCGGCCGACAAGGGCAGAAATTGCACTCGTTGAAGGTGCAGTCCTTGGTCAAACGATTTTTGGGAGTTTCAATACCCGCAGTGGGCTACTAGCAGAAGTAAGATTCGGTTCAGTGACATATTAATGAGGGCGTTCCCGTCGTATGGGAAATACGGATTCCTCGAGATGTGGGTGGCTACGGCCATGAAATGAGTAGGGATAGCTTCGGTACGGGCTTCAAATCCTGGATCCGGAAGAGCTGTCTCTGACGATCTCTGAAAAGGGGCGTGCAAACAACATCCTAGATGCACCACTTAAATCTGCGAAAAACAGGAGACGCCGAGCCCCAGACAGCGCGCGAGTGAAAAGTTTTCACTGGTAGCCAACCCTATGGTGCCTATAAGCAACTCCTTTGATCCCTTGATGATGACACAAGGAGGGACTTTAGTAACCAGGTCTCGCCCTATAACACTGGACGGAACAATAATTCCGCCGCCAACATCTGCCTTTCCAAGCAAGAACTACTTATCTTTATAGACTATAAATACACCACCTATCTTATTCTGGGGCTTCTCTCTTTTCTTTCAATGTACTGGAGCGTCATAGGTTCAACCGGCTTCGCTACCGCTTACTAATCATACTTGCCCGGAGTAAGTCATCTTCAGACCTGGGAATTCATGGCCCCTGGTCCTTACGCGTACTTCGATTGGGAGAATAAAGAAGAAAACTCCAGACTTCGAAGGAAAACAGAAGAAAAAAAGGTGAGCAAAAGTAAGGCACGCATATGCAAACAAAGCAGACGAAAGAATAAGTGCGCCGGAAGGGAGGGGCTGTAGAAGCAATCCTTTCACTGTAAGTACATAGGTATTGTGAAAGCCTATCTGATTGTCAGGTACAAAAACACTAGTTAAGAAGGAAAGAGGTCTGTCTTCTGAAAGCAAGAAAAAATAGGCTTCGCTCCTTGATTTACTTACTTGCTTACGGATGAGCTTTCCATCTAAACTAACTTCGAGGGATTACTCCTGGAAGGAAGAGGGGTACTGCTTAGCCGGTGGGCTTGCTTCGTTCGTCAGACCAACTTGGAAATAGGGATTTACAGCACACTCGCCGTGGGGGATATTTTTTCATTCCACGATAAGTTTAAAGAGTGCGGTAGTGCTTTTGCCGAGTCAGGAAGCATACTATTATTTATTGGATTTGAAACCTGCCTCCTCTAGAATTAGAACTTGTGTGAAAGACGGCCGACTCATCAATCACGTATATAGGCATTTGGAATGGATATGTGATTTATCCCTCAGGCCCTTCCTTTCTTAAAGAATCTACATAGGTAAGACCTAACCAGTAATTGCTTTATCTTGCTTACCCCTATTCCGGCCAAAACTTCGCCTTTCCTGCTTTCAACTTCAAAAGGCCGTGTCAGAACCTTCGGGCAGCCACACTCTCCAAATCCAGGAAAATGTACCACTTGACAAGCGGCAATCTGGTAGAAAAAGAATGGTTTTTTAGTATTTATCTTATTGTTTCAAATTGAAATCCTGGGTCCTAGCCCTTGAACGTTGAGTCTTCGGAAAGTTTTGACAATAGTCTCAATCTTCTTTGCCGTGAGCACGAAATGGAATCTTTTCCTGAGAACTAGGCTTGACCTTCTTCACCTTCTCTTTGGCCTCGACCTGTTAGCGCTACTGGCTCCCGTAACTCCCGTCCAAAGTTCAAGGCTTGGCTTTCAGCCTATTTCTGTAAGGCAGCTATTTAAATAAGCTTTCAATCTTACCTGAGAAAAGGGAATTATTATTATTAGCGCCGTATCTGAAATTCCATTCCAAATCTTAGGAGATTTTACTCTGGTCCCTGAAGTGAGGCTAGCAACTAGTCTTGTTGCGTAGAGGGAGCTCTTTTAAAGAAGAAAGACTAATAAAAGACTGAAAACGAGGAGTTAGTAACGAGCCTGAAAGCTGGCGGATAAGGCCCCAATAGATAAGCTTGACCCGTAGAGTATTGTACGAGCTGCCAGAGAGAGCTGGTAATTAGTTAAACGAGCTATAGATCTAGTTTAATTCATATGAATTTGACACAGACGAGTGGTTTGGTTGAAAAGCTGGTACCTGAAAGAAGGGAATTGCCCAAGCCCGATCGACTGCCAGGTTGACCCTACTGCCTTCTTCCCTACAGCTTGAATGAACTGGCCAGAAAGCAAGGGAGCTCTAAACCTAGCCTAAAAAGCAAGCACAAGCAGAGCCTTTAGAGCTGTTGGGTATGATAAAAGTGAGATTCCCCGTCAAAGTGTTCTTCTACAGCAAGACTTTAAAAAGAAGCAGGTAGGAACGGGACTACTACGACTAGAGCCGCCAGAGAGCTGGCCTAATGAGTCTGTTTCTCAAGACAAAAAAGTAGGAACGAAGTAGCTTCCCTTATCAATAGTTTGATAGGTTGGTCCCTCCCTCCGTGACGAGACAAGTGCTTTACATACATAGCCCATTGCTTTTATGAGGCTGCCATTCCTCGATAAGACTTACTATTCCCTATGTTGGAATTGGATACTCTGGAAGAGGCTGACGGGGTACAAGTGCTTATGAGCTTAGCCTTGATTAAAGAAAGAAGAGTAAGAAGAAGATGGACGACTTGGTAAAGAAAGATAAGGAGTCGTGGTGGGAGCTCACCGGCTGTTCGATCATGATCTTTCCAATCAACAAACTGCCCCGTTCACGCGGGTACCGGTTTCACTTGAAAAAAAAAGGGGATGTGCCCCAGACCAATCAGAATACCCCGGTGCAAAGAGGGAAAGAACCCTAGGTTAAAATTCTCATATTAAAAGAAGAATGGGTGTTCAATATAGTTGAAAGACTTCATGTGATTGAATTTCATATTCAAAGTGGATTTGAATGAGATCCTTTATATATCGAGAAGAAAGCAACTCCTGCTCCCACAGAAAAACACACGGATCACACAGGCAAGCAAAGCTTAATAGGAAAGGGGGCAATTTTTTGGTTAGAAAGAGGGCTACTTCACGAGCCGCTACTAATAAGAGAAAGGGTGAACAGCGAGTTCAGTCTATAGTTACGGAACCCGGGTCCATGGAACGAGTATTTTATACTGCTACTTGCCAGCGCTTCCCAACGATTGATTTTTAGAGGCTACGTAGTAGGTAGAACTACTACTTTATCCTGTTAGCTACCAATACGATTTAAATAAAGGCGATCTGTGCTCGATTTTCCCATCCCTTGCTACACTTACTGACTACTACTCTTGATACCACACTCTCATTCTTCTTTCCTGCTTGAAAGCTTATAACTGCTACGAAGACTCCTGGTAAAACTACTGATACGCAAACTCATGCCTGGCTTTCAATCTTCAATTCGAGTTGCAGTCCTACTTGTGAGTTTAAATCTTATTACTCCCTTTCTTACTAATACCTGCCTGGAAACCTGATGCCGGGCTCTATATAAAATAATATGCCACGCCATCCATATATCGTAAGGCGCTACGCGGATTGATTGCTACTCGGTCAGCTTCCGCTGGCTGCTGCTCCAGTTTTTGCACTTTAATTTCTTGCTTCGCCCAGCCAGTAATACACTACTCTTTGAAACACATGCCTCGTCTTTTATGAACCTGGCTATGAGAGAAAAGCGTCGGGCACACTATAAAAGTCTTGAACTCAGTGCCTCTGTATGTATTTCTAACTGCTCTCTCTCCTAAGATAGCGAGCGGGTAGGATTAAGCTGAAAGCAAGCAAGCGTACGTACGTCAATATTGAATATTCTTTTTTCCTTCCATTTGATTCTCCCTCTAGAGTATACAACTTATAGTGCTTTCCGCGCCGCCCCTTTTTCGAGCGATGAGTCAAGTATCAAGTAGACGGATTTTCCTGCCCGCGGGTCGAGATGTCTTTTCCTTGCATTTACATATATATAAAAAGACGATTATCTTACATTTCAGTCTTAAGTCATTCCAGTTGGAATTCGGAATCTAGTAATCGTCGCCCAGGAGTACCCTTTTTGGGCTAAGGCCCCCGGGACTTACAAGAAATGCACCTTAACGAACGATCGCGAATTAGGACTGCAATGACTGTTTTTTTTTTCCGTGAGATAGCTCAGTTCTGTAAGGTGCCAAATAAGGCTATGAGTATACTGGGGTATTATAAGGAATGATCGAGGACAAACTGCTACTTGAAAGAAAATTCATCTTTCTCAATTGCCACTATGAACTACTCGGCCAGGGATAGAGCTCAAATTTCCCCTGCTTCGCCTCCTGCTGTCCCTCGCGCATAGGTGTCCAAGCGAAAGCTCCGGCCCAATGTGCTCTACATTAAGTGCCTTGATATCTCCCTCGTCTTGTCGGGATTCCGGATCAAATCTTGAGTAGTAGTTTCTATACGTGAATCCAATCTCGCTTCCATTTATCATCCATTCTGAGGAAAGATTCTTGAATAACAGGCTAATCATTCCTAAGATTCATAACTCCTAAGACTCTTCAACCAGAGTACACACTAAAAGCAAATCAGTCTGGCTGGCGTCAAGCCTATCTGGTCTCAGAATTGGAACAGATAATTTATTTCCTATTTAGGCTTCCGCTCTAGTAAAGACGGGCGTAAGTGAGAAGAATAGATGTGTGTGGTATTGATATGATCCTTCCTCGTAACAAAGCCGTCAACGAAGGAGTGTGAGTAAATGCGCCCCTTTAAAGCTCTGTACCAATTATATCAAGATGGTTGAGGCACCGAAACATATCCAGGTAGGAGAGAACCGGCAAAAGATAGAAGGTTCATGGCTCGAGGTAAACGAAACAGAAAGCTAGACTGATACATGTGCGAGAACTACTTCTTATACATCGCTACGTACATACTCTTTGTGGAAATACTGCTATTCACTGAACCTATGACGCCTTTCCAATCGGTCCATGCTGGCCTTTGAAACTTCAACCACGAGCTGCTAAAGAAAAGAGAGAAATAGGCAAGTGGGAATCAGTTCAAGGAAAGCCTCCTATTCCAACCAACGTAACTAGAATTCTTTGAGTAGTTTCACAATTTAAATTCTGGCGCTTCGGTATGCGCGTTATACTAAGGGATGAGTGTGGGAATCAGAAGTTTAGTGAAATCCGCTGCATTCTCTAGAAGAGCAAGGATGTTGAATATTAGATCTATCAAGAAGAGGGTTTAAAATATGCAGATCAAGTCCAGAAGTGCCAAGTACACAACGAAGTAAAAGATGCTTTTGAATGAACAGAAGATTTATATTGGTCCTCCATTTCAAGAGTTACAAGCTACACTCACGAGCACTTTTTCATTCATTTTGGTTACCTGAACGCATCCAGTATCAAATGCCATAGGGTATTGATTTCTTTCCTTTGCATCCGCTGTTCGAACTTCTCTTTTGAATTACAAAAGATTTGCCAGCCGTAGAATGAGTACCTTTTCTTATTTATCTATATTTGTTCGTATGGAATTGACATTAGTAGGTCAGAGAAATTCTATACTAGCTCCAGCTGTAAGAAGAAGATTCTTTTCGAGCTCGAGCCCTACTACTGAAGAGCTGAAGTTTCTCTCTACGTTCTTGGAGCGTATACGGAATGATCAGTCATGCGTTGTTCCGGAAACTCAGGCAGATACACCAAGCGGTAAGAACAAAGAAATTATTGGACTTCCCTTTTTCATCTACTACTAATATGGAGTATTTATATGCGGAATTGGTATTCAGAAAAAACCTTTGATTAAAACTCCGTAAGCGATAAAGCAGCTTACGACTTGCATTCACGGCTTGAACTCCTTACTTGCTAAAAGACAATAAATGATGGGTAAGCTTACGCCACTACAAATCTTCTTTCTGAAAGCAAATCTTCTATCGGGCTCGAACTCTCTTGCAATCTCATAACTGCAATTCGGCACTTCTAGCTGAGTTCAACTCTTAGAACTGCTATTCAAAGTAGAGAAGATATACGATAAGCTAACTACTGACTAATCAAACTGATAGCTATCTTTCGATCGGCTAAGTGACTACAATTCTTCCTCGCTTATGGATACGGCTTGCAATTGTGATTTATAAACCCACTGATACGAGACAGCTACACGAGAAGCTGATTCCTGCTCTTAAAGCTTGCTATTCTTATATGTGGAAAGAGGAATTAACAACTGGAATTAATGCTACATAAACGACTGATAGGCCTTGAAGTCTGCTTTCTTCCTCTTAATCTGATAACTAGCCTGCTAAAACTCTGTATACGGTGGGTCGGCTTTGCCTTGCTAACCTCTATCGTACAACACTGGATACGACAACTTCACTTACAGCTACCTGACTTTAAAAACTAAAACTGCTAACTCCAATTAAGGTACCGAGAAGTAAATTCTATCTTGTAAGCAACTAGATACGAAAGCATAAAACTAGAATGCAAGGCCTAATACGATTGATAGGACAGAAAACAACGAAAAGCTAACAACACGAATTGAAGTCTCGCCTAACCACAGCTTAAAATCTGGTACCAACTAATAAAGCTGACAGCTTACTTTCTATCTTCTATCCCGTGATAGAACTAGTAAATTTTTCTATGTGAAAGGCAGAATGATGCCAGGTGATACGAGAAGCTGATAGCCGTTAACTAGAATGAGAAAGGCAATCTGCAATCCTGATTTGTTGCTTTGATTCTATAAGGCACTACTTAAAGTGGGTACGACTTGCTCCTCTGATTGAGACTGCTTATGCTTTGTAAAAGGCAATAAATGACAGGTCGCCGTTGCATTCTGATTTGCTATTATAAATCTTCTTTCTAGCTGATACCGAGAAGTCTAGCTAGCTAAAAAAAGTATAGGGTAACAAAACTTCGTAAAAAGATATCCCGAGAAATTATTGAAGACAGAACTAGATCTCAAGAAGAAAATCGATGTTTTACTACGGATCATAAATTTCATGTTCAACGCAGTACTCATACTGGAAATTATGATCAAAGATTGATTTATCAATCACAAGCTACTTCAAAGATATCCTCTAAAACTTTTTTGAGATCTAAAGATTCGTCCTCCAAAGCCTATTTGAAAGAGAGGGCCTTGGCATAGGCATATATTCCAGTTCCCTCTCGGGAAGTTTTTGGATTGAGTCTAGGGAGGGGGCATCATAACCAGACGCTAGCTTCCACAACAGTTTGAGGAGTGCCAGGTTAATCTTGTGTATCTAATGCGCAACCCTCCCATGCCTGTCGGTAAAGGGATCTTTTCCCAGGCAGGCTACATAGGCGAGATATTTCCCTTGTGGCCTCCCACACTTATTGATTAGGGCGAGCTTCGCTACCTTCTCTGCTAAGAGTTCCAATATTCGGGGGAGAAGACTGCTTGGGAATTTCCGAATTGATTTAACAAACAGACTCGATTTACCCCCCGGCTGGCTGTTTGGAATCCTTTTAAAAGGTTGTTAGGGAGGATGCATTGAAACAAGGAATCAAAGGAGGATTGAAACAAGGAAGGAGTAGATGGATCACCAGAGCATTTCCTGTAGAAAAACCCAGCTTCTTATACCCCTTTTGTACACCACGAAGGGTCATATCCGATAATGGGGCAGCGTTCAACCTACCATCTGGACCCACCATTGAAGACTTGGAAACACTGCTTTCTCTTTACCCAATCGTTTCTAACGCTGAGATACGTCGAAGACTGGATGTATCAGAGATCCACTAGGCAAAGCCTATACGCCACTTAACCTATCTTGTCTAGAATCTCAAATGGGCCATAGAACTTAGGACTGAGCTTTTGATTTCTCATACCAACTACTGAGATCTGCCTAAAAGGGTGTTTATTGAAAGAAACCCAGTCACCTTCTTGAAGTTTCATAGTGATAGAGCCAGAAGATGACAGCTATTTAGTAGGATTGATGGTTGTAGTACAAATAGTGTATTAAGCATAGTGAGACTAGCAATTAGTAGACTATGCACATTTGTAATTGAGGAGACTTTGAAATTATTATTCTGTGAATTAATTGTATTCTATATAGTGTTACCTGTAGAATCTGTAGAATCATAGTTAGCTAGAGAAGAGCTTCCAGTAGAACTATAAAAATAAATTACTCGGAGAATTTTTAGGTAGTAAGATGCACTAATAACACTTACCACAATTGCAATAATAGATAGGACATAGTATCCACCATGAGTACTTGAATATAGAACCATTTGTTTAGCGAAGACCCCAATTAGAGGAGGAATACCTGCCATAGAAAATAGACAAATAGCAAGACTTAGTCCTAGTAGAGGGTTTTCTTTAAATTTGCCTTTAAGTTGATCAAGAAATTGGATATCTGTTGTATTGGCTGATAGTTTTGTAAAATGAATTAGAGCCTCCGGCGATTTACTTGTGCTCATCATGTAACCAAACCCTAGAAGAACAAGGAAGGTATTTACATTTGTAAGTGAGTATTTAAAAGAAGAAGAGTAAGGAAGGTTACTTGACACACTTTCAATCAGTTCTTGAAGGGTCTTGCAGCGAGCCACTTTTAGGAAAGCTTTCATCCAGTTGTCGATGTCATGTTAACCATGAATCCCACGGCTTCACGTTCTTTGACAGGGTGATCGCACCAGATACTTAGCTCATGAATAAGATTTATTTCTTAATTATAGTGGCCCACCCTAAGAACATTCTTCAATTCATGGGGCATTGCATACAATAAACTGAGATCGAGCATCCGTCCAAACAAAGTTGGAGTCCTCGTTACTGAACTGGAAAGTTGTGAAAGATCATTATAAAAGAGAAATATGGTTTTAAAATCAGCCCAATCCCTATGTTCTGTACCCAACTGACCTAGTCTCTCTAGTCCTCCTGTACTAACTGTCCTCACTTCCAAAAACACCTAGTTTGGTTAGACTCCTCACAAGCTAGTCATACATCAACTCCTACTGCTACTCATATCTATTATCCATTTCTTCATATATAAAGAAAAGCAAATCCATTTCTGCATATCGGAGGACTCCTTTCCCTTTGCCATATACTCGTTGACAAGCAAATCCATGTCCTAATTATCAGACAGTCAGACATTGGTGAATAAACTCATTCTTTTCTTCTTGCCCGAACGAGTAACTACTAATGTATAGAGTGAAAACCGACTTTCGTGAGATTATCACTTCCTTCTCCTTGCCCGTATACACCTACCTATCTATCCAAATACCTATCCCAGGTAGAGCGGTATTCCGTACCAGAAGAGAGATAAAACACATAGATAGTCGTCTAGTTCGTTGACAAGCGCAAAGACAGATGAGATTTACCTTAGACCCGAAGAGAAGACATATGATATCGCCGTAGAGGAGTGATCTGCTTTACCTAGTCATATATTCTTACCTGCAGAGTGAGTTACCTACTTGGCTAATACGGGTTCTATCCCAATGCCATGTGTACTAATACCACTCCCTAGCCCCATGAGAACCTATGTTGACTCTTCCCTATGTTCTCTACTTCCCATACTGTACTAGTTCTCCCTGTGCTAACTGTGCTAAGTCCTACTCTTTACTTGTTTCGTAGGATTTCTTGAGTACCTTTTGTAGCTCCTGGATTTATTTTTATCCGCAATGAAGCTTATATTTCAAGGCCTTTTCCTAAAATTCACACACTTACACTATTTCCTCCTATCTCGTAAGGCAATTGCCAATTTGCTGGGTCACCCCGGTAAGATACGGCAATTAGGTAGGGCCCTGTCAAGTAGGCAAAACGCAGGAGACATAGGGAAGTCAAAACAAAGAAAGACATCAACTATTCCACGGAAAGTCAAAACAAAGAAAGACATCTACCATTTTCTTCAAAGAAATCACCACCTCAAAACTTATCCTGTGGGAAACGAATCTAATCTCCATGCCACATTTCCGTGCCTTTGCCTACGATTCCCGGCTTCGATCTAATCCAAAATACCCTTCAAAACACTTTACCTCCTGCGCACTCACATCACAGGACGTAGACTTCTATCCTTATACCTTCTCTCCTTAATAACTCACTTCTATACAAAAGGCGATGCAAATCCCTGCTACTTCTCTTTAACAGGTTCACTCTACTTCTCCTACGGTATTAGCTTACTTAGAGAGAACAGCTTACCTACTGTTATGGTTACCTCAGATGCCGGTGGGCTATTTGTCGGAAAAAGCCTACTCCCTTGCCTACCAGGTTGCACTGGCTTCCTCCGTGAAAAAACTGAAGATATTCTATTGCCCGTCTAGAAATGCACTGCTTGAATGGGGCGGCATCTCTCGAAACACGGTTGCTTCAATTTTTTAGTGTGGAGCTAAAGAAAGAATGCAAAAGAAAGAAGCACATCAAATTACTTGATATCCATTAACAAAGGCGCGGAGCGGTGAAAAAGGAGATTTACCAAATACAAAGTGCTTTTCTCCTTTGCTAGGAAATCGAAAGCTCTTGCCTTTATTATATGTTAGAAGAACCTCGTGATTCTCTTTCCTTGTAACAACTTGTGGGGATAATTCTGACCTAAAGGTTCTTTTCTTTGAAGAAGTTCTCTCAGCTTTCGAGACGATAGTTGGATAAGGCTACAACCCATGGATGAAAAGGTATCATGTTTGAGCTATAGAAACGTGCAAACGTGATTTTAGGAAATGAGCGCTTTATATAAAAAGAAGGCCGGCTCAGTCAAGTTTGAAATCAAGGTTAGTGCATTACGGAGCTGCTTCTTGCACGTCTGACCAATGGAATGCTCTTTTTCTCTTCAACTTCGAGGTATGGGCCTAGGCACCGGGGTTTAAATTGCAAAATGCACGTCGAAATCAAAAAAACAAGTGGCCTTGCTCTTTCACAAGCCATTTTGCCACGGACCGAATCATAAATCTTCAACCCAGAAGGGCATGCAGTGCAGGAGGGATCTGGCCGCCCCTATGGAAGCTCCTTTCGTCACTACACTCTAATATTCCATGCCAGTGCAAGCAAGGAATCACTAACGGATGAATGGTAAATTCCGCTATATAACGAATACAACGGTTAGGCTATAAAGAGAGCCACGGAAACCTCAACTTATAAAAGAATGGGTTTTATCTTCTTCATGCGCTTCGTTTGAGAGTGTCGACAGATCTTTCGACTCTTCGCAGCGGGAATATAATGGAATGGTACTGGCTCCTATTCCACGATATAAGGTCCGCATCTGCTTCACCCGATTACGAGACTCCTCCGACTCCTTCATTATTTGAAGATTGGAAAACTGCCTTCCTTGGCACAAGGTCTGCAACAACAAAGACGGCCATTCCCTGTGCGGATCCTTTCTACTCCTATCCCACCCGAGCATTTAGTCGCACCGATTCTTCGCACATACGAACTGCGACATCCTACTTAATCTGAAAAAAAAAGCAGGGCTTTACCTCTCTCTAATTATCTTATGCTTTGTCTTTTACTCAGGCCAACAAACAGAAGTTATAGCGGCCTGTCAAGGCAAGCCATTTGCCTACAAGAAGGACTCCTAATCCAAGTAAAAAGTCTATCAGAACATCTAAAATCAATCAAGTCAAACCTATTGACCCAGTAGTAAAACTTAGAGATGTTTGGAGTGTCAAAAGTAACTCCACACCTCTATCTTCTGGATCTAATACAATGAAAATCACCAACTACTAACCAAGCTCCTTGAACAGTATTACCTAAAGTATCTAATTATCTCCAAAAATCCGCCTTCAAATTAGATAGAACTGGCCCATAAACATTAGTGCACAGAATATATATTTTTACGCTTTTATGGAATAGAGAGACAGAAATAAAAAAGGTTTGTACATTCTAGGAAATGCAATCTAAAATGGTATTATTTAAACCTAATAGAAATCCTCCTTAATTACCAACAGAAGGGATCAAATTCCAAGTAAGCTCAGATGAAATTGTGGAGAGAAATCTAAGAGGAAAGGACTCCCTCTTTGTCTCTTGAATACAGACCACATCAAAATGGTCTCTTGTAATCAATTCTTTTAGAAATATCCTCTTTTCATCTGATCCTAGACCCCTAACATTCCATGAGTATATCTTCATAAGAAAACTAGAGAAGGCCCCTAAAAAAATATACTACTAGCTTTGAACTTAGCAACTATACTATCTAAGAAATAAACATTATGGGAATAGTCTAATTTCCTAAGTTTTCTGACCAAACTGATTCTATCTTGTAAACTATAGCCTAAGGAAATATTGCAATCTTCCAATAAGGAAACAATCTGAGAATCTGAAAAATTAGTGAAAGGCAAAATAGAGTTGAAATAAAAGCTAAATTTACCAGAATGGGTCCTCTTTGCCTCCTTGTTAGGAGGATTTTGGAGTGCCTGCCTGATAGACCTCAAGGGGGAGGAAGGTGATTTGGAGGAGGCTGCTCTGGCTCTCTTCCTGCTGCTGGTGCCAGTATCTGCAGTCTCTGACTCCTTCTCTTTTTCCAAACTCTCCTTGAAGTGCTTGGCTGCTATTGTCCTCAGAACCTTTACTTCTTCTCTCAGATTGATCAGTTCTTCAGAACCAGCAACAGAGGGGGAAAGCGGGTTCACACCTTCTTTGTTCTGGAGAGGTTTTTCCACTTTCTTCTTCCTGTTTCTCTTTCTCTTAGGTTTCAGGCCCACATTAGCAGCAACCAGATTGGTGTTACCAGAAGAACCAGGCTGCATACCTGAAGCACCACTCAAATCAGCAGCTACTGTACCACCTGGTTGCACACCACTATTGCTACTAGAAGGAATAGCATTAAAAGGGGGCCCCCCAGGAAAATTGACTTGAGCTTGCTTCTTAGTGAGAATAGGGTTAAGAACATCAAAGGGGTTGTCTATCTTAACTTCAAAGGGAGGAGGGGAAGTCTAGCTGCCTTAACTAGAGCTTCCTCAGCAGGACCCCAGGGTAATAGCTCTTCATTCCTAATTTAAATCATCTCTTCAGAACCTCCTTCCTCCTTCTCAACCACAAATAAAACCTAAAAGAGATCAGGGGGACTGTTCATCCATACCACTTCATAGATCTGAGAGTCTGGAATGAGTTCCCTTCTAGCCACCTCCACTTCAATCCTATCCCATCTCAAGTCTCTTTTCAAACGAGTATTAGGGTCTGCACCTACCACTTTACCAAAAAATACTACCTCCTTCAAACCCTCTAGGGTTCTCTATCCATAAGGAACACCTACCACTCTAATCCAGACTTTAATAGGCGCTTTATAAACCTTACCAGATCATCCATGGAGGTAAAGACCTCAAAAGAACGATTTCCAATCCAAATCACACCATTCCTCAGGATTGCTCGCTTCCACGCTTCCGACCCGAACGCTTGAAAGCGGTTCTTGCCAAGATATCGCACTTGAAGCATGCCTGGTGTAGTACCAATGGTAAGAGCAGTAATCACATCAGACGGCCCAATCGATCCATCAGTGGCAAAGAAGACACTTCTACTACGCTCAACCAGAATAGCTTGATGAACTGGAGTCTCACACAGTTTGGGAAGCGCCATGCGAGCACCAGAAGGAAGGGGAAAAAGGGAAGTAAGAGAGGAAGAGAAACTAGGGTTAGAGGAAAGAGAAAAGGAATTATCGACAGAGGTCAGATTTACAGCTCTGCTACTTAATCCAGATCTGGTTAGACCGGAACGGGCTGAAACACCGGAACTGGTTGTACCAGATTCAATCTTGGAAATCCGACGGTGGCAGTAGCGAGCAATATGACCCGTTTGTCGACAATTCAAACCAATTTTGCTACTTCTACATCCATCCGCCTGATGCCCTCTAGATCCGCACTTAAAGCACGTATCTTGAGGAACCGTAACTCTTTTAGGTTGCACAACTTTCTCTGTAGGAATCAAAGGGGCCCCACAGACAAGAGACACAGCAAAAGAGGGACGGTGAGCATCAACTGGAGATGATAAAGATTGGGAGACAGAGGAAGATAAATTTCCACTAAGAGAGGGAAAATGTTCCTCACTATCTAAAGGAGGAATAGCATCAACGGAGGTAGATGGAATCCGACCGTCCATGACACCAATCTCCTCCACCATCACAACCTCTTCTTTAGAAGAAGAAGACGGAGCAGGGAAGAGATTACGATGTATAAGGCTAGAAGAAGAATAAATAGAAGAACTAAAACCATCGAGAAGGGAGGAGCGCCTGGCCGGCGTTGCCGTCAGCTTGCGACCTCCGATCTTGGGTTTCTTAGAGCGCACCACTATCCAATCGCTATTCATTTCTCTCCTTTTTGAATCTGTCCATCTTAATTTCATAGTTAACGGGCTTTCAGCAATTCAGTAGTTCAGCTAAAAAGATTTTAAGCTTACTACACTCTAGCATCGCGAATGTTGGACCTCCGTCTTTCACGAGATTTTCTTCGTCTAACAGATGATTATACTCAAAGTGATGCTCCTACCCTATGGTCATTATACGACATATCGTAGTCTTTATGTGGAATGTCTGTTTGATACTAAGATGCTACCAATGAAGATGAACCTGCCAATGCTAGTGAAACCAGTTCCTTGTAAAGGTACCTATGTTCCGGAAGGCAGACATTTTGCATGATCTGTTAGAGTGGATATTATTACACTCAAATTATGAAGGGAAGGACACAAGTGTAAAGGGCAGTTCCAGCCAGTGTTAAGTAACGAATTTCTCTACACGCAATTGGTTCAAATCTGAGCTTAGACCGAATTCGAATTGCCTGCCGGTGAGGTAAACGGAGGAGTGCCAGTGATTGCCTTGGTTGATAGTGGCAGCACGCGCAGTTTTGTAGACCAAAGATTGTGAAGCTGGCTGGGGCTTTCAACCTTGATCCAGCCAGTCAAAAATCCAATTCCGATAGGTAGTGGCAGATGCATTGTCAAGGAGAAAGGAGGCGGGTTTTCTGGCGTGGTGTGGTAGAAAGAAGAATTAAAGCTGAGCTATTAGGAAGAACGTCAATCTTACACCATTTTGCTTTTTTTCATATTTTAATTTCCTTCTTTCTTGCGCACACACAGGTTAAAGACGTACTTTTACTTGAGAGCACACACGAAAGAGTGAAACTACGTAAGTATAGATGCAGTTTTTGCCCTTGCTTGCCAATCTACTCCACTCAATCCTTCAATCGTGCCATATCTCTGTCTACATTTGACTTTACTCTGCCTTTTCCTTAGATCGAACCTGCTTCCAAGCCAACATACATCTGCTTAATATAAATTTCTTCCTCGTACATTTCATTTCAGAAACGACACCATGTGTATGGCAATGCTGTGATACGGACTACTTTCTGCTTTGTTCTGACTTCTTGCTGTACCATATTTAGTGTTTTTTCCTTTCATCTTATTACCCTCTTCAACTGCACCTTCCATTAATTACCAATAGTACTATTCTCAGATGTAGAAGAATGATGTCTAAGAAAACCAGATGCATAGGTGCGCACTCTGGGGCATGATAACCCTGTAAACGCAAAAGGTAAATAAAAGAAACAAGGCTCGCTCTTGTAAACACTAATTCTACAATTCTCTCTGGCCAATAAACCCATTCGGTACTTGATCCGGATTTGCAAATACCCCTGAACCTCAGCTAGAAGAAAGCCCCTCAGTAAAACTCCTGTTGTCACAAAGCAGTAGTTTCCAAAAAATAAAAATTGAATAAAATAAAATAAACTATTAGGGTTTCACCCACTAAACCATAAAGATACAAAAGAAATCAGCAGTAGACACAAGCAAGCTAAGAAGGAAAGAATGAGGAGGATTTATCCGGGATTTCATGCAAATACTGATAGGTATATTAGTGCAAGTACTGGTAGGTAAACTCGCGAATTGGCAGAAGCAGTAGTCCCGAAAGGAGGTCCAAAGCATATTGAATAGGAAAAAGAAGTAAATGAGGTAGCCCAGGAGGTAAAGTCCGTTCTTTTCGTATTAATTCGATCGACTAGCGTAAACGAAGAGGATACTATTAGGCAGGCTACTCTCCAAACCTTCTTCTCTGGCTTCGAAGCCTTATATTTAAATTATAGATTAGCAATTCGTAGTGCCTTTCCGTGTAAGGGGTTGTACCAATTTCCACGGGCTTTTGATCGTAAGCAGTGGTTCGTTTAGCAAGCAGTAAAACATAAAGTGTAGTAAAGAAATAAGTCCGCGAGACTAACAAGAGTTCGCTACGAAAGCGTAGGCTAGTGCTTATGTTGGGTATGATATTTTATTTCCTGCTTTTATATATTTTAGAGGGAGTTCGTGCAGCTCACGCGTTTCAGACTGATTACGAATTGGAAAGATTAGCCATAATTATCAATAGGACCTCCACTATAGAGCGCTTTCTTTCTTTTCTCGCCGAATTCAAGCCTTAGTAAACAGGGGCACCTAGAAAAAAGGGGGAAAAGAGAAGCACTGCCAATAGGTATGAACCACTAGTAAACATATACTCCGGAGACTTAGCTTACCAATTTCACTTTATTTCTTTCCTCTCTATTCATTTTCGAACGAAGCTTTCCTTTTCATTGTTTGTATTTCGCCTCACCTCACCGCTTTCCGCAAGGGTATGGATTCCTGTGGTCTATGGGCTTTCCCCCTTTTGTAGGTATTCCCGCGCTGTCCTCTCTGTATTGGGTTTTTAGCCACGTACTATCATTGTGATTTATTGGAAAACGCGCGCGCCTCGTTCAACTGTTGTTATGCCGGTGTGAGAGCATTCAACCAAAAGGCATCGTTTTCTATTAGAGTCCCACTCTTCCTTATCTTAGAAATTATCCACACGAGGCGGTCAAACGAGCTAATCCATAACACAGGCAGGAGGTATTTCTTATTTTAGTAAACTGTGCGTGCAATTCCACCTTGCCTAGAAAGTAGTTCTCCCCTTCTCCCCGCATGGCGGCTTAAAAGTAAGATGGAAAAAAGATGAAACAAAAACTCAAGTGAAAGAAGCCCGCATACCCTCTCTTCTTTCCCCCACCAGCCTGCTTTCTTGCTCTAGGTAATTGGAAAGGCAGGTGGGGCCTCGTACTACCTGTTGGCCTTGGAAGCCTAAGGGAGACTACACCAACCAAATCTCACTTTCTTTTTCTATGACTACAAAAACCAGCACTTTTGAGACAAACAAGCCCGAATGAATTCTATGAAGATAAAGCCAACAAACAGAGATCCGATCAAAATAATAAAAAAGAAAATTTATAAAATTAAACCGTTTACCGGCATCCCCGCGAGAAGGTTAAGATAGTCTATTCAAATGGGGTTCAGTTTATCGTGGGACAAACTTTCCGCCCTTGAGCAACCACTCATTTCGAAACCTTTGATAAAGAGGAGACTCCCCTCCCTCTCGACGAAGAGCTTCTTGCTGCTGCGCATTAAACCGAGCAGCTTCTGCTTCCCCAGCTGGCAATTGCTGGGCTTCGGATTTGAGGAAATCAGAAATCTCATTCTCAAGGAAAGAATTTCGTGCTTCCGGTGAGGAGACCTCCCAGTTGCCAATTAACCGCGCCTTGTCGGCTTTTAATTCGCCCTGTTTAAAGCACCGCAACATGCGCTCTTTAATATCCTTCTCGACCGTGGGGGTCTGCGGATTACTATATTGGGGTTGGGCCACTTGATGGGCTTCGCCCTCGTGTCGCGGTGCCTCTACAGGTGGTTCCGAAGGCTCTCCCATATAGGGGGCCACTATACTTTCTAGGGAACCAGGAGAAGCTGGAAGGACAGAAAGATAGATATTGGACAAAAAGGAATAATCCCCAGTGAAAAAAGCAGCAACCACAGCGGCAAGATATTTATTTGATGTAAATTGGTCAATGAGGCTTCTGATCAAAGCCGAGATGCAGAGAGTGGTTAGGATCTTTGGATGACAATGAAAAAAGGGGACGAACCCATTGATCATACAAACAAAAGCAAAAAGAACTTGTGCTCTTACCAAAAAACCGAAGAAATTCATGCTTATTCTTAATATTATATATAATTTAGAACCCTCAGTAGCCTCGTGGGCTTTTTTTTTCTCCAGTTTCATCTTCCCTTGCTGATGCTAAAAGAAGTCGTTTCTAGGTGGGCTGAATCTTTGAGGAAGCGGTCGAGCTCTGTTTTTTTCTCTGTCGTGAAAGCGCCAGGTACTGCTAAGGAATTCAATAAATCTGTGTTTATAGTATGGAGAATGGTTTTTTCATATTGAGCAATTTTGTCTAGCGGCATTCGATCGCAGAATCCGTTGACAGCTGCATAAATGACTACAATTTGTTTTTCAATAGGGAGTGGTTCATATTGTGGTTGTTTGAGCACTTCTGTCAGTCTTGCACCTCGATTAAGTAATGCTTGAGTGGCAGCATCAAGGTCTGAGCCAAATTGAGCGAAGGCAGCTACTTCTCTATATTGGGCTAATTCGAGTTTTAAGCTTCCGCAGACTTGTTTCATCGTTTTTAACTGAGCGGCGGACCCTACACGACTAACGGATAAGCCGACGTTAATAGCTGGTCGAATTCCTCGATAAAAGAGCTCTGTTTCCAAACAGATTTGTCCGTCGGTAATTGATATGACATTAGTAGGTATATAGGCCGAGACGTCCCCAGCTTGTGTTTCAATGACGGGTAAGGCAGTTAAGCTACCTGCACCTGTTTGGTCTGATCGCTTCGCAGCTCTTTCTAAGAGACGGGAGTGTAAATAGAAAACATCCCCCGGGAAAGCCTCACGGCCAGGTGGGCGGCGTAGCAATAATGACATTTGTCGATATGCCACTGCCTGTTTACTGAGATCATCATAGATAATTAATGCGTGCATGCCATTATCGCGGAAAAATTCTCCCATGGCACACCCGGAATATGGGGCCAGAAATTGAAGAGGAGCTGGATCTGAAGCGGTGGCTGCTACTAGAATGGAATACTCCAAAGCATTTGCTTCTGATAGAATTTGAACTAATTGTGCTACCGTCGAGCGTTTTTGCCCAATCGCAACATAAACACAATATAATTTCTCATTCTCTGTGCCTTTTGAGTTCAATTCCTTTTGGTTTAATATAGTATCAATAGCTATAGCTGTTTTTCCTGTTTGTCTGTCCCCAATGATTAATTCACGTTGACCACGACCAATAGGGACCAAGCTATCTACTGCTTTTAACCCGGTTTGCATAGGTTCGTGCACGGATTTACGTTCAATAATACCTGGCGCTTTCACTTCAACACGTCTTCGCTCGTGATCGCTGAGAGCTCCTTTCCCATCAATAGGTACCCCCAAGGCGTCGACCACACGGCCTAACATGGCCTTTCCCGCGGGAACATCCACAATAGATCCAGTGCGCTTGACAAGATCTCCTTCTTTGATAGCCGTATCACTACCAAAGACAACAATTCCAACATTTTCATTCTCTAAATTAAGGGCGATTCCCTTCACACCGCTGGCGAATTCCACCATCTCACCTGCTTGAATCTCGTTCAACCCATAAACACGTGCAATCCCATCTCCAACTGAGACTACACGCCCGATCTCATCCACTTTCAAATCGGTATAATAATTGATTATTCTATTTTCTAATAGAGTAGTAAGTTCTGCAGCTCTTGGAGTAAATTCCATAATTATATACTCATACTTTCTTCTCTTAAAAAGACACTCCCAGAACAAAGAGACCAAAAACCACATTGATTACCGATTCCCAGTAAAGTGGTCGGCAATCAATGTGTGTAAGAATCTAGGGTAGAACAAAGACACCAAAAACGAAGGGAAAAAGTCAGAGAGCGACTCCCTTCATGGGAACAAGACACACCCCAAAAAACACACTATTGACGAAAAAACCCAATGAAAAAGAAAGCAAAAATAAAAAGAAATGAAAATAAAAACAAGAAAGAAAAGGAGATTGAACCTGATGAAAAATAAACCCCCATGTTCATTGCGACCAATGGAACTCTAGCTCCCGTCATATCAAGAATCAAGCATGCCAAGTCCCATGTTCGCGAGGCAAGGGCAAGAACTGCTACTGCAATCCTGCCCAATATTGCAACTCTAGAACTGAAGAAAGTCAAAGCTTCCAAAGCCGAATTCCTCAAAACATATCAAGAGGAGTTAGTGCTTAAACCAAATCCGTCGGTGGAGAACTCCTTTACTCCACTGATGATTGTAAAGGGACAATTCTCAGTTGCCCGAACCAAAGCAATGTGGGAACTTCAAGATAGAGCACTAGAAACGAGTCATGAGTCTTCCAAGGTCATAGGAGATAAACAAAAGAAGGGAAAGGCCAGTGCACTAATTTCACCTGAAAGCCAGATTGTGAGTCTCGGCATACCAACAGGTAAAAATTAGATCATCCCCTCCCAGAAAATGGGAAAACAGGCGCCAATCAAGCAACACGCTGGGGGCAGCCTTCCTAACAGAAAAAAGGAAAATCTTCACATACTTGCCAAGAAAGAGTTGACATTTGTCACTCAAGGAGCAAGAGAGCAAGCACCAATGGAGCAGCACGCTAGAATTCTTCATGCACCTGTCCACGGAATAACCATTTCCTCCTGGAAACCAGAAAGACAAAAGCTGATAAAGCAAAGCACTAGGGGTAGTCTCCCTGGGAAGCGGATGGAAGTTCCTCACATACTCAAAAGAAAAGAGTTGATATGTCCCTTCCAGAGAAAGGAAAAACAATTACCAAAGGAACATCATAACGGATGCAACTTCCTTGGAGGAAAAATGGAAATTTATCCCATCCCTACCAAAGAAGGATCAATACACTCCTCCCTGAAAGCAGGAGAACAAGTGAAGATAAGACAAAACGCTGGGGGCGGTATCCCTAGAGAACAGAAAGAAATCCTTCCTATACCCGCCAAAAAGGGATTGGTATATTCCCCCCAGGGGACAGGAAGACAAGCGCCAGGGGAACAACATGCAGGGGGCGGTTCTCAGGAAGCACAAAGCAAAACTCTTTGCATCCCAGCCACTGAAATACTAACCTCTTCGCTCGCGTTGATAGAAGGTGAAGGAAGAGTTCTGAAGAAAAACAGAAAGGAAATAAGAGAAGCTAAAAGGCAAGAGGTAAAAGACTGGTATGCAAAGTCGAGAATTCCGGTAGACCGAAATCTCCAACTCCAAACAGAAATCATGGCACTATTTCAATGTGAAAAGAGAAGAAAAATCATGGAGCAATCAGAAGGCTTAGAGGATAATGCCGTTGTTCACATGATAAGTGTGGCAAAGGATCCTGTAGAATCCATTAGTGCCAGCACAACAGACGTAGAGTATGACGACCAATCTTAAACGTCAGAAACTCTCATACAGACTCCAAGTAAAAAGGATAGCTATCAACAAATCTCACGGCAAAGTCAACACTTCGTTGATTTGTCGCTAGAGCATATTTTTAATCTGCTAGAAGATGAAAGCGAACCTGAAAGTGATTATGAGGTTCCTTTGAAAGAAGAAATTCAAAGGGGAGCCAAACAGGCTTAAAGTGAGAGCTCTATCTCGGGCTCCACAGCCAGTTCTAATGATGAAGTCCAACCAAAGGGTGAAAGCAATGTAATAAAAGCCCAAAATGACAAAGAAGAAGGTTTCACTAGTGATATGGAAACAAGTGAATGTTCTCAATCTGATCAGGCGTCTCGTGAAGAGTCCACGAGGGAAAGCCTGAAAAGCGAAGAAAGGAGCCTCGAACTGGGGGCAGCATCTGATGATGATGAGGCTGCCGAAAGTAATCAAACGCTAAAGCAAAAAGATTATGAATTAGCAATCATTCGACAAGAGAAAGCTCGATTGTAAAGACAGTGCGCAAGTATGCGAGATTTCATAATTGAAAGAGGATTGTGGCAAGATTTCCTCCATGAGAAAATAGATCCACATTCTAAGAAAGTCGGGGTTACAAGTCCTAAATCTGAAGAACCAAAAGGTCGTGTTGTAAAGGAAAAGACCGACCGTACAAAAGGCAAATCAATCCTAGAGAGCAATGAAAAGCCGGAGGATGACTCCACAGTGTCTCTTGAAGTGCAAAAGATGATTGAAAAGGAAGTGGATGATATGCTAAATCGTCGACTGCAACAATCTGGTCTAGGTCACCTCATACAGCCCGAGAGGAGATTTGGCAACCCGTATCCTAAGGAGTATGATCTGGTACGCTATCCAGAAGGATACGTGATACCGAAATTCAGATTGTTTGATGGTATGGGAACCAAAAAGAGTCCTTAAATACATCTAGTCCAGTTAAAAAAAAAAATGTGGGGATACGGTGTGGAATGAAGTCTACCTGCTACGTAAATTTCCCCTAAGCCTGAAAGGTCCAGCCTTAGAATGGTATGCCTCCCTGGAGGAAAATAGTATCCAAACTTGGGAAGACATGGCAAAGGCCTTCTGTCGAAGATTTGAAGTTCATGCCCGAAAGATCACAATGGGCGATCTGGCAAACGAGAAACCAAAGAGAAAAGAATCCGTCAGGAATTTTGTTGTACGGGTATGGAAAATTAATTTTGCTTGCAAGCCACCAGTCCCTGAAACTTATTTAGTAGAAATGATAATAAGGAATATCTATGGGAAAATAAAACCATTCCTTATAATGGAAACCACAATTGAAGGCTTGTTGACCAAGGTTGACAGCTAGCTATGAAAGATTCAAACCAAAAGATTGGCATCAGCAATCTGGAAGTGAAACAGAGGAAGCAGAAACTAGGATGATCCAAGTTTCTAGAAATCTGAAAATGGTAGGAAGTTCAAGAACCTCCAAGAAAAAGAATGGTAACAGAAAAAAAGCCAAAGCGCTAGGGGAGTCTTATTCATCCCACAGGGTTTTCCATACTTCATGTGTCAGTGAAGAAGATGATGATGAAGTCTTAATAGGAATTCCGCCGAATGAAGGCAACAATACCATGGAAACTCCAGCACCTGCATCATACGCCGTACAAAGTCCTCTTGAATGGATGAAGGGAGAGACAAAGGTGTGTGAACATGTCAAAGAAGTGTTTACTTTGACCAGTCACACCAAGCAAGAAACTTTAAGGGATCTAATCCAGCGATTGGATATACATGATAGCCAAATTGCGACGCTTCGGCTAGAAAATGGTGAAATGCGACGAGAAATTGCTGCACTCTATCAAAAGAAAGGGCAAATGTGTGGCGAAGTTGCTGCGCTTAAGAAATAAAATTTGGAGATGCATCAGAAAATGGTTGGGCTCCAGCGAGAAAATGATGCAATATGGAGGCTCTTGGAGTTGAGGAAAAGAAGCAAAAGCATGAAAACTTCTTCCAACGATCAAATTAGGCAGCCATATCCCGCTGAATACAATAATGTACAATATCCGAAAGGATACACGATCCCGGACTTTGAACTATTCACCGGAGATCAAATTAAAGAGGGTTGTGCTAGCCAACATCTAACTCACTTCATAGAGTTATGCGGCAGAACTGCTGGAAATGATGTTTGGATGCTTCGACAATTCCCAGCAAGCCTTGCTGGACCTGCATTCGAGTGGTACGATTCCCTTGAAGATGATAGCATCAAAACATGGAGTGATATGGTCAACGCATTCCGAGATAAGTTTGATCGACCAAAAGAAACAAGAGGTCCAGAGGAGTATCAAGGATGCTTGACTCCGGAGGAACCAGAAGGCAAATCATACTCCTTTCAGGAGGACGAGGGGACAGATACAAATGAATGGTCTCAATATTTCAAAACCAACAAAGTGAAAGTTTAAACGAATCAAGCAACCACAAGCCCTATACCTGCTCAAAAGGGCAAGGGTTCAGAAGCGTCAAATAAACATAATCATACCATTGACTATGATGGCCCTCGAGGGAGAAACGATGACAAGCAAACACTGTCAGAAGCAAAAAGACCATCTCTGGCCGAGCAAAAGAGAAAGCCATACTCCTTCAAAATAGAAGAAACAAGGAGTCTCTTTCACCACGTCTCAAGCAGACTGGAGCTTCCTCCAAGTAAGAGACCAGAAGAAATGAAAAACATACATGATCCTAGGTTCTGTCTTTATCATAGGATCATTGGACACTCAATTGAAGAATGCTATGTATTCAAAGACGTGATAGAAGGAATGATCCAAAAGGGGGGGGGGGAGCTCACACTACCTGAGGATGTCCGACAAAATCCCATGCCTCATGCGAAAGCCAGTCTGATACCCTCTCAGGCTACCAAAAACAAAAGTGAGACCAACCATCATGATCCTGAAAGACAAGAGTATTGGTCCGCCACCAGTAATGCAATCTCTCATATAGAAGAAAGTGATGAAGTCTCAAGTAATAGCTCATGGGGACGAACTAAAAACCCTCAAGGAGTCTCAATCTTAGCAGCATCCTCAAAGCAAGATAGGATGAAAAGAGAACTTGAGTTGTATGATCATCAAACCACGCCGCTTCGGCGAGGAAGGGCTCAACGCGTGGTCATACTCCTCCAAAGAAACAAACAACTCTGCCAGAAGATGGTCAGAGAAATAGCCATACCTACATCAGAAAATAGTAAGTAAAATCAAAAGGTGGTCACACTCCATCAAGAAAACCAAAAAATGTGTGAATCCCCCGAAAGTAATCATGAAACAGGTTTTCTGCTCGTAACGTTAGTAGTTACGAGCGAAAAGGGCACTTGTAACATCTTTGACCAATGAGAAACTAAAAAAACTTATTGCTTAACCAAAATAGAACCTTTTGGCCCTTGACAGAGACAGAGTAAGGCGGGACGAACGAGGAATCCCTTTTCTCTTAAGCAATTCCAAAATACGCATCCTTTCTTTTCCATCATATATGTTAAATTAATTTTCCACAGATGCCCAATATACCTGCACGGACTGAGCCCAAATAGCATTCATTAGCATATAAAACTATCCCCTTCAGTCTTCTTTTCCCGCCCCGACGCATTTTATTTTAGGATATGAGCGTGGGTGGACGGAATAGACCCCGTAGATTGGGGTATTTCATTTACCTTCGTATGTGCATAAGTTAGAGTTAGGTTCAGCAGCATTGGCCACATAAAGTTTGAAAAGAAGAATAAATGTGTCCAGAGAATAGAAAGGGCACTCCCTCTAAGCCTATCCCTAGCCCCCTAGGCTTTGAAGTTAAGAGTTCTTCCTTAAAGTTATTCTGTTGAAAGAATGGCACAGTCTGATAACTGTTCTTTTCTACTAGAAAATAAAGGAAGAGTCGTAAGGTTTACAAAGTCCTCCGACTTATCTTAGTGCTACTCCTACAACAGCTATCTACTAGCAAGACTACTGTAATAGGTAAAGTAATCCTTGCACTACTAAAAGTTAAGCATGTCTATCGGTCGATTTTGAAAGATAACGAGATCTTCTTATTCATTCACGGTCTTTTCGAAAGAAAGTAAGGAGAGCCAAGCCATTGGACTAAAGAGATTCACGTAGGTAAAAGCTAGTAATGGTTTGGGAGTTCTTTATTCATTCACGGTCTTACTTATCAAAGTCGAGAAGCGCTCCTATTTGTATCTTATCTAAGACCCCCACGAGATTCTCGATCTTTCTTATATTATGATATTTACCGCACTGTAATAGTCCTTTCTCTTCTTGCCTGATACAGAGAAGAAGGCTGAAAGCACAACCATTGATCGACCTGTGGGATTTCACTAATGTCAATATGATGGAGAAGAGAAACTTATCTATGAGCTAGAGGAGTGAGGCTCTATGCGCCCCTATCTTATTAAACCAAAAATGCAAGATCTTTATACTAGCTGGAACACCGGGATACTTATATCTGGTAGCCGGCTGCTACTAATAAGAATAGAACTCCTTTATGAGGAAAGACCTCCCCCTTCTTTAGGAGTGATAGAAAGCGTCTTTGAAACCCCCCCTTATAGTGAGCCCGGAGTGGGAAAGAAAGCATTTAGCTATTCGTAGATGTAGGGGAATCGAAAAAAGCATCTTTGAAGGAATTATATAAGAAGAGATTTGCCTATACTTTCTTAGTTAGAAGAAGAAAGTATCCCCTCCCTTGGCTACTTATACTAAGAAAGGCCGTACTATTGCTTAGGTTGTTTTGATAATTACCTACCAGTTAGGAAAAGAGAAATGAAACGAAATATTTTTTTGTTACGAAAATCGGAAATGACAATAAATATAAAAATATTTCACAAAGAAGTGAATTGATGAAATAAATACCAGACTGATCTGAAGCGAGGGAAATGAGCCATTTCCTGGTGCTCAACGCGGGTTCGCCTCCCTATCTTCTCTTTTCTATAAGCCTATCCCATCTATTACAGGACCGTTTCTTCTAGAAGAACTAGAATCACCAACAAATGGCATCTCCAAGAAGCGGTATGGAAATTCTTAAGAAGCTCAAGTAGGGAATTCACAGAGTGCATTCAAAGCATTCATACTGGGAGCTATTGATAATAGTATTCTATCCAGACTGGTAATTGTCTTCTTCCTTAGGATTCTTAACATACTAAGCTTAAAATTCATTCAGCAAATAGCTGTAGAAATATGCATTCATGGTATGGGAGAGAGAGCGGTACTAGATAAATATTGCCTGTTCTCCTGATTGTGTTCACTGTAAGAACGTGGCGTAGTCGTGCCTTCATGTGCTTTGGTACTTCGGGCTAGGCGGGTATGGTAGACCTTGCTGAATCGGGCTGTTTGGTCTCAAATTGAAATGTTTTCTTTCTTTTGGAAAAAAAACAACTTGACTTGGCAGCTTGATAATGGAGAGGGTGACTTGCTCTGGGTGTCAGTATGCTCTTGAGTTGGGGTAAGAGAAAAGTAAGCATTCTCCGGGTTCGCTGGAAAAGAAAGAGATCTCTTTCTTCAGATACGTTCTTTGGAAGAGAAAGTGATGAAGATAAGGGAATTCTGACTTCTTCGTGATTTTACTTCAATTTTATTATAAAGCATCACACCTTTTAGAAATATGCCTTTCTACCCCACCGGGAATGGTGGAAATGAGAAAGCTTACGACTTTCTTTCCAATCTAATACTCATAAACCTTTTAGTTCAGACCTGTTCATTATCTCTTCCTCAAGCTTTATAGTTTCAATGGCCATGGGCATTCCCCCAACGTAGTGCTTCTTCATCCGTAAACCTCAAAAATGTTTTGAAAGGAGTTTCGCCTTTGGGACTCGGCAAGTTCTGAGTAGGGGCTGCACCGAGGAGACCCGCACTATTCTGATTGTCACGAACTAGATGCCCGCCCGCGTGATTCAAAATTAACGAATATAATTTGGTTTTTTTCATTTTTGGAGAAAAGTAATTTTTATTTTTGCAAACTTGTTGATTCACCCGCACTGTCGCTAAGAGCCTTTCATAACACTTCACCTTTCGCGCCGGCCAGCGTTCAATCAATCCCCAGCTTCCTACAGTTCGTCTTCTGGGTTGTTGGTCCGGGTTTTGGCAGCTTCTACAGCCGACAAGTGACTAACTTTGTATATGTCATCCAGAATCCTTACGGGATCATTGTTTGGGGTTGGATTTTCACATCCTACTCGAATCTTACCAACTCATTGTTAGCTTTGTTGGCTCGAATTCTTTTATTTGGCAAAGATACTATTATCAACTGCCTCGCATTACTAGCATGCTTACCCATCTCCTCGACGAGGTAGATTGTATCCACCAAAAACACTATATACGATCTCGCTTTTTTGCTTTCAATTTTTTCAATCTTCTCCTTCTTCACCCAGTTCCTCCACTGCTTCTGAAGCCGAAGCTGCAAGCATGTTTATTGCCTTGGTCTTACAGGTATGGACCGGGGAATACTTTTCTCCACACTTTGAACTGAACACGACCCTCTGCTCTTTTGATTGCTTTTAGTGAATACCCCTGCACCTTTCCCTTTATCCAACCCGGGTCTGAATGTGGCCAACAGGGTTTTGGTCGTTTGAATTGACTATCATGGGGCATCTCATACTGCAATGCTCGCTCAAATGCATCTGAAAGCGTGCTGGGTGGACCTTAAGCAGATGCTTCAGCTACTCCCTCTGATCGGCCACAGATGAAAGAGGAGAAAAAGAAGGGGCCCATATATTCAGGCAGTGCTTGAACCAGGCCTTGGCTTTCCTAAGATTAAGCTCGACCCCCAAATAAATTGACCGCGAGTCCTCAATTTGGCGGAGGGAGGCTAATGGTCTTGGGCTTTTATTGCGGGTTTCAGGAGGGCGGAACCTTGGATGTGAGAGCACCCCTAAATAGGCTAAACCCTCATTCGATAGTCACAAGAATGAAAGAAGAAGGAAAAGAGGAATGTTGAAACGCAAACTCGATCTGCTACAATTTGCTTGCTTACGTAAAGGTCTTAGGAGAAACCCTCTGAATCTAAACTAGTAGACTTGTCGTTCGTTTTACTCTATTCTTCTCACAGAAGACTGCTTGATCCACTTCGTTTGGAGGTTTCATCTCATCTTTTGTGACTTGAAATGCGTACCCGATCAGTCCTATCTGAGAGCACAGGGATTCTCTAAAATGACACGGCACAAAGAGTTGGAATTCTCTTTGCTCTTGCTTTCCTCCGACTACTACTGGCCCAGAGTACTTCTTTTCTTTAGGGGAGTTCATGCCTTGCTTGATACCTATCCCTTGCTTAACGGCGGCTCGTGAAATGCCTTGCTGCTTTACTCCTTTCACTAAAGCCCCTCTGGCTCCTAAAGCCCTTCCTTGGCCTAGATAGAGAAGGTGTTGGTTGAAGCAACGGTTGCTTCTCTTACTTTACTTGCTGATCTAGTTTTTCTAGCCCTATCAACTACAGCTGATGCCTAAGCCTATTAGTCTGCCATAATAAACTCCTTGCTAGCCTAAGATGCCTACTTACCTAGTGGACTGCTTGAAGTTCAGGCTATCCTTTTCAACGCAGCGGAAACTCAAACTCTTGTGGGAGCAGACAGCTTGAACCAATACAAAGAGTTGCTGATAGAAAGGGGAGTATGGCTGCTAATCGGTGATCCGGTTATTCAAGCAAGGAAGAGTATATAGCACTAGATTTCCGGACTAATAGACTGAACTAGTGATATAGCTATAAGTACTATGCTTTCACGTCGAAAAAGAGTTTCAAAGGCCTTCATCTAAGCAGGATTGCTAACCGAAGCTAAGACGAAAATTTCATTCCTACGATCTAGCAGTCGTAAAAACACAAGCCCAGAAAAAATTCCATCTTTTCGTGTTCAATCAAGCTCTCTCCAATTATTCTTATAGATAGATGGCCTAACGCAAGAAAGCGTGTGCAATGAGTGGTAGTTGCCAGTCGCGCCTCTCCAGAGGGAAGAACCCAGAAGATCCACTCTCCTATCATATGCGGCTCCCCGTTAAGGTATAAGATGTCCGCTAGCTAACAATTTGAGCGAACTTGAAAGCATAGTTCAACCTGTTCGAAACGACCAACTCCGACACACTCTGATCGTATGTTTGTGGCTCATCTAATAGGAAATCGTGATGAAAGCAGACTATACTTTTGAAATCCCTATAATTTCCATAGCTCGAGAAATACGCCCATGCTGGAAAGTCAAATTGCTATTGTCTTTCTATAAGAACTAGCTACAGTTAATAGGAATTGTTCATAGCCCGCTCTTTCTTGAATTCCTTGGCATGGCTATCTCAATCAATATCAAGGCCCGGAAGGAGGAGGTCCAGATTAATGAGCCCTAACAGGCGCGGAGCATTCCTGGTTAAACCCCAGTTTTATGAGAAGGTTTGAAAGTCACTGCTTTTCCGCTGTAAGTTTCGATATCGATATATGAATCTGGCCTATTTCTCCGTTTTTATACCCGTTGAGTACTCTGACATTCTTACAAGGCTTCATCGACCTTAAAGAGCAGATTCTAGAAAGACTTGTGGCTTCTTTGGGTTGGGCATGATCACAACCGACTTGTTCACACCTGTATGAGAGCAAAGGATCGGTGGCGAAAATTATTCCATAGTAAGGGCCTAGGGAATAGAATGGCCACCCACCCAAGGGTTCCGACTGACAACGGAAAAACTAGACGAACACACTCACACTCAAGTCAACCCGGCAAGGCAACGAGAACATACGAATGAAAAAACTTTCCCTGCTTCAGAGTTCCACTTCTAAAGAAGAAAGACAGGCCCCGCGGGTTCGTTCGAATCAGTTCGGTTGCAATGCTAAGCAAATCAACTGAAATAGAAGATGAAAAGCCGTGTTAGAAATTAGAAAGTAGATCCACTTCTTTAGTGTAGTAAGAGACAAAGTCAGCACTTCATTCACATGAATTTCTAGGCTAGGAGATAAGTGCAACATTCTATGATAGCCAGCTCTATCTCTGGCACTAGTTCTGGCAATCCTACGGCACGATTTTCGAGTTTTAGGACGGGCCTAACCCTGGAAATAGCTAACTCGACACCTAGAGCTTCCACTCGACTGGTTCTTATAAAGGGGATTGCAACCCGTGTTCAGTCGGTATAGCAGATCATATCGGGATGAGTCAGGCAAGGGCAGTTCTAAGCAGGAATGGATCCGCGGCTTTGGAATGAAGAAAGTTTATCTTCCCATGGGCCCCCACCGATTGATCAATACCTCAATCATCACATTTACCTTGAGCTTGAACCTCAATCTTTTTCATTCGAATTCCTATTCCTATAAGTTCAGTGGATTGGAGGCCTGGTCAGTAGGAAGCATTGGTGCCAGTGCCGGAATGCACGGGTCGCCTTTTTTGTGACCACGGCTTCTAACAAACAACCGGATCCTTCTTGCGCTCACCAATTGTTGCGGTTGCAGGTGCTGCTCTCTGCGGCAAGGTAGATAAGTAGAAGTGTAGCAAAGGTTGCAAGTAGATTTATAGGTCCTGGTTCCTTTCTCTACAACTGCCCCAATAGATGGATTTTTCCATGCAAAGGATAAGTGAGTTTCGTTCTTATGTCTTGCTTTGGACCCAAATCTATGATGCTTCAACCTTTCCTATTCATATTCCATCATCCAATAAAGTTGATGCTCTCTACCACATTGGTCTCTAAGCCATGGGGAGAGATTCAGTTCCAGTCCTCCTTGTTGGTGATCCATACGAAGAAATAGGTAGAGTTCCAGCCGTTCTATACGCTCATTTATAGTCCCTACCAGTGGGTTGCATTTCCCATAAGCCTGAGTACTTTAGCTTTAAAAACCCAGCATCACCCGATTGGTTTATGTTGAGTAGCTAAACATGAAAGAGGTTTCTAATGGAAAGAAGAACTCCATAACACTGTACTTTATCTGAGAAGGAGCGAAGTAGCGAGACCAGTTTAACAAAGGCTGGAAAACCACAAGGGCGAGCTGAAGAAAGCTTTTGAATAACTTGGTTCCGGTTCCAGCTTATTATTTTATTGATAAATAAGAAAGTTTTATCTAGCGGTGAACGAAGATCAGTACTCGCGAGTTGAGAGGCAGGATTCCAGTCCTGGGTGGGGCACCAACCAAAAGGAAGCGAGCAAGCGCAACAAGCCTATCTTTAGTAGGTTTTTTATCTTATTAAGATTTCTCACAAGCCTAAATCTCATGTCCTCGTGAAAGACACTTCAAATACTCAACTAAGGAAGGCGATTGCCCCCCCTATTAAAGTAGAAAGCAAAAGTCCACCCCCAACGCTCGTTAAAACCCAGGTCGGTACTCCATTCATCCGACCAGATGTGTGTATAAATAAGGAGGCCACCTTGCTGCGCACCTTCTTCCCTATATACCTATCCAAAGTCAGGGTGGTTCTTGCTATATGAGATTGTACAAGGTCTGGGAGTTGACCACGGGAGACACACTTCGGCTTGCTCTTCCGCAAATGAAGACTGAAGCGACTGAAACCCACCCACTGCTGAACACGTTATCGTTTGTTAACATCCAAAGATTATTCTCACTTTTATGCTTTATTCAATAGTGTGGAGAGTGACAAGTGTCTATTTTCTATTATATCAGGTAAGCAATGCACACCAGAAAACAAGGATGCTTTACTTGATTCAAGAAACCATGGAGCTGTTAACAGAAGCAGACCTACTAATGCCACCGTTCCTAGCCAAAGTGAACCCATCGCTTGTAAGAAAAGAACTAAAGAACCCGTTTTCCTGAGTATAAAGGTAAGGAAAATCTCTTTTGTTTTATGCCAGCCATAGTCAAAAGTGATAAAGCGGATTTTAGGATAGAGGCGGCGCCTACTTTTTGAAAAAAGTAGTCCGCCCTACCGGCAAAAGGAATCAAGGCAGTTTTCCCTCAGGAAGTTCATTTGAAAAAATGCACTTTTTATGCCAGCCGTAGTCAAAAGTAATACTTTTTGACAAAACAGTAGATGGTCGTACGAGGGAAATCAATTAGTAGGACGTTTTTACCGGGTTTCTTACTTTTTAGCCTCTCTTCTATTTTTTACACACATTTGCGGTTTTTTATTCATTAGAACTTACTCTCCTTTTCTTGTTTTGTCATTTCAGATGTGGCTGATGACAGCCCAGGCTCTGGCATTGACATTTCAGATGATGTTTAGGTATTGTATTAGGAGTCAATGTGGCAGATGACATTAAATACTTTGCTGTTTATCTTCCTGCTGACACCTATGTATCAGACATGGATGCAGGACCATCTGGCACTGCTTTTTCTCCTTCAGTAACCATAGTAGGTGAAGAAGGCACAAGAGGGGAGGAAATAGAGGAAGGATAAATTCCACCATCGCCCTTTCAGCCTGGTAAGAAAAACAAACTTCTTTCTTCTTTTTTTTTACTTTATATGCTCTTCCTCTCGCATGAAACAACAGGCCTTGCCTTTCTTATAGATGTAAGAGCAGGTATTCAGCCGGGTGGTCAGGATGAGGATTACATCATCCCTTCTCCCATCAAGAGTCTCGGTACGGATATCATGTTTCTCCTTTCAATTTACTAGAAACTCTGGGTCAACTCATTTCCTCCTTTTCTTCTTTCTTATTTTATTCTAAGCCTTGGAGAGCATTCTCATGGAGTAGTAGTTGAGCCAACCACTTCTTTTGAAAAGTCTTCTTTTCCTGCTTTCTCGCTCGTAACATATAGATAGGCTGGCCAGGGAAACACTTTCATCTGAAGCACGGGCTGGTTTCACTATCTCGCTTGGAACAGCCAGTAAGTAGAACCTAGCTCGGTCTGGAACTGTGTAGCAGGCTTGTATTATAGCATAAGGATTAGATTGGCGAGAGTAAGACCTTCTTGATGATGACATTAATACCTGCCTTTAGTAGTCCCAAGTCCAGACTTGACCTATAAGCTAAGAAAATTCGTTTCTTTTAATTTTTTATTCTTTCATAAAAACAGAAATCTGTTGCTGGGCGATGGATGTGTAGTTGTTGGCTGACTTAGATAGACCATAAAGCCTTGCCCGCTTGTGCTAGGGTTTTATGCTTTGCCTTGGTTACCTCAACTTGTAAACATTCATAAAAACCCACCCAACAGGACATTTTACTCTTATTAGAGTTCTTCCGGCCTAGTCTTTAGTGGTGCTGGGTCGCCCCTTTCTGTGTTGTTTGTGCTGAACCTTGTAAGGCGCATATTTCTAATGAGCTTGAAAACAATGCAATTTTTCCAAAGATAGGATTTGCTAATGGAAGCATAAATGGTCTCGTATCTACTGCCACCGGGGACAACAGGAAGCGTTTGTCTTCAATCTCCTCCTAAAACAACAGGCTACGCCCTCCAAAGGTTTTATGTTGATTGTTCATGTCATCATCACTAAGGATATCTCGCATAGTACGATCTAAAGCGGTGTTACACCTAGGTTGAAGATCTCCATAGGATTACCCGAAATTAAGCCTAACCTCCCTCAAAACCCAAACCAAAGACGGAATCAGCTCCGTCGTTGCCGCAGATTCTCTTTGTCCAAAGGCTGGCTTTCGCCTATCCGATGTGGTTAGCCCTTGAAATCCTGGACTTGTGTTTATATGTCAACTCGTCATCTTTATGTCTAAAGCCTTTATTTTAGTATACTTAACCGATTTTATGAAGCATGATACCAATAGTTTCCATCAGAGGAGAGCATTCCCAACATTTTCTATTGTCTCTTGAGTTAATCTAAGTCCAAACTAAGTGTGCATTGTCTACCCGGATCCCCAAATCTGCTTTTTATATTTTCTAGAGTGCAGAATCCCTCAGTTGGTATCTCGATTATTCAAGTAAGTGGAATCAGTCTACTACTCATTCGTCTCTATGTCCTTAGTCGTCCTCTGCCTTCCCATACCCCTAAGTTTTCCAAGTCGTCTTTCTTTCCCTCAACTAATCGCTGGCATATCAGTCACTAATACTCCTCATTCTTCACCAAGTGGCTAATACTAATCATTGGTGTATATGTCACTAATACTAATCGAAGCTATTTCCGTGTCTAATGCTCACCACACTCCCGATTCCCTCTTCCTAACCGGTCCTAACCCCCCATCCCAGCTACAGCTACCCCAGAAAACACACATGCTCATAACTAGTCCTCTCAAGTTTGAATGGTTCGCTCGGACTTACCATAAGTTTTTTGGTGATAAGCCGTGCTAAAACAAAGTTTTTTACCGAGTAATGCAACCTTTTCCGAAACTTACCAGTAAATCGGCTCTATCCGGGATGATACTCACTGGCACCCAGCCTCACTATTTCTTTATCGTACAATTAGGCCAACTTACCCTGCTTATCCGTTTTCTTGATAGGCTGGAAGTGAGCAGATTTGGTTAGTCGATCACCAATAACCCGTGTCTAGACCTCTCTTCCATTTCGGTAAGCCTTACATAAAATCCATGGTTATGTGAGGGGAACGGTTTCCATTCGGGAATTCAAAGACTTTGCATTAATCCTGCTGGTCGTTGGTGTTATACCTTTACTTGTTGACATACCACGCACTAATTCCCACGAGTGGGTAGTCCGAGCGATCAAGCTATCATCGCTCCGCTTCCTATTCCTCCTGGTTCTTTCGTTTCTCGCTTCTTTAGCTCCTTGTCTTTCGATTCTTTATTAACGATATGGCTATTCTTTAGAATCCTAGAATTTTAAGCCCTCGTAACTACGCCTTCAACAATGAGATTTCAAAGCATCAACTACTCTTATAAGGTGATTCCGAGATATGGATTGGTTGAGCCTATCTGCTTGGATGGAGAGATCAAATGTAGGTTGAAGGATGAACGGAATGACCGGCTTTTATTAAAATATATAACGAAAAACTGCAGACAAGCTGCTTAGTAGGTCTCTTTTCCTCTATCGGTCAAGTCTTCTACTCAATAGGCCCTATTTTAGTGGAATACTTTTCACGAACTGAGAAGGAAGGCGCCCTTTCATGTCTTATCGCCTCCAGTTCAACTCGACACTTTGGAGCACCAAACGTCAGAGCTCTTCGCTCATTTCCTTATGTGCCCCTCCCGTGCTAAAAATCCACGCTAGAGGGCATATTGTGATTCACAAGGTTACTACTTCTTCCTAAAGCACATAGACCGAATTAGACCAGCAAATGAAAGAAAAGAAAGCTTAAGAGCGGAGAAAGAGACTAAAAGAGGTAAGTCACCCGAGGGTAGGTAAAAGGAATACCACGTATACAGAGAAAAAGGTGAAATTAAACCCCAATCCTTCCACGCTACGCGCCTTGGTCAAAGAAAATAGCCGATCCTTTGTGTGCCTACACTCACTCAAAGAAACTAGGTCAAGTAGAAGCAAAGCAGATTAATGCGAACAAAAAAGGCCCGCCCTTGCTTGAGCTGCCACAAGGTCCAGACACCAACCTAACTTACCTTAAATACCAAACCCGTCCGTGGGCTAAAGATAGTGGGGATAGAGTGGAGCACCAGAGGAAGGACAAAGAGAGCCACTACAACTATCTAACTACTTATCATATTTGGGTTGGGGAAGAACCGGATAAGCCTGAGTGGAAGAACAAACACTATCATAGCTGACTACTGACTATCGATGCATTTGCAAATCTATGAAATTCCTTGGGTTAAATTGAAAGGGGAAAGCTCCCAGATTGATTTCTATTCCACTCGAGTTGATAGTGTTCCGTAAATTATACCGAGGAAAAAGGGGAGGCCTATACACTTCTTTGATGCCTGATAGCATGACTGCCCTGTTGCCTGCTCTAGCTCCTATGCTCGGCACTCAGCCTAGGCAGTTCGACGATAAGGGTGCCCGATTCACATTCCATCGATGTGATGAGGCTCTCAATTTGTACAAGGCCCGGGAAGCTTCGCGCATTCTTCGCAAGCGCACAGTTCGTTCCTTGGTAGATTCAGGCCTTAGGTCCCGGTCAAGACGGGATGACTTCGACTTCCTCATCAGCATCAGGTACGGTCTGTTACCTCTCCGTCTGGGAGAGCGTATCATATTCGAACCAGATTCTCCTCAAAGGTGTTCCCATCAATTCGGCTGAGACCATGAAACTCCCGTGTTAGTCCCACACCTGATCTTGCTCCAGATTTCTACGGGTTTTAGATTCTGTTCACTGCTTCTTCACCCAATACCCCCTCATCTTCAACTGGTATTTATTCTGCCCATTTTATATCTTTTTGTTCCCCTTTTATTTACTTAGCTAACTTGCAGAATTTATAGTTCCTGAAGTGTACTATTCACTGGAGAAAGAACCCCGGGAGAGGCCTATAAATCCCGGTGCTGGAATATTCGAGGAGACTCCTTCTCCTGCCAGTAATGATGACCATCCAGGTACTCAAATAAACTTTCTTTTAATTGGCGTGCCAGATTCGAATTCCATTTTCTTTTAATCCTAACAAACTTTTACAAATTTTTACATTGCAGCGGAGGCACTCCCTTCTCCTACCGGGGCTGCAGTTGCTGAGGATCCCATTCCTTTACTATCTGATCCTATCATTCCAGATCCCTTTCTGCCGTTTCAATATTCCCCACAGAAAGCAATTGCAGGTTTAAAGGGGTAACAGCACTTTACAAATCACTCACTGGGTCGGAGGAATCTTATAATAAATCAGTAGCTGGGGTTGGTAGTCCTGGAACAGCTTTTCCTGCATGCCTAAAAGAAATAGTTGGCTTTGGGACAAGAGACAAGCAAGGGCGAAAGCTTCACTGGCTGTCCCAACTGCTTTACCCGCTGTCCCTACTATTCATTCTTCGCCAAGAGAGCTATCACTTCACAACTAAAGTCCGGGAGCAGTAGTTTTTCCGGCTGCCGCATGCTCAGAGAAAGTAGATTGCTGGCTTTGATTGCCTAAAAAGTGGTGAAAAGTTGATAGTTTTTGATGCTAGGGTTGTTTGGGTGTCATAATTTCCCGTAGCAAGACCGGGTCCAGTAGCTAACGTTGAAACTGTCTGCTCAACTACCTCATTAGACTATTTCAGATTTGCATATATAATGTGTGTTCAATCGATTAGCTTTTTCATATATAATGTGGGTAAGGTAGGGTAAGGGAGTGGGAACTTACAAACGTGGCTGACGAGCTTGAATAATCTGTCGCTAAGCTATGCATCTCGGGACCCGACTTCCTTAAATTGAAAGATTCGCTGACGGCTCTGATTGCGCCACTCGAGACCGCTGGATTAGCTGCTTACTGCTTTGACAGGAGGGGAGTAAAGCCTCCGGCCTCACTTCTTGTTCCAAAGTCACCCATTCTCGGACACCTACATTCCCAGCTAGGGCAAATACATGAAGTCGGAGTGATTCCAGCGCGATCCACTTTAGAGGGAATAGGTCCCGATCTTTCTAGTCTCTCTTATTGCCTTTCCTTATCCAAGTCATCCAGCCAGTGTGTTCTTATTTTCAGTGCCATTCTGCGTGGAAAAGAGGTTATCGCTGCGCCCCTCTGGTGTCCGCCGTATAATATCCGTTCAGTCGTGGAACGCTCCGCGCCTTTTGTCAATTTTCAAACTGGCCGCTTGGGTACCTCTCTATTTTTGGGAGAAGGTGTATCCTGGCAAGTACTTTAATAAGTATGCTGTGCTTGGTAATGATGTGTGCATTGTCGATAAGCAGGTTGTGGCTCTGTATCGTGAAAGAGTTTCAAAGCTGGCAACTTGACTCAAACAGTTTGTGTGCCGGGTTTGTGCATTGCCCTTGTACATCAGATGATAGAAGATGATGGAAAAGAGGTCTCCCCACGGGATAGCTTGGCTTCTGGAAGATTAGAAGTCCTTAGCTGGTAGAGCTTCAGGTGGCTATAGGGCGGATATTATCTACAACTACAGCGGGAAATGAGTATGCAAGCAGGAAAGACAAAAAGAAACTATATGCTTCACACATTCTATACGGTCCTACCTACCGGGAAGCCTAGAGGTCACTTTAGCCTACCTATGTGCTTCATCGTCAAAAGAGAAAATAGTTAGTTATGTATGGCGGAAATAGAAGAAAAGATGACTTAGCCAAAGCACACCTAATCTTATCAACCCAAGCCGAAATTGAAAGTGAAGTTAGAACCCAGGTTGTTCGACAAAAGCCCAATTGAATCAATATGTAATCAACACGAGCAGAAAAGAGGCAAATATCAATAGCATATGGACAGATGTTCAGTTATCGAAGTTGATCTGCTAGTCTTACCATCTGTGGAGTGCAGAACCCGACCACTACATAGGTAGAAAATAACAAACTATATATGATATATAGGGAGGAAAGAGAAGAAACAACTATAGACGATATAGATTCGTAGCTCTCGTCGTCCGTTACTCGCTCTAGAAATAGGTGGAACCGATGATCAGGAACTTAAGCTCATAGAAACGGAATGTTACATGGAAGGTAAGGTCAGTGCCTTGTGCTATAGAGTGAAAAGAGCCGGACGTAGGCAGCTCTATAAATACGTCACTCGAACAACCAGCGTAAGTTCATTCTCAAAGGTTCTGTCTGCGTAGAGTGAAGGAGTTAGGAAGTAAAAGATCTGAGGCTCCGAAGGAGGATTCCCACCTTTGTTTAACGTCGTGCCACGAGGCAGGCTATGAGATACTAAATGGGTAGAAGCAGCACGTGAATATCCTAACTTGCCTCGCAGTGCCTAATAAAATAAGAAGAATTCGTGGACAAACTGACAACGAAGCGAGGGAGAGAACAAAGAGAACGATGCCAACCACTCAATCGGCGTTAGCCTAGGACATCTATTAATTCATCGCCTTTGGTTTACCTTGCCCGTTCGATTCCTCTCTTCCGTAGAGAGAAGAGACTCATCTCACTCGCCCGCTCGTATTATCTATCCCATAGAGTGAATAGATAACACTCGCTACTCACAAAGGGCAGAGCGATTACTCCCCCTTAAGCGGCATGACTTCGGAAACAACAGGAAATGCATCATCCCTTATACCCTACCTACCTAACAAACCTACCCACACATTCAGAATACAGCCACCCTACTTACATAAAAGACACAGCCCTTACTTACATACAACAGAAAAGAAACACCTACTTGAAGATATAAAAAAAAAGAAAGAAAAGGAAGATATAAAAAACAAAGAAAAGGAAGATATAAAAAACAAAGAAAAGGAAGACAAAAAGAAGAGCAGCACATAAAAAGACACCACTCATCGATACCACTACTCAAAAAAGCAGAGACTCTTTTCTCGTATAATGATCATCGAAAACACACAAACAGCTACCGGCAACCATCATGGATGCCACACCGAAATGGAAGTAGTCAGATCCGGGCTGCACCAGGGACAGCGACTCAATGCCTTTTGGTGGACATGGACAAGCTTATTAAGTGTACGGGAAGGCGGTGATTGAGGAAAACATAGCGTAGTGTAGCTCGAGGACCCACACACAGAGGCCCGACCAAGGACAGGATCAGCTACGACTCCTCGTCTTGATAAGAAGGAAGTCGGTTAAGGGATTTGAGACTGTCTAGCTCCTAGAGAGCAAGCTGCAATAAGTATAACCTTTTAGCTTCTTAGAGCAGTGAAAGTTTGGTGGCCCTAGGACGGACAGCGACACTTTTCAAGGCAAGCGGGCGTCAGGCCGATCTAGTTAGGCCCGGCGTATAGAATGGCTCCATACTGGAAGGTGCCCCTTCGGGGGTTAGGAGGGAGAACGGACTTGAAAGAGAAGGAGATAAAGACTTGAGAAACCAAGTAATGCGTTCCGATCAACCTTGAGAATTAACTTTCCTTTCCTTTAATGTCAGAATTAATAGTATTCTCTATTAAACCAAGCGTGCGTAGGTGTATTTATATCATTGTCAGAAGAATGTCAGCGATGATGTTCATGACATTTAAAGCTGGAATGTGTTTTTACCCAGAAGAGTCAAGCTGAATAGGCCAGTATGGGTTTACCCCAACAAGCAAACACGATGAAGACATGTGAAGGAAATGGACGCCCATCACACCCCATAACCTTGAAATAGCAGTAGAGTCTCCAATACCCTCAAACAGCAAATAGAGGTATTTAGCCCCGGTCAAAGGCCACCTTTACCCAAAGGAATAAATAATCCAGGTACAGGAATAAACAATCCAAGCGAGCTACGGTGTCCAAGCGTGCTACTGTGTCTAGACTTCCTAGTACTCTCTATTAAACCAAGCGAGCTACGGTGTCCAAGCGTGCTACGGTGTCCAGTAGGGGCGTGCGTAGGTGTCCAAGCGTGCGTAGGTGGACAGTAGGGGCGTGCGTAGGTGGATTTCTATCATTGGCAATATATTCGGTACTAAATCCGGAGTCAAATATCCTTAACTGAAGCTTAAGGTAAGTACAGCTATTGAGAGAAAACATCCACATGTTACGTACCTAGCCAGCACGAAGATGAAAGCAGAGTCAAAACCCCACGCCACCGTCGAGAGTCGTGCCGAATAGCCCCTGAGCAAGTCAGAGGAAGACGAAGAAGACATGTGAAGTGTCCCAATAAGCAGACCAGTATATCGATTATTTTCCCTAGAAGGGGTCAAAAAGTGTAACCAGTGAGTAACTACTAATGTTACGAACAAAGAAGCTCTCTATTTGAAATTGGTTAATTTGACTCAGCTGACATAGGGAATGTGTGCATTTTGTCTCTATAAGGGGGCAAAATGTGTAACATTCCTCTCTATTTGACATGAACCAATTTAACTCAGCTGACTTAGGGAATGTGTCCATTTTTTCTCTATAAGGGGGATAAATGTGTAACCTTCCACCGGTAATTCACCATTGATGCATGACACAAACCCTAACCAACTTTTTGAATTCCTTATTTGATTTATTCTGACTTGATTGATTCAAAAATCCATAATCAGATTGAGTTCAAAAATTATAGTTAAAGGAAAAAATGAATATGTTTTCGTTTTAATATTAAGTAAAGAATAGTGAAATCTCAAAAATACAAGATTTTTCTAACATTTCATCAGAATTTGCCTTATAAAGATTATTGAACATCATAATTCTTTATGATGTAACATAATATCTAACATTTCCAACTCAAATAGAGTTTCCGTTTTTTTTTCTAAAGCAAAGCTTTTCTCGTGTCTTGAAGGATGTACACATTTTTTCAATCCAGTACCAATAGGTAAAATCCTTCCCAGAACAACGTTTTCTTTCAGGCCTTTCAACCAATCAATACGACCTCGCAGAGCAGCTTTTGCTAAAACTCGAGCAGTTTCTTGAAAACTTGCTTCGGATATGAAACTTTGAGTATTCAGAGAGGCCTTTGTTACTCCCAATAAGATTGCCCGATAAAAGATTGATTCATCCAGAGCACGTCCTGCTCGTTCTGCTCGTAATAACCCAATTAACTCTCTAGGCAAAAAGACATTAGACATCCCATCTTCTGAAACCAACACTTTTGATGTTACTTGACGTACAATAATCTCGATATGTCTATTATGGATATGTACCCCTTGGGATCGATAAACTTTTTGAATCTTATTAACCAAAGAAATACGACTTTGGGCTATGGTTAGTTCAGCTCCAATGAAGAAAACCCAAGGTACTCCAAGAATTCTTGGTATACATTCATTCCAGGTTTCAACCCTCCTTTTGAGATTTTTCGATATTAAAGCAATCGAACGCACTTCGAAAATTTGTTCTACTTTTGGAAGACCTTGCGTTATATCGCTAGATCTTGATTTTTCATATAGAAATGTAACTAATACATCTCCTTTATAAAAGATTTTTCCATAATGACCATGAACGGTTGCGCCTGAAGTGAGCAAATAGGGCTTAGCTGACCTTATAACTAAAGAATCCAAATTAAGAATTACAATCTGACCAGATTTTTGGACGTATGGTTTGTCTTGAAATATACATACATTTTCGCAAATAAATTGTCCAAGACTTATTGTTGTCGATGTGTCTTCCCAACTATCGTCATGAAAGTTGGGGTACCAATTCCAATCGAATGGGTTTAAAAAAAAGCCATCGGGATTGTAAATTCTTCTATTCTCATCTATTAAACAGTATTCAGCTAGTTCAAGTTGAACTATTCTACATCTATTATAGATTTGATTCAATACTTCGACAGTCTGCTCCAAAAGAGAAGGTCTTACAATTAAACATGAATCAAATGTAGAATTTTCTATATCTATAGAAAAGATGTTCAGTAGAAGAAAAACCTCTTTCAAATTGTCAAAAAAATCAAACCCATTGTCAAAATAGGCAGAGAAAAAATATTTATTTAATAAGATCTCATTATGAGTTACTAAATTAGTAAATGAATAAAAATTCGTTATTTTAGGTAAAATAGTGCCTAACTGACAAAAAATACATAGGGGATTCCTATTTATTGGAATCGTATTCTTTTTGAATCGATCCATTCGAGAACAATTGGACGATGACAAGATTATCAAAGATTGGTATTCCTTATTTCGATTTAACAAAGTGCCCATAGTTCCTTGCCGTTGACTAAATGATTCAATCTTTGTCTTAGAGTCAAAAGGATTGATATTGGTACGATCTAATCGATTTTCAGAAATCGATCCTGAACTTGCTCTTTCATATCTTTTTTCCAATATATGAAATAGTAGGCTTAAGTAACTCAATTTTTATGAAATTGCGAATTAAATAACTTGTCTTTATCTCAACAAATACAGCATGAACCTCTTCTTCTATAGAAGAACTATTTTTTTCTTGGTCCCAATTCAATACTAAACAAGCCCGAACTAATTGAATACTTTTGAGACAAATTATTCGAATTGACTTGTTATCCCCAAAAGGAACATTAGTAGTTACTCACTGGGTAAGAAAACTTTTTTGCTTCTAAAAGGTATTCTTGTATATGTGCTCGATTCGTAAGGTAGTATATGTGATGAAGAAAAAAGAGAAAAGGTATTCTCGTACATCTGCTCGAATAGAGCGAAGATAGCGTTAAAGCTTTTCTTATCTTGCGTCTATAAGATAGAAAGGCAGGCGCGGAGCGAAGAAAAGAATGAAACTTATCACTAAGAAAAATTATCTATACTACTAGCTTCTTCATAGACTCATCAAATAGATAAATAATCTTCACTGAATAGAACAAGTTCCTCCTCGCCGCGGGTGAAGCTGGACACACACATATATAGCGGGTGAAGCCGGACACAAACTTCCATAGCGGTGTACATAAGAATCCAACTTTTAGTGGGAGTACTCATTTTACTTTCTTTTCCTTAGACTTTTTTCTCTTAAAACAGAAGAAAGCATAAGCTAAAGCTGGATCTGTTGATGCGGGAGTCGGCTGGGCAGGTGAACTTATGTGGCTGGCCTCACTTTCGCGGAGGTACAGTTCGACTTCTGAAAGCACAATAGCTCGGACTCTTACTCTTAATACTAAATATGGGCCTCCAAAACCTCTAATTAACTCCTCTCATTAAGAATGCTTTCTCAGAGATTCTACTCAAGGCTTCGCTTTCTATTAATCGACTTTTATTAGCAAGTAGTAAAGCGCTCTACCTCCCTTCTTTTCTCCGGTATACTTATTTCTAGTTTGAAAGAGAAAGAGTACTATAGATTTATTGAGAGCTTTATACTCTTGGTGATGCAGCTTCAACTGTAAAAGAGAAAAGTCTTAGCTGGAGCAGTATCAAGCAGTGCACGGCCGGATTACCTTTTTATTTCCGGATTACCAAAATGCTCTTTCATTATATTGTCTTTAATACTTACTATGTTGGTAGAGTTTGACACAAGAGAAAATTTGATTTTCTTCTGGTCGACTTCTTAGTCTAGTCTGATCCGACTGAAGGAATTAGTAAAATAAGGTAAATGAACTATTCACTGCTTCAATGGCATTTCCCACCTGCTTAGGAAAGAAGGAGTAGCGGAGTTCTGCTTTTGCTTTATAGTTTGAATGAAGAAAAACTTGCTAAAAGCAGACGAATGTTGCTTGCATCGATCGGGCATCCACTAGGAACAGCCCACTAGGTATAATTAGTAACGAAAGCACGAAAGTGTTTAAGCTTCGGCAACATAATGTTCCAGTCGGGGAAAGAAATGCTAAGCGCAGTTGGGGAGAAAGGTAACTCAAAGTAGGGCTGGTTGGAGTTGGCTAAGTTACCAAAAGATGTTTGCTCCGATCTTTCAGCCAAGTAGTGAGGCGAAGCCATAAAGATAAATATAAAAGTAAGGATTAGAAAATCCGGATGTGATTAAAGCTTTCATTCACATTTTAACATGAAGATTCCTGTGATACCTCATGCCCGCCCACTGCTCTTCATCTTTCTATTATTACCTTGTCTCTGTCCATCAATTGTCTTGCTCTCCTCTCCTCAGTTACCTGTGTTCGTTCCTTCTTGAAACAAGACCAGCTATCGCTTTATTTCGTCGAATCGAGGGAGAGTATTAATTTAAATCCGATCGCCAGTCACAAGAATAAGATGTCGATCTGGTAAAGATTGAATAGAGGGGCCTGCCTTGATTTCCCCATTCGCGATAGATGTCTCCCCGGGATAAGAGATCCGAGAGGCGGATTTATAACCCTTCATCAGCCATCAACCCAAGCCCTTATAAACTAAATAAATTCCAACCTTTCGCCCGGTCGCTAACCTACTCCGCTTTGGCTGCTTATGCTATCCTCTCAACTTACTTTAGGTAGCCTGTCTTCTCCGACTGAAGAGAATACCAAGTCAGGTCAGGAATGCGGTGGTACAGTAATAGTATCGTCCAATTGCCTAGCGTAGGCTTAATGCACTTCCCTATCTCGGTCCCCGCTCTCACAACGCAAACGGTAGTCGGGGAGTCAAGCAAAGAAGCAAAGAGACCGCTGCGCGCCTTATGCTGAAAAAAATTCTCATTCCTATCTGGATCTCTTGTTTCGTGAGAAAGAGAATATTTTGGTACCGTCGTGGAATTGTCCGTTGGAAAAGAATATGTCAGCTAATCGGCTGTCGCTTTCTATTCTCGATCACTTCCTGCCTCACCCATAATCAATGCGCATTAAAAGCGCTTCTAATGGCCTTCTCGAGTGAGAGTTCAGCAGCTGACTTCGCCCCAAGAGACTGGGACAAAGACAGATGAGAGTCAAAAGCCGACGTCCCTTTCCCGCAAATACGTTGCCCTAGCTCTAGTCCCAAATGTCCGACTTTCCTGAGTTACAAGATAAGAGAAGAAAGGGGTAAGTCCCTTTACCTGCATTATCGAATTCGTTGACATTCAAAGCAAAAACGCTAGATATGATAAGAGTATAGAACGAGACTCTACTTCTGCTTAATTCCCTACCAATGCCGTATTTTGTTACTGAATGCCCTCTCAATGTCTATGTCCTAGTTCCACCAAGTAATACCCTTCTTTCCCTCGCAACTACTATAGCATCCGTTCTACCATGCACACCCACGCGTTACAATACGTGTAGTGATGTTCATGCCCAACAAATCCCATCAATTGCGATCCATCACCAACAAGTATTGATGCAAATAAGAAGAACTCTCATGCAAGTAATGAAAATGCTATACGTACACAATGTAGCTACACATGCGTGCGAAAGCTACCAATCAAGAAGAATAAAATCCAAAATTTCATTTTGACATGCATAAACAATGAAAATCTACTTCTTACTCCTTGCACAGGTAATGAACAGGCACCCAAGGAGCAAGCACCAACGTTGCCAGGTCATGTGGTCCCAACAGAACTACACGAAGGTCTGACCCACCTTTAGCACACTCTCTTCACAGTTGTGCTTAAAACTTAAGTACATGTACCCGGTTTCTTAACAACATTACGTTAATCGCCAATTGGTAACAGTAGTTATTTACGAGTTTTTCTTTATGTGGAAAAAGAAATACCGGACGGCCCAGCACCGACCGTTAACAACAACCAGCAACCAATTAGCAACAACTAATGGATACTCATAACCAGTGAATTAATAGCAGATTCTCACTCATCCAACATGCGAGAAATACAGCCTTTGTCACAAGCACCCTCATCATACATTGATGCTTCAAGCATTCAACTTTTACCAAGGAAAGGACAGTAGCTTACACTAGGGTGCTTTCTCTTTGCACAGGTAGCAAAAACCAACCCACGGCAGCAGCGGGGCATCACCCTGCGGGGCCACCAAACCTACATGGAGGTATTGCCCATTGCCGAAGCACTTGCTTGAGTGCTTTAATCTACTGTTTGTTAACAACAATTATTCACTTGTTAATGTTCCCAGCTAGTGCTAACAGTCAGTCTTACTAGTGTTGCGGCGGAAATGAACTTTCAATATTTTACATTTCTACTCTATATACCAGCTTTCACTTATCCTTGTTTGCCCCCTTCCACTATCCGGACCTACATCAGATGAAAATATAGAAAAACCCATCAACCCCGCGCATGTTGAGTGCAACCAGAAAGAAGACTCCTCTTTCCAACAGAACTCTCTCATAGCCAGCCTATTAAGGATGTATAGAAGGCTGCTCAAGCAAACAAATGACACTGAAGAGAAGCCTAAAGGGTGATAGTCCATATTGGTGATCAACATATCCTAACACTCTTTTCTTTCGACCACTTTCTTAGTACTAAAATTCTGAGGATAAAAGCACCCCTTCAAACTGAACTAGATTAGTAGCTTTCTTCATAAGTAAGAAAGGTTATTAGCCTACCGGTGACCGGCTAAACCCCCGGGCACTTCAGTTATAAGGTTTCTCGATCATAAATGATGACACAAATCGCTCAACTTCAACCAAATGATCCGCGTTTCCCTAAGAAAACGAACGGAATGAGAAGCTGGTCACGGCTTCAATTCAAGGGATTCTTAGGGTCTTCAAAATCGAGCTTTTTTCGTTCATCTGTTATGCCGAATCGGCGCTTTCTAGTTCATCCTCTGGCTTCTGCAAATGAGCTCCACCGCACACAGTCTGGCAATAGTTCTCGTAACAACTAACAGTATCAGTTATCTTTTGACTCCATAGGATAGGACTCTCTCAGTATTACTTAAATCCTTAGGCGTGAGGGAATCCAAAATGGATCTCAGATTTGAACTAGGAATAGGATCTTCTACCCCGGCAGAATAAGTGCTTGGGTGCTTCGACAACTGCTCTTCTATGAAGCGGACATCATAAGCCTTATCTTCTGGTGAGTCTCACTTACAGGACAGGAAAATAAGATTAAGGTGAATAAACTCATTGATTCTTTTCAGTGGTGCACCTATATTTAAAAAGACATCTGTATGTATTTGAGGAGCATATCTTGCGCCCAGAACCGTGGTGATGAAATTCTCGTGTACCGTGTACACAGGCGCTCCTCCTGTAATTAGAATAAGTGCCTATACCACTTTCTTAGCAATATAGGCATCTTTCTGATGAATAAAGTTTGCGCAGGTAGAGATTCGCGCCTTACGACTATCCCTATCATCTGTAGGAACTCGGAGAGTAACCCTATGTCTCTTATTGGTCAACCTATCATAAACCCAGATATATGCATCTTTGCTACACATATAGTCCTGCACTGTGGTTATGTAAGGAGTACTATAAAAAAAAGGGTTATTTAAATTGGAACAAAACCAAGCGATTAGGTTAAGCAGCTTCATCAAATTGACTATATCAGGATATTTATTGCAAAAAAAATTCTAGCAATGTACAGCGAGGTCATAGCAGTCCTTAGGAGTTAGCAATGATCGCTCCATTTTCAGTTTTTCTTATATCCTGCGCCATGCTATACACCGTATTACCATATACAAGTGGCATAAACAATCCTTTGACGAAGTTTCTGGTTAACATAGAAAGTCAGAGTTTGTGCTTATACTTACTAACATTCAATCTGGTACCCAAGAATTTCGTAAGATCATCCAACAAGCACAGCATGAAGAATGGGTTATCAGACGTATTTGATCGAAGCAATACTATTTTCCCGTCCTACTCACTCTACTTTCTTTCTGAACCAGCTTTTTATATAGGCTATGCAACGTTGGATTTTATTGCACCACCACTAGTTGACCACCAATAGCAGTTGTTAAACCAGTAGCTCTAGATTGATAGAGCCCTACAGGACTTGCTTCATTAGTGAAATATCCTTTTCCTGAAAGAACTCCAGAAGGTGAAGATCCTGCAGGAGGTGTTAGCCTTTCTTATGAAAAAGATAAAGCAAGCTGTGTTCCAGGCAGGGTTCTTCTTTAGAAGAAACATTCCCAGGGCTACGATCTTGATTGACCGGAAAATAAGCAAGTCTATGTCACAAGCAGGGTTTGATTTCACCCGCTACTCTTCCAAATCTGATGAATAATGTGTTAAATTCGTTGCTGAGGAAGGGGTTTTAGCACCAGCTGCTAGATTCATCAGCTGATCAGTGGAAACATCTTCCTTTGTCTCCGGGTTAATACAACAAGTGTTAATTACCCAAGCATATGAGAAAGTTCAGCTTGTTGGCGTTTTCTAATTAGCGTAAGCAGAGCAAGCAAGGATAAGCATAGTAGAATGAGAATAAGATAGAATATAGGCTGTTTCCACGAGTTTTCAAATAGAAGTGTGGGTATGAAAACAGGAGAAGACACCTCGCGTCATCTCTTAAAACAGTTCGGTTCCTCGTGTGTTATCTCTCTCAATTGTCCTTGGTCTAGTGGTGTCTGATTCCCTCCCATATAGATACTCGTTTTGAATTGCTATACCCTAAGAAGGAGAGTAGAATGTATAGAATAGCGCAACTGGTCATTGTGTTTATTCTGCATTTTCATCGCAATTATAGCTCCTATTCCATGATGAAGAAAGTAAGCATCATGCAAAGAGAAGGTGTGTAGTGTATGTTCCGGGGCGCAGCTGATAAGTATTACGACTATAAAGAGAAGTCTGAATCGTTTATATCTGTCTGTCTTTTCTGTCTTCTTCTGGTGCATAAGAACTGCTCCTCGATCTTTCAGTGAATAGCGCATAGTAATTGATATAATTTGCATTTTTGTCTCCGATGCTGAACGCCCATATGTTCATTCTTTCTTTGCTTCTCATGTTTCCATGCTCCTTTGGGGGTCAGGGTCTCCTCACAAGTCACTGCTTCAGAACAGAGTCCAGAAAGGGATTCCCAGCCTTTATCTCTATTGAACAACACACTTTTTACGAGAAAAAAGAAATGAAAACAAAAGAAAGAATTTAGGAATGGATAAACCAAAAGAAAGGTGGGCCCTCCATTTAGGCTTCCTAGTAACACAAACGAAACCAAACTATAGCCAAAAAATCTCTAACTATTTCATAAATGCACCTTGTTTTTTATTCTTTTTTTAGGGGTGCAATGCTTCGTGCAACAAGATAAAATTTAACCGCATAGCTGCGACGCGCGGGAGCGCCACTAGTAGATTATTGGCAGTTCAAACTCTGGAACTAGAGAATCTTGCTTGCAAACTCTGAACTTGGGTTGGGGAAGTGAAGAAAGCAACGCGTAGATAAGTAAGTAAGCAGCTAAGTTAAGGCTAAGTAAAGACACCTTGTATTGCAAATTTGAAAGAAACCCACTCCTAAAATACGGATTTCAAAGACTTTCATGGTTTTCGGGGATTTGTTGCGCGTACTTTGGTTGGAGGTTCGCCACACCGGAATGCAACGAGTAGCAAAGATGCAGTTCACCGAAGCACTCTATACGATATTATGATGATGTTTCAAATAAGACATGAAGAAAACAGGTGCACTCCCTAGCTCATGCTTTTCTACTTTACTCGACTATTCCTAACAATGCTAACAAGTTCATACCTGTCTCTGAAGACTGTTCATCCCTTTCACAATGGGCCTCTTCCTTTTATACCTATAACGCATAGAAAAAATCCGCCTCTCTCTAAACCTTTACCGGTGCACAAACCAACTATGCATCTCTTGTTCTTTCTAAAAACCGTGAAAACTCGTTTCAAGCAAGCCATGCCTTCTTTTATCCGAAATCAATTCCTAAACGTATACGCTTCTCCCTGTACCTGTGCCTACTTGTTATAAACAATATTTATAGTAGCTAACCCGTAAAGCTATGACACATAAACAGGTACTTCTACCTATCCCTAACATGCCTACTCTCTATCTCTACTACATGTGACTGATCTACGAAACCTATACTTGTTGAGCTAACCCAAGCTACTTTGACAGGGGTTTTCCACGGGGAATCAATCGGTCGAATCCCAATTTGATCTAGTAGCACCCACGACATAATTTCCGGAATAGAAATCTTTTTGGGGGCGGAGGCACGCACGTGTGCTAAAAAAAAGAAACTTCGAAATGCCATAATAAATCAAAATAAGTAATACGCCAGCGTAGGACCTTTCTAAAAATCCATTTTGAGGGCCTGCCTTAAGAGAAGTCTGTCTCGGATCAGGACTTTTTTCAATAGCCTTGGCAGGCATAATGGAGACAAATCAACGGTTGGTGTGCAGGATTGACCACGTTGCTATCCAAGTGACGTAAAAGACACATTTTTTTCATGAGGGCTTTTAATCCAAAACTTTCTTTCTGAAGCAAATACTGGAAGTCCAAGAAGGTGGTTTGGCCCACCCAAGAGGACAACCGATCCACGCTCTCTGCCCTTGGGAAGGATTAATTTGAAATAGAAATCCAGAAATTTATAAGTAGTAGCCGGATTGCCTAACAATTGCATTTCTATGGTTCAACCCTGCGAGTGACAGCGTTCGCGAGGAAGTTCGTGAATTATACCGAAGCCAACGTCATGAAAACCCCGAATTAGCCCTAGCTGGATAGATGGATGGATCTATCAAGCCCTGACCTGATACAGATGTAATTATTAAAGAATACCCGGCAGGTTCTCTTTCGAAAAAGAAAGCGCTTAGACACGGAGTAAGTCAAGTCATAAAAAGAAAGATCCTCCTCAGTATGTATAACGATCTTCTGCGGAAGCATGCATCCAAACAAACTATTCCGGTGCTGACTTTACTTAGCTATCTTTCCCTGCGGCCTTGGTTGCTGGCTCCTACTTGAATATTTAGGGTGATGACTCATACAACCATTGGTCAGGGGAATCCTTTTATTCTTCCATTAGGAAACCCCTATTTAAGTACCGAACTATTTCAGTACCGAAAAACGAAGTCTAGTTTTGGGGGAGTGGGTCCCATCTTTATCAGAAATCTATTTGGAAAACGAAAGCAATAGGGGGATGTGATCCTTGTTTTTTATCCCAGTGAGTAACTACTAACGTTACGAGCGAAAAGGGCGAGTGCAGATCTTTCCCACATTTTCCCTTCTAACTAATGAAATCAGTGAACTAAAGTTTAAGTTGCCTTCTACTGAATCAGCTACTGAATTAGCTACCTTCTAATACCCCCTCCCTTATTGGTTTAATAGGCCGCCTAGTACACTAGCCCTTAAAGAAGAAGCAAAACCATCTTCTATGCATTTGTTTGCTATAAGTTAATCCAAGATTAAAGAAGAGAAAAAAACAATGGACTCTGATACCAATTGGTATCAGCGCCTGGTTCTAAAGCAATGGCTAGTGACGATGAAGATCAATCGAAGAGACTTGCGGTTGTCAAGTCGACAACAAGAGGAGCCACAATCCCGATTCAATATCCCATGTTAAGCGAAACAAACTACGGCATATGGGCTTTCAAGATGAAGATAATTTTGCGTTCGCTAGGGGTATGGTTAGTAATTGATGATGGAGACACTGACGATGACAAAGATCAAGGCGCCATGGTTGCCATCTCTCAAGCTGTGCCAGATGACGTTATGATGGCAATCGCAGAGAAGGAGACGGCAAAGGACGCTTGGGACGCTCTCAGGGAGATGCGGGTTGGTGAAGATCGTGTCAAGAAGGCACGTGTACAGGTGCTGAAACGGCAACTGAACAATATGCACATGGAGAACTCAGAGACAATAAATAAGTATGCCATGAAACTTACCACGCTGGTGGGTGAGATCCGCTCGCTCGGCACGAAGCTTGACGACAGTGAAATTGTGGAAAAACTATTCAGTTCAGTTCCAGATAAATTCCTCCCAATTATTGGAACGATTGAGCAGTTTGGCGATGTTGAGAGTATGTCGGTCTCAGAGGCGATAGGCCGTCTCAGAACCTTCGAAGAAGGGCTTAAGGGGCGGCTGCACTCAAAAGACGGGGGAGAACAGCTTCTCCTCACCCAAGCCGAGTGGGAGGCAAGATGCGCAAAGGGAAAGAAAGACGAGGGCTCAGCCAAAGAAAGAGAATCCTTATAGGAAGGATAACCCGAAGGGAGAGAATAGGAAAGATTTTAGAAGGCAGGTGAGTGACAAGAAAGAACTCTCGCCGGCGTACGAATAGAGTGTTTTCAATGAGTCGGTCCTCTTCTCATGAGTTCGGAATGGGGTGAATAACTGCTCACATGACTCCCGGTCCGGATTGATCCCTTGATCAGTTTCACCACCAGAAGTTCAACCTAACGAAGAAGTCATTTTATTCGAGTATAAATTCAATGAAAAAAGTAGAAAGAACACTGAATGGAGTAAGCCTTCGTAACCAAGATCAAAGCAAAGAAAAAAGAAATAAATAGAGCCCTTCAAAGAACATAGAAAGCGAAGACCACAACCTTCAGGGAATTATCCTCGGCTGTTTACTCTTGTAGAAACCTTGGTTTACTTTGAGTGCTCCTCTGCCTTAGTAATTATATTCATGTTAGGGCTCGACGAGGCCAGGCCCCTGATAGCCATAGCTTGGCTGAAAGGGTGCGCCTTAGGGTATCTAAGAAAGCAGCTAAGCATAAGCTTGTTCTCAAGTATGTGCGTAAAGCGGCTAGCTCTCTAGTATGGTAGGAGAGTGAGTAAGTGTTAAGCATAAAGAAGTGCAACGAAGTGTTTGATTGGCTAATGCAGGGGAGTGCGCTGATAAAGATGTGACTTGTTTTCTAGGTGAGAATACGCGTAAGCTAATTGGAAAGATGCTCTGTTAAGCAGAAGGCTTTGTTGTAGGAGCATAGTAGGATCCGCACCTAGCTACACTTATACTTGGTGCATAAACAAGCCACTTCTGGTATGATATGCTTTCACATATATGTAGATAGAACAAGAAAGAAGAGTTCATCAGAGCGAGAAAGAGAAAAGGAAAGTTTACGATTCGTAATGGAACGAATAGAAGAAAGTCAAGAAAGTATAGCTAGCTCTAGCGACAGACAGGGAAGAAGGCATAGGTAAGTATATAACGAAAGCAAATTGGCCCTTTCTTTTCCATTTGTAACGTTGCTCCAATATGGTTCTGATTTGATGCCTTTTCTTCTTTTATGAATTATTTAACCATTTTTGACACCCGTTTTTCGAATGCCTGGCGCATTCATTCAAACACTTTTTTGGATCAAATAAAGACAGAGACTCACCGCATGGTATCTACTGCCTTTCGTTTCGGAAGATCTAGTCGGATGCGCTCACTTTTGGACATTATCGCGCGAGCGTGGACATAACCATAAACTCCGCGCTTCTATGGTGCATGGGATTCCCGGAACGTTTTGCAGCAGGAGTGTTGCCAGCGGCGTCGAAGTTGACTGTACTGACGTCGACACCATTATCAAAACCCGCGGAGACCGGCTCGCTCGACTTGGACTCCGATATGTTGTTCTGAGTCACATCAGAGCAAGAAGTAGCAGGTAGAGACTCATGGATATTTGAGGTTTATGATCTTCCCGACAAGATTGGGCATAGCATTCCTACCATAGATTTGGTTTGTATCGTGAGTTGGAAGATGGTTGTAAGGCTCGGATAAACCATCAACCAGTACCTCTACGGATGTCTCGGACTTCGAAAAGCAACTCGCATACAACTACCCCTGGAAGTTAAGCCCACAGTTGATGAGTCAGACGCCGTTAAGAGGTCCCGTAAATTCCACCTGTTCTCAGATTGCAGGTACACAAGATGGGTGTGGTCGTAAGCCCCGTACCATTATTATCCAAACAGGTTGTGTTCCAGGTCATGGTCAAGCCTCGCTACTGAGCTTTATTGTCTGTCCTCCGGTTTAGATAGTACAAAAGGGATTGCTCAGAGCATGGGTTCGTAAATTAAAAACTTCCATTCTGCTTGGCCCACAAACTATATTGATCCAGACTATTCTTATTGGGTGGACTTACTTGCTTGGGTCTAATAGAGTCTTTTCGTTCTACACATTATACGTTACTCACTGGCCGCAGGATTGACTCTTTCACTAAATGGCTAGACAGCGGAGACAAGAACCACTTATTTGAATTAGAACTCTTAGGTCTTATCTCTACTTCTTTGGCTACCATTCGATCCAGACTTCGACTCTTCCACTGCTATATGAACCATCCTCCCATTCTTATTCTTCTATATAAGTATATCCTTGTGATTAAAGAAATTCCATGTTTCGTTCTCTATTCAAATATGTGTGAAATGGCTTCCCCTCGAGCTAGTAGAGTAGGTACACAGAAGCGAGAAATTGCTTATTTAGTTAGAAGAAGGATAGCCGAGGCATAAAAAAAGACTTTGATCAAGATTATCGATCAAGAAAAAGATTAAAGAAAAATTCTTATTACTAGGCTGCTTTTTTACTTATACACGGAGTTTCGCTGCCCGCCGCGTTATTTATTTGAAAAAAGACACGGGTCTGCTTTAAACATTTCATTTCGTCTTGGGTGCCCGGCCCATGTATAAATAGTCGAAGGGTTCTTGCTTTCCCAGATGCGGATACTTATGTTCTCGCTTTCATTACCAGCCTAAGTAAGATCGGGTCGGACCTGAATTAAGAAGGCTGGTGGATAAAGGGTGAGCCGGGGTATCTTAAGACTTTTTTGTAAGTTCCCCTTCCAATGAAGTAAGAGAGCCACTCAAGGACTGACTATTGATTTCGCTTTAGCTATTGACCTACAGCCTTAAACTTACTTAGGCTCCGGAGGCAGATGGTTTCACTCTAGCGGCTAGAACCGCTAGCCGTGATTCTTGGTCGGGGGAAGGACTTGTCTTTCATTACCTGAGCAGGCACCTTTTTAGTAGTTGTTAGTGACCAGTCTCCTGAGCAGCTTGGCCATAAAAGCCCTGCAGGCCAAGACAAGATTTTAACTCATATACCACCTTCTTCTGACTATTGATTGGGGAAAATTACCCCAACATTATGCTATTTATTTTTTAAAGTAGAAAGCTTTGTTTTTCGATGTCTAATATCGACATGTCCAAAGATTTTAAGTTGAAGCTTTGGAAGCTAGTAAATGGAAATCGGTAGATCAGGGATCTGTAGAATGGTAGGCTTTACCGAACGATCTTACCGAGATTCTCTTTTCTCTCCCTTACGCACCGGATTTACTAATAATGCTTATTGTTTCAGGAGGCTAGAAAGGCAAGTGGACCCAGGAAAGAATCTCTCTCACTCTTCAACTTTATGTCAATTCATAGAGAAACTCTGAACATTAGATAAATTATATATATAACGACCTGTTGGTTTGTCGAAGTCCAAAGATCTGAACCGACATGAACAATAGCCGCCTTATATTTAGAACTTAAAGCTCTATCATCAAATAAAGGAAGTCGATCTCAATCAGTAGATCAAATGTCAATCCAATGAATAGATGGGCGTCAAGGAAAGACTTGTACTAAAGAGCCGGTCCCTTTTGCTATTGCTATATGATATATATCTATAAGCTGAAATAGAAAGTCAGTAGTAAACTCAATGCGCGAAAGAAGTATTCTAGGGTAGTATAAGGATGGATCCATCGAAATGCAAAGATCCGAACCAAAAGCCTCTCTTAGGGGGCAGGCACTCTCTTAAATTGATAAGGATAAGGAGAAGTACAGCAAGTCCCATCTACGCTGTAAAGAGCCGAACTACCCTCCTACATAGCCAGGACTTCCTACCTGCTCTTATTTTGTACGAAAGTTGGAGTGAGAAGGAGAAGGCAATGCGTGAAAGATAGGGGGAGCTTCTTCACCGCCTGCTGTCTGCGAACCACATATACATTATTCAACAATATCACTTTACTTCAAATCGAATCGGGACTCCTGTGCGATCCCCTGCTTGCTTAGTATCGACTCCTTGCTCACTCTTCCCTTCCTTCTCAACCTTGGTCTACTGCGCCTCTGCTTTTTGACTTGACTTCGGGTTAAAGTCATTCGTCGTATATAAAGAAAAGAAGAAAGAATACACAGGTCTACCTTTTTGAATAACAACTAGGGAAGCTTTTTGAATTAATAGAGGGATGGAGCGAGCCTAGAACACTGGTAAGAGAGTATTTTTTCCAACATTTCTTTCTTCTTCGATTCGCTAGTTCCAGTAAGTGTTGACGCACTTTTTTTTTTCTCCCAGCCCTATTTCCAACCAAAGTGCTCGCAATCCCATATTGAATCGGAAAAGGAGAAAGGACTTGTTTTTCCTTCTTTGGATTGGAATTTATATTTGTTGGCTGAAACAAATATGCCCTATTTTCCGAAACCAGGATCAAAATAATAACCCTTCTACAAGTACTGCTCAAAATTCAACGAATATTCCTTCACCTCTTGAGGAAACAGGTAGCTCATTCTGGGATTGGGTAGTCCAATATCTACCTAATTGGATCAGAGAAGATATTGCTAGTCGTCTTCCTAGCTCTACAGAAGTGGATATGGGGCACTTCAATATCCTATTTATCCAAACGAACATTTATTTTTATTTTATGGTAATTTATTTTATCTGTGTTATTATTTATGTACTACTTGTTTGTATGTTCAAATACGTAAAAGATAATAGAGAGTATCTTATGGCAAAAGTATCTCCTAAATTTCTAACTAAGCTGATTCCATCAGAAAGTACACTATCTACTCTAATTCTAGTTAACAAACTAGGTGCTGCGACAAACTTTCTTGCACTCGGTGTGGCACTTACTTTTCTTTATATGAATCCTATTCCTGGTGATATTGGAAAAATTTGTGATGCTGCGATGGCCCACAATATTGTTTGAGTAGAGATTCTTTAGTAAGTGTTAATTTCTAAATTTAAGCTTTGTAATCAATTAAGTAATGGGTTCCGTGAAATGTAAAGATCAATTATTTTAGTAGGATTTAGCATATATTCTTATAATGCGGTATAAAATTAGAAAAATCCGTACGTTATTATAGTTATTAGGTTAATATCTACCGTTCTTTATAGGATAAGAGGTAGAGAATTTCTATACTTGTAATTACTACTCTCTTTTATGTTTATTATCTGCTGCTTTTTCTTTATAGTTGAGAATATATTTATTATAAAGAGCTATAATTTATAGGACTCTTTTTTTTAAAGAAGCTCATTTAAAAGCCTACTTTCTTAGTAGAATGAATTACTTAAGATGTAGAGTTAGTAAAGCTATATTATTTATTTATGAAAATTTCCCATGTTTAATCTATTTCCATTTTTTAATAAAGCCATTTTTAACGATGCACCACAACCTTGGCAACTAGGATTCCAAGATGGTGCCTCACCAACACACGAAGGTATTACAGAACTACATGATTCTATCTTCTTTTATCTAGTAATTATCTGTTTTGGAGTACTATGGGTGCTCTCATCTGTTATTATTAACTTTAACAGTATTAAATCACAACTTTTTTACAAATATGCTAACCACGGAACTATTATTGAGTTTATTTGGACAATTACACCAGCTCTAGTACTTATCGCTATTGCTTTTCCTAGTTTTCAACTACTTTATCTTATGGATGAAGTGATTAGTCCATCTATGACAGTGAAAGTAGCTGGACATCAATGGTACTGGAGTGCAGAATACTCCGATTTTATCAATGAAGATGGTGAGAGTATCGAATTCGATTCTTACATGGTACCAGAAACAGATCTAGAAGATGGGCAACTACGACTTCTTGAAGTAGATAACCGAATGGTAGTACCTATTGATACAAATATTCGATTTATTGTAAAAGGAGCTGATGTTATTCATGATTTTGCAGTTCCATCTATAGACTAAAACTAGATGCTATTCCTGGACGTCTTAACCAGACTTCAGTACTAGTAGAACGAGAGGGAGTGTTCTATGGACAATGTAGTGAGATTTGTGGAGTATACCACGGATTTATGCCAGTAGTTATCGAAGCTGTTACACCAGAAAAATACCTAGCTTGGATTGATCCCTTTTCTACCGAAGTACACTTGAATGTGGAAGAGTGTCTTCTTCTAAAGCATTTTTTCCTAGTGAACAAAATCGTCTTATACAGAACAGTTTACTACAAAACAATACCGTTCTGTACTAGAAAGAAACTTCTAGTTATAGGTCGTATTTATGAATTGGTTCACAATTGGCTTTCAATTGTAGTCGGACTCAATTTGTAGTTAGTCGGTGGTTCGAATAGAATATTATATTACCCTAATTTTAATGCGTAAAGTACTAATTATGATTATTGTAAACTTCTACTCATTTGGTGTCGTTATTTTTCTAGTACTAATAGTTCTAGAGCTAGTAAATAAATAGTATGGAAGGTTTAATGGAAAGATGGAAAATTCCGTAATTTTTTTTATAGGTGTTACTAAGGTACTTATTCTTTTTTATGTCATAGATTTCTTTCTATTATTTATTAACCTATATGAGCTTACTGATAATATTTTATATTTAAAAATTTCTATACGAATTTTTTACTACTAAACTTACTGATACTATTTTTCATGAAAAATAGAAGAAAAAAATCGGTGTTTTACTTTGGATTTTTCTAAAAAGAAAAAAAGAGAAATGACTTTTTATTGATTGTTATACCACCAAAAATCAAAGATGGCCCAATTTAATAACCCGAAAATAAAGAAAGAAAAGTGGTTTTTCTAAGGTTAAACCCTGTTTATACACTTTTAACTTTATTCTTAACAAGGATTAAAATCAAAGATTTTCAAAGCGCGATTCATTCTTGATATAACCTTTATCAAAAGGGGAAATCTATTTATTAGAAAAGGGGTATAAGAAAGAGATCAATTAAAAAAAGAATATTGTAGTTATAGACTTATTTACGTGCGTAAAGAGATTTTGCTATTCTTACTTCTTAAAGTTTTGAGTTGCCATTTTTTTAGATTTGTAAATTTCGATTCGATAAGAAAAACTAAACGCAGGCAAAAATAAAAAAAAAAAAATGTTTTCAATTCTATATAATCTACTTGAAATTATAGTTTTACTAGTTCCTATCCTTCTAAGTGTTGCTTTTATGACAGTAATTGAACGAAAAGTTATGGGGTCTATGCAACGACGAATTGGACCTAATGTTGTTGGTTACTATGCTCTACTACAGCCGTTCCATCCAATTTATCTAGCGAGCGGTTTCATTTCGTAAGAAATGAATGAAAACAGAACTATATGCTGGGAACTTCTAATGCCAACCAGTACGTAAGTGTCAAATCTGTCGGATGTAACAATGAATTATCAGCAGGGAATAAAATAGCATTGAGTGCTATGGTAAATCCTCAGAGATTATGCGTTCTGTATCCTTCTAAAAGGATAATGAAATAATCCACTTTTTAGTCGTTTCTCTTATTATTATTATCTGGTACCATTCTAAAGCGATAGCGTGTGATAGCCCTACTTCCTTTTCTGGCTGGCTATGGTAAACTTTACCAGTTCGCTACGGCCTACTATTCAACGTTTTAAAAAACATAAGGCAGTAGATCATTGTAATAATGTACCTAAAAATCTGGGGACGTAAATGGAAAGGACTAAAATTCCGTTTACATACTATGGATCTTCTTCTGATCTTGGTATGCGGTTTAAATACCATTACTATAACGGAGCTACTAAAACAAACGGTCACGAGTATTTGGATGGGCTAACTTTTCAATTACAGTAGTCGTAAGGATCTAATTCTACGTGAAAACTGGTATCTATCTCAATTTAAGCCAATGTACTAAAGAGTGCCGGTGTACAACCTATTGGTGTTTCACTACTAACACGGTCAAGAATTAGTGCAGCGGTCGAAAAGACTCACAATCTACTCGAATGAAAAAAAGAAAAGCACAAAGGTATTAAAGCTCTAGATAAAGCTGCTGAAATGAAAGGTATTAAGGTATACACTTACAGCGCGGATAGTTTCATACTTGTAAACGTTAAACCCTTTCGTAGTGTACGTTCTACATCGATCTCACCAATGACTCTTACATCTAAACTAGATACAGGTAACCCATTTAAAGGGTACTATTACTTTACAACTCCACAAGTAAGTAAGTAAACCATATAATAAATTCTAAGGAATTCAATAGAGATTTAATTTGAGTCGCGGATGCTCTAAAACTAGTAATTAAAGAGCAAGTTATTCCATCACAAGCTACAAAAAGCCTTTTTTTTCTAGCTCCAATGATTACCCTAATTTTTAGTCTACTAGGATGGGGTGTAATTCCTCTTGGTCCTGGTCTAGCACTAAGTGCTTTTTCACTAGGTATTCTATATTCACTAGCTCTATCAAGTATTGGTGTTTATGGTATTCTATTTGCAGGATGGTCTGCTAATTCTAAATATGCTTTCCTTGGGTCTCTACGGTCTACAGCTCAGATGATTAGTTATGAACTAATTTATAGTGCTGCCGTGCTAACTGTTATTCTACTTTGTGGAACTTTTACTATTACCGAAATTATTGAAGCACAACAAAGTGTATGGTATATTGTACCTCTGCTACCTCTTTTTATTCTATTCTTTATTTCAGCACTGGCTGAAACAAACCGTACGCCTTTTGATCTGCCGGAGGCCGAATCAGAACTAGTGGCGGGATTCATGACAGAACACTCTGGTATGATTTTTGTATTTTTCTTTCTTGCGGAATATGGAAGTATTTTTATAATGTCCACATTTACAGCAATTCTATTCCTTGGTGGATACAATATGTCACCACTCGCGGAGCGGGTGCTATTTGCTGAAGATTCTTTCATTAATCTACAAAGTATTGCACTAGCTGTTAAAGCAGTGTTCTTTATGTTCCTTTTTGTATGGGTACGGGCTACTCTGCCTCGTATGCGGTATGATTCTATTATGGTATTTTGCTGGACTGGACTTCTACCTATTGCCATTGCTCTTCTTATTCTAGTACCTAGTCTTCTAATTGCTTTTGATATTGCTCCTTATTAATAACTATAGTATTGTTTAGAAATTTCCCTTTATAGAAAAGTTACAAAAAGAATCAATGAAATTCTATACCAAGTTTTCGCGCGTAGCACTATCTAAAAGTATAGAAATTCATTATAGTAGATAACATTATAAAGGAATAACAGATAATGAAAAAAAACAATATAGCGGCATAGTATAGTTGGTCAGTATACTTCCTTTGCTTTCTCCTTTTCTAATAAATAGTAAAATTGAAAATCCAATTTTGTAATCGAATATATGTTTGTGGGGCGATCGTATAACTGGTAGTATACCTCCTTTGCAAGGAGGCTGGTGCAGGTTCAAGTCCTTTTCTCTCCGGTTCTACACTCTCAAAAATTGAGTAAGTCATTGTTCTACTATAGTATAATAATTCCAATCAAAAAATAAAAAATGTTCAAATTTCTAATCAGAAATATTTGGAAAATTTAAGCCATTTCTGTTTTCTCCTACCGAATTACCCTTATTGATTTTGTTGTATGCGTAATTCTTATTTATATTGCTCTACAAATGTATCAAGGTATCTTTATGTTTCTGGCTTCCGATATAAATAGTACGACACAACAAATATTGCGTCCTATCTAACATCTACAACTAGTAGTGGTATTGCTAACTGTATGTCTATTCCACGAAAGATTACACCTGAAATTCTGAAAGAACAGCAAGAACTGATGAAAATCTTTAATTCAATAGATAAACAAAGTAAGACCCTAGAAAAGCATTGTCGACATCTTCTAGAACCTCTAGAAGGCTCTACGGATTTTCCACAAGATATGTTTTCTGAGAACTCTCTAATCTTTCATATTGAAAAGAAAATTGTAGCAAAAGCAATTGGAGATAAATTTCTTGGTAAATCTATGGGTATTTACATGTTCTGTATGGGTGATAAAGCACTATCCACAATGTATATTGGTAGTAGTCGTTCACTAACAACGCGTCCTCTACATCATTTTATTGCATCAATGAAGCCGAATGCTTCTGGTCCTTTTTATCTATTTGTTAAATCGGTATCCATAATATGCAATATCGTGTACTTTATTTTGCACCTAGTTACATAGATATTTGGTATAACGAAAATGGTGTTTACCCAAACCAGCTTACCTAATTCAATTCTCATGGCCTTTTCTAGTTTTCATGTAGGAATTCTAGAGCACTATCTAAGTTCGGGCTAACTAAGTCAAAAGTAGTTGTCATTGGACTACTAAATACAATGTTGTTCCACTATATTATAATGATATTCGATTAAAGTCTTTTATTATTGTAAAGAATAATACAAATTTGGATTTTTCAATGTACTATGATTACTGCGAATGGAAAGGTATTGAGCCACTATCTGTAGATTGGCTAGAATAAATTTTGGGATTCTGTGAAGCTCGAGGATGTTGGGTTAAGCGTTGAAATAAAGATAGTCTAGAATTAAGTATGAAAGAAATGGAATATCTTAAGATTCTTAGTGATATTATAGTACTTTCAACAATTCTAAATGAAGAGTACAATCGTCTAACGATTACTAGCGATCTAGAAGTATTTTATATTATTTTTCTACCCATCTACTTACTAATCGATTTCTACTACCAACAATTGTTATTTCTTATTTCTGAGAACTATGTAAAAGGTATTTTTACACTTGATAGTGGATATTCGATGCTATACTTCACTATTATTAGTAATACTTCTGTTAAGGGTATTAATGGACGTCCCGTAGTAAAAATTACTTCTTCTTCTAATGATAAGGATATTCCATCTCTATTTTCATTTAGTCGTATTTCAAGTAAAGAACCTCATATCGTACAATTTACTAGTGTAAAAGCAGCACTATCTATTATAGAATATCTTAAACGTTATCCACTTCGTAGTAAATATGATATTCAAGTAGGGTTTAAAGATATTCTTCAGCGGATGCAACTTGGAGAACCGGCTAATTCTAGCATTATCCAATCTCTTAAAAATCGAATGAAAAATCGGATATTTTTATTTAAGAAATCTTACATAGAAAACTACTATACATCTTTTTAATAGAATAGGTAGAGTAATAAATATTTAGAGAATCTGTAGTTATAATAGTAAAATTTCCATTTTAGCGCTTTATAGGGAATGTAAACTATTATGGAAAGAAAAGTTGATTGATATTTACTATAGGATAAAAGAGAGATAAAGGATGAGAGACAGGTTCGAGTCCGCGCTTAGCGTGCCTCCATAGAAAATCGTGTTATTAGTAAAATAAGTCGAAGGATTTTTTACCACTTTTGAGGTTATTAAAACAAATAAAGTAATAATAAGTACACTAAGGTATTTGTATTTCTATTTAGGGACCTAGTGGACATTTATCTAATATAGCCTCAATAGCTTAGATGGTAGAGCGTAGAACTTAAGCTTCGTTCGGATTGGTTCGATTCCAGTTTGAGGCATCTTTAATCATGACTAATTACCTGTCTATATACTTTATTACAGAATGTCTAAAAAATATTAATATAAAAGTAATATCTTTATTAGTGGTATCTTTTTATCTTTTTACGATCGCTAGCTTTTCTCTCTTTTTTTATTCAAATACATTTTTTTTTTTTAAGAATGTAGCTAATTTTATATCTTTCTGTATAAGAATAGTCTCAAGATAAAAATACTTTCTATTCATTTATACAGATATGCTCTATTGGTTGGGGCGGTGCTCTGTAAAAGCATTGGCTATATGCCGTGGTGAGTTCGAATCTCACATCTGTAATTATCCTAAAACTATCTTAAAGATAGTAGACTTTTTACTTTATTGCCATTTGTTAAAGTATTAACATAATATAGCAGTAAAGGGATATATTATGTCTATAAAAGTTCTTTAACATAACTATTTTCATTATAATACGTTGAAAAGTGCGGACGCGAGGAGATTCGAACTCCTGGTTCTCGGGTGAGAACTCCTAGACTCAAGCCAGGTACATTAAACCACTCTGTCACACGTCCTTATTAAAAAAAAGAAAGAAATTCTTTTACTAGTGAAAATACCCATCAAAATATTCGTAAATATCTTTTTATATACCTGCATTGATATTATCTATAGAATTCATTACTTTCATTATATACTATATTTTTCTTCACAATAATAAACCACTACATAAATAAGAAAGTTTCTTGTAATTGTGCTCTTTTTTTTGTATTTATTTCTTCTTTTTCTAGGTTCTATATTTTATAGATATTCCAGATTTCCTATATACAATACCATCTGTATAGGAATAGGTAAGCGTAATTCCATTTATATACTGTATATACCGCACTCTTAGCTTTTTTTTCTTATAGAAAAAGAAGTTAGGTTTAGTGGTTTGAATGTAATATATTGGTATATTCGTAATTTTCTTGCCTCATTAAGCAATCAACTCTTTATTACCCGAGTTATTACCAGCTATTCATTAGCCAGAAAAAAGTAATATATACACTTTACTTTTTTTGATTGTACAATTTTCTTTATTCTATTAGAATTCTTCATAAAAGGTTACTTAGTATAAGACCTTTTCAAAGAGCCGAAGGCTTCTATAAATAATCACAATTAAATAAATACTATAATAAATAAATATAGAAAAGAAAAGTAAAAAAATTTCTACTATTATTTTATTTTCCATATTCGTTTTTGATCTGTTCGTATTCACTATTTTATGTAAAGAAAGATGGTATCGATACTTTGTATGGTTTGTTTAAATCTAATTTGCTTAATATATACAATATATTAAAAACCTTATTTACTATAAGCTTATATAGTATATAGTATATATACATATTTTGAAGGAATTTTGAATTAAAGAACGAAATGTTTTTATACTAGCTAGAATACTACTAAAAAATAGAGGTTGTTTAATGAACACATTGTTCTATCCTTTCACTTTCTTGTTTACTATAATTTTATAGTTGGCTAATCTCTTTATTGATTAAATAGGTATATGAAAAGAAAGAATCTTCAAAATAGTAAGAAAAATTCATTTATAATCTATCTATACAAAGAAGATTTTTTCTTATTATACATTAACTTTATAAATGAACATCCTATTTTCTAATATAACATATAAATAATAATGAACACACAAAATAAAACACTAAAAACACTACCACGAACACAGTTTTAATTTAAACCATTTCATCTGGTTACGCCTAGTCCATGGCCACTACTAACATAATTTGCACTTCTGATTCTAACATCCGCGGCTGTAATGTACTTTAACGGTTATGCAAACTCAGGAGCTCTACTTCTAGGTATCGGTCTAGCAACAACTATTGCTGCAATGGCTCTATGGTTCCGAGACGTAGTTGCAGAAGGAAAATTTCTAGGTGACCATACATTCCTAGTAAAAAAAATAATTACTATGGGTGTCGCTCTATTTATTATAAGTGAAGTATTTTTTTTAATTTCAGTATTCTGGGCATTTTTCCATTCTAGTCTGGCACCAACAGTAGAACTAGGTGCTCAATGGCCACCTTCCAACAATTAATCCGTTTGAACTACCTCTACTAAATACTATTCTACTACTGTCTTCAGGAACTACAGTTACATATGCTCATCACTCTCTAATCCAAGGTAGCCGACGAGGAGCTATTCTAGGTACACTAATGACACTTTTATTTGCAATTCTATTTACTATTTGTCAAGGTATTGAGTATCTAAATGCTGGATTCACTATTGCTGATGGTATTTACGGGTCAACATTTTTCTTCTCAACCGGTTTCCACGGACTTCATGTTATTATTGGTACTACTTTTATTGCAGTAGCATTCTTCCGAATGATCAGCTACCATCTTACTGATCACCACCATCTAGGATTTGAGGCATCAATTCTATATTGGCACTTTGTTGATGTGGTTTGGCTATTCCTATTCATTTCTGTATACTGGTGGGGAAGCTAGTAAATAAACACCCCCTTATACACCCTTTTCTTAAAAGTAATAGATCTTAGCTAAGAAATTTTTTTAGTAGTTCTTTATTATTAGATAAGGATAGGATAAAATTATTGTCCTTAATTCAACGGTTAGAATGTGTTTCCGATAAAGACATTATAGAGGTTCGATTCCTCTAGGACAAAAAGAATTTAACAGTTCTTTAGTTCCCCTTTGATTGGAGTAGAGATAATTTTCCATTTTATGTGTTTAACAGAATATTACTAAAGAGTTACATAGTCATAAAAAAGAGAAAAGAAAGTTTTTTCTTTTATTAATTAGAATTATACAGGTGTTGATAGAATTGATAAGTACTTTCCAATTTGGTAACTTAATTACAAATTGGAAAAAAGAAGGTTTCATTTATAATGCAAGGTAATAGTAAGAGACTGTTGATATATAGTATATTTATAGAAAAACACTAACTTTAATTAGGATTTCAAGTGCTAAACGGAAAATTTACTATAAAAAGGAAAAAAGAGAGGAAAATAGTAAATAAATACTTTCTCATAATATAATTTAATCTAGTAATTAAACATAATTTATGTTACATGATAAGTAAAAAAGAAAATTGGATTTATGCGACTACTAAAATCACATCCTATTCTAGGACTCGCTAATAGTTATCTAGTAGATAGTCCACAACCTGCTACTATTTCATATATGTGGAACTTTGGATCACTACTAGGGGCTTGTCTTATGATTAAAATTCTAACTGGAGTATTTATAGCTATGCATTATACGCCTTCGGTAGATCTAGCATTTATTAGTGTAGAGCATATTTACAAATCTATTAATGTGTTCATTAAACTTCGCTATATGCTGGAACTTCTATTAAGCCTAAAGTACTAAATAAAAAGAAGTAGTGATAAACTAAAGGATCATAAGGAAATATCCGCAAGAAACGAATAGTAAAGTTTTTTAATTAACGGTTCCTCAGAGACTATATGCGGAGCTTTTATTTACTACTAAAATAAAAGATGAGATAGTCCCAATAATGATCACACATCTTAGCACGTCAGGTGTAATGCTTTCGCTATATAATAAAGAGAAGAATAATTTTACTAAAGAAGAATTTAAGCCGGAAACTTTCCAGTTTTTTTTTTATCGAGTTATGTTTAGAATTAATCTACATATTGATGATGTAGAGATTCTTTACCAAATTAAGGAATTTGGTTACTCTTGAAAAAACTTCCGCAGTTTTTGTTATTAGTAGCGATCTTATTAACGTACTATTTCCAGTTCTAGATAAATATAAGCTTCTTACCATCTCGATTATCTATATTTTTGTAAAGTAGTAAAAAAGCGAAGAATAGTTCAGTATTCATCGATAATGATCTAACATGGCTAAAAAATTGCATTCAGAATATGAATTCAGGTCGAAAGGTAATTAATTTGGACCATTTTTGCTTCTAGGTTTTATTGAGGGAGAAGGAACATTTGGCTTGAAAAACCTGGTTCCTTCCTTTTGGAAAAAATGTTCGAAATACTCATGTACTTACTGCTATTACTAAGTTTCTAAGCTCACTGCCCACAGAATTTCCATTTAGTAAATATTCTCTAAAAGAGAATAGTACTCTTAACAAACGTACTAACGTACTTGTTATTTAATATAGCAATATCAATTCTATACATGATATTCTTGCTCTAACGAAGGTGAACGCTAGTTCAATTTCCATTTCAAACACGAAAAGGAGTGGATTTTGAGTATTGGTGCATCGTACTGTATATGCACAAATTTGGTTATATTTATCTTACAGAGGGTCGAAAGCTAGCTGTAGCTATTTCTAATTTTTTAAATAAATCACGATACAGTACTTCTATTAAACCCTTTATTGATATAACTATATTTAGTGCCACTTAGTCCGACTCATCGCCTTTGCAAAAAGCAATAAAACACTAAAAAAAATAGAATATTTTTGTAAGTGTTTGGGTTTATGACGGTCCTTTTAGTAGTAATGCTGACGCGGACTAAATCGTACAACACGAATTGTAGCACGGGGAAATCATATCTTTTCCGATATGAGTTTACAACAAGTAAATAGTGGCCTCTTAAAGGAGGAGGTGAAGAAGATTAGAATATTTTACTATGTGTTTCATTCTTTTATTATGCGAGATGTAAACTACGGATGGCTAATCCGATTCCATAAGATCCGTCTTTCTACTTTTTTGCTTTTCATTTCTTTTTCTTTGGTTTTTATCATCAACTAGTGTATTTGTTTTCATTTCATTAAACTCTTAAATATATAGTGTACTTTGGTTTGATTTTCTAAGGTTTTTTTTGAGGTTTTCAAAATCCACGATTCATTCAGTTTGCTTATAACTTCATATATTAATTTCATAACTTGATATATATATGCCATAAAAAGGGGTGCTTTTTTGGCAGCAAATACCGGGTTGGTTGGTGGATTTGGTTCGAAACCATATGCTCTACTCTTGTTCCCAACTTCAAAGCTATACTTACCTATAAACCCATATGCTTTGACTATAAACCCCTCCCATATTACCAATTCTAAAAAAGTGCCTCTTAATACACTCAACTACCGCCAACCTGAGCCTATTCCCAACCTGCTATCACTGTCCTACTATCCGTATTCCCTCCTAAAAGCTATACTTAGCAATACGATGAAAAGTAGGAGTCAAGGGAAAAGTACGAGTAAATACCGCAATATTCAAAGAAATTCTGACTTCTGAGAACACCCACTACGTTGTATTCAAACTTACATCACCTACGACTTCAACCATTCTAGTGTAATAAATAACCGTAGCCTATGCGCCCTATTAAAACTTATCCTCAGAGAAAGCTCTACTTAAATTCAAAGAGTTTATTTCCTACCCCGTGTCTAGTTATACTCCTCTAGTGGCCCCCTTTCTTGCTTTTTCTCCATATTAACTATCACTGCTCCTGCTTGTCCTGCTGGCATACTAGGCATGCGCATAAGACTCCACGTCATCCCGTAGCTGTGGCCAATAGTATGTTGTCTCCGGCAAAGCTCTTGTGCGCCGTTGCCCTTCTTTATCTCCGCTTTCTTTGCAGGAGGGCCGTCTCTTGGGTGGGTCGGTTCTATGAAGAGATTCGGCAATGAGTCGAGTCTTCGCTGCTATTAAACTAAAAGTGCATTTTCCAAATAGGGTCTCGTGTTAGTTAAGAAAAGATAAGAAATGAATGATTTTACAATGCTTCTTATTTGGAGAACTTCTGCCTAAGGTTTTCTCGGGCTTCCCCTGCTTAAGTATTTATTTATCATTGAACATCCCCAATTCGTTGATATTTTGAAAAGGCCTTTCTTACTGAAGAAGCAAGCCGGCGCTTGCGGCGGGCGGATCAGGTTGGAGTTATTTTATATTAAATATAAAGACAGGATAGGCACGGCTACCATCCCTTTTTAATTAAAAAAGTAACTACCTTCCTTTTCGAGTTCTCTAACCTAAAAAATGCTCATGTTTTATAGCTTTGAAGCTGCTTTTATGGAATTTCTATGTACCTTTTTCGCTTGTTTCATAAAGTTGCAAAGTTTTTCTTATGAGAGTAATGCTCCCAGGATTTATAAACTCTGGCGCGTCGAAGCAATGTGTTAGAATGTTGTGGAAAAGAAATAAAAACAATAGACAATTCTAACGATTATGAAAATGAAGAGCTTGTGCTCTGTGCTGGATTGGATACCGTCGAAGACTTTCCTTCGTTTGCTTTGGTCAGCGCTGACATTCCTTATGAAAGAAATCCTGTGCTTTTCTCGGGGCGCGGACTCCACTTTCTAGTTGACGGATCTTCTTTTGCTGGCGCTATTTCTTCAAGGCAATCGGCCGTCCTGAAAGAAAATTAGGTAGGGCTCCGTGCTTTTTTGAACAGACTCTTGCTATGATGAAGAGTGCAAAAATCATCAACGCCTTTCTTAATAGCTACTTAAATGGAGTTAATTTCTCATATCTTTGGACACCTCCTCATCATTATGACTTGAAATCACTGCTGCTACTACTATTTTATACTATAAACATCACCATAATTAAGAACCCTAATACGTTTTTAGCATTTTGGAAAACGTTCCATGACTCAAAACTTCATGCTGTAATTTACACCAAGAACAGAGATCCTCGAAAGAAGTAGGTCCCCTTACATGATGGAGAAGTAAACGCAAGAAGTATCTATCGCTCACCTTCCGCAGGATTAGCGGGGACCTGTCGCCCGGCGATGGAAGGTCGATTGGGTTCCTTGAAAAAGCCAAAATGCAAAGTAGAAAGAACAGAACGTGTACTAGGCTCGGGGCACACCAAATTTAAAGAGTGAGTTTCAATCTCAATTTTCTCATAGATAAAGAAGTTATATGAATTCTCAAATCAAAAACTAGAAAATTAAATGTAAATATTATGACACAATAGCATATATGCCAGTCAGGTCCAAGTAGCCTTACCAGACAGGATGTGAAGTAACCCTTCACCTAAGCCAAATTATCTCTATTTCTATGTATAGAACGTGTAAAATTTCAGTGAAATTCTCGTTTCGTTTCCCTTCTTATTGGCTGCCATCAACTGTTGAACATGAGCTTCTTTTCGTTTCTATTGTGCCCTTTGTACTAGTATTTTATTCTTCACCCAATTGTCATTGCCTAAAATATAATCCTCGTGGTTATTAAACTTCATGCATGCTATGTCTTATTAGATAGTGCTTTTCTGGCAATATTCTTGACCATGAAAGGTTGTGATAAGGTAATCGCGCACTAAAATGAGGAACTAGAATATGAAAGTCAAAAGAGAAAAAAGAAATGAATAATAGCTGAGGTTTCTTTCTTTTGCGCTGGCAAAGATCTGAGTGCGAGCCATGGATCAATGCTTCCCCGAGCATTCTCATGGATTTTGGCCGATAAAAGGAACTCTTTCATTTATGCGAGCTGCAAAGACATGGCCTGCCTTGGAAAGGTTCATACAGATATAACGAAATGCTTCGATCGGATTCCACACGATCTCCTACTTTCTTGGAAGAAGCTCTGGGGAAGGAAAAGCAAGGAATAGTTGATCTCATCAAAGGCTTTCTTCGTACTCCTGGGTTGTAAGAGCTTTATTTTTGAGGACCGGCAAATTCTCTTTAACCGTTACTATTGGCTTCGTCGAGCATAGCTTAGTCACGTTCTTCGTCACGACCTATATATATGTATACATGTAAAAACCTTTGAATGGAGACCTGCGGTAAAAAAGACACTAAAGAGCACCAATCCCTCAAGGAGCGAGCGAAGCTCCGACAGAAGATGGTTGCCCGTCGAGGGCAATCTTCTTAAAAGAGTTGACTCACTTCAGTTTAAGTTCTTCTTTTCTCTATCGCCAGAGGCTTTTCGTTCGTAACGTTAGTAGTTACTCACTGGTCTCAAACTTGAATTTCATGGGCGTTTTATGGCAGAAGAAAAAGGACGCTCGTGAGGGCTCGTTTTTCTTCCATTCCACCAGAAAAACTCGCAGGGAGGAATTCGAGGATTTTGCAAAAAGTCTTTTTATCATTCCCACTCAAAGGGTCTTCCAAGGACAACGATAGGACTCACAGGTTTCTTCAAAAGAAGTGAGGGGCTGCTGATTTGGTTTCACGCTCTGTAGGATTTGAACCCACGACATCGGGTTTTGGAGACCCGCGTTCTACCGAGCTGAACTAAGAGCGCTTTCTTACGACAGGAGATAAAGCAGTAAGTAAATAGATGATTTCTTTTCCGCATGTATGTATATAGTCTAATCCCACTCCGACATTTTTTTCCATATCGCTAGTTTTTCTTCCTTGTTTATATAATATATTTTTTTTTTATATATATTAATTATGCCGCCATTTTTTTCTTTTTGGTCTCACTCTCTCTCTCTTCTTTTTTTATTATTCATTATTATATATAAATACTCATCATCCCGATCCCCATTATCCATTCCCATCCACGTAGCCGAGTACTTAACTGCCTTCATCTCCGGATTCTTCCCACCTGTTCGAAAGGTGAATTCACGAGGGTGGGTCTTTCTTTTACTTCGAAAGCAAAAACCCACCGCAAGCGCCTTACTTTCTCTATTGAAATTGGCTCGATAAGCAAAACATGAAATGCAGGAAGGAGAACGCTTATCCCGTCCGAGCGGACAGCACTTGGTTTAGTTATTTGCCTTTTCCCTCTATTGCCCGGGGCTAGGCCACCCACCTTCTGGGCCGATCAATTGGTTGGCTTACCCCAATCTTCTTCCTCAAGGACTGGCTGAGACAAAGAAAACAGAAAAGAAAAAGCAATTCAAAGTGCTATCGATATTTATTGTTTTTTAGGGATATCTCATGTTTTTAAGAGACTTTACAAGTGCAGAACAAGATTTTGGCCCAGTGAGTAACTACCCTTTTCAGTGATACACTACGGCATGAGAGATACACGTAGGCACGTGTCCTTTGTTCGCAACATGCCGTAGTTGCTCACTGCTCCTAACAAAAGAGAACCAAAAGAAGTAGTAGTTACTCTTCTTTGTAGAACAAAAAGTGATAATTCTCCGTTTTTTTTTACAATGTTAATGAACATTCAGTTCTATATTTTGATATGTGACATCATAATGAAATTGACCGACTTTGGCTTATCAATCAGCTCCAACGCAGCTTTACTCCTGCTTTCATGCGAACAAATAGCCGGTCAACGCTGCTTTACTCATATCGGAATAAGTTGTGAAAGAGCCGATTCCCACCGCGTGCTAAGAAGCAGGGGCGTTAAGGAAGGCTTTTATATAATAATATTCCTAAATTTCCAAATATCTGGCCCCTTACACTGGAACAAATTGAGCAAGGCTGATTGGATGCCCGTAGTCAAAAAGATTGAGAATAGAAAGCGGAGTTGGAAGAGGAGACTGTTGTCCGGGCAGATTGGTCCTCTTTTTATCAGTAGTATCGGCTATTCCCCTCTATATGATGTCAATGTTTCAATGAAAAGGAACAAGATGAGTGATCTTACCTCGATTATATACTGAGCTGCGGCCGTGCGATTGTTTAGCGCAGCCCATTGAAGCGCGTGGTAACCGTTCCCATCTGCCACCACCGATTGCCCTTATACCTCTCCATCTGAACAATCTATAACCTTATTATAACCTTTTGAACCTAGCTACAGCTTCCTCTCTCCGCTCCGTCCAGTTAAATAAAAGTTACTAGGAGCTTGCCGGAGAGACGCCCGAATAAGCTTTGAATTGGCTTTCTATCAGTACTTATAAATAAGGTTCAATCGTCTTTGCAGCGTAAACTCTGAAATGAATGCCTTTAAGGGATTTAGAACTTATGGAAAAGAAGTCTTTTAAGAGTACCGACTACCCTTGGGCAAAGAGGCACTTAGTGACCCAAGAAAGACTACTACTAGCCTGGCAGAATTATGATCTATTCATTTCTATTTGAATGGTGTCTGCTTCGTTTTGGTTTGGAAAAAGTGTAAGGAGAACCGAATTCGAACTTCTAATACTGTCCTAGTGCGGAGGACCTACCTAATAAAATACACCTGGGAACTCTCGTCAGGATAGCCTTCCCCCTGCGCTCCGTGGTAAGATCCCTTTTCTATTCATATATCGGGTTAAACGAGTCTCTTTGAAAGAAGAAAGCACTACTTCCAATCAGTCTCAAGTTAACACTTGTGCCTCAGGACCATAGGAGGGACGAGAGAGCTGTGCTGTAAGTTCCTTAATAGTATACTTGGGATTTGAGTTCTTTCCTAAGACCTAACACTTTTTTTGGATTACTTTTTTCAGAGGCTTTTCCCGAGCCCGCCAACCAGAATTCGGAATGAAAAGCAAGCAATAGGAACAGGTACATACATAAGCACAAGCAATCGGATCTACTCGGGTCAGCACACCTGCTGTAAAGCCATCTTGAATAGGAAAGCAAGAACGGAATAATGTAAATCTTGTCTTTGCATCTTTCGTTATCGCCCTTTCTTCTACAACAGACAGGCCCAAGAAAAATATAATTCTACAAAGGCAGCTATGAAGGTCCTGAACCTGGTAAAGCAATGGTAAAGAAAGGGAGAAGGAAGGAAAGGGGGCGGAATTCAACCGTTCACGGGGAAGTCAAAGTGGATATGCTGCAGGCATAGAACCCTACCTTGCTATTATGAAGAGTGTGATACTGTAGGGGGTACTCTCGTCTAGTCTCGTTCTAAGCCTGAACCTCTTTGATTGGAAAAAGCCAATGAGATTGGTTCTACAGCGACTGTTGGTACAGAAGTGAGCACTTAGGAAAGGAAAAGGCCAATGGATGGGTTCAGCGAGATGAAGAAAGAGCTTTTCCAAAATACCCTTAAGTAAGGTATTTCGCACTTTATCACCCCCCCAGGCAAGTGCTAAGTTGAAGATAAGTGAAGAAAAGACAAGCTGCGACGATACGATAGACCAAAAATAAAAGTCTCTTCTCATGTTCCATTTTCCATTTACTTCAAACTATTCGTCTACTATAACTAACTCTATAGTTTTATCTACTCATACATCAACAACTAACTCCTCACTATTTGCTGTGTTAAGAAGACGTTATTAAAAGCTCCAATAAAACATGCTTATCACCGCCCTTTCTTTGAACCTTGTAAATGATCGAAGTTACAGATATGAACTGAGTGCCATTTGATGAGTAAGATCGAATATGGGAGAGGGGTATGGAAAGGATGAAGTAATGAAAGAGGAAGTCATTGCTAGTAGTAACGACTTTTCACGATCCATTGGTTCATATAGAATCCATGTCCTAGGTTTATCAAAAAACATTCTTTTCACTAAGCGTATATAATAAAAACAACCTATCACGCTAGTCACTACTCCCACTAAGGCTAGGAAGTAAGCCCCACAACCCAAAGCGGCGAAGAACAAATAGAATTTGCTACAAAAGCCGGCTAACGGGGGTATTCCTGCGTATGAAAACATTGTCATGGAGAAGGTAATAGCCAAAATAGGATTCGTTTTGGCTAGAGCGCCCAAATCCGCTATATATTTGACACGGGTTTGGCGTAATGCTAAAACTATGGCGAATGCATCTATCGTCATTGATGCATAAATAAATATACCAATGAGTAGTGATTGAATTCCTTCTATGGTTCCACATGATAAACCAATACAAATATAACCTACATGTCCAATCGAACTATAAGCTAGAAGTCTTTTGACTTTCGTTTGGGCCATGGCGGCCAGTGCTCCTAAGATCATAGAAGCAATGCTGCAGAAAAAGAAGATTTGTTGCAATGTACCTCCATAGGAAGCAACAATAAAAACACGTAACATATTTGCCAAAATAGAGATTTTAGGCGCAATAGAAAGGAATGCTGTCACCGGGGTGGGTGAACCCTCGTAGATATCAGGTGCCCACATATATAGAGTCAAAAGAGAGATTGAGTCCGAGGGAGGGGGAGGGGGTGTGATTTTTTGGGGGCTCGAGAGATTGAATAGGTAGGGCCCCACAAGTTTTTAATTCGCCGCGGAGGAATTCACACAAAAGGGAAGGAGTTTTTCTCGACGAAAAAAGTGCTCTCTGAACCGAACGTGAAAGTTTTTTTCCATCAGACGGCTGTTCACGTAACTCCACTCTTGGCTTGGATTATATATCCATTTGATCCGCTCTCGGCCATTCCACACGCTGCCTAGCAGAGACGTGGTTATCTGACTGAAATGGATGCTCTCTTTTTTAGTAGATGCCGAACCTGCTGCTCCGTGGGCGGACGCAGCAGCTACATGGACCCCTTCCTTTATGTTGTTGCCAGCGCTTTCCCGGGCCAAGCCGGAATTCTAAATGTTCAGGCAAAGCCCGAAGGCGGCGGGACCCTCGGCCTTCTTCGTTTTCGATGAAAAAGAAATCGACATCTCCAAAAGCGTTTTCCTTACCCAGTGAGTAACTACCCTTTTCAGTGATACACTACGGCATGAGAGATACACGTAGGCACGTGTCCTTTGTTCGCAACATTAGTTGTTGCTCACTGAGTTCAAAGAGTAGTTTATCACTGGGAGCAGCATTTTATTCTCTTCTAGAGAACTTCAGGATTGGGGAAGCATTCGGGAGGGGCGAGGCCTTCATTTCGTTGGTAGAAGCAGAAAGGATCCAATCCATTCGGCGGGAAAAAAAATGAACAACTCTATTTACTTGATTCATAGATAGACAAGATATAGATGAGATTTCTTTCTAGCCTGAATTTAGACATCCTTTTATTTTACGTCGAGATGTCCATGTATCTATTATTTCATCCCGATTCTCTTTTATTTGATTAAGATAGTTCGCACTGCTCATTCTCTCGAAATTGCATCTAATAAAATGGAGAAAGCGCAGATGGAGCCTATCCCCTTATCTTCTATATAGAACACTCATTCCTATTTCTTGATAGAAAGATCTTCGTCACGGACGAAGGAAGCCTTTTTTCTTTTTTGATATGGAAGGAATTCCTCCCAAGGCAGCAGCTTCCCACAAAGACCCCACCCATACGACTATGTCGCCTTTTGAATCGGCAGTAGATTAGGCTTCATAGCAACTTTCATTCTAAAGGAAAGCGAATATTAGTCAAGAGGCTTCTTTCTTGAAGTAACAAACATATTCATTTTTTCCGGGCTCCGCGCACCTTTGGTACTTCAGGCAAGCAGTTTGATAGTGACCAACTATTAGAGGCTCGCTCCTGTAGCTCGCGGGCTCGTTCATTCACTCGTTGGGCGGCGAAGACTTACAATTCCGGAAAGGTCATAGGGTATTTGAAGCTAAAGCGACAGTTGTGGAAAGCCGAAAAAGCGAAAGCTTGCTCGAACGAAAGGGACTATACCCTAAACCTCGGACGCGAAGACGCAAAGCGTCACTTACTTTTCAAAAGTCAGAAATGAGGCTGACTGAATCTATCCATCAAACCGTCAAGGAAAGGAAGTGCGTTCCAACAAGCAACGGATTGAGCTGCCCTGCGCGTCGTTGCGCTTTCGCGCATCCGTTTTCTTGCAACGAGTAACTACTAATGTCTAGAGTGAAAAGGGTAAGATAGGCGAAGCACTTCTTCAGCTTTGCCTTAGACTGACGGAAGAAAACGAAGAAGTAGGCTGAATGGAAAAAAGGAAGGGACAAGGGCGGTCGGCGCTTGGCGCGAAGGCTGCTGGTTCGGTACGGTACTAAAAGTCCTCGGACTTCCAGGCGGTTTTTCTTTTGGGCAGCTGTGAACCCTTGGATCTCGCCAATACAGCCTCCTATGGTTTTCGTTACCGAGATATCTTTTCTTTTTTCCCAGGGATTTTTGGGGTCATCAGCTCCCATGCTGCAAACAGTAAAATCTTAACCTTGTCGCTCTTCTTTCCTCGTGGGCAGGAAGCACACCAGCAGCGTGCGTTGCGTGATTCCACTGTGTGTGTTTTTTTTTTTTTCACTTGACTGGGTGTACAGTTGACCGGAAGAGAACTTCGATTCGCCCGGCCAGCAGGCGGGCTAGTGCTTATCTTGTGTGACAACACTACAGAGCGAGTAGCTCTTCTAGTCGGGCAGCTGTGTGAAAACACTCCAGAGAAAGCAGTGCTTTTGTGTAACATGCTAAGGTCTCTTAGCTCTGACGAGGTAGTGATGAGTTTCACGCGCTCTAAGCCCGGCCCGCGCGCAGTTAGGAAGATTGGCCGCAATCTGAGCGGTACCACCCATCCTACCCTACTACCTATAGGGGGCCGTCCATCCATCAGCCGCCCGAAGAGGAACTGCAGTGATCTTGAATAGGAATCCTACAGCTATAAAGAGAATCCCCATCAAAATACCACTAGATGGAGCACCTGTGATTTCGTATCCGGTCAAAATCTTGGCTAATTGATCGAAGTGGGTAGCTCCAGTAGACCCATAGATCATGGAACAAATAGGGTGGGTAGGCCCAACCACCACACTACACGTATAGACAGACGCGAACCCCCCTCCTTACCGTACGTGCGACTCTCACCGCATACGGCTCGCACAAAGACTCTCAAATCCATCCCGAGCTTTTTCTTCCACCTCTCCAATCCAATCCTCAATCAAACTAGCCTTCCCCAGTGGCTGCGAACGGCTTTTGTCGAACAACCTTGCGTGTTCGGGTGCTTCTTGCTTCAAAACTGAAGGACTAAAGCAGCACTCCAGCTTCGAAGCTGGAGTTTTATTCAAAACGAAAAGGCGCGCGCCCTCCTGCAGGCAGGGTGGGCCCTTCCTTCGTCTATCGTATGTCTCGCTTGGCTTCGTCCCGAACCAAGGAGGCATGATGGCGGGCGCGTGTGCCGACTGCAGAAACTACAAGCCGACGCCGGAAGCGACTCGCTCCTATTCTCGTCTCGTTGGGATTGGATATCGGTGGGGAATCCAAAACTAGAGATCGTCTTTTTTCGACAACCTCTCTAAAACGCATACGAGACAATTGAATGAACTTCACGGCACGGAAAAAAGACAGAGCTTCGCTCGGGTTGCCCCCCGGCGGCTTCCGCCTACTTTCTATTCTATGAAGTCTACAACAAGTGGGAGAGGCAGGATTCGAACCTTCTTTCTTCAGAAGAATCAAGGGGTGCTTCTTAACGCGGGACACTCTTCCCACCCGCGCACCACTCGTTTTGAAATCGTTGGAAAAGCGTGGCTTCGCCACCATCGCGCAGAACCGCGCTCAATTGAGTATTAAACTGAGAAGCTGCCTCTTCCCCAGCAGGCACCTTCTGGGCCTCGGATTCTAGGAATTTCTTCAGCTCCTCCATAAGAAATTGATTCCTTTCTGCAGGCGATGAGATTTCCCAGTTACGAATCACACGCGCCTTTTCCCCCATTTGATTCCCCAACTTAAAGCACCGAGCCATTCTGTTCACAATATAAACATGGACCCGTTTGGTCTGTGGGTCCCAATATTGGGGAACGGCCACTTCACGGGCTTCGCCGCCCCCGTGCGGCGGTTCCTCCACAGGTGCGTGGGTGGGGTGCAGCCCCCTGCTCGCCCGCAGGAGGATTTTCTTCCGGGCCTAAGTCGACATCGATGAAGTCATCGGCTGAACGAAGCCTTGGCGGCCCCTCTATTTGGAGCGGTGGAACCGCTCCCCGCGCGGGCTGATCCACCGCACCCGAATCTCCGTCGAGCGGAGGGATTTAAGCTATAGGAAGAAGGGGGCCCCAGGTGCCTTCGGATGTATCGCCTCCTCCTGCATCCATTAAAAGCGGACCGCCCGACCCCTCTAAACCGAGTGTGAACAAAAGCTGTACCCAGCTCAGTATCGAAAGGAGTCCCCCCTTAACCAGTTCATTCAGGAAACACGAAAAGGTCGAAGAGGGTCGCGCGTATAAGATCGATAAAACGACAACGGTGACTAAAACCGTAATCGACAGCCCAACCATACTTAATTTTAGGGGACTAATATTTTGAGGGGAGTGAAAACCCGTGACTATATCGTCCTGAAGACGGATGCGGCGTTGTATTTTAGAAAGTTCTCTGTTCCAAACATTTCCTGGAAGTAGACGACACGTTTTAAATCTTAATGAAGGCATATAAATAAAAGAAATTCTGCCTTTTACCACCCCTTGCCCGAAATCCTGCTTTGGTGGGAATAAAAAGAGACTTAGTAGAGATCAGTCCCCGCCCTTGTCCTATTCGTAAGTACCACCCGTTGAACGTTGACAGTCACTCCCAACCTTTCGATTCAACTTCAACCAAAATACACTATATATGATCAAATTGAAACAAAAAATAGACACTATTTATGAGTTTAATGAAATGCAAAAAAAAGACACTATTGTAGAGAAAACCAATTCTATCCCTTACGCTACGATCTCGTCCTATTTACGAGAAAACTCTGATCGTAGAACCCGCAACTGAGAGAATTCCTAAAATTGCATTGGTGGATCGATCAGACGGACATGGTAGTCATAAAAATAACTCAGCCGGAAAAAGGAACGAGTCCTTTAGGGATACACAGCCAACTACTACCAATGTCACATCAGATTACCTATGATATTCCTCGCGAATGGATAAGCCGATGAACTAACTGGACAACGGAATCAATAGCGAGTTTTGACTACCGAAACAATTGCTTCTCCAGCAGATATTCTGCGATTCGCCCTTTTCCTCGCAACTCTCTCCTAAGGGATTCGAACACAAGCTCTTTCGTATGCAAAAGTATGTATTAGACGGTCCCATGCTGAACCATGTCCTTTTTTAGCAAGGCCCAGACACAGATAAGATGCAAAGATCAGACTCTGAAGGCCACTGGTAGAATGCTAATTTCACGTACTACTATATAGGATAGTGTAGGTGAATTTCTCAACCTAAAAAGTCTACCACATAGGGTCGAGGTGCCTTTCTTTACTGAAAGCAGCTTGATGCGCCTTCTACCAGGGGAAGATCACCACCCTCTTTCTTGCGTATTTTTCCTCTTCTTTTTATTAAGAAAAAAAAGATACTCCCTGAGATATAAAGTTCTTAGGTTCTGAGTTATATATATGTAATTCCGATTGCCAATAGCTGCGCCTTCACCTATTAAAACTCCGTTACGTTAGTGGAGTGAGTGGTTCCGAAAACTCAACACAAAGAGGGGGTGCCGCCTACTACCCCAGAAATAGACTACGTACAGGGTAAGATCGCCGCGTAAACAAGAGAAAAGGCAACGAGTAACTACTAATATAATGTTGCGAGTTCAAAGGGGAGGGAGGTACATAGATATGGGAGTTGAGCGTGGCTATGTATTTCTCTCGGCTTCATCAAAATGGGGCCTGCTTCACGATTAACACATCAAACTTGAGTACTAATCTACTCCGGCGGAGGATTGAAGCACTCAGTTAGTATTCTTCGTTGCGCACCATCTCCTTGGACAGATGGGCAGATTGGTTTTGGCACGCTTGCACAGCCACCACGGGAGGGTTCAGAATGGCTGGAGTGCCTTAATTGGTCTTACGTAACGTTCTCTTATTCTCTTTAAGAAGGACTCACTCTTGCTTCATCTAAGGAGTGATAATAAGAGGAGTCTGCTAAGGCTTACTTTATAGCATCACAGCACTCGCACACCAGATCTTGACTCAGTTCTCTAGCCATAAGATGTGAAAGAAGCCATTACCAGTAAGTACTAAACAAGAGACAGCTCTAGAAAAGGTACTGCACGGATGAGACGCATGATCTAGTGACTAGGGAGTGTTTCATTCCTTCTTCTATCTATTGGCATAGTAGAAAGGGAGGAGTTTTACGCATCCGGAAGGCGCGCGCGATGAAATTTATAGAAAGAAGGTGAGGTACAAATAACTAAGCGAAAAAGATCTAAACTGACTAAACACCTTGGAAAGATATGACCTAGAGCTGTTATGTCTTCGTGCTATATCTGTAGTATTCTCAGATGTGGCTTCATCCTCTCTTGTTCGAAGATCAGCTTTCTGAAGTCTACTACAGAAGAATATGGGATTAATGTATCCTCGAAAAGGTGCCCTTATTAAGAATGATGGTGTCAGTGTGGGGTTAAAGGGTTTTTTTGAAATGCTGGATCAATTGGATGAAATAGAAAGAGGGTTTGAATCAGTTTAGTTTCCACAGCGAAAAAACGTAATTAGTAGTCAAGTTGGATTGACCATAGCATCTGATTTACTTGAGTTTCTGGTGATCCTTCAGGGTAGTGTCTATATTAGAAGGGCAATCTGGTGAAGCGCAGAAAGTTGGTGTCGAAGGTCATGTAGTCAAGTCTCCATCATATGTAGAACCTTTATTCCATGTGGAATCATTACCACAAGCAAGTTGCCTATTGTATGCGTTCCTGTTGGGTGGGGCGTTGAGGGTGCAGAGTCTAAGAAGTTTTGACCTCGTGTTAGGGAAGGAGTTGGCGGATATCTCCATCCTGGCACATATAACATGTCTCTTCCATTCCCATTACTCACAAAAAAGGATGCGAATCACTATTATTATAATTGGTCTACTATAGAATCATACGAGCCTTTATGTTGTACACTTACAAGCCTCCAAAGTGTTGGCTTACAAATCAACAGTGAGTTTGTAGGATTTCTATAAGAATCTCCGGAGCATTTAGTTTAAGCTGGTCTACTTATGCCCCCATTTAAGTCTCGGGTGAATATTTCCATGCTGCGAAGAGCGTTCTTAAAGGAAAAGGTTTCAGTATAATTGCAGCTTTCTAGGCTGTAGACTATTTGCGGCGCGTGTTCAACAAACACGATATGAAATATTTTTATTGTAACTAGCGTCAGCATACGACGGTTATACGTTATACTTCCCAGCGTTCATGGATTCTAGTAGGTAGAAGAAATTCTCGTTCTGGTATTCTTCACTTTCATGAAAGAGATCTTGTAAGGAGTATGATCAACTTTTCAAAGCCTAAAGATGCTGTGAGTTTCGATTATGAAAAAACATATCGTACTGAAGGTGTAGGTTCTCATCATAAGTCATTTGCAAATCGAATGGATGCTGTAGGTTGGACTAAACAGACCTATAATCGATTGAAATGAAAGGAATGGGGATTCCGCTTCAGCCAAAGAGAAAATACCATAGCATAGGGGACTACTCTGACTCTTTGAATCGGGGACTGGCGCATTAGGGTCTCCCTCTACCTAAAAAAAGAAAAGATCATTACGCTCGCTGGACAGAAAGGATTGAAAGGAGAAAGAGGACCGGCACAGAATAAGCATTAACATAATCTTCAGTAATAGTAAGTGGTCAAAGGGTAGGCTGGAAGAGGCTAGATACTCGTGCAAGAGGCAGGTAACTTCAAAACATACTATTGGCTGGCCGTGGTAAATAAAGAAAAGGGTCCGCGAGATAAAAAGAAGATGGTCAGCGTTCATAAAATGACATGGCTGTTTTCGGGTCAAAAAATTGACTCCACAGAAAGGGAAACCGCTCTGTTTTCCCACACAATGAGCATTTAGTAAATCACCTGGCTCATAAGCTACCGCTTCCTTTCGTTATCTTGAAACATAAACACAACACGCCCTTTCAATTAGAGCTTAGTGCGCAAGCGGAGGTGACTGACTCTTCTCATCGGGACCGGCTCTGCTGGTCTAGTTTTTAGTGCTTGTTTGCAGCTACTCGATCGATCTACTCTTTACACTAGAGTCGGAAACTTGGTAAGGCAGGCTGGTCACATTTGTAAACAATAGAATCGCCGTCCTCAAAAAGAATTTTAGCATTGGATGGTCGGGACTTAGAAATGAATGTGAAACTGGCAGCAGGCGCATCACAGAAAGAAATCTGAGAGGGGAGGTGGACTCGCTTCAAAGAGTTTAATGACCACTGGGATGGGACACCTACTAGCGAATCACAAACACTATTAAGTAGAAGAGGAAAGATTGAATTAACGCCTCACTATACTCATGAAAAAAATAAAATAGAATGGGATCATCGAAAACTGGCTTTAGCTAGCTTGGAAACAAAAGGTCGCAGGCACATCGTTTTTCAATTCAAAGAAGCTCGCCGCTACTAAGCTATACTATAGGCTATAAAGGTCTTACTTTACTGAAAGAGTACTCCTATTATGGGTGGAAACGCTCTACGTAATGAAGCTGAATTGGATAGCAGGACTTGACCAACTAGTCCAGGCGGGAGTGACGGTTGCCGGAAAATGCAAACAAAGAGAAAGGGAAGGGCGGACTGATTGAAACGATACGTATTGTCAAGTAGTCAGCGCCACCACACGAGACAAGCCAAACCAGGGTTTCCAACGATTGGTGCCGATCAGCATCTTCGATTGTCGTAGATAGACAGATCTTGCTTTTCTTTTGGAAGACAGTAGCGGTACCAAGGTAATCCAATGAAGAGGTAGACGCTATATGCTGAAAGGAAGTCTCACTTCGTTCGTTTTTTGTTCAGGTAGCTCAGTTGGTTAGAGCAAAGGACTGAAAATCCTTGTGTCAGTGGTTCGAATCCACTTCTGAGCGGGTCCACCGGGAGCGAGCCTACTGAAGGACGAAATGAGAGTGTGGGCCTGGGTTGAACTGAAAGAACTCGTTGGGTTGTTGGCTTCTTTCCAAAAAGCGGGGGGTGGTTCTCGCCTCCCAGTGCCCAAAGCAGGGGGCGATTTCGCGGTCGGGTCTTTATGGGTGGATCCTGGTTGAGACGAGGTGTAGCGCAGTCTGGTCAGCGCATCTGTTTTGGGTACAGAGGGCCATAGGTTCGAATCCTGTCACCTTGATGTGGTATTAAAGGGGGCCGAAATGAAAAGGAAGCAGTCACATTCTACCGGACGGAGTCTACCGTTGGTGTTAAAGGGAGAACTGCGAAGGAGAGCAAAGAAAAGAAGTTTGGAAAAGAACCCGAGGAAACCTTAATTGCACCCGGGTAAACAGGAAGATAGGGATCAAAAGGATGAGAGTAAGCTGAGTGACTTTAGCCTTCGAAGCTCAAGGAAGCTTGACCCTACTTTGAGTCTAATGAGCTAGAGTGTGTATACGAAAGAAAATTGGCTTTTCCGCTTTACTCTACTTGCTTACGTAACAGGAGTGTAGGGCACGTTGTTGTTGTACAATTTGACTCACTCGATCGACGACCTACCTACGTCAGTGTGGGTTTAAAAGGGACTGCACTTTATTAGGTTATTAGTTTGATTTTGATCTTCCATCATAGATGTTGTGGATGAGACCATGTGTTGTTGGAAGCACTTGTTGAGGCTGAAGGCGTGAGAGGAGAATGCGAGCCAGGGTTAGTATAAACAGTTGAAGCGACTTAGCAGGCAGCCGAGACAGGATCTCTATCACCAGATCGCTCGTCTGGGAGTGTGAAACTGCAGCTCGCTTTACTCTTTGATTCAGGAGTAGAAGCTCTTTTATATTATTTTAAAATAACTAAACTAATGAATTGAACCCACGGTGCTTTATGGTTTTGTATAAGTTGACATGCCAGTTTGCCCAAAAAAGCATAATTTGAAGCTCTCTTACTAAGGGCACCCAAACCAAGCACCATAGGCCTTTGGTTTACATAAAAGATCCCAGACCAGAAGAGAAGTTAGAATCCAATGCCTCGTTTCCCCCTGAAAGACAGGTAAGAACTACTTACCTGGATAGAGAAAAGAAACTCAAGCAGTAAGAGGACAAGAAGACCCACCCGGTATATTGGAAAGAAATGCCAATGAGTAGGAAGAACTTTACTTACTTTCTTACCGAGTAACCGTAGCTCACAAGAAGTCTCTGCTAAAAAGCCTACTTTGCCACCTTCTTCAATCCAGCTTTTTACTCCTGAGATTGTGACAGGAGCAAGCAGTTCTTTCTATGAAGCCGACTACCCTCTCATTTTGGAACCCGACGTCAGGCTTTCTCATAAAGTAGCTCCTTTTCTTTTCATTTCAAGTATGCCACCAATCGAGCTCCTTCCTAATTAGGGGGGTTATTCTTGTGAATTCCATAAGAGAAAGGCTTTTGGCTTTGCTCCTGGTTAGGTCTTTTTCTATAATCATTTCCTGACACTCATCTGTCTTAAAAAGTTTTTTTCTGATGGGCATTATTTTTTTTATCCTTATTTTTGATTTATCTTCTTCACTTATGTTCTGAGAAAGGGGCAGGAGGAATTTCATCTGCGCTTTGCGTTTGTGTCGTCTTTCTCAATGGAAACTTGATGTGTACCAAAGCGTGTAGGAGTGCTTTACTTCCCAAGGACAGACGTGCTTTTCTAGTTCCTTTAATACATTAACTGGCTAGCTAAAATCGCATACTACGCTTTTTCTGGTCAAATAAGTCCTTCCTTTGCTTCTTTGCTTTCAAGATTGACTACTCATGTAACTAAAGTAACCACTTATAACTCAATGACACACCTGGTGTAGAGAGTATGGTAGAAGAATGACTTCATAGAATTTTCTTAATCAAATACCTTTCTTATGTCTTAGAGTAAAGTACATGAGAATAATGCTAATATAAGTAGAGTATTATATTTACATATTGACTAAATTTCATTATATCTCTCTCATAAGTCTTTTGACTGGTAGAGTAGTCGGCAGAACTAGGCTTCAGGCTGCAAAGCGAGTAGTCGTGTACAGTGTGTGCCTTCCACAGAGCTAAGTAATTTCCTACCTATTTTATGGGCTTTCTATCTTTTCACTTACTTCACACGGCTCTTATTCATAGAAAAAAGAGACTGCTTAGCGCCCTTGTGTTGAAATCATATTCTAGATTCTTTCTGCATCTAGAATCTGATTTCATAAAACCAAATATATTGGAAAAAAACGAGATATTCGTCGGTTCAAAAGAGAAGAAAGAAAAACTACAATGTAGCAGCTACAGAAGTTTGAGTTGAAGTCCAGGTCAGATTAACATGAAATGCCAACATCTCAAAATCTGGTTTTCATACTCCATGCCACTGCTTCTCCCTTGGTCTATTCTCTAATGCACCTGGTTTATCTTCCAACTGCGACGAGTTTAAAATTGATTCCATTTTTCATTTTTCATATTCCTATTTTATCCCTTGTCCTCTAACAGTTTTCGCATCATGCTTCTAGAACCCTTCTTATCTTTTTTTTCTTATCTGTTTCATACCTCAGCAGAAGTTTGCTCTTTTTGATAATCTGGTCTGTCGATTTTAATCTTCTCATCATCCAACGGCTCAGATTTTCCTCAATTATTTAAAATACTGGTGCTCTTTCACACCTTCTTCTTCGTGCCAGTTACTCATTTCATCTCTTTCTCCTTTGCGAGTAATTTCCGCCTCAATCCTCATTTCCTCTTTTCTACTTAGCTGAATGCTATCTCCCATCTAACATCATATCTTTTCATACTTCATGTTTCGATTTATTATTCCGGCATTGTGATTTATAATCTGAGATGCTTTAAAGCACCTTTTATTTCTATTCCTCCATGCTTCTTGTTTTTGCTAACCTCCGGTTTTTTCATTCCAGGTTCTGATATTTGTGAAAACATCCATTCCGGTATTAACTTTATTCCTTTGATTAAATGTTAGACGTTTTTTTATTATCTGCATTTTGACATTTTTTATTCATTACTGTAGGCATGCTACTGGCACGGCTGCTCTGATTCTACCTTTACCTTCAGGTATTTGCTTTATCGTTATGATACGTTTTCATGTTGGCTCAACTGCTAGGTAGACTTAATCTGATCTATTTTTCACCCTATCCTATTTTGGCTCAATTTATCCCTGACTACTGTTAATTACCCATCTAAAAGCTTATTTATCCTTGAACTCATATCATAGTAAGGTTATTACCCTGTATTGAGATAAACTTATCTTTTCTCTTTTATAAATAGATCTCAAAGCTCTTGATTCCTCGATACTGATTTAGGATATACTTGCCCTTTGTGTGCTTTCTCCTTCTCTAAGCTTTCCAGAATCGTGTTGCTGGCACGGCTTTTGCTTTTGCCCTCTCTTCCTGGTATTTACCGCACTCTCTTAATATTATTTTCATGTAGGAGAACTTGTATGTTGCACATATGTTGAACGGATCTGGCTTGATCTGATTCTCTCTTTCTTCTATTTGTTTTGCTGAATGTACAAGTCAGTATTGGTTGATATTATATTCAAACTAAACTTTATCAGCTTTGTCTTTTTTCAAAATAGGTCTCAGGGCTCTTGACGCCTCACTGTGCATTCATCATCTCTGGGTATTCAATTTCTTCATACATTAAACACATTTGCCTTTCGTATGCTTTCTTATTTTATTATATTTATTTGAATTTGACTGGCACATCACTTGTACTGGTTTTGATGATTGAAACCCCATCTAATATACTTGCCAACTCATGCTTGCCAGTTCCTACATGTTTGCCAACTCTTCCTGGTTTTCACTTATTCTAAGCATCCCTGCAATTGCATATATTTGATTACATTCAGCAATTGCCTCCAAGCACCTTTATTCTGTAATTGCATGCTTTTCTGATTACATTCAGCAATTGCCTCCAAGCACCCCTGCGATTGCCTACAAACACTTCTGCAACCACATATCTTTTTTTTATTTCTTTTTTACATTGCATCTTTCTTAGTAGATATGTATTTATGGTGCCAATTTGTAGGTAGCTTAGAGAGATTGCTACCATCCTTCTCCTCTGACTTCGGCTCTTTCAGGTATTACCATTTTTCTTGCTTATTTAAAGTGGCTTTCCTGAGTTATCAAATGCATCCATATCTCGGCTCATATAAGTCACCTTGCCGTTTTAACCCAACTGAACCCGCAAATGCTATTAGTAATATTTACCTTCTCTTTTACATCAGTCTTTTTCCGGTAACAATGCAGCTCGTTGTTTTCTCATATGGTCTCTATTATCTCATCTCCTTTATAATTTTGAATGCATTTTCAAGCTTCTAGGAGCTGTTTTGTTTTTTCTTTTTTGTGCTAATTCAACCATAGCAAACTACTCTGCATTTTATCATATTACGTGTATTTCTTTTGGTTTCAGTTCAGGAGAAGAGCCGACCAACCAATAAGGATAGGCGGTTAGAGCCAAGCGAACGGTAAGAGTGAGCCTCAGTAAATAATAAATGTCCGGAAGAGCATGTGTGTGCGCATATAGTTAGCGTCCCTTCCTCTTAAATGATAATATGTTGGCTGTTGGTTCCATTCACTAGATACTTGAAGTCGGCTTATGTGATATACTTAATAAGCAATTCCCCTCGCTTTGACTCTTAGGCTGATAGAATTCCTCTAAACCTTGGAAATTTCATAACAGAAGCAAGATCGTAGCATAGACAGTCTTGCTTACTATCTCCTCCATCTAAGTAAGATGGGGTTGAAGGTAGTAGCCTAAGCGCGTTGAAGCTGAAATCATGCTACTTCAACTATATGCTTAACAACTATATGCTTAATAGGTCGATAAGCTTTGATTTGAAAAGGGGCTGATTCCACTAAGTCCCATATTGAATTTTTTATTTATTAGTGTGAATATATTTACTCCCCCTTTTCCGAATGAATATCATAGATAGCGCATTTGCAGTGCGGGAATTACTTGTCAATGACTTTATCTTTCCCACTTGAATACCCGTTCATAGATGGAGGAATCTCCAACTCTTACGTAAGTGAGTGTGGACTGACTCTTTTACATATTGCCTGAGGTCCCAGAAACAAGGTTCATTAACCGGCTAACCTATTTATGTGTGTGAATTACCTGGCATTTAACAACATCGGACTCCATTATTATAGATTGGCTTATTTTCAGAAGTGGTTAGGGCCCGCCCGGACTTAGTTCATTGGGATTTATTTCCTAGGCCAGTTCATTACTGGAATAGCACTATTGTATGGGTGGAAGATAATCTCCTTTCACATAGAATCAGAGTCAGTACATTGAAGTTTGTTCCGCTCTCATTGAACGAATGAATTACCCAGGGTGCCCCGCCGCCCGGTTTATATAATTCTAAGTGAGTGACCTCTAAACTCCGAGGCGAGTATTTATTAGAACGCCGTGTTCATCTCAACTATATTCTATAGCCTGTCTTTGTGTTAATTTCCTGGCTGCTTTTAGTAGTTCATCACCTGACTGACTGAAATAATCTCCTGGCCGGTGGATGAGTGCCTTTTATTTAGTCATTTCCTTCCAGGGTATAACTTCTCATTCCACTCTAGTTCATTTGATAGGGGAGACCTGGCATTTAACATTTTCTCTTAAGTGACTTACCTGGTATTTCTGTAACTTCGAGGGAATAGACAAGCTAGAAAGGGGCCCGGCTTTTTTATCTAGCATTTCCTCACCCACGGATTAGGTAGCGTTTCCTCACTCACGGGTTAGGTGATCGTGTATGTTAATTACAAGAATTGCTGCCGAGTGACTTGCTTGCAAAAAGGCCTATCTTGTATGTAAGCTGCTAGAAATCCTTCCGCGCCTCTTTCTTTTGTTATATAGAAAAGCGCACATTCCCATTGTATGGATTGCACAACTCGGATTGCTATTAGTAAAACTCTGTGCTTAAAAGCGAGTTTCAGTATAAAAAAGTCCCGAGCAAGAGAAAAACCCATTCGTTCTCGTACCTGGCTGGCTGTGTTATTTTTCACGCTGTTACATATTTGAACATGCTCATTTCAAGCTCCTCTAGGAATTGCATTGCTTTGGCTGGCATATTGCCCTAATTCCCAGACTTATATATAGTAGAAAGCCCTAGCCCACTTGGAAATGCCCCGAATCGTTTAGCATCTACCCCTCCCTATAGAATTGAACTGAGCCCGGGGTTGGGTGGGTGCGTGTTCATTTTCTCACCTATTTGTTTGTTTGACTAGATTCCCTTGCGCTTGGCATATGGACTGAAGTACATTTCCACCAACCAGGATTTCCCGCCCGTTCCACCTAGCTTGCCAAATTACTTCATATAAAATTCTACCTCCTGAGCTTTGCTAGCAATGGCAGTGGTTTCTTTTCCAATAGATAGGAAAAGCACCACCCAACCCACGACTGATGAACTGGAGAACAACATGACTGGAGAAGATAAGCCTCGGGATTCCGTGCGCAAGCCAATGGTCCGTCCATCCTGCAAAAGAACAGAGGCGCTACGCGGGGTAAGTAACAGAAACTTCTGCTTTCTCTTTTTATAAGTCGAACTCTAGACCAGGCAAAGTCCTTTCCTTTCTTGTAGCAGGGCTCCGTCCTACCTAATTGATTGCTTCATGCTCTTTCGGGTGGAGGCGCCTCTAATGGTTTCTTTGTCCAGAGGAAGGAGGACTTTCACAGAAAAGGAAAGCGGACGGGCTGGCATCATGTTGGTCAAACTTGACCTTGGCCTATGATAAGCTGTAGTGGAAGCGGCACAGGCTTGTCCCTTCGATCAATCTTGTGGAATTTACCTTAGTCTCTCTGCTCCAAAAGCCCCATACATATTGGGATGAATAGATTCAATAGCACAGGATAAAGCTGAGAAAGAGCGGTATTGATTGAGTAGGGAGAAATTGCAAAGCAGCCATAGGTTAGTTAGTAAACTCAGAAGCAAGCATAGGCGCGCAGCGACAAAGAAGTCATGTATGATATAAAAGGAGGGCATGCCTTTCTTTAGTAAAGATCTACTTTCTTCTTACCAAAGAGAAAGCCTACCGCCTTTAATGAAACTTTCCCTTCTAAGATAAGCATTGATGCGCCCACAAGCACAAGTCGAGGAGCAGCCCGCCCGTCCGTTCGACCCACCATGCAATCAAAACTCTCTGGCTACCCGCATGGAAGGTTGGACTAGGAGGAAGCGCAACAACAACAGGGAATACACCAACCGCACTTTTACCCACACACCCGGTTAGACAATCTCCGTATTGTATTGCCAACGGACAAGCTCGATCACTCATACCGGTTCCTCTGTTCTCCCCTCTCTTAACCGGCCCATTTTGCTCAAAAATGTGTCACTTTTCCCGCATGTTGCCAAACCTATCTTAAGCGTTGCCCTATTAACTAAAGACAATGATGTTATTGTTGAGTTGAACCCCTCTTCTTGTTTCGGTAAGGGAGGACCCGGGAGATCCTTATCAAGGGCACGCCGAAAGAGGGTCTATACTTTCGCTCTTTATTCTCACTCTGCTTTCCTTGGTGCTTAGGCGCCTGTATCAGTAGTGATAGGGCCTCGTGTAAAGTAATAGTGCCTCTTGTACCATACCAGCCTTAGAGTCAAATGAAAAATAAAAAGTGAAGAGACCTTGCAAGATCTTGAGAATTCTTGCTGCTTTTACTTAGGTAAAGTTAATCTATTTCCCCGGGCTATAGTTCTATGAGAGCACTTTAGAGAAGATGCCTTAGTGGGTGCTTACAAAGGAATAAGGAGTAGGTGTCAAATAGATAATATATTAATTTCCCTGGGCAGCATTGCATTGACTGCTGACTTCATCCTATTGCGCGGATCAAATCCCATCCCTCCCTGGTCTTTTCACCGTACTTCTAATACAGTAAAGCAAGCACCAAGCGGGTGCCTTTCTGCTTCTTTCAGCTTCGTCCCAATGGATATCAACGTGTGGAAAGAAGGATTCCCATTCTCAAGCTATGAACCTCGAGCACTCAATGAGTACTCTTCCACGAGATTGGGGAGTTTTTTATCTGCTTTTTCTGAGAATCGAACCTCAAAGACCTAACGATGGACGGTCTCTTAGCCCCTGAAGTATACGGGGTACCCATACCGCATGCTTGAAAAGTCCCCCACCCAGGCCCGAAGACTCCAATTCCATTCTTGAACCTTTGTGTAAAAAGGAAGGCTAGCTATCCACCTAAGAAAGATCCCACTCATTCCCACTGCTTTCTTGCTCCTCAGCCTCTCTTTCTGACATCTCGCGGGCATATGTTCGTGTCTCTCTAGCATCGCCTATACATAGACATAGATGTAGATAGGGATATGCATGCTGATTAAGAAACTTCTCGCAGAAAAACCTGCTGTATGTTATGCTATAGGTGGTGGCGTTCTTTCTCTTCTCATAGATCTCATGGCATCATTGATCTGAATTTCATATAAGTTTCTTATCTTGGCATTGACCTCATTAAAGTGCAATCGCCTCCTATGCTTAACGAGACCTTGAGTGCGTCAAACATGTACATCAGCATTGTCTCCCCAGCACTGGTGGTAAATCGACCATCAGTCTACTTAAGAAGATGGGCAAGATGCAATTCGAGGTTGATGGGGAAAGAGTGCTGATACCTACACCAGAAAAAACACAAGTGCCAGGTTCATGACTGATATCACTGAGGGGAAGAACAGTAAGGAGCGTTTTGGCGAATGGATGCAAGTCAAACCTTTATAGAAGAAGGGCTGGCCCTTCAAACGTTAGTAAGTAGGTGGATAATATACATGTGAAAGAGGAGGCCCATAAAAAACCCAAGAAGACAGAGCCATAAGAATAAGGAGCGCCTCTAATTCTCTTTCCCGGTTAGCAGATTGACTTAAGATTTGCTTTCTTCATTTAAGTATTAGGCTTTCTCTGTCGTATAAGTCGTAGTTGTTTATAAGGTTTCAGGTGCAGCCATAAGATGTAAACTCACTTATCAGCTCGCTTCGTCGTATCAGCTTACTAGTTTCTATGGTATTGCCAAGCTAGCTATGAGTTAGAAAGTCGGCGGCGAAGAGTGCAAGGCGCAGGGATTCATTCTTCTTTCTATCTATTCTTGATTCAACACACTCCCACTGTATTGTTCGAGTCGATCCTGCCTCCTTATTTTATTGCTTCTACACCAGTATTTCTCTCATTTCTGCTTCTTCTTTCGTTGACCGCACGCAGGCAGCACCTATTGCCGAAAGCTCATACCTCTTAGGATCCGTTCATAGACAGAGTGCAATGGAGTGGTATGTAGGCTGGCTGAGGTTGTTTTGGTACGTACTTTTTAACTAGGTCTATTATGGATTGAGGAAGCGGCTGCTACAAAGCAAACAAGTGAACCCTCCTTCTTCGTACTCTTCTTTATGAGTTTCAGTCTGTCTTGCTGATAAAGAGAATCTCAAGAGGTAATGAAAACTACGTAACCGAATACCCAATTGCTAATCTTATTCGCTGGCTTTTATTGTTCCTCTTGGCTTGCAATCTTATTCCGTACAACAAACCTTATAAGTAGAAGGAAATCTTGTAGCTAACTCTTATTCTTATATTATAGTTTCATTCTGACTGCCATGCTAATACCATGGAAACGCCTAAGCAATTAAGGAATCTGGCCTGAGAACTAGCTTCCTAACTGTCAATCTTGTTTGCTAATAGTGGGTATACGACAGAGAGGGCTAATTAAAGTATCGACGCGAGCCCAGCCTCAAACTATTTCTATGAATCCCGGTGCCCTACTTTCATTCTTCCTATCGAAACTTCTACTGCTTAGTCAAACTCCTAATACGGAGAAGAAGAATCACTTCTTTTAGTCTTTTAAGCGCCTCTTAAAACTGGTAACTGCTAACTCGAATTCTAGCTAAAGGGAAACGACTTGCTTGTTTGGAATCCGCAATTCACTACTTTGAACTTCAGCAAATATAATGTACTGTGGCATGAAAATATAATAGTATTGAAACTAAAAAGCAAGGATGATACGCCGAGTCAGTTCTTACTTTTATATCTTCCTTGCTAGAGCCCAATACTCTTGAGTAGAGGCATAATACTCTGTAAACGAGCTAGCAATCTTGTTACTTGGTTGCATTTTGACTCGAGCATGGTACGAAACCAGAAGCTTACTACTATTCTTATCAGTGAAAGAGGGAAGTCGGGACACTGCAAGCCTAAGACTCTAGAAACGAAAGATAAGCTTACGGCTCGCTATCTGCAAACACGAATTCAAACTGAAAGGCAACGAGCGAAGCGCCTTCCTTTGAACTGCCAATTCTTCCTTGTAAGCCTCCTATTCTTATAAGCTGCAGTCTGATATCCGACTTTCAACTCTTATGTCGGGCCTACAATCTCATAAGTGAGCTCTCGGATACCTTGCTTTGAAGCTAATAGCTGACCTTAACAACTGTACTTGCGGCTTGCTAAAAGGAGTGAAACTACAAGTCAATCGTGAAAGCCCCACTATAGAAACTGCTGGTACCGAGTCTGCTTTCTATCTGTTAACTTCAATTCTTATAGCAGAGTTGCTTATATCTTGTTTGATTCTTAGTACTTCCAGAGATACGATGGATCGGTCGGGAAGATCGAATACTTTCATTCGTACTTCTGGCCTTTAATCTGATAAGTAGAGTTACAAGTATGTAAACGAAAGCTACACTTGAGAAGATAAGAAACGAGACTTTATAACTTCACTTTGAGTCTGATAGTTGAGCTGGTAAAACAGGTAATGCCGACTCCAAATCTTCGCATTGAAAATCTTATTTCGTACAACATATCACCAATCCAATCTGGTAGCAGGCTTTCTTACTTATAGCTGATACGAGAAATGCTAAAGCCAATACGACAATTAAATCTTAACAACTGCTACGATAAGCTTATAGCAAGAAATAAATCCCATAACTGGCTTCCTAAAAGGCACGAACCTAAAGCTCTTATTTCAATTCTGCCTTGGGCTACTAAATCTTACAAACAACAGATAGAATACGAGGCCCCAACTATTAAGGTATCGAACCTTAACGACACTTACGGCTTTCGTTCAGGCTATAAACAACAACTCGAATAAGAAGATTGATCCACTATTATGATAAGCAAAAGAATGACAGGAACGAGCCTGCGAGTTGTAGTATCAAGAAACTGAAAGACGAGAACCTTCGGCCACGTCACAATAAAGCAATTAAGCGATCTAAGGTGCGCAGCAAAGAAGCTAAAATCCAATAAACAAGTGACAGATGCAGGGAAGGGGCAAGGCAATCCTGATTAAACTCATTCATCTTAAGTTCGTTCTTCTGATGCTTTTCATTAAGCGAGGTAGCGCCCACCCAGCAAAGGTGCGTGCCCTGAGGGGCGGAGTGAACGATAGCACAGTGAGCTGAATGATGACTCAGACTTTCGCTTTGGTTCTTAGTCACATAATACATTGCATTGGGGAAGTGCGGAGTGGGATTACTGAAACTCTTCTATCACAGATTAGTTCGTTCATACTAAGTAACCTAGTCACCAAAGTAGGCCGGCCAAGAGTTGCTGGATTGGAATGTCTTGGCACAGAAGAATAGGCAGGCTGTATACGAAAAGTAAAAGAAAAGAGGCGGGCTCAATTCCAAATCGGATTTCAATATATTGATATCTGGCTGGCTATAAATCATATTCTCTCTGTAGGTTATGTAATGTTGTGCTACGACATTGAATTGAGAGTGCATTTCGTGTGTTTTCGAACAAGAGAGTGCTTCAATAAGAAGTGAACTTGAGTGAGAGACAGGCATTTTTTAGTCTAGCAAGTATAGAAAGAATTCCTTTTGAGCCAAGGAAGGCGTGAAACGATGGAAAGGTCAGTCGGGATGCCTAGAAATATAACGAGTAGCGCTATAGGCAGTATAGTATAGTAGTCAGACCTGCGGCCTTTGTTCATAGATTTATGACTGTCTACCTATCACCATATAGTACCGTGTTCAGTAATTAGGGTAATCCTCGTTCAAAGCCATGGAAGTCAGACCCCTTAAGAAAGAGGGGCACTCGCTCGCAGTCGTAAAGTAGACGTGGGCAAGAAAAGACTAAAGCAAAGTATCTCACTCCAGGGTCCCCTGGACGTATAGGCTTTTATCGCTCGTAACGTTAGTAGTTACTCGCTGGCCGCTAAGGGCTTGGCAAAAAGACAATTAGATAGAAAGAAAATCGATTTAGCAAAAAGAAAAGGGATACTATAAGGAGATCAGGACAGGACCACCGGCCAACGTAATAGGGCATGAATCGGAGAAAAATGCAAACCGGGATCGTGATTTCAATCGTATTCATTTAAGTCAAGATCGTTGAATGAATGTCATCGAGTTCACTATGGGTAGTAGAATGCTTATGATTTATTTGAATTTTTCTTGTATGGTACTCGTTTGTATTTGGTTAGAGAAAGTTTTAGGTAGATAGAAGGAGAGTCAAGGGCAACTTCTATATCACGGAGGAGACGTCGAATCCAAACAGTTGAAGCAAGGGATAGGGCCTTTGATCTGTATTCTCAGAGCTTGAACGAGCGTCTCGAGTAACAGCTTTCTTTTATTTTTAGCAACTAGTTTTTGCTTCTTTCCGGAAATCCGCACGAAGGGAAACCTTGAGATATTCCCATCCCGAATCAAGGGTTTAGCTACTTCGCCCTTCCACTAATGTATCCACTTGACCGGGGAATGTTTCAAAGTAGACCTTCAAAGAAGCAACCTTTTATGTTGTAGCGTGTAGGCTTGTGGAGCCAACCGGGAAGACAAAAATACTTTTTTTTCTAGTCAGCGCGGATCCCAAAAAAGTTTCCCTGCCTAGTTCGACACCTAGTAGCAACCGAACTCAACTAAAAGGATACCAAATCCTTCCATCTTGGCAACGCTTCTTGCCTTCCTAACCTGACAACGCGCTAGCTGCACAGCTCTTTCTGCACCTTCTGAAGACGCATCACATTTCCCTATCTTCCACAAAAAGAGTGTTTGGGCGAGAATTCCTATTTTCTAGGAAAGCCATGAACGGGGATAGGCTTGGACTAGGGCATGTTGCGCTTTACGCTGCAAGAATAAGATGAAATTTCATACAAGTATCAAATCTATGCTTGTGCAATTTCGAATTACTTACCCGAAAAGAGATAACATAATTGCGGATAATATTCCCACGAAGCAAATCTCTTTCACTTCGCAGAATATAGCGAATCCATTCGACCCGGCCTGGAACATGTAAGCCGTGCTATGAACAGATGAAAGAACAGCTGCGATTTTCTTTCTTAAAGGTCAAGGGCTTCATCCTGATTGCAACTGATTCAACACCTTTGGTTATAGAAAGCAATCCGCATAGTGGAAGAGGCAGTAGTAGGTATGAACACGTGCAGGAACATTCGTACTTGGTTAAGCAAGCAAATAAGTTGGAAGTGCAATTGCCAGTAGTGCGCTCGAGGGGGTTGCGTAGTGCAATGAAGCAAGTCGGGTGGGTGTCACTAACTTGAACAGTGCGGTCTACTATTGATTTGGATTTGGAAAGTATATCTAGTTAAAATGAAATATATAGAATATAATAGAAGAATGAGTCGTTTCGTACTTCGACGACTTTCCTTGCGGAAAACACCTCGCCTTGTCCCCCTACATCTTGACCTGCTGAGTGAGCATTGCCCCTCCGGTGGCTTCTGTGGATAGAATTGGCTTTGCCATTAAATAGGAGTTGGGCTTCTGTACAATTCCAGAATTTCACATCTCCTTTCTTCATTCGATAGACCCAATTCCCTAAGTGAAGTTCAAAGTCCTTCTGTTCTTCTATTTGCCTGTGTAACTCCGGCAGCAAGTTCCTTCCTTACTAGTGAGGTCTTGCTTCTGCGTCTTTCCACACCCGGCCCCTTACTTCAATATATGGCCACACTATTCCACTCCTTCCTCGTCGATTGCCCTTTTTTCTTTTCTGATTTTTTTAGTACTCGATGGCTTTTCCACCTCGCGGTGCTTACACCTATCGCCTATCAAAGTTCTGTTCAAAAACCTCGTACGAGAACTTGTATAGAGAAGGATTTACTGCTTGCTAGAAGCAGTTCTTCCATACCAACTTAGCTGCCCTTAATAGAGCTCTAATTTGTCTAATTCCCAAAGCTAAGGATGCCATTAGAGTTCAGCAATTTAGACCCATTAGTTTGCTAAATTGCAGTTTTCAAATTTTTAATAAAGTTCTTGCTTCTAGATTAGCTTCTGTTCTTCAAAAGCTTATCTCTCCAACTCAGTTAGCTTTTCTTAAAGGTAGATATATACTGGATGGAGTAGTTGCAGCACATGAAACTCTCCATTCAGTTCATCATACTAAAGAGGAAGGTATCCTACTAAAGTTGGATTTTGAGAAGGCTTTTTATTATGTAGATTGGAATTTTCTTTTTCAATCCTTTGAACAAAGAGGTTTTTATCCCCTTTGGATTTCTTGGATCCACAAAACTCTAAGAGGAGGCCATGCCTCTGTTCTTCTCAATGGAAATAGAGGCATGTGGTTTGAGTGTCATAGAGGACTCAAACTGGGAGACCCTCTCTCTCCTTATTTATTCATTTTTGCCGCTGAAGGTTTAGTGAAATTGCTCCAGAAAGGTATGCTCTCTGGCCACTTCACTGGCCTAGGTCAAACTTGAAGTAATGGTCATCAGCTACTGTCCTTGCAGTATGCTGATGACACTTTACTTTTTATGAAAGCAATTCCCTCTATGATTGACAAACTTCAATGGGTTTTGAAGGCTTTTGAAGGGATCTCTGGTTTAAAAATAAATTCTGCAAAATCAGAATTGATAACCTTCAATATTGATCCTAATCTAGCTAACAGTCTAGCCACCTCCCTTCATTGTAAAGTTGGTTCTCTACCTTTAACTTACTTGGGTCTTCCCCTTCATTGGAAAAGACCCACTAGGGGTTGTTGGTTAGAAGTCATTAGCAAGATTCAGAACAAACTGCCTACCTGGAAGGGTAAGTTGCTTTCCTTGGGAGGAAGATTGACGCTTCTCAATTCTGTTTTGTCTGCCTTACCTCTTTACATTTTTGCTGCTTTTAAATGTCCTAAATGGGTTATTAACTCAATTGATAGAATTAGGAGGGCTTTCCTTTGGTCTGGTTCTGAAGGAAAGACTAAATATGCCCTTGCTAGCTGGCAGACCCTAACTTGAAAGAAAGATCATGGTGGATGGGGAATTATGGATTTGTTTCAGATGAATAAAGCTCTGCTGTGTAAATGGAGATGGAGATTCCTCTCCCCTGATTTTAGTGGGATTTGGAAGGACATCATCATTTCCAAATAAGGGTTTAAGATAAAATCTGAAATGTCCCCCTTCTGGAGTGATATTTGTTATAACACTGATATTGGAAGATTAGGATAGGGTGTCAACATAGGGAATGGAGCTTCTACCAATTTTTGGTATGATAATTGGCTCACCCCCCTACCTCTCTATAAAACCTTTCCTGCTTTGTTTAAAAAGTGCAAAAGAAATAATATTCTGGTTGCTGAGGCCTGGAGAAATAATAGGCTCAACCTACCCCTTAAAAGAGGGGTCTCTAGAGAGCTTAGACAAGAGAAGATTTATATTTTTAATCTTCTACAGAATACTACCTTTTCTCATACTGCTGATGTTTTTATTTGGCATTGGGATAAATTAGACTTTTATGTTTCTTCTATGTACAATTTCTTCAATTTCAGGGGGGTGTCTGTTAGAAAACATGATACCATTTGGCCCCTTAAAATTCCTTTCAAAGTCAAGCTTTTTACTTGGCTGGCTTTGCATAATAAGATTCTTACCAGGGACAACCTTCTCCATAGGGGTTGGCATGGAGACTCTCATTGTGTGTTTTGTGGTTCACAAGAGACAGTAGATCACCTTTTTTTACATTGTAATTATATTTATGGTTTCTGGAATTTTGGAAATTCCACAAGAACTTGTCAAATTAATCTCACCTCTTTAGATTCAGTTTGGAAGCAGTGTACCACTTCTAGTGGGGTAGATAAGGAAAATAGTTGTGTCCTTTTTGCTACTATTCTTTGGACTGTGTGGAATGAGAGGAATAAATTCATTTTTCAAGATTATGTCATGAAACCTTCTTTTAGCACTTATGTTACCATCTTGGCACTTTTGCATTTCTGGACAGGGAGACCAGCTGCTTTTGCAGATCAATTGAGAAATGCGCAGCTGATAGTGGTGCCTGCTGTTGTTTCCTCAGAAGATGAAGTAGGTACTGTTGGGGAAAATGCAAGAGATGATGGGGTTTAAACAGCTGCTACTGAAGAGGTGGTAGTCAATGAGGTGGTTGCAAGCACTTATGCAGAAGATGAAGATCTTCTGAGTCCCTGCTGATCTTTATTTTCAATCTTATAGTTTTAGAACAGCTGTCGTTTGGTTATACAGTTTTAAATCTTTGTTTGTTTTGCTCAGCTGGTGATGCTTGGTTGGGTTTAGGCCAAGTATTTTTCTGGGACGGCTGTGCTTTAGTTTTGTCATAGCTTTCTGGTTTTTCTTCGCTCCTGTAAATACTTTGTTCAGTTTAATAATTTATCTCGAGGATTCCCTTCTTGGGAATCTGTTGCTAAAAAAAAAACCTAGAAAATAAATAGTCTTTCCTCTAAAGCATCGGGTCTTGACTACGCACTTTTCGTCCTTTCCTTATCATACGCCCAAGCCCCCCCTATAATAAAATAAATAACAAGGCCCTTGCCCCTTGACAGCAGAGTGCAATTGCCAAAGGACATTGATTCCGTTATGAGCTTCTCTTCAGACAAGATTTTGGACGAGGTTTCATTAATCGTTATTGCCCTTTTTTCTCCTCCTATCGTTCAAGGAATATATTGGGAGCCCATCTGGAAGGTAGTGCCTAATGGTTGGATCCCTAAGGATGCCTAAGTCTCATTCGAACCCGATTAAGCCTCTTTCTTAGGGCTTCAAGAAAGAGCGTTACTCTTCTTTATATTATAGAATCCATTTTCAGTCTAGTTCACCGCAAGGCATGCTAGCCTATTAGCTATTCTAGCCAGGGAAAGCTGTCCAATTGAATGCATTAAGCAACATCGACTACCGCGCTTTGTTTGATCTACTATAGCCTGGGACAGATAGTAATAGTTTGGAAAGCAAGCGGAATCGGACAAAGTGAGTTTCTTTCTTTATGGATTTCGGTGTTTGAAATGCAAACGCCTTACCTTAATCTCGACAAACAGAATACCTATGAAAGCATACCAAAAAACCGTACAGACAGGAGCGCACAGTCACAGGCCACGCCGGAGGTAAGGAGCGATAAGGCCGCCTTTTTTGTTCGTAACATTATACGTTACTCACTGGATAAACTTCTTTTCTTTGTTCGTAACATTATACGTTACAGAAAGGAAGAATGAGAAGAAGAGAAAAAATACATTCACAGAGAAGGCATCCAGTACACACATTTGATTCATATTACAAGCAAAGAAAGGAATAGATAGCGACGTAGAGTGAAGGTATCTCACACCTGCTTTCCATACTCATTCCCTATTGCCTATCGTTACTATTTTCAAGAAACTCACTCACTACTAGTCATATCATATCTAGTAGAGTAAAAATATCATAAATATCTAGTAGAGTGAGAAGAAAGTTGATGCCAATTCCCTTATAACTAACTAATTGTCAGGATGGGATTGGAATCAGCTGGATGGCCTAAACAATGTGGATCTTTGGAAGAGTCGATCAGAACCTACTGGCTGCTCCAAGTTACAGGAGAAAGCGAGCAACGAAGAAAGAGGAGTACCTCTTTTTACCGAATGCTGATTCTTCTCATCACAAAAGAAATAATAAATCTCATATTATCACATATTAACATATAGAGTGTATAGGTATCAGTGTGTGTGTAGTTTACATTACTGTGCGCTCACCGCTTTTTCCGCAATGGAGGCATGAAGAACCTGGTTCGCTTTCTATCTTCACCTTATGATAAACAGATCGATCCTCTACAGCGATGAGGAAGGTCTAGGAGCTTCTCGTGATTTTTAGGGTAAATGGGTGGGAACATGGGTGCCCATTTGGCTTTTCCTTACAACAAAAGGAGCCTGCTGCATCCTCTCTTAGCGTAGGGGTTACTTACCTTCCACTCTACCACGGACGGATGCGGTTCCCCACTAGTTTTTGTCGTTAATGCTTAAGCGCTCACGCACTATAGGCCTATTCAGCTGTGCGCTTCTTCTTGATGCGCACCTGGGTAGTACGTAACTAGTGGTCATGAGGTTTAATTCTTGCGTTCTCTAGCCCAGCTCGGGACATCTAACACTTGCTACCATAGGTTTTATAAAAAATACTTACTGAGATGAGCAAGCTGAGTTAACCTGAGTACGCCAAATAAAGTCCCTCCCTTATGACACACAGATAAAACTCTATGAGAAAACACAAGGGAATGAACGCTTAGCTTGATGCTCATTTATTTTATCTGGGCGCGATTAGTTTTCTATCTTTTTTCGTTACCCGTTGCACACGCTATGGGCGACGATTACGTACCAGTTGAATACTGGCTCAAAACGCCGTCACAATCCGACGACAACCAGTTCCTACCCCCAGCTGGACCAGCTGAACCATCCAATCCTCCGGCGGCTCCACCGACGGCCAGCTCAGACGGATCCACCTACCCATATTCATGGATGCCACCACTAAGGAGTCGGATACCAAGTAAGGAGGGGTCTTGCTTGCTGTTCAACTAGTAAGGAACACACAAGATGCTGCTTCTAAGGTTCACCTTAGGCCATGCATGATCTCTTATGGTAAGGTTGTTGCACACTCTTAATGCCGATTTTAGCAAATACTGACAAACAGAGGCAGGAGAGGTAAACTGAGTATAGAACGATAATTTCTCTGAATCAAAAAGATAAATCACAAAGGGGCATGAACAACATATTATTAAATAATTCACTGAATGGTACTACACTATCAAGAGGTGAACTGAAAAGAGAAAGGTGAACTTTATTAGTAGGAATGGAGATATCTAGGTGCTCAGTTAGGAGAATTTTACTAAAAAGCGCTGGAGACGGATTGACTTTTCTACCGTTCTTGAACTATGCTAGCACAAGTTGAATGCATGGAATTTGAGCTAATATATAATATATGCTATATTGATCAGAAATTCTTGTGTGGAGAATGGCAGTTCTGAATCGAAAGAAAGTATGTGTTCCGCGGCTAGTGAGCCCTAGATACTACCACCAGACTTGCGTATATTCGAGAATTCAGTGAACTGAAGCCTTCAAGCACGCTGCCAAAGAAGAGTCCGCCTAAACCTAAAAACCCCCGCCGGGCAAAGGTAACGTTCCCTAGGTTCCCCTCTTCCCGTCTTTTTCCCTTCCTTCAAGGCTCGTCATGCTACTAGGTCCTTGCGGATTTTAATCCAAAGCGGTGTGGACAAGAAAGTTACAGAAAGTACTTGTATGGGTATCTGCCTTCCTGCTGCACGAACCTTTGTCCATGTAGTAATGCAGGGAAGGGGTCCATCTATCTCAAAGCTGCACGAGTAGGTCCATTAATTCTTCTATAGCATAGCTCGTATGTATGCCTTTTCCGACCAAAGCAACCTTTTTCTTCGTTATTAATCTTGCAACCTTCGGCCTTTCTTGTTCCCGATTTGATTTACTGAACTTACTAAAACAGATTGGATCAACCGTTGATGAGAAATGGAGCGCTTTACGAGTTTACTGTTTCATTATAGCAAGTCTAAAAAGATGATATTTTATTTGTGGCCTGTGGATGATCTGATTTTTCTTGGAAATAAAAGAGACATGATTAATAAGTTGAAGTTGGAAATGACAAAGGAGTTTTAGATGCCCGATTTGGGTCTCATGTCTTATTTTTGGGGGTTAGAAGTGAGGCAGGACACATCTGGAATTTTTGTGGCACAAGAAGCATATGCAAAGGAGGTTTTCAAGAAGTTGAAAATGGAGGACTGTAATCCAGTAAGCACCCCCGTTGAGAGTGGTACAAAACTGTCTCGATATGATGAAGGCAAGGCAGTTGATGCAACACTGCACAGAAGTTGAGTTGGAAGTTTGCGTTATCTTACATGCACAAGGCCAGATATTGCATATGGAGTCGGCTTGGTGAGCCGGTATATGGAGGAGCCGAAAATGCCGCATTGGAAAGCCATAAAGCGAATTCTTCAATATGTAAAAGGTACATTATCTCATGGCTTATTTTCTTCTCATACTAATGAGGTGTATCTTGTGGGATATTCCGATAGTGATTGGAGTGGAGATTTGGATGATAGAAAGAGTACTTCGGGTTTGGTATTTTTCATGGGAAGCACGCCATTTACATGGTTCTCGAAGAAACAGCCGATTGTTACTTTGTAAACTTGTGAAGCGGAGTATGTTGTCGCATCATCATGCGTATGTAACTCTCTATGGCTATGCAAGTTACTGAAGGAGATGAATTTTTGGCAAGAGAAGGCAACGAAATTCGAGTGGATAATAAGTCAGCAAATGAATTAGCGAAGAACCCAGTACATCATGAAAGAAGCAAGCACATTGATGTGCGTTTTCATTTCATACGGGAGCATGTGAAGAATGGTGATGTGGAGATGACTCATGTGGCGAGTCGTGACCAAGTGGCAGACATATTTACTAAACCATTACCAGCAGAGTTGTTCAACAAATTGAAGAAGTTGCTAGGGATGCAAGTCAGAAAATAATGAAGTTTCAGAGGGGATGTTGGAAAGTGTAAACTTAATTAGTGGCTGGGTAGTTTAATGAACTAGTTAAGTCAAGGAGTAAAGTCTTCAGTCTTTCATAGGAAATATAAATTCGTATTTGGGAAACCGGGTATATTAATGAGAAGCTGAAATGTCTTTTAGTGAGAGTAGAGAGTACAGAAACGTCTTATGGGGCAATATAATGTATAGTTTTTCTTTTGATTGTAAGAGAGACTAAGATAGATAGAAAATACTCCAGTTGAATGAAATTCTCATAATTTTCAGTTAAGAGATTGTTCTCTCTTCCACTACTAAATTCCCACTAAAATTCTCAAATATTCAACAAGATCCTTACATATTCAACGTGGATTTCTCCACCTTCCCGTTAGAGGCATTGAAACTAGGAAAAACTCCTTCCGGGATCCGTGCACGTACTACTCGGAATTCAAGGGGGAGGTCAGTCAATAAGAAGCGACCCATTCCTTGCCAAGGAGCTTTTAGCTAGATGTATTCCTCTTATTTGGGACAGTTTGTCCACAATTTCACACAGTTCCAGCCAGACTCCAATTCTGGCATGATAACAGGGGCTTTGGCTTCCTTAAATAAGACTTCAGCACACTCTTCTCTTTTGTAACCAATACTTCTACTGCAGAAAGTGTGGATGGCTTTCTCTCTGACAGTAGCCTGAAACTCACCTTTGCTGCTGAATTGTCAGATGAGGCTGCAGACAGACCCACTTGCCCAGCTTAGAAAAGAGGTTCATCACATCCAGCTGGCTAACAACTCCCAATATAAAATTGAGTGGAAAGGGAAAGGTTTCCTTCGGCCTGGGTTTTTATTCTTTTTCTTTGCTTTGCTTCCGAACTCCGTAGCTTTCTTTTACTTGCTCCAGTCGTTCTCAACAGTACAGTTGCTTGGAAGGAGGACCCATTCCAAACCGGCGCAAATCTCTTTCTATTTATACACTCTCGAGGTGAACAGATGTAACCATTGGCTCTCTGACCTCAGGGGGTTCGCTATGCGTACGAGAGGTTTTAATTCTATCTACGTGAACAATGACATTGATGCGTGTGAGGCCACATTCGTACCATCATTGCCAGCATCCCCTGAATTTCTCTACAAATGTTGTGCAGCTCTTTGGGAGTTCGAGGAGAAGACGGACACTCCCTGGTAGGTTTCGGTGTCCGGATTGTTGAGCTGGACTCCGAGGTTTTGCCTTATTTGGGTCTGCAAAGGGGCTGGTGTGTTTCAAAGAAAGAATGAAACTCAAAGGAATGGAGTAAACAAAGTTTATTTCAAGGTGAGTTGCCGCTGATTGAAGGCGAGTGCGAGAGCAGAAGAAGCAGCACCACCTGAGCCAAGTGCATCGTTCCGACACCCTATGGTGACACGTACACCGGATGGGACCCATCGTGCTAACTAACTAAGGTGGTCGTCCCTACTTCACTACTCACTGCTCGGCATCCTCGCCTAGCACCAGTCATTTGTCCCTAATCTTTTGAGGCTGAGATGGGCTCTGACAGTTGTTAGTCGTTTACGAGTTATGAAGCCGCATCCGCATGAGTGTTTACTCTATTATTAAAGTTAAGTGAGTGCTTCGTGAAAATAGTGTCAAATTCATCTCTCTTTCTGTTTCGAAATATTCCCTGCTGGCTGCTTTGTTCACTGAAAGTCTCGTTATTCATAGAGGTCCTACCTTTCATATTATTTATGAATTGGATCCAAGCTCCCTGATAAAGAGTAAGATCGACAAAACATCACTGAAATAAGTATAATAAGTATGGAGTAGGAGGCCAAGATGCCTCTTGGCTGGGGATGGTGGAAGGAAGCTTGTAAAATGTAATTACGTAATTTAACGAAGATAGATAACTAAAAATGGATAAGAAAAGAATAAATAGATTATTTTGGAATGTGGAAGTTTTTTTTCGGCTGTTTGTTCGTTTCCATTTCTATGTGTTGGGGAATGGTTCAAGTTGGGAAATAAACCATGTATTTTGAACTTCTCGGCTTTGGGTGGGAATAAGTCAAAACAAATTAGATAGACACCATAGTGTGCTTTTCTTCTTTCTGGTAGGGAAGTTGTATCTAAACGTAGGTTATTATAACTTTGTTTTGAATGCTCAATTTGAACTAGAGGATTCTCGATCAAACTGGAGAATTAGTGGCTTTTTTCACCCAACTTATACTAAGGTGTGAGCCTTGGTAAGAACTTTGACAACAAACAATTTCGTAAATGATGACGTGTCGATACGTTCGATACCTCAATATAGTAAGTTAGGTTCGAGCAATGAGGGCGGCACCATGCTCTTTTAGTGGTATAGTTTATCTTTCCAGTAGACAGATGCGCGAGATTTTCACGAGGGATTGCGGGTGGTACGAGACAAAAAGGGATAGATTTTTTACATCCTCTTGTAGATTTTAGGTTGGGAAATACTAAAGGTATCGGGCAAACGCAGGCGTCCTACTACGTAGGAACAAAACTCTCGCGGCGGTAGGCGGGCGAGGAGCGGGAGTGTGGGCCTCGCCAATTTTGTTCTTCTTTGATCTGGGAAAATTCAATGTGATATTATAATATGATAAGGTGTTTCATATGATGGTGGAACTTAAAGGCAAAGGGAAGGGGGTACTTTGATTCGGGAGCAATCCCCATTAGTGATAGGGCAAAGGGGGGTAAAATTCTGAGTGCTTCTATGTGCACTGGTCTGGTGTGGACTTACACGGATATGAGTTGGAAAATTCTTTTAGGCTTTTAGAGATCAATGGGTTTTACATGATATTGGGCATGGATTGGTTGAGAAGAGTGTTAGAGATACATGTGTGAAGATAGTCTCTGACGTGTTGAGAAGAGCGTTAGAGATGTGATGAATAGCGGATGTTGCAATTAGGGTGGTTTAATTTCCGCCAATGGTCACCGAAGAATGGGTGAGTGAAGCCGATGTGAGCAATGACTCACGTGCCTGTGCAATCTCAGGAGAAGAGAACCAGTGACACAACGAGGGGGTTGCTGGAGAAAAGTTTAAGACCATGAAGATTTAGTATGGAACCACAAGAGAAGAAGCGGTGAAAAACCGCGTGTGAGTGTGGAGCGGAAGGATAAGATATGACGACCATCGAAAGCAGCAAGTTACGTCCCCGCGTGCTAGCTTGATAAGGGAAAAGAAAGATGAGATTCCGATTGAAGATGAATCATCACCGATGCAAGATTGAAGGAAAATTCAAATTAAGAAAATGGAGTGATTCAAAACTGAATTTGAATTAGGGAAAATCGTCCAAGTTAATTGCATAATGTATTTTGGTTTTATAGATGAGTTAATTGTTTAGAAACTATAGGAGCATCTTGGGTTGTGCAAGTCATGCACTTAGATTTTGGTGTGATTAAATGGTATTTCATATATTTAGGAAGTTGAGGAGCGCAGCGTTGAGTTTATATAAACAGATATAGTGGCTGGATGTATGTGTAGCAAGTCAGAAAAGAGAATAGATATAAAAGTAGCAAAGGGAAAGCGTAGTTTGGCTTCCGAGCAAGCAGAGCAAAGAAAGTATAGTCCTCTTTACGAGCCTCATAGTTGGTATAGTCAAGAAAGTAGGGCGGAGTGTAAGGCTTGGAAAGCAAGAAAGGGACCTGATTGGCCTTAAAAGAAGTAGTGCGAAGTGTCAAAGCAAAGAAAGGAGGGAGAAAGGACTCAGGAAGAACTTTTTAACGAATGCCCTCAGCTGTATGAGCCAGAGAGAGTAGGTCTTGCTTCTGTCGACTCAATAAAAGCAGAAAAATATGAATATATAGACTTCGGGCAATGCAGCACACAATCTACGGAGCCGGATGTTAGTTCAGCCGGACGGAGCTTTAATAGGCAGTTTGCAGATGGAGTTCTATGCGGACCTAAGAAGGTCGGAAAGAGAATTTCAAGTGGTAAAAGAAGTGTACCTAAAACTGAAGTCGTACCGACAAACATCGGTGGCATTGATTGAGGAAGTCGTGGAAACTAAGCTCCCGGTATTACGGGCTACCTATTTTTCTCAATTCCAAAATGATTTCTGAGACGTGCGCGAGAGACGATTTGGTCAACGATGTGCATGACGTATCCCTCTCTCGCAGTCTAGTTAAAAGAAGTTACATTTACAACGGCAGTTCATTCCTCTGTTAAATCTCAGGCTTTATAGTTAGTAAAAAGCAGTTATTTCCTCGTTAGTAGTTCTCCACTAGCTTTTCCTGATTGCATGAATTCCGAACTTTCTATTCCGCGGAGCCGAAAAAGAACAAACTGAGCTAACTAGGCATTCCAGGGAGCCTCAAAAGAATGAATGAACAGGAGTGGAGATACAAGGCTCGTCAGAGCAAATTAAAGCTGCACAGGGACTCATCCATGCATACATGGCACAGCCGAATGCTCCTCCGTCTGAGGCCCCGTAAAATCCCTGGCTCCTTATACCCGGATTTGAAAGCTCTTTCTAGCTCTCTTTTGTGGCCAGTGAGTAACGTATAATGTTACGAACCAAAGAACGGTCTGTGGTCTATGTTATTTATCTGGGTTGAGAGATAAAGTCGTGACATGTTGCGGTGAGATTAGATGATAAGGCTTTTATTTATTATTATTATTTTGGTTTTTATTTTAGATGTGGATTACGAGTAGGCTTTTGTGACTGAATCGTGGATTTAGTTATGTCATGGTTGTATTTATTCTAACTCAGGATTTCTTAGTTTTAGCGGAACCATTAAGAATTTAGGTTGCGGTGTGATCTTTATTAAGGAAGGAAGTGGCATGTACTGAAATGCAGCTACAAATTAAGCAGTGCCTTAATCGAGAGTAAGAAATACTCCATATGTGTAATTGTTGTGTTGCTTCTTAAGCAGGGCTTAAGAAATGGTTCCTTTACTTCTGAGGTATAAATTCATTCACATGAAATTCTATTAAAATGCATTGCTGTAGAGACTGGAACAAGAAACCGGAAAAAACTAAGATATGGTAACTAGTAGCTATGGAATAGGCAGTGTATCAAGTTCCTACACGGCTCTGGCTGGAGATCTGAATTTCACTAGTACCGCAATTTGTGTTTGCTCAACAAATTTAGATAAGGATCCTGTTAGGATCCAATATGAATCGGATCCGTTGACGGTTACCGAGAATTCTTTATTCTTAACCATTAGCTGATTCAATAAAAACTACTCATTACATGGTCTATCAGAAAGTGGCGATCGGAAAGAGTTTGCTGTACTGTACAGAGTATACCTTTTAGTCTTTTACTGTCTTTACTGTGCATTTGCTTATACTAAGTTTCTTAGTCTTTCCATTATGTAAATCAACTGAGTAAAATTAAAAAATCCTATAAAAATATAAGATAAAAAGTTATAAATAAAGCAGTGTCAGATAAAATAGCCTATTGCTTTCTAAGCATCATTTAATTTACCATAAAAAACCAGATATTAGATAAGCAAATATCAAACCAGCACCTGAAATGGAAGACCTTTTCCATAGTAAAGCGAGATGGGATACGGGTCTCCAGGCTTTTCTTATTCATTCTATGGAACGGGAAATAGGGACTCATCTTTGCAGCTTGCACATCCCTTTTTGGTTGAGGTTCCACACTTCTTTATGGTCTGAAAAAAATACTTAACTGATCTCTCAAAGCATCGACCACCTTGGCGATGTTCGAGGTCTAGTTTCCTCCCAGTTCATTTCGGGTACAAGCTCATATATTCCATCCAAGTCTTTCTTTCGAACGCTCGTCAAACTTGCCGGAGGAAATGGGATTCGAACCCATGATACAATCTTCTTGTATGTTGATTTAGCAAACCAATGCCTTAAGCCACTCAGCCATACCTCCAAGTTGTTTTTTTTATTTGGGGTGTGTTTGTGTGCAGTTAAAATAGATTTAGAGTTAGTAAGCTTGTTTCTTGACCTCTTTTTTACTGAGATTAGGCTCCTTTCTTCTGTCCTTGCTCTCTGGGCTCGCAATGTGATGTGACCGCAGGCAGCATGCCCAAGGTATGAGGGCCACGACGAGGAAGAGGTAGGGAATGGGCCGAGGAAGCATGCCATACCAGTAGTTCGAACTAGAGCAGCCCAGAGGGGGGCACTATATAAGTCGGTCCGTGCCGTCAGTAGGAAAATCTTGGTGTCTGACCGGAGCGAAGCTGGCTCCAACGAAGGCAAGGAGCGGTCGGTGAGAATCAATCCAGCAAGAAAACGGCTGCACCCTAAGCGCTAACGAACGCGCAGTAGTTTTCTTGCTTGCTGCACACACATCCTATTCTTGCTGGCTTGAGCGCTAGGAAAGAACTGAGCTAAACTCCGGCCAACAAGCATAAACATTTCTGAGAGTTCGTTTCAACTTACAAACGAACATTATCTTTACTTCCATATCTGAATTGGTGAAACTTACCAAGAGAAAAGTAAGGTTTAACATTGTGTTAAGCATTCGGATCTCCCAAATCCCTTATTTGCAGAGACCAAAACACAATAAAAACGTCGGGCCAAGTGGCTTACTGAAATCCTACTCGACCATAGACAGCCGCGGCACCTGCCAGTGGGCCAGACTTTCTGGCGAAAAAAAAAAATAGAACCAAAAAGCTATTGAAGTAGTGACCACCAATTGGTAACACCTACACTATCTATGAGTTTTTTGGTAGTTTCGCATTGGTGCGGAAGCATCAAAAAGTAGAGCAAAGCCCTAGGGAGACAGAAAAGAGTAGCCTTTACCAAATAGTCTTCACCTTAACCTGTCTTCTCGGACAGTGGGCATTCTCCAAACTAGTAAGCCAGTGAAACATGAAAAGCTGAACGAAGCAAGCCTCAATCTTCCAATGATATGCCCACCGGCTGGAGTGGAAAATTCGTGATAAAGTAAAGCACCTTTATAAAGAAGGTAAAAAACCGGTCCCTTTTTCAGATCTTTCAGGTGGTTACTTATCCTATGAGTTAGGTGCTTTCATGACACGCTATAGCTTGAAAGCTCGCCATGCGAGCACTTTAATATTCAATTTGTTAATGTTAATGCATGCGTTGATTACTGCCGTAGCGTTACTTATTTGCAGAATGAATCTTTCGTAATAAACGAGCCAATGAGAGAATTTCTCCACAAAAATCGAGTACATTTGGAGGAAAAAGGAATACTAATGCCCAAGTTATTGGGGGGGGAACTCAACCCACACTCTCTCTATGAAAGGCTTCGAGTAGAAGTGTCAGAGGTGAGAAATCCTAATAGCAAATTAAGTAATGTCCTGACTATCTTAGATAAGCGAGTGCAACGTGCTCGAAAGGAAAAGTTTCTCATAGAGATTTCCTCCGCTTCTCAAGGGTATGCCCTCCGGTTCCCTGTCTTCGTAGACTTCAGGGGTCGGTCGTATTTACCGCACTGGCATCATTAACTTCCATGAGAGGGATTTGGCACGAAGCCTTCTCCTCTTGAAAAAGACGACACATAGAAAGCACTGAGAGAAATAGGAAAGCCCTTGTTTTTTTCCTACTTGTCAATTTCCCTAAAGAGCGCATTCCTTTTTTATTACTTTTGGTGGAATGAAGATATAATCTACATCCAATATAATACGCCATTGTAGCAATAACTACCTCAGTGGAAGCGAGGGGTAATGAGATTTTTCTATAGACGCATCATATTAGCATCAATAGGAAGAAAAGCAAAAAGAGGTAGCTGGTAAAGGGAAAGTCGTCCTAGCTTGTCTGCACGCTCGTGAATTCAGCTTTTTAGTGTCCGCCCTTCCAACATCAATGAAAAAACCGTCTTACTATAGCTAATCATCGATCGGAAAATGCGCCAGAAATAGTTACTCTATTGATGCAATTTTTCAAGCAATCTACTTTCCTACTATTGAAGTGCTCTCCAACTAGAAGCATTTCTGGCTAGCTTTACTCTATGGGTTCAACATCAACACTTTCGGAGCGAAAGAAAATAAAAAAGGAAATGATTTGAAATGGACTAAGGAATGCCAGGAAGCTTTTGAGAAATTAAAAGAGTATTTTTCAAACCTCTAACCAGACCAGAGTCAGGAGAAGAGCTCCTCCTTTATTTATAAGCAACCCCCCTCCCTATACAGTAGGGTCAGTCTTGATTAGAGAAGGCGGAAAACTTCACCAGTATACTTTTTCAGGTCAAACTTATAAAAAATTGTGCTAGCCGTTAAAGCATTACTTCCAGTCAAATCCTATAGTGGTGACGACCAATTTACCACTAAGAACAGTGTTAGAGAAGCCAGAACTCTCAGGAAGAATTGTAAAGTGGGTCACTGAAATAAGCCAGTATGGATTTACATTTAGGCCCAGAACCGCTATTAAATCACTAGTCCTATCAGACTTTGTAGTTGAATGGACACCTCATTAGAATTCAGTTGTAAATAAATAGTAGACCCATCCGGTGATTTCCAGACCTTCGGCCTGCACCTTGTCCCCTCCCTATAACAAGGGATCCATCAAAGTTCAATATTCATGTGTGCTAGTCGGAAATTAATAAGATGAGGAGTTTGAAGAAGGGGTAATAGAAGTAAATGAAGAACTGGAAGAAGATGATGGAACTAAGGAAGGAGGTCAAGCTCGCACAACAAACTTGAAAATGGAGCAACCCAGAGCAGTGAGCAGGAAAGACAATAAAGCACTCATTCCTCTAAGTACTCGTTTCCTATAAAACAGTAGAAGTATCTCCATAGCAGCAGTAATTAGGGATTTTACTTTCTTTCCTGTACGACCAGTTGCCCATACCGTAGTGTGAGCACCGGGAATAGGAGTTTTTCGCACATAAAGGACAGCGGGGGAATACCTACAATAGGGAAGAGCCCATAGACCACAGGAATCCATACCCGGTTAGGATAAATTACAACAATGAAAAGGAAAGCGCGGATTACCGGCACGCAAAGACAGGAAAGCTTAGCCTCCTTTAGGAAGCAACTGTAGCGAGCACTAATTGACCGGCATAGGAAACTAACCGCTCTTCCTGGCGGCCTCTACTTCAGATAGCCTAATAATAAAGTATGCCTTTGAAATAAATAAGGCCGCAGGCGCGTAGCGTTGGATCTTCCTAACGGCCTTGTCTCTATAGTGAATTGTCTGGTATGCCTTTTTGACCAAGGGAGAAAGTAATTTCTTACTTTTGACCAGAGGTTTAATACGAATGTCAGATTAGAACAAGCACTTCTTAAGGGGAATTCGGGGGTATGGCATTTTGCAGTAAAACACTCAGATCTCTTTGTTATACTGAAGTCAGTAGGACAGGATGAGAAGTTTGAAGAAGGCAAGGAAGAGTTCTAAGTCTTATAGGCAGGATTTTGATACAGTAGGGTAGGAATTCAATAGTGAGGCACCAGTTGCAGTAGTTAAGTCAATAAGTTCTGTTTATTTAAGTAAAGTAGGGTATTCTTTTCGTGAAGTTAAGTCAACAGTATAGCAGGAATATTTGTAGTTAGGCTCTAGGAAAGTTTCGTCTCCGTTTCACTCAGCTCTTGGTCCTAACAACTCAACTCTTGTTGATGGCTTCAGTGTTGTTTCAGCAGTATCGGACACCTAGAGGCAATTGTAAGACGGCGGTGATATGCTCTTTCTCAAGCTCTGGTATATGCTAATCTAGTGCCAGGCAATCGGGCGGGTCAAAAAGGTAAGACGGGATATCCAAATCTTTGACCTCAGCGGCTTCGTCGGCAGCTATCGGGGAATGTACTTCCTATAGGGCAGGCAACTCGGGAACAATTCCTATAACACTACTTACTAGACCTCCGGGGGGATCTGGTAAGAAAGTCAAAGACTCGGCTACAGCTCACTACCTCCAAGCTGTCTTACTCACAGGCGAAGGTCTAAACTGAGGTAACCGTTCTTGTGCAACTATACCCATCGGTAACCAATACACTATATTGCTTAAGAGTCAGAGTTCACCTATTTCTTGTATCGGTATCGGGCATCCCATTCTCTGCCTCCGGCTCTTCGTCTGGAGAGATAATCTGATATCATTGCCGGACTTGCCTCTATCTAATCTCACATTCCGTATTCCCTTGAGTCCTTTGTTCCAGTTCCAGTCATAGTCATGACGAGGCTTTCATAGTTCGCTCTTGAAGCTCGATTCCTATTCCAGCACAGATGGTTGCTAGATAATTGGGATTGTTTACAGGATTTATAAGGAAGAGAGGAATACCCAGGAATATCAGAAGAAGAGAAAGATCCTGCTTTTTCAGGCTAAAACGCAACAACCAGACCGGCGCGACATAGATACGCTGGATCGGACTTAGGTTATCTGGTTGATAAAGCACCAAAAGGCCTTTTAGAACACTTGGTGGAACATACCCAAGGAAGTGACAAGGTTAGTCAGGCTGACTAGCACACACCCTATGACTTGGTTTAGTTATTTAGGGTTTTCCTGGGAAACTCTTCTACTTGGAACGGACAACTGCATACGTCGCGTCTACATCTTACTAGGGCAGACAGACAACATATGCTACAGTGCAAGAATCTTATAGACTAGGAGTTACTGCCCAAGATTTCTATGGTGATGTAGATCGTGAATCGAATGGTACAACCCACACTTGCGGTTAGGTCACAGGAGCTTTGTGGCAGAAATGGATTTATAGTAAAAGCTACTGCAAGAGATTTCTAATTTGGTAGAAAGAGCCTAACCTGTCAAAATCCGCAAAAGATAGCTTGCTTGGTATACCTACGAATACGATTAGATTGAAGTTTCTATTTGCGTCAGATCGGGTTCGATCTTCTTTCCTACTTCATGTTTAGATGAAAGACGTCCGGCAGATAATACCCTTGCTATTGTGGATTTCCAATTCTTTCAATTTCATTATAGTCTCTTTATGCTATTAACTGATCAATTAGAGTACTGAACCGGGGAACCATATTGATTCACTTCAACCTTAATTATACGCTTTCTCTTTGAAACCAAACTTTTGGGGAGCTACACCACACCACGCTGCTCTCCTGCCACTGAGCTTGCTACCCCCCTTATGTCTTGGATTCCATATGCTTTTGAACTTAGTATGGAGTTGCCTGGATTATATCCTCTTGGGGTTGCTTACTCGGGTACGATTCGGTTCTCGTTCAGCCACACGAAGTGCTCTTTATGTGGTGATCTCACCATCTGAATGAAGAGATCTCCCAGACTAAGAAAATGGTCGGTATGACAAGTCACTTTTCTGAAGAGGAGCCTGACCAGCAAGAAGCCTCAATTGCCAAGGTTTTCCAGCATTCTTGCCCAGACTCTTGTCAATATTTATTTTAAAATGAGAATTGGATTCCCTCTCTCTTGATTTCGATGAAAGCCTCAACACGCACATTCTAAGGGGAACCTTTTTTTACTATTTCCCTTCTTTGGCTACTCCAACTAATGTAGTAGATTGCGTTCCCGGAGGACACTTTCTCCATTTCGTCGGTACTGGGAATAACAGATCTTGGCCTCGTTCTTTTTATTGTTATTTTACTTCTTGGAATAGACTTCTTCTCATGATAGAGAGAGTCACACAAGCGAAGGAGAAGAGGATGGCGAGGGAACTATTTTTATTATATTAGAAATTGTGATTGCACGAGCAGCATAACAACATAACAGTTTTTTTTTTTAAGGAAGTAAGGAAAGACTCCTTTCTTTCTTAAAGAACCGGACTTAATTCGCCTTTCGTATATAAAAGAGAATTCGTCTCAAAGAGAGTTGACAAGGGGTTACATAAAGTTCCATTCCCAGTATGCGAAATCAGTAAACACTAATATCTGTATAAAAGACATTTCTTTTCCAATCCACAATCGGTCCAACAAGTCAACTGTCGTCAACTAGATCACTCAGGAATAAGCAATATGTCGTACCCTATCTGTCATATTTGCTTTTCGGTAAAGACACATAGACTCAGGAAGAAAGAGTGGATTATGACGAATACCACCAATACAAGGATGAGTGCGGTAGGAATGATGAACACCTTACTTTGTCATTTCCGAATAGAAAAGACATACTGTGTGGGAGCTTCCCTGCCTGGCTGCTTGCTCGTGTACCGGGGGAACCAAGGAACTCAGACTGGTAAGGACGGGGGGAGGGGGGTACTAGGTAAGTCGGTTGAGGGAACTGACTGCTCGCGAGTCGGTAGGAAGAGATAGTTGCTTGTTCTGGTACTGGCTTGTCCGGTACTGGTAGGAAAGGTTAGCTTGTCTGTCTGAGCGTAAGCGAGCTCCCCTTTGAATGTGTATAGTTCGAGCAAGTGGGCATAAAGATATGGATCGAATGTACCAAGCCTGACTTTGTACAACTCACTAGGGCTCAGTCCTTTCATAGACTCGTATCTTAAAGGAAAGATAGGGAAGGCTGACAAGATTGCCCGGGTGGATTGGTTGAGTAAAGAAGTCAAGGCTCCCCCCTCCGGAATTCCTCTCACTTCGTAACGTCATTTAGGCTTGCTACTTATATTTCATAAAACAAAAGAAAGAGATCGGAGAAATCACACTTCGGAATCCCACTTCAGTGCGCGCGTAGGTAGGCTTGGGAGCAAAGAGAAGGGCCTAGGTTAGGCCAATGCCGTTCTCTATTTATGATATAATGAATCCCGGACTCCCTTCATATATTTGAAGCGTTTAAGCTTCCGATATTGACCTAACCATCGAAGAAAAAGCCTGCCTTCTCAAATCTTTCCCAAGGAAAAACTTCTCCTTCCTTATCAATCAGTCGTCTTGGTATTGGATCTGCTCTTCTCTTAGCATGAATATGAATTGGCAATCCTACACTGAAATGCCAACTTCCCAAAAAACGCTTTGCCCATAGCAGCAGCAGCTGTAAATGCAGTAGACTCGCACCGGCATATATGAATAGCTAAATTCAATGCTTTTTTCACATCAGGAGTTGCATATCAGATCAGAGCGAAATTACTTGACTCGAAGAGCTTAGCATTAAGAAATGAATGAATCTAATACTTTTTATGCAAGTACAAAAGAAGCTGTAGCAGTTGAAGCAATAAATGAATTAATGAATCACAGGAATGCATATCAGAGCATTTAATTTAATATCATAGCGTGTCACCAGAGCATATTATCCGCTTTGAGCACTATGCCTTTTATTGTGAATTTCCAAAACTATTATTGGAATTTCATGAAGCAGTAATAACAAGAATCACAGAGCAAAGCAACTATGAATTCCGACTCGTAGAGCTTGGCATGCTAATGCAGTAAAAAGATTCGGCATATCATATCATAGCTAGTGGACTTGACTCGTCGAGCTTTGAGAGATCGCATTTGGCTTTTCTTCTCTTATTTTATTTTTATTTTATGTGATTTTCTTCATTGCATTTGAACAACTTCTTTCTGGCACATTTTCATCGCTTTGCACTCTACTATTTGCTGCACCGGCAAGGAATAACTAATGCTCAGAATGAATCAGGTTTTGATGCGCTTGACTTGACTCGCCTTTTATTCGTGGAATTACTAAACGAGTTGAAATGTTAGCTGTTAAAGATAGGTAAGAGGTTTGGTTGCTTACTTGAGAGTTGGTAGGAAATATAGCTTGTCTGACTAGAGTTGTGATGGGATGACTTGACTAGACTAGAGTTGTGATGGAAGGCAGAGCGGTTTTTTATATTTATTCAAAGGAAATGCACCTAACCAAATCTTATTTGAGAATCGAATCGCATCGCCAGAGATAAGCTAGTTGAACTAGGGCAATGCTTTGAAAGCAGCTAACCAAATATGGTCGAGCTTTTCTGCACTTTATTAAGTAATAAAGGAATATCTGCGCAAAGCATCGGCAAAGAAGCTAATGCATCTGTTTCAGCGAATGCTGTTTATGAATAGCGAAATGAAGCAGTCGATGCGAATCACCGGACAGGAATGAAGTAAGAAATTCATCTAATGGAATAGCCGTTTACTATGCCTTTTCAGTTGTCTGTTTTACTATGCCGAAGCAAGTACTTAAGCTAATTCTGTTGATGCGATTCACTTTTATGCTTTTTCTTGTCAAAGAGAAAATCCAGTAGCAGTTGATGCAGAAATTCCAGTAAAAGTTCCACTCTTATAAGCTAAGCAACTGCATATCTAAGCAAAATCACTGGAAAAAGCTAATGGAAGGAAAAGCCACTACTGCACAAGCTACATATTACTCTACTGGACAAGCTACTAAGGTCGGTCAAGCTCCTTAAAGGAAACGCTAGAAGTATAGCAGGCTAACCCGTACCACTTCAATGCAGAGTCGAAAAGAAGGAGTTTATAGTGAAAGAAGAGATACCTGAGAAGGAAAGCTCGCTATTCATTCGTAAACGTTGAAAGCACCGAACCATACATACTATTTAGTAGAATATTAAATTACTTTTATCACTATATTCTACTATCTAGTATCTTCCTTGCTTTGCTTCCTAACGCTTTCTTTTCTTAGGTCTGTCTTTTCCTACTTGGCACCTGTCTACTATGTATTAAGAAGAGGTAAATAAAAACTCCAGATAAGTTAGGACAGGTAGAGTTGCTACTGATTGTGGTCGTGCCCATCTCTATACGGCTTTTCGTTCGTAACATTAGTAGTTACTCACTGGGTAAAGTGAAGCTTCCATTCCAGTGAAAAAAGCAAGAAAACTTCTTTCAATCGAACTACTCTTAATGAGATTATGATCGATAAACTAGCTGGCAAACTGCTTATAAAACTAAATCACAAACTGCTCACTCGCCTTATAAGATATCTATCTAGAAAGGCAGGGTATTGTAGAAAGCCCAATAGATGACAAGCTATTAGCGACGGCAGGTCTATTAAGATGATAAGAGATAAGCATCTGTACATTTCTTCTTCCAATACGTTCCACTCTGCTCTTTGATCTCGTGGTTTTCAAGTCTTATTTATTTATGCCTCATTTCTTACTCGCTTTTATTCTGCTTGCCCCACGCTGACACCTTCTTCCGCACCTAGTTTCCTTGCCTTACTTCTTACTACAAGCAGGTAACGTACTGTTCGTGAGTGAGAAGATGTCTCTTGTCTTGATGCTCTATTTCTAAACAAAAGGGATTATGCCTATTCTTATGGGGCAGCTACTTATATTTATTGGACTTTCTTTGCTTTGACAGTTGTTAGGTCAAGTCATCTAGGGCATTATTATCTGGGAGCATTTCTTGTAACTAGGCTAGGTCAAGGAGGTTGGAGTTGAAGCAGCTGCCGGATTTACTGTTCTTGGGGTCTAACCCGAGTATCATCTCGCCACTCTTATTATAATATGTACCCGTCTGGGTGGAGTTGATGTATTCTCCTCCCTTAGGGCTATGGAATGGCACTTGGTACAGCGCATTGATGGTCACTTCGGTATAGCACGGGCTTACTAGGGGTAAGCAGGTAATGTAGCTAGGTATAGTTAACCAAACTAGGTATGGGTTTCTGTCTCAAAGAAAAGAGGGTCTGAGTAAATTGAAAGATACACACACGGGTAAGCAGGTCTCGAATCTGAATGTGAATGGATTCGCTTACTAGGGAAAGCTGCCGAATTGGTATTTCCGGGAGAGTCTACTAACTTTACTAGCTCACCAAACTCTATATATATATATTAGGAAATGAAGAAAGAACAATTAAAAGTGCAGAGTTAACCTAAAGAAAGAAATGTTTATTAGTAAGTAAGTTTAGTAACTATACTATATAAGTAAACATCCAAGTTGATTCTCAAAGAAAATTCGAAGTTGTAGAGGTGGTCGAATCACTTGACATGCAATGAGACAGACAGCCTCCTCCCTTTCTTAAGCAGCTTTTAGACCCGAACCACTCATCTTTCTAAAGAGAGTTTCTTCCTAAAGGACATATATAACTCTACTTTTTCGTTCACATCAATGGCAAGATTTCTGACACTCTAAACACTGGCCACGGCCCTTCCTATTCGTGGGATTTGAATGACAGGACCCCACCCCTTCCTGCCTCCCGTTTTATAACTAAAAATACAAACTTCCATAGCATACTACTTCAAACCATAAACATCAAAGCAAAGCCTAGATTCCGCCTTCAGGTTTGACCACCTTTCCCTTTGTTTCACTCTCTTCATTCTTATCCAACGTAGGCTTATCATGAATTAACTCTCTCTCGTCGCTTGCTTTCGGTCCAACCGTCGATTCTCCTGTATCGGGCAGAGCAAAATTAGCATACCCGCGTTTCCAGATTTCTTTCAACTCAAGCATACGTATTGCTTTAGCTTGTGAATAATTCCAAAAGAGATGGAGAATTGGATAAAAGAGTAAACAAGGCAGGCTACCGACTTTAGATAGGCGTGTGAAAGGAAAGCAGTCACTGGAGAGGTTGCATAAGGTTTTAAATAGGCAAATGCCAAAATAGAGAAATATTTAGTTGGTAAATAAAAGTAGTATCTCCAAAAGAAGGTACCTTTGGAGATAAGTAACTTTGTCCAATCAGACCAATCAAGTGCTAAAGAGCCTGTTAAATGCCTAGTAAACTTTATTTTCATTTTAATGTGTGACCCATCCCGTCGTCACGCACCATGGCATCCGGTTTATCAAAAAATCTAAAAAGATAATAGTTGACGTTTTATACTAATTATGATATGGCGTAAACTATTTTTTTGGTGGAAATTTTCAGCTTTAATAAATAAGAAGTCAGGTCTTTCAAAACCTCGCATAAATGCACTAGATTCCCCGCAGGTTCCCCAAGGAATCTTCCCTGCTTTACGCTACTACTTGAGGAACTCTTGTTTACCCTTTTACCTAAGTAACATAACTTACCCGTGTGAGATCCGACTTTCAAAACTGTAAGCTATAAAATCTCGTTGGAATCCACATTGATTCTCGCACAATTACAGTCTATAAGCCATTCCGCGCCAACAAAGAGAGAAGCCTGTCTCACCGATTCCGACTAGTTTTTTTATTCAACCAAATCGAATTTATCTTGTGACTTCCTTTTCCGACTACGTAAGAAATTAATACCTTTCTTGGCTACAGGAGGTGGATTAATGCCAATTTAGCAACGCTTTTTCTTGCAGACTTCGCCTATCCAGTTTGCTTTTTACTACCAGCCTATGTATGTATTCGGGAGCTTACCCATTCCTCTCAACCTCCACTTGCTTCTCCCGTGTAAAAAGCCTTTCCTGCAATACCAGCCTTTTCCGTGTAATTTCCTTCTCCAACTACACCTGCATAACGCGGCACTCCCTTTTCCAAATCAGTATATCTATACCTTGGATTTCCCCCTATATCACTCTCCAAAACCTCTTCCGCCCTTTTCCGTATGCTTATTTGAGATACTTGACTTATCTTTGCCTATTGAGTCTTTCTGAAGCTACTACTTCGAATGTAATAAAAAGCTTATCCCGAGTTAGAATTCATTTGATATTATTTACCCAATGGAATATAATAAGTGACAATCCAATATTTCTAAAGCTAATGTTCCATGTTCACTACTAGACTTTCTAGCTTAGAAGTGTACTGGTCAGCCTATACCATTGCCTCTGATACAACTATTCCAGGAAATGCGTACCTGACATATCCAGCTTTTCCATTGCTTTCTTTTGTTGTGAAAACTGAGGAATTGAAGACGTAAAGTTACATAACTTTGAATAAAAACTCTGTATTACCAAATGCCTAGACTCGAAAGACCTAGCTCGAAACCTCGACCTCCGTATGCGAAGAAGCGCAAGAAGAGAATGTTCGATCATCAAACGTTGACTCACTGAAAGCTGCCGTTCACGTCAGGCTTTGACTCCAAGGCAGAAAAGTCTGCCGAGGATACCTTCGAGTCCAGTAGTCATTGATCCGCCCACACTAGTGTATAGTATAACCAAGTCGCTGGGGATAACCGCGAGTTACTAGTTGAGAATATAAACTCTGAGTAAATGTCATTCACATAATAAAATACCTAGTATAAATTAGGGCTATCCATATATTGGATTCTTAAAGATAGGCAATTGAAGCAGGCCTATTGCTGATAGCAACAGACAGTGATGCCTTATACTGATTCGCCTTCCGGGAAACCTAGATTAATGAAGTACTCAGAGCATACTCACTTCCATTGGCAATGAATCCACTCACCAACACCTACTATAAAATGAAACACATAGCGGTCCTCCTACATTAACCGATACACAAGAGGCGCTTTGACCAAATATTAGAGCCACTTGATTATGCTCGACTTTCAAATGGGTAAACCCTTAGTGCTAGATCCATTAGAGCTACACACAACTGAGTTAGGTCACTTATAGGAAATTGGCTCCTAACAATAGGACAGATCACAGACTAAAAACTGACGACTCCCCCTAGAGGAAATACACAACATAAAGCACACCTAATTCATACACTTTTCCACTTTTCTCTATGGAAACAAAGTAAGGAACTACATAAGAAAAGAAACTCGTTTTCTTACCGCTTAATGATTTTAATGATTCAAACACATAACGACTCACTCTCACATACTAACCAATTTTTTTATATAATAATATTGGATGGTGTTGTTTTCGGTTCTCGCCATATGTACTGAAATTATTCGGGAGACATGGTGCCCGCCGATAATACAAAATAGAAATAAAAACAAAATATTAAGGAAAACCAAAAAGTATTAAAGATATTCGCCCCACTCTTTCATAATAATACATTCCATAAGAATCTTCCATAATATTCCTAAAGAAGAGCCTTTTCCTGTGAGTAATCCATTATTTGAGTTAGGACTTACTAGTATACTTTTAGTAGGTTGTTGTCTAAGGGCAGATTAAGAGTAACCGTAAATCCTGTAGTAAAGGTTTCATCTGAAATCAGTCTTTACTACCAGAAGGAGTCCAACTTGGTAGTGCCCCAAGTCATTCTCTTTGAGAAGTCAATAGAGCAAATGTGTACCCACTCTTTTCTGGTGAGAGTAAACTAAGTGACTTTAAGTCCTATTTAAGTATCTCGTTTCAAGGATGTCTCTCCCAGTTTGCGAGGGAGATCTAAGTGGAATCTCATGAGATGGAAGACATATTCAGTTTGTAGTGTTAGTATATGTGTATGTAAGTTTTAGGTTGGAATCTTTTCAGTATCTGTTTATGAGCTAAACAGTCTGTTAGTAGATCTCTCCTAATTCCTCTATCCAGCATACCCGCCATCAACATCTATCGAAAGTGTGAGGGATATTGCAAGTTGCACAATGTCTATACTTTGTATAGAAGGGAGTTCTTTGCTCCCAGTCCAGTGTATAATAGGTGATTTCATCTCAATCAATTTTTTCAGGTTTATCCCCTCCCTGTGTCTATATCATGAGACCAGCAACGGTATCACTAAGGGAAGTGAAACTTGACTCTCCTTTTAGTCGAGCTTTTAGCTTCCGCTTTCCAGTGAGTAACTACTAACGTTACGAACAAAAGAAGTGTAATCGAAGCTATAGCTACACGACTGCTCAATGAAGGAGGTAGTTTCGGAAAGCCTACTTTATAGCTCAAAAGGTTCCGGCCCAGATGAGGCCTCAAGAAAGGTAGCCAGGGACCCGGGAAGATCATTTCTCTTCACGTAATGATGAACCTATGCTTTCAACGGAAAGAGCAGCAGAGTCAATAGCAGTAGCAGCTGCGTCTGTTCTATCCTTCTTTCTATTCATATGCATATCCGTGGTTACTTACCTATTATACCTACTGCTTTACCCTACTACTTTACCTAAACAATATGCCTAGCCCAAGCCTTGTGACTGATCTGCTCAGCTTACCTTTCCCATCTCATCAGTCGCAAGGCTTCGATAGAGAATATACCTTCCTATGAAGAATGAGTTCGCTAATAAAGAGAAAAAACTTACTATTTATCAAGGAACAGAGTTGGCATGAATGAGTTGAGGTGTCAGATCAGGGAATCAGATATTGAATGTGTAGAGCATACTACCACTCTTCTTTAGACCAGAGAAGTTGCCGCCTCTTTCCCGGGCACATAGCCTGGTGGTAGGTAGTAAGTTGTGCAGGGGTGAGGTTTTCTTCGAATTTAGACGAAGTATTGCCTGCTTCCGATCGGCAAGAATATGGATGGATTCGAACAGGTCTTCGTAAAGTATCACGCCTTTCCTGCCTCAGCAAGCGGAATCGATCCCCGACCATTGGGTGCTCCTACAAGCAATGAGCCCCTACGAAGGAAGAGAGCATTGCACAACAAAAAGCCAAGTCAGGCCTAGTTATCGAGCCACACACCTACACTGCGGGGATCCAAAAAAGGAATCCTTTTTCGGGGTAGACTCACGGACGGGGTCTTACAGACTTTGCACCCAGTCTATCTCGGCGAGGCTTTCGCTACGCTCCACCAGCAGGATGCAAGAATCATGCCATTCTATTTAGAGTATGGAGAACTCACTAAGGAAGGCGTATATTTACCAAGATCTTAAGCTCCAGGATCAATATTAGACTGCTTCGCATATAGAAGAACACCCCTATGGTAAATTAGTGATTATGGAACTGGTACTGAGCTACACTTTGAGAATTAGAACTCTCGGTACTCTTCTGCACATTTATGAGAGATCAAGAGTTAAAACTTACAAACCTACGGCACTATTTACTTGGTGAAACGAAGCAAGGATCAAATAGAATTATCTTTTTTCTGTTGGTTTACCTGAGAAGACATAAAAGAAAGCACGGGCTTATTTTCAAATATTGAATTCACACCCGGAAATATCAAGAAAAAGCGGCGACACAAACCGGTGGGTCAGACCTGAGGAGGGGAGAATTTGAGTGGAATATGGTGGAATTTTCCTTTCTGACGAATAAGAAATAGATGCTTTTTTTACTAATTGGACGAACACCAATTGGTCAAAAGAAACCACCGCTATATGAGTTTATGCACATCCAAACCTTTTATGCAATTAAGAAACCCTATTCTTTTTGTAGTTTTTTTTACCACCTGTCTACACCTATTTCACCCTGGGCTTCCGGGGGGGTTGCCACAAGCCTCTTTCTTGAAGGCAGCCTTTGACCGAGGAAAATTATAAATATTCCGAACGTTGTTCTTTTTCCTTCGCTTCCTTAATCCAAAATTCTGTAGCCATCCATTTCTATTACAACACGCTTAAAGAACCTATTTATTCAATGGGATACATAGCAACAAAGAGATGTATGCGCAAGAGATGAAAGAATTGCCGGTTTAAATCAACCTTGCCTTGACTCAGTTATCAGCTTCTTACCCATCTTTTCTATTCGTGTAGTATATCCCTTTGAATGCACCTTCTCTTCTTTCTAGCCAATAAATTCCTTATCTTACCGAGCTTCTTTTAGTTAATGAAATTCACTCGGATGCATATTTCTAAAATGTATACTTATATTACTTGACTTGCTATACAAAAAACCAAATGTCTGGCTAGTTTTTTTACTTACCAAAGCAACTACCTGTTTACCTCGCCCCTTCCTTCCATCTCTCAGTGTAAGTATGGGCACCTTTCTTTATTACCTGTAGCTGAAGACGAAGCTCCAGAACTCGTTAAAGTTCATGAGTAGAATAGAGTTTACTTAAGGTTTTTCAGAGGAGACGACCACTTGGCCTTGAACTGACTCAGAGGTAAGAAGCCAGCCAAGTAGGAGCTGATCTTGCTGCGTCCATGCATCAAATGGAGGAGAGGTGAAAGCAGGCTTGGTTGGTCGGCGTGCTAGTTTAGAGTAACTGACCTATTCTTCCGCATTCCCCGCTGCGGGTAACGTTACGAAATGAGTTCTTCGCTTTGTTCTTATTGCTCTGAGTGGGTGACTGTGGTGTAAAACAAACTCCTTCAATCTTGAATGCATAACTAGGGTGGGTCCCAAGCAAGAGTGTTCTAGTAATGGGCTTTTACTTAGAAAGAAAGGGCACCTGCTGCCGCCAGCTTCGACAGTGCATCGGCGGACAAAAGCTTGTTTGCTTGGAAGCAGGAACGTATGATCGTACTTTTCCATCACTCTATCTACGATATTAATTATACCATGATTGATGTCCTACGCATCTTCTTAAAAAAGTATTCCGTAAGTGGATTCTTTCATTGCATTCAGATTCCTGGTCTTTATAGAAGATAATATGTGCCGGGATATCTCGTAAGCAGAGAAGGCACTAACTGTTGCGCGTATATGGTTAAAATACCCCCCTTCCTTTGTTAACTGTCTGTAGCTTGTGCTAGAATCCCTGTTGCCTCGTACGTGGTAAGCAGTGAAATCACGCATTCGAGAGGAGTCCTGTTGTGCTGTTTTCTTTCCCTTTGTAAAGCATCGAGCTAATCGAGTAGTAATCGCTTTTCCCTAACGATACACTACGGCTCCGCCACTCTACACATTAATTATACGTTACTCGCTGGGTGTAGTTTTTATAGATGAGTTCAAGCTGGGTAACACCACTCCACTAACTGTTGTTAATGCCAATAGGTTGCTTATTTATTCACTGAATCCACTCACTCATATATAGGCGCGGAGCGGAGGCACTTTGTCCAAATAAACTCCATTAACTAATAGTATCCAGGAAGCCAATTTACCAGAAGAGAAGAGCACAGATAACAAGAGTAGGAAGTACCTGTCTGTCCCGGCAGGCATCATAGATACAGAACTCGTTGAAAAGAAAAAAAAAAAGTAAACTCACTTATATTCTGGTTATCCTAGCCGTCCTATTGTACTTGACTTATCCCAGGTAGCTATCCGTAGGAAGAACGTTGACATCTTATAGGACAGGTAAAGAACCAAATCCAAATCTATTCCACACAGAAAGTGCTATTAAAAGAGATCCGCCTATTCTTCTGTTCCAAATCCAATGCCTATCAAAGCAAATCCAGCAGCTTAAACCAATGTTCAGTGCCTTCCTATGTGTTAAGCTTCAACTACAAGTCAGAGTCAAAGAAACGTTCTAATACCGGTCGCTTCGCGCCTTAGTTAGTGAGAAAAGAAGACAACAAACATTCAAAGAGACGATAAATTCGTTGAGAAGCAATTAAATCTTATCTATCCGAAGACCAAATTCATATTTATACATACGCTGAGTGACCTCCTTGCTACTACATTTCAAAGCAATGTTACTATCTAAAAGCAATGTTCCCATCTAAAAGCGAAGTCACTATCTATATATGATACTCTTCACTCCAACCATTTGACTAATATTAATGAGATTTTGATAAAGTAATGATATGGCCGTAGAGTAACCTCTCTTATTTCTACCTATACCCAAGCAAGGCGTAGATTACCTTACCGCTGCGCGCCTGAATTAGCAATCAATGACCTATTTTACTTGACCTAAAAAAACTCGTATATAGAGAAGGAGCAGAGATTCTATCGGCAGGTTACCCCCGGCGTACTATTACCTACTCCCTATGCCAGGCCGCAAGGAGCACCAATTTCAAAGTAGTTGTGCAAACGAATACCAATATATATTTTACACAAGACATGAAAATAAATCTTCTACTTATTTCTAACTAATATTCGACTTTGGTTAGACTTGCCTGCTCTATTGTTACTCTGATTCCAGAAAAAGGTTCGTATTATGAAGTTGAAGTGCTGTAGTGAATTTGCTTTGTCTTAAGTGATCTATGAGAAAGCTGACCTGTGAGCACCCGAAGGGTAAGAAAGATATGTTCCGTGTAGCTAACCCCAAGCAAGTCTGGTAACCTTTGAAAAGAGGTTTCTGACGTAACTCTGCCTATCATGCCAAGCTTGACGCTCTTGCTCTTGCACAGGCGGCGGTTGGATCAATTTGTGTAAACGATCGCTTTCTATGTCTCCCAATCGATGCGGTACTGCCAATCGTAGACTGGTGGGAATGAGAGCTCCATACACCATGATGAATGGAGTGCTCTTGTTTTGAGGTTGTTTGTGTATATGCCCAACTGTCGGTCGCCTATGTGACCAATCCTCACCATGGGTTTAAAAGCACTTAGTAAGCATACGTTTGAAGACAGACCGAGTGGGTTGATTTGGTCTGTGCATTCGCGGGGTTCGACTTCCTTTGAGCTATGAGAAATTAATAGATAGGGGAGTGCGTGCCTTCTGCTTTTTTTTCTGGGTGGGATCTGCTTGGCTACAAAGAGAGCTATGGAGCCTAGCTGAAAGCTTGACAAGGCTTATTTAGTGTATTCGGCCACCCAACCACTCGCAGAAAGAATGGGGCATTCAAAACCAGACAGGGATTCCTTCTCCTAGGGTTGCTCTGAGGTCACCGCTCGTCTTGATGCTGGCAGTCAAGAAGGCAAAGAGTTTACTTCGACTTCTGAAGTGTAAGCAGTTTACCTTCCTTCCCCTATCTCGGATTCTGCTACAGATTGGAACAATAGTTCACATTCGCTTGGGGTGGCATTTCACTTTCAAGGTATTTCTCTATTCCATTCTGCGGGTGGCTTAATCCAATTAAAGCATGAAAACTTATATGCTAAGAAATATCTCCAAAGATCCTAGTATCAAAAGAAAGGATGATTATGGAAACCACAGACGTGTCTCTTTAGCAAGAACAGGGCAGCATGCTAGTAGAGTAGAGCGTGCATCTAGTTGAGTGGCCCCCTCCCTCTGCAATTCATTCTTTCATGCCTTGTTTCTAACCTGAGTGGATAGACAGGAAAGTCAAGGGTTAGGGAATTCTCTCACTCTAAAGTCAGTCTGGTATGTACTACCTCTGCTCCATTGTAGATGGTATGGCCTTCTCTTGCCAGGGCGGAGAAGAACCTGTCTTTCTATAACACCCATTCGGGGTCGGGTGTCAAGCTTCAGGTAAGGGAAGTGAATGCCCCCATTCGGGGAGTTTCTCCGTAGCAAAGCTACTACCAGATCTATAGAGTGATTAGTACCCTCAAGGATCAGTTTGCCAAGACATGTTCCCCGCTTTCCGTATGAAATTCGTTGGAGCAATCTTCTTCTTCTTGATTACATTCGTGAGGGACTCGATTTTATCTTATAGAAAGTAGAGCATTTGTCAATTCTTTGATTTCAGTATCGGTCTACAGGTGGCTGGAACCGCAAGAGATACCTAGTGTGCCATGTTCCGTGGAACGGCCGTGTCTCGGTAACCCACAAGAACTCTGCTGAAACTTTACTTGAATTGATAGATGCTCCTCTGCTCAGCGCAGTGAATCTTAGATTGTGTCTGTGTTCAGTTCCCTCCTATGGACCTTGAATAGAAGGATTTCTTCAACGAAGGACGCATGAATTAATAGATTTCCACTAGGAAGCCTTTGTCACTTTCCCGAGCATGGCTTTACGAAGGATGGATCCATCGTTTTCTCATCATAGCCCGTGTTCAAAGAAAGGTGCTCTACCTCTACGGACCAAGTAGGAGTTGTTTCTGCTCTGCTGGTCCCTCCCTTCTATACTACCATCATACCCTCTGCACTCACCATCTCCCGCATATACTACTTGTTATCTTTCTTTACGTGATCGTTCTTTCCATCTGGTCTCGTGGAAGTAGGCAAGACAGGATAGTGAAGCGTAAGGAATCGAAGCAATTATTGAAGTTGTGTTGTCCGGGCATACAAGGCAAACTGGAAATGTGCCCCTTAGATACATCCGAACGGAGAATACATTGCCAAGGCTCCCCACTTCCATGCCCGGAGATTTCCTACATGCTTTTGCAGCCTTATCTAAATCCGATACGGAGCATCCGTCGTATTTAGAGCTTTGGTTCGGCGCAAATTACTATGCGCCTTTTTATTTACTTGTATAATTCTTATTTCTATAAGAGGAAGGAACACAAAAAAGGATAAAGAAGTGCTTCCTCCCTGGGGTCTGCTCTAGATAATAGGAAAGGCGGTGTAAGCAGCCTGCTACCTGATAGAAGTCTCACGCAAGCGGAAAGAGTCACTTTAGTTACTATATGATAACGACACTATATATATAGTCCTTCCTATGCAGAAGATTTAACAGTAGTACTCACTTTCAGCTTAGCACTAGCATTGGCATTGGCTTGCGTATTATCTCTCCCAAACAGTTTAATCTGCCCATTCCTGTACACAAACAGCTTCAATAACCAAAAATATACACATGAAACTCCAAATTCAGCTTAATTACTTAATCTCATTTACCTAGTCGCAATGGCGAGGATTTGCTGAATAGGGTCATAAGCGAGAATAGAAGAATCAAAAGGGATGCCATAGTGAAATGCCAGAACAGGGTTCACTTCCTATGAACGCAAGCTGTTTACAACACACCTCCAATTTGCTGAGAATTGAAAGGATGTTTTTGTTAGGAGTTCTTGAGTGTACAACTGTACAAGTGTACGTGCTCCCGTAGCACAGTGGTTGTGGCGTTCGCTTAGTAAGCGAAAGGTCGCGAGTGCAATCCTCGCCGGGAGCTTCAAATTCCTTTTTTTGTTGGTTTTCTAAGTTTCTTAAGTTAATATGAGATATTGTGTGAGTGGTTCCGCTTTTGTTTCTCCATATACTGGCCTGGGGTTAGACTTAGAAAACAGATGTCACTGTGATAAACACTTGGCAGCTCCTCAAATAACTGTGTTTCTGCGTATGCATGCATGTGCATTAGCAAGCACTAATAATTTCGCAAGAGTGATTTGCTACTAATTGCTGGAAAGAATTTCTTTAGTATAGTGAAACCGGATGATACCCTTGAATCCGAACTGTCACATGAATGTTCCAATGGATTCAAAATTACTAGAAATCCGTTTTCTTTTCCTCCTAGTTTTTTTATGAAATGCCAGGTATTTCTTATTTTTCAGAGCAAAAAACAGAAGATAGTATATTTATACTTACGACAAACCACAACATCAGCATGTTTTAGAAACATAATAAAAACCATATTTGAACACAATACCATAACATAATATCAACTCCACATAACATAATCGAAATTATAAACATAATACAAGAAAAATAAAAGTAGAATCGATCGTTCTGGAAGTCAGTACTAGGGCTTTTTTCAGGGAAAACTCCGCCTTTCCCTATTGCTATATGAAGTGGAATGAGTAAGATCAGTATTGTCACCTCAACTTGTTGCCAATTTAACCTCAATAAAGTGCTCGGGTCAAGAAGTTAGGTAAGACGTATGCAAGCTCATCCCCGAATCAGGATTTCCCTAATGCATTTTACGCCGTTCTATCCCTAACTGGGGTAGAGGTCCCAGGTCTTTCTCTTCTTTCTTTTGTTTTTTCATTTTCTCAGAAAAAGTGGATTTTCTTCATTTCGATCGCTTCTCCGTTTGTAGAGCAATGTATTGTAAGGGAAGTCTGGTAATAAAAACTGACCAAATAGAAAAAAAGTAAAAATTAGTTTGACCTGATATGAGCAATAAGTCATAGAGCAATTTGGAAAAGAAAGGCAAAGTGGTCTCATTTTATGTGGAACAATGTTGCAATTTATCTCTCTTGGGTCATTTGCCGGCTCTCTAGAAAGATTGGATTGTGTTTGCTTGTGTGAGTGCATTATTGAAACAGGCTCGTGAGAATAGGAGTTGGATTGTGGTTTCCTTGTCCTGTAGTCTACGGCTTTTGTGCTACTATACAACTAGACAATGCGCTAGACAAGGGATACTGGTTCTTCTCTGGGCTGGGAGAGAAGGAATAGTCTTAGCTTTGCTTATAGATAGGTTTGTTGG